>LR990114.1:13862000-15146000 GCA_905147225.2 Euproctis similis | reverse complement strand
TTAATAATATTGTTATTATAATTTATAATTTTTTTTTTTAATGAATTGATAATGAAATTGAAATGTGTATATGTGTGTGTATGTATAATATATATATATATATATATATATATATATTTACAGTGGTAGAGCCAAGCATTTCGCTGTATGAATCGCCGGCTCGACCGGTGAAATACCACGACCTCTCAGAAGACCGACGTAAAGTGGCTCATGCCGCGTTTCGTTCCGTGAGAGAGGTACCCGGAGGTCCACCCCTTTCCCCATCCTTTCCTATCCCCTATCCCTTAAAGGTCGGCAACGCAACAGTAACACTATATGTGTTGCTGGTGTCCATGGGCGGCGTTGGTTGCTTACCATCAGGCGACACGCCTGCTCGTTCGCCCTCCTATCCCATAAAAAAAATATATATATGTGTATGTGGATATGTATGTACATAATTATTATTGTTGTTGTTATTTATAAAACATTTAATGAATTGATAATGAAATCCAAACGTGTTTATAATCAAATAAGGATCCCACAGACAAATTGTTTGTGCAGTTTTGTGGGACAGTGAATAATAACCTCGTGTATACAATGTATCTTGTAACTAATAAAATAAAATAAAAATAAAAAAAGAAATTATAAGAAAAATTATCCCCACCCTATTTGTTACCCATCCTTTTCCATCGTAGTCCAACTGTACCTGTGTCCATGGGCGGCGGCAGTTGTTTACCATCAGATGACCCATATGCTCTTTTGTCCTGCCAATCCATAAATAATAAGATAAGGCTGGTAATTTATTAGAAATGAGACCTACCCAGCGATAAAAGCTTTTTTTAAATATTACTTCGGTAATACTTAGTAAAATAAATTCGTCTTGCTATCCCCAACCATAAAATACACAATATCATTTAAAAAAAAATCCACTTGAGTTTGTACGCGAGTTTGGTATGAAGACAATTTAAACGGCGTGCTTTTGCTGAGTGGATCGATTTCATATTTAAATGCGTTTGTCCACAGATATTGGTAAAATCTATGTTCGATTGTGTTTTACAGTTCGAATGCCCTGCAAAAAGATTTTGACGTCCTTTGACCTGGTATTAAATGCAATCAAAGGAAAATATATTCCCGATAAAAAGAAAATCAATACATATTAAAGTAAGAAATTATTTAAAGTCTTAGAGTTAAACAGTAGATATAATTTTACTTTAATTAATTATGATGGGTTTGATCTTGCACCACAAGACAGAAGTCGCCTTAGATGAAGAAATATTCTGGCTGTGAAACGTCCTATAGAGGACTGGGCTAGCTTACGTAAAACACTGGACTTAGAACGGGGATAAATACCAAGAACTTCAAAACCTTAAGGAGACATGAGAAGAAGAAGATATAATATTTTTTTTAATCAGACAATTAGCAGTGGTAGAGTCTTGAAGTTCGTGCAAAAATGGGCCAGCTTGACCGGTGAAATACCATGACCTCTCGGAATATTGGCGCAAAGTGTCTCGTGCCACGTTTCGTTCGGTGAGAGAGTTAAAGTCTTAGAGTTAAACAGTAGATATAATTTTACTTTAATTAATTATGATGGGTTTGATCTTGCACCACAAGACAGAAGTCGCCTTAGATGAAGAAATATTCTGGCTGTGAAACGTCCTATAGAGGACTGGGCTAGCTTACGTAAAACACTGGACTTAGAACGGGGATAAATACCAAGAACTTCAAAACCTTAAGGAGACATGAGAAGAAGAAGATATAATATTTTTTTTAATCAGACAATTAGCAGTGGTAGAGTCTTGAAGTTCGTGCAAAAATGGGCCAGCTTGACCGGTGAAATACCATGACCTCTCGGAATATTGGCGCAAAGTGTCTCGTGCCACGTTTCGTTCGGTGAGAGAGGTATTCGGAGGCCCGACCCTCTTTTCCCTTCCTTTTCCTCCTGCTCCCTTAAAGTACGGCAACGCACTACGGTGTTCCTATCCTATGAAAAAAAATCAAAAAACCTACTTTCATTTAAACTTGTGTTCACGTGAACGTCTTAGCAAACGCTCATATTATCACCTCCAAAGTGCTTTGTGTTTAGTTAAGTAATTAGTATGGAGTTTTGTTTTATCTATGTATCGTTTGAAGTTAATATCGTATTAATTTGAGTTTTTTCTTTTTGTATTTTTACGGTAGGCGTAGGTACAGTCAAAGTAACAGGTAAATTAAATTCAAGACAATATCTATCTAATACTCGTATATAAAATTCTCGAGTCTAGATGTGCGTAATTGAACTCCTCCGAAACGGCTTGACCGATTCTCATGAAATTTTATGTGCGTGTCGGGTAGGTCTGAGAATAGGACAACATCTATTTTTCATCCCCCTAAATCACAAGGGTAGCCCACCCCTCAATTTTTTTTTTAATTTTCCGACATATTTCTGTTGTTTCTTATTTTTTTTTATAAAACGGGATACAAAAATACGAGTACATGCAACCCTAAATTTTCAATCCCCTACAATCAACCCCTATTTTTTAAATTTTATTTTTCGGCAAGACAACGTTTCCGGGTCAGCTAGTATGAATATAAATTTAGCTACTTACAATTTAGCGCCAAAATTCCGCCATTTTTTAATCAACAATTATTTATGGTATGGTACACTTGAGATATCATACAAATGGCAATAACTAAACTGTCGAAATCCAATCAACCATTTGAAAGATACGTGATAATAAACAAGTTCGTGATATTTATGGAATTAGGAGAATTTTACTTGATTATTTTTAACAGTGGTAGAGCCAAGCAGTTCGCTGCATTAATGGGCTGGCTCGACTGGTGAAATACCACGATCTCTCAGAAGACCGACGTAAAGTGGCTCATGCCGCGTTTCGTTTGGTGAGAGAGGTGCCCGGAGGCCCACCCCCCTTCCCTATCCTTTCCTATTCCCTATCCCTTAAAGGTCGGCAACGCAACAGTAACACTATATGTATTGCTGCTGCCCATGGGCGGCGTTGGTTGCTTACCATCAGGTGACACGCCTGCTCGTTTGCCCTCCTATCCCATAAAAAAAATTACAATCATTATTTGATTAACATGATTACGATTGAATATTTTAGTCAAGGATATAACCTATTATCTAGGTTTTCCGTATTACACACTTGAAGATTTCAAAAAATAAAATATTTCGTGTACTTATAAATTAATAACTTATTTGTTAATATTTCATGAAGTCGCATCGTTACCGGCCCATTAGCGAGGCCAATCTAGTTTAACATTGACGTTAAATAATGATTCCTATTTCCCTTGGCTCCGGATCTCGTTCCGTTACTTGAAGGATAATTGATTTAATATTGGTCTACTGTCTTGAATTCGAGTTATTTCTGCCGTAGTACCTTTTCCTTACAAATTTAACTTCACGCCAAGTCCCTTGCTGGGTAGACAGAGAGAACAGACCGACTTAATGCATAATTCTTACACACCTCATTCGGTTTCTTCGATCGACTTTCGTAACTCTTGTCATAGAAGGTTGTGAGTTTTCAAGGTTTCAATTTCTGTAAGGATACGTTCTATTTAGTCATGGATAATGTGTGTCGTGGCCGTCGCAACTTTTACATCAATCCGCTTTTGCACTGCTATTGACGTAGTTAATCTTGCATTAGCTATTTTTTCTATATGTCTAAACCATCGGATATATCCCTCTTTCCTTTATATAAATATTAAAAAGTAAAAAAGGTATCATAATGTTTAAAATAAAATTTTATTAACTCAATTTTACATAAATATCAGCGCAGTTGACGCCAAGCGCGCTGCTATTAACGTTCCCCAAGTCATGTACAAGTCTCGAAGCAAAAGCGAAGTGAAGGCATAAATAATTTACAACACAAACAAGGTTTTACTTTGAAGGCGGTTGTATATTTAGTTAAATATACTTGGTTTGGATTTTTTTTAACCTACAATTACATATACTTAACGTTTATTTCATTGGTCATTAAAAATATTATAAATTGCGGTGGAGAGCCTATTTTCTATATTTAAATACAGATTCATTAGACTCGTTGGTCTGTAGGTCCAGCATCCTGTTCAGATGTCGTGGGATCGAATCTGAGCTCACACCAATGACTACTCGAAATTCTATTCGGAAGTTATGTGAGATAATGATTGATCTGACAATACTTTTGGTCGATGTATGCCAATAGGTTCAGTCAACTATTACATTTACGACGCCAAAATTCGGCGATTAGAATCTTAACAACCGCTGGCTAGACTTTCGAGTAGAATAAAGAGTAAAGTTATAAAAATAATTTAATCCAAAATATTAGCACTCAGAAGGATGGAGCAAGCCATCTTCTGCGCAGGGGCCAGTACAAGTGACCTTTGAAATCTTTTATAAATACTATTATATAAGTATATGTAATTTAATTAGTTGAAATGTCAAGGAACATACATTACAGATATTAAATTACAAAAATAATAGCAGACAATTTCGAGACCAGTAATGCCACGTCTATTTATCGTACACTACAGTCTCGGTGGTCCAGTGGTCGAGCACCACGCTTCTGAATTAAGAGGTCGCGGGTTCGAATCCTAGCTCACACCAATGACTTTGCGAAATTATTTTCAGAAATTATGTGTGAAAAACACCGCAGATGTAGAAAGAAGAGTAGCGTTAGAAATAAAGTAAATGGGGCGATAGGCAGATTCCTGGGCGCAAACCATATAATCAGAAAAGCCCAGTTAGCAATTCACAATGCAATACTGATCCCATCGCTAACTTATGGAAGCGAGAGCTGGGTATGGCAGAGCGTGCATGAAAGTAGGATAAACGCGGTCGAAATGAGGGCATTGCGCAAAATCCGCGGAGTGACCCTCGCTGACCGCGTGGAAAACAAGGTTATATGGAAGGAAGTCGGATTGAAAGAGAGTGTCGGTGTAAAAGTAAGAAAGGGCATGCTCCGATGGTTCGGACATGTAGAAAGGATGGATGATGCAAGATTGATTAAGCAGATATACAATGCAAAAGCGGATGGATGTAGGAGTCGAGGACGGCCTAGACACACATTTCATGACCAAATAGAACGTGTTCTGGAGGAAGGTGATGTTAGGAGCGTGCATGAAAAGAGTTATGAAAGTCAATGAAGCGAGTGAGGTGTGTAAGAATCGTGCCTTATGGCGCTCCGTTCTCTCTGCCTACCCCGCAAGGGAATTGGCGTGAAGTTATGTATGTATGTATGTGTGAAAAATATGGATGACTGAAAACTTTAGGTTTGGCAATAGGTTCGGCACCTACTCCATTTGGAACGTAAACATAACGGCGAGACGATGCTGAACAGCCGCTCCTTACACCTTAGGGTAGAAAAAGGCGTGAAATTATGTTTTTATACTTACAATGTAGATATAACAAGGATATCCATACCGAGCTAGAAGTTGTCGGAGATGACTAATATAACTTGAATGCGTATTTATTTAATTCGTTTTATAATAATAATCTAGAATATATTATCTGTGTTTTCCTCAAGGTGCGTATAATTTCACGGTCTGTTGCATTTTTATGTGTAGTAATAAATATATCAACTTGATCATGGTCTATGAATGTCATAGCAAAATGGGATTGCCCAGACGTAGTAGCAGTTCCTCGAATTGGCCTATGACACATCACACAGCTCCTTTCTCTTATTTCATCCCTTTAAACTCTCATATATATTGGAGTCATGATGGAAAATTTGGTCCTCCGGATGCCTGTCTGACGGAGCGAAACGCGGCAAGAGCCACTTTATGTTCATATTCTGAGAGGTCGTGGTATTGCACCAGTCGAGTAGGCCCATTCATGTAGCGAACTATGTGGCTCTATCACTGTTTGGTGGATGTGAACTATGGATTTCGCTACCTAGAAAACTATCAAAGCAAAACCATATACATCTACATACATATCTTCATCCCACTTCTCTTGCGGAAGGAGTAGAAAGAACTGGCTATAAACCATTCACTCCTAGTAGGAACTCCATAAATCTTAAGATGATCTATATTAGGAGGAAGTACCAACTTGTCCTAACTGTCAACTAACTGGTTGTCTAACGTCGTACCTTCAAGGTGATCAACATCAGAGGTTTGCAATTAATATAGATGCAAATTAATAAGTTCTCGCTGGAATACCTTGGTCTATTAACCCTGTGTATTAATGTATAGTGATCAACTGGACTCATGTCCAGCGATAGTAAGGTTAGCATATAAAACATCACAGTTGCTATCCAAAATGAATTCTTTTAAACTATTAGTAAAAAAGATTCCATTAAAAATAAGTGTCACTAAAAAATAATTACCGAAATTAAAAAAAAACCTTCCTGTTGACTGGAAGCGGTAAAAGATGGTGCGTAATTATTAATGTTTTTTTTAAAATCGTTTCTGTCAGGATGCTTCTAAGATGTAATTGAACAAAGCCTGTTTATTGGAAGCCGTGCCTACTGTGCTAAGTAAGTTCGGAGACTTTTTGACGTTTTCGTAGGAGTTTCTTGTTATAAAATATGGCTCGTGTTTTTAATTTACCCTTTAGGTATAAATCAAAGAAAACAGTAAGAAAGAAAAATCTCAAATACATACGTACAGATAGGTAAGAATTGTTATTATTTATTCTCCAATATCTCCAAAGTGCATTCAAAAATTGTGATTCGTCGTATTATCATTTTATTATAAGTATATCAATAAAAATATTTGGACTCTCAGCAAAAAAGTAAGAGGAAATTTTGCATATCGCTTTTAAAAATCTTGAATCTGGAGAGTACGTTGTTATCTGTGGACAATAACACTGATGTCGTACGATTTATTAAATTTTTCCTTATTTTAAATTCCATCCAGACTAATCTTTAATAATCGTATTATAATTTAATCCATGGCTTCTGAATTACTGTAAAGCTTAATTTAGGAGCTTATTTCTGATCTGTAAGCTATTATCTCGAATGACCAAAAAAAAATACACACAGAAGTACCTCAGGTTCGACGTCAAGCAAAAGGACTTCTGAGTAGAAGCTGTCATATATGTGTGGCTCATTCATTTTCATGTTACCTGATGGTAAGCTACTACTGCCGACCATGGTCACTGCAACAGCGGGAGGGTCAAATCTGAGAGGAATATGTGCTTTGAAAAACATTAAAAACTTATTTCTATTGTGAATTGTGAATTTTATCAAATATTTCATTTCTTTATAAAAGTTAAAACAGCCTACGCTTTCTATATGGGGTTGATACAAAAGAAAATATATATATTTATATATACTGAAATTATCTCTCATTTAAGGAAAACAATACTAGCCTATAATTAAACGTTGGCATCCCATTTTTCTTGCAGGCGGTAGTAGATAGAGATGACCAACAATCGTTCAGTCGTTTATTAGAGCGGACACCAAAACAAACGATGTGCCCACCACTCCACCCGGACCTCGTGATAAATGTCCAACGATCGATGCCCAGACGACGTCATTTGTATCAATCCGACAAAAATAAAAAGCTTTTAACGTAAACGTTATTCAAAGTAAACATACTAATGAACGATATACAAAAAGTTTTAATGACTCTTGGTAAAGTTTCTTTACCGCGTGTGATTTAAAAGTTTCGTGGGGAAATGTTTGCGTGTGATTTTGAATTTGTTTCCTTGTTAGGTATGTATTAGTTGAAAATCTTGGTTTTATTTTAAAATACATATTTTTCTTCGTAAATTAATTATCAATTAAAAATATAAAGGATGAGGTTTATTTGCTTCTATGTGGAATACCTTTATTTTTTTTCGGAATGTCTGTTAAGCAGCTATTACGCCACGACTCGCTGAAGTTGTACATCCCAAATGGAGGAATAATAAGTAGAGAAACCTATTAACATAGGTCGGACACATATTGTCAGTAATAGATTCTGTATAGTTATTGGTTTTCAGTCATAAGTAAATACCACAACTTGTGGAACCAAAAGCGGGGTGCTCACCTTTTATCACCAAGCAATATTAATGACTATTAATACATCCTACACCTATTTAATTGGATTGAATAATTAATTCAATGACATAAATAAAATATAAATAAAGTTTCGCATATATTATATAAATAAAATATAGATTTCAAACAATACCATCATCTGGCCGAATATCTGAATGTGATAAATCATGTATGATCATAAGTGTTTGAACAAATAAGAAGGACGTCACTGTTGGTGGAGCATCCAGGGTCTTACATAAATAATATTTGAAGCCATCTATAAAGCTACTGCCAGTGACCGTCGGAGCTGAGCAATGGCTTCCAATATCTTCAATATATTTCAATGTATTTGTCTACATAGATTTGAGGATGACAGTGGATATTTACATTGTAGGTGAAACATTATTTCACAGATTATGGGGGGACTCCGTATCCTATAGCAGCTGAGTCCATCTTAAGACTCTTTGCATTTTTGTTTCATTTGTTAAAATACTAATCCGTAAGTAGCTTCTAGATTTTACTATAGAAAAAGTATAAAAGTAATCAAATATTAATATTTTATGTTTTATTTGGCCTTTGAAATGATATAAACATAACATAACTTCACGTCTTTTTTACCTGAAGGTGTAGGCAGTGGCACGACTAATCAGTTATGTTACGTCCCAAATGGATCACGTGGCGAACCTATTGCCATACCGGGCACAAAGTTTTTAGTCGTCAATATTTATCACACATAACTCTCAAAAGAATGTCGAAAAGTCTTTGGTATGAGCCAGGATTCGAACGCGACCTCTTGATTCAGAAGCGGGTTACTCGACCACTGTAACACTGAAACTAAATACTTGAAGTATTATAACTTTTATTGTAGCTAAATAATATATACATCTGACTTTTAAAATCGTTTCGGTGTAACCAAATCCATAATCATTAAGTATAGAGAAACAGTAATATTGGGAGACTGTGGTGAAAGAAACATTTTTGTTAAATTATATATTTTATCGTTTTTCTTGTTGCAATTTTCTTATAAAAAATTAAAAGTGAAACGTGCCGTCTTAGCGGGCATTACAAAAAAAACACGATATCTCAGTGCAACCAGCGTCTGCTGTTAGAATTATTTACGTAAAGCTTTTGAGACAGTCGGAGAGCCCACAATCTCCTGAGCGTCGGTCGTCAATTTATCATCGCATCGAGTGAACTTCGATCCCAAGTGGATGTTCTCCAAAGTGGGTGCACTTGGAAAATTTTACTTTATTTACAGAAGAAATATCTCTAGGTATATTTAACTCGACATAACTTCAACGACTTTTATATTAGAAGGTGTAGACAGTTGAAATAATGTCTTTTATTTCTGTTTTTTATTACAGAACCAATTGCTAAACATCGGGATCATAACTTTGTCAGCTATTAATATTTAATACATTTTAGGTAGAAATTACATGTGTGTACATTTACCTCTTGGATATGAAGCAGGGTGCTTTGTGCCCAGTATACGGCGATAGGTTCGCCACCTATTCCATTTGGGACGTAAACATAACGGCGAGTCGAGGCTTAACAATCACTACCTACACCATCGGGTAGACAAAGGCGTGAAGTAATGTTATTATATATCTTTCCAGACTTTTAAGAATACTTTATTCTTATACTCGAAATCTGAAAACGAATGTACCTAATTTACTTTCT
Source organism: Euproctis similis (assembly GCA_905147225.2). Lineage (NCBI taxonomy): Eukaryota > Metazoa > Arthropoda > Insecta > Lepidoptera > Erebidae > Euproctis > Euproctis similis. Next base: position 15,136,404 of record LR990114.1, on the reverse strand, counting down.
TTAAAACAGCCACTGGCTTCTATTAGATCTTCAAATAGCATTTTCGCATTGCTTCTCATTCAGAAGTCGTGGGTTCGTTTTCGGACGTGAGTTTCTGCGATATCGAATTTTTCTCGGAAGTTATGTATGATAAATATCGATGACTGACAATTTTGTGCCAGTTGTATATCAACGGTTCACCACCTATTCTATTTGGAACGGAGAAGCGTGAAGTTACGTAAATGGCGCATTTAATGATAACTTTTTTTTATTATTCAATAAAATACCCATTACGCATTTAAATATTTCTTTCACACGTCACGTAGACGTGGGAGAAAGAAAGAAATGATGCGCACACGCAGGCTGCGTCAATACTTACTCACTTTTTATCTACACTAATATTATAAAGAGGAAAGATTTGTCAAAAAATACTGACAAATAAAAAATCACCTTAAAAAATAGTAATGCTCTAAAGATATTAGCTCTTAATTTAGAAACATGAATGATAAGACTAAATAGACTGATATGCACCTTCACGCTTTTAATATCTGAGGGTGTAGGTGACGACAATTATACTACAAAACGCCTTTACCAGAGCACAATTTTGGCATTTATCAAAAATTATCACTCATAACTTACAAAGATGAACTGTTATCAGAAGTAGAGACCTCTTCATTACAGGGAATAATTATTTTATGGATAAATTAATTATTATTAGTCGTGTAATAAATGAACGTATTGATAATAAATGAACTACATTTAACCTTTTTATCGCTACAATATAAGTTCATTATGCATTTAGAGCAATATCAGACTTATGAAAGTCTGATATTGCTCTAAATAACGGTCAAAGATCTTTTTTTTTGGAATTATTGTTTATATAAATAAACAATAATTTAAAAAAAAAGATCTTATCCCGTTAAGTGGAGTCGGTGGTGTCTTCTTGTCCAACTATCCATGTGGTCAAAAGATTTTGCTGTGGTTTTATGAACGACCTGACGTCAACCCTCCTTGGGAATGTTTTCATAGGTGGGATTGAGCCTCCTCTATGGCGGTTAAAAGTGGGATAGGTGTTACCTCTTTTATCGAACAAAGCCCCGATATTCCAAAAGTTCGTGGACGTTCCAAAACTTAGAAATAAATATATATATATATACAAGAATTTTAGATTAAGACTAATATTAGATTAAGTTCCCGTACAAATCCTATTTAACTTCAATGTCTGTCATCAAAAACCAATCTATTTAATTTTTGTTCAGCCATCGCAACGTATATTTAGCAAATAATGAACTATTTTCTCTGTTAACGAGTGTATATAATCAAATGTTCGGGACCGGAAGTGGGGTGGGCCCAAAGTGATTAGCCGAACGGGACCTGAAAGTTAATGTTGTTAATGGGCGTGCGGATCACGAAGGAAATTGCGTCCCACTTGGGCACGAATCTGGTTGATTGGGCACTGGGTTATATGACAATTTTCATAGATTATATATATATATATAGTGAGGTATCTACGATTGCTTTCTTATGGAGCTTTATTCTCTCTGCTTAACCAACTTGGCAGGAGGCATAACTTGGCCTGAAATTGTGTTATTTTTTTATTGTACATTACGAGTATAGCTGTTTCAACACGATTGAATATGCTTCCAGTATTGTATCCAGTTGAAAGACCAAAAAAAAATTGACGCTAATCTTTTTGTAATTTATGTGTGATTAATAATAATAATAAAGATAAATAATGTTTGGAAACAATATTAATTTTATAGTGAGTAGTTAAGGTCTCGGTGGCGCAGTGGTCGAGCACACGGCTTCTGATCCAGAGGTCCGGGTTCGATTACAGACACTGGCTCACACCAATGACTTTTCGAAATTTTTTTCGGTAGTTATGTGTGATAAATATCGATGACTGACAAACTTTGTGCCCGGTATGGCAATAGGTTCGCCACCTATTCCATTTGGGACGTAAACATAACGGCGAGACGAGGCTTAACAGCCGCTGCCTACACCTTCGGGTAACAAAAGGCGTGAATTTATGTTATGTAGTTAAGGAATTGAATGTTCGTGTAATGGGAACTAGATAACGAATTAATACATACATACGTGTTTTTATAAATACAATAGTAAATATTTGTGCTCGAATGGGGATCGAACCTGCCTACGTGGCCTCCACAGTCAGTAGTTTCTCCATTGTACCATGAGACCCGTCAAAATGTTCGGAGTTATCACAGGCTTAGCCAGTTTTACAATTATTCCAGATAATAATGTTCAGCGTGCCAAGGCCCAATTGTCCTTGCGTACACTTTTGTCTATTATATGAAAGTGTAAATAATTAAAGATTATTTGCCAAAGTCCGTAGACATAATATTTTTAACATTTTATCCTTTGACTGAATATAAATTAATAAACACATTAATATACTAAAATCTCGGTGGTCCAGTGGTCGAACACCCTACTTCTGAATCAAGAAGACGCGGATTTGAATCATGACCCACAATTATAGCCAATGATTTTTCGGAATTATTTTCGAAAACTATGTATGATAAATATCTACGACTGACAACTTCGTGCCCGGTGTATGGCAAATTCGCCTCCTATTCCATTTGGGACGTAAACATAACGGCGACTTGAGGCTTAACAGCCACTGCCTACACCTCAGTGTAGAAAAGGCGTAAAATTATGTTGTATAATATGTTACATTAAATAAGTATATTCTTGATTTTAAATTTGTTGTTTTCAAAATCGCTTATTTTAGGATGATGTAGGAACTAAATTTAAAGAGTTATATTCCAGTAATTTAGTACAAACCATTTTCGGAATGCTGAAAAAGTACCGCGCTAATATAACTCGGCAACACTGCGTCATAAGACAGGAGATTGCTGTGACGTCACCATTTAATGATCAACCGACTTCATCATGGCTATAATAAATTAATTATTAATACTCATTATGTATCAAGTTATCGATGCGTAGGTACCTACCGACAGCAAAACAAGTTGAAAACAACTTATTCGTGTATTTAATGTACGGACTTGACCTTTAAGATCCAGTGCGGCGAAGCGGACCAATGCGTTCTGGTCGCATTGGCGAGAAACTATTTGTTAATATTTCCTTATTATTTGTGTAAATATTTTAAGTTATGTTTACAACATATATTAATTGCAAACAGTGAAACAAATAAACTTCAAATAAAAATGTGGAAACTTTGTGTGTGTTTTATGATGACCCTCAGTTGGAGTTTAGTCCGTAAGTATTTTTTTTCTATTAATAAATTTAGCAAACAATTTCATAGCTTAATAGTTATCGTTAGAATTCAAATTGAAATGCAACTATACCTTATGAATTTGGTAATGACAATTTTTGTGCAGAGGACGTTAACGTTGTTTATAGTGATTAAATTAAAATATAATTTAGTTAAAAATGAATCAGTTACATAATTAATAAATAAATTATATATAAAAGTATTATTTTACATAATTTAATTAAATACATACATACATAACTTCACACCAAATCCCTTGTGGGGTAGGCAGAGAGAACAGAGAGCCATAGGGCACGTTTAATTCTTACACGCCTCACTCGCTTCGTTGCCTTTCATGACTCTTTTCATGCACGCGCGTCGGTTTTTGATGCCCTTAATTTAATTAAATATAATTCTTTATAGTATGAGGAAGTAAACAATGTACCTACTCGGAGGTCACTTCTACTTCTAAGACAATGATACCTATTCAAATAATAAAATTTAATTTGTCTTTTTATTGGCGAAACACTAATATGAACGGTCTTTATTAGAGCTATAGAAACAACAGTTCTTAGATTTTTTCGTATCTCTGTTATCAGATCTCATAAAAAGGACTGCTACGTTTTTGATACGATTTTCACCGATGCATAAGCTATGGGTCTTAATACACTAACTTTACATTTAATACAGAAATATAATTTGTTCTTTAAAAATACTGAACGAATTCTCATGCGGTTTTCATTCGTTCACTGTTTTCTTTATGATACTATTAAAAGACTTTTGTTTTATCAAAATCTGATGTCCGTGTTAAAAATTATTGTCATTATCTTAAAAAGGCATTATGATTATGAGGCAAAACATTTTGAGTTTTGAGAATGCATTAATTCTATCATTCGTGAAATTAATTTTGCCATGAATTTTTTAATACGGATGTTATGGATATAACATCGAAATGTTAAACCAATTTAATATTATTCTTGTATATACGGATACAAGAATAATATTAAATTGGTTTCGGATAGGGTTACGGACATGTAATTATTTCGGATTATCATTAGTTTCGGATAAATTCGATTAAGTATATACGATTTTAAGGAATTTAAAAAATAAAATACATATAGGTAATGATTAATTTGGTTTTATACATAGGTCATCATATGGTATTGCAATTAATGAGTTCAAAATTATAATCGGATACATTATTGCTAATAACAAAAAAGCCCTCTGCACTTATCCGAAAACTTTTATATCGGATTCCGAAAGTTTCTGTTACTGAGTTCCATAAAATCCCTGAATTTCAGCCACAAAAATTATGACCAACTGAACATTTATATCTGAGATGATACATCATTTTTTATATTTTATTTTTATTAAGTTCTCCAGACCAGTTTTCCTTGCAGTCGCTTGACACGAGTCAATGTCCGACGCGGTGGTTTTGTAAAACTGCCTATCGAAATCTGATGTTTTTTACTGATTTTGTATACAAATGTGTGATCACAAAAAAAATGATAAGTCACCTTGAGAATATTTACAGTGTTATCAATTGAAGTGTGCGTATGTGGACAGGTTTGATTTAGGTCTCTGGGCTAAATTTATTGTATAAATATTAATACGTATTATTAGTAGTATTTAATATACCTATATAATTTATAACTAGCTTGATTAGGTGGTCATACTGTGTGGATTACATTTTTTTGGAGATATCAGAGATTTTGATGAAACAAAACTTCAGCTTCTTTTAGGATTTATTTAATCTTGACCGGTAACTGTATAGATTTCTTCCAATTCTGGAAGTATTTTTTTATGGGTCAGGAGGTTAAACAAGCAAGCGTGTCACCTGATGGCAAGCAACCTGCGCCGCCCATGGACACCAGAAACACATACAGTATCACCGTTGCGCTGCCAACCAGGCTAGGAAAGGATGGGGAAGGGGGTGGTCTTCCAGATACCTCTATCACCGAACAAAACGCGGCATGAGCGTCGATCTTCTGAGAGGTCGTGGTATTTCACCGGCTCATTCATGCAACGAACTGTTTGGGTCTACCACTGTTAAGTCCATCCAGTTGTAAGGGATACTACACCTCATGGCACGTACATGTACGTGCCATCAATAGTATATAACAACGGTACGCACAGTATGCTGTAGTGGTCGGTGTGCAGCGACACACAGTTGTCGCTGACACAAATAAATGACAAGATCATAATTACATCTTTCATTTACCGGCCGCTCAACCACGATATACCATCATCCAGTGGAATAGTCACCTGTAACTAGCTACCGTTACATTGGTGACCCCGACGAACACGCAATGAAGAAACCCCGACGTGTGAACCCCGACGAACACGCAATCAAGAAACCCTGACGTGTGAACCCCGACGCTTCAAGAAAATCCGACTTCCAAGAAATTGTTACACCGTGAGTGCACTATTTTTTTGTGAAAAATTAATCCACAAACTCCATGCTCCAGCCCAATGCCGTCGCCTACGCAAGGTCCATCGAAGAATGACTCGAAATCTGAAGCCTATAACGCGACAGCATTTCCTTCGATTCGCAATTTTCGAAATTTTTGGCGGACCAGCCTCGCGTATGGTTTACAAGGGCAGAAGAAGTAAGACGAAGTCAAAAGTACTCACTCCACAAAAGCACAGCGACGAGAGACCGATACGAGACAATAAGTAAGAAACTTTGAAGATGCGAGACGAGACGAGGAATCACAGAGGCGCCAAATACAGAAGAAATAATAAGGTAGCCGAGTTCCCGTAACGAAGACACTCGTACGAAGACACGCGTACACTCCAGAACTCCAAAAGCCAAGATTAGGTATGTCAGTATATCGTAAGAAACATGCTTATAGATGTGTGCCACCCTGAGCCGGAAGAAGGCTGCAGGAAAACTAGGTGTGGCGGTATACATGTAGCAGAAGCGGATATCTCCGCGCGCCAAACGTTTACCGCCCGATCAATTTATTTGTGTTTAAACAAAATCCGCTGCTATCCAAGAATTAGGGATACGTAGGCCGTCAAGAAGTCTATGATAGATAGATCTACACGTTGTACCTAAAAATTGGGAAATACGTCATTGTAGAGAGTTTAGACAATAAAACGCGGCTACTATACCGGATTGTATAATTGTTAAAAACACGTAATCATAAGATATTGTGTATGTTATAGTGACTGTGACAATGTCACGCAATTTCCGCAAAGCATGTTGACGACTAATCGTTATTAAATCACGTCGTCACTATTTTGCAATGTAGGCATCATATTAACATTGACATTGAGAACTAGTTTTTCTAATTACCGATATATTGACAAATATTTATTGTAAAATCACGTTTTTGCCAATTAAGCATTATATGTTATTATTGTATTAATCTTGTTTATTAACATGAACATGTAAAGATATTATGTACTGTACTGTGTAACTATAGGAATTTTTTTTACTTTTGTGATCAATTTTATGGATTTTTTTTTTTCAACTAAGGGGGGAATGGTGTAAGGGATACTACACCTCATGGCACGTACATGTACGTGCCATCAATAGTATATAACAACGGTACGCACAGTATGCTGTAGTGGTCGGTGTGCAGCGACACACAGTTGTCGCTGACACTAATAAATGACAAGATCATAATTACGTCTTTCATTTATCGGCCACTCATTTACCATCTTGAAGAGTCACCACCATGGAGAATCACCGCCTCACGAAATAACATCCATCGCCACCAGTAACGTCATCCGTTACACAGTCATCCAATCAAAGTAGTTCTCTTTTGGTGCCTTAGGGTATTAACAATCATAGACATATAAAAACTCATCTTTTTCCTGCCCTTCTTCCACTCCAAGTGTCGTCTGCACAACATGTCTTTTTTCCATTCTCTTCTATCATTCTTTCTAGATCTCCACATCCACTTCCTTTATACTCATATCAACTTTACCGCAGTCCATACATCTAAAGGTAGAGGAAGACAAAGAGTAACTATTTGGCCAATAAGAATTTACATTACTGCTACTATTTACCTTTTCGAATATAACAAGCGTGATGATACAAAACAAGGATAAATCTTGTAATGCCTATACCTGGATTTAGCATTTAATATTCTAGTAAGTTCTAATCAAGACCTGCAAATTAGCATTCACCTCGCTCTCAAACAGCAGTAGCAGCATATTAAGTACCTAATTTTTGTACTATTAACCATGCATATATTATCTGTTAAATATTTATGTAGCTTTAAAATTAAACTCTATTTTTTCAATAACTTTACGCCTTTTTCTACGCGAATGTGTAAGCAGCGGTAATTCAGCTCCAACTCACCAAATTTTTACGTCCCAAATGTAATAGGTGGTTGTACCTATTGTCATATAAAAATACAAAGCTACAAAGTTGTTAATCATCGATATTTATAACACATATCTTCCGAAGAGAATACCAAGAAGTAATTACTGAGAGTTAGGATTCCACGAAGTCTTGATTCAGAAGTAGGGTGCTTGACTTCCAGACCACTGAGATGAAACCACATCCGCGACATTGACCTTCTAGTTAGAAAATTATGAGACTAATAATTATATGACCAGTTCACTTGTAATAATTATAATATTCAGGGCATTTATTTAGCCATTATGTCACGGACAGTATATTTTATTTTTTATTTATATATTTTTTTGTGAATATACAAAGTATTGTAAACAAAAAATAAAATACACCTAAAGTCACGGTGGTCCAGTGGTCGATTAGGCCGATTCGTGTCCGGCATGGCAATAGGCTCGCCATCTATTCCATTTAGGACGTAAAAGGAGAGTCGTCGCGGCTTGAAAGTCGCTACCTACACTTTCGGGTAGAAAAAGGCAACGAGATAGAGTAGCTAGATGATATAGGTAGATGTAGTTAGACCGATATAGATGTGAACTAGAATATCTCTAACTCTGAACTTGTAATTCTTTCTTGAAAGTACTACCTGAATATGAATTCCATTTTGAAACTGAAACAAGAACCTTAAAAATATGTTTGATGCACTCAAATGTGTCTTAATTTACACATACATTCATAACTTCACGCCAAATCCCTCGCGGGATAGGCAAAGAGAACAGAGCTCCATAAGGCACGAGTCCTACACACCTCACTAGCTTCGTTGACTTTCATAACTCTTTTCATGCGCGCGCGTCAATTTTGAGGCTCCTAACAAGGTGTCTTCATTTGAACTAGTAATATTTTTTATTATTTGTTTTTTACAAGTTCATCTTTTTGCGTCTCCTTTTATAAGATTACATTTTATTAATTTCGTCATGTAGTCATAATAAGTTATTGCGATAACACATGTGCATTACATAATATTTATCTAATGACATATAATTATTACGACTTTAATTATGTAAGCTAACTAGTTCTTCTAAGTTATTAAACTATACATCTATAAAATGCATGTAATGTGTCTGTTTGTAATATTGAAATGATTACTTTCAATGTAGTAGATATTCTATTTAATAGAACAAAATAACATATTTTAATTTTTTTTGTCTGTCTGTCTATTTGTACCGGCTAATCTCTGAAATGACTGGACCGATATTGACGGGACTTTTAATAGCAGGTAGCTGATGAAATAAGAAGTGACTTAGTAACATATCTATAGCTAGTATTTAATACAAATACTTAGTAATAAATAAAAAAAATGTCATCACATTGAAGGTGATAAAGATAATGAAATTAGTATAAGAAATGTAAAACAGGATAAAATTAAGAAGCACACTGGAAGAATAATTAAGTCGCTTCCGTAAAACTGTTCTTTGACTCAGAAAATCCCTGTCCACCTACCTTGGATGTGTAACACTAACAGTAACACTATATGTGTTGCTGGTGTCAATGGGCGGTGTTGGTTGCTTACCAACAGGTGACACGCCAGCTCGTTTGCCCTCCTATCCATCTCCTCCTCCATCCTCCATCTCCTATAATATACATTGTTTTTTTTTTATGGGCTGTGTGGCGCCGGCTTAGAATACCGCCACCCGCCTTCCCGTGGGTGTCGTAAAAGGCGACTAAGGGAAAACTAGAAGAATGGGCAGCAGCATTCTCTCTCAAGGAAATACAGCCTACTGCGATCGCCAACCCGCCTGCCAAGCGTGGCGATTATGGCAAAAACCCCCCATGATTGAGCGGACCGGCAGTTGTGGCGCTCTATGGGGGAGGCCTATGTCCAGCAGTAGACCACAAAAAGGCTAATGTTGATGATGATGGGATAGGAGGGCAAAGGACCGGTATATAAGATACTAGCAGACCGCGCGAACTTCGTACCGCTATATTGTATGTAGCTTCCCTCCTCACGGAGTTACTCACGTACAAACATAATGTCGATGACGACGATGATAGCATATAGCCTATGGTTACTCAGTGATAATGTAGCTTTCTAAAGAAGAAAGAATTATTAAAGACGAACCAGTACTTTTTGAGTTTATTCGTTACATACAAAAATACAAATCTTTCCTCTTTATAATATTAGTGTAGATACCGGTGTATTAGCAGATAAAGGCAGTCAGAAAGAGATGGTTTCTGATGATTGGATTAGTCGAAATAAAAAAGAAGAACTTCTTTCTTTATTGAGTATTATTAGGAAATGTAAAGATTACGGACAGTAATAATAAATGCTACCAAATTGCGTAAATAGGAGTGGTTCTATGAAAACCAAGTTTAATTAAGTCACCTTTAATTAATTAATTATTAAAGTTTATATATTGAGTATTGGGACGATAAAAGATAAATAAATTTCAATGCTTTTTTTTAACTAGTTTCAGACGACTGCACCACGCCTCTGGGGTTAAGCAGTAACTGCGTGTCTCTGTACGATTGCCCTGAACTCTTCCAAGCGTTTGAACAGAGGCCCATACCTAATTACGTGGTCAGCTACCTTAGAAGATCTCAGTGCGGTTTTAATGGCAATACTCCACGAGTGTGCTGCGGACCGTTACCAAACCAGGATTCGACACAACGACCAACGGTAAAAAATAACATTTAATTGGCTTTTTAGATTCATTACTACTGTAATATAATACATTGGAAGATAGTTTCGGGTTACTTTAATATTGAAAGGCATGCTCCAATGGTTCAGGCTTGTAGAAAGAATGGATGATGCAAGATTTACTGAGCAGATATACAGCACAAAAGCGGAAGGATTGAGAAAGCGTCGCTGACGGTCACGACACACCACCATGACCAAATTGAACACAACATCCTTTGGGGTGGTGTTGTCAGACCTTAAAATCTGACGAGCACATTTGACAAGAGTTATGAAGAAGGGAGTGAGGTGTGTTAGGATCGCGTCTTATGGCGCTTTGTTCTCTCTAGCTACCTCGCAAGGGATGAACGCATGAAGTTATATACGCATATGTAATTACCATTTTGAGTAAAAATATAGCTTTGTTTGATTATGATCTCGATCTCTGTAAAAACCTCATTGTCATTGAAAGATCACGCGGTACTCAAGGAGTTGTTAACATTTATTGTAATCATTAGTTTTTTATTTTACAAATTGTCATTATTGATTGATCACCTCGATCAGTGATCCATCAACTTAGTTTCTAATAGCTACTCGTTATAATAATACACTAGAAATAGAAAAAAAAACTCTATACAATTCTCATGATATTTTAATTAATTATATTAAAGTATATTACATGCTATAGCTAATTGTCTTATGATATTGCTTAGAAGGAAAAACACAGATGATTTTCAAGTTCAATGTCAAATGGTTTATGTAAATATAAGTTTAAAGTAAGGATCAGATTTAATATATTTATAGTTTCACTGGTCTAGCGTACTTAAAACTTCCAAATCAGAGGGCTCGACCATTAATCCGGGTTTTTAAAGATTTACCGGTACCCTCTTCAGATGTAATGTGTGATTAATTATCGATAGCTGACATATCTGTGTCGGATGTATGGTTATTTACTCCCTTACTTACACCGTTGGACCAATCAATTCGTTGGGTTTGGGATACCCGGATTTAAGAAACTGGGCACATGGGGACATAACCACAAGCACCAGACTCACTTGCTGATAGTTCTTCTTGAATTGTTGACGAATCTTCAACAATTCAAGAAGTAGCTGTCAAATATTTTTTACACAATATATATCCTACAGTTCCCACCCACTCAACGGCCGACGGTACCCAGTTATGGCGATGATGACTATTCACCAGAAGATTCATCACCAGCTCCCTCTAACCAGTGTGGTGTTGACACTAATGGAGACAGGATCTATAATGGACAGATTACCGACCTGGATGAGTTTCCTTGGATGGCATTATTAGGATATAAAACTCGTAAGCGTTTTTTTAGTGTGAAGTTATTTCTTGGTAATATTAATTTTAATAGAGTTTGGGGCAGATTTTGTGTTCTTAAGGAAGTATTAAGTGATTAATAAAAACTACATACATTAAATTAGTAAGTTTTTTTCTATAAAAAAAAACTACTAAAAAGTAATATCTTAAAAGGGATATCAGTGGAATAAAGATTAAATGTTTGTATTCAGAATAGGATTTATTTTATAATAACACCGTCTACATATTTTTCGGATGTTAAAGGTACAAATTATTGCTTACTTAAAATTATGCGGATATGATAAATGCTGCCATATACTTCCAATGTGTTTTTATTGAATATAACCTATTCTTCTGTTTAGATTATGGGCTCAGTAAATAATTTACATTTTTGTTTCAACAGGCCAAGGCACCACGACATACCAGTGTGGTGGCGTATTGATCAATCGTCGGTACATATTGACAGCGGCTCATTGCATTACTGGCGATATTGAACTGAAAGTCGGCACTCTGTGAGTAATTAAATAAAACAATTTTTCATGTATTCTGTTTGAGTTATCTGGTGAACTGTACAATAGCTTTATTAATTGATTTATCCATGCTAAGTTACCAAATATTTTATTTGACGAGAACAGATATTTCTCCTACCATAAACATTTAAGTAGCAACTTCATTTCATGTTTACTTATAACAGGACCAAACTAGACTAGTTCATATTTTGATAATAGATCTTAGACCAAAGATTTTCACGAACAGAACTACGAGCAACACTAGTATTTTAATAAAACACAGTTGAACTTCACTTGTTGACCCGTAAGAGGAAAAAATCGACCTCCACAATGCAATTATTAATATCGGATCAAACCGGTTTCAATACGAGATGATATTAAAATGTTTTTCAATAAAAACTTGAAAATTTGAATACCCGAGAGATTGTTCGATGTCAAAATATGGATAAATAAATATTTTGTTGAGATTAATATCAATTTTTATCTTTATTAATCTGCAAATCTACGAATTTTAAGGATAGACGTCATATCCACAAACCGCGCTATCTCTATGAATCCATTTTGTATCATCACGTCTTTTTGTACTCGAAGATGTAAGCAACTTATTAGACCTTGACTCATTGAATTTAACGGCACAAATGAAATGAGTAGCGGAACCTATTACCCCATACATAGGACACAATGTTGCCGAAAATGTCCTGGATGTGAGCTAGGATCCGTACTCAAGAAGTAGTTCTTGATTCAGAAGCGATGGGCCTCAACCTTCAGAGTACCTAATCTGAATCCCTATGTTTATTTGACAAGCCTATTTACAAATTTCTTTTTATTTGTTTTTTTTTGGTTCTCGCCAACAGAGAAACCGCTCGTCTCGGGGAATATGACACCCAAACCGAGGTGGACTGCTTAGAGAGAACTTGTGCAGACCGCCCCCAAGATATACCAGTCGGTTCTGCGTACCCTCATCCTGGATACTTGGATAAAGACAAGAGCAGAAAGAATGATATTGGTATCGTAAGACTATTTAGGAGAGCTACTTATACATGTAAGTAATATTAATTTATCACTTCAAAAGACTATGGTGAATGATTAAGCAGATATTGTATTAGCTGTGAACATGTTAATTAGATGAATTCAATGGTCGAGTACCCCACTTCTGAATCAGGAAGAGTCGGTTTCGAATTCTGGCTCACACCAATGATTTTTCGGGAGTTTTCGAAAGTTAGATGTGCTAAATATTGATGACTAAAAACTTTATGCTCGGTATGGCAATAGGTTCGCCACCTATTCCATTTAAAACGTAAACGTAACAGCGAGTCGAGGCTTAAAAGCCACTGCCTACACCTTCGGGTAAAAAAAGGCTTGAAGTTATGATATATTATTTATTTCTCAGACTTTCGCGAATCTCACTCATAGATTAAAACAACATTTAGGATTAAATATTATATATTTATTTATTATAAATAAACGCGACATATTCCTAAAAGTTGTTATAATCTATATTTTATATTATGTTACTTTGACTGTGTGTACAACATATAAAGACCTAATTTAGTTATTTTATTTTTATTGTCTATTTTACTAAAAACTGATTTGTAAATACAACATCAAACGTCAATATTTTTTATATACTCGTAAAGATTGTTGTATTTTTGTTTGGTTAGCAGTTATCCAAGGGCACTCTTCAGTCCATTGGATTTATAATTACATAGAAGATATATTTTAAATTGTTTTCACTTACATCGGTTTCAGACTAACATCTGATTTGTCTTTAAACAACTCTTTAAATCAGTCCTATTCAATAATTAAATAGACCTCTGAAAGGTCAATAATGGGAGTCATTAGTGCCCGGATTAGAATTGGTGAATCACTCAATTAGTATTTAAGTTACTAATTTAAATAAACATGTTTTAAGTATTTCGCATTTATTTTATTAATGTTTTTTTTAAATTTCAGATTACGTACAGCCTATCTGTTTAGTCAGTAGTAGAGAGCGATTGATTCCAGGCAATACCGTGTTTGTCGCTGGTTGGGGGAAAACCCTCAGCGGTAAGTCATCATACCTTATTGATTTTGTGTTACACCAATTCAAACAATCACCCAGATACCAACCAGAAATAGCTGTATGGGTTTTGCCAGTAATTAAAAAACTTTGATAAATAAAGACTGAATGGTAGTATTCTAGATGATTCTGTGGTTTTGTTAATTTGTATGAATAATAACATCACTATTTGAGAGAAATACGTAAATATTGAGAAAAAAGGTTATTTTTTTAGTTATTAATAGAAATATCAAAATAAAGTAATATTAAAATGTTTATTTTTTTGTTTCGTTTACGCAATATTTTGCAGTCTGTTATTTCTGAATTCAATTGCCGGGAAACTTAAAACAGAAATTTCAAGCGTCACACATTTTTAGAAGTTGGAAAGTAGTAAGAGTAGATAGTAGGAGTTGTAAGAGTAGATGTTTGCAATTCAAGTACCAATTTGTCATAACGACAAACAAGAGAATGCTTTCTCTTATAGCTAGTGTCATTGTATTATCAAACTATCACTGATCTTACTTTTTCGATTCGTAATGTACAAGCTGACCCGGTGAACTTTGTTTTGCATCAAAAGTAATTCAAACAGAAATTCAAGTGCCAAATTTCAAAAACTTACTTAGTCTTTTATTCACTACATCATATATGAACTATAGATTAAAACCATCCTGCTGACACCCTCTATCTATTAAAAACAAGCCGCATCAAAAACTGGTTCGTAGTTTCAAAGATATTTAAGCATATAAGGGGATAGACAGCGGAAAGCGACTTTGTTTTATACTATGTAATGGTTTAAGATCATACGTTTATACACAGACTAGCTGACCCGGTAAACTTTGTTCCGCAGGGTCAACTTGTGCTATTTATGGGCTTTAACTGCTGTCCCGCTAGGTTAATACTGCAATATCTTCGAAAATATTCGTTTAAATTGTATGCTGTAAAGGGCCGGGATCATCAATATTACAAGCACAATCTATTTATGACACTTAATTGGATGAAAATTAATGCTGTAATGTTTAAAATCTCTTCGTAAATAAGCCGTAGTTTTAAGGATATAAGCATATAGGGGGACAGACAGCGAAAAGTGACTTTGTTTTATACTATGTAATGATGGTGAAAAACAAGTATTATTACGTCATCAAATATTTGTTTGATCTGTAAACATCATCAAGCAATGAAGTTTACAATTATATATGACGGTTGCCAATGACGCGAATGGATCTGTAAATTAAAAATTATTTTTATTTAAATAACTAAATAACTTCGTATTAAATCGCACCTCGCGCACTTCGTACGGATTTCTTAAATGTAAGGTCTCATTGCTAACCGGTTTTTTTTTATGGGATAGGAGGGCAAACGAGCAGGCGTGTCACCTGATGGTAAGCAACCAACGCCGCCCATTGACACCAGCAACACATATAGTGTTACTGTTGCGTTGCCGACCTTTAGAGGATAGGGGAAAGGAAAGGATGAGGAAACTAGGGTGGGCCTCCGGGTACCTCTCTCACCGAACGAAACGCGGCATGAGCCACTTTACGTCGATCTTCTGAGAGGTCGTGGTATTTCACCGGTCGATCCTGCCCATTCATGTAGCGAACTGCTTGGCTCTACCACTGCGGAAACTACTACTACTACCAATGTTATCAGTGATAGCATGATAATATTTAGTCTATGTGTGGTAATATTTAGTCATAGTTTATTTTGTTGTATTTAATGTCCCAAGTATTCTAAAAAAAATATTCAATGTTCAGTTTTGACTTTCCCACGATTTTATTAAATGTGTTTAGATATATTTTCAATAGTCGTGCAATATTTTTACGCAGAATCTTTCATATCTTGAGATGAATATTTTCTCTTTTTATACACTTTATAATTTATATATTAACTAGTACACCCAGCGATGTTTCGCCTCAGAAGTAAAGAAAAAAAAATCGTCATTGTCGGATATCCCTAAGAGCGCGGACTTTTTTGTAGACCTTTTGAAGGTATTTAATAATGTATTACTTTGTTTTGATCTATCACTTAGGGTTCAGACAGCGTTTGCAATTAAAATGCTAATTCTCGCAAATTATCAGTTTTATTTATACATAAAAACCACCCCGTTGACACCCTCTAGATATTAAAAGAAACCGCATTAAAATACCTTGCCTAGTTTCAATAATTTAAGCACATAAGGGGACAGAAAGCGACTTCATTTTATACTATGTAATGATTTTCATTTTTTATACAGGTAAAAACAGTAATGTGAAACTCAAGTTGAGTCTGCCAATATTCAGTAAAGACGAGTGCGTTTCTAAGTACAGAAGTCTTGGGGCTCAGCTTGGTGATAAGCAGTTTTGTGCTGGCGGTGTGTTCGCTGAAGACGCATGTCGTGGGGATTCAGGTGGTCCTTTGATGCAGTCAAGACCTGGTGGTATCTGGGAGTCTGTTGGCGTGGTATCATTTGGATATGGGTGCGGCAGAGACGGCTGGCCCGGTGTCTATACATCCGTTATTGGATATCTTGACTGGATAAAGTCTACACTCCAATCTACGAACGTCTGAATTACTTCTAGCTATTTTAAATAATGGAAAAAAATATGTTTGTGAATTGTTGCCATTTGCATTAAGTTATTTCCAATAACAGTCCAGTGGTTTTACCTATATTATAATGTGATTTATAATTTTAAGCGATAATATTATTACTAGAAATAAATATTTTTTAAGTTTTAATAAATATACTGTTTTTAATTTTATCGACTACACTCATATCTACTATAATTCAGGGGATATTTTTATTTTTATTTTATTAACATAACATAAATTCACGCCTTTTATTACCCGAAAGTGTAGGTAGCGGCTGTTAAGCATCGTCTCGCCATTATGTTTACGTCCCAAATGGAATAGGTGGCGAACCTATTTTCATACCGGGCACAAAGTGTTCAGTCATCCATATTTATCACACATAACTTCCGAAAACAATTTCGAAAAGTCATTGGCGTGAGCCAGTGTCAGGAATCGAACCCGGACCTCTGGATCAGAATCTGATCGACCACTGGGCCACCGAGACTATCTCACCGGTCCAGTCGGCCTTTTCATGGAGAGAACTGCATGGTTCTGCTTTTATTTACTTGCATTTAGTTTTGTTTGCTATTTATAACTTCGCGATATTTTATACCAGAAACGATAGACAGTCGCAGGTACTTATCACAAACAACTTCCGAAAAGTCATTGATGTGAACCAGGATTCGATTCGACGACTTTTCGATTTAGAAGTGGGGAACTCGATCTTCCAGACAACGGATACATAAAATTTCTTAAACAACATCAAACTGTGTGTATTTTTTTTGTGTGTAGACGTAACACGACAATTTCTGTTCGGACCGCAGAATAAAAAATATGAAGGATAATACATACATACGTTCTGCACAATTTTATTTATTCAAAGACTAAAATATCGAGTTTTATTTCCAATATTAACGTTGAAAATGCTTCGTGCATTACTTATGCATTGTCAACCTTTCCAATTAAGTTGGCGCTGCCCTCGAAGTGGGTTCGTTCTTCGTAGTAGTACTATTTCAACAAGTTCTGATTTCAACTCGTGACCTTTCGATACGGGGGTTACAGAAGAGTTCAAGTAAATAAGTTGGAAATAAATCTTAACAAATCTATGTATCTCTGTATCAGCAGGTAATTTATATTGAAAGGAATGATAAACATCGTATAAAACTGTTCGTGTATAAAGAACTTTCATTTTTTTTGGTCAAAATTGCAAGTAATTGAAGTAAGAACTTGAGACTTTTTATCGCACTATTGTTTTTTTGGAGTTGATCCAAAGTTTCAAAAACGTGTAAATATACACAAGATTGTTATAGACACGCCTGAGGCAGTAGGAATGATACTGGGACCCTAGGTTTTGGACAGGTTTTTATGGAATGGGAGGGCAAATGTGCAAGCGGTGCACCTGATGGTAAGCAACTCGCCCATGGACACCTGCAACACAGATTGTGTCACATTTGCGTTTCCGGCCTTTAAAAGAGTAGGGTAGGAAAGGAGGGTGGAGAAGTGGTAGGCCTCTGGATATCTCTCTCACCGAATTACACGCGTTATGAGCACTTCATGTCGATATTCTGAGAGGCTGTGGTATTTAACCTGTCGAGCCGACCTATTCATGCAGCGAACTGCGTTACTCTACTACTGCTAAAATTATGAGGATCTGGAGGAAACCTTTCCCAAAGATAAATTATCAATGATTGTAAGGTTTCTATTGCATAGAATTTTAGGCTAATCAGATTGCAGTCCATATCAGCAGCTGTCTAAACTCCAAAGTAAATTAACTCTTCAACGCACCAAAATAAAAAGTTTTATTGGTTTAACAACTTAACCTATATCATATAACGAATACGAATGAAACGAGATGAGGTCCCAAAAGTCACTTAACGTTCCCCAAACATTTTGTACAGAGATATTCAATTAGTACTAACGTATCATTTGCATATAGGTGTGTGTCGTCAGCTATCAAATTAAGTGGCGCGGCTGACACTTCGGGATGCATAATTAAATCATTTATTTACCCTTTCAAATTTATGCATTCCTAATATCCGACTCGGGTTTTGTAATTTAGCCTAGCGGTGTACCGGTTGACGGTATAGGCCAATGTGCACATGTTGCTGGACATCAAATCTGACTGTATATATATTTTTATGGTATTGGGGTGGCAAACGAACAGGCGTGTCACTTGATGGTGAGCAACAAACGCCGCCCATGGACACCTGAACACATAAAGTATTACAGTTGCGTTGCCGAACATTTCAATGGGTTGTGGAAGGGTTCGGCGGTGCGATTGGAATAGGAGGAGGAAAGGGGTTAGGCCTTCGGATACCTCTCACACCAAGCGAAACGCGGCAAGAGCCATTTTACGTCGATATTCTAAGAGGGCGTGGTATTTCACCGTCGAGCCGGCCCATTCATGTAGCGAGCTGCGTGGCTCTACCACTGTAAAAATATGTAAATAAAATGCCACCACTGTAAATAAAGTGTCTGTAAAATTAATGTTTTTTATGTATTACAATGAAATATATAATCTGATCCCAACGCTAACTTATGGAAGCGAGAGCTGGGTATGGCAGAGTGTGCATGAAAGTAGAATAAACGCGGTAGAAATGAGGGCACTGCGCAAAATCTGCGGAGTGACTCTCGCTGACCGCGTAGAAAACAAGGTTGTAAGGAAGGAAGTTGGTTTGAAAGAGAGTGTCAGTGTAAAAGTAAGAAAGGGTATGCTCCAATGGTTCGGACATGTAGAAAGAATGGTTGATGCAAGACTGACTAAGCGGAGATACAATGCAAAAGCAGATGGATGTAGGAGTCGAGGACGGCCAAGACACCCATTCCATGACCAAATAGAACGTGTTCTAGAGGAAGGTGATGTTAGGAGCCTCAAAAACCGACGCGCGTGCATGAAAAGAGTTATGAAAGTCAACGAAGCGAGTGAGGCGTGTAAGAATCGTGCCTTATGGCGCTCTGTTCTCTCTGCCTACCCCGCAAGGGATTTGGCGTGAAGTTATGTATGTATATAAGTTATCTATGTTTAATTTTTTAGATGGAACCGTGTGATTTTTTTACATAAACAACATCACTTTTCTGTTCTATTACCATTATTTGGGTCGGCGCAGTCGGTTTTTCTTTCCTATCATTTCCCTCTTCCGCTTTCTTCTTCGCTTTTTTTAATCATATCATCTTTCACACAATCCATCCATAATTTTTTTGGTCTTCCTCTTCTGTTATTTCCTTCCACATTCATGTTTATCGTTCTTCTCGCTACATGTGCATAATCCCTTCTCATTAAATGCTCATACCATGAAAAGCGATTTCCTCTTGACCTCTCAGTTATTGGGGCAACTTTTAAAGTTTCTCTTGCTTGCTTTCTGCAACATGTATTCTTCTTCTATCCATCCCATTTACAGTTATAAAAGCAGATTACTTCGATGACATATTACTGACATATTTGTCATATTTCAACTTAATATCATTTAAAAAATGCAACTACTATGATTCGTTATTAAAAAGGATTCGTAAAATTAATTGTTGACTTTATTTTGGACATCTTACTTATGTAAGTTACTGTAAATATAAAAATAGGTAAAAAAACTTTTTAATTTAAACGGTTTTATGTTAAACATACATTGCAATGTTTAAGATAAATGTACTAAAAACCAAAAAATAATAAAATAGATACAGTCGTGGGAATTATAAACATATGCATAGACTAGACTAAAATAAAACCGTGGGGCACATTTCCACATTCTAGCCCTACTTATCACACATCCATCGTTGTCGGTTGAACAACTGCCTAATTATAGTGTTACATTACAAAACAAACATTTTAATCAACGATTGTAGACAATTGACGTGCCCCACGGTTTTATTTTAGTCTAGTCTATGCATATGTTTATAATTCCCACGACTGTATCTATTTTATTATTTTTTGGTTTTTAGTACATTTATCTTAAACATTGCAATGTATGTTTAACATAAAACCGTTTAAATTAAAAAGTTTTTTTACCTATTTTTATTTTCTAGTTTTTAGTTTTTATTTCGAATTCTTTACCATTTTGTTCCCACGAGTAATGGACATTTAAACGGTCGACCCCCCCAGAGGTCCAATAAAGGGGCAAGGCTATGTACAACAAGATGCGCCTGAGTCTTGAGGGGAAAACGCTAACGACATATCATTTTTATCCACCCTAATGCCATACAGTTCTCGGCGCGTTTTAACCTTTCACCTTAACTTGGGTGGTGTACCGCTAACGACGTATCATTTTTAGTCACCCTAACGCCACACAGTCCTCAACACGATACAAAATCTTGACTTGGGTGGTGGATTCAGGCTGGATTAATCAGATACCTAAATTACAGATTCAATTTCCAAATTTAAATCTTATTATTATACGCCATTTAGTGGCTGCGCCCATCTTAAATATTGAGGTTGTATAGTGCACTGTATTCTTCTTGTCAAGCCCTTTTATTTGATACCCATATTGGTGGGATTGATAAAAAATTGTTATCAGCCATTTGGTAGCGGCGGCCATCTTAGATTTCTATTTTGCATAGTAAATTGTATTCTACTTGTTGAGACCTTTCATTTGATACCCATGTTGATGGGATTGATAAAACCTAAGTTATCCGCCATTTTGTAGAGGCCGCCATCTTGGATTTCAATTATTTATAGTATATAAAAGTCAAGACATTTTTTTCAAAGTTTATTTACATTTATTTACAATATATATGTACCGTTTTGTTGAATAACTTTCTGCCATTTTGTGGGCAGAGACATTATCCCGTTACTGTAGAAACTTTGGGACTTCTGATCAAAAAAACGGGACAAATAGTTTTGGCAGTCCTCTCTTGAGGTCAACCTTACAGAACCTAAAGAATTCTGAAGAGACCGAAACAGGTGAAAATCTGAAGGCGCAAGGTCAGGGCTATATGGTGGATGCACTAGGACCTCCCAGTCGAACTCTCTTAATTTTTGCTGAGTGGCTAAAGATGTGTGTGGTCTAGCGTTATCGTGATGAAAGACCACACCCTTCCTGTTGATCAATTCCGGCCGTTTTCTCTCGACTGCTTCCTTTAATCTCATCAGTTGCTGGCAGTAAAGATCAGAATCGATGGTTTTGCCGGACGGTAAAAGCTCATAATGAACAATGCCCTTCCAATCCCACCATACACACAGCATCACCTTATTTCGTGTTAGGCCAGGTTTGGCCACAGTCTGTGAAGCCTGGCCAACATTTCCACATTCTAGCCCTACTTATCACACATCCATCGTTGTCGGTTGAACAACTGCCTAATTATAGTGTTACATTACAAAACAAACATTTTAATCAACGATTGTAGACAATTGACGTGCCCCACGGTTTTATTTTAGTCTAGTCTATGCATATGTTTATAATTCCCACGACTGTATCTATTTTATTATTTTTTGGTTTTTAGTACATTTATCTTAAACATTGCAATGTATGTTTAACATAAAACCGTTTAAATTAAAAAGTTTTTTTACCTATTTTTATTTTCTAGTTTTTAGTTTTTATTTCGAATTCTTTACCATTTTGTTCCCACGAGTAATGGACATTTAAACGGTCGACCCCCCCAGAGGTCCAATAAAGGGGCAAGGCTATGTACAACAAGATGCGCCTGAGTCTTGAGGGGAAAACGCTAACGACATATCATTTTTATCCACCCTAATGCCATACAGTTCTCGGCGCGTTTTAACCTTTCACCTTAACTTGGGTGGTGTACCGCTAACGACGTATCATTTTTAGTCACCCTAACGCCACACAGTCCTCAACACGATACAAAATCTTGACTTGGGTGGTGGATTCAGGCTGGATTAATCAGATACCTAAATTACAGATTCAATTTCCAAATTTAAATCTTATTATTATACGCCATTTAGTGGCTGCGCCCATCTTAAATATTGAGGTTGTATAGTGCACTGTATTCTTCTTGTCAAGCCCTTTTATTTGATACCCATATTGGTGGGATTGATAAAAAATTGTTATCAGCCATTTGGTAGCGGCGGCCATCTTAGATTTCTATTTTGCATAGTAAATTGTATTCTACTTGTTGAGACCTTTCATTTGATACCCATGTTGATGGGATTGATAAAACCTAAGTTATCCGCCATTTTGTAGAGGCCGCCATCTTGGATTTCAATTATTTATAGTATATAAAAGTCAAGACATTTTTTTCAAAGTTTATTTACATTTATTTACAATATATATGTACCGTTTTGTTGAATAACTTTCTGCCATTTTGTGGGCAGAGACATTATCCCGTTACTGTAGAAACTTTGGGACTTCTGATCAAAAAAAC
Source organism: Euproctis similis (assembly GCA_905147225.2). Lineage (NCBI taxonomy): Eukaryota > Metazoa > Arthropoda > Insecta > Lepidoptera > Erebidae > Euproctis > Euproctis similis. Next base: position 15,113,484 of record LR990114.1, on the reverse strand, counting down.
GGGACAAATAGTTTTGGCAGTCCTCTCTTGAGGTCAACCTTACAGAACCTAAAGAATTCTGAAGAGACCGAAACAGGTGAAAATCTGAAGGCGCAAGGTCAGGGCTATATGGTGGATGCACTAGGACCTCCCAGTCGAACTCTCTTAATTTTTGCTGAGTGGCTAAAGATGTGTGTGGTCTAGCGTTATCGTGATGAAAGACCACACCCTTCCTGTTGATCAATTCCGGCCGTTTTCTCTCGACTGCTTCCTTTAATCTCATCAGTTGCTGGCAGTAAAGATCAGAATCGATGGTTTTGCCGGACGGTAAAAGCTCATAATGAACAATGCCCTTCCATACACACAGCATCACCTTATTTCGTGTTAGGCCAGGTTTGGCCACAGTCTGTGAAGCCTGGCCAACTTTCGACCACGACCTTTTTCGCACGTTCTTGTCGTACGTGATCCACTTTTCATCGCCAGTTATCAATCTCTTCAAAAACGGCTCGGTTTCATTACGTCTCAATAATGAATCGCAAATGAGTACACGGTTCATTAAGTTTCTTTGAGTGAGCTCGTGTGGCACCCAAATATCGAGCTTTTTTGTATAACCAGCTTTCTTCAAATGGGTCAAAACTGTTTTGTGGTCAATTCCCAGTTCTTCAGCTACATCGTAACTACTAATATGCCGATCTTGCTCCACTCTTTCAAAAATGGCGTCCATTTTATTCGTAACAGGGCGACCAGAGCGAGGTGCATCTTTAACATCAAAATTTCCGGACTGAAAACGTTTGAACCAAATTTGTGCTACTCTTACTGACACTGCATCAGGTCCATAAACATCACAAATTTTTTTCACTGCTTGAGTTGCATTTTTGCCTTTTTTATAATAAAATTTTAAAATGTATCGAATTTCTTCATTAGATTCACTCATTTTTACGGAGAGAAAAACAAATGAAAAATAGCGGGAAACAACTTTTTTTTATTTTTTTTTCTTTATAATGTAACCTTTTTAATGTTACCAAAACCAGCCAGACACAAATAGTACAGTCAAAGAAATTTTATAATAAGTTTATACCTACGTTATGCGAAAAGACTTTTTCCCCGACCTAATATTTATATAATATAATAAAAGTAAATATTATAGTACCGGTGGTCCAGTGGTCGAGCACACGCCTTCTGATCCAGAGGTCCGGGTTCGAATCCTGATACTGGCTCACACCAATGACTTTTCGAAATTGTTTTCGGAAGTTAAGTGTGGTAAATATCAATGAATGAAAACTTTGTGCCCGGTATGGCAATAGGTGCGCCACCTATTCCATTTGGGACGTAAACATAACGCCGAAACGAGCCTTAAATGCCGTTACCAAAACCAGCCAGACACAAATAGTACAGTCAAAGAAATTTTATAATAAGTTTATACCTACGTTATGCGAAAAGACTTTTTCCCCGACCTATTATTTACTTTGCAAATTTAGTTGAAAACTTATCAGCAAAGTAAATTGCATACGAAAAAAAAAACACTAATCATTTACAGGAATATACTAACAAAAATAATAGCAGAATTCGTGTAGTAAATCATAACTGGCGAATACATACATTCATTCATATCCCCGCCAGATAACAAACACACCCGTGGGGGAGAAAAAAAAAACTCCAATCGGAATATAAAAATTACGACAGTTTAAAAGTAGACATCATTTACATAGAACTACTATATTGGAAATGATATACAGGGTGTAGCGCGCCCCATTTGTCGTACTCATGAAATATAAATGTGTTTTGGATGATATCCGCGCTTATAACAACGGTTACATTGTTTTCGGAAAATTTTTTCCTACAAAATTACCTATAGTTACTCATATATTTATATGTTACGATGTTACCATTTTATATTCGTTAAGGTTCTTCGACGTTACATAATTTATTACATTTATTAACTGTACGTATCTGAAAGTGGGTTAGCGTATAGTTACATATACCACAAGGGAGTTTACTTGGACCTCTTCTTTGCAATATAGGTATTAATGGACATGCAATGGTTCTCTTTGCAGATGACAATTTTTCATTATTATGTAAAAAAAAACATATAAAATGATATGCTAAAATTAACAAAATCGATAAGACCATATAAAAATTACTGATAAAAATTAAGTAATAGAGCATAGATAGCTTTTTTCATTAATTCATTCATTCATTACTTACTTACTTGGATAAGTTGAATCAAGACTCAGATATGGAATTATATTTTAAACTAATTAATGTAAAAATATTTAAAGAACACAAGACGTAGATATTAGAAGTATGTCTAATAAAACTAACAGAAAATTGTGCTCTTTACTTCAGAGGATATTAAATACTCTGACACTACAATTCCTATGTATATTTAAAATGGTAATGTTTGTAAAAATACATTGTAATTTATACCCAAGGTTATCGAATTTCACTCAACGAAGCAGATATGACATAATCAGGCTTGTATGTATTAGTCACATTCTACCTTAATGAGTAGATTATTTGACATATTACTTTAATGACATAGAAATCAGATACCTTGCTTTTAGATCAAATTTGTCTATAGTGCATTTATTAGCAACATTTTACATTATATCAACTTGACCAAACTACAATGCATTACCTAAATTACCCAACAGCTCTTAAACTATTGATATATAACTAATAATTGTCAATCAAAGCTATTGAGTATGACATGAGTATGTATGATGACGTGACAAAACAATCGGGCAAATTATTTGCAACAAATGATAACTCATGCGATCTCTTTACAAAATAATAATACTTAATAGCTTCATGAACATGTTCCATGTACATATAAGATTAATATCTACAGTTATATAAAATAGAATTACACACAAAACAGCTAATTTATTTCATCTGAACTTTATTTTTATTCACTATTCATGTTCGATAATGGAAGTGTCCCGTGAAGTTTTAATTTTGTTTACTTTTTTATTTATAGGAGCTAATTGTAACGAAGTAAGTTGAATTAAGAGTTTTATTTGTGATATTCCAAGTAAAATGAGAATCTATTTAAATATTGTCTATTCTCTATGATAAGTTAGATGAAAATTTGAATCTGTACATTTATATACTTTAATAATAAAATATAAGAAAGGGTTAAAAGTAAGACGAATCATACAAAAATAGAAGGAGGTAGATTTACGTGGCAAGGCCTATAAAGAGGGAAATTAATCTCTTTCTTGTTTGGACTAGAAAATTAATACAGTTACTATTCCAGCAGTATAAAGTAGATATGATTACTTTAAACTTTGCTATTTCGCAATGTAGAATACATACTTTGAGATTAAATTATGTCCACGTAGGGAACAATTTTGTATTAAAAAATGTATTAAATACTAAATCTTTCTTTGTAGTTCTCTAGAGAGGAACTCTTCATTTTTAAACTTTCTTTTCGTTTTTGCGAATAATAATTTAAAATTACAGGTGAAGTACGTACCAAAAATAACTGATACGATATTAGATTGTGATAATTTTGACAATAAAGTACTAGACTTTAGTGGGCTAGTGCTTGGATCAAAGATAGATGAGGAAGGCGAGGATACTGCCACTTTAGGTGGCACAATTGTTACTTCTGGTGAACTAATATCCGGTTATGATGTAAGTAAACTTTTTAAATCGAATTTTATTGAAATGGATTGATAGTCAGGTGACTATCATCAAATAAATGTGTTAGCGTTAGAGAAAGGCCAAGTGCCGAGTTTACACAGCCGATAGGCGTGGATAGAAGCGAAAATGCGAAAATTTCTTCTTAGCGTTAATGGGAAACGGCATAATCATATGTATTTATCAAATCTATTTATTAATTTACATACAAATATACATAATTTTACGGCAAATCCCTTGCGGGAGGGAGAACAGAGCGCCATAAGGCAGAATTCTTACACGCCTCACCGGCTTCGTTGACTTTCATAACGCTTTTCATGCACGCGAGTCTGTTTGTAAGGCTCCTAATATCACTTTCCTCCAAGAACACGTTCTATTTGATAATGGAGTGTGTGTATTGGCCGTCCTCGACTCCTACATCAATCCGCTTTTGCATTGCATATTTGCTTAGTCAATCTTGCATCATCCATTCTTTCTACATGTCCGAATCATCGGAGCATGCCCTTTCTTACTTTTACACTGACACTCTCTTTCAATCCAACTTCCTTCCATTCAACCTTGTTGTGTGAGTTAATTTATATAAATAATTAATGTTTTTCTGTATAGGTTAAAGTAGATATATGGAGGATGCTGGAGATGGGTAACGAGTTCTTGTACACTACGTCAGCAAGTTTTTGCAACGCTTTAGACAACACAGATGCACCTTGGTACCCTATATTTCAGAGCATGAATATTACGTCCTGCCCAGTACCTATAGTAAGATATGTTTTTATTCAATAATTTATTAAATAAGAAAATATTTTTAACGTGATAACTTATGGCACAGTAAATCGTTACGTATCGCGTTACGGCACCAGTCTGTTTGGCATCCCTTTCTCTCATGCATAATACAGCGGTATGCTAGCTCCACCTCTCTCACTCCAACGTTTCCCCGTCCCTCTCTACTCGGTATTTAGTTTGGCGAAATAGTGCAACTGTGATTAGTTCAAGTTTACTACTTAATAAGTAAGTAATGTTTGTATGTCCTCTCTGTTTACAATATAATGTAAGGATCCCGATTAATTTAGATATTTATTTAGATAAGCAGATAGTATGACATTGGCTTTGCACCATTGAAATCTGACATTTAGTGTAATGTGAATGAAAAGTTATTATTTAATGTTTTACAGACTTCTTTTGAAGTGGCAGACATGCAAATATCCTTGGAGTGCATGAAGAGTGTGATGTGTCACGAATTCATTGGACAATATCGTATAGGACTGTCAATTATCGATAAGACAAAAAAAATATCTTGTCACATGATGGAGATATCGATTATCGAAGAAGATTGTGATGAATAAAATCAATAATAATACTGTCGTTGTTTATTGTAGTGCTTTAGTGGAAGTACCACGCTGAACTACATGATGAATTTCTGTCCTAAACATTCGTATCCAATGGCCCACCCCTTCCCACCCCTCCAAAAGTAGTTCATGTCACGTCTTAAAGGTTGGTAATGCGGCTGGAGCACTTACTATATGTGTGGCTGGTGTCCATGGGCGGCGATAGTTACTTACCACCAACTGACTGTTTTGATCGTTTGACCACCTGTCCTGCCCGAAAGGAAAAGCAACAAGCTAAATTATACCATACGACAATTTAGTGCAGTTATTATATGAAACATGACTAAAAACTTCGTGCCCGGTATGGTAATAGGGTCGCCACCTATTCCATTTGGGATGTAAACATAACGGCCAGACGAGGCTTAACAGCTGTTGCCTACACCTTCGGGTACAAAAAGGCATGAAGTTATGTATGTTATGTGCATGTATTATATAAAACTTGGTCTCGGTGGTACCGTGGTCGAGCACCCTGCTTCTGAATTAAAAAGTCGCGGGTTGGAATCCTGGCTCACACTAATGACTTTTAGAAATTATTTTCGGAAGTTATGTGTGATAAATATCGATAACTGAAAATGTTGTGCCCGGTATGGCAATAGGTTCGCCACCTATTCCATTTGGGATGTAAATATAACGGCAAGACAAGGCCTATCAGCCGCTGCCTACACCTTCGGGTAGAAAAGGTGTAAAGTTATGTTATATTATTATATGAAACAATTAAAAATAATAATTAAATACACAAACTTGTCAGACGTTAATAATATTAATTTGTATAAGCGATTGTGTAGTACCCGACAATTATAAAAAATAAAAATAAATAACGTTCAGGGGATGTTAATGTACGGACGAATGAATTTATAATTGTTCAGGGGGTGGGTGGGTAACTTCAGGCGTTATTAACTTTTTCCAGGGTCCGTCGTGGTGAATGCCTCTCGTCCTTCGGTCAGACCAGAAAACTGTTCCCTCGTTAAATTCTCAAACTTGTGTGGTATTCCGTATATATTTACGGTATCGTAAAATGTGTTTTTTTTCGTTGTAATTAATGTATTTTTGTACAACGCTTTGGATTGCCCTTTATTGTTTATACGGAAAGAATAGAAGACAGACATAGTTTTACAGTATAAAATCAACTTAAACTCTGTCCACGATAATTATGGTTTTTTTGACAGCTCATGCCCATGAAGTACCGTATTGTGTCAAATTACATTTCATACAAATAATATAAAAAAGAAATGAACTTCATGGACAGTCACCGCCCACTTAGGGACGTGCCAAAAATTACCATTTTTTAAATTGTGCCTCAGAAATAGATAATCGGTATTTAAGCGATAGAAATAAATGTTAGTATGTAAATAGTATGTAATCTACACATATTTAAGTTTTCCATTGTACATATTCAAAATTAAAACGCGTAGTTGAGTATTATCCTTGAAACAAAGACGTCATAAATGAACAACAGGAAAAAAATTGCGTAATCAATTATGATTTTATAAAATCGAGTATTTTATAATATCCATTGATTAATACGATCGATCTTACTCTCGGACATCACCAACTATGTCAGTTGGCGACCTGTCAAAAAACCATTCTCATAGTGGACGTACGTACGGGTTCGACCGGTGAAACAGGTGAAAGTCGAAGAAGCGAGTCTTATCGTGATGTGTTATGCCTACCCGGCATGAGTTAAGTGGGTAATAAGTAAGAAACTGTGCTATAGATTACGGTAATTTTTAACGAGATTAATTATCGTAAACAAAATAATAACCTTACAAAAGCCAAATAATTCCGTCACTTTGAAAATATTATACGTCTAGTCAAAGATATCAAAATTCTGTCTGGAACTAACTTGCCCATAATGCCAATCTTAGAAGAAGACAAAAAAAACCCACACAAACTTGAAAACTAAAAGATTTAAGTCGAGTATTCGCTGTAAATTTTCCTTCTAACGTTCATAATATTAGAAAAACATACGCGAAAACTGCATTATGAAGAGCTACGGGTCACTTGCTAGTCAAAACGAGGCCATGAAATCAGCGGGAACATACTACTATAGTCATTTAAATGTCATACATCTGATTTATTTCCAAAAATTTTTCATTTATTTCGGAATCATATATAACAAAGAATCACCAGTAAGTTTGATACAAATGCATGAGTTCTTATTATGATTATAGAATATACCAACTACTAGCTTTTCGCCTCGCAGTGTCACTCGCGTACAAAGAAAATGACAATGACGATGATGAATAAATAGCCCAAGTTACTATGGGTGAATGCAGCTTTCCAATGGTGAAAGAATTTATGAAATCGGTCCAGTAGCTCCTATTTATATTTACCGGTAAGATACCTTGGGTGTAGAAAGGCTGTCTAGCAAAATCCCCTTCCTTTCAATATTTCCATATGTTGTATATCTCAAAATGTGAGTTATAAATGTATATAGTATGAGTTATAAACGTATATTTCATTAATTAAAAACTTCAAGTTAATTTGTACTGATTGTAAAAACTGTTATTTACCGGATGCGTCTATGGGCGTATGCCATTTTTTCATGGGCTCGGAAGGCAAACTACTCACCGCCCGTGAACACGGTAATGCGTTGACGACCTTTAAGTGAGTAGGAGGAGAAAGGAAGGGGAAAGGGTATGGAGCCTCCGGATACCTCTCTCACGGAACAAAATGCGGCACGAGCCACTTAGACTCTACTACATTTGCAACCACAAGTGCACCTAAAAATATTTGATTTCACGCCTGTTTTGTGACCTTACACTATCGTATGTAAATGTATGCCCCGCCCCAGTCGACGTTTCAGCGATTCCAAATTGTAATATTATTCAAATAATACATTTATACGTCATACAGATTTATGTACAGACGGTATTAAGAATTTAATTACGAGCCAAGTCATGGCACATTACTTAGTACGTTTTTATAAAACATTTTGTTATGTATCTTGGTAATATTAATTCTAAACTACGTATAACATAACATAACATAACATAACTTCACGCCTTTTGTTACCCGAAGGTGTAGGCAGCGGCTGTTAAGCCTCGTCTCGCCGTTATGTTTACGTCCCAAATGGAATAGGTGGCGAACCTATTGCCATACCGGGCACAAAGTTTGTCAGTCGTCGGTATTTATCACACATAACTTCCGAAAACGTATAACTAGCTATTTTATTGGCATTACAAATGTCTTTCTTGAATTTTAAGTCTTAATCGATCTTAGTATTGGCGTTATTAATCCAGCCATCAAAATATGTCCAGCCATTATGTTAATATCTCAGAAAATAAATAAATTGAAATCGTTAAATGATGGTTATAAACTGATAATAATTTTACATATACCTATTATGATTATAATATTATGGACACGATACCCACAACGCCCTCTAGTTTGAAGCTAAGGTACTAGATGATTTTGGTGTTGAATCTAGATAAATATACTTGCCCTTTGTAAATACATACATATAATATATTTATTTATTAGATTTTCGCGAATCACATTCATAACATTAAAACAACTTTTTATGGATTAAATCGCGTTCATTTTGAACTTATTTTCTATTGATATCATATTTTTAACTTCAACTTTTTGATTTTTATATCCAAAATGTGGGTACTTTCTGTATCAATGGCTTCTGAACGACTACCATCTTTTTGTTCATTAATCGTGAAAATGATTTCTATGTTAAGAGTTTGAAACGTCGGGAAATAAATAGAAAATAAGTTCTAAATAAACGCGATATAATCCATATAAAGTTGTTTCAATGTTATACTTATAATACATAGAAAAACACCCAAACGCCATACAATCATTAATACTTGGCACAAATATTTGTACTCGGGTGACGATCGAACGCGCCAACACACAGTCGATAGTTTTACTAATGCGCTACGAGGATCTCAAGTATAATAGTATCTCCTCAATATTAGGTGTTAAAATAAAGTTAAATATAATTTTCTATAGAGCTTGTTCGTCTCGACTCATAATATATTTTTTTATTTGGTTTATTTCAATATTTTTTAATTTTAGACAATTGAAGTCATGAGATGGAATCAAGTTAGGGACTGAAATTAAATTAGTTTAGAGCTTTACACGAGACGTGAACACCAAAAGGTCCAACAATCATTTGATAATTTCATATTTTGTGTGAAAACCTTTGAAAATTGAATTTGTTTTAAATTTATTTTATATATTCTGCACTTGAACACAGACCGGAGATGAAAAATGACGTTTGAAATCTTACTGAAATCAGAATGAAATTTGAATTATAAAAAAAGATTTAATATTTTTCTTACGATTTCAATATTATTATACGTAATTTCTTGTTTGAATATACTTTCTTAATTTTACGCTTCTAATACCCGAAGGTGTAGGCAGTGGAAATTATGCCACGACATATAATCAATAATATATCTTCCAATAAGAGCTTCGATTAAGTTTATGACTAGTCCTGTTTTCCATTGACCAATAACTGAGATTGATCGGTCTTGAATACCCAGACGTAAAACATTTCAAATAACCTGAGCCCTTATTGAAATCCTACATGTAATAAATCTTTAGAAACGTTTCTTTGTAATAGGCTCCTTACCACCTACCATACTATACTATTCTAGAATACAAATACACACTGATTCAGGGCTTGAGAGAGTGAAAATATAAAAGAAATATACATAAAAAGTATGAACCATCTAAAATTCTTGATAAATATTAATAAATTCAACAGAACGCCTGTTTTTATCAGTTATCACGAAATAAGTTTACAAGTTCTTCAAAGCGGATGGCAGTAGTACCTTTAAGATACTAAATGCGTTTGTCGTTCAAAGACTCGTGTTCCAAGAACTATTTGTTAAATTGAAAAAGCGTGTCTGCAATGGTCGAACGGCCCTCGAAACGGTCGAAAAAGGGAAAATCAAAGCGGGCACTTGAAAGAAAGTTGTTCCTTCGGGCAAAATTCGCGGCGACACGTGTCAAGTGTGAGTGTGTATACGGGAAAACTTCAATAGTAATTGTAATAAGGCTAGAGACAGTTTGGTAGGAGTTGTTGACACATTCTCGTGAAGTATTTACGAAGTTAACAGTAATAGATAGATAGATTGAAATATTATAAATAAAATGAAGATTAAAATACTTTATTTTGATTTTTTGAGCAGGGTCATGGTGAATAAGTCAAATAACGTAAAAAAGTCTGTAATGATTTACAACGATAAAAATACTTCACGCCTGTTCCTTGTCCATGTTGGCAGAAAGAAATTCTATAATTAAAAAAAAATCTTCTAAATATTTTTTTATTGTTTACGAAAACATAATTAGAGTTAGCATGTGACACAAACATCTCCAAAAAAGATCGTTATATATGAGTAAATAAAATGACAAGCTCTTTTACTACGTATTTACTTATGTTAGAAAAAAAGAGCGATTCAAGTGGCTTGAAACGCGCGTACACATCAAAAAATCTGATAACTAGCGAGTAGGGAAGTGTTGAGGGCCCTCACAGTACCTCACACTCTTTCAATAATACGCCACGACGTTTGCAATATAGAATTGTCAAGTCGAGATCTGATGACAACCCACTTTTTGATACTTGGGTGAACAGCCCCAAATTGTGTTAAAAACCCTGTATTAGACGTATCACAGAACTTCCCTTTTTTCGTTTCTCTATATTTCTTCATCATTTATCGTTCTTTTAAATGGTTTAAAAAAGATTACGTCATCTATAATTATCACAATTAACTTTTGAAAAGTCTGAAGAGGCAGATGATTTTAGTATTTTAATTTATATTTTATTCAAGTAACTTATTTATCGCCAATTCTTATGAACAGGCTTATAAAGGTCCAGTGGTGGTCCAGTGGTCGTGCACCCTGCTTCTGAAACCAGAGGTCGCAAATTCGAATTCAGGCTTACACCAATGACTTTTCGATCTTTTTAAAGCTTAGTCATCATTACATAAAAGTAGTTTTTTTTGGTCGGTCGGTTGGTTGGCTTACAGCTATGGACGATGTTTCGTTCTGTAACTGGAAATTAACCAGTTACAGGTATTATTTTATACTTCTTGACTTCGACGGAACTGTCACATACAAAATTTTTTATATCAACAAATAGCCAAACAATATATAATTTACTGGAAAAAAAATCTAGAAAAATACAAAACTAATTTGAATTTGAACAATAAAATGTCCAATTACGTTTTATATTCGAAACCCCATACGACACAGGCATTTAGGAAAAAAGTTAATGGTGCTTAAAGCGTGGACGCTGTCCTGTAATTACGAATTAAAAAGTTCATCCGCCGGACCCCAATTTTTTTTTCTATGTGAAGAAGATAATATTGCACCCCAAATTAATTTCAAATACAAGTAATTTAGATTCTTAAGCTTTGAATTATAAGGTTGAAAATCTATTAATGTCGCATCTAATTACTTTAAATGCTATCATCCCACGCGAGATATTCTGTATGTATGTATGTGTCTACAAAGAGACAGAAAATTAACTTTTACGAATATTCGAGATCCTCATATGCAAAATGTTATTGGTTTTACGTACAAAATAGCTTTTACCTTTTGTATAAAAAATTTAAAGTAAAAAGAAATCTCTTAATGTAATTAGATTTTGGCTATTTAGTAAAAAATGGACAGCACATTTTGACGAGCCTCGTGGTGTTGGTGAGTTGGTAAAAACTACCAACTGCAGAATCTAGGCTGATGTAAATATTTGTATGGCGTGTTGGTATTTTTCTATTTAATATAAGTATGTTTTTACAAAAATAGTATATGTATATATAATAATATCCGTTAACTAGTATCCATGACACAAGCATTTAGTTGCTTAGCTTGGAACTAGAGGGTGCGTTTATTGTGTCCAAGATAAAAAAAAATCCCTGCTTACGTCACGAGGGACTTTTAACACGTCTATGTTATCTGTTACTAATACTATAACTATAAATTTCCTAAAATTCTTGTATTGATAGCCTAGTATTAAATAGTATTATATAACTTCACACCTTTTGTTACCCGAACGTGTAGGCAGCGGCTGTTAAGCCTCGTCTATGGCCGTTATGTTTACGTCCTAAATGGAATAATAGGTGGCGAACTTATTGCCATACCGGGCACGAAGTTTTCAGTCATCGATATTTATCATACGTAACTTCCGAAAACAAGTTCGAAAAGTTATTGGTGTGAGTCAGTATCAGGATTCAAACCCCGACCTCTGGATCAGAAGCCTGGTGCTCTCCCACTGGACCACCGTGACTGTTAAATAGCGTAGCCTAGTATTATATAGCGTTCTTTAAATACCCATAATTCGATTGCTAGATGTAAACATAAAATTACTAGACGACCCGATGTTAGGCAACGACTCGCCAAAACATTACGTCGCAAATAGAATAGGTGGCAGAACCTATTGCTAAGTTATAAAAAAAACTTGAATTATCATCAACACATCAATCTATTTCTTACTCATACTAATTTGGATCAATTAAAGACATTAACTTTTCTTTAGAAAATCCAATTGTTATGAAACAATTTCTGCCAGAGCTTTATCGAAATGTTAAAACCGCATGCAAATCAGTTTAGTGATTTGCAAGAAGAAGATTTCTGCGTGGAAATATTTGACAAGTATTGATTATGAAAACACGGTAATCGCTAAAAGCAATAACAAAAAAAAATACAATTATTTATATAAGGTCGAATATAAAAAGAATTGTTTATTTTACATATGAAGTATTTACATTTAAAATTGAATAAAAAGTACTCGTACAGATAAAAATATAAATCTTTCCGGTTCACTTGTAATTTAGTTGGAAACAAAAACAGGGTGGGGGTGGTTGTTCTATTTCAGAGATCAATGTGTGGCCGAAGGCTCACCGCCGGATGTGTTTACGGTTAACTGCGCTGTAAATTCAACAATATCTCGTCCAGTATGTATGCACCATGGCGATACCACGATATGTATATTTTATATTTTTAACAAGAATAATAAAAACATAACATAACATACATAACATAACTTCACGCCTTTTGTTACCCGAAGATGGAAGCAGCGGCTGTTAAGCCTCGTCTCGCCGTTATGTTTACGTCCCAAATGGAATAGGTGGCGAACCTATTGCCATACCGGGCACAAAGTTTTCAGTCATCGATATTTATCACACATAACTTCCGAAAAACAATTTCGTAAAGTTATTGGTGTGAGCAAGTGTCAGGAATCGAACGCAGACCTCTGGATCAGAAGCCGTGTGCTCTATCACTGGGCCACCGAGACTACAAATATAACGTCACACAATAAAAACAACACAATATAACGTCACACCAAGTCCATTGTGGGGCAGGCAGAAACAAATGTATGCGACAAAATAAGATTCATAGATCTTTCAACACACTTCTATGACTTACATAATTCTGTCACTTATTACAACAGTATTTGAACAGTGCAGAGCTAAGCAGTTCACTGCATAAATGGGCCGGCTCGACCGGTAAAATACCACGGTCTCTTAGGATATCGATGTAAAGTGAGTTATGCCGCGTTTCGTTCGGTGAGGGAGGTATCCGAAGGCCCACACCCCTTCCCCTCCTTATCCCATCCTAATCTCTCAAAGGCCGGCAACGCAACTGTAATACTATATGTGTTGCAGGTGTCCATGGGCGTCCTATTTCATAAAAAAACAACAACTTGGTACTTGTAATATTCGTCGATGCGTTGGTACTTGACTCTGCTTATAACTTAGAGTATTAATTAAAAGATTTGGGTTACCAACCCATTAAACAGTAGCAACAGCAAAAGTGTAAAAAAAACCTAGTTCCAAAATGTCTTCATGTAAACCTCCTAGCACATCGTTTACTTAGAATAAAGACAAAACAAACGAGATTGACAAATAGATATATTAATTTGGTTAAAACAAAGAGAAAACAAAAAAAAAACGGAACGTTAAATTTCTACATTGCAACATTAAAAGTACTTTGTTCGGCGAATGCCTCGCTGTCGAGATTGCTGCTGCTATGTCTCACTAATTGTGAATAAGAACACTCGCAGCGGCTCCCCCTTTTGTTAACTAAATTAAATTAATTGTAAGGAAATATTTAAATAGAAGTCGGTGCGGTAAAATTGGCAGCAAAACCTTAAAAGCTCCCTCTGTCTAGACTAACTAGACAGAAACGTTTTGGAATTAATTTTCACTTACATAAAGTTATTACTAATGAGCTATTTATTTTTAATTTAAATGTCTGATTATTGATTTAATTAATTTATGTTGAAGTCACCGCTTCTGAATTAAAAATTCTTTGGAACCAATCTGAGCTAGCAACCAGAATCTTCTCGGAATCATTTTCGGAAGTTATCTGTGATTAATACCGATGACTGAAAATATTCTGCCCGGTGTATGGCAATAGGTTCTGTCAGTTACGCCTTTAGGTTAAAAATGTGTGAAGTTACAAAAATAAACGTTGAGGTCACAATATCGGTCATAAGGTCGTGGTCTGACCATGATCTTTGACTGCTGATGCGTATTTTATAACGTCTATCTATTTTAAAATAAAATAATATGCATTGGGAATTGACTGACTGAAAATAAACTTTATAAAGCTTTGGATCATGGATCCATTAAGTTCAATCAAAGAGTTCAATCCCTAGTGAATGAGAGATTGAGATGTTACTATTCATAGAATTTAAACATTAAATAGTTATAAAATACTGCGTACATTTTTCAGTTTAAATATTAAAGTTGCAATAAAAAATAAGATAGGGTTCACTGTAACACTATATGTGTTCAGGTGTGCATGGGCGGCGTTTGTTACTCACCATCAGGTGACACGCTTGCTCGTTTGCCTTCCGATAACATAAAAAAAAAATGTATGAATGGAATGTTGTTTTATTAAATGAGAAAAAATTATCCCCTTTCCCCTTCTCCCTTCTCCATCTATGTCCATTTTCAGCCAGCCATTTTTGTGATCCTCTCGATGTTTCAAATGTCTTACCTACTCGCTTACCATCAGGTGACTTGACGTTTTCATTTGTCTCATTTCTCATACAAAGTCTGTACCGTATAACGTAACGTAACTTCACGTCTTTTTCTTCTGAAGATCGAAAACGAGTCTCGACTCGCCGAATCGTTTACGTTACCGTCCCAAATGGAATAGATGGCGAACCTATTGCCATTACATCAGGCAAATAATTGTCAATCATCTAAATTTATCACACATAACTTCTAAAAGGAAATTCGAACTCTGAAATCAAACTCACGAGAATCAGAAGCGGGGCAAGTCAAGCTTGCCATTGGAACACCTAGAAAAACGTATAAGTTTTAATAATTTTCCAATTCTTGTCGTAAATTCTTCACCTACACAAGTTCAACGCACTTTTTCTCTACATATAATAGATGATCAGAACGAATAAATGCTGGGTCTTGATTAGTTAGTCCGTTTATTTTATACTACTTTTAGAGCTGGACCAAATTTGTCTCCACCTGCCAACGTTTTTACAACTCGGACTCAAGGTGAATACAAATTGTTCTCTGTATAACATGTTTCCATCGTAAAATTTAAACCATTTGTTTTAATAAATAAATATCGCTTCGGTAAGTTTTCATTTTGTCAAAAAGAAAGTAAAATTTCATTTGATGTGTGGTTTTACGATTTCATACATGGCTGAAGTGTTTCATTCATCAATACTATTAATGAAATAAGGAGGATTAGCAGCATTTATTGTAGTAAACAAGTCATCATTGTGGGTATCTATAGATCTTTACTGCTTTCTACTACATTTATACCAACGGTATATCCACCAAAATAACAAACTTAACATAACATAACTTCACGCCTTTTTCTACCTGAAGGTGTAGGCAGTGGCTGTTAAGCCCCGACTCGCGGTTATGTTTACGTCCCAAATGGAAGAAGCGGCGAACCTATTAGCATACCGATCACAAAGTTTTTAGTAATTGATATTTAGCACACATAATGTTTGAAATTAATTTAGAAAAGTCATTGGTACTCTGGAATTTCTGAATTCAGAAGCCACAGAAGGTTGACCACTGGACCACCGAGACTATGACATCAAAATATTTGTCTGTCTGTTTGTTCCGGGTAATCTCTGAAATTGCAAGAGCAATTATGTCGGGACTTCTATTGGCAGATAGCTGGTGCAATAAGGAGTAACTTAGGCTATTTTTTTTTTTAGAAAGAATTGTTTTATTTATTGATTCTGAGGCGAAACACAGTTCGCCGGGTCAGCTAGTTAATCATACCTATTTGAGTAGAAATTGTACTATTTCCAGTCAAATGTAGTTCACAGATTTCTGATTGGCACCTCGTCGTAATCCTCTCTCTCTATAAGGGTTTAACGCTGGAAAAAAAAATCTCAACTATAACTCTTTTGAGAGTGTTCCGGTGTATCTTCGCTGAGCTGAAAACTTTCGCAATACCATTGAACGGCTCAAGTTTAAACTCCCGAGGAGAGGAGGGTATCCAACGATCATCTGCTCCCGGGCTAATAAAAAGTCCCGGCGTTTGTGAAATATGTTGTCACTGAATAAAGGTTATGACTATAGTTTTGTCTGGAAAGTGTGAAAACTTTCCCTCACCATTCTGCTGCTCTAAGTACTTTTTTATTATTTGTTTTTGTAATATATGAAGACGGTAAATAAATAAATTTTACTATTAGCACAGTTGAACTGCTTTTTTTCCATTAAGTTGTTTACGTCTGAACATGTCCTAACATATAGAAGGGGGCCCATAACCTATTGACTCCTCAGCTTATAATTTTATGCAATTTTATCGGTTTCAATTCTACTTAAAATTTAAGAACTTCTTGGAGCTATTTTTATTTTTGAGAAGCTACTAAAACTAAGGAGCGATTCGTAGTGTTTTAAATGTTAATTTCAAATCTTTGCCAAATCCAAATGATATTCGCTAGTTTCGATCTACTTACACTAAGTGTATGTGTCATAAATATCGATGACTGAAAACTTTGTGCTCGGTATGGGAATAGGTTCGCCACCTATTCCATTTGGGACGAAAAAAAAAGGCGAGTCGAGGCTCTTAAAAGCCACTGCCTATACATTCGGGTAGAAAAAGGCGTGAAGTACTACGAATGTCAATGTACTTAATTTAATAGTCTTTGTTTAGCGATAAGCTGGGCAAGCTGTACATTGTTTCACGGCTTCAATGCAGACCTCGGAACAAAAAAAATAATAATTAATATCGCTGGTTTATATATAGATCCTGTATATTATTATTACAAAATATTAATAATAAAAAGTGCATTATGCAAGATTGATATAGCGCTAAAGTGAAAGGATATAGGAGTCGAGGGCAGTCACGATACACCTTCCATGACCAAATTTTCAAGTCCGATGTGTCCTTGCCTTGTGTCGGGGTCAGGAAGGGTCAAGAATGGAGGTATGTAAGAATCGTCTCTTATTGCGCTCTATTATCTCTGCCCATTTCGCAAGTGACTTGGCGTGAAGTTACGAATGTATGTATGTAAATATACAGTATGTTAGTTTAAACGAGGGACATATTCAAACCCACAATAGTGTATGCTTATATGAACCTAACAAACATATGAACGAAACAAATACACTGATAAATAACAGACAAAACAATAAACAAAAATTCGCAAAAGTCTCAAAAAGTATATGCACCCTAGCGCCAACGCAACGATTTAATATTATCGCAGATATTGATGTGCGCGGGGCGCGGGGCGCGGGGCGCGGGTCAACCGGGTGACGTTAGGTAGAATACATTTTTCCTTCATACTTTAAACCTGGCTTAGGACAGGCAAAAATGTCTAGGTAGGTACTAAACGAAACATAAAAAATTTACGTATTTTTGGCGTATTTAAAAAATGGAATCACACCCGTTTACAATGATTAACTTGATTGACTATTTTACAATAATTAATTTGATTATTTACACAATAATTTTTAACTAATCTTAAAAACTGTTCAAAATGCGCACCTCCTCGTGATATGCAGAGTTCAGCACGTTTTCGCATATTGTCTTTAACGCGATTAAGAACAAACGGATCACTTCTTACACTATTAAAAGCGTTCGTGATACGTACCTTTAACTCTTCCCGGTTTGAGTACTCCGTAGCGTACACAATTCTTTTCACTTCACCCCATAAATAAAAGTCTAATGGAGTGAGATCCGGGGAGCGAGCAGGCCATGGCACTGGCCCACCACGACCTATCCATCTGTCACCAAAATTATTGTGTAAAAACTCACGTACGCGCACCTGATAGTGCGCGGGCGCTCCGTCGTGTTGATAAAAAAGGTTTCGGTAAACACTAAGAGGCACATCGTCCAACATTTCATCCACCACACTATTTAAAATGGTATTTAAGGTATGAAACACTGTCAAGTCTTCCGACAATAAAGTACGGGCCTAATTATTTAAAATACCCGCCCACACATTCACACTAAATCGGTGTTGATAAGCGTCCTGTCGCGTAACATAGGGATTTTGATCACTACACCAATGTTCGTTGTGCACATTAAATATCCCCATTCATGTGGCTTCATCGGTAAATAAAATATTTTTGTCTAAATTAGACGAAAACCAGCGGCAAAAGTTCACCCGTGGCTCGCGGTCGTTGACCCCAAGTTCTTGAACGGATCTAAAATGATATGGGTGCATCCCTTCTTCATGCATCAGCTTCCACATAGTCCAGTGTGATACACCGAATCGTCTTGCAGCGTTTCGAGTGCTTTCTTGTGGGTGATGCTCGAAGTATTCCAAGATGGCTTCTTGGAGGTGTACTGGGTATGGCTCCCTTCCTCGTCCTTGGGCATGTGTCGGTACGGTGAACTGACCAAACGTTCGCAACCGTTGGTTGACACCAAGCATAAGGTTGTACGACGGAATCTGGCGGTCGGGAAACATCTCTCGGTTCAAATTAATAGCGCCTCGTACACTATCGTTCGACAACGCGTAGGCACGAACCATATCCCAATATTCTTCATTGGAATATTGATAAGACGGCATTTTTGACACGTTACGTACGGAACACACTAATCGCGAAGCGGGGTTGTTTTGAGATACGCGGAAGCGCAATTTACATACGGAAATAGCGGCGCACTCGCAAAGACTGCGGTCGCCGGTCAGCGCGGGCGCGCGGGGCGCGTGTCCTGTCGGCGCATCGGGACAACACAAAGAAAAGGGGTGGGGGCTTACGCGGGCTCTATCCTTTTCGGCAAGATCGGCGCGTGCTTTGCAACGTGCCTTACTTTAAGTAGGTACTGTTTCTAAGTTCGCTTGTTGCGCGCTCAGTGTCCATGATGATTTTTTTTATTGGACAATTACCTCAAAAATTTAGGTTGTAGGTTTTTCACATATTTAGGACGAGAATCGAATACTGAACACCCTCCTTCAATATGTCCCTCGTTTAACCTAACACACTGTATATTAAAATTCATACAAGAAAGACTGCGAGTAAAAAGTCCGGGGCAAACGTTATATCTGTAATTATATAAATTTATTGTCAACCGTTTGGCGTTACCTAAATTTTATGAAAGCAATTTCGATAGTGTATTATAATGTGCTCAGGGAGAGATAAAAATTCCTAACAAAAGCAATAATTTCTCGATTCTTGAATGGAATCTCCATAATTCGGCTTATATTTGCCGAGCCGTTTGTCAATGGCAACAGACAGCGCCCTCTTACGTGTACGCGATGTACATTATATTCAAGTTTATTTAATGAGTTCGCATTCACAGATTTGGTTTACATAAAATACGAATTCACTTTATAGAAATAGGGTATATATTTAACTGTTTTAACGTTTATTTTATTTATAGATAATCTATAGAAGGGCTTTATTAACCGCGAATTATTGCTTTTTTATTATTACATTTATTTTCACTCCACCGTATTCCAAATTTATTTGTAATTTCCATTGATATTCATTTAATATGTAACAAATGCGATAGATTTTTGCACAAATGGGCAATAACGACTGATCAAATACCATGATATTGAAATTAAATCGACGTAAATTTACTCAGGCTGCGTTTCGTTTGTTGCTAAAGGTATCCGGAGGACTACATTTTTTTATGGGATAGGAAGGTTAACGAGCAGGCGTGTCACCTGATGGTAAGCAACCAACGCCGCCCATGGACACCAGCAACATATATTGAGTTACTGTTACGTTGCCGACCTTTAAGGGATAGGGAAGGATGGGGAAGAGGGGTGGGCCTCCGGGTACCTCTTTCACCGAACGAAACGCGGTATGAGCCACTTTACGTCGATCTTCTGAGAGGTCGTGGTATTTCACCGGTCGAGCCTGCTCATTCATGCAGCGAACTGCTTGGGTCTACCCTACTTATTCTGAAAGAATGAGATTCCCTATCCCATCTCAATGGCTGGCAACGCAAATATGACTTCAATATTGCTGATGACCATCTACAGTTCACCGCATGACGCAAGTCGCTGGTCATCTATGGTCGTAGTTTTAATTTAACAAAGCTAGCTAGCTGACAGCAGCTAATGTCACTTTGTAAAATAATGTTGCCAAATTTAAAGTAATAGTGATGCGTTCAGTTCTTATTCAATCAGATGAATGAACAATGAGTGTGAATAGTTAATCTCTAAAATTATACGAAACAATAAAATTGTTTAAAAGTGCCCTGATTTAAGTAACTAGTTCTGATATAAGATATCCCCCTAAAACCCCAATAGGAATTATATGGATAATATATTATTAATATTATAGGGGTTCAAATGTTTAATTTCATATTTTCAAATGCATCATGGATTAAAAATAGTTAACAAGTAATAAATTATCATGAAACAAATAATAAATAACAAACAATCAATAAATAATTTCACTCAGCAACAATTTTTCATATTACTTATCTCTAAGACTTTCGCGAATCACGTTCATGACATTAAAACAACTTTTAGGATTATATCGCGTTTATTTATTACTAATTTTATTTATTTCCCCACGTTTCGAACTCTTTACAGAGATCATTTTCACGAGTGATGAACAAAAAGAAAAACGTCGGGAAATAAATAAAATTAGTAATAAATAAACGCGATATAATCCTAAAAGTTGTTTTAATGTAAATTTTTCATATTATTTATTTTAAAGTATCGAAAACTTTATGTAACAAATAATTTTCTTAAGCTGATTTTTTTAAATCTGAATAAAAATATAAGTCATAAAAAGATGAATTTTCTTGAAGTGATGGTTTCTCTTCTGAAGATGAATAAAAACAAATTATATTATTAGCGATGTTTTTTTCCTATTACCTGCCTGATTTTAGGACATTCTTACAAGTTTTCTAACTAACTTCGACTCACTAACGATTCACTAGACAATCGAGGCAATTTTATTAATTCGGAATTTTCTTTCATTCATTCACTTTGCCACAACACTATTTGTATTACATCAAAAACTGGCAACACAGTAAACGTCAGTGGTTGCTGTTAATTAAAAATCCGACTATACTGACCCGCTTGTTCATTTGCCGACTATGAGACAAAAACGTTAATTTATACAATAAATATCTATAGTTATGTTTAGTAATATAAAACAGTAACCTCGTTCAAACCCCTATACAAAATACATGAATTACGGTCTCAATACGAATTCCAATTTTGCATCAATAGCAGTGATTTAAGTATTTCCCTTATCATTTGTTACTCTCTCTCCCAATTCCAATATAGCATTTTTGTTTTACTTTTTATTTTATTTTGTTAAATTGCTTTCCTTTGTAAGGCTGTATATCCACCCTCTTCATATAAACTGAAGCACGTGTGCCCCGATGCTTCTAAACACAGATACGTTTTTAAAAAGTTGACGTTTATACGCTCTTAGCTCTCGGCGAAATTGATCTTTTTTTTTTTGTTTACTGTGCATCTCATATCACATCCCGCTTGTCATAAATATCATTTCATCTTATTGATATTATTAATTCAAGAGTTTTTGAAGATATTTGGATGTTTTATATTCAATTATAGATCAAGAGAATTGGATGAAAATAGCCATTTAGATTTCTTGAATTATAGCTAATATAAGTTACTTTCATTTTAGTTATGTATTTTGTGAAGTAGTTTAATGTTATTTTTTAAAACTTCAGTTTTCACTGTATTAGGCAATGCCACAATTCGGGTGTTGGCATTGTTACCATCTTTATGTTCTATAAAAGTTTTTGATTCAAGTATATGTACACAATCGAAACCACGGGTAATATTATTTAGAATAAAAATAAATATCTATTAAAGACTCCTGGTCAAAGAGTCCACAGTAAAGAGAATGAATCCTTATTTTGTTACAATATTAAGTGTTAAACATGTAGATATTATCAGATAGCTAAGGAGCTTAAGGACAACGACAAAAGAGTCTAAATATCGTTTTGTATAATCAGTCATAATCATCAGCCCAGATCTGTTTACTGCTGAATATAAACCTCCACCTTAGCACGCCATAACTCTAATTTTTAATTATGGGTAGAAATTCCTCAGACCTTCGCAATTTAACCTAAATTAAATTCATATTTAAAAAGAAAAGATCAATTATATTTACGATATCTGATAAACTCAGTCTAAATTTTACTACAACGACACGTGAATAAACAAAAAAAAAAAAAACAAACGATTTCACCATGTCTCGTTCATCATTTCGATAAAATCCTAAAAGTCTCTTAATGCGAACTCATATTTGATTGTTCACTCACATGAAAAGCGATGTCAAGCGGTACTTTTTTTAACAAGTAACGAAACATTCGCTTTGCTAGTGCCAGCAAAGCAAAACATCATTCATTCATTCATTATTACGTGCTGGCTGACAATAAATAGGTTACATGTGGAAAAGAAAAAAAAGTGCACAACAAGCAGTTCCGTTTGCCCTCTTTCCGTAATACAATAATCAAACAAATATGGGGGTTCATTGGGATCCGATGTAGAGGAATGAAAAAAAAAAAGTTACCATTCTGGTTATGACATAATAAATTTGTACTTAAACGTTACATGGAAAGTAATAATTTTCTTCTATTTAAAACTTTATAGTAAGTATTTTTGTTGTTATTGTTATGTTCACGCCATCCCTCATTTTTGCTGGTAAGCAGAGAGAACAATGGCATGAGTCACGATCTTTACATACCTCACTTTCTTCTTTGGCTTTCATAACTCTTGTCTTACTCACTCATCGCATTTTAAGGCTTGTGATATCCTGGCAAGGACACGTTCGATTTAGCAATGGAAAGTATGTCGTTGCGGTTCTCAATTCCTACATCCCTTTGCTTGTGGAATGTGTATCTGCTTAGTCAAAATGAAAAACAAATAAGTACCAGGGCGTCATATAAAGTGGGAGCTGTCACGCACAAGATAATCTGTGGAAAAGCACAGAGCGTGGTGCCCTCGGAGATTTGTGACTCCGCACGCGGGAACACCCGTCGCTCGCTAAGCACACATGATAATGTGGAAAGTAATTTTTATATTAAACCTTTTGGCAAAACATAAAAGAGAGATTTCATCGAGTATCTCAAGTCATGCCCCACTGTGCCCCACAACAAATGCGCCGCATAAATTATTTTTTCTCCGGAGATTGTTTGTTCAGCCGATGCTGTTTTTTTTTATTTATCTTATGTTAACATTTATGAGTTTTCATTTTTTATTGGGAATCAACGTTAAGCATGTACGCTAGATATATTTTTATTGTTCTTATTCGTAAATTTAATATTTATAGGTGTAGACAGCGTTTAAACTAATACGACCAATGGAGTATTTGGTCGGCTAGAGCAAGGTCTAATCTTTATTAATATTATGAAGCTTTTATTTGTCTGTATGTTCACTTTAATATAGAGAAATACAGGAAATTAGTTCAGTGTTATATAGTACATATATCAACAAAAACTAAGAAATAAAATATCATCATACTACCAATAGGAGGCAAACACTGAACCTTTCAGTGGTAAATTATTATTATTATTACATATTATAAAATAAAGTCGCTTTCCGGTGTCTGTCCCCTTATATGCTTGAAACTGTGCAACCGATTTTGATGCGCTTTTTTAGGACATATATTGTGTCAACCGGGTGGTTTATGTCTTTAATTTAGTAAAGAAAAAGTTGTCACTTTCGAGATTTACCACATAGTTCATATTTACAAACACATTGCGCTTACAATATGGTCAGTCATCGATAATTACTCGAATCGCTATAATAAGGTGCTAAATCAAATAGATTATAAAAACCTCTATAATATTATCTAAAATAATAAAATAAGAAACAGTAAAGATTTCTAAATTGAAAAAAATCCTTAGCTATTATTACGAATACAATTTAAGTCCATTCTTAGCTACAATAAAATTACATATAAAAAAAATAGATTACAGCTTTGGTCATATGTGAAAACTTCCTTGTATGTGGCCGGTAATTAATTAAAAGCTTAGGTGGTGCCTTTATGGGTTTTATGCTAATAAGCCAGTGCTGTGAGAACCTTCAAAGGGTTCTGTACACGAGTGAAACATTAAATTTCAGCGGCGTGTATGGTACAAAGCATTGTTGGACGGACTACGTTATATTCGTAGATTAAATTTGTGTACACGTCCTAACAATATATGTAAAAATATATGATTAAGAGAGAGAAATAAACATCTAATATATAAAATTCTCGTGTCACGGGGTTCGAACTTGAACTCCTCCGAAACGGCTCAACCGATTCTCATGAAATTTTGTATGCATATCGGGTAAGTCTGAGAATAGGACAACATTTATTTTTCATCCCCCTAAATTACAAGGGTAGCCCACCCGTCAATATATTTTTTTTAATTTTTCGATATCTGTTTTTTAATTTTTTTATAAAACGGGATACAAAAATACATACAACCCTAAATTTTCAACCCCCTATGATCAACCCCTATTTTTTAAATCTTATTTTTTGGCAAGACATCGTTTGCTGGGTCAGCTAGTGTTAATATAATATTTAACTAAAAGAATTATGTACTGCCCAAAATCACTAAGCATATTTAAGAGAACCCGCTATTTTGCCATCATTGTGGTCGAAATAGTCTTTATCATCAATCAACTTAACTTCATGCCAGTTACTTTATGGAATAGGCAGAGAAAACAGCGCGATTAAGGATATTATTACACACTACACTCGGTTCTCGGGCGATTTCTGAGGATTCCCGACTACCACCTTCCAACAGGGGCAGATTGGCAGTTGGATACTGAAATTAGCCTACTTCTGTCTGCTTTTGCATTCCATTCTCTTCAAAAGATATATATCTAAATTATTATGTCTGAATGTTTCTGCTTTTTTTCATTTGCCTAATCATTTAATTCATGTATTGTAACATAGTGTTGCATTTTCTTGATTGTTCATTGTATGTGCATATATTTATTTAGAATATGCAGGGCGGGCGGCGCAGCGTAACGAGGTTCGGTTGGGCGCGGCGTGCGCGCGGGGCACAGGAGCGAGGGGGGGATAACAGTTAAATTGAGCACCGCTACGCCCAGACTCTCATTTCCTCCACATCCAACCATTGTGCGCCACTCACAATACAAAACATTATTTCTTCTTTTTTTTTTTACGAATTTCGACAAAAAAGTGCTTTGAATTTTTTCCAATCTTCGCCTCTATTCAGCTCGTAAAAACCTTATTGTCTCGCCGCAAAAAGAGAGTAGGCGTGGCGCGGCGAGAACATTGGCCCTGCAGCGAATTAAACTGCAATAATAACAAGTTTAAAAAGTACTAACTCAAAAACTTTAAATGTCGACTTTCTTAATTTTATCGCCGCGATAATTAGTAGGATAGGATAATAACTCTTTAAGAATACACATAACTCATGTAGTAACTTGAAGATTTGCGTTTGAAATTGCCGTATTATAATAATTAACTGTCCTTAGAGGGCATAATGGCCCGTTGTATGTCTGGAGATTTATAAAAGCTGTCACATTTAAACAAGAATATTATATTGCCCAAGAGATAATTTTAATCTTAAAGATAAATTTATATTTACATGCTAATTTTATTTTAATTATTCATATTGTAATATGTTTTTACAACTTAGACCCGTTTATACCCGAAGCTAATGAGTAGGCAGAGGCTATTGAGCTTCGGCTCGCCAAATCGTACATCATAAACGGAATAAGTGTTGTCAGTCATCGTTATTTATCAGACAAGTTCCGAGAAGAAGTAATTAGCGTGAGCCCGGAATCGATCCTAAGACTTCTAGGTTAAGCAGCGAGGTTCTCAAATTCTAATCTAAAGGGACGATTAATTGATATGATAAATATTAAATAATTGGCATGTTAGTGTTCTAATCTAGTGCACGATCTCTTGCATCGACGTTTTCTAATGAAGAGAAAGCGAGTTCGAATCCTGGCTCATAGCGATGAATCTCGCTTCGATTCGATTACTTTCTTACCACTTTACATAAAATAACATAATTTCACGCCTTTGTTACCCGAAGGTGTAGGCAGCGGCTGTTAAGCCTCGTCTCGCCGTTGTGATTACGTCCCAAATGGAATAGGTGGCGAACCTATTGCCATACCGGGCACAAAGTTTTCAGTCATCGATATTTATCACACTTAACTTCCGAAAACAATTTCGAAAAGTCATTGGTGTGAGCCAGTGTCAGGATTTGAACCCGGACCTCTGGATCAGAAACCGTGTGCTAGACCACTGGACCACCGAGACCATTACGACCTTACGACTTTAATATCAAGCTATTTCTAATGTTAATATCTGTAAATTCACTATCACCTCACTAATAACGCAGTATGAGGCTGTAATATTATTTTAAAAATGACTTTTACCTAAGCTTTTCACAATTTATAGAGATTGGAACGTTTTTTTGATTTAGAACCATATTCTTCATGAAATTAATTTCAGCTCCAAAGACACAGGAGATATATTAATGTACCAGTACTCGTAATGTTGGAATTATTAAATGTTTGCTTGTATTGCACACTCGTAAATAGATATTTCGAGCTCAAACGACCAATGTCCCATGAGATTTTAGTTGGTTAAAGAAAATCAGAACTGAGGCTATATTTTTCTTAAATTTATAGCATATGTGTCAAACTTATAAAAGATACTCAATGGATTTAGTAAGTACTAAAAGTCAAAATAAAGTAAGAATATTTGATTAATGTTTTATATGTATTATTTATAATATAAGTAAAACTAATCACTATGTAAAGTCTTGATTTAATTATTCTTCTCCATCTGCTTAGTTTTATAAACGGAAAGCTCTCTAGTAATTTACTGCGTTGCCTGATGAGCAGAGGTAGAGCCAAGCAGTTCACTGCATGAATGGGCGTGCTCGACCATTGAAATACTACGATCTGTCAGAAGATCGACGTAAAGTGGCTTATGCTGCATTTTTTCGGTGATAGAGGTTTCCGGAGGCCCACCCCCATCCTTTTTATCCTACTCCCTTATAGGTCGGCAACGCAACGGTAACACTATATGTGTTGCTGGTGTCCATGGGCGGCGCAGGTTGCTTACCATCCGATGCATAAAAAAAGGAAATTATTATTTGCGTAAAAAGTCTTCATCCATACATTTATGAAAGATAGGCAGAAAGAAGTGGTAAGCGATACATACGCGCTTCGAACGCTTTCATTAAATTCAGAAATCCTTCCTACCTTACATCCTTTTCTTTTTGCTTTCCATCCTCTTCTAAAAAGGTTCTTGAGTTAAATTCATGATGAAGATACCTATTTTTTGGCTGATAATTTTCCACCTTACTTTTGTTTGAATATAATAATATAATAATAGATAATAATATCTTGGACACAAATCACACAGCGCCCTCCAGTTCCAAACTAAGCAACTAAATGCTTGTGCTATGGATACTAGATAACGGATACTAATACATATATACTTTTCTTTTGTAAATACATACTTATAATACATAGAAAAACACCCAGACGCCGCACAAATATTCATGTTTGTCACAAATATTTGTGCTCGGGTGGGAATCGAACCCCCGATCTCAGTGCTGCAGCCGGTAGTTTTACCAATGCGCCACGAGCCCCGGCATCGGCCGGCATCATGAAAATACCGTATTTTACTGGTGATTTTATTACATATTTATTTTGTATTAAATACTATTATTAATAATAACTAATAATCTATAGCCAATTTGATCCTGTAAATCCTTGATCAGCAGATAGTGAATAAACAACATTTAAAAGATTTGATGCGACAGACATATTAAGAGAACTCTGATGTAGGTTTATCAAAAGTTTTTATATGCATTTCATTTCATTACCTGTCGTATAAAGAAATCACTTTCTTTATACTACATGTATAACTTTGTGATGGAAAGAAACCTTTGGTGGTTGAATTATACCGTGAATAGCGAATGCAGGTGTGCGGTTGGAATAAATCAAATAGTCGATAAGGTTATCGACTTGCATACGCCGAAAGTTCAATGCAACACGAGTTTTCAGTAAATTCAGCGTTGTGTTTATAGTATTAAACTTAGGAATAGCAATTTTATGTAAATAACACTAATTATCCTAAAATTGGAGAGTTCTGATAATATAATTGAAGACATTTTTAAACGTTAAATTATAAAAAATAATATCCATTATTTTTCTTTTATAATGAGGCTTCATGCTAATCCTATCTATACTCTATGCTATCCTAATTGAGTGTATTTCGACGATTTAATATGCTTCAAATAAATAATATATTGGATTTTTTTGTTATTTTTTTATATATTTCTGTTTTTTTTTTTTATAAAACAGGATTGAAAAATACATACAGCCCTTAATTTTCAACCCCCTACGATCAACCCCTATTTTTAAAATTTTATTTTTTGGCAAGACAACGTTTGCCGGGTCAGCTAGTTATTTAATAAATAATAAAATCGGGATGACATACGTAAATACTGAGCCTGTTGATTGTGAAAAAATATTTAGAGAAGTTATGTTATGTTAAAAGTTTACATACAGTAAATTTAACAAATTTATCTCGTACGAATGAAACAGTTTAGTACTCCAGTCACATATAAAGTAAAATTTTAGTGCTTAATTCTCGTTCAAAATTTAATAAGCGCTAGGTGGCGTTAAAGCTTTTCGGTCACGTCGCTTGACCATTCAAAATAAGTACTAAGTATAATCTCGTGAACCCATAGTTTATGGTCTTTGCAAGACGTATAACTTATATTTTATTACTTGATCCCTAAGAAATCAATAAAAAGCAACGTTTATAAGCTTTCCACTTGAACATCGAAGATATAAAGTTTTTATGATCGCTTTAAATATTAATAACTAATTGGCTCTTTTCATCTTAAATATATTTTAAATCACTACAAATCAATATTTTTTTTATACTACATAATATCTCCAAGTTTATAATAATTGAAATATATATTAATTTGACCAACTTTATTTCATCCCATAGACTATAAATAAGTAAATAAAATTAATAAAACAGTCAGTAAAACTCCCGTAGAAATCGGTCCAGCCATTTCAGAGATTAGCTAGAACAAACAAATAGACAAAATATTGTATAAATATTCATATGCATGTAGTAAAAAGCGGTTATTTCAATGTTACAAACAGATTATATAAGTTTATTTATATGTCTAAAGATGTTTAGATAAGTTACAATAAAAGAAAAAAATAATATCCTCTAATGGCGTTCCATATCGCTATAATATTGATATTAGTTATATTAATTAAAATAACACGAGACCTGAATGTTTGATTTGAATTATAGGCGTTACTTTTTTCACAATAATATTATTTCATCATCATCATCATCAGCCTAGGTCTGTCCACTGCTGAACGTAGGCCTCCCCCTTAGCACGCCATAACTCCCGGTCCTGTGCCGCTAGCATCCAATGAGTCCCAGCGGTTCTGACTAAGTCGTCGGTCCACCTAGTGGGGGGACGGCCTACGCTGCGCAGTCCAGTCTGTGGTCGCCACTCAAGAACCTTCTTTCCCCATCGATCGTCGGTTCTTCGAGCGATGTGGCCTGCCCACCTCCACTTCAGCGTGCTAACTTTACGGGCTATGTCAGTTACTCCCGTACGTCTACGGATCTCCGTATTTCGGATTTTATCTCGTAGAGAGATGCCGAGCATAGCCCGCTCCATAGCACGCTGAGCGACCTTGAGTTTCCTGATGAGGCCAGCATTTAAAGACCACGTCTCTGTTCCGTAGGTCATCGCTGGTAACACACACTGGTCATAGACCTTGGTTTTTAGGCACTGAGGTATTTTGGACGAGAAGATATCCCTAAGCTTCCCGAACGCTGCCCAGCCGAGTTGGATCCGTCGGTTAACCTCTTTCTCGAAGTTGGCTCTACCTAGTTGAATAGTTTGTCCTAGGTAAACATAGTGATCGACAACTTCGAGGATCGTATCGCCAACAGTTACCGGTACTTGAATAACATGGCTATTGGACATGACTTTGGTCTTGTCCATGTTCATTCGTAGACCCACTTGTTGGGATACCTTGTTTAGGTCCTCGAGCATTGCACTAAGACTCTCCAGCGATTCTGCCATGACTACAATATCGTCGGCAAATCGAAGGTGAGTGATGTATTCGCCGTTGATGTTGATGCCTAGCCCGGTCCAGTCTAGGAGCTTGAAGACGTCTTCCAATGCAGAGGTGAACAGCTTCGGAGATATAACGTCTCCTTGTCTGACACCCTTCTGCAGTGAAATAGCCCGTGTACTCCCATCATGGACTCGAACTGACATACTGGCGTTTCTATACAAGCACTTCAGCACTTCGATATACCGATAGTCAATTTGGCACCGCTGAAGAGACTGTAGTACTGCCCAAGTCTCGACGGAATCGAAGGCTTTCTCATAGTCCACAAATGCCAAGCATAGAGGACGATTGTATTCCTCGGTCTTCTCTATGATCTGGCGTAAAGTGTGGATGTGGTCTATGGTACTAAAGCCCCTTCGGAATCCGGCTTGTTCGGGAGGCTGGAAGTCATCGAGCCTGCACGAGAGTCGATTTGTAATGACTCTGGAGAACAGCTTATAGACATGGCTCAGAAGCGAAATGGGCCTATAGTTCTTTAAGCGGGTCCTGTCACCCTTCTTAAAAAACAGCACCACTACGCTTCTGGTCCATGCCTCTGGAACGTCGCCCCCGAGCACGACGGAATTGAAAAGCTTCTGAAGGGCTATTAGGATTGGCTCACCGCCTGCCTTTAGTAGCTCGGCAGTAATTCCGTCATCACCCGGTGCCTTTCCGCTCTTTAGCTGTTTAAGAGCCATTCGGATCTCATGCAGACTGATGTCCGGGAAATCCTCAGTATAGTGTCGGGTTAGCTTGGATCTGGGATCTTGAGCCAAGCCGACAACAGGAATCTGTGAAGATTTGTACAGTTGCCCATAGAACTTTTCAACCTCTCTCAAGATCTCAGCCTTGGAAGAGATGACAATGTCGCCGTCGGTCTTCAGCTTGGTCAATTGGCTCTGCCCAATAGACAGATCCCTTCTAAACACCTTAGTGCCTTCGTTACGCTTAATGGCCTCTTTTATACGTACCGTATTGTATTGGCGAGTGTCGCGTCGAATACACTTGGAGATCTGCCTATTTAATAGCCTGAGGTCGGACCAATCAGCTGCAGACTGCATCGACACTTTTCGTCTTTCCTCCAACAGCTTGAGAGTATATTGAGATAGTTTTTCTGTTCTATGGGCTCGTTGGTTCCGGAAATGTTTGGTACCAACTGTGTGAATTGCTTCCACGAATCTGTTGTTCATATCGTTCGCTGATTCGCATTCGTCTAGGCATTGGAAACGATTATGAAGTTCAAGCTGAAAGTTTTCCGGGTTCTGGTACTGGACAGGTGTAGGTCGGAGTGTAGATCTCATCCGTCGTGAACGCTCGACTTTAATGCAAAGATTCAGCGTGCCTCGGACGAGTCGGTGATCGCTCCCAGTTTTAACTCTGTTGATCACTGAGACATCGCTGAATATATGTCGTTTGTCAGTCAAGATGAAATCTATTTCGTTCCTGGTTAGACCATCGGGGCTTATCCAGGTCCACTTCCTTTGAGGCGGTTTCCTGAAGAAGGAATTCATCATATAGAGGCCTTCCTTCTCCAGAAAATCAGCCAGTTTCTGCCCTCGTTGGTTCCTCTGTCCAATACCAAATCGCCCTACTCTCAGCTCATCGTCTTTCCGTTTGCCTAGTTTTGCGTTGAAATCTCCCATAACCACCGTGAAGTGGGCTTTGGAGGAGCGGATGGCCCTCGAGATGTCCTCGTATAGAACCTCCACTTCCTCGTCTGGATGTGCCGTGGTCGGTGCGTATACCTGTATGACTTTCAGTGAATATCGCTCGGATATTTTGAGTACAAGGTACGCTACCCTTGTCGACACACTCACAACCCTCTCCACGTTAGATACAAGAGATTTGCGAACGATAAACCCGACACCACCCTGAGAGGTTTTGTCGCCTTCCCGGTAGTATAGCAGATTGCCTGACCGCAGGATTACAGTGTCCTCCCCCTGTCTTCGGACCTCTGATAATCCTACAATGTCCCATCGCATCTTGCTCAATTCTTCTTCCAGCTCGGTAATCTTCTCATCAGTCCTAAGAGTGCGGATGTTGTGTGTTACCAGGGCCAGGGTCCGTTTTTTATTGTGGTAGCCATATCGCGACCGGAGATTCTTAGCACCCCCTACTCCGCCGTTACCAGACCCGCTACCGTAGGTCAATGGGATAGCGGAGTTGCCGTGACTGGGGGCCATCCATGTTATATTGTCCATTAGGGGGGTATGATGCCTTAATCGCCACGCTTGGCGGGCGGGTTGGCGATCGCAGTGAGCTGTGGTGTTGTGAGGAAGAAACGCTGCTGCCCATTTTTCCTTGTTTTTCCTTTAGTCGCCTTTTACGACACCCTTGGGTTGAAATGGGGTTGGGGTATTCTTTGCCGCCACCAACACAGCAGTTTGCCGCCACCAACACAGCAGTTTGCCGCCACCAACACAGCAGATTATATTATTTAATTCCAGGGAAAAATCACAAATGTCTGAAACTATTCACAATCCAGACAAGTTTTTCCAGAACAGTGGTAGAGCCAAGCAGTTCGCTGCATGAATGGGCCGGCTCGACCGGTGAAATACCACGACCTCTCAGAAGACCGACGTAAAGTGACGCATGCCGCGTTTCGTTCGGTGATAGAGGTACCCGGAGGCCCACCCCTTCCCCATCCTTTCCTATGCCTTAAAGGTCGGCAACGCAACAGTAACACTATATGTGTTGCTGGTGTCCGTGGGCGGCGTTGGTTGCTTACCATCAGGTGACACGTCTGCTCGTTTGCCCTCTTGTTCCATAAAAAAAAGTTCTTAATTTCTTAACTCACCTCACACTTCGTGAGATGAGTTTAGAAATTATTT
Source organism: Euproctis similis (assembly GCA_905147225.2). Taxonomy (NCBI): domain Eukaryota; kingdom Metazoa; phylum Arthropoda; class Insecta; order Lepidoptera; family Erebidae; genus Euproctis; species Euproctis similis. The sequence continues at coordinate 15,080,152 of LR990114.1, read as the reverse complement.
GTCAAAACGCATATCTCCGGTTGAAGAGGCGTAAAGTTTTAAGCGTAAAGGTACTCTTTATATAAATTTAACTAAGTTATTTCATCGCAAACCAATATATTTTCACTTCATACATATTCAATCTTTCGTCTCATTCATATTTAAATACTTCTAAAATAAGTTTTTACAACAATATTTTGAGCAAAACTAAATTATTATAAAAAAACTATATACACAATTCTGTCCCAGCAACACTCAATTTAGCACCAGCCAGTAGAGAGAACAAAAAAAATCAAAATTAACTTCGTAAAACTCGAGATTGAACACCACCTTTTTAAATTTTGCTCACAGAATTTTTTTGAAGTCTATAAAACACTGTCATTTGACAACTGAAAGCATTTGTAAATTTAATATATTCCGAACGCTTGTTTAAAATTGTAGATGAAGTTGTATTTTTGATACTCCAAAGGTCGGATTAGCATTTGGCGAAGTGAAATTAATAATAATAATATCTTGGACACAAATCACACAGCGCCATCTAGTTCCAAATTAAGCAACTAAATGCTTGTGCTATAAATACTAGATTTCGGATAACAATACATATCTACTTTTCTTTTGTAAATGCATAGAAAAACACCCAGACGCCATACAAACATTCATGCTTGTCACAAATATTTGTACTCGAGTGGGAATTGAACCCGCCAACCTTGATACTACACCCGGTAGCTTTACCAATGCACCATGAGGCTCTTCAAATTTACCCACCAAACGAAAGGTTTGGTTATCTGGTAGCGTTAGAGCAATTTGCTTAATTGCCAGCGATAGGAAGCCATTCCAACTCTTTACGACATTGGACGCCATGATAACCTTTCTAATTGTCAAATAAAAAAGGATTACAGTTAATCCTTGTTTAATAAAAATGTTAATGATGAGTATTCAGAGTGTTGGAGTATGCAAATTTGATGCTACGCACCCCGTTCGTGATTGGTCGTAATATGGTAATATTTGGAAGTACATCGTGATAGCGTATAAACTGATGCTATTTTTTTTTGTATATTGAACACCTACAACTTAATAAAATCTTAACTTTTTTGATTTCTTCTGAAAATTTTAAATATCTGATTCGACCCATATGGTAAAAATTTAGTTCTTCCGGAAAATTTAAACAAAATTACATTACCATTTGTGGATTCCGAACCTGAATTTAAGCTTTTTATTGGAACTTAAATCCTGAAGTTCCAACCCTTTCAACCTTTCAACTTCCAACTTCCAATCTGAGATTTGTTGACTGACTTCTTTACATAGAATCGATAGATAGACATATAAATCGACTTCTAGACGTAGAAATTTAGAGCCCAAGATATCTTATTCAAATATCAATCTATCTGCTCATGAGGAGCGCAGTCACAAAAAATAACATAAGATAACTTCACGCTTTATTTTACCCGAAGGTGTAGGCAGTGGCTGCAAGCCTCGACTCGCTGTAATGTTTACGTCCCAAATGGAATAGGTGGCCATACCGGACACAAAGTTTCGGCGGCGAGACGAGGTTTAACAGCCGCTGCCTACACCTTCGGGTAACAAAGGCGTGATGTTATGTTATACGTTATTGATATGAGCCAGGATTCGAACACGTGACTTCTTGATTCAGAAGCGAGGTGCTAGACTTTCTAGTTTGCTACCAGACAATCTTGTTTGTTTATTTTCCCAAGAAAATATGAGCGGGTAGTAAGTATACCGCATTTAATTCACGACTTAAGAGGCTTTACGAACTTTCTTTTGTGTTTACTTACCTTCAGAAAGTACTACTTACCATTGGCTAGATTATGTTAAGCTTATACATTTTAATGGGAATAAAAGTAGAAATTAGTTTTATTTATATATTGGCATAACTTATCCAATGTTTTAGTTATCATGTTTTATTTTATACATACATACATAACTTCACGCCTTTTTCTACTCGAAGGTGTAGGCAGTTGCTGTTAAGCCTCGACTCGCCGTTATGTTTACGTCCCAAATGGAATACCGGGTACAATGATTTTAGTCATCGATATTTATCACACATATCTCTCGAAATTAATTTTGAAAAATAATTGGTGTGAGCCAGGATTCGAACCCGCGACCTCTGGATTCCGAAGCGGGGTGCTTTACCACTGGACCACCGAGACTCATAAATTTATTCATTTAATTTAATGCTGTATAAGGCATAGGACCAGAAGTTATAGAATCTTATGCCGAGTACTTTTTTTTATGGGATAGGGGGGCAAACGAGCAGGCGTGTCACCTGATGGTAAGCAACCAACGCCGCCCATGGACACCAGCAACACATATAGTGTTACTGTTGCGTTGCCGACCTTTAAGGGATAGGGGATAGGAAAGGATGGGGAAGGGGGGTGGGCCTCCGGGTACACCTTCGGGTAACAAAAGGCGTGAAGTTATGTTATTTTATGTTATAACAATATATTCTTAGCATAACTTACCTTAACTACCTTATGTTATGTTTTGTTACCTTACTATACGTTGACGAAAGCATAACTTCAACGAAATAATTCCGATTCATTGGTTTGAGTCCGGATTTGAACCCAGAATTACTTAATCAGAAGCGGGAAGCTCAATCACTGGACCACCGAGAGCAGCTACGATTCTTATTTAGCAGAAAATACTTAAATTAATATGTTTTCAAAATATTCAAAATATTTATCAACACTTGACTAATCAACCATAGTTTTATTATCTTCTTCTAATATATAAAATTCTCGAGTCTAGATGTGCGTAATTGAACTCCTCCGAAACGGCTTGACCGATTCTAATGAAATTTTGTGTGCATATCGGGTAGGTCTGAGAATAGGACAACATCTATTTTTCATCCCCCTAAATCACAAGGGTAGCCCACCCCTCAATATTTTTTTTTAATTTTTCGACATTTTTCTGTTTCTTATTTTTTTATAAAACGGGATACAAAAATACATACAACCCTAAAATTTCAACCCCCTACGATCAACCCTTATTTTTTAAATTTTATTTTTTGACAAGACAACGTTTGCGGGGTCAGCTAGTCTTATATATAAAATTCTTGTGTCGTGGTGTTTGTGGTTAAACTCCTCCGAAACGGCTTGACCGATTCTCATGAAACTTTGTATGCATATCGGGTAGGTCTGAGAATAGGACAACAACTAATTTTCATCCCCCTAAATCACAAAGGCTCACCCCTTAATACTTTTTTTTTAATGTACTTCTGTTTCTTTTTTTTTATAAAACGGGATTCAATCCATTCAATCATTCAATTAAGAGTCTTTAAAGTTTAGTCACAATGCTTCCTTATACTGTAAATTTTCTTTAGAAAATAGTCATTATTAGAGTTTTGGCCTGAACATGTATGCAAATGGGTCAAAATGTTTCTATAAAATTAACACACACACACACATATACATCGCACAAACTCATAAAAAACAATGTTTATACAAATTTCCCTAATTAAAAGTTACTAAAAATTTCACGCCAGGCAAAGATAAATAAAATAAACATTCATACGAACAGGAATTAATAATAACAGCGAGAATTCTTAGGGATTATAAAAAGGGATACACGTTACATGTATCTAATTTTAAAAGCTCGCTTTACAATCTGCATACGTGGCTGTCGGTAGTGATGTGACTACCTTCACTCGACGTCAATATCGATAAAATTTCACATTTGTTAAATTACAACAATTGATAAATGTATCAAATAAAGCAAATAGATTTCAATACTTGTAATCCTATTTTGTTCCTTTATTTTGGGATTGGATTTTGCATTGAACTTAACACTCATTTAGATCTCCGTTTTTTGCGGCCAAGCCAAGTATAATTCTTGTATTGAGCACAACTCTCCTTTTTTATATTTATGTTTTTGGCGGGATTTAATAATACACATGAGGAGTTACGACAAAAAGTTTATAAGATTACTTCTAAAACATATGAATTAGTCAAGTTAGAAGTCGCGAATAGGAATCGAAGTTACTACTAAACACTTCGGATAACTTTTCGGATTTTATTTGTTATAAAAATCTCTATAGTATCCGTATTGGTGATTAAAATCGAGGCTGATCTATGTCAATAGGTTCTGACAACTTAGGGTATTAGAAACGTAACGTTGCAAAAAAAAAACACTATTTTAGTCAAATATTTTCTAGTTAAAAAAAATATCGATAAGAACCACCTGTGACTTTATCCAGCTCTATAAAAGACGTCTGAATATAAAATTTATTCTAACAATTCGTACGGAGCTACACCACACCACAAGTCGGATTATTGTAAATAAGTATCGCAAAACCCTATAATAATCCTCGCTTTTTTAACGAAACTCGCAAAAAGTTTTCGTTAACTAACTTTCATGGTTCCGTGTTGATTTCGCAAAAAAACTTTGAATAGAAATATAGTCATCCCCACCGAGTGTTAGTCCTATCAATAGAATATTTCTCCTCTGCAAATAAACGGTTGGATAACTCAAGGGCTTAGTTGGAAAAAGGTGTGTTTGACTTCGCTAATAAGGGGCGTATGCATGAATACTGCGGGGTTTCTTCAACTTTTCCGTATACACGAGGTAATATTTCATGTTGTTTAAAAACTCACCTCCCCTTAATTTGAATTACATTTTATTGGTACAGTTTAACAAACCGCACATTCCCATTTTGTATTTAATACATAAATAACTTTAGGTAAAGTCACTTGCGGGGAAAACAGAGACAATAGAGCGCCATATAAGTCGATATTTTCATGCCCCACTCACTTCTTCGACATTCATCACTATTGTCATATGTACACGCTTGTCAAATTTCAAGGCTTCTGACATCACTTTCCGAAACTACACTTTCAATTTAGTCATGGAAATATGTCCGATTTGCACTATATATGTGCTTAGTCAATATTGTATCGTCCATTTTTTCTACATGTCGGAACCATCGGTGCACTCCCTATCTTACTTATCATGATATTTTTGTTTTACACATTTTTAAATATACCTACAAATATTTGATCCAATATAGTAGCGAATGTCCTGACCTACATACATTGTGGCAAAAGCTATCTCGTTAATTGACTGTTGGAATAATTTAAATATATTGCGGCCAACCCGGCGATATATATCAATGTGATATTATAAATCAAAGGATTAGGAGAGAGAAACGTTCCCGAGTAAATGGATACTGGCAATATAGATAATACATGTTTTATTCTGCATACGTTATGGGGCGATAACGACAATTTAATCGGGTTGGGGAGGGACGCCCTGGGATGCGAAAGTGGTGAGTTGGGGGGAGGGACATTGGACAAAAAGTACTAAGTACTAGTTAAATACCCTTTGTATAGTCATACACTCCTGGTCGCCATTCATCAGAGCACGTCGAGGGTCCTCTCATTATTCAGTCGAAATTCGATTATATTCCCATTTCGTTTAATATCTATATCGTGCCCCGGCTTTCACTCTAATTGAAAATGGACGTCATACGAACTGATCGCTCCTAATTTATTTACACGCGAAATGTATGCTACTTATTTGTAAAATTTTGTTTGTTGGAAAAAAGTATTTAGATAATTTTCTTACCCTGTTCTTCTCATGATCATCCGAATCGGGTCGCTCATGGCGATTGCGTCTGTGTTTTTATTCCACGGAGGTACTATCCTGAAGCGCACGTGTTAATGTGTCATTAAAATTTAGCATGAACTTATATGTTTATGTTCCTATTTATATTTTTATTTTATTACTATTTTTATGCGGCTATGAATATCTGTAAAAATGTAGCTATTTTAATTCGATTTCATTTAACAATTTCATTACATCATTCGTAATATTTGGAATATTTTCTTAGTTGAAACACGAATGTATTACGCCAAAAAGGGGAGAAATACTTTTAATAAGAGCCTGGCAGTTGTCGTATATCAGCTGAACAGACGGAAGCAAATATCCTGTCCGAAAATGATTACTCGGCACGGGCAGTTAACCGAACGTTACGAGCCGGCTTATTCCCCATTCCGGGGGTATTAGTCTCGTGGCCACCAATTTATGTAATTTATTAAGAGTTTTCGCTTATATTTTCCATTGGTCTTTAGTGGTTTCTCCTTTCTCGCTTGAGGCCCGAAAGAAATATAAGCAGTTAGCAACATGTGATCAAAGGCTTCCCATAGGGCGCTCTGATCCCTAATATTTCACTCATAATTGGTTTATTCTAAGCTCAGAGCGTTTCCGTGTGTGGGTCGTTTGGGTTCTTTGATCCGTCTAGTGTATTAACTTGTAGCCAGGAGATGTATGACTGACATTATTCGTTCAGATCTAAAGATTTACTCAACGACATCATTTGCTATTTGAAAGCGAAAGGTATTGGGGCCGCTCAAGGGATTTTCTTTTCTAGACACTCCCGTGATAATATTTTTCATGGAAAAAGTTATGTGTTTTTTTTTTTAATTAAATGGTTGAACGCAGAACAGATGCGGCTGGTAGGATTTAAAATAAGTCGGTTAATCTTCATATTTAATTCTAGGGAATAAATAATTTCAATTAAATATGTTGTGAAAATTTAAGAAGAAAAACGGCCAGATAACACAACATAACATAACTTCTTTCCTTTTGTTACCCGAAGGTGTAGGCAGCGGCTATTAAGCCTTGTCTCACCGTTATGTTTACGTCCCAAATGAAATAGATGGCAAACCTATTGCCATACCGGGCACAAAGTATTCAGTCATCGATATTTATCACACATAACTTCCGAAAACAATTTCGAAGGGCAAAGGGTAACATGTTTACTGTTTTTTTGCTTAAAGAAGCATAAAATAGGTTCTATTCTCATTTAAGCAACTATGAAATATTTTAGTTTTTAAATTATATATATATATATATATATAACTATATATATATATATATATATATATATATATATATATATATATATATATATATATATATATTTAAAGGATGTGCCGAGATGAAAAGAAGTTTGAATGAAAGTCAACGAAGTTAGTGAGGTGCGTAAGAATCGTCCCTTATGGCGCTTTGATCCCTCTGCCTGCCCCGCAAGGAATTCAGCGTGAAGTTATGTATGTGTGTATATTTATGATAGATATATTATCATGATTTACGTATATTAATTTCCTCCCAATAAGGCTGTTTACCGGATTGTTTTTGCTTAGTTGTCGCAGTATGGCGGCCCTCCAGTCCGGAAGCTGTCTGCCCTTGTCCCATCCATTTCCGACCGCTGGCCGTCAAAGGTTCGCTCAACTTTTATGATATCATATTTGTACAACGCCACGGCTGTTTTGTTGCTTTCTTTGTGTTAAATATGTTATTTTTATTCCAAAAGTACAATAAAATTGTTATGTTTTTTTGTATTGCATTTCTTACTGTGAGTAAGAAATACAATATTAAATACAAAATATAATGGAAATAGTAGTAGTAGTACTCATGCCCCTTTTAATATCTGCTATTAAATTTATTTTCCTTAAGTGCAAAATTCCTAGCAATTATAATAAAAAATCTCTTAATTCTTAGTATTATTTTTTGATAATACTATTTGACAGCTAGGAAGCTCTCTGCCAGAATGGAGCAGCTCAATCGGTGAAATACCACGAACTCTTAAAATATATATGTAAAGTGGATCATCCCGCTTTATTTTCAGAGAAAGAAGTATCCGGCCCATTACCTTCCATGGGGAGGGAAGGAAGGTCTGCGGGGATGCCCCCCCAGACCTACCTTCCTATCTTTAAATTAAAATATATTAAATTTTAATATACTTCAATTTAATTATTTAATGTCGATTTGAATTTGTGTTTTTGTGTTTCAATTAAATCACTTTACTTTAACTTTAGAAGAGGGTAGGTAATAGTGTAGTTAAAACATTAATCGTGATAGTAATATCAAGACAGCCACAGATATAAAGTTTAAACACTGCATTTTTTAAGTAAATAAATTGCTATCTTAGATGTTCATAACATATTAAAAAATATGAGTTTAAAACACAAACCAAAAGCGAAAAGCTCACAGGTTACAAGTTAATCTAAAATGTAATTAAAGCAGCTAAATTACAAGAAGATTAATATCGTTCTACGATGTTTTCAAAGCGGCTAGACAGCAAGGTATAGCCGATATTATTTTCTATAAAGCGTTAATGATGTCTGAAGTCGATTTAACGACTATATTTACTCGTATTAAATAGAAGATTTGCTTATTTGTTACCGATACACAACAGTGGTAGAGCCAAGCAGTTCGCTCCATGAATGGGCCGGCTCGACCGGTGAAATACCACGACCTCTCAGAAGACCGACGGAAAGTGGCTCATGACGCGTTTCGTTCGGTAAGAGAGGTACCCGGGGGCCCACCCTCCTCCCCCATCCTTTCCTATCCCCTATCGCTTAAAGGTCGGCAACGCAACAGTAACACTATATGTGTTTCTGGTGTCCATGGGTGGCGTTGGTTGCTTACCATCAGGTGACACGCCTGCTCGTTTGCCCTCCTATCCCATAAAAAAAAACACTTTGGTAGAGTCTATGCAATACGCTGCATAAATTTATCCGAATAACGAACTAAAGATATTCGGATGCTTTTTGTTTTGTGAGGTATCCGGAGTAAAATTCTTCCCCACTCAAAATCTCAATCCTATCCTATCTTAAGGCCGGCATCGCAACTGTGACACTATCTGTAATGCTGATGTCTCTGGGCGCTGACAGTCACTCACCACCAGGTCTCAAGCTTGTTCGGTTACCCCTATCGAAAATTAATATTTAACCAATTTGAAAGATCCTGAAAGTAACGTAACTTCTCAATAGCAGATTCAGAAGTTACGTGGACTATTTTATTTCCACAATTAGGATTCCGCACAATAAGTTAAAAGCCGACAAACTTTTTTACTTTTTGTGTGGCTGATACGAAGGGCAGAAAGTAGCAGATTAATACAAGGGTAGTCTGATAGTTTTCTTTAAAGATATTATTTGACATTTTATTCTCTGCCGTTATTGGAAATAAAAGGGCCGGGGGATGATTGGAAGCATTTGTGAAATGCACGAGTTTTCCACTCAACTTAACGACTATTTACGGCGCTGATTAACGTTTGCCGGTACACGTAGAAGTTTTAAGAAGTGCAATCACTAATGACGTACAACTTTATAGACGGCAAGTTGATTGTGGACCCTAAATATCTGTTAATATATTAATCAAAATGTCTGCGAACTTTCGAGTTTATAAAGAATATTATGATAATATATAGTCTCGGTGGCGCAGTGGTCCGGGATCCAGAGGTTCGGGTTCGATTCCATACACTGGCTCACACCAATGACTTTTCGAAATTATTTTCGGAAGTTATGTGTGATAAATATCGATGACTGAAAACTTTGCGCCCGGTATGGCAATAGGTTCGCCATCTATTCCATTTGGGACGTAAACATAACAGCGAGACGAGGTTTAACAGCCACTGCTTACACCTTCGGGTAACAAAAGGCGTGAAGTTATGTTTATATGTTATGATAATTTTCAGCAGTTATCGTTTTGATTTTAAGTTTATGTAAATAAAGTTGAAATTCTTTTGATGATATTGTTCGATGCCTTTTTTTAAAGTGCATGGTAAATGACCGCAGCAAACGTATTTAAAAAGGTGATTTTCAATTTCAGTTTTAGATTTTTTTTTATTTCTTATATCTTATAAGGTTTCATTCAAAATAGCTTAAATGTCACGAAGGTTGATTCTTGTTACTTACGCTTATTCCGTGTTAAATTTTATTAGGTTGGTCGTCATTATGAAACGAATTACTTTACTAGTTTTTAGGAAATAACATTTTCGTCTGTTTGTCTGTTACTCGCAGCTAATGGCGGACTGGCGGGACTTTTTTGTAGCTGACGTAATAAATTAAATAATAGCAATAGCAATTGTTTTGAAAATATATTACATCTCAAAGCAATGTCTCAAACACAAGCCGAGTCAGCTACTAAGAAATATTTTTATTATTATTCGGGTCCCATCCGAAACGACGTCTGTGTGGCGCTGGCTTAGAATAGCGCCACCCCATTTCTTCCCGTGGGTGTCGTAAAAGGCGACTAAGGGAAAAGCTAGAAGAATGGGCAGCAGCATTCTTTCTCAAGGAAATACAGCCTAATGCGATCGCCAACCCGCCTGCCAAGTGTGGCGATTATGGCAAAAACCCCCCATGATTGAGCGGACCGGCAGTTGTGGCGCTCTATGGGGGAGGCCTATGTCCAGCAGCGGACCTCAAAAAGGCTAATGATGATGATGATGATCCGAAACGAATGGATTGCCATTCAACGATGGAACCCTGTCAGTTTCACTAATAAAATAAAAGACTACAAACAATATTACTCCCCATATATTGCTGCTTATTCAGTCGGTTCTCAGTTGGTAGAGGCAAGCAGTTCGCTACATGAATGGGCCGATTTGACCGGTGATATTTCATAGGTCGAGTCGGCCCAAGATCGTCGTAAACTCGCGCGTTTCGTTCGGTGAGAGAGGTACCCGGAGGCCCACCCCCCATCTCCATCCTTTCCTATCCCTTAAAGGTCGGCATGCAACGGTGACACTATATGTGTTGCAGGTGTCCATGAGCGACGCAGGTTGCTTACCATTAGGTGACACGCTTGCTCGTTTTACACCCCTATCTCATAAAAAAAGTTACGCTGTGAAGCTACAATTTTTGAAATTCTAATTTAAATTTCCTAATAAAATAATCTCCGAAATTATTAATATTCAACACGTCCGTGTAATCTATTAGTTATTTGGAATAATTGCTTTTCCGTAAGGACAAAAACCCTTGTTAAAATCGTCCCTTGGATCTGTTCGGGACACTATTGTTCGACCCTATAGTTTTATTCGCCAACTGACCGGGAACATTTGAAATTGTTCGTAATAAACTGGCTTATTTCTTCTATTATTATCTATAATAAAGGTTTTTGGGGAGTTGGGAAGTCACTCTATAATTACCTAATCGTTTTGAAGAATAGAGAAGATTTTAAGGATAAATTTGATTTTACTTGACACTCACTCATGCGATTGTATTGTTTTAAACCTTTAATATCCGAAGATATGAAATTTATGTATTATTTGGAAAATTTGTTTGATCTGCGATTATTAAAAAAAATACTTAAAAATAATTTAATCCAATCCCAGCAGCTAAAAGTCCAAAAAGTCTAGTAAGAATGGACGCCTTGCAGACTGCTGTTTTCAGCAAAGTTTTCAGGAACTTTTGGTTGATAACAATTATTAAGCAGCCATATCTTATCTAGTCATATGCTTTTTGACATTTCTTTTTGACACTTATCTTTTTGACTTTATAGTTAAAAAGTTAAGCTCACGAACCGTTATCCGTCACTGCCTCAATAGGCAGTTTGTGTTCCAATCCCCGTCAAAATCGTCCCAGCCATTTTAAAATTAATTTTCCAAAAAATGTTTAGTGTACGCCGTATATGTACGTCGTGGCGCTCGTTGGGCGTCGTGTGCTCTTTGGTAGGCGTCGCGGCGCTATGTTGGGCGTCGCGGCGGTATGTAGAGCGTCGCGGTGGTAAGTTGGGCGTTGCGGCACTTTTGGGCGTCGTGGCGCTATGATGGGCGTCGCGGCGCTATGATGGGCGTCGCGGCGCTATGCTGGGCGTCGCGGTGCTTACTTAGACGTCACGGCGCTATGATGTGCGTCGCGGCGCTTAGTGGGACGTCGCGGCGCTCTTTTGGGCGTCGTGGCGCTAAGATGGGCGTCGCGGCGCTATGATGTGTGTTGTGTCGCTTAGTTGGGCGTCACGGCACTATGATGGGCGTCGCGGCGCTATGATGGGCGTCGTGGCGCTGTGATAGGCGACGCGGCTCTATTTCGGGCGTCGCGGCTCTATTTTGGGCGTCGTGGCGCTATAATGAGCGTTGCGGCGCTATATACGGCATCCCGGCGCTATATTTGGCGTCGTGGTGCTATGTTGTGCACCGCGCGTACGTTGTGAGTCGCGCTGTGTTTGCGTCGTCGTCGTCGTTGTGACCAAACCCGCCATACCCGTCTTTGTATGTTAGTGAGATTTGCTCTTTTTACGTTTGTATGTTATAAATGTGTGTATGTTACAAAGTTTAACTTCTTTAGCTTTCAATTTTTTTCCAACATATTATTATATGTTATATGTTGATGTTGGAGAAAAACACAGACACAACAAATTTTGATGTTTTATTGAATTTCAATAAGTTTAAAAAAAAATTAAAATAATGACAATATTCATCCGATACTTCAATAGTTTTGTTCACAAGGAATCTATCCACTAATTGCTTTTAAAGTACAAATTGCCGGGTTTTCTTCGTATTTTACTTGCAAATTTTCTATAACAATATAATCTAAATGTTTAAATTTTCCTTGGACTTCTACGAATAATTCAAGACTAAAATTTGCCAAATCGGTCCAGCTGTTGTCGAGTTTTAGAAATACTAACGAACAGCATTCGTTTTATACACATATCCGTCCATACACGTATCCGTCTAACGGTATATATACTGATTTAATTATACAATACCCAAATTATCTACCCGCGTGGTTTCAAACCGTCATTGTCAATCAAAGGGCAGAGGTCCCCCGTAAGTAATTCACTTAATTTGAGCCTAAAATCTCATATTGCGAAATGGACGACCAATAATTGTGTTTGTTACACAATATGGAGGAGACCTTACTAAACTTCCACCACAAAAGTGGACTGATTTGATCACGGGCCAAATTTAATTATGAATAATTAGCCTTCACACAATGCCTTCTATTGAGATGTATTTTGTATAATATTTTAAAATATTTGTAATTTAAAACTACAATTTTATTTTTTTAAATCGGTTTTGATTTAAACACTATTAGTATTAAGTATGATAAATATCGATGACTGAAAACTTTGTGCCTGGTATGGTGATAGGTTCGCCACCTATTATTCTATTTGGGACGTAACCATAACGGCGAGATGAGGCTTAACAGCTGTTGCCTACACCTCCGGGTAACAAACGCGTGAAGTTATGTTACGTTTACTGTATTTTATAATTATAATATTTCCTTTTTCACGGGAAAGGAGAAAAAGCAAGAAAGCGGACTAGCCCTTGTTTTAGTTACAGTTGCATTTCTGGCCTTTAAATTAGGATATAGAATTGGATGGGATGAAAGGGGAAAGGGGATGAGCTTTTAAATACCTCACTGACCGAAATAATTGCAGGATGAACCACTTTACGTTGATACTTTCAGAGGTCGAGGAATTTTACCAGTCGAGTCAGCCCATACTTGCCTTGCATATATAATAACTACATTATTTCAAACTCTCACATAACTTCGTTAGTTATTTCTTAATAAGTAACAAACTACAGCGAGTGGCCATTAGCGGCGGTGGGCGGCCTCCGACGACTTATGGGTCTGATTATATTTACTCGGAACAAAGGTTACTTTGTATACAACTAATGCTGTTCTATACTCATTTTATTGCCTTGATGTTATTTATAAGCAATAGCAAAGTTGTTAAAAAGGAAGCTTATTTTGCGAGCGTTTGACAAATATATTGGATTTGAAAACTATTTTCTATCTTCACGTTTTGGATACACGGTGTGGGCAGCAGTATTGTCTCTAATCTAAATAATATTGGTCAATTATAAAATGGGGAGGACAGAAAGAAAAATATGGAAAACAGCCTGGAAACTTTTAGGCATTTTCCGCCCAGGATTGATTTATAATTATTAACTTCTAAGTAAATAATTATATATTTAGGTGTAATAGTATCATATATATAAAATAAGTACATCATTTGAAATATGAAATATATATTGCAACTTCCCGCTTTTTTTTCCTTAAAAATGGCAGTTCTCCCTCGACCTACCGAAATTTCACATCCCGATGAGTATATGTCGTGTAACCATACAAATAATTAATTTGCAGTATGGAATTGAATACCATTCGTTCAGATATCAGAGTGCTTTTAACTACTAAGCCATAACGTCTTTTATTATAATTATAATTAATGTTTATATCATAAAACGCATATTATTATATCATACAATGATATTTCGTTAAATATTTTTGTTCATATCACAAGTATTTCCTCAAGTACCGTCATAAAAGAAACATGATTACATTCTCCCTATGCGAATAAATAGCGAGGGTATTGTACAACATTACATTACTGACGCCTATTAAATACACGCAGCAATGGACATCGCTATTATTGTTTTCTGCCCGATTGTCCAGAAATGTTGGGCAGAGAATAATAAATTGTGGGCAGTAAATGTATAGAGTAATACACTTGTGTCGTGTAAAATTATTTTAACCCATTACTTATTATATCATAAGGTAGGTTATGTTTTTCGTATTGTATTTCTACATAACTTCACGCCTTTTGTTACCCGAAGGTGTAGGCAGCGGCTGTTAAGCCTCGTCTCGCCGTCATGTTTACGTCCCAAATGGAATAGGTGGCGAACCTATTGCCATATCGGGCACAAGGTTTTTCAGTCATCGATATTAATCACACATAACTTACGCAAACAATTTCGAAAAGTAATTGGTGTGAGCCAGTGTCAGGGTTCGAACCCGGACCTCTGAATCAGAAGCCGTGTGCTCTACCACAGGACCACCGAGACTAAAATGTTGTTGTATTTCTAGATGTTTGATAAATATCAATTGTTAAAGCGAACAGTTTCTCTTGATGCTAAACTAAGCAATAGTTACACATTTTGTTCTTTTTTAGGGCTTCCTATTCGAAACGGGAGTCTATTATTGAGACTTCGCTGTCAGTCTGTCCGTCTGTGACCAGGCTTTATCTCAAGAACGTGATAGATAGTTGAAATTTTCACAGATTTATTTCTATTGCCGCTATAACAACAAATACTAAAAACAAAATCAATATTTAGGTGAGCTCACAAACATCAAACTTGATTGTATTGCCATTTCTTGCTCGATACTAATAAGATTGCGCACATTGGGAGAGGCCTATGTGCAGCAGTGGACTGCATCAGGCTTATGATGACTAATAAAATTGACAGGTAGACGGTTTACCTGTTCACGGAATATTTAGTTGTATGGTCTCTTTAAATATAAAAAAATAAAATAAATAATTAACAGGACTCCCATACAATAAAAAAAGGTTTTGGCCATTTATTTGTGGTACGAAAGCGTTCTACTTCTTCGTACTACAGTCCCACTTGCACTTTGGCAGTTTTTACTTTTTTTAAGAGTTGACTTAACCCTTTCATTTAATATTCCCGTATTTTTCAGAGACTTTTAAACCCCTTAAATGCTATGCGGTCAATGATAATATTTAATTATAATAACTAAATCACGTCTGTCTGGATTGTTCTGATCTAAATATAGCGACGTCATATAACCGCCAGTGGGGTAGAGGGGGTGGTAGCCTTCTCTCTCTAGTGAAGGTAGTCAGTGTCCTTTACACGTCAAATCATCTATCGATATAGACTGCACTCTACCTTAAATATTCATAACAGAATCTATTAAGAAATATCTATTAAGACTTGATAGTAGTTTATTAAGCAGACTTAATAAATGTAATCACTTTTTCGGGCATGTTGGTTATACACATATAAATTCGCTCAAGTCGCTGGATGAATGAACCAGCTTGACTGGGGAAATACCACAACCTCTTAGAACGTTGACGTAAAGTCGCTCATCACGCGTTTTATCCCATCCCCTTACCTGTCCTAAAAAAGTTGGCAATCCACACAAAAGTAAAAAAAATAACCACATTTTATTTTAAAGGCATTTAAACTTGCTAGGTTATTAGGATAATATTATTTTATTAAATTACACTATGATTAAACGTATCCTGACAAGTTGCTTAATTTTGAGGAAAATAAATCTAACTAAAATCTATCACTGACATTATAAAAAAACCATATATATTTGACATGTATTTACGAAATACAAATACCCTCTTTAAAAAGCTCCAAAGAGATCTAAAAAGTCTTATCAAATAATTGTGTCTATTTACTGAAAATCTTCCGATAAACATTGGGAAGGGGGATTATATTACAGATTTTCCTTGAACTTAACAATGGCAATCAATGAAACATAAAATGCTTATAAGCAGATGCGATGAGTCTTTGTCATAGGCCAAATACCAACGTGAAATTTTGCTTTCAAAAATATACCCTATTATCGTACTTTTAGAGTAGAATTTTGTATAGTTTTAGCAGGATTATAATCTTGTTCAGATTCTTCGAGTTGTATTGTTAAAGCAGAGCCGGCCAATCAGTCCCATCACCTCTTGAGAAACCAATGAACCGTGAGTAACGTAGCACGCGAGGGTTAAGTCTTTACGCGTTTGTGGATGGCATTTTATCAATATAGGCTTCA
The DNA here is from genome assembly GCA_905147225.2 of Euproctis similis. Taxonomy (NCBI): domain Eukaryota; kingdom Metazoa; phylum Arthropoda; class Insecta; order Lepidoptera; family Erebidae; genus Euproctis; species Euproctis similis. Next base: position 15,063,851 of record LR990114.1, on the reverse strand, counting down.
TCTGTTGCGCTCAAAATGTTCTGCTGGTGACATTGTATAAATGTTTTGTTAAGTCTCTATTAGTATACGAGTGTTTATTTTGAACTAGTTGTTACCCGAATATTCGCTTGCGTGGTCTTTCAAATGACGTTAAAACTTAACCACAGACATCAAGATTTTAAGGAGACTAAGTAAATCTTTGGGTTTAGGCAGAGCTCAATCGACTTGTGGAAGCTGCATCAGCAATTGGTTGGAATTTTCACAAAGCTATAATTAGTTTTTTTGTGAACTTTGTTGTAAGTAAGACTTCTAAAAATACAGCAAAAAAAACCTACAAACTCTATCAAAGTATCAGAGATCAAATAGTATTTATTTTTAGGAATGCGTATACCAATATATATTTCTATAAAATATGTAGATCTAATCAGTAACGTTATTTTGTATTCTCTGCGTACTTTACATCAAAATCGAAAGAGTGGTTTTCCAGTTTTCTAAAACGTAACAAACCAAAAAATTGGTCTATATTAGGTTTTTTTTAATACTAAATAAATATAAAGCAATATGCGAGCAAGATATAAAACTAATCAAAATCAGTAGAAGAGCTACGCGGATGTACAAATATTTAGCCTGTAACAACAATTATTTATATCGTGGACATAATAAACACAGCGCCATCTAGTTTCAAGGTAAGCAACTAAATTTATTTATTACTTTGATTTCATTGCTAAGTTTGCGTCATACATCTGTAATGCATGATTCATACCGAAAAATTCGGCAATACTTCTTGAATTTCCAAGTGTGAGTAAAACCCGAGATGACGTCATTATTATTAAGAAACACGTGCGTCATCCAGCCTACGAAGCCTTCAAAACAATATGGGTCGAGAACATATGTATTTATATATTATTATAGTATGTATTTATTAGGGCATACCTCGGAGAAGAGGGCAATTAACTACAGTGGGATTACTTTAGTGGTTCGTTGCTTAGTGACGTCACAGGAACCAATGAACTTAAGCCGATTAAGATAATTGCCCAAAATCTTATCGAACAAAGGCTTAAGGCAAATACATATGTGAAGTTACCAGGTGGGGTAGAATATGAGTGTTTTAATATATAACTTTATCCTCGCATGTTTCCGTGGCTGCTGTACCCTTGATTAGTTACTTTAGTGTTTACAATAGATAGAAGGTATTCAAATTTACTATTATATTTTTTTTGTTGACTAAGCAGATATAAAATACATAAGTGGATTGATGTAGGAGTCGAGAACGGCCACGACACTCCATGACTAAAAAGAACGAGTCCATGGAGGAAGGTGATGTCAGAAGTCTTAAAAATCGATGATCGTGTATGACAAGAGTTATGGAGGTCAAAGAAGCGAGTGAGGCGTAAAAGAATCGTGCCTTATGCCGCTTTCTCTACCCCGCAAGGGAATTGGCGTGAATTTATGTATGAAGAGTTTTAAAAAAATTACAATAATATTTTAGTTTAAAAAATATTTCATTAAAATAATAATAATATGTGTATGCATCAAAAAATACAAAAAAAAAATAGTTTACAGACCACTGGTCTATTTGGGTGACGATGAATTTTAGATTGATGCAGACCACAAATAAATATTTAAAGAGAAAAAGAACAAGTTCCCAATAAATATTCAATAGATTTTATCTTTAGATTTGACTTCTAGACCATATATTTAAATTTAAAGAAAAAAAATCTACATATTATGCAAATATGAACAACAAGTTTTTAAAATAGTAGAAAAGTTTTTTTTAAAATGAAAGTCTTTTAAAACTTATCTACTATATTCAAAAAACTCACGTCAGGACTTTAAAAACAAAATTACAAGAACTGTTTATGTATACGCTTTGGATTACCATTTTCTGCAAGCTTTGTTTTAATCTTCGATAAATTGAGTTCTCAGTTAAGCCACTTTGGAATGGAAAATGGAATGGATGGAAAAATAAAATAGCTACCTGGCTAGTTTTTTTTTTCTATTTGAGATCGGTGCTTAGTAAATGCTGATAGAGCATTAGACAAAGAGGATTGTGAGCACCTGGACAGCCTGTATAATTGGCAATCAGACGGTTGGTTACCCCTGGAGATCACTAGAGATCGGACCTATATAAATATAAATATTTTTGATAGAATTTAGAAGAAAAAAATGTTTTTTATTAAAGGAATGATTAAGTGATTAGTTATATATTATCTTACAAGTAAAATCAAAACAATTTTACAAGTAAATTGAAGCAATCATTGTTTTAAAATGCATACTTAAAATTCTTTAAATTGCTTACATTATGTTAAAGAAAAAATATGAAGGTGAAAGGTTATTGTAAGTATTTTGTATTCTAAAATCTTCAAATTCTTCATACAAACCTTTAACATAACAAAATCAAAGGTTACTGAATTTTTAAATAGTTTTTACTTTGTATATATATTTCTATTCTTGAGTGACAGCTTCAAAATTTAGTGTCTATTTTAGTATTCTTCGCTAAAGTTAATTCTTAGTACAAAATAAATGTTACTGTTAAATACTGGAACAAGACTTACAAATGATTTACCATATTTTTTTCTACTCCGCTAAAATATTTTACAACTTTTGAATTATGTGTGTTTGTTAATTTAAAAAAGTAATAAATCTAACTGCAACCAGTTAAAACACATATTTTAAACTTAAATTGAGTTTTGTATATGTTATTGAAAGAGTTATTTTCCAATATTACCCGCAAATTTGAATGGTGAATAAACTTGAGTAAGCTGCCGTTAATAACATGTCGCTGTTTTTTGAGAAATCATTGTATTTTAATAAATCTTACAGACTTTTTATTAGTATTTTTTTACAGACGGCAAAGCCTATAGAAACAATGAAAGTCTATGACAAGAGTTAAAGAAGAAAGAAAGAAAAGTCAAAGAAGAGAAGAAGAAAGAAATCGTGTCCGTTTATTCCGCAAGGGCTTTGGCGTAGGTATGTTTTATTGAAAATTCTAAATACCCAAACAAATACAATTATCCGCTGTTACAACATCCCTAAACCTAAAACTAAATAAATAAATGTAGAAATCAGCATAAAAAGGCCTTTCGATATTTATACTATTTAATTACTTTTTTCTATAGTTTAAAATATTTTTGGACACAATGCACACAGCGCCATCTAGTGTCCAAATCTAAGCAACTAAATACTTGCAATATGGAAACTAGATCAAGGAGTATCGGTATATATTTAAGTACATATGGTATGGGTATTTTTGTAAGTATTACAAATACTTACAAAAATACCCAGACGCAATACGGATCAAACCCCGCCTACCTCTCCGCAGTCGGTTATTTTACGAAGCCCAACAGATTATGGTCCATAATAAATAATTTAATTTTAGTAAAATTTCCAAAAACCACCGATTCGTTAAATACATGTGACATTGAACACGCTTCGATTGGCGCGTCTTGTTTGAACTTAATTAACGGTACATGTTAGTTAACAAAATGAACGTCGTCGTCGCAAGATCAAAGAGACCGAAATGTTAATATTTGTTGACGAGTATTGAAAGAAGTCATTGGCACCGACATACTTAGTACACACACGATTCTATATATTAATTAATAATACTAATAAATACATACACAACTTCAAGTCCCTTGCGGGTAGGCAGGGAGATCAGAGCGCCATAACTCTTCTTGCACACCTCACTTGTTTCTTTGCTTTCCTTGTCATATATTTATCACCGGCGGTCTGTTGAAGTTAACCTGTTTTCGTTGGTGGTTGGCCTCTAATTTTTAATTGCAGTCCTCTTTCATTATCCTGTCGATCCTAGTCGCCAGGTCAAGTATCAGGTCAAGTACAAGGACTCGTAAAAATAAACTCAAGAATAATGAGAAAGATCATAATTTAAAATGTCGCAGGTTCGAAAATGATACACGACAACGATTTTGAATAAACAATTAAAAATATTTATATATCTCTAGAAGCAATTAATAAAAAAAATGGCTGATTTTGTATCGACAAGACTGACACATATTGCCATAGGACCAAAATATTCCAACAACTTTAAATACCGATGTCATTCTGATAAAATAAATAGCATTTAGAATACAGTTCAGAATTACAAATGTCCAAGTTTGAGATTTTTTTATTACTACTAATACTCTTAACTTCACGCCTTTTTTACCCAAAGGTGTAAGGCAGTGGCTGTTAAGCCTCGACTCGCCGTTATGTTTACGTCACAAAAGGAATAGGTGGCGAACCTGTTGCCATACAGGGCACAAAGTTTTTAGTCATCAATATTTATCACACATAACTTTCAAAAGGAATTTCGGAAAGATATTGAGTGTGATCAAGGATTCGAACCCACGACCAGTGGACCACCGAAACTGTTAATACTAAGAGACTGTTATTACTAAGATTTTCATTATGGATATTTAACACATACATACATACATAACTTCACGCCAAATCCCTTGCGGGGTAGGCAGAGAGAACGGAGCGCCATAAGGCACGATTCTTACACACCTCACTCGCTTCGTTGACTTTCATAACTCTTTTCATGCACGCGCGTCGATATTTGAGGCTCCTAACATCACCTTCCTCCAGAACACGTTCTATTTGGTTCATTTGGTCATTTCAGGATATTTTAATTATTCTGAAAGACACTTAAACATTTTCAGCCGCTCATATACTAGATAGTAAGTTTCAGTTCACTTCTAAGAACTTCTATTTTAGTTCTAGATAGTAAACTTGACGTGTGTAGGAGACGAAATCACATCCGCTGCCATATTGACATGACATCCCTTACTACTAGTGGTACTTATTTTATTAATACATTACAAATTTAATAAAATTTCAAGTAAAACAATATAAATTAGGCTTTGTTCTTGTATTTTTTTGCACCTACTATTTAAACAACTGCTCTTCTATAAAAGAAAATATAGTTTTAAACTTTGATATCTGTTCAGTGTTTCTTTTGGAAAACTAGTAAGCAGAATTATCTTCAAAAAATATGTTAATTTCATATCAAATTAAAAAAAAAAAACAGTAAACGTCATACAAACATACATGCACACATTAAATGTTGTAGTCATGTGGGTATCGAACCCGCTGTAATTTGTTCATTGTGTAAATACGAGTTACAAACGAGACACAATAGTACTCGTAAGTTACAAGTTGTCAAGTTTCAAAATCTTGCAATAAAGATCTGAGACGACGCCGTACAGCCAGCGGCTACAAGTTTCCTATAAGTAATTAAAATCTGGAGATGCGGAAGATTACAGACTCCTGTATCTATATATAATGTTTACTCCTGAACACTTCAAATGTCTACCAACAGATATTTCCAATATCGTCGTCCACAAATACATTCAGGGCGAATTGTCTGATAAAGCTAGTGAACTCGAATGGACGTTTGTAATGCTTGTATTTATTTGTTTCTAAGACTTTCGCGAATCTCACTCATTGATCAAAACAACTTTCAGGATTATATCGCGTTTATTTATTATTTATTTATATTTATTTCCCGACGTTTCGAACTCTTTACAGAGATCATTTTCACGAGTATGAACAAAAAGATGGCAGTTGTTCACACATTGTTGGAAGAGATCATTTTCACGAGTATGAACAAAAAGATGGCAGTTGTTCACACATTGTTGGAACAACTGCCATCTTTTTGTTCATACTCGTGAAAATGATCTCTGTAAAGAGTTCGAAACGTCGGGAAATAAATATAAATAAATAATAAATAAACGCGATATAATCCTGAAAGTTGTTTTGATCAATGCTTGTATTTGTACAGACGAAATATACTAAAACAAATTGTTCATGATAAAATAAGGTTATATTGATTAAGTTCGGACTCAGAGGACGTAAAATAGCTCATGCAGGGGTTCTCTCGGTGAGAGAGGTATCCGAAGGTCCAACGTCTTTCTCTCTCCCCTTCCTATCTCACTTTCAACCCCTTCCCTATCCCATTTTAAAGGCCGGCAATGCAACTGTAACACTACCTGTGTTGCAAGTGACCTTGGGTGGCGTTGATTACTTACCATCAGGTCAGGACTACTGGTTTGCTCCGTATACTATAAAAAATAGATAAAAATGCATCATTGGCTATCATTCTGATATTTCTTCAGTATCGAACAATTCAGAAGCTAGGTAAGTACTCGGTTGCCTGATAATAAAAACTACAATATATATACTTTATATTATATATGATATTTATATTCAAAATGTAGCATTGCAGTTCTATTTTATGAGTATTTTTTGAACTTATTTCCCGTTGAAATAAAAAGGATTACACTACCGATATTATCTTAGTAACCGACGGGATATTATTAAAGCCATGTCCCCACTGTTTATTGTACTCGCTGTTCGCAGACCATTTTTATGAAGAACTGTGCAAATAACTCTTACAAACATTAATCCGCTTTGAACAACAAGATGTAAAGGGACTCTTCTCTTGCTGAGTCAATATTGTTTTAGGGGAACAAAACTCCATTTTGTCATGTCTCTTGGTGACAATTAGAGCATGATATGATTTTTATGTAAACTTAATTTATTTTGATTCTGTTTTCTGTTTCTACTTAGGGGAGTTGAGTTTTCGAGTCGTGGATCGTACTTACTGCTGTTTTCTTATGTGTGATTAAGAAAAAAAATACTTCAGTGATATTTCACTGAAGTATTTTTTTAAAACGGAAACGTACTTATATGATTAAATTAACGGTCCCTACGTATAATTAAATATGTAAAAAATGCCATGTTTTTATTGTATCATTGACTATAAATTATATATGCGCACATACAAACATACGATTTTTTTAAAATGTTATTTAATTAACACACAAATTATACCCTACTGAAAACCTCGGTTTTTGACTTATTTATTTTAATTTTTTATTAGTTAAAGATACTTACAGTATACATGATATATTAATATACAATATACGTGATATATTTATTGTTCCACAAAACTGCACAAACAATTTGTCTGTGGGTTCCATATTTGATTATATTTCATTACAATAATAATAATATTATTTGATTATAAATACATGTTATTAACCAACATTATTATTATTATTATTTTATTTCACATTTCAATTATGAAATGAAATTATATTAGCAATTAAATTGAAAATTAATTAATTTTAATTACTTGATCTTATATGCGTAGGAAAAGTCGAAATGTGATAGCATTAACTTAAGTTATTCCAGCCAAGTCATATCAAATCATGAAGTCGTACCTATTGGAATCATGATTTTATTGTGAGATACTGGAGCCAGCATCAGCCACCGCCTACTCCTTCCGTTATAAAAAGATTAGAAGTTACAAAAAAGATTATAGATACTAATTCAAAAATCTATCAAATAAGACAGCGACGACCTTTGAGAAAAAGTGAGAGGGGTGTATATAGACCTTCTATCTCACTGTTCTCCACTCCATCCTTCTTCCTTATTAAACAACAGCAACACAACTTTACCAGTCTTGGTGTTATAGATTTCCATAGCTCACCCCCAAGAGACCCGCTTGATTATGGGTTTACTTCCTATAAAAAAACACCAAAGCAGATTTGTAACCGTTATAGACAATTCTAAATTTAAATTATGTACTAACTTAATATACCAGCTAACAACAAAACAAATCATGATCTTATAGCAATAACTAAACGTTTTAACCCCTTTGTAGCTGTCACATCGCTTGGCAATTCAATTAGACATGTCGTTAAACAATCGATGCGTGTCTTCGTTATTAAATTTCTATTACTAGTTTAAAATGTGGTTCCGTATAACTGTAATTTATAACCGACGTTCGCGGTTTGATTTACAAGCGTTATGTTTTTAAGGGGTCGGGTTATGTTGACTCTGCGTTTTGTTATTCCTTTAAGTTGCTCTTCCTTGGCTTTATACAGGATGTTATTCTAATTAAATTGTGACGTAACTGCCGAGAATGTACAGTGATTGTATTTTTACATTAAATTTTTAAAATTTCTTGCTGCCGGTAAATACCATATTAAATAAAGACAAGTTGATATTCATTATTTTTTAAATAAACTTGTTTCTATCCAAAATCAGTTCATCACTTTCAAAGTTTTTCAATCACAAATAAAGAAACATTTAATGTATTTAAAGTATCAGTAAAGATAAAATCACATCTATACGACTATTTTATATATTTTCTCAATCACTTTCATCGATCAAGAACTTTCATTTTGCAAAATGTTCATATTATTTTTAAAGAAATATTGTTCAAAACATGTTCATATTATTCATACAGAAACATTATTATGAAATACAAGAATTTTCCAATAATTTAATATGAAAATAAATACACATTGAACGATCCTTATTTCTCTAATAATTAAAAACACGATTCTACAATTTTTATCTAATATAGATCTATATTAAAATATTAAGAATAAAGATCTTATAAATTGTATTATCCATCAATACATTAAATATTAAATCTCATCGCTCTCATACGGTTTTCAATATTAATTTTAACATAACCCAATAATCCTCGGTATCTTATTAAATTATTTAGATATTTAAATTTAAAAATCTGCAAAGGTTAATACTTAAAATAAATAGTCGCACACACCCCGTAGAATATCGCGCAGTCATCGTCGAAGGAGGCTTCGACTAAGTTTAATTTCATTTAGCGGATTATTAATTTTGAGTAATGAACTTAGTCTCCATACCTTTTAATATGCATCGATGAATAAAATTTTAGAAAAGCCAATGACCTAGCTTTATTTTATTGCAAATAATATAGAGACTAGAATAATAAAGGAGCTTTCTTCAAGAAGTGAAAAACTCATGTCGTGTGGCAGCCTGTTCTTTGTGGCTATCCGTTGAAGGACTTAGCGTGCAGTTATGTATATGTATGCATTTACTGCTACAGTAAAAAATGGTAAAATCATTAGATTATTTAGAATTATTGAAGTGACTGTTAAACTACTAGGCTATACTAGATTTCCAGTCTAGAGTCAGTTCAGTCAGAGTCTTGGTATTGTGTGTTACCGCGACCTTGGTATATGTGGTAATCAGGAACACCCTAGTGGTTTTCGCCAGTATACCATCAGCCAGTTGAACGAAGAGTCTGGCATATCCACTAGCCTCTTGGGAAAAGCTCCCACTGACCAGGAAGAGTTCTACCTTTAACTAGCTTTTTCTCCCTAAAAAGCTTCCAATTAATTAAAAAAGGCTATCCAGAATGTATTCTAAGGAATTAACTAATGTTAGGGAGACATAACTTAAAATTTTGTTTCTTTAAAAATGCATGATTCAATTGAAGATTTTTTTCTTAGTAACTGCCAGCTATTTAGAGAAAAATATTTCATTAGTAAATCTAAACACATTCATTTGCGTATTTAAATAACAAACGCCCAGGTTCCCAAGATTACCGGGAGTTTGACAAGCAAAGCTAATTGCAGTTGTTGGAGATAGCGAGGATCCCGCCAGATCTGTTAAAGCCATAAATGAGTGTTAAAAGATTTATATCAGTGGATAATGGCGATTCCAAGATCTTAATCCGGCAGTCCACAGTAGGAAATGAAGATGTTTAAAGGATCTTCCCCTCTTTACTGTGTCTTACAGCTAAGACAACGAAATTCAGAATGTTTATTCCATGTTTATTTAGTATTTTTCTTTTTTTCTCTTTTGAAAATACACTTCGGGAACACCGTCTATTCAGCCAATATTCATACTATAAGATAACACGTTACTGTTCAAACTGAAGATATTCTCACACTGTTAGATAGCCTGATTATTGATTAAGGATATAATAAACATATTTAATAAAGGATTTACAAAAAGGAATGTCAATAAATCGATAAAAACAGGATCTGATGTTAAAAGTTCTTTATACGCAGGCCTGCTGGCAGTTTTTACACATACATAATAAAAATCAATAATATATACTAAAATTAATGTCATTAATATAAATATTAAAAAATAATACCTAATTTCATTTAAAATATCTTTTCAATTTATCGATAGCTGCATTAACCTCCAGAGAGGAAAATTTGACAATTCCGTGATAATAACCTAAAAGTTGTAAAACTTCGCGAGCATTATTCGAAAAAGAAATTTGAAATATTTGCCGCGAGAATAATACAAAAACCACCAGACTGTAGATAACGATATACAATTTTTTTATTGCAAAATTGTATGTACATAAGTCTCTTTAAAATTAATATTTTATCATTATATTCATCACGAGAAATGAATATTTCGATTTATTTTTAACAAACAGACTTTGCAGACGTCGCATTCTCATCTCAGGAATCTATCATGTTTGATAAATAAAAATAAAGCTTCTTTATTTTGCTCTGAGTGATGAGTAACTACAATATTTTATTGGAAACTGTATTGAAAGGGTATTTTGAAGATTCTGCTTCGTTTACCATCCATCCTACAAAATAAAATCAAGTCTACTTTTCATATAAATCCATATATTCAAAAACGATTTTTAAAATAAAACATGCATAACATAACTTCTCGCACTTTCTATCCGAAGGTGTAAGCAGCGGCTGTTAAGCCTCGTCTCGTCGCTATGTTTACGTCCTAAATAGAGTAGGTGGCGAACCTATTGCCAGACGGGGCACAAAGTTTTCAGTCATTGATATATCACACATAACTTCCGAAAATAATTTCGAAAAGTCATTTGTGTGAGCCAGGATTCGAACCCGCGACCCCTTGATTCAGAGCGGGGTGTTTGAACACTGGACCACCGAGACCTATACCACTGGAGCACCGAGATGGGATTTTATAAAACAGTATTTATAATTTCATAATTTTTATATTCAGGACAATACGTTCTGCCATTATTTCGGAAGAGTCATCAGTGGAAGTGAAAGTTCGTAAAGTTATTTATCTCATTCTAAACAGCAAAGAAGAATAGAGACAGTTATATTATTCTCTATAAAATCGATAACGATTTATTACTATACTGCAAACATTAATTTAACCCTACACCTGAATAAGCTGACATGTAAGTTATATATATTATAGTACCCCAGCCACCCTTAGACAAAACTGCTAAAGCGAAACGCTGATTCGATTTCACGATGAGCGCTCATAGTTATCTCACTAAATCTTCAAGGTGATGTGATTTACTTTAATTTAATTTTGTATCAGCAAGCCCGTATAAATGTACCTTAATTATGTTTCAAATAGATTTACGTTATATATATTATATTGTGCTTACATGTAATATTAATTAAATATGTATCTTGACGCATTTTGGGTGAATAATTACAAATACATTACTAAGACGACGATAAAAAAGTCACGGTGGTTCAGAGGTCGAGGCTTGGAATCGTGGCCCACGCCATTGACTTTTAGAAATTGTTTTCGGAAGTTAAGTGTGATAAATATCGATGACTGAAATCTTTGTGACCGGTATGGCAATAGGTTCGCCACCTATTCCATTTGGGACGTAAACATAACGGCGAGACGAGGCTCAACAGCGGCCCCTCGAACGCGACCAGAGGGCTGAAGCACTGTCCTGGGCCACCCCAACGCCGGAGGAAGGCCGCCGCGATGTTTTAGTGGGTAACCCTAGGATCGGATTGCAGTTTACTGTTTTGGGAGTGCCAAAACAGTAAACTGCAAAAGCATTTGCTCGCGTAAAAGAAAAGGCAGCGGCTGTTAAGCCTCGTCTCGCCTTTGTTAACTTCGGTTAACAAAGGCGTGAAGTTATGTTTATCTTTATATTACTGAAATGATTTATTGCGACCCTTTTAAACCTATATACTTATTGTTTTAATAACTAGCGGCTGTTACGCCTCGACTTGCCGAATTGTTACGTCGCAGATGGAATAAGTGACGGAATCAATTGCTTATAACTTATCAAAGGAAAAAAATCCATTCAAGTCATTCATCACTCAAGTCATTGGTGTGATCCGGTAATAACATTATCCTTAATTTATTCCTAGTGACTATTATACATGTAGTACACGGATAGTAGTACATATAGGATGTATAATAAATACGTTTAACTAAATCTTTAAATTATAACAGCACAAGCGCTCGTACAATGATTGAGTTGTGGTATAACTACAAAATTAAACTCAAAACGCCTACAAATCAACGCACATTTCGGGGGTTGAACATTAAATATTAACAAAGTTTCTTAAACATATGTTCTTGACTCAAACGCAGTGATTTCTGTGCCTCACCTATGTAATTTGTGGTTCCAGTGCGAGCGATAAATTCTATATGCAGTGATAGCAATTGATTTATATGAGGTTACGTACAATTCATTGCACTGGGATCATAAAGGTTTGTTTAGTAATAAAGTTAATGTTTGTTGCTATAAAACTGATTGTAATAGTATTAAATTAGTGTAAAAATACTGACATAGGTATATTAATGCAAGAAAGGGTAACGGTATGGGTACTTAGCATTCTTATTTAAAATACTTTTAAAATACTCTTAAATATTATGCTGATGGTTTTCCAATTATATATTTCATTAATTACGGAAAAAAACGCTAAATTAATTTTAAAAAGTCCTATAAAACCACAAATATTTAGGTATAATTAAAAGCAAGCTTCACTAATTACCAGATTTGTAAGATAAGTTACATTGAAAACAAATTTTAAGAATAATTTTGGGATACAATTTTAAAAAGTGATTTGAACAAAACTTATAAGGCTTTCTTTTAATTAGTTGGTAGCGATCGATAAAAAATATAACAAGACTTTCCACGTTTACAATTTACTGGGCAGTTATTCTGCCATCTTATAGGCTTCAAGTGAACTAATTCCATACATACCCACTATTACAAATATAGAAATCTGAATATAAATATAAAATTGAAATATAATTAATCGTGCTCTATTCATAGTGCATCTCTATCTAATATAATCTATAAGACTGACGCTAACTGTATTTTATATTAAAACGCTGTATGCCTTCACTGCGACCCGACCCCGTCATAACGCCGCTCGCCGTATATCCCTAATTACTAGTAGTAATTACACACGCGTCACGTTACCTTGTTTACTTAGCCAATAATTAAACTCAGTTCATCTAAAATGTTCGCGATTCATACAAAATGTACTTAACTCACCCCATTTCCACCCCTCTCGAATCAGAATTTTATAGTATAGAGATGATAAGATGAGATTTATTTTGTAGGAAACGAAACGAGCACGTGGGTCACCTGATGATAAGCAACTAGAGTCGCCCATGGACAACTGTAACATTGATAGTGCTACAGTTGCGTTGCTGGCTGGTAAGATGAGGTGGGCTCTATAGCTCTCTCACGGAATAAAACGTGACATGTGCCACTTTGCCTCGATATTCTTAGAGATCGTGGTATTTCACCGGTCGAGCCAGCCCATTCCTGCAGGGAACTGCGTGGCTTACCACTGTTGAATTATAATCGTATTTTCGAAAATAAAAATAAAGTTCCTGAATACACAGAAAAATACACAATTAAACCTCCGTGTACTTTGTGCCCAGTATGGCAATAGCTTTCGCCACCTATTCCATTTAGGACGTAAACTTAACTTCGAGACCAGGTTTAACAGCCGCTGCCTACACGTTCGGGTAGAAAAACGCGTGAAGTTATGTTATGTTAAACGTTCGTGTTTATAACATACTCTTTTAAAAATTAAATAAAACAACACTAGATTTAGCAAATATATTTACTCTTAAAAACTTGTCCCTTATCCTCTATCCTCGTCATCCTAAATGAATGTCTAACTCTTAAGTGGAGTAGCTGAATGAGGAGTAAATTTGTTGAAGCATTTTCTACAAAGTATAACGAGCTATTTTGGTTTCATTTTAAACTTACAGAGCATTTTTAACCGACTTGGAAAAAAGGATCATCTTCACTACATAGTATAAAACAAAGTCGCTTTCTCTGTCCCTATGTCCCTTTGTATGCTTAAATCTTTGAAACTACGCAACGGATTTTGATGCGGTTTTTTTTAATAGTTAGAGGGTTTCAACGGGGTGGTTTTGATCTATAATTCATGAATAGTGTAGTGAAAAAAAATGATAATTTTCAAGATTTAAAACTTTAATCGATAACGCTGCCTGAACCCTAAGTGATAAATCAAAACAATGTACTACATTATTATACACCTTTAAAAGGTCTATAAAAAAGTCCGCGAGGGCATATGTCTATGTCTTAGGGATAACCCACAATGACCATTATTATTTTTTTTACTTTTTACGAGAAATAATGGCTTATTTACGAAGAAATTTAAACATTACAGGATTAATTTTCATCCAATTAAGTAAGTTAAATAGATTATGCTTTTAATATAGATTAATATAGCCATTTATAGCATGTAATTTAAACTAATATTTACGAAGATATTACAGTATTATCATAGCGGTACATGGCAGTTGCGTTTGCGCGCCAAAACGCGTGCCGATAAATAGCACAAATTGAACTTTTTAAGATCCAAATATTACTAATTTATTTCTTTTGATGCGAAACGAAGTTCGCCGGGTCAACTAGTTAAATAATAAAATATTTACAATTGTCACTTATTATTGAAGTTGTTATCTAGGCTGGCACTGACTAAAAAAATAAGTGACAATTGTAAATATTTTAATAATTAAAGATGACCATATTAAAGTATCACGTTTTTTATTAAATAGATAAATTAGTTGAGTTATTTATTGATTTTTAGTTAAGGTACTGGTACTGTTTGGAGTTTAGTTGTGGAGGTTTGTATTTCTAGAAGTCGGTTTAATTTTTTTTTAAGTAATATTTTTATCAATGATCAAGTATTGAACAGCTATACATACCAGTAATCGTTTTATATTTAAAATAAATGAGTAATTATGAATATATTAAATTCTTCTTCAACCTTGGGTGCCTCTCCAGTATTGGAGGTTAGCAGTCAGCTCCTTAAATATATTCCTGTCCTTACAATTATTTCATGGGATTAATACCGGTCTTCTCTCAGATGTTTGGTAACCATGATAATTTTCTTCTTTGCCTTTCGTTTGCCTTCCATCTTTCCTATTATTATGGTACGCATCAGTCCGTAGTTTTCGTGTCTTAACAGAAGACCCAGCTGTCTGACTTTTATCTGCTTTGAACTTCAAAATACATACGTTTAAATTAAATAAAAATATATAATTAAAGACTAATTCTATGAATATTCAATTTAATTTCGACTCCAAAATGTGGTGTGTGCTCTCGTGGCCCAGTCAGCTGTTTTTTATTATATTATCCTACCTGACCCGAAGGTACTAAAATTTATATTTGTAAAATGTAAATGTGATTTGAAGATTTTGTTTGCATATCTGTATTCTTAATGCCCTAAACTATTAAATCTATTCGACAAAATCAGCTGACAAATATTGGATAATAGTTTCAAACGCTGTTTTATTTTTGCTAAAGACAACTTACTTACTTACTTTTAACAGCCAAGCAGTTCGCTGGATGAATCGGCCGGCTCGACCGATGAAATACCACGACCTCTCAAAAGACCGACGTAAAGTGGCTGATGCCGCGTTTCGTACGGTGAGAGAGGTACCCGGAGGCCCACCCCCCTTCCCCATCCTTGCTTATCCCCTATCCCTTAAAGGTCGGCAACGCAACAGTAACACTATATGTGTTGCTGGTGTCCTCGTTTGCTCTCTTATCCCATAAAAAATAAAGACATAATCACGCAGATACTAATGAAACGATCAGTTATAAACGTATATCAAAATATATCTACTATTACAATACAAGAAGCTGATACCTTAAATAACATAACATAACTTCACGCCTTTTGTTACCCGAAGGTGTAGGCAGCGGCTGTTAAGCCTCGTCTCGCCGTTATGTTTACGTCCCAAATGGAATAGGTGGCGAACCTATTGCCATACCGGGCACAAGGTTTTTCAGTCATCGATATTTATCACACATAACTTCCGAAAACAATTTCGAAAAGTCATTGGTGTGAGCCAGTGTCTGGAATCGAACCCGGACCTCTGGATCAGAAGCCGTGTGCTCAACCACTGCGCCACCGAGACTAATATACCTTAAATCAGGTGAAAAATATTACATATTTATGTAATAGATATATATTGTTATATATATAATATGCATAACTCTCGACGGTCCAGTAGTCGAGCACAGGGTTTCTGAATCAGGATTCGAACCCGCTACCCCTGAATACTGGCACGTACCAATGACTTTTCGAAATTATTTGATTTTCGCAAGTTATGTGTGATAAATATCGATTATTAATATCTTTGGCAATAGGTCCGCCATCTATTCCATTTGGGACGTAAACATAACGGCGAGACGAGGCTTAACAGTCGCCTACACCTTCGGGTATCAAAAGGCGTGAAGTTATGTTTATGTTATTCTATTCTTATCCTAAAAATTTAAATTTACCGAACAATAAACATATAAAAAACGCTAGGGTGATTTAATATTAACAAGCATTTATAGCCAAATATTTCATTTAACTCATTCACAATGTAAACATCAAACATCAACACTGCGATGTTAATAAACAACAATTTTAAACTAAAAAATATTAAAATTTAAAGTAATGAAAAGTTATATATATAAAGGGTTGTATATTTTATTCGCGAGGGGAAAAGTAATAATATTCAAGGTGTCTCGGTGGTCCAGTGGTCGAGCATCCCGCTTCTGAATCAAGAACTTGTGGGTTCTAATACTTGCTTAATGCCACCAATGACTTCGCATAATTCCTTTCGAAAGTTAATTTGTGATAAATAGCGATGACTGAAAACTTTGTGCCCGGTGTGTAGCAATAGGTTCGCCACCTATTACATTTGGGACGTAAACATAACGGCGAGTCGAGGCTTAAGAGGCACTGCCTACACCTCAGGTAGAAAAAGGCGTTAATTTATGTTATTCAAGGTCAAAATGTATGCTAGTATGAATTATGTAGTTGTATCGCGAACGAACCCCACTCAGATATATATTTAAAATACATATAATATGATTATCAGGCTGTCCCCCTAACACAGACAAAATCAATAGCGTCTGCGTGAGAGTATATGTTAAATTTACAGATACACGATATTTTGTATTGTTGTAAATTTATAGTGGAATTTTAATTTATAATTTATTAATTTTTCTTCCCGTGAGTGTCTTAAAAGGCGACTAAGGGAAAAGCTAGAAGAATGGGCAGCAGCATTCTTTCTCAAGAAAATACAGCCTACTGCGATCGCCAACCCGCCTGCCAAGCGTGGCAATTATGGCAAAAACCCCCCATGATTGAGCGGACCGGCAGCTGTGGCGCTCTGCGGGGGAGGCCTATGTCTAGCAGTGGACTCAAAAGGCTAATGATGATGATGATGATGATGAATAGGTGACAATGATAAAAGTACAATTTATTTATAACTAAACAATACGCCAATTATGAAGTACAAAAAAATTTTTTTCACAGTGACCAAGAAAAGAACAGAAGAAATAAACTATGTTATTTTTATTATGGTAGAGTTACGCAACTCGCTGCATGAGTGGGCCGGCTCAATCGGTGAAATAAAACGACCTTTCAAAATATCGACATAAAGTGGCAAAGGTCCCATATCGTTCGGTGAGACAGGCATCCAGAGGCCTTTCCTATCTTACTCTACTCAAGGCCGGTAATGCAACTGTAACTATCTATGTTGCAGGTGTCTATGGGCGGCAATGGTTGCTTGCCATCAAGTGATACGCTTGCTCGTTTATAATAAAAATTAATAATTTGCAATGACAGCGAAAACAAAAGTGCACGAAATGAGTTGAAAGTACTGTCACTGTTTTGTAAGACGAAAAAAAATGGTGGAGCTTTTCTATCAAAGCAATAACTCTCCTTATACTGCATTTCTTTGTGAAAGTGGTTTAATATCGAGATATATAAGTTTAGAGGCGCCATATTGGTTATTAAAATAATAAATGCAGCATAAAAATTATAAATTTATAGTATATATATGAATGATTTAATTAGTCAATGATAAATTACAAGTCAAAAAACTTACGGACTAGATTGAGCTAAACTTTACTTATTAGTATAAGTAATTTCTAAAATAATGATAAAATAAGAAGTGTCATGAATACCCAAAAGCCTTTTTCGAGGTCAGAAATAAAAGAAAGCGATTTCTTCTGGCTCAATTCATTTGTTGGTGAGGAGGAAATCTGTAAAATTTCCATATACTACTGCAACAGGAGTTCCTTATATATATATACATAGCAGTTTGTCCAGCTGTACGCCGGAGTATTTACAGTGATTGCCTCGTAATATTTATACGAGCCGACACGAACGGCGAACGGAACGACGAGTTTATACAGGTTTTAATTTAGGCAGAAAAACGGAAAAGTGTAAAAAACCAAACCTGTTTCAGCCCGTCTAGTATTTGTACTACATCGATTCCAATATTTCTGCCTCTGTGTGTAGGAATTTTTACTGGAATGGCGTTAAAATTTCGAGTAATGATATTGTCGGAAGAGTGTGATAAAAACGCCTGTATCCAGTTTGGATAAAATTTATTAAAGGTGATACAAATTTATAAATTAAATAAGAACCATCTCATTGCATTTCTGTTGTTAAAACTTTAAGCCACACGGTTTAATCAGGTTTGTCATAAAATTATTGCTATTTAAATTATTAAAAACATGGAATATAACTTTCTATTTAATTTTTTACGATTATTTTTATGATAGCTTCTGCACACGAACTGTTAATTGTTTAAAATTAACTGTTAATTATAAATTTAAGTGTCTGTGAATAGTTATGTTCTGATGCTTATTATATAATACTAGGAGGCTAGACAGTCTTTCGTCGTACAGATGAATGAAATACATAAATAGATGCGCTTTCTATCGACATAAAATAAGTATTTTTTTTTGACTTATCTATAATTGGCACACAGCCTTCCAAAAATATTATTGCACTTACTGCACTTATATTCAAACGTGGCATAGGCATTCAGTTTGCTGCATGAATAAAAGGTGAATCAGCGCGACCTCTCAGAACATTTCCATGCCACGTTTCATTTGCTGAGAAAGAGCTTTCCTTACTCGTCCCGATTTCTGTCTAAATGATGGCAACACAACTGGTACAACTCTCTTGGTAATGCAGATATACATAGACGGCGCTGAGCGCTTAAAAGCAGGTGACAGCTTTTGAAAAAGAAGAAAAGCTTTTGACCTCCATAACAAAATATATAGTACATAACTTTTTAAAAAATAAAATAAGGAAATAAAATTGAATAGCGAAAAGAGAAAATGTGTCGAATAGAACTCCACAGCTGGTAATTATCTACACCAAATTAAATCAACCAAAAATGTATGGTTTTACATGACAACGATGACACGATTGATTTTAAAAAGTATCACCTTCTTCTTCTATCTGGCTCGTATCTCAGCTAATACGACTTGCCACTTTCTGCTCTAGGAAGGCTTCGAGTTTAGCCGGCGAAGGAGTTTCTGGATGGTCTTCCCAGGCAATATTCAAGATTATTGTCACTTGTCACTTACCATGTCACGTTGAGGTCATAAATTGAAAAGTAATCATCATCACATCATCAAGGTAAATGCGACTTCACACATCAGGTAAAAGTAAAAAAATATATATCTAAAAGCTACTTTAAAATATTCTCTATTATAACAAAATGTGTGTGTGTCTGTAAAAAGTGGTTTATTCCAAGACATCCCAAGACGATACTTTGCTCAAAGAAATAGCGCACTTGAGATAAAGTCTTTTATAACTACGAAGTAGTACCTCTTAATTTGCCTTCAAATGTTAATTTAAATAAAATGCTCATTTGTGTATTTATTCCCTTGTTATTTATTCTTAGAATGTAATTCATAATTTACTGTGTAGACTGTCTTTTTCAAAGATAATTACATTCTTATATTTTTATTTCAATGTCTCCGAACGATTTCTTTTGTTATGATTCTTATTATATTTTACTAAATATATATATTTGCATGATTCAAAGATTATGGAATTTGTGAGGATGACTAAGCAGATATACAATGCATAAATAGATGGACGCAAGTGTGGACCAAGTGCGCAACAGATACTACTTTTCATGGATAAATTAGACATCAGGAGTCTTAATCACTGATGATGGATGACATTGGCTTACATCAAAACTAATTTATTGTAGTTTGTAATTTAAATCCCATATGTCTAAATGAGATTTAAAATAGCTGCAGAAGGTAATTAAGTAATTTATTATTAGCACCGTTAATAACGAAAGGTGTAGACAGAATAGAGAATAATGTGCAGCGGTGTTTAATTTTGTCAGCTGTCCATACTTCATCATTAGCGCACATTGGGAGAGGCCTATGTCCAGCAGTGGATTGCAATAGGCTGATGATGATGATAATGATGTCCATATTTCATCATCATGATCCATATTTAATATATACATTCCAAATAATCATTGGTCATAGTCGAATACAAAATCGGGACCTCTCACAGAACCGGTTTTATTTTGTTCTTACTTATTTGAAATTCCATTCATACTTGAAGCTCAGGACTTTTTGTAGAGTATTTTAGTTGGAAATTTATTTTAAATAACGAAGCAGTCTGTTAGTATTTGCTCTTAGTCTGCAGTTTAGGTTAAGCTATGGTTATTAGTGGGAATGCATTCACTTCGTCTTAGGTAACACATATTATCGCTATAAAATCATATTTCTTCTAAATAAATTTATTAGTATTTGATCTTACAGCTCAATTACTACACTACTAAAGGTTGATTAGCAGAGATCGCTTTGGCGGTCTTATCGCATGCCTTCATTCCACTTATACAAAAAAAAAAACAACTCAAAAAAGGTTGCACTTTTATTTGTAATATCTTACTAAGTTTCTTCATAACATTAAAACAACCTTTTATCTCTGTAAAGAGTTCGAAACGTCGGGAAATAAATAAAAATAAATTCTAAAAAAAACTCGATATAATCTTAAAAAGTTGTTTTAATGTTATGAATGTTATTCGCGAAAGTCTGAAAAATAAATAAGTTTCTTCACTTCGCTGATTTAAAAGTTTTACATGAATACATTAAAAGCAAAAAAAATGTATTTTCAATCGAAAATACAACCCCCGCAGTAATAATAAATATCTTTAAAGTTATAAATATAATAAATAACTTTAAAGTTAGAAATAAACATATAATTTTATACAGTTTGTTATATAGAAAACATTTTCAATTGTGTGAGGAACTACAAAAGGTGTTTACTAACAAATTTGAAATTATAATAATTTAAAGTTAAATTATTGTTATTGAACGTCGAAACTAAGTTATAATGGATTCAATTTTACTCGAGAAATTGCAAAATTAAATGAGGCTTTTAAAATCAACTTATAATAGGTGCGTATTTCTTAAGAGAGTACTTTGATCCTCGAGTAAGTTCGACGAGGTCAGATATATAGGTCATTTAACTGCGCACAATATATTTGATATGACGTAGTAAGAGAAACCTTTTGAGATTAATACGTTTAATAAACCTTAGAAAACATCACGCCGATATTTAATCGGTCTCGATGGTCCAGTGCTCGAGCACCCTGATTCTGAATCAAGAGGTCGCGGGTTCTAAAATATTTTCGTAAGTTCTGTGTGATATATATCGAGAACTAAAAACTTTGTGCCCGGTATGGTAATAGGTTCGCCATCTATTCCATTTGGGGCGTAAACATAACGGCGAGACGAGGCTTACCAGTCGCTATCTGCACCGGTATAAAAAAGGGTGAAGTTATGTTATGTTTTATTAAAGCTATATAGAAATTCGTTCGACCTGAGAAGCAATAAATAAAAGATTTTTTAAAATAAGTTGCGTTACTCCTAATGATTAAAAACAAGTCAATTAATTACATTATTTACAATATATACAATTAAAAAACTACCTGAAATCAAATATCTCCGCATCTCGGTCTACTGGCAGCGTGCCCAGAAGACTGGCCGCATTGCCACGCTGAATGGCAAAGCTAATCCTCTGTGCGAAGAATAGACTAGCTCTCTGGTCGCGAGAGGCTTCGATCCGCCTCTTTGCAAGATCTTTGTAAAGTGCACGAGCACTCGGACCCCTTGTCCCCAAAGTCTCGACCCCAAACGGCTCAAATACATAATCACCTACAAGGTTTCTGTATTTGTGCCGCTTGAGATTTTCTGCCGAAGCAGCAGCAGCACCGGCCACCTCTACCGTGTCTGGAAGATGCGATGGCGCAAGGGTGTCAACGCAAGTTGCGTCCCAGACCAAAGGCCTACCCATCCTCCAAGGCAAAAGAGACATCCAAAAAATGATTAAAATGATTAAAAATGATTATAATATTATAATAGCTATTTCAGAAATTACCCGGAACAATAGACCCGAACAAAAATTTATAAAAATTGGAAAAAATGTTATAATGGCGTATGCACCGTACATATATTCCTAAGAATGTATATAGAAATCAGTTATTTCAATATTATAAAACAGACACTTCAATTTTATTTATATGTAAAGAATTAAAGATGTGAAAAAAAAATAACGTTATTTGTATTTTTTTAAGATTTTATTTACGAGTAATACGAGATCCATTTACTAACTTAAAAAAAATAATCTGCTCAAAATTACTATGATCCGATTTTAATTTGATGGAGTAATCCAGATTATTTTTTGCTTGCAGAAATTATTTTATATAGATTATGTATAATAGGCTCGTTGATAAACCGGGCGGCAGTAAACCATTTTTTTTATTTATAATATACATTTAAGTATACAGAAATACAAAGTATAACGAATATGAACATATATTTATATAATATAATAAAAGAAAATATTACAGTACCGGTGGTCCAGTGGTCGAGCACACGGCTTCTGATCCAGAGGTCCGGGTTCGAATCCTGATACTGGCTCACACCAATGACTTTTCGAAATTGTTTTCGGAAGTTAAGTGTGGTAAATATCAATGAATGAAAACTTTGTGCCCGGTATGGCAATAGGTACCACCTATTCCATTTGGGACGAAAACAACGGCGAAACGAGCCTTAAAAGCGGCTGCCTACACCTTCGGCTAATAAAAGACGTGAAGTTATGCTATGTTATGTAATAAAAGAAAACAAACACTTATATCCATCATAACATATCAACTAACCATCTGATTTATATACAGTAATTTTAATAGCATTTGGTAAAGACAATAAAGATAGGTTCCATTATGCGAAATTGGCGCCGAACTACGTGGTCATAACACATCCACCCTATAACGCTTTAAGACAGGTATAAGGCCATTAGGGAATAATAAAATACCTTTATCGAACCATTAGATGCTCGTAAAATAACAGTTAGTCATATAATAATGTGATGGATGTTAATATACGTGTTTTTCCTTAGATATTGTTGTGGACGCCTTCGTAGCGACGCTGCCAGTTCGCGAACTTTGTTTTAGAATTTTCCAAGTCTTTAACAACGTGTTCAATATATACTTTGAGAATTACTTTTAGATTTACGTATTTATTTTAAGTATTTAATTCAAACTAAATTTAAAACTATTCTTCCCATTTTTATATCTATGTTCACGCCTTTTTCTACTCGAAGGTAGCGGCTGATAAGCCTCGATTTGCCACAAATTTTTATGTCCCAAACGGAATAGGTGACGGAATTATTGCCATATACCGGGCACCGGCACTATAGTATCAGTATCACAAATAAATAACAAATAAAATTCCGAGGAGCCATTGATGGGAGTCCGGAATCGATCCTACGACATCGTGATTCAAAATCGGGTTGTCAGTCATGTTAAGTTGCGTTCATGATAATTGTCGATAGCTTATAATTTCTAACGGACAAATAACAAACATACCTATTAAATATTTTATTTAACGATACGATTTATTGCCGCCATTTTTTTTCAAGTTAGATGGCTTAGAGAGCAAAAATATTACCTTCTCCGTAGAAATAACAATGTTGGCTATATAATTTCAATATGAAAATAACCAACATCAATCTCGACGTCACCTGAATCCCAAATAGTAACATTACCCCTTCCATCTTTCTTTACTTTCCGTTTTCATCCCCCTTCCATTTCGCTGTCAGATTTGTGCGAAATCAGGCGTGTACGAGCCGCGGAGAACATACATCAAATGCACAATGCGCCCGTAATAGAGTGCGATAGTGATTTTAGTATGGAAATTCATCCCGTTACGCACGCTTCCCGTTTGTAATAACATTTGTAGATCGATAAGATGCTTAAACGATTTTTTTTTCCTTTTTTTATATGATTTCACATGTTTTTATTATCAGCCAGAGTTGTAACAAGTGATAATATTCGATTTTCGAAAATGTTGTTATCGTGATACTAGGAACTTAACATAACATAACTTCACGCCTTTTGTTACCCGAAGGTGTAGGCAGCGGCTGTTAAACCTCGTCTCACCGTTATGTACGTCCCAAATGGAATAGGTGGCGAACCTATTGCCATACCGGGCACAAAGTTTTCAGTCATCGATATTTATCACACATAACTACCGAAAACAATTTCGAAAAGTGATTGGTGTAAGCCAGTATCAGGAATCGAACCCGGACCTCTGGATCAGAAGACGTGAGCTCGACCACTGGACCACCGAGACTATTAAATCTGGAGGAGACTATTAATTCATATTACTAGGAACTTCAGTACTTAAACTAAATTGCCCGTCTAATTGCCTGGTATCTGCTCAAAGGTTAGCGAGTTCATTACCCATCTTAGTATAAATATTCTTTGTGATCAAAAATATATTGGTTGTATGATTCTTTTGAATTAGTCTAAATAATGGTTGGCACTAATTACTATAAGGAGTTATGTTTGATATTATCGACCATTTCCAATTATTTGCAAGTAACGAGAAAAATCGATATGTACACTCGTGTTATATACATAACTTCGCGCCAAATATCTTGCGGGTAGGCAGAGAAAGCAGAGCGCCATAAGGCTCTATTCTTACACGCCTTACTCGCTTCGTTGACTTTATAAACTATTTACCTTCTTATATGCTTAATGCTTAATGGATAACGAAATAGAATGTGAAACGGGGCAGAAGCGGATCGCGCAACCTCTATACCAATAGGACTATTGGTATAGAAGTTGCGCTATCCGCTTCTGCCCCGTCAAATAAACAAGTCATGGAATCGACTAATGACTTTCCCATTTTTTTAAAGTTTTATGTTACGTTGTTCCAGCTTCTATTTCATTTGAAGCCTGAAAAATTAGCGAGCCATAACGTAAAAGCCAACAACGTAATAGTAAACCTTCTTACAGAAAAAAGGGTTAAGGTTACAAAAAAAAAAATAACAAGTAAGTAAGTATAAATAATAAATAATATCTTTTCTGCTCGAGAAAATTCGTAATAAGATTTAACTCAAAAGAATTTAATGCATATAATATATTACAAGCAAAAATCTTCATTACTAATCTTTAATAACGATATTGCTTAAAAATGTATTTTACATCAAATATTCAATTTATTTTGAATATTCATGAATCATAATAAATAAGCAATCTCGTATCGAATGCATTTACCAACTTGGCATTAGAGATAGAGAGAGTACAGAAAATAATTCAATTACTTGCAAATATCATGACAATATATGATTTATTTTATTTTGTATTTGATCGAATAATGTATTAGAAATATTATTTTTTTATGCTTACGTATCAAGTAATAAAATTATTGAATGATTTATAGTAATGATGTTATGCTCAATAACACTCGGGTATAGCTAATATCGCTAAGGGTAGAGTTCTTTTACAATGATCAAATTTTATTGTTTTATAAATAATTATATTTTCAATTAGCAGAGATCTATTACATGAAGGAGAAAATTAAATAAGTGGGATTTTTTGAAGTCGATTCATATTAAATGTAATAATGAAATGCTGTTAACATCTTCAGCTCACGCCACTGGATGCGGAAGGCATTCCATGGGGAGGCCTACGTCCAACAGTGGACATCAAAAGGCTAATGATAAATAAATAATAAAATCTTGGACACAATACACACAGCGCCCTCTAGTTCCAAGCTAAACGCTTGTGTTATGGATGTGGTCCAGTGGTAATGTCTCGGTGGTCCAGTGGTAATGTCTCGATGGTCCAGTGGTCGAGCAGACGGATTCTGATCCGGAGGTCTGGGTTCGAATCCTGACACTGACTTTTCATCACACTAATGACTTTTCGAAATTGTTTTCGGAAGTTTGGAAACCTTGAAACCTTTGGGTAACAAAGGCGCGAAGTTATGTTGTTATGACTTCAAAAAATATCGGTTATTTAATTCTCTCCTTCATGTTCTGGTGTGGAAGTATTACTATAATAATTAGTCAATAAATTATTTTCTTTGTTTCATGGGCTATCCGTAGGCAAAAGGTTTTTCTTTTTGTATAAGCCCATGCAATGGTTAATAAAAACTCCCACTTAAATATATCATCTTTTTTCCTTCAAAACATAGGTATATATTACAAAATCACATCAACGTAATTACATCGTAATTACATCAACTATCAATAAGCTAAAATATTAGAGACCACTTGTTTATAAAAGCCATTAGCGAAATATTTACGCGAACTTTTTAAAATGAAGATGATTCTTTTTTTGAAGTCGGCGTTATAAATTATTCATATCCATCAACCCTACGTTTTCCGACATAATGTTTTATGATTTATGTTTGCACCTCGCATTTCATCTTGGAACTTTTATTTATATTATAGTTGTTAGCGACAGATGAACTCAAGCGAATTTATGATACAGCAATAAAAACAAAATATACTTATATAAGCACAACTTTGTATAAAAAATATCTCTGGAAATAAAATCTAAACGTTAAAGGTGACTGAATGAGACAAGATTATAACACATTTTTTACAGTCCTCGCATATTTTTCAGTGTAATATGAGCAAAAAAAAAATGACGACGTGACTTTTTATAGACATTTTTAAGACTTATTCACACGAATTCAGATTAGCATAACTGAGTATATGTGGTCTTATTTAGTAAGCGTCGTTGAATACTAAAATTGCAAATATATGTTGTAAAAGTTTGCAATAAAAAATATCATTAGATATTATATTGCATGAGGTTTTTGGTTTCAGATAATGGAATGGTAAAGTGTTTTATTTTACTACTATAAGGTTTGGAAACATCGTCATTCAACAGTCTTTTAGTCATCATCATCATCAGCCTATTGCAGCCCACTGCTGGACATAGGCCTCTCCCAATGTGCGCCACAACATTCGATTCTCTGCTTTCCGCATCCAGTCTTTACAGCAGCCTTTCTGAGGTCGTTTGACCATCGGGCTGGTGGGCGTCCTACGCTACGTTTACCAAGAGGCGGTCTCCACTCTATGACCTACTCCATCTACCATCGGTCCTTCGGCAGACATGACCAGCCCTTTGCCACTTCAGCGAGTTATACGAGCCTTACCCGCTGTCTAGCGGATATACTCATTCCTGAGTTTATCTTTCAGAGATGAGTCTTTTAGTAATTTTAGTTTTTGTTTTTTTTTAAATTTGAGGGCGTTTTATTACCGTCCCAAATTAACCTTTTGCCATCGGGGATAGAGGATTCGATTTAATAATATTTTTTTTATGGCATAGGTGGGCAAACGAGCAGGCGTGTCACCTGATGGTAAAGGACCATAGACACCTGCAACACATAATGTTACATTTGCTTTGCCGACTCTTAAAGGAGTAGGATAGAAACAGATGGAGAAAGAGGGTGGACCTCCGGGTACCTCTCTCACCGAACGAAACGCGGCATTAGCCACCTTACGTCGATCTTCTGAGACGTCGTGGTATTTCACCGGTCGAGCCGGCCCATTCACGCGGCGAATTGCTTGGCTCTACCACTGTTTAATATAGTCGTTATAATATACAAAACAATAAAATACGAGGAAGTATAATAAAATAGACAGTTTCAAAGCGAATTCATAAAGGTCACTCACCTTCAACGTCCAAAGTTTTATCTGAAAATTATGTCTGGGAAAGTTCGGGAAAAAAGTAATAAAGGTGAAAAGTGCAAGTGAGTTATGACAAAACTATGTTTTTTGGTAATATAAGATTATTAAAATTAGTAAATATTTGTTACCACTTTTTATTAGGTATAAATTCCAAGTACATTTTCTACTGAAAGCAACAAAAACATATTTTGAGACATTAAATTTATCACAACTGATAAAGTCTGGCAATATGTATGAATAAAGCAACAGTGAAAAATGAAGAAAAAAAAAATACAACACGCAAGTCGATTTAAAGTTCGAACATTACAACCACGAATGAAGACCGAAAATAAGAAAAAAAAACGATACTGGCAGAGTCTCGATTTTAAGAAATCTCTCAAATTACTCTGTGGTAAAAAAAAAGGACTCGGCATCAAAGAACTTTGTTGAGTGATAACATCGTGGCGGTCGCAAAGGTTTTGCTAAATGAGGATATTACGTGTTTTATGAATGAGGCTTCAACGCAGTTCGTATTTATATTGAGTGCCCGACTGCCTACCCTTCATTATAGAGTCATAATGGATATTGGCGTACCATAAACGGTAGCCATTGGTATTTTTTTTACTGGTTAGCGGTTTTCATTCGATTTTCTCATTCATGTTACATAAGGTTTCTTTTTTTATTCGCGGTATATGTATATGAAGGTAAAACCAATTTTACTAATTGCCTTAAGGTGAAACACAGTTCTCTCTGTGTAACAGATATTGATAAGTTATTAGCAAAGTAAAGTCATGTTAACAATGTTATGAATTTGTCGAAGCGTTTGCACGATTAGTTCGTAGAAACCACTGCATTGCCATCAATAATAGTTCTCCCTTATTTATCGCTGAAACTCTAGCTTCAAATAAAAATACTATTCCACTTTCTTGAAACTCCAATGGCTGCCAATTTCCATTTTGCAACGGGTTCACTTACAATTACACGACAGGGTACATTTACCTGATGTAGGCCTGTCATAGATTTATTTATTATATCACTTATCAAAGAATCATTTAAAATTTTAAATCTCTCTTCTTTGTCTAGGTTTGAATAGCCTTGATGATCTGGAGTTTGATCCCGCTTTGGAATAAAAATATCTTAGGTTCGAATCTAAAGCTCACACATTTGTGTGACCTTAAGGATTATTATTTGGAAATCATTAGTGATAAATATCGTGAACTAACAAATAATAAGTTTGACAATCTATTTTCATATGGTTCCTCGACAATCCTCGACTGTTGGGAGGCAAAAATAGGGGTAGCTTCAACTTCAGCAATAAAATGGCGTGAAGTTATAAGAAATAACATCCCTCCATCATAAGTATAAGATGTTATGATTTTAAAATAACTACGGCAAGTATACCTGCAGTCATATATATGTTTTATATTATTCATTTTATTGGTACCAATGTGTATAAAGCCTGGATGAAATTTCAATTGGCAACTCCGCAGACAGGGGTGTATTTCACGAGTTTATTTATTGTGTTGGACTAAAAGTACTTGTATCCATGCCATAATATTAACTGGATATGACGCCAAGAGTTTTGTTTTTCATAGTGCGTTTCATTTTGTTAAGCAGTTAACTCAATCTACCAGATGAACAGTATTTTATTGGAGTGATAAAGCAGTGAAGAGATGACTGATGTTTTTTATGAGGAGAGACCATCTGTCATCTTATTAATATCATGCTTTATTCTACTTAATTTTATATAAAAATACTTACACACATAATTTCACGCCAAATCCCTTGCGGGGTAGGCAGAGAGAACAAAACGCCATAAAGCACGATTCTTACACACCTCACTCGCTTCTTTGACATTCATAAATCTAAGGCTCATAACATCACCTTCCTCCAGAACATGTTCTATTTGGTCATGGAATGTGTGTCTTGGCCGTCGTCGACTCCTACGTACATCGGCTTTTTCATTGTATATCTGCTGAGTCAGTCATGCATATAAAAATATGTCTTGATTCACTAGAAAATTCATTAGGTAGACTGTTCTTGGGCACTCTCCCTTAATATTAGGGTGAAATATGAAATTATGGATGCAATCACCAACACAAATCAGAGCTTGTCTTATCAGCTTTTGCTTTATTGCCACCATGATTTCAAAATTGCAATAATAACATATAACATTACATAACTTCACGCCTTTATGTCCCAAATGGAAAAGGTGGCGAACCTATTGCCATATCGGGCACAAAGTTTTCAGTCATCGATATTTATCACACTTAACTTCCGAAAACAATTTCGAAAAGCCATTGGTGTGAGTAATAAGTTGTCTTATATTTCTCCAATAATATTCTTAGTTCAAACATCGTTTGCATAATTTAATAAGTAAATATAACGCTTCTAGTCTATATAAAATATGAAGCTATGTAACTGGTAAGTCCCGTCGCTTCCACTCGAAAAAATTCAATCGTACCTATCCGCAGACTGAGGTCGCTATGAAAATCCCTAGAAAACTTGAAAAACCCCTCCCTCCCCCCATCCCACTTGCGAAAACCTTTAAAACTCAAATAAAATTAGATTTATTCCCGACCTTGTGTAATTAATTCTGATCGCTTGTGAACCCTGTGAGAATTTTCGAGGATTTTAAGTTCAGCATTTTGTGTAATCTTAACTGAGATTTTTTTGGTTAATTTACCGTCTCTGTAGTGGTAACAAAGTTTGGTTGATTTAACGCTATTTTATAGGCAATTGTTAATTTTATTATTTATATTTGATCGTATATGGAAAGGGTATGAAATATGCAGACAGTACCTACGCTGCGTGAACGGGCCGGCTCGACTGGTGAAATACCACGACCTCTCAGAATATCGACGAAATGCGGCAGGAGCCACTTTAGGCTCTTGCCGCGTTTCGCTCGGTGAGAGAGGTATCCGGGGGTATACCTATCCCCTCCCCTTCCTATCCCAAATCCAACCTCTTCTATATCTTATTGTGAGGGCCGGCATCACAACTGTAACACTATATGTGTATAACTGTCCATGGGTGGCGTTTTATGGTCACCGTGAGGCCTATACTCTAGCTTTCGACAAATGAGTGGGATATTCAGAGGCCATTGGGTCATCGAGGCCACTACATTTATACAATTATATGAATTAATAATCTAAGGCAAGAGCGTAAAAATGGATTCGCAAAAGTATAAACTGATATCTCATATTTTAGTAAAATATTTGAGAATCTATTTTTTTATATGTATTCCAAAAATCAACAGTATCCTATGTCAAAGAAAATATGAAAAAACATATTAATCTGCCTTCGTATATTTATCATATCAACCGAACACTAAGCCTTTGCTGAGTACGATTACAAAAATAAATCCAACAACTACATTGGATACGAAACAAGATAAATATGGCGAGCTATATAATTTTTATCTGAGCGGCGGTATCCATAAATTTGGACTTACAAGCGAGAATCGTTTCGCAAGCGGACGGGATGAAATAAATCGTTGGAAAATATCATACCTTTTTTTTGTTTAGAGGGTCAATTATCGCGATTTTATTTATTTTAGAAAAGGCAGGGCAAATAAATATGAGTACTATTCAGTACATACATATCTTAACGCCAAATTCTTGCGGGATAGGCAGAGAGAACAGAGCGCCATTAGGTACGATTCTTACACGATCCACTCGCTTCTTTGAGTTACATATCTCTTTTAACACGATTTTAAAGGCTCTTAACATCACCTTCTTCCAGAACTCGTTCTATTTGGTCATTATAGGTGTGTCGTGGCCATCCTCGACTGAATCCGCTTTGTAAATTTTGAGTCATTTATTATTTCTACATATCCTACCATCGGACCTTCGATCCCTTCTTACTTTTACACCAACACTCTCTTTCAATCCACCCATCTTTCTTACATTCTTATTTTGGATGCGCACAATATGTCACTCCTCAAATTTTACACAATGCCTTCATTTCTACCCCGTTTGTCGTACTTTCATGCACACTCTGCCATACCCATTATATATACCCGTTATGGCGTATAATATATCTAATGCAAGAACTGTACTTAATATTTAGTAAATACAGCTAATTTACAACTAAACTTACGCTTTTATCATAACAACAAGTATTAATTATTTAGAATGCTTTGAACATCTATTAAAATATTCATGAATACAAGTGAATTTTCAAACTTTTGCAAGGAGGAC
Source organism: Euproctis similis (assembly GCA_905147225.2). NCBI lineage: Eukaryota > Metazoa > Arthropoda > Insecta > Lepidoptera > Erebidae > Euproctis > Euproctis similis. Next base: position 15,031,810 of record LR990114.1, on the reverse strand, counting down.
TCTCTTATAGTCTCTATGGCCGCATAAAGAATACTGTAAACAGTATTCTTTATGTAGTATTTTTTATATAATAATATATTTTTTTTATATTTTTTTATATTTATATTTTTTATATATTTTTATAGTATTCTTTATATAATAAATTCAGGTATTTATAAATAAATACCTGAATTTATTATTAGAAATATTTTAAAAATAAATTTGTTTAGAAATCTATATTAAATATAAAGTAGAAGCATTTGAATATCGTTAAAACAGAATAAAGGTTTTAACCAAAAAGATTTCATGTTCCTTTGTGAATGTGAATGAGTCTAATTCCTTTTTAATGAAACTTTTTCAACATAATTTTTATATTACTTTTGCACAAAAATAAAGATCGCTTCTAATACTATTATACATTGTACAATTATAAAAATCATTTGTAAAAAATTCGTAAAAGAAAAATTATTAATATTAACGGGACCTATTACAAAACATTACTTATATTTAAGTAAGTACATAATTCTTTGCGTTTGTTTTTGCTTTGAAACCTATTTGGATAATGGCCAAATAGGATTTTTATGTAACCAAACTATAAATGAAATTGCATTTTGTATTTAGAGAGAAAAAAAAGTAATAAATGTTGCTAATATTAATTTTGATATATTGACTTAATACGTTTTAAGTCGCTATTATTTTTATGATATTTTCATAGAACAAATTATAGCGATTATCCTGTAACTAAAATACAATGTCAAACTCTGATCTGTAAGTATAAAGATTGTTTGTAATTCAGTATTATTGAACGGCAATTATGACTTTAATTTTGACCTTTTATAATCTTATTATACTGCTATGGACTGCTAAGACATCAGGGTCAACAAGTGCGCATTGCTGACCTTTTGAAAACCTTATAAAATTTAAAGTTATTCAACTATTGTTCATAGAATTTTGAGAGGCTTCAATTTATCAATAGCTAAATGGACACTGCCATGTATTTATAGCAATAAAACCGCATGATAAATACATATGATTACGCCTTTTTTCCGTGGGGATAAACAGACACAACCTCTTCCATTTTGCCACGATCCTGACACATTTTTCACTCTCATCATCGCTTTTGCTTAAATACGTTCCTTCGTCAGTTGTGGACTCTCTTGACCTGACCTTTTCTAATGGCGCATTCTTTTAGATTTTACTATTGCCCTTATTTTTTACTATTGTGAACACAGTGACGTCTTCTTTCGAGTATTCGTGAACTAGTTTTGGTTTCATAGCTTGTTATAATACCAGTGGTATTTTTAGTACGCAGTGTTTCGCATTTAAGCGCGCTGATCACGTGATACGAATATTTCCGAACTGGTATTAGGTAGCTAAACGACGATTATAAAAAGGATGAATGTGCAGTTGTGTGGAGATGCACTTCTGGTGACTGTGAGAAGGTGGAAGAATAGCCACTCAAGAAGACCGAATTTCCTCTCTATGCAAGTGCATTAGTAGCGACAGTAACTACCGGTGTCATAATAATGCACATTGCCATATTTTAAAATAAAAATTCTGAAAATAGTCACATAAAAAATATATTGCTATATTCTTCTTTGTTAACCCTTTGTATGCTTCTTTTAATACACTATTTAGTCATGTTTGATGTGTGAATTGTATATAACTTTAAAAGTCTTTAAAAGTCATCGTTTGCATACAAGCCACAGGCATGACGTGACTTATTTTTTATCCAGCTAAAATATACAAACTCTGGGAGATAAGTGCAATATAAATTATTCATGCACATATCAGAAGATGGTAGACTTGGTGTCTTCTGTACTATGTAGGTAGGTACTTGGATAATCTCCGGTGATTTACGACGCGATACCGAACTAACACTATTTACTATACTAGAATTTGTGAGCTTTTATTTGTGTGAGTAAATGTTAAAGCTCCTCTTGAGTGAAGTTATTTTCAAATATTTGTGAATCTGTTTTAAAAGATTTTAAAATTTGTAGAATTTTTTAAGACAACACTCGAGTTAAATATGATCTATTTAAAAATTTGAAATATTTCATTGAACTATTCTATTTTCTAATATTTCTTCTACATAGGTTATTATTATTTTGTAAGCTAAAACAATATTATATAATATCTTGGATACAATACACACAGCGCTCTCTAGTTCCAAGCTAAGCAAAAAAGCTAAATGCTTGTGTTATGGATACTAGATAACGGATATAAATACATATATACTTTTCTTTTGTAAATACATACTTAGAATACATAAAAAAAAACACCCAGACACCACACAAGTATTCTTGTTTGTCTCAAATATTTGTGCTCGGGTGGGAATCGAACCCTCGACGTCATTGTTCAAGCCGGTAGTTTTACCAATGCGCCACGAGGCCCGTCATTATAGGAAGGGAATAGAGGTAGGTAAGAGAGGCAGGGTTTCTATTTCTTAGCGATCGGATCACGGCATTAATAACTTTACATCGATGATCAGAGAGGTTCACTGGTCTTAGATGCTGGCCCATTCATGCAGTGAACTGCGTCTATCAATGTTCGTTAGAAATACGATCAAAATACTAAATGTGATATGAGACGATATAACCCGCATTACTAATAGGAATTGTAACAAATAATCGTTGTTGATAAGTCCAGTTATTTTTTTACAGGTACCTTTGGTAAATTGTATAAAATCAATTAAAAACGACGATATGTTATATCTAATTGAACTTCTCAAACACAATTCCAATCTTTAGAATTAAGTCAGCTCATTTCCGGCAGCCTATAAGTCTACAATTACTTTCGCAATCCCCGCACGATGCATACCCAAGATGGAAAATAAACATTATTACCGGATAATCCACTGAGGGGTTGAATCGGTCTACCAGTTCGGATTTCTTGCTTTTCACACCATATAAATAACACACGGCAGGAAAAGGGGGTCAACCCTTTTGAGAATTTGAATAAGGATGGGGGCAATTCTTATTCCGTGTCCCATTTGTGCGACACCGTTTTTCGGATTTAAATGAAATTCCAAATTAATTACACCAGTTTTTATCCTGCATAACTCGCTATAATTAAAGGTTATAATATTTCATTATCATGTATTATGCAAGGAGGTCCATTCGTTTTATAGAACACAGATACTTAAACTTAATACTTAGTTATATTTTCAAAAATAATATGGTTTAATATATTAGTTTTCGGCACCATTAGGGACAACAATCTTCAACGAAGAACGTTTTAATGTAAAATTGCCTCTGCCTACATCTTTGGTTATAAAACCCCTGAATATTCAATAATACATCTACTTGATACGTGAAGATATTACATGTAAGTATAGTAATACATAAAAGCCTTTGGAAAACTAGTTTCTTTTATCGTATCGTTTCGCTTGCCCTAACACAATCTCGCAGACACCTCTTTTGAGGCGTAAATAGGATTCAGGGTGTTCAATCCAAAGAAAAGAACGGATTGATTAAAAGAAACTTCTTTATATATCAGGATATAATAGTTACCTGAATTAAATATACATTTGGGCTGCTAATACTTAGGTTTTCTCTGATTATATTGCTATTTTTACACACAATTTTCATTAATGAACATGAAAAAGGAATTACATTTCATAAAAGATATCAAAATTTCAACAAACCTTAGCTGATCAAATCGTAGACACTAAATACGCCACATATCTTTTTACACCTAATATACACTGCACTGCACTCCCATCACATTTTTTCTATCCAGATACAGAAGTAACCGGACCAAATCTACCACTTTTAAAAACTCACAAGAATCGTAAACAGATATTATTTTTTAAATTTTACTCAAGTAAGGTACTTGAAGGTTCGCGTTCGGGTTCTTATATCACTTTTTTGGCTCTTTCAAAAAACCAAAAATATACCGCTATCCCAAAAAGGCTTATGCCGTGGAATGACGTTAGATGCAATAGGCTGCATACAGTGAACTATGCAGTATTGCTCCAGTGGCCTAGTGCAGTCGCGCGCAACTGACCCAGAATGAAAACGAGAGTGAATCAATATCTACTTCTGGGCTGACACCTCTCCCTCAAGTTCCTCAAACCATATTACTCTTGCATTGATTTGAAATTTTAATCGATAGTCTTATATTCTCTTGGTATTCATATTCATTCTTCGGATACTTTTAGGATACTTGAATTGTTACTTTTAGTTTTGTTAAGTCTGGCTGTTTATAGACACAGCTGTTCCATGCCCAAATTGAAAGTTTCCTTACAGGTGGTATTTAGCCTTCAAAACCGATTTTTTGACAAGGGTTATAAAAGTCGATGAATCGAGTAGAATATGTAAGAATCGTGCCTCATGGCGCTCTGTCCTCTTATTGATTTGCAAGGATTTTGGCGTGAAGTTATGTATATATATATACTTGATATAAATATTATTAAACTACTACCGAGAATAATAGATTACTTATTGTAAATACTACTAATGTTAGCAAAATAAATATTGAATTATTTGAATTTTCTAATTACTGAGTGACGCCTAATCACATACTCTGAAATTTAAAAATGTTTTTTTTTATGGGATACGAGGGTAAACCAACAGGCGTGTCACCTGATGGTAAGGAACCAACGCCACCCATGGACACCAGCAACACATATAGTGTTACTGTTGCGTTGCCGACCTTTAAGGGATAGGGGATAGGAAAGAACGGGGAAGGGGGGTGGGCCTCCGGGTACCTCTCTCACCGAACGAAACGCGGCATGAGCCACTTTACGTCGATCTTCTGAGAGGTCGTGGTATTTCACCGGTCGAGCTGGCCCATTCATGCAGCGAACTGCTTGGCTCTACCACTGTTAGAAAAAAAACATACCAGCAATGCCTGATATTATTAAAGTTGACATTTAATAATGAAATATATTATCATTTTATATTTCCATCCACTTTCCATCAACGTTACAATCATTTTAAATACATTGTTGACTTTGAATCAGCATCGAATTCACCAGTAAACTGTACTCAATGGAATATTAAAGTACATTTCTTAAATTGTGTTTGTCTTTTGTAAATATCTCAAGAACAAATTACGATTGTCTTCGCTGTACGTTCTATAAGTTCAATATTATCTTTTGATTTGGTAATATCATAGAATGTATATAACATTCGACAATCAATTCTGAATTCGAAATAACAATTAAACTTCAGTAATCAATTTATTAATTATTTAATTAATATTATTATCATTTCCTTGTCTTATTTTAAAATAATGAAAATTTTTCACTAAACCATTGCCCTGGAGTTTTGGAATACACAACTTAATAGAACTCAGTACATAACATAACTTCATGCCATTTTTCAACCCGAAGGTATAGGCAATGGTTGTTAACTTTCGACTCGCCGAATCGTTACATCCCACATGCAATAAATAGGTGATGGAACCTATTGCCACACACCAGGTACAATGGTATCAGAGATTTATATTTAATCTTGGAACACACTGTTCATACTCAGCACAAACTTCTCAAGAACTTTATTTGAAAAACTACTAAATATATGATCATTTACGAGATTTTCCTTTATCGATCTAAAGATATCAGTTTCCACATTCACTCCTCGGTAAGTCTTCTACGACACTCTTGTACTATCTGCCGTAGTAATTTCCTGGCAAAAAGATTCTATTCCTCTTTTCATATTTTGCACGACTGCAACGGAAGGTGGATTATGTTTTTCGAATAAACTTATGTACTTTTGTGTTTGTGTATTTTATGTCCTATAGCCTATTTAAATAAATAGCTTTAAAGACAAAAACATAACTTCACGCCTTTTGTTACCCGAAGGTGTAAGCAGCGGCTGTTAAGCCTCGTCTCGCCGTTATGTTTACGTCCCAAATCGGATAGGTGGCGAACCTATTGCCATACCGGGCACAAAGTTTTCAGTCAGCGATATTTATCACACATAACTTCCGAAAATAATTTCGAAAAGTCATTAGTGTAAGCCAGTGTCTGGAATCGAACCCGGACCTCTGGATCAGAAGCCGTTTGCTGGACCGAGCTTTAAAGACGTTGTTAGATAATTTAAAATGCAAAATATGCTGTATTATTTAGCGTCATTTTTACAGCAATAATAATACAATTATTTGTTTATCAGCTTATTTCGTTTCCAACATTTATATTACGTCACTGACTGTGAAAATCTTTAACGGTCCGAATAATTAAAATACCTCGCGATAATCCTGTTATCGACAGATCCTTAATTATTAATAATAAAATTCTTGTAACAACGGAATAAGTGGGGCGTGAAGGATTATAGGGGCGAATCAGTTCACAGCATCCCCTCGTCTCAAATCTCAATCTACCCGCTTCACAATAGGGAATTATAGCTATCGAATATCTATAATAATAATAATAACCTTTATATGGAACTATACTATTCTAACTGTATATTTTCACCATAGCTTAGTAGTTTGTCAATCCGTATTCTGGAGAGAAAATCCTTAGTTCGAATTCGTATATGTAGTAATGACTATTTTGAAGCTCATCATCATCTTTCTCCTTTTCCCATCATTTGGGTTGTTTTCCACGCTTCCCTATCATTCGCTTCTTCCACAGCACCACCCTTACTAGTCATATCAACACATACTTTTCACACAATGCATTCATATTTTCTTCGGTCTCCCTCTTCTCTTACTTCTTGATTTTTCTGAACCTGGCTATGATAAATATAAATTATAAAATCGTCGTGCATAAAATCGGAAAATCGAGGCATCCTTTCAACCACCAGCTCCTCCGAGTAGTGAGACTATTAATGAAGGTACGTTATACATAATAGTATCATTACATAGTATAAAACAAAGTAACTTTCCGCTGTCTGTCCCCTTATATGCGTAAATCTTTAAAACTACACAACGGATTTTGATGCGGTTTTTTTAGTAGTTAGAGGGTGTCAACGGGGTGGTCTTGATCTATAATTCATATATGATGTTGTAAAGAAAAAATGATGATTTTCGAGATTTAGCACTTTAATTGCAAACGCTGCCTGAACCCTAAGTGATAGATCAAAACAATGTTCTACATTATTAAACACCTCCAGAAGGTCTACAAAAAAGTCCGCGAACGCATATGTCTATTTCTTAGGGATAACCCACAATGACCATTTTTATGTTTTTACTTTTTACGAGAAATAATGGCTTATTTACGAAGCGATTTTAAACATTACAGCATTAATTTTCATCTAATTAAGTATCTTAAATAGATTTTGCATGCAATATAAATGATCCTGGCCCTTTACAGCATGCAATTTAGGCAAATATTTCCAAGATATTGCAGTATTAACATAGCGGGACGGCAGTTAAAGCCGATAAATAGCACAAATTGAACCTCATGATATTCAAAATTTACCCATTTATTACTCTTGATGGGGAACAAAGTTCACCGGGTCAGCTAGTATCTTTATAAATCAAGACTAATCAGGTGTTTTTTTTTTAAATAGAATAAGGAAAATCGTAAGTTTTTGTAGGAATGAAATATCAACCGCTTATCATAGTGCGGGTCGAAAATGGATATGATGGTAAACAAGACGAAATATCATTAATAACAAAATATTATTAAGATTCTATTATCATGTCTTTTTTTCTGGCTTTAAATATGTTATGCTGTAAAGAAATGCTTTCGAGGAACCATCCAACCCTCATACCATCGTACACAAACAGACCATAAAATTATGTTCATCACACAAATATTTGTGCTTATGTAAAGAGTACATACACGCTATTTACAGCTTTACAATACTAACGTCATTTTTAACTTCCAGTTTTGACTTAGATTATCCTTAAAAAATAAAAAAAAACATTTAACCCAGACCTTGCTTCTTAACTTTTCACCTTACCCTTGTATACAAAATTACAATCGAAACCAACATACCTACGTATTATATACGGATATTAGGCAAATATAGCTATGTATGAAGCAGAACTTTATGATTTCACATCTAGAACTGTTGTTTATAATTCTATTCACTTAAAACTAGCTCTTATTGCTAGAACCTAAAGGTTGTTATTAAGTTAGCAGATATACAATATACAGAGTCCCGATCGTCCCGCACAAGTATACACAGATCGAATTTGTCTGCAAAGTTTGAATGTTTGTATATACAGGGTGGAATTTAAAATAGCTATTGTATGTTTCATTGTAGAATTGTTTACGCAACCTGTAATTTATGATCAGTAATATAATCATTTTAATTACTTCATGTCTCGGTGGTGCAGCGCTCGAGCACCCTGCTTCTGAGTCAAGAGGTCGCGGGTTCAAATCCTGGCGCACACCAATGACTTTTCGAAATAAATTTCGAAAGTTATATGTGATGCATATCGATGACCAAAAACTTTGTGCTCAGTATGGCAACAGGTTTGCCACGAATCGAGGCTTAACAGCCACTGCCGACACATTCGGGTAGAAAAAAGCGTGAAAATATGTTAAGTTACTAGGGTGGTAAGGATTTTTAATCTATATGCCAAATTTCATCTAATTCTGTTCAAAGATTAATTCGTGATTAAATGTCAAACATATCTTTACAATCTTTTAAAATTAAAATATTACCCTTATTTTTAGTGACATTATTTTATAACAATTTTAAAGGTCAAAACAAGAAAACATTTAACAAAGATCTTTTAAAAGCATGACTAAATCTTTGATATTTTTAAAGAGCTTTCAAAAAATAATGTCTAATATTCTTAATACAAATTAACAATTAACAAAGTGAAGAGCGAGGCGTGAAATTGGATGAGGCACGCTTAAAGATCGCCGAAGCGTGTTCTTTATCGGTTTCTTCTTAAGACTCTTCATAAATATACATCTTCTTTGTTTACTGGATTATAATTTATTATATTTCAATTTATATAAATAGATGAACAATATATGCAATATATAACAATATAAGCTTAAACAATATCTATTCACATAATACAATTGTAGGACAGTTGAAACTGTACATTGAATATTTTGGACATGATCTACAATCGTTACCGAACACAAAAATATGGTTTTTAGAATTTTTATCTGTATGTTTTTTACGGATAAACTCTAAAAGAACTGCATGCTTTAACGTCAAAATTTGCATTAATATAGCTAAGAGGTCGGGTCAACACACAGGCTAAATATTATCACGCTATCACTAATTGGGGGTGAGCAATATAATGGTATTTTTGCAGCTTTATGGCGTCCACCCAGAGGAAGTAGCAGTCAACAGCCTGTATTCAATAAATGACAGTATTTATAGGAACACCTTGCAAAGAGCCTTAAAAACTGACCCATGTTTGTAAAGGGAAGGATGTTAAGAAAATGACAGAGGTATGTATGTCTGTATATATATTATGAATGCATTTAAATCTTTTTCTCTACTCTATAAAAGATACGGCGCGAAGTCATATGAATGTATAATATTTTCAAGTCCCAAATGGAATAGGCGGCAGAACCTTATGCCATATTATATAGGGTAAAAATAAATAAATTAAATACACTGTTCTCATCATCATCATCATCATTAGCCTGTTGCAGTCCACTGCTGGACCAATATCCGATTCTCTGCCTTCCGCATCCAGTCTTTTCACACTTTGGCACAGACTTTTCGAAATTAATTAATTTCAAAAATTATGTGTGATAATATCGATGACTGAAAACTTTGTGCCCGGTATGGCAATAGGTTCGCCACCTACTCCATTTGGGACGTAAACAGAACGGCGATTCGAGGCTTAACAGCCATTGCTTACACCTTCGGGTAGAAAAGGGCGTGAAATTTTGTTATTTGTACCAAATAGATATCTCACCAAATTTTAACATCGGTATGTTCAAAGTTTCGATTTATAATTAAATTAAAGAACTGAAAAATTTCCTAAAACAAAACCAAAAATATGAGTAAACAAAGAAAATTGTTACCTTTCCCACAATTAATAATATACCTTAGAACTTTGACACATTACTATAATGGAGCTGTCATCTGAGCATATTTCGCGACTTCAGTTATGGAGTGAGAACTGCTGACAATTTTACTTGGAACTCCGAATTGAAGTACTGCACCCTTAAAAACTAAGTGCCATTGTAGAGACGGGGGTTCTTGTTATATTAGTTAAGATGGAGTAGAAATGTAGCCGTCAGTAGCAGGTGATAACCAAAACGGATAATTACAAACTGGCATGGCAGTTAATAACTGCGAATAAGTTTGACGTACGTGTGCAGTGCATATAGACATTTGGGTTGGCGATGCCAAGCTATTTTGACAGATTAATATACAGACTTATTACTAGGAACGTATTTGTTTTTAAAGAAAGAAAAAGAAAGTAGGTTATTAATAAACGACAGGAAAAGGGACAGGTAAGGCAAGAAAATAAAACATTATAAACATATACATAAATTATTACATTGACATATGTTTTAAAAATATATATAATTAAAAAGATTTTGTAGGTAGTTCAATATAGAGGCAGCGGTTGTTATGCTTCGATTTGCCGAATATTTATGTATCAAATGGAAACGTCAGCAGAGCCTATTGCCATAGGCCAGGTAAAACAAAATGGATATTGATCGCAAATAATTTAACAAAAAAATGTAAATAAAACATGTATTATGTCTCAGTTCTACAAGTTCTACAATTTTTTTTTATTATTACGCGAGGAAATGCTTTATGCACACTCCCCGTCTTGGGACGGCAGGGCTCTACAACCTTACCATGAACAAAAATTAGGTAGAAAACACAATATTTTTAATTCCAAATTTAATTAACAAAATCTTATTTAGCACACAAAGAAAAACCTTTCCATTCATCTTAAAACTTCTAATAAAAAGAAAATTAGCTTTAGTAAAGCGAACTATTCACATGTACTAAACATGTGTGTGTTTACCAAAATAAACTCTCTTTCGACAGTAGAATGAGCTACTGCCAAGCAACCGAGCTCAGGTTACTATTCAGACGATCATTAATTCTGAGTAAGGTACTGAACTTCGCTCTCAAATTAGTGTGGGGGTTCCAACAAAATCATTTATATCAATTCAGTATACATTGGACGTTCTACTGAAATTATTAAAGCCACTAGTGGACCACGGCGTGCAAAGGCTTCTAATTAACTTGGGTACACGTACGACGAAGTGAACAGCTGTTATAGTCCAAAGCTTTCTTGGTCATACGATCTCGTAGAATTTATAATCCAACAACTTTCATCTAAACTTTGAATTTAGTTTAGTTGCTAAACATTAATAATGAAATCATTGGTTTATAAACAAAATTCAACAGGCTCTCATATACGGTATATTGATGAATTTGTTCCTTGAATAATAGGACTATTTTTACATATTTTTTTACTGTATCTAATTCTTTTACACATCGGATAAAACACAAACGTAGGAAATAAGTGCAAACTCGTGTACAACTCAGTATTGAGATTATTTTTAGCAAGCTCGTTATAACAGCTGTATCTGCAAGAGAGAGAATAAGAATGAAAAAAGAGATGATATTGTTGAAGCGATGGAAAATTTGGATCACAGTCATAGAAGCTTTATTTTTTTTGGTCTTCACAGACATTTAAAAGTAGTTAACCAGAACAGATTTAACATATTATCTAAAATTAAATACTAATCACGAGGGCTTGAGGAAAGCGCGACGAGAGCGGTGCCTTCGTGGAACAAAAAAAACACGGGCGCAATCGCCACGAGCGGCCCGATTCCGAGTGTAGAGGCGTGTATCATGAGAAGAATCGGGCAAGAAACTCACGTGCCTAATACTCTTTTCAAACCATTTGAAATAAATAACAATAATATTATCACTACTGAATACCAAGCAGAAGGTTAGTGATGTAGCAGCCAGAATACTCGAACAATTAATCGATCGGTAATCTTAGAATAGAAGAGAACTTGAATACAGTGATTCTGCTGAATATGCACCTTCATCTTGTCTCCATAATCTCATCTCAACTGGCATCGAAATATCAATGAAACAATTCATTGCAATTAACTCAAATTTATTTATTAAAACTGCTAAAACTTCCAGACTACAAAAGTGCACCTTCATCTTATCTCCATAAGCTCATCTCAACTGGCATCGAAATATCAATGAAACAATTCATTGCAATTAACTCAAATTTATTTATTAAAACTGCTAAAACTTCCAGACTACAAAAGTGCCAAGACCTGGAGGCATAAAAGCGAAAATGAGAAAAGAATCATTTTTTTCATTACCTGATCTACCTTTGTTATCGACAGCAATTAAAAACAGCATAACAATAGTTAAATTTAAAATATTTCAACACAGCTGTGGCGTTTAAACATTGATTTAAGCTCTTTTGAATTATTTTTAATACCTTGCTTGAATATAAAAAATATTTTTTTCAAATACAGTATTTGTAATCAGTGAAGGTACGTGGATTCATTTGAATATAAATGAAAATGTTGAATTCGGTAGAAGCAATTGTTTTGTAATTTTGCCAAAAAGTTCTCAACAAAAATCAAAGCTTACAGCAGTACTTGTACTCCAGGAGGCTCTTAAAATTCGGCGCTCAGTCGTCCGGTCCTTAGCTCAAATCCAAATTATACGTTGCGACTAAATTGTCTCTGTTGGCCTATCTGCTTGGTTTTGAGATGTCTACCTACCGTCAGCAGAAACAAAAAGAATTCACAATTGTTTTACTGGACATTTTATTTTAAACTATTTGTTTTCCGCATCTAATTGTAATGACAATAACATTTTCAAGACATCTAATATCAACAAGACATAGTTTGGATTTTACTCTAAGATAAAGTTAATTAATCACTGAAAGATAATAATAGTTATAGATACCAGAAAACTTACAAACACAATTGAAAAGCACGCTTTACTAATTTTCGTACTTGGCTTATATATTGAGCGGTTTATATCCTGCTATTAAATAATACTTTTAATAGCCGCGTGCAGGCGTTAAAAGCACGCAAGAGACATTCAAAGTTTCACTTCAAAAGTGGATTTTACTGTAGAACATTGCATTTTTCTAACTTCAAAAATGTTCTATCTAACTCTTCTAATGAGTTAAGATTTTTGATAAAACCTAACTTTGAAGTCTTGATGCTTGAAATTTGACTGTCGAAAGAACCATCTTGGGTTTTAGAACCTTCCACACTTAATCTCACACGAGTAAGTAAAAGATATGTTAACTAAAGATGATATAAATACATACATTACTTAAATAACATGAAATTTGATGTTTAGAACATGACAAGCTTGTTACAACGCGCACTCAAAAGAAATGCCAGCTTGTATTCCCGACGGTACGTTGATACGAAGTGCACTCGAAAAGTTAATAATTCGAAACCCCGTTCTGTGCTTGTCTGATTCCCCATTCATATTCATATTTATTTCGTTTCACCTATTCGCCCTCGGGACGCTTTACACCAAAATTTAAATTTAAATCCTTAATTTTAACAAGACACGCGGCATAATACAGAAGTCGCTTCCCAAAAACATATTGCTCGTCGGCTCGGAACCAATCTTCATTGTGAAATAATTCCGAATGAACGATATTTAAGTATGATTATTCGTGAAAGTCTCATATTTATGTAAATTAGACGTCAAACGAATGCGATTGTTGTTCTTTGTTCAATCTTGGGGGTGGTTGCTTACGGTTTTATTAAGACTCTGTGTATGTGTGTAATGTAAATTTTGAACTTACAGCGTTTTGGGATTATTTTATAAAGTTCTAAATTTGCTTGTTTCTGAAGTGTGAAATGATAATAATATAGTTACATTTTCAATGAATAACATTACTAGGAAAGTGATGGTTACTTAGTAAGCTGCTAATAAAACAAATTGACGCCTTTTCTGCCCGAAGATATAGGCAGCGGGTGTTAAGCTTCCACTCAACATTTCGTCATGTTACGTCCCAAATAGAATAGGTGGCGAACCTATTGTCAAACACCGGGCACAAAGTTGTGAGTTTTCGAAATATTTAACATGCCTTGCGAAAATAATTCCGATAAATCATTAGCGGTGAGCCCGGTATAGATCCCATGACTTCTGAATCAGAAGCGAGAAGTTTAACCAGTGGCAGATAATATGTTGCGATACAAAACACTCAATATGGACAAACTTTTAGAAATAATCAGTTGCCTTCAAACCTGAAGGGCCACTTATGTTTCGACTTGCAGAATTTTTTCGGTCCCAGGTGAGCTTTGTATAATATATGATGGAGGTTCTATTCCAGGCATTCCATTGCTTTACCTAACATAGATATTATCACAAATAACTATAAACAATGCAGTCAAGCGAGAGTGAGGACTCCAACTCGATATTTTCGATTCAGAAGCGGGGTTCTCAGTTTCCACTCTACTAAGAAAGAGACTATTCAATAATCTAAAGAAAATCTACAATTTAAATATAACTAACTTTAAATTAAATTTTCTATTAATTAATTAAAATTCTCCAGAACCACAAAACTAACTTCGGCAAAGGAATAAGCCATCGTCTTAAACTCTCACTAATTTATTAAGTCGAATAACTAGCGGAGACCGCCAGTGTGGAATGCAATCACCATTGGGTTAATTAATAATTCTAGACTGGTCTGAGGACATAAAGTCTGCGGTTGAAGAGTGCCTTCCCCACCCTCACTTCCCATCCCACCCTCCTATTAGTACTACGCTTTAATACTGCCCATATTCAACAAGAACCGCTCTCAACATATTAATTTTACGAGAATACCCCTTAAACGGCATCGTGACAATTTCGCCTTTTCACAATGTGCGGTACACCGAGGCTAGACGTCCAATGAATTTCGGATATATATAAGATAAATCCATTTAAATATTGAATTCATATATCTCAAAATGGATATATATGGGGGAAGGGACAAATACCATATGAGCAAGGAGATCAGGTGATCTCCTTGCTCATATGATGGTACCACCAGTTAGTGGTAAGGGAGTAGCGCTAACGGACGTCGGCTTTCAAGGCGTTTAAGATGAGAGGCTTTAAGCGGAAATTGGGAAGGGGAGTCGATATCCACATAGCTATCAGGTACATGAATGATTCTACGTCAATTTTCTAAGCAAGAAGAAGCCAAGAAGCCTTGGACCCTTTGCCTGTTTGCTTGGAGTATGCATGCAGCCAAAAATATATATTCATTTGAATTTATATTCAGAGAACGCCAAGTCCAAAAACTATTTTAATTCCAAAACTTTCTTTTAATCTAGTTACCATTTGGCAACTGTTGGGTGGTTACTCAGTGCTAATTGTTATCACAATGATAATAGGGTTAACATATAATATTATGAATGCAAATTGAAGTTAGCTCAGCCGATATTTATGAAATTTTATATAGTCTTATATTTTATAGTTTATATTGTAGTTTTATATTTCTTTTTCTTTTTGAAGGATATAGATTAGGATATGGGCAGGATTATGATGTAAGAATACAAACTGTCTTTGCCTTCATTATTTAATATGTTTCATTAGGCTATTATTTATTTAAATAAGTAATATGTATTTTAATTTTAATCTTATAATAAACTATTTTAAGAATAATTGTTACTTCTAAAATTGTACTATAGTTAATTTTGGAGTCCAAAACTTTAGATGTTTATAGAAGTCATTTAGTTATAAAATAATAACTGATCATTAAATAGATTATGCCTGATATAGTTGTCTATATCAGCAGACTCGGCAGAATTATGGGCTCCATTATTTTAAGTAACAAAGACAAGTAAGATTTGCTCTGCTCCTAAACTTGCATTATGAGCATGACTTAAATAAGTAGTTATAATTTTAAAGTAACAATTTTTTTATTTTTTTTTATTTCCAAGTATATTATAAGTATATATGAAGATGTTGTATAACTAATGGCGCCGAGAGGAATGTGCGAAATTTATTATAAAGCAGCTACTTTCAAGAAAATCTTGTTTTTAATTATCGTTTATGAAGTCTGTACGCCGCCGCCATTTTATTGAAACATTTTAATAAAAAGTGTCATCACGTTTTTATAAGTACTAAAAAAAAACTATAACTTTTATATTCACCTTCAATGTGATATTATTAAATGCACCTTTAGGAGAGGTTACCAGAATGGGTCATTATTTTTATAATGAATCGCCCCCTTCAGAATTGTTTTTTCTTCAAATAATTGCTATTGTCATTGAAAAAATGTTATTTCAGAACTAAATCTCAATATCGAGTAATCTCCCCGTGGAGTAGGGTGAAATTAACATCTTTTTTTTAAAAAGTAATTTATGAAGTGAACTGAATGAGGGAGAGTCTTGCAGTTTGCTGCATGAATGGACCGACTCGACCAGTGAAATACCGCGACCACTTAGAAGATCGACTTAAAGTGGCTCATGAGCCACTTTAAGTCAACGATCAAAACGCGGCATGCCGCGTTTTGATCGTTGAGAGAGGTACTCGGAGGCTTACTCGCTTTCCCCATCATTTCCGGCAACGCTACTGCAACACTGTACGTGTTGCAGGTGTCCATGTGCGGCTGGACACTTACCATCAGCTGACACGCCTGCTCGTTTGCCCTCCTATTCCTATTCCTCGTATTTGAATCTGTAATACATCACTCACTTTTTATGATAAATGGTGCAAACTAACAAAATTATGTCTTTTAATTACTGCTGCCTATGCCTTTGAGCATTACGAGTGTAAAGATATGTTCCGTAATATTGTCCAAATATTCAAATATCTACAATAATTTTATTAATAATCAGTGCTAAATAACTAAATTTTACACTACACTTATATTTTCTATAAAATATTTTCTACATATTTTCTTTATAGTCTCGGTAGCCCGGTGGTCGAGCACACGAATTCTGATCCAGAGTCTGGGTTCGATTCTTGACACTGGCTCACACCAATGACTTTTGGAAATTGTTATCGGAAGTTATGTGTGATAAATATCGATGACTGAAAACTATTATTTTCCATTTGGGACGTAAACATAACGGCGAGACGAGGCTTAACAGCCGCTGCCTACACCTTCGGGTTACAAAAGGCGTGAAGTTATGTTATTATATTTTCTATCTTGAAATCTTTAATAAATATTATCAAGAATACGTTGAATGTCTCGCCAGACATTTTGCTAAGGCTTTAATGAAACCGCGTTATAACGGATCGTGTTATCCTGTTATGGCGTTGAAATTTTAGTCGTCGTACAAATTTGTGCCAACGCTTTTGGCACGAACCGGGCTAAAGATGTTGCCGCTTGCATTAAGTATTATGAGATCCGCTTATATTAAGTATGAATATATACATATTTGGCTGAGTGCATAAACGGTGTGGTTCCTAAACGAAATTTGGGATTATTAATTTAAATAAAAAACTGTAGCTATGTAATAAACATATTATTTTTCTTTTTTATATCGGATTGGGCGGCACGCTGCCCATGGACTCCTGGACACATATAGTGTTACAGTTGCGTTGCCTGCCCTTATAATGGGATATGGAATGGGTTAGGCATCCGGATACCTTTCTGACTGAACGAAACACTTTACGTTGATATTCTGAGAGGTCGTTCACTGGTGGAGCCTACCCATTCACGCTGCTAACTACGTGGCTCTACCACGGTAAATGTATTATATAGCTTCACGTTTATTTTTACCCCGAAGGTGTCGGCAGATGCTGTTAAGCCTCGACTCGCCGAATTATTATTGGTATAGATGGCGTAATTTATTGATATACAAGTCATCAATATTTGTTACACATAGCTTTCGACAAGAATTCAGAAGCTTTCGAGAAGATTCAACCCGGGGCGCTCGATCTTTAGACCGCCGTACCGCTTCCACAAATATATTTAACAGTCATTAGTGTGAGCCAGGATTCGAACCCGCGATCTCTTGATTCGGAAGCGGGTTGCTAGACCACTGGACTACCGAGACTTTATTCTTTTTTGATAACTCCCTGGTTTTGAACACTACCTGATTTTAATCGCTCGTACATCGGACGATATTTAACTTTAAAAGCTTTGAATTGGCAATGTATGTATGTAATTCGCGTGCACAAGTTTGACGCGAGAATTAATTAAACAGCAGTATATAATTAAATTTAAATTTAAAATATAATGAACTAAACGGATCAATTTACATAATTAAATTTATATTTTAATATATATTTTAGGTATACGAATATAAATTGTATATAATAAGGCTTCGCGTTGATTAGTTATGGAAAAACATATTTAATTCTTTGTAGTTCGTTTCAATAAAGTATGTATGTATGTATCTTTGTAGTTTTTTTTTTACTTTTTTAATGTTACCCAAAATAACGTAGTCCTATCTTAAAGGCCGGCAACGCTGATGCGACGCCCCTGGTGTTGCGGATGTCCATGGGCGGCGGTGATCGCTTTCCATCAGGTGACCCGCTCGCTCGTTTGCCCCTTTTTTCCATAAAAAAATAATAATAATGAGTAATTACTCAACAATTTCTGCAGTCCAAGTTAAATAAATATTTTCAGAATTGAGTAATATAGAAACCAGTCGTAGTTTCTTAAAGAATTAAATCAATTCAATAAATTTTTGTTTTCCATTTCTATTTGGAATGCTTTATACTGAAGTTTTGTGGTTACGAGACAGTTTAGGGTCTTCGAATTGAGAATAGTTTAAAAGTAATTTTAAATAAATGTGTTTTTAGTTCGTAGTCCATATAAATGGTATAAATTCCTAAGGCAAATTGTTTTTGATTTAAATTAAATTGTTACAGTAACTTTTAGTGTAAGTATTTTAGATATCTGTAAAATTTTATTTACGATTATTTGCTAGAAATTTTTTAGATATATTTAAAATATTCTTAGGTGTAAAGTGAGTTAAAATTTAATAATAATATCTTGGGCACAATACACACAGCGCCCTCTTGTTACAAACTAAGTAACTAAATGCTTGTGTTAAGGATTTAAATACAGATTATAATACATAGAAAAACACCCAGACACCATACAAACATTTATGCTTGTCATCAATAATAATAATAATATCTTGGACACAATACACACAGCGCCCTCTAGCTCCAAGCTAAGCAATTAAATGCTTGTGTTATGGATACTAGATAACGGATATTAATACATATATAATTTTCTTTTGTAAATACATTCTTATAATACATAGAAAACAGCCAGACGCCACACAAATATTCATGTTTGTCACAAATATTTGTGCTCGGGTTGGAATCGAACCCCCGACCTCATTGCTGCAGCCGGTAGTGTTACCAATGCGCCACGAGGCCCGTCAATCAATATTTGTACTCGGGTGGGGATCGAACCCAACCTCGATTCTGCAGTCGGTAGTGTTACTAATGCTCCACGAGTTTTTTTTTTTCATGGGTGGTTAGGAGGGCAAACGAGCAGGCGTGTCACCGGATGGTAAGCAACCAACGCCGCCCATGGACACCAGCAACACATATAGTGTTACTGTTGCGTTGCCGACCTTTACGGGTTAAGGGATAGGAAAGGACGGGAATGGGGGGTGGGCCTCCGGGTACCTCTCTCACCGAACGAAACGCGACATGAGCCACTTTACGTCGGTCTTCTGAGAGGTCGTGGAGTGTCGTCATAATTATTGAAATCTTCATAGAAGAAGGGAATAATTAAAGAAAAGAAAGAATCGTTAGTGGTTTATTATTTTTTCCGATATAGATTTTTTTACCCCGTTAGGGTATTTTTTACCCCAAGAAAAAGTTAAAGCTTTTGTATTTTGTGATAATACAAATTTATGGAGTATCGTATCGTATAGAGACCAAGAGAAAACGAATAATAATCTGAAGAAGTCAGTACAGACGAACCGCTGAAGCTGGGCTTAACTTGTTGAATACTCAGGAAAATAAGAGATTGAATGAAATTGTATTTTATATAAAAGTCAAAATTGACACTACAGAGATATCTAAGTGATGACACGGGCGTGAATTAAAGGGTAGTTCTTCTAGAATGTTCTTACAAGAAATTTATTTTATTTTCGGTAGTCAATATACGAGTAACTCTAAAAGTAATCATATTAATATTGTAATAGTCTGAACAATAAATACTACAGTTTAAACTAATAATACTAATATTGTTCTTTAAATTTTTTTACTTAACTATGACATGACATAACTTCATGCCATGCCCCGAAGGTGCACGCAGCGGCTGCTAAGGCTCGTCTCGCCTTTATGTTTACGTGCCATATGGAATAGGTGGTGGACCTTCCAACATTTGAAGAGTATTTTGTTCTAGTCAATCATAATGTTACAAACATATTAGACTAGTAGTAATATACATACATAAATAAGCTCACGACTGTATCCCATAGGGATAGGCAGAGACTTTTCACAAGCTACGATCCTGACTCACATCTTTCGCCTCATCCACAGTCATACATCTCATCGGTTTCGGGTACTACGTATTTTGCCTTTATTAAACAAACCATTTATTTGATCGGCGTCCGTCTTAGTCTCCCGATCCCGACACTGCCACTGTCCTGACTAAAAGAGTATACGAAGCGAATGTGAATTCGCTTCGTATACTCTTTTAGCTAGTCAGCTTTCATTCATTCTTGCAAGATGACCAAACCATCTTAACATGCTTTTCTCCACCTTGGTCACCACATCATCCTTCAACTTGCATTTCTTCCTATTTCTTTTATGTGATTATATTGCTATCAAATAGCATCATAGTAATATAATAACATAAAATATGAATAAAATTTCGATGGTAGAGCCCCCCGGTTTTGATTCAGAAGTCGTGGGATCGATTCTGGACCTATGATTTCACAGAATTAATTTCGGAAGTTATGTGTGCTAAATACGATTTCTGGCAACTTTGTGCCCCGTGCATGGCAACAGGTTCACCGCCTATTCCATTTGGGACGTAACGTGTAACATAATTCAGCCAGTCGAGGCTTAACAGGAGGCCTACACATCTAGGGTAGAAAAAGGCGAGAAAAAGCTATGAAATCTAAAATAAAACTGACGAATTATTATTGTGTTACATCTGAAGATACGCCGAAGAAAATATACTGCCAAAGTTATTGTTATTATCAGTATATACGGTTTAGATATTTTATATATAAAATCGTTCAATTTAATACGAGGTACCGCATCATATCCATAATAAAAAGAAAATATCCATTTCGTCATAATATATATTTTATGTGCAATCACAATTTGTTTATCTCACAGATCTTTTAAGAACGATTTTCAATATATTCTTCGGAATATTCGAAACTCTCTTTGGCGAGATACAATATCTCAAACGTATTGGATATAATATGTTTTTTTTATTATTATTTCTCAATATATTTGACAACAATATTGACAATACTAATATGGCATGTGTTATTTAAAATAAATTTTAAATACACTAAAATTATAACAGAATAGCATCCACGTGATGACAAAAGCAAAACAGGCAGAGAAGCTGTAAGATGATCGCATAATATCAAGTTGATCAGAGGAACAACTGGGTCTAGAAAAGCTCTCAATAGAGAAGAATGGAAGCAGCTGGAAGAAACCTATGCGCTCCTGAAAACGCGGACCACTAAACTGAATAATCCGATGAATTAGAATCAGATATTGTATGTAAAACTATTGACTGCAAAAAAGCAATAAGCGGTAATAACAAAAAATACTGTTTACGATTTTTTATGAGATTAGAAGCAAATGAGTAAGCGGTTCTACTAATGAAAAGTGAGTATCTCTGCCAAAGGACATCTGCTACACTAATAGTATTATATTTGTGTTGCCAGCCTTTAAAATGGGTAGAAAAATGTGATTAAAACATTTAATAGCAACTGTGGTAGGTGTCCACCCCTTGGAATCATATTCACTCCTTTTATTTTAGGTATTCTGTGAAGGCTTTTGAGAGATTACTTTATTATAACAGCTAAAAATACATCGGCCGACATAAGGTTGGTGTGTGGTGTCCAATTTATGGCAATAGGTTCCACCACCTCTTTCGTTTGGGACGAGAGAAAGATTCGGCAAGTAGAGGCTTTACCTTTGGACGGAAAAAGTTATAAAAAAACATATTAGTAGGTAACAATAATTTTAAGTGACGCCCTAAAGAGCATCATCACAAAGAGTAATTAAAAGATTAAAATCCCTTTCTCCTTTCATATAGGTATCTCGAATAATCTTGATTCAATAATTACGTTATCAATGTAATTTCTAAGATCAAGTATCAAATATTTGAAACGATATAAATTTTGGACCAACACCAAACTCGTAGTGATTTAATTACAAAGTTTCACAATACTTAATTAAAACTTTGAATATTTAAATCGTATCAGATGTTAAAGTTTACTGCCTCTTATTACATCTGCAATTGAACAAACCATATTTAAGATCGTACGTGTTTAATTTAGAACTTGAATAAATCTTTGTGCATATTAATATCTAGAAATGACAGTGACAGCCCCGCAGTTCGCTCCATGGGCTAGCTCGTCTGGTGAAATATCACGTCCTCTTAGAAAAATAAAGAAAAGTTGCTCATGATGCATTTTGTTTGGTGATAGATGAATCCGGAATCCAAAGGGTTCTCTCTCATCCTCCCTATCTTAAAGGGCGGCAACGCAACTGTGACAGTATCTATGTTGCAGATGCCTACGAACATTAGTCACTTACCATCAGGAAACCCGTCTGCAGGTTTATCTCTTACGCCATGAAAAAATCACATGTACTAATAGGTACTAGTTCAACATCAGTTTTTACTATTTTCATATTGCATACCAAATATGGAACAATATTTATCTAGAAAAAACATATTAGAACTCTAACTAAGCAGATATATAGTATAAAAGGGAGAGGATACAATTTTCATGACTTATCTGAAGGTGACGCCATCAATAGGCATAAAAAGCGACAAGCGTGTAACAAGAGTTGTAAAAGTTAAGATTGCGAATGAGTTGACATGCGTAAGTTTTGCGCCCTGTGGCATACGTATATGACTGTCTACCCTCAAAAAATTAGTGGGGACAGACTCAGTAATTGTCATAGAAGTTAAATTAAATAACTATGTATATATATTTACATTCTGCAATTAAATTTACAGCATAACAACACATAGCACCTCGATCTAACCATCAAATGCAAATTAAAACTTCTCTATTCGTGTACTTTTACGATCGAGACCGAAGGCTATATACTCTCGACTCATAAATCGCCACAGGGGACAGGCAGGACATTATTAAAATACCGCGTCTCAGTTACTGACACGTTCCTAATTAAATTTCACACTACAGTGTTGAGAGATCGTAAAATTCTAACAACCCCTTGGAGTTTTCAATATATTGATGTCGGTATTTAAATAGCTTGGATATAATGTTTAACTATTGTAACATAATTTATGTACATTTGATTTATATTGTCTAGAAATAAATAAATATTGTAACAAGATCTGCCAGCTGCGCATCGAAGCACAATTGCTGCCTACACCTAAAGGTGCGAAATTGTGAAAATTATATAACCTTCACAGAGCTATCTTTACCTACCCTGCAAAGCATTTGACGAAAGTTATAATAAGTTAATAATATTGATTTTAATTATTATTTTACAAGAACATAACTTCACGTCTTTTTCTACCCGATGGTATAGGCAGCCGCTGTTAAGACTCGACTCGCCGAATCATTATGTTACGTTACCCCAGATGGAATGTGTGGCGAATACATTGCCGAACACCGGGCACAAAGTTGCCCGTCACCGATATAAATTAATCACAGATAGCTTCCGAAAATAATTCCGAGAAATTATTGTTTCATCAAATCGATCCCATGACTTCTGAGAATTAGACGCGGGAAGCGTACCACCGAGACAATATTTGTTTTTCTTGAAAACTCAGGAATCCGCGCCGTAAAAATAAAATTATTTGCGTATAAAAGCTGGTAATACACAGCTTAATTAAGAATGATATACACGTAAGAACAATGTACTATTGTCTATGAATTAGTATAATCTAATGCAGTGTACACACACTCGTAATAAGGACAATACAAACATCTTGGCACAAGTAATGAATACACGAGAGTATAATATGCTAACAAAAGAAATCGTTATTTATTTTCCACCTTCTTCCTGGAGTAGGGGATGATGGTATTATACAGGAGATTGAGATGCTTCCCATTTTTAGGGTTCCGCAAGTCTTGCTACTACTATTAAAGTATTAGGTAATGTTATTTAACTTTTTATCTTTATCTGACTATGTAAGAGGTTATTTTTTTTGTTTGGTTGTTTTTTTCCTAAATTTCCACGGGATCATAACATACACATTCTTTTTGCAGTCGAGTAGTTTTATTTTATTTTTGGATTATTATTTACACGGTTTGTAAATATTTATATATTAATTGCTAAGTCGTGAATACACGACTTAGCAATTAATATAATTAGTATAATTAAAAGTCTTATAATCTTCAATAGGTATACTTAAATTGCGAGTGAAAATTACTAAAACTACTATATAATTAAAAATAATAAAACACTGAAATATTTTGTGTTAAAATGAGAGTTTGTTTTACGGAATTTTTTTAAATATAAATCAAATTTGGTGGATAAACTCGATTAAAATTCTTTTGTTTTCACAAAAATATCGATGTTTTCATTCTGTACTGATCCCGAAATTTATTATAGTCTTAAAAAAATACATCTCCCGTTCAAAGTAATGTAATAATTAAAAATAAATAGAATATAAGCGGTCCACTTGTCAGCAATCATGTCTCGATTATCTTTTGCCTTCTCTTTCTCTACTTCTTGATAAATAGTCAGCCATTGTTTATCCAATCTTCAGGTCGCTACATATAATAATAAATGATTTATAAGTTATTTGTATCAAGAACAATGGAGTTGCAGACAAGAAAACATTGTGGATGCAGGTAATGAAGCTTTTGCTTGTACTTACAATTAAAAATACAATAGCGGGAGCTTTTAAAAGAATATGCCTTTTTTTGTTTTTCATCTCCGCAGGGAAAATGTTTTTTCTTTAGACTACGAGAGTAGTCTGTTGTATGTATATTTATATATTATGTTAAAAGCTTGATGGACTTAAGCTAAAGAGCTATTTGAGTGTTAGAAATTCACTTTAAACTTGAGAATGAATGGGTGAAAGAGGCTGGGTACTTTATTTTCGGAAATTTCAAACGGAAGTTAAATTTAAAGTGTTTTGGTTACGTAGGTTAATTTCTTCAGTAGGTTTTTTATTCTTTTCAAAGGCGTTTCTTGAGATAAAATATAACGTATTACTAAGATTGTCTACAAAGTCACTCTGATATTTTAATGATAGTAGTATAAGCATGAAAAAAAAATACTGCGTGTCTCTTAAATAAGTTAAAAACGTTGTGCAGAAAATATTTTGAAAAACAGTAGAGGGAGAAATGGCCCCCGTTGGTTATATTGCCCCCATAGTATCCCAACATCGGGAAGCGCCATGAATGAATTACTACATGTATGAAGACATGCTACCGCAAATTTCAAGTCAACCGAGAGCGCTGCTGTGCTCGTAGTTTGACATTTCTCACAGGTGTTTGTTAACACGTTGTTTCAAAAGAATTTTCTTCCGCAATAAATCTAATAAACGTTAGCTAAAACCGTGTTTTGTGTGGTCTGATTGCATTGAGGAGAGAGGATAGTAACCCATCTTTAATATTTCGAAGGTAAAATCAAAATATTTGTATTGTTTTTGAGATTGTCGATAATTGTTTAAAATAAGCGCTTGCTTTTAATATGGCCCCCTAATATTGCTGGTACTATGCCCCCCCGGGGCCCTATCAAATATATGAATGGTGACATTTTAATAAAAAATATCACGATGTGCATATATAAACGTATTTTGTTTACTAAAGACGTCTAATCGAGGAAAAAAGGCTGGCACTGCATCAGTCATCACGTTGTTGCCATATAAAAGACAACTTGATGATCAAATACAAAGATCTGAGGACGTAAAACGAAGACGTAGTTTAAGGGTTGGTCGGGGGCGTGGTCGCGGCAGAGGACGCGGCAGTGGTCGGTCTACAGCAACTCAACGTGGCACTCAAAGGAATGAGTTCACAGACAGTGAAGATGATGATGACCAACAATTTGATGGCAATGATTCTTCCTCTGGAGACGATGTTCCTTTAGCTCGATATCCCAACACTAGCAACACAGAGTGCATTTTTTGTAATGCCCAATTTTCTAATGACACTAGAGGGGAAATATGGGTAAAGTAAAATATGTGGGCACATATTGATTGTGCTGGAGCAGAAGGCGATTATTATGTCTGCGACTGCTGTCGCTAATCATCATACATTTAATATGGCCCCCAGGGGGCCATATTTACCACACGTTTCGTATTTATCTACTTTTAGAATAATTTCAAAAATATTAAAATTTGTGAAAACTGTTACATTTGTTTTTATTTGAAACATAATTCTTATTACCCAATTACGTAAGGTGTCTTTTGATTTCAACTGACTCTAAAAATATGTTTTTTTTTATTATTTTAAAAAAAATAATTGGGGTGCTATATTGCGACCTTCTCCTCTATATGTTATCTTAGCTTTAGGCTTTGCACATGAATTTTTGTATGAAAATTTAGAAAATGTCTTTTTCTTAAACAGATGAGACTATATGTATACCATACTAGCTGACCCGGCGAACTTTGTTCCGCATCAAAAGTAATAAATGAGTAAATTTTGGAAATCATGAGGTACAATTTGTGCTATTTATTGGCTTTAACTGCTGTCCCGCTATGTTCATACTGCAATATCTTCGAAAATATTCGTTTAAATTGCATGCTGTAAAGGGCCAGGATCATCTATATTACATGCACAATCTATTTAAGATACTTAATTGGATGAAAATTAATGCTGTAATGTTTAAAATCGCTTCGTAAATAAGCCATTATTTCTCGTAAAAAATGAAAACATAAAAATGGTCATTGTGGGTTATTCCTAAGAGAAAGACATATCCCGGACTTTTTTCAGATCTTCTAAAAGTGTTCAATAATGTAGAATATTGTTTTGATCTATCACTTATGGTTCAGCCAGCGTTTGCAATTAAAGTGCTAAATCTCGAAAATTAAAATATTTTCTTTACAACATAACTTAACACAACATAACATAACTTCACTCCTTTTGTTACCCGAAGGTGTAGGCAGCGGCTGTTAAGCCTCGTCTCGCCGTTATGTTTACGTCCCAAATGGAATAGGTGGCGAACCTATTGCCATACCGGGCACAAAGTTTTTCAGTCATCGATATTTATCACACATAACTTACGAAACTTTACAATATCATATATGATTTATAGGTCAAAATCACCCAGTTGACACCAAACTATTAAAAAAAACCGCATCAAAATCTGTTGCGTAATTTTAAAGATATGAGCATATAAGGGGACAGACAGCGGAAAGTGACTTTCTTTTATAAAACAACAAAGTCACTTTCCGTTGTCTATCCCAGTATATGTAATGATTTACACTGGTATCAAAATTTTTGAACAGATTATAGAAACACCGGTCTCTGAGAGTTCGAAAATAAGTACTAGTGTTACACTAACTGTTTACGCGTGAGCACATTACTGAAGAAATTGCTGTAGAAAATCGATAAAATCTTGCAGTTGTTCGCTTCCCACCCAAATAATATATATTGGACTCGTAAAAGTTTTGTAAACTTCATTCTTTCTAACAAGAATCTTTATATACTTTTAGTAGTTAGGAGCACTCTACAAGTTACTACGTATTTATTTTCAACTTAAAAGACTGTCTTTAATTATTTTGTATCAAATACACAATTAAATACGCCACTACACGGATCAACCACGGGAGTCAAGCAATTGACAATTTGAAACGAAAAAATTTAGGGATAATTATTTTTACTAGTTAACGGTTTATTACTATTTGTAATTAAATTATTTTTTTTCTAATTTAATATAGTTCTCTCGCATAATCTCAAGCGGCAAAAATACAAAAACTTTGTAAGCGATTATGTTTTTGAGCCGTTTGGGGTTGAGACTCTAGGGACATTGGGTCCAAATGCTCGTTCACTTTATAAAGATATTGCAAAGCGACTGATGGAGGCCTCTCGCGGCTTCTAGGCATGCTGCCTGTAGACCGAGATGCGGAGAAATTGGATTTAATCGAATCTTTTGATTATGTATATTGTTAATAATATGCAATATGTATTGTTCTTAGACTTGTTTTAATATATTTATTGTTCTCTCACTAGTTTAACACATCAATTTCTGATTAAGAGGTCCAAAGTTATTAAGTCAAAATATCGCTGTCTAAACCTTTAGATATTGAGCGGGTAATATTATCACACCGATATTTTAATATACTTATATAGCATCCCTATTTAATGCATCACATTATCAGTTTCCGAGACAGTTCTGTCACATTACAGATCATCATAAACCATTTTATTTTCTTACATACAATAACATGAGTTACGATACAGCCAGTGAACTTGGACGTAAAATAAGCAATTTCCTTTTGTATCAAACTAAGGTGTTTGCTGTTTATGTTCTTAACTTTACGATTTGTTTGTGCGCGCGACGAGGAGTGGTTTTAAAATCGAAGTTTCTCAAAGGAATATTATATATTACTATCCAATGATAATTTGCGACAGTGAAATCTAATTTTATTTTATTTATAACTACACGCCTGTTTCTACCTGATGGTGTAGACAGTGGCTGCTAAGTCTTGATTCGCTACAATTTTATGTCCCAAATAGAATAGTTGCCACAACTATCGCCATACACCGGGCACAATTTTGTTAGTCTACGATATTTATAATACACAATTAGCGAAAATCGATTCTGCTTCTCGATGGGGAAACGTGAGTTTGACCGCTGGTCCACCGATTATCTATAAAATCTGGATTAGGACGTTTGGGTTTTGATAACGTTATTTTATAATTTAAATCGAATTAAAATAATGAGTCACGCAGTGAGCTGCAAAAATGGGCTGGCTCAGCCAGTGAGATACTACGACCTCTCAGAATATCTACGTAAAGTGGCTCATGCCGCGTTTAGCTGGGTAGGAGAGATATCAGAAGTCACAACCCCTTCCCCACACACACATCCCGCTTCGGACACCTTCCCATCTCACTTCGCAGTCCATCCCTATCCCATTATAAACAACACTATCTGTGTTGCGGGTGTCTACTGCGGGGTTAGTGTCTTACCATCAGGTGACACATCAGGTCATATTTTCTTGTAATATGTTTATTGGATAGGTTTTTTATTTATTAATATTTGAAAAACTAATCTTTTTAGACTAACTTTTAACTTGCCCAAGTTTTCATTTCAGTCATTGCCTAGACAGGTTGTAAAAGCTACGTGGAATCCTAGTTACAACGGTTTCGTCCAAAATTCTCAACATGAAAAATCTTTTTAAGAGAATCCTTTTTAAAAGTTTTAAGTTTGCCGAGTGACGCTCTCCATAAACAAGTTGAAGACAAGGTTGTATGGCTTGAAGTGGAATTAAAAATGAGTGTTGTTTTAACATCTAGAAGGACATGCTAGAATGGCCTAATACTAGAATAGTTACATAGCTTAGGTAGTAACCGGCGTCGGCAAGAATTTCTGTTTGTTGTGAACAGATAATAATATAACCCTGAGTATATATTACAAATGTTTCTTTTAATTTCTTATCTATAACCTTCTGTGTACATCTTCGATCCGAAAATATTCAATTATTTACAAAGATGTTTACACAAGTAAGATAACTCGTAAGAGATCACTCCATTTTGTTATACAGTTGCAAGATAAATTACATGCAAAATGGTCTACCATTTTCATTTTACAAAGCTATTCGTTACAAAAACATCGGCTAAGCGAAGTTTTATAAGGTAATCCTATTTGTAATCCTAATAAGACGGAATATGTTTCACAATTATTATTTACTAGCTGACCCGGCGAACTTTGTTTCGCCTCGGAAGCAATAAATAAAAGTTTTTTTTTTCTGGCTGCAAATAAAAGTCCTGTCAAAATCAGTCCCACCAATTCAGAGGTTACCCGGAATAAACAGACAAAAATTGAGAAAAATGTCATTTTGGTGTATCTATCGTTTATATATTTATTGGTCGAGGAGCCCGCTTCTGAATCAAAAAGTCTTGGATTAGAATCCTGGCCCATACCAATGACTTTTCGAAAGTTTTGTGTGATAAATATCGATGACTGCAAACATTTTGCAGTATGCCAATAGGTTCGCCACCTGTTCTATTTGGAACGTAAACATAACGTCGAGACGAGGCTTACCAGCCACTGCCTACACTTTCGGGTAGAAAAAGGCGTGACGTTATGTTACGTTTTATTTATATGAATATAATAGCAAGGCGTTATTAGTTATTTAATAATTAAATAAGATACTTCAATTTTATTTAAATGAGTAGCCCTCACAAAGTAACAAGTACTCACAAAGTAGGCCTCACAAAAAAACTAGTTCTATAATAATAAAACTTGTAGTGGTAGAGCTTCCCGCAGTTCGCTGCATGAATGGGCCGGCTCGACCGGTGAAATACCACGACCTCTCAGAAGACCGACGTAAAGTGGCTCATGCCACGTTTCGTTCGGTGAGAGAGGTACCCGGAGGCCCATCCCCCTTCCCCATCCTTCTTTATCCCCTATCCCTTAAAGGTCGGCAACGCAACAGTAACACTATATGTGTTGCTGGTGTCCATCGGCGGCGTGATTGCTTACCATCAGGTGACACGCCTGCTTGTTTGCCCTCCTATCCCATAAAAAAAAACTTGTCATGCGTACCTATAACTTATGTTAATACACGGACAAAAGAAATTGCAAGAACATTAACATTCAATTCCCAATAATGATAAAAAGACGTGGTGCCCATACAATAGGAGAATCAGAACATCGCCAAATCGTCTACTGAAAACACCGTAATTTTAGTCAGAGCACATTCACTTCCCGATCAAAAGAAAATACGTACGTGAGGAGAATATATTGCCTCAGCTGGACAAGTGGACATGGTATAAGTCTTTGAAATATTCAATTGATAATAGTTTTTTGTTTTTTATTTTATTTTGGTGCTAGTGGATTTAAAACACATGCCCATAGATATAGCAGAAAATAGTCATCCAAACAACGAGACCAAAAATTGTTTTTTGGTGTGTTGTTTTACATAAATATTGTTCATCCGTTGAATTTTATACATCCCGAGAATCGCTTACTCGAGGTCGCGCTGTCAGTGATAATTAGTAGTACATTTTTACTGACATATGCCATCTACTACAGTCTATGATAAATCTATGGACGTGCCTAAATTTTGACGTTGTCAATTTCAAATTTATTCCATTTTTAAAAATGACGAAATTGTATAAAAATTTCCTCTTTTGTCATGATTATTCTTTAATCAGACAAAGCTAGATTATCAGCTACAACTCTTGGATACGATTTATGTTTTTGTACACAATACACATAGCGCCATCTAGCGATTAGTAGCTGAAACTAAGCAATGCTAACAAACATGGTAGAGTGGTAGAGCCAAGCAGTTCGCTGCACGAATGGGCCGGATCGACCAGTGAAATACCACGCCCTGTCAGAAGATCGACGTAAAGTGGGTCATGCCGCATTTCGTTCGTAGAGAGCGGTACCTGGAGGCCTACCTCCCTTCCCCATCCTTTCCCCTCTTACTTCCCCTTAAAGGTCGGCAACGCAACTGCAATACTACATGTGTTGCAGGTATCCATGGGCGGCGCTGGTCACTTACCATCAGGTGACACGCATGCTGGTTTGCCCTCCTATGCCATAAAAAAAATTAATGCATATCGCATATATATATTTCTACTTTCTACTGAAGAGAGGCTTCACGCCGTCGACATTTAATCAGAAGTCGATTGTTCTACCAATTCTCCAAAGATCCAATCGAATAATGTACATTATATTGACAGGCCTCGTGGCGCATTGGTAAAACTACCGGCTGAAGCAATGAGGTCGTGGGTTCGATTCCCACCCGAGCACAAATATTTGTGACAAACATGAATATTTGTGTGGTGTCTGGGTGTTTTTCTATGTATTATAAGTATGTATTTACAAAAGAAAAGTATATATGTATTTATATCCGTTATCTAGTATCCATAACACAAGCATTTAATTGCTTAGCTTGGAACTAGAGGGCGCTGTGTATATTGTGTCCAAGATATTATTATTATTATTATAAATCACAATAATCTGCTAATAAAAGTTCTAAGTGACGCTTTTAACTATTTCTTTTACCGTCTACGATCTTATTTTATTGAAAGAAGACGTACTCGGTCGTGCGGCTACCGCACTGTATGTGAGACTCGGTATATCTTTTGTGATACATTGAGAAGCTTCGAAAGTCTTCACGGTACATTTACCCTATGATATAAGATTTGGATTAACTTTTAGTGTTTTGTTTTTTTAAAAAAAATATTGGCGTTATAGAAATTTATTTAGTACTCTTAAATTACAACTTGTTTATTTTATGTACCAATATTAGACCTCTTTGATTATGAGCTGTGTTCCATGGTGACATGTATCTTCATCAGTGATTAGTAGACGTAGTTTGGATTCAATGTTTACAGAGAAACTTAAACAAAACTTTTTGAGTCAACATTTATCAATGTTCGAAAACAGGGACAAATAATTATAATTATTATCATCTGAGAATTATCACTTTTCTTAAAATGATTTCTTAATACTGCGCGGCGATCTAGTGGTCGAGGCCCCGGTACTAATTCAGTAACTCAATTCAGGCCCCGCTTCTAATTCAGTAACTCAATTCAGGCCCCGCTTCTAATTCAATAACTTGATTCATGAGAGTTCCGGAGTCACACCAATGTTTACTGGGAAATCTTTTCGGAAGTTATGTATGATAAATATCCATGCCTGACAACTTTGTGACCTGTGTAATATCAATAGTTTCACCACCTATTCCATATGTGACGCAATGTAACGATTCGGCGAATCGAGGCTTTAACAGCCGCTGCTTACACCTTCGAGTACAAAAGGTATGAAGTTACGTACGTACGTATATTTAAATACTTATGATTAATAGCGTGCAATATGAATTTAGCAGCAAAAGGGTAATAAATCGATATGGCAATTGGTATTCATAGCCGGCGAGCCCTTTAGGGCATTTCGGTACAGCTGAGGGCACTCACTCGCATGACTTGTAACGTGTGTCAATACTGTGTTTCAGTCAATTTGATTAAGAATAAATAAAGATAAGAATAAAGAAAATCACTAATATCCGTAAGATTTATGTTAAATTATTGAATAATCATTAAATAAAATTCTGGTGTTTTAATGGGATAAGAGGCGTGTCACCTGATGGTAAGTGACCAGCGCCGCCCATGGACACATGCAACACATATAGTGTTACAGTTGCATTGCCGACCTTTAAGAGGGAATGATGGGCCTCTGGGTACCTCTCTATAATTCTATTTTTATAAGTTATCCGATTTATCCGGATTCTATAATTATAAGTTATCCGAATCTGTTTTTTTATGTTGGCAGACCAGTAGTGGAGCTCTCACTTTTTGGTTCAGGAGTTTTAGGTCCATAAAAATTGTTTCCCGGATTTTTTTCGGATGTAATGTGTGATAAATATCGATACCTAACAACTTCGTGCCCAGTGTACAGCGATAGGTTCCGGCCATTTGGGATGTAATGATTCGGCGAGTCTTGGTTTAGCATCCGCTGCCTACACCTTCAGGTAGTATAAGACGTAGGACAATAAAATCTACTAAAAGAAAGTTATTAATTCAAGATAAGCTTCCAAGAGGGTCAACTATGTTAGAAATAACAATATTTTAGTCTTATTAACTGGACGGCAACATGGTTACATTGATTTCGTTTTTAAAAAAATAATATTATTATTTAAACTACAGTTCTGTGCGCTGAATATAAATAGCGAAACTTAATATCCGACACATTATTTTAAAACAAATATCAATTCATAGAAATATGAAGAAATTTAATAATAGATAAGACGAATCAAAATACAATGGCAGACGAAATAATGCAATTAGGAATCCAGATCAGATCAGAACAGTTATTTTTCGCAAACAAACAAAAGCTAAAGAAATTGCAAGATACGTCTGTCTAATCTAATTTAATCTTAAAAGGATTGGTTTTTGTATCGGATATTGAAAGCGCTCCCGAAGGTAAAAATACTATAAAACAGAAACTATAAATTTTATTTTGTCATCTAGTAAGATCTTAGGTAAGTACTTATGCTATAAAAAAGTCAAAGAGAACAAGAGACATTTCAAAGCAGCAGCTATATTTATAGTTTATATTTATACAAGTATTTTTGAAACCGTTTTTATTACATATTTGATTGGATCTTTTTAGAAAAAGTAAGAAAGGGCATTCACCGATGGTTCGGACATGTAGAAAAAATGGATGATGCAAGATTGACAAAGCAGATATAGAATGCAAAAGCGGATGGATGTAGGAGTCGAGGACGGCCAAGACGGCCAAGAGGAAGGTGATGTTAGGAGCCTCAAAAATCGACGCGCGTGTATGAAAGTCAACGAAGCGAGTGAGGTGTGTAATAATCGTGCCTTATGGCGCTCTGTTCTCTCTACCTACCCTGCAAGGGATTTGGCGTGAATTTATGAATATGAACTAATGAATATTTTTAGAAATCTGTAAATTATAAACAAATTTAGAAGTTTTCAAAGCATCATAAATTAATACATCTCTGAAACTTTTAGATGATTAACAAATTCGGTAGTCCGACTTGAAAATACAGGCTGGTGTAATTAAATGAATTGATGGTGTAAGTGTGACACATTTGGCGCGTAACATTAATTTGCTTCTAACACTTAAACGGTCCGCGAGCGGTCCAATTTGTACGAATCAAGTAATTTTTTTTTCTTTCCTGCCTACTGTCACCGGATTATTTACGAGGGGACCGTTGTGTTTTAATACCATTTCATTTACAATTTTAAGGTTCACTTTATTGAAGTCGTAAATAACTTGTACAATTACCCAACAGTTACTTGTCTGGCAGGTGATTTGATAAAAAAAAATATACGAGCACTTCAAACTTCTAATGATTTCCAATTCAGTTACAATGAATTTGATGTTTGCTAATTTCGTCTTTGTATTTTTTGTTTTATTCAATTAATGGTTGGAGTTGTTTATATATTTGATATTTCCTTTAGAAGGACAGCTATTTGTAATCTTGGTTAATACCCAAGAGTTTGGAGCAATCTCAAATGACCGCATATCAGGTAAAACATTAATTCAAAGTTGAACTTATGCTGAATCTGGGATTTATATGGAAGTTCAAAATGATTGAATTCATACCACGAGCCTCAAGCGAGATTGGCAGGTTCGATTCCCACCCGAGTACAAATATTTATGACAAGCATGAATGTTTTTATGGCGTCTGGGTATTTTTCTATGTATTAGAAGTATGTACTTACAAAAGAAAAGTATATGTTATTATGTATGCTATCTAGTATCCATAGCACAAGCATTTAGTTGCTTAGTTTGGAACTAGAGGGCTCTGTGTGATTTGTGTCCAAGTTGTTATTATTATTACATAGTATAAAAAAGTCACTTTCCGCTGTCTGTCCCCTTACATGCGCATTTATTTAAAACTACGCAACGGATTTTGATGTGGTTTTTTTTAATAGTTAGAGGGTGTCAACGGGGTGGTTTTAATCTATAATTCATGTATAGTGTAGTAAAAAAAAGTGATAATTTTCAAGATTTAGAAATTTAATCGCAAACGCTGCCACAAGGTACTACATTATTATACACCTTTGAACGGTCTACAAAAAAGTCCACGAGGGCATATGTCTATCTCTTAGGGATAACCCACAATGACCATTTTTATTTTTTTACTTTTTACGAGAAATAATGGCCTATTCACGAAGCGATTTTAAACATTACAGTTTTAATCAAACTCAAACTCAAAGTAATTGTATTTTCATAGGTCTTCACAGACACTTAAAAATAGTCAATGTACAAAAATATTTAAAATTAAAATTCTTAAACACGAGTGCTTGAGGAAAGTGCCTCCGTAGAACAAGAAAACCCGGACGCAATCGCCACGAGCGGCCCAATTCCGAGTGTAGGGGCTTTCATGAGAAGAATCGGGCAAGAAACTTAAGTGCCAAATACTCTTTTCAAAACCATTTAAAATTGATACAATAGTATTATTATCGCTACTGAAAACATAGCAGTAGGCTCGTGCATAAAAGGTGTAGCAGCCAATAATACTCGACCATCACAGTTATGACCCAACCAACTTAAAATCATCGTCCTACAAGTTAATGAGACAAATTATAAGATATCAGTCTATGATATTAGTCGAGCACAATTGACGTGACATCTTCTATTTAGAATGGTAACGCTGTGCATCAAGTATGTACAATAATAAAACTTATATATAGCATTTATCAAAACAACATCAACGCAAACTCAAAATTAGAAATGTTATTTACTATTATGCAGAACGTCTCCAGTCCAAAATAAGTGAACAAATTTCAATACGCAAACTACACAATCAGCGTTGAACAAGCAATTTGACAGTCCCAAGACGACTTGTCCGTCATGAAGTCATTGATGGTGTAGAAAGCACCAGCAACGAGACAGTCCTTCACAGCCCGCCTAAACCGATCAAAAGAGAGAGCCAGAATATGCGCAGGGACCTTGTTATAGAACTGTACACCCATTCCCAAAAACGACTTATGTACTTTGTGCAGACGATTACACGGTTTATGTTAACATAAGATAACACAAGTTTATGTTTGCCTCTGGTATAAAAATTATGTACATCACTATGTTTAGTATATCTATCGAAGTTTTTCCTAACAATCATTATATTGGCATATATAAATTGAGAAATAACTGTTAATATTCCAATTTCCTTAAACCGTTCTCTAAGGGAGACTGGTCCCCAGATTATAAAATGCCCGAATAGCTCGTTTCTGAAGCACAAAGATAGACTGAATTTCAGCTGCTCTACCCCATAGAAAAATGACATAAGGCATGACGCTATGAAAATAACTGAAATAAACTAGTCTGGCGGTTGCAACATCAGTAAGCTGACGAACTTTTCGAACCGCGTAGGCAGCAGAGCTAAGTTTTCTTGCTAAACATTTTACTTGGGACCTCACTGGCGCGTATTATCTAGAGTAATACCTAAAAATATAGTTGACTTTACTGGGTCTAGAATTCTGTTATACCATTCTTGGACCTGTGTAAGTGTGCAATTTACATCGTCAACACTGTTTTTTTTTACAGTCTACCTTAAAGAGGAGTGAAGTGTCATCAGCAAATAGTACAATGTCACAAAATTTCTGTACGAAAAAGGGCAAATCATTAATATGAACAATAAACAATAGTGGACCAAGAATGGAACCCTGGGGAACGCCCATAGACACTGGTGATCCACACGAACTCACTCCGTTTACATCTACAAACTGAATCCTGGTACTCAAGTATGATGCAACAAGACTAAGTGCAGTATTCTTAATACCGTAATGACTCAGCTTACCTAAGAGTGTGTTCTGTTCCACGCAGTCGAAAGCTTTAGAGAGATCGCAGAATACGCCAATCGCATCCTGCGAGTTCTCCCAAGCATCGGAAATATGTTTATTAAGAGTAACGCCAGCATCAGTAGTAGAACGACCTTTTGTAAAACCGTACTGCTCCTTGTGCAAAAGATCATTTGAATTAAAATGGTTTAGTATTTGATTTGAAATTAATTTTCATGTAATTAAGTCTTAAATAGATTGTGCGTGTAATATAGATGATCCTGGCCCTTTATAGTATGTAATTTAAACGAATATTTTCGAAGATATTTCAGTATTAACATAACGGGACCGCAGTTAAAGCCGATAAATAGCACAAAATGAGTAAATTTTGGATATCATGAGGTACAACCTCATGATATCCAAAATTTACCTCATGATATCCAAAATAACGGCAATATTATTTAGAATTACATATAGCTGAGATGAAACGTTGACTATTTTGTGAGTTCATTGAAAGTCTGGAAACGAGACGAAATGTCTAATTAAAAAAAGCAACATATAAAGGGATGTTTGAAATACGACTTCGTCATGGAAAAAGGGAAAAAATGACACGCTTTTGTGAAGTATGGACATTAAAAGGGAAAACATAAAAAAGAGGTAGATTATATATGGTGTATATGAAAATAGTCCTCGCAGGGATTGGTTTGTAAGTAAATATACGATGAAAGAAAAGAAACTCCATTCACTATTACAGGAAGAGATTAAGAGGGAAGTAGGAGAATGATACTGATTATTACGAGAAATATATTTAGGAGTACCTTTACTTATGTACTGTGTTTTATATTGAACCAGTTGACCCAGCGAACTTTGTTTCGCCCCAGAAAAGAAATAAAAATGATCATTACGGGTTATCCCCTTTTGAATGTATGTAATAATGTAGTACATTGTTTTGATCTGTCACTTAAGGGTCAGCCAGTGTTTACAGTTATAGTGCTACATTTCGAAAATTATTACTTTTTTATTTGCTACAGTATACATGAAATATACATACAAACCATAGGTTGATTAAAATAAAACACATCAAAATTAGTTCCGTAGTTTTTAAAATGCATTTAGCATGCAAGCATATAAGTGACCAGACATCATAAAGCGACTTTGTTTTATAATATGTAATGAAGAGAGGTAGACACTTATATTAAATATAATATATTAGATGTCCACGTTTAACTTATTCAAAATACCAATATTTTATCAAATATTAAACACAAGCTTTTAGTTAGGTACAAATAAATCTCTTGTCAAAAAATACGAATAGGCAAGCATTTTTTTTTTGCAGCGCCCAATTTTATTCATTTGCCGTTCGAATTGATTCGAAAATCTAATGAATAGAATTGGCTAGTGAATTTAAAATGTGAAAAA
This sequence comes from Euproctis similis, assembly GCA_905147225.2. NCBI lineage: Eukaryota > Metazoa > Arthropoda > Insecta > Lepidoptera > Erebidae > Euproctis > Euproctis similis. The sequence goes on along the minus strand of LR990114.1, from coordinate 14,993,031 downwards.
ATATAAAATTATCGACAAACAATGCTACGCAAATGTAATTCCGGCTCGGAATTTTTGCAAATTAAATTGTCACCTCGTTTCCATTAGCCGGCCGTGCCATATCTCTGGCACGGTTTGCATGTCTTTAAATTATTAATTAACCCGCCAACGCCGCATGGGGATTTATTGGATTGAGAGGGAGATGGGAGAAAAAAAAAGTAAATCACTTAATGAAATCGGTGCCTCCCCGCGGTCGCCACTCCAACACGAACGGTTGCGATTCCTGATCGTGCCCGGCCATGCGAGAAAACGTCATTAATATCGAGCGAACGTGTATAAATACTAAACAATGCCTCACCAGATATTTCAATTACGCTCTTAAATAGATTTATTAGATTTTGATTCGGTTCAATTTTATAGAATTATATCTTTTTATTAATTGTTTTAAGCTATATGTAGTTTAGTCACGTTATAAACGAGAGAATTGGCATAAATAGATCAAAACATAGTATAAAACAAAGTCTCTTTTAGCTGTCTGTCCCCTTTTATGCTTAGATCCTGAAATTACACAACGGAGTTAGATTTTTTTTTATAGGAAAGAAAGCAAACGAGCAGGCGTGTCACCTGATGGTAAGTGACCAGCGCCGCCCATGGACCTGCAACACATTTATCATTACAGTTGTAGTAGGATAGGAAAGGGATGGGGGAGGGGAAGGGGGCCTCCGGATAACTCTCTCACCGAACGAAACACGGCAAGAGCCACTTTACGTCGATCTTCTGAGAGGTCGTGGTATTTCACCAGTCGAGCCGGCTCATTCATGCAGCGAACTGCTTGGCTCTACCACTGTTAAAATGTGTTTTTAATAGATTGAAGTTTTCATAGGGGTGGTTTGTATGTACAATTAAAGTGATAATTTTTCAGTTTAACGCTGGCTCAGCCCTAAATGATAGATTAAAATAATGTTCTACATTAATAAACACTATATTTTTTCTTTAATTTTAGACGAGAAATAATGGCTCATGGCAATTAAACATTACAGCATAAATAGATCTGAATAAGTACCTTAAAAATATAGGCAGCGCTTTACAGCATGTAATTTAAATAAATATTTACGAAGAAATTACAGATTTATAATAAACAGATTAGGTTGTCCCGACGCGCGGCCATACCGAAACTTAATAAAATACAAATTTTACTAATTTACTGCTACTTAGGCGAAACAGAGTTCGCCGAGTCACCACTTTATGTATAATGTAATTGTAATATGTTGAATGTTTTAACTTGGGTCTGTCTGTGTCGTGGAATTGTGTTGCTCATTCTTCTGCTAATGTTTAATATACTTCTCTGTGTTCTTAAAATCTATTAAATGTAAATGTATCGGTGCCTTGCCTGGACGCTATAAATTGTGCAAATCTTTTATGGACAATATATTTATGTTCTGTGTATTATTATTATTTATCTACTGCTCGTACATCCGGCTATCTATTGCATATATAGCTGCTGATGTAAATATTGTTAATAATATTTAAGTTAATATAATGCAAAATTCAGGAGAAAAAAAAAAAAAAAAAAAAAACCCCAGGTGCTGCATCTTGCACAGACATGATGATAGAAACCGGCTAGGTTATATTGAATTATTTATTTAATGTAATATAATGTATCATGAAATCTATATTTATTTAATCTAATAAGTAATGTTTAAGAAAATATAATCTATGAAAAAATGTAATAATCCGTATTATACTCTACTTACTATTGCCACATCCAGCTCTTTGTAATGTAAACAGCTGCTGATGAATTTGGAATGATATTTGGAAAATACCTGCTGATACTGCATCTTGCTTAACCAAGATTGCATATATGAGTCAGGGTATAATATTATTAATAATAATTTATTTATTTATCTATATTTAATGTATATTTCAAAATTGAACGAACCTCATCGTATAGTATTAAGTTGTATTCTACTCTGTTAGTATTCATTGTATTGCAAATAAGACAAATGGTCGAAAAACACAACAATAATATTACATGGTAGCTATAAGATCCCTGATCATGTTAGGGGCCGGGCCATAGCGCCCGGACATAAAAAAAAAAAAAAAAAAAGAGTCACCTTGTCACATTATGAAGATCTAAAGAAACTGATTGAAACAAAGTTACATCTGAATTGTTTGAAATATTCCCGTGAAAAGTGTGCCTTTTTTGTCACTGTATAATTATAAAAATCTATATCATATATCATCTGTATCTGGCAATATCTGCCGAAGGATCGATGGCAGATGGAGTAAGAAGGTCAGTAGTAAGGAAGTGGAGTAAGAAGGTGGAGAATGCATCTTGGTAAACGTAGCTTTGGACACCCACCATCCTGATCGTTAGACGACCTCAGAAAGGCTGCTTGAAAAGACTTGATTTGGAAGGCAGAAAATCATATGTTGTGGCGCACATTGGGAGAGGCCTATGTCCAGCAGTGGACTGCAATAGGTTGGTGATGATGATGATGATACATACATACATAACTTCACGCCTTTCTTACCCGAAGGTGTAGGCAGCGGCTTTTAAACCTCGTCTCGCCGTTAGGTTTACGTCCCAAATGGCCTAGGTGGCGAACCTATTGCTATAAACTTTGTGCCCGACAAAGTGTTCAGTCATCTATATTTATCACACATAACATTCGAAAACAATTTCGAAAAGTCATTGGTGTGAGCCAGTGTCAGGATTCGAACCCGCGACTTCCGGATTCAGAAGCGGGGTGCACCGAGACTGATGATGACAAATTCTAATAATTATACAAATCCGACAAAAACCATTTTTTTATGGGATAGGAGGGCAAACGAGCAGGCGTGTCACCTGATGGTAAGCAACCAACGCCGCCCATGGACCTGCAATACATTTATCATTACAGTTGTAGTAGAATAAGAAAGGGATGGGAGAGGGGAAGGGGGCCTCCGGGTACCTCTCTCACCGAACGAAACGCGGCATGAGCCACTTTACGTCGATCTTCTGAGAGGTCGTGGTATTTCACCGGTCGAGCCGGCCCATTCATGCAGCGAACTGCTTGGCTCTACCACTGTTTAATTTATCATGAATAATTCTCGATGAAATATTACCAATACAGAACATTAAATCATGCTAATTTACTTATATATCACTTCTTATTATTTCTTTCGTCTGTCGTATAGTTACATGTCGCAAACTTGAGATAGACTTCTGCACAGAAAATCGAAAATTAATGCAAAATTCACATTTGCCATATCAAACGTCTCTCAGCCACAAGAGACCAATACATAATGCAAACTTCATGCGCAAAATATAAATAAAAGAGATACTTTAATAAAAATATCGTGTTTATATCCACCGAGTTGTAGAAGTACAAATGAATACATATTAGGCTATGAGCTTAACGTACAAAAACACGGTATTTTTTTATTTAGATGGTAAAAATTTCTTTAAGATGCTAGTCTATAATATTCTAGACCAGTAGTAAGTCCTCTCACCAATATCCCCATTTGCTGGTGGGTGGGAACTGGACTGATTGCAAAGCACAAATAACTATTTGTTGATTGAGAATTCGGTTTAACAAAAAAAAATAGCAGTTTTATAGACTCATCTATCTTTGTGCTAAGCTTGATCCAGATTTGTTCAGACATTCTCCCAATTAAAATTAATAAACGTACACTGGTACACTGTCGGTTCTCACCCGTTTTTCCTTACTTACAGTCGTATATTTAAACTAAGTTTGGATATTTTAACTTTTTTCATTTATCTGCTCCACTACGTTGAAAATTATTACAATGATAAAATTAGCTAAAACATTAATCTACAAATAGAATATATATTTTTCAATTCATACGCGTACTTTATAAATTAACATGAACAACAGACCAATGTATTCATAATTAAAACCTAAAATCAACGTGTAATCCCCAAAGATGGGGACATCAAAAGGTACACAATATTTGGGCCAATAACACGGCCAGAAAATGAATCGATTGCAAAGTACATATTCACCCCTCTTTATAATTTGGCAATCTATACACATGTACTTATAAAGATTGACCTTGGACAGACTGGTAACCTAGCAACCCCAGCTCTGCACGATCCCCTAGCAGTCTAATCTGCAGATAGTCATAGCTATAGGGTTCCTATAGGTACGACGTGAAGCTAGAATTTTATTTGGGGTGTGGAGATGCTTTCTCGTTTCTCGATAAAATGATTAATAATATCTTTTTACGGACACAGCGAATTCCATATTACTAAAAATGGTTTTCGTAATTTAAGATTTGAACAGAAAGTGGTTATTCAAAATTTAAATCACATTATATTTAAAAGAAATCATGTCAAAAATGAGTCAAAAATAGGTAATATAAATTCAAATCATCATTCATCATTTGCCTTTTGAGATCCACTGCTGGACATAGGCCTCCCCCATAGAGCGCCACAACTGCTGGTCCGTTCAATCATGGGGGGTTTTTGCCATAATCGCCACGCTTGGCAGGCGGGTTGGTGATCGCAGTAGGCTGTATTTTGTTGAGAGAGAATACTGCTGCCCATTCTTCTAGCTTTCCCTTAGTCGTCTTTTACGACACCCACGGGAAGAGATGGGGTGGCGGTATTCTAAGCCGGCGCCACACAGCCTAAAATAATCTAAAGCTGGTAACTTCAATGAGTTACATATTCGGAACGTGTTATGAGTACGAAGACCTGATCACACACTCGCTAATGATTTTGTTTCAGACATTGAAAAGAAAGTGACAAAGAGGTTTTATTTTTGACCGATGAACGGTTTTATAAAAAACTAACATAACATAACTTCACGCCTTTGTTACCCGAAGGTGTAGGCAGCGGCTGTTAAGCCTCGTCTCGCCGTTATGTTTATGTCCCAAATGGAATAGATGGCGAACCAATTGTAGAACCGGGTACAAAGTTTTCAGTCATCGATATTTATCACACTTAGCTTTGGAAAACAATTAAAAAACTAAATTTGGAAAAATATAAGTCATGTCCACTTACATTTAGATATTCCCTGTTTTAATGCGTCAGCCAGCCCCGCTTAGTAACAGCATTGCGTCATTCTCCGACCCTCCACAGCACACAATCACACTGATGAATACTTTCAACACTATATCAACCTGTATCGATGTTTAGGAGTGCCTGATGGGATTGTGGTACAATACGAAATAAAGATACATAAAATACAGTGATTTCTTAGAATAATATAAAGGCATAAAATATCGTTGTTCTTATTTTGGCATTTTACTTACCCTTAAATTAGTAATCACGGTGGTCCAGTGGTCAAGTACCCCGCTTCTGAATCCAGAGATCACGGGTTTGAATCCTCACGTTGCCGCGATGGCTCACACAAATGACTTCTCGAAATTCATTTCATAAGTTATGTGTGTTAAATAACGATGACTAAAAACTTTGTGCCCGGTATGGCAATAAGTTCGCCACCTATTCCATTTACGTACGTACGTACGTAAATGGAATAGGTGTACGTGACGTAAACGGTGTACGTGACGTAAACGGTGTACGGGACGTAAACATAACGGCGAGACGAGGCTTAACAGCCGCTGCCTACATCTTCGAGCAAAAAAGGCGTGATGTTATGTTTTGTGTTATGTTATGTTTAGTTTATGTTTTTACTTTGTGTTTCAACAAATTGAACAAATATATATAATATGTAAAAATAAATATCGTATTTATTTCAAAATATGGTTAGTTAAGAAGTGATTTGCGTAACAATCACACAGCATCACAAGGATGCTCTGTTTCTCCTGCCTTCTGTCTACACCGCAAGGGACTTCGTGTGATGTTAAAAAAGTTAATATTTGTCAATCTAATGCAATTGACTGCTTTTTTTTCAATTAACCTGGAACTTCAACAGTCCTCGCCGAATGTAATACCATAATTTAACCACAATATTAAAGAGAAAAGAAATTACAAGTGAACAGTGTCTGAATCTTTTCTGGTTGATTTCAGATGCGTACAATGCCCTAAAGACCAACAAGCATATTTAAACTTATACATATGAAGTCCGCTCTGAAGATCAGCAGTGACACAGTGAACTGACTCGTGACGACACATTTACCTCCAATGGAGCCAGCCCTCGCACATTTTTGTCCTTACAACACAGTCTCCCCATGACACACTTGATGTTACCCCTCGGTGATTACTTCCCTTCCTCCCTTACCCCACACACAAACCGTAATGCCCTAAGCTAGTGCTAAAACCTAGGTATATCTACATTCAGTTGCTCAACGAGATTTGAGAAGGGGAACGCCAGAAGGGGTGCAACGATCGTACTTTAGAAATCTATACAACTATACAAACGAATAAAATCCGAGTTGCAATAACAAAATAACTTATTTTTAAAAGCTTTTATTTAACTTGCACTGTATGTATGGTAAGTATTTATGTTCGGGTTAAAACTTTGAACTCAATTTTTAAGTAGAATCTTTAACCGATTGAGCCTGGAATTTTGTATACGCGTTTACTTTGGATGACAACGCATGATATTATATTGTGTGACATCGTTCTAAATCTGATTTGGTTTATTATTACTTCATCATCATCATCATCAGCCTTTTGATGTTCACTGTTGGACGTAGGCCTCTCCCGTAATGCGATTTTGAGTAATATAGGCCATTTTCATGCAAGTTTTACTTTTAATTCATTTCCTAGCAAATCTTTTAATTGCGTGGATTTAAGTTAAACAGCTAGGTTGTACTAAATTTTTGGTATATGTATACATTTTCCTTGAAGGGTGTAACTCTGTGTCGGCCTCGTGTTTTGAGCAAATACTTCACACAAAATACACGGTATCTGATACTTCACGTTTGGGATTAAATTTGTGTCTCTTTTATACTGAACGGAAAATCAAAGACATGTTTTATCAAAGAATGTTTGGTATCTCGTTAAAAGTATATCAAGTCAATGCCCATTTTAATGAATTCCAGTCAAGCATACAAATTGGGAGTCACCTTAAAGAGTGTCCATTAAAATGAGTCCAACATCCGAGCAGCCTCAAATTAACTTTTGCGTAAAAGTTTACCCGCAAAATAATTAAGGATCCAACCACAATTATCATCGCAAAATCAAACATTCCCTTTGATCGGTGTTTTAGAAACATCATTGCCAGTAATATTTACTTTACTGCGGTGGAAATACGGTCACTATTTGTAGGAAGTTTGATTTTTTGAATGATTTCGTACGGAGACAATTTTAATAACCGAAAGGGCGTGAACCAAAAGTTTTACACTTTGCCTTTTTGCTCTAAATTCTCAAAGGGAACCACGGTGATGATTATAATTATTTATCAATTGTGAATGAAGTTCCTCCAGAAGTAATTTCAGAGTAATTGCGTGCCGCTTAAAGTAGCATTTAATGAATAATATTTCGATTTGAACAGAAACCTCGTTCCTGTCGTTGTTAAGAAGCAGACAGGGTCATTGAAAAGGAGGGAGAGAATTTCTTTTTCGAAGTTTCCTCGAGACTTAAAATTATTTTGCTTGAAGGAATCCTTCAGAGTCTTAACTACTTGGCAACTGGATATTTGATATTAAGGTGATATTATGATAATCGGATTTAACCTTATTAAATCCAGTACAGGTAACAAACAGACGTTCCCCCGGGATCCGTCCATTTGATAGGACACGTAAGTACCTGCCTTTGTCATTTATTGCCACTTAGCCAATTGTTTCAGAAATGAATATTTTATTAAATAACTAGTTTTACCCGCGGTTTCACTTACACAGAGGCACTCGTGGGAAGTTCAAATTTAGAAAAATAATCATAAGTGCCGTAATATTTATTAAGAACTATTCCAATTTCTTTAATATAAAAGTATCTACAGTTTCGGTGGCGCAATGGCGCCCCGCTTCTGATTCAAGAAGTAGTGGGTTCAAATCCTGGCACTGGCACACACCAATGACTTTTCGAAATTCTTTTCGGAAGTTATCTATACTTATATTATAAAGCGGAAGAGTTTGTTTGTTTGTTTGTTTGTTTGTTTGAACGCGCTAATCTCAGAAACCACCGATCCGATTTCAAAAATTCTTTCACTGGTGTATAGTCCATTTATCGAGGAAGGCTTTAGGCTATATTATATTTTCAAATAAATTAGGGATCCTTACTATAAGTTCAATAATATAACCCAAGGTGTAAGAAAAAGACCCGAAAAATATTCTTAAATCGCGAACGCTGCAAAAACTATTGATTATAGAACAAAACAATGTACTACACTTTTACAGAACATATAATTGTCGACAGAAAAGTCCGCGACGCCATATGTCTAACTATTGTAGTTATCGCACAATAAGTGTTTTTTGAATTTTTAAAAATAATTATAATGAGGTCGTTTTAAAAGTTCTTTATTTTGTACTTTGGTATTAACTCTACTCAAAATAAATTACTTCAATATAAAGATAGATTCAATACTTTTGTAGAACTTTTTGAATGATTCAATTCGGACATTTAATTCAAAAGATATCGCAAAATACAAAATTATGTAAGTATACGTTTCTTAGGCAAATATTCCGCGCACATATATATGTTCGGGAGACCCGCCTGATTCGGTCATGAGCGCCGCTCATAGCTGGCAGGTAATTTTTTTTTTAATTTTCTTAGACTTTTTTTTTCTTTTTATCCTAATGAGTTTGTAGTATTTAATCGTCTTAGGTATTTGTATATTTATTTTGTAATAATTAATAGGTAATGTGAACCTGTAACATCTGTGACCCCGTGTCTATTTAGACACATTAGATTAGAATTTGATCTATTTAAGAGTATAATAAACGGGAAATAACACGACAAGTGTATGTAAACAAATACTTACTTTTATTATTGGCTTGATGTTTCGGCCTGGTTGCACTGGCCGTAGTCACAAGCAGACAGATAATTTGTTTACCTAAATGTGTCGCGTTATTTTCCGTTCATTATATTTATGTAATATGGAACGCGAATATTAAAAGATTTAAAAAGATTTTCATACTTAAGTAACCAAAGTCATGGGTCAAAGCTAGAGTTAGTTTATAGTTAGCGCTTCACGCAGATATTATAATATTATCTATAATTCTTTACAATATTGCAACTTCATTTAAATGGACGAAGCGCAAGATATCCCTACGCACCTCAATCTTGGCGTCTTTTGTTAAAATATAAAGACTTAGCGAGTTTGATACACATCTGCATACCACATAGTTGCCCATCTATATATATTTATATTTTTAATGTCGTGATCTCTTTTAAAATTTAGTGAATTTATTTTGAGAAATATAGAAAATAGAAAATATAGAAAGAGTAATACCAATGTGCCAAATCGACATCATTTAAAATATAAAAAAAACACTCACTGTAAGTTAGCCATACTGATAAGAACATGTGGTGACCAGGTTTTTTTTTTAAATCGACGACAATGACAAATAAAAAAAAAAGGTTCAAGTAGTATTAAAAAAAACTAAAGATTGACAAAAAACTTCTGACAAAGTCCCTGGTATTGCTATTGATTGAAGTTGATAATAATTTTTTTATGGAATAGGAGGGCAAAGGAGAAAGCGCCCATGAACACCGGCATCACTTATAGTGTTACCGTTGCGTTGCCGACCTTTAAGGGAGAAAGATGGGGAAGGGAGGTGGACCTCCGGGTACCTCTCTCACCGAACGAAACGCGGCATGAGCCACTTTACGTCGATCTTCTGGGAGGTGGCGGTATTTTACCGGTTGAGCCCATTCATGCATTCATTTAACTGCTTAATATTTTAACTGCCATTATTTTCCTCATATCTAGGTTGTTAGTCGATAATATCAAAACCTAAGCATTAAGGTGTGTAATAATCGTGCCTTATGACGCTTTGTACCCTTTACCTACCCCGCAAGGGATCTGGCGTGAAGTTATGTATGTATGTATCAGGAACTTGAATTGAAAAAAAATAGTGTTAGATAGTCCATATAAGAGGAAAGCTTTGAGGTATTAATATGATCGCGGCAATAATCTTTTTTGTGTAAAATGTCTAAAATATGGCGGTACGAAGTTCGCGCGGTCTGCTAGTGTGTGATAAATATCGATGACTGAAAACTTTGTGCCCGGTATGGCAATAGGTTCGCCACCTTACAATTACACATTACCTTACCATTTGGGACGTAAATATAACGACGAGACGAGGCTTAACAGCCGCTGCATACACCTTCGAGTAACAAAAGGCGTGAAGTTATATTATGTTATGTTATAAAAGTATCTTGTGTACCTTTTAATGCCTTCAAACATATGTAGGTACACAATGTTTCATGAATTATCATTGTTGGGGTAGTTTCATCTTTAGATGATGGCAATCATACTTATTTTCTTTTATTTTATTTATTTTTTTATTTATGGGATAGGAAGGCAAACGAGCAAGCGTGTCACCTGATGGTAAGCAACCTACGCTGCCCATGGACACCAGCAACACATATGGTGTTACTGTTGCGTTCACAGAAATAGATCAAGATAGAACGGCCGCGATGTCAAATTTCTATACATTTCGAACGTGTCACTTTTTTGAAAAACCACGCCCACAGCGTGACGTCATTTTCATTGTGAGCGGGGCGACTAGTTAGGAGACACATCATTACATTATCGATGTTAATATCGGCAACGTGTGTTAATTTTATTATTTTTATATTGTACCAACTTTATTGATTTTGTGTAACGATAATCATAGAAAGTAAAACATGTTAAATACTTTAATCTGACATATTAAAACCTAAAATATATTTTTCCAACAGTATATAAAATTTAATTATAAATATTTTACTGTCCTTGAAACTACACATATTTATTAAATATTTGCCTTTTTGTAAGGGTTGGCCTCACAGTCCTGGTTAAATAATGAAGCCGAACGTCTACATATACCTCGGTTACTGCCCGTTTGAGAACAACGAGATGATTTTCCATCGGCGATTGGTCAAATTGGTGAAAACTTATACTGTCAAATAAACTGCTGCCAATGTAATTACGAAACACTTTGGTTGAAATTTGTGGTGTTAGAATAAAGTAGGGACAAAGCAAGACATGAGCTGATACTCAAATTATTATTGAATTAATTTATCGATAAGTCCTAAGACTCAACGATACATGGAGTGCCCATCTCTAACATTCGAAGACCAATCACAGCGATAAACAGACACAGCGATCAACTGGCAGGTGTATTGTGTATTTCGTTCGATTCGACGTACATTACGCGTATAATTAATGCGCGCAATGGTTTCTTGATCTATTTCTGTGGTTGCGTTGCTGACCTTTAAGGGAGCGGGATAGGAAAGGATGGGTAAGGGGGTAGGGCCTCCGGGTACCTCTCTCACCAAACGAAACGCGGCATGAACCACTTTACGTCGATCTTCTGAGAGGTCGTGGTATTTAAGCGGTGGAGCCGGCCCATTCATGCAGCAAACTGCTTGGCTCTACCACTGTTCATATTTATAACATCAGTAGGGATAAGAGAGCCGAACTTATCTCAATAAGATTTTTTTTTCTTTTAGTATTAGTTCACGTAAGTTTTGAATAAATATCAGAAAATATAAAAAATAATAACTTAAACTTTATTAAACTTCACAAACATAAAGATAATACACATAATAACAATATACTATAATATTTTTTTAAACGTATTTTAATAAATTAAAAAAATAATCAAGAAAATAAGTGACATGGAAGTATTGTTTCGTTTCTAAAAAAACATAGTGTGTTGTTTGTATTCAAAACTTCAGGATATAAGTTTTTTCTCTAACCCTAAAAAACACAAGTGGGTACAAACATCCATCATGTATTATCAATCGGTTATCGCGCATGGCTTTATTTAGTAAAAGGCATGAAATGAAGATGCCAAAGGGGGTTTCGATAGGTCCATCAATCAAAATTCGTGGTTTAGAAGCTTGTCAAACGTTATCTGTCTATACGCCCAACGGAGCGAGTAATAGCTACTTACCTGCTACCCTATACTAAGATTATCTCATCTTTTGCAATTTTTTATTCTTTTCCAAATTAAATTGGAAATGTTTCTTGCAAAAAAAATACTTGCCAGATGAAAGACAGTTTGATGTGATAACCTGGAGCTACAATGCCAGTTTCTCGTTTACATTAATGTCAGTGATTTTGACATATACAAGAATTTTGAACGGAATTCAGAGATATCATTAAACATAAAATTCGCTACGTATAGAAATTTTATTTCCACAAAAGATTTTTACAGTATCTTTCCAGGCAGATCTTTCCATGAACGGTCTTGACCGGTGGTATACCACGACTTCTTAGAAAGTCGATGTAAAGTGGCACAAGTCACGTTTCCTTCGGTGGGAGAGTTATCTGGAGGCCCACTCCTTTTCATTTCTGCTCCCCATCCTTCTCCCAAGTCCATCTCAAAAGGCCAAATATTGTCGCCTGAGTATTGTCGATGTTCATGCATGGCACTATTCGCTTCCCACCAGATGACCCGCTTTCTCGAATCCTATAAAGAAATAAAACCGTAAACTTCATTTCTTAGATTTGTATGTATAATTTGAGCTAAACACGACATAGTAATTACTAATACATTAAATATTCACATATATCGCATGGATCTGGGAACCCATTATCCCAAAGGAACATATCCTGATTAACACTAATTCTTACCCCCCCGGAATAAAATACAACGGTGTAAAGTTATCAACAAGACTCGCAGCTCACAAATAAACGGACCTCTAATGGGTCAGAAGGGATCTCTTCTTTAATGGCCACTCGTAAATTGAACGAAAATAATTAAAATCGCACCATCCACATTTTGGGAGACCAGAACATGGCTATTATACATATGGTACGTACTGCACAAAAGGGTTACACGTTTGATGAAAGAGGACGGGCCGAGTGAATGGTTGTATCAACATATTCAAGCAAAAATATCTACATAGCTTACTCTTATAACTTATAATGAAAAAAAACGATTTCTCTTAAATTTACTAGTGTGGCAACCATGTTCGAAATATTAAAAATAAATACTATACATATTACGTTCTTGTTTTGTATTGAATTAATTAAAAATAAATTAGCTTATTAGTATTAGCAGTGGTAGAGTCTCGCAGTTCGGTGCTTGAATGGGCCGGCTCGACCGGTGAAATACCACGACATCTCGAAATATCGGCGTGGGTTCGTGCTGCGTTTCGTATGGTGAGAGAGGTGTCCGTAGGCCCGATTCCTTTTCCCTTCCTACTCTTGTAAAGGACGGTCAGATGAAAGAAAGAACTCACTACGGTGTTTATGGGCGGTGAGTAGTTGCTTAAGATCAGGTGACAAACTTGCTCGTTTTTTTCTCCTGTCCCTAAAAAATAAAAATAACGTTGTAGACGCAAGACACACTGCAACTTCTAGCTTTCCTAGATAAACAAATGCATAAGGAGATAACGGATTTTATATATTTCTTTGTAAATCCATACGTATAATGATTGAAAAAATTAAGATACTGTTTGCATCTTAATTTTTTCATCAACATCCGTGCCCATCACAAATATTTGTACAGCCGAAGATAAAATACGCAGACTTCTTATTTTACAAATGCACCAAGAAGGCCCTCTTATGTCACGCTAACAGTTAAGAATTCTTCAAGGCAAAAAAACATCGGGTAGCATTTTAGGTATATATACTGTGTACAAAAAAAAAGTTATTTTTTAATTTCGATCAAATGCTATCAGTTAATTAAAACCAGAAGTAATAACAATTACATATAAAATAGACAACTAGTACCGTAAATATAAATACAACCCTAAAATAGTAATATACGGTCGTGTGGACCAATAATAAATATTGCAAAGTGGACTACTACGTTCAACAAAACAAGTCTCACCCGCACTCAGTCAGATTAAATTTGAATGCAGTTGTAAAAGAATGATGACCGTTAGTTTTGATTAGAGTTTCACCGATAAAAAATCTGTAAACTAGAATAAATAACTGTTGGGAATACGAATACACTGCGGTGCTTAATTACAAAAGTTTTGTGAGCAAAAAATTAATCTAAAATTTGACATTTTACGAATGGGAGAGTATCATAATAGTTTATTAACATAACAATATAACTTCACGCCAAATCTCTTGTGACATAAACAGAGAAAACAGAGCACCACAATACACGATAACTAGCAACATTTTGTTTCATAACTCTGGACATATACACGCGTCGGTTTTTAAGGCTCCTCATATCACCTTGCGCGAGGACTATTAATAAAAAAATATATAATTAAAGTTTTCTTATAATTGTGTTACTTTGGTACAGTTGTAAAAAGTTATTTTACGTTTGTCATTCATAATAATGTAACCCATAGCTTCTAAAAACTCATAAGCGTGTCACAGTCGTCGATCGCGGTATGTGTAATAAATTATGAATATCGTGCACAAGATCTAACAGTCTCGGTGGTCCAGTGGTCGACGACACCACACGACTTCTAATCCAGAGGTCGCGGGTTCGAAACCTGACACTGACTCATACCAATGATTTTTCGAAGTTTTCGGGAGTTATGTGTGATAAATGATGATGACTGAAAAATTGTGGCCGGTATGGCAATAGGTTCGCCACTTATTCCATTTGGGACGTAAACATAACGGCGAGACAAGGGTTAACAGCCGCTGCCTACACCTTTGGGGAACAAAGGCGTGAAGTTATGTTATGTTGTTGCACACAAGAAATCAAAAACAGGAACTTTGTAACAATATAATTAATAACAATGGACAATCTAATAATTTATTTTTTAAATGCAGGATTTTTTTATAGGTCTGGTCTAGGTATAAGCAGAACTAGGGTTTTTTATAGTCATTTTAAATTACAAATATAAAACGAACAGACAGATTGATGATGGTGATGATTGGATTTTTAAAAGTAAAAGTGCCAAAACAATACGACTGGAATGAAAATGCCTGAAATGGAAATTCTATCAATGAGAATGGCTTATTTTAGTCTGGCCTCACGTCAGTCTGTCAGACAGATTTTTTTTTCCAACTCTGAATGGACAGGGACAAAAGGCGAGTCTGCCATTTTTTACTATTTATTTTTTGTTTAGCAACCAAAAAACTGTATTTCAGTGTTTCATACAACTACGAGTGTGTTACCTTTCGAAATAATCATGTGAGTATATTTTGAAAAATTTTATTGTACGTAAATAAATCTTAATTCCAGTTCAAAGTTCCACAGTTCGTATCCTGACTCACATATGTGATTCCTAAAATTATGTGTGTTAGAAAACAAAAACAATAATTCTTGCTCGCAATTTGCGACTCAATTATCATCAAAATCATTTTTTCTTTACTATATCATATATGAATTATAGATCAAAACCACCCCGTTGACACCCCCTAACTATTAAAAAAAACGAATCAAAATCCGTTGCATAGTTTTAAAGATATGCGCATATAAGGGGACAGACAGCGGAAAGTGACTTTGTTTTATACTATGTAATGATTAAGATATTAGTTACTCAATACTCTTACATATATGATAACACTTACTGATAACAATATGTATATTAGCAAGACTTAACAAATTATTAAGTCATATCCATGTTACTGTACTTCGAACATAAAAAATAATGCCTATGATATCAAGTGTTAAAAGCTTGAAGGTCAAAATATAAGACATAATTAAACATTTTATGTATAATATTAATCTATAACTCAATTATATATAAAATAATAATGAAGTCTCGGTGGTCAACAGGTCGCGGGTTCGAACGCTGGCTAACACCAATGAATTTTCTAAATTAATATCGAAACTTTAAACTTAGTGTTATACAAATCGATGACTGTTATCTTTGTGCCCGGTATGGTAATAGGTTCACCACCTATTCCATTTGGGACGTAAACATAACAGCAAGTCGAGGCTTAGCAACCACTGCCTGCCCCTTCAGGTAGAAAAGGCGTGAAGTTATGCTATGTTTTCATAATGAAGAGTTCCCAATATTAACAGTCATTGGAATGAAATTTTATAGGGTGCTATCATATTCCTCCACGTAGCTGAAAAATATGACTTTGAATCTATGCACTAACAAAGTCATTTAATTCCAAACGGACACCTTTGCTATTATAAATAATAAAATAAAAAGTGTCTGTTTGTAATATTGAAATAAGGATTTTTTTTCACATTCATATGAATAATTTTTGTTTGCCTGTCCGTCTGTCTGTCTGTTTCTTCTGGGTCCAGCCGGCTCGGAAATGGCGTGACCGATTTTGACGGGACTCTTATTGGCAGGTAGCTGGTGCACTAAAAAGTAACTTATACAACTTTTTTTAGAAAACATTTATTTGTTGCTTCCGAGGCGAAACAAAGTTCGCCGGGTCAGCTAGTAGTATCACACGACGGGCCTGGTGGCGCATTGGTAAAATTACTGGCTGCAGCAATGAGGTCGGGGGTTAGATTCCCACCCGAGCACAAATATTTGTGACAAACATGAATATTTGTGCGGCGCGGCGTCTGGGTGTTTTTTATATATTATAAGTATGTATCTACAAAATAAAAGTATATATGTATTAATATCCGTTATCTAGTATCCGTAACACAAATATTAATTGCTTAGCTTGAAACCCTGTAGTTCCAAGCTATTATTATTAAATTATAAAGATTTTTTTTCATTATTAACTTATTATAAGCATTGTTATTTTTAATATACGGGCTCGGCTTTCAGCCATTAGTGCCAGCTAAGGGCTAAGTGAAACTTGAATTATATGCGTTGGTCTAGACGAGCCATTGTGAGAAAAACAAATTAATTCCCATTCTATTGCACGCCTCCGAAAAGTGCTGTAGCAAAAATTTATGTCCCCCTATTGAATTATTGACTTTGTAAAAATAGTAATATAAAAAGAAAAAAAAACAAATTAACTAACAAAGTTTAGTAACATAAATCAACGTGTTAGTTGTGGATAAAGTCGATGTGCAAAAAAAGTTTCTTTACCATTTAGAAAAAATATACGTAGGTGTGTAAAAAAGCCTGATTATTTCAGTTAAACCTTTCTTTTACGTCATAGAGCAAGTTTTAAGAATCTTATTCTTTGGATTCCCAAGGAGGATCAGGAGGGAGGGAGTCAGGAAGGCGGGTGGTGATAAAACCACAGCAAATTTTTGGACAACATGGATAGTTTGCAAGGATAACGTGGTGGGCCGACTACACTTAGTGCGGGATAAGGACAGGATTCTTTGGATTCTGAAATCTCGTCAATCTAAGGAGATACGTTATTTTGTAAATGTATCAAATTGATTAAAACAACTTTTAGGATTGTATCGCGTTTATTTATTATTTATTTTTATTTATTTCCCGACGTTTCGAACTCTTTACAGAGATCATTTTCACGAGTATGAACAAAAAGATGGTAGTTGTTCAAAAGCTATCTTCATTGATACAGAGAGCACCCACTTTTTGGAAATAAAAATCAAAAAGTTGATGTTAAAAATATGATTTTTACTATTGGTAACCCACATCAGACCATGAGAACAAAAGTTAAATACTTATTTATAAGTTGCATTAATATATCCTGCTTCTAAAGATCCTTTGTTGTATGATTTAATAAGTAAACGTTGTTATTATTAAATTATTACAAATTATCATATTTTCTAAGTTGGTTGAGATTAAAGTATGACTATTATTAAATACTCATTGATTTTAAATTAAAAGGTAAAGTGTTTATTAAAAATCTACCACTGGGTCAAAAACGCGGCCAGGCCTGAGAAAAAAAATTGCGTGGAGTCCCGCCGCGCTATAGAAGTGGAACTTTGTAACGTGTATTCCAGTCTTGCGCATAGTAGTTCGCGACTGAGATCGCTCAGTTTAGGTCGCCGCTCCTCAACGACCTAGTTCGCTCTTTTAGTTCGCCCGCTTCCTCAGCTCCTAGTTCAAAATGTAAAGGAACGCAGACAAATCGTTTCTTAGTTCGTTCGCACGCGACAAAATCTTTTCCTTCGTTCATAGTTGATCGTATCTAAGAAAATAATATAACCAGTTTTTAGAAAAAAAAAATGGTATTTAATTTTTTCACTTGTACTTGTTTTTAATAACTAAGAGTAACTTACATATACGAGTAAGTAGGTATATGTATATACATTTACTTACACAAAGTAACAAATTTCACACTAAGTATAATTTAGTCTTGGTGGTCCAGTGGTCGAGCACACGGCTTTTGAAACCAGAGGTCGCGGGTTCAAATCCTGGCCAATGACCTTTCCAATTTCGAAAGATAAGTGTGATAAATATCGATGACTTAAAAACTTTGTGCCCGGTATGACTATAGGTTCGCCACCTATTCCACTTAAGACGTAAACATAACGGGGCTTAATAGCCACTGCTTACACCTTCGGGTAGAAAAAAGCGTGAAGTTATGTTATGTCACACAAATAAGACAAATCATACGGTTCCTTAGGTTTAATAATTAACATTTAGTAATAGTTATTCATACATACATATCTTCACGCCAAATCCCTTGCGGGGTAAGCAGAGAGAACGGAGCGCCATAAGGCACGCCTCACTCAATTCGTTGACTTTCATAACTCTTTTTATGCATGCGCGTCGATTTTTCTATATAGTTATATAATATTTTCTATATAATAGTTCTTCATTTCAATAATTATTGATATGGTTTTGCCGCGAAAAAGTTTTGTTGGAAATAGAAATGATGAATTCGGTCACGAACTAAAGAACTAAGGAGCTGGAAATGAGCGACATAGTTCGCTCAGTTCGTCTATAGGAGCGATCTTTTGAACTAGGTCGTTCGCGAACTACAAAGCCTATTTTTATGGGTCACAGACACTTAAAAATAGTCAGTAAATAATTAAAAATATACATTTATAATATACTGCTAATGTAAGTAAGGGTAAGGTCTGGTGTTGCGTTGGTAAAACTACCGACTGTGGAATCAAGATTGGCGGATTCGATCCCCACCCAAGTATAAATATTTATCTGGGTCTAGGTAGAATCTGGCTGGAGGTGGCGCCTCACAAAAATTAGGCTCTGTGGTTCCACCGCCTCACTCGGCGCTAGGAACCACCAGCCGCGCGGATCGAGGTGGGTGACACGGTTGTCCCGGTGGCGAAGTACTTGAAATACTTCGGCCTCACCCTGAACAGCGTCTGGAGCTTCGAGGAGTACTTCGTGAGGATGGTCCCCCGAGTGGGACGGGTGGCAAGCGCGCTACTCCGCCTCCCCCGAGATTCACCGCCTCTACGGTGGTGTTGCGCGATCCGTGGCCCTGTACGGGGCTCCCGCAGTGGCTGTTATGCCTCGACTCGCTGTTTTGTTTACGTCCCAACTGGAATGGCGA
Organism: Euproctis similis; assembly: GCA_905147225.2. Classification (NCBI taxonomy): domain Eukaryota; kingdom Metazoa; phylum Arthropoda; class Insecta; order Lepidoptera; family Erebidae; genus Euproctis; species Euproctis similis. The sequence continues at coordinate 14,973,760 of LR990114.1, read as the reverse complement.
ACCTATTGTCCTACATAGGGTGCAAAGGTTTCAGCCATCGGCATTTATTACACTCAGCTTTCAAACATAATTTCGAAAAGTCATTTGTGTTAGCCAGGATAGGAACCCACAACTTTTTGATTTAGGAGGGAGGTGCTCGACCACTGGACCGCCGAGATTACCGAGATGACTACTATTTACTTCAAAATTGAGTTCTAATATTCACCCGAACATACATATGTCGGCGCAGGACGCCATCTAGCGGCATATCATGTCAACTATATATAATAATAACCCTATAAAACTTTATTAGGTAAACTGATTTATTATGATTACATGTTATTACATATTTATTTATTTTTTATTTTATTTATTTATTTGGTTCACCAACAACTTAACATTCTTAAAAGTAAGTATTAGGTATAACATTCATTGGTAATATCACAATGTTAAGTCTCTTAAAGGTAAACACCGCATTCGTGATTACATCGAACTTACACTATTTAACATTAATAAGTAGGTATGTATGTAAGTATATATTGTTTAGTAGGCAGATAATATTACAGTAACAACATTTTTTTCTTATACGATCTTAAAGTATCAAAATGAATTTATGTCAAGATATTACTAAAATCTATTATTTAGTTAAGTAAAATGCGCGAAATGTATAATTATGGGATTAAACAATTCATTCAATTTCGTAACTGTTTTGATATTTCCTTTTATTGTTTAAATCAATACTGATGCTGCATGAATATTGATAATAATTTTTATAATTGATATCTTAATACTAAATAATATCAACTCGTTCTATGTAATATATGTAAAATAAGAGAACTTAATCCTAGTAGCGCCATCCGCCGAAGGATAGTGAATTTATGATAATTACAATAATTAATTTATATATTTACAAACTCTTTCGTACTAAAACTGGTCAAGATATTACTAAAATCTATTATTTAGTTAAATAAAATGCGCGAAATTTATAACTATGTGATTTAACAATTCATTATGTTGCGTAACTGCTTTGATATTTCCTTTTAAATCCTGTTTAAATCAATACTGATGCTGCATGAATATTGATAATAATTATTTTCATAATTGATATCTTAATACTAAATAATATCAACTCGTTCTATGTAATATATGTAAAATAAGAGAACTTAATCCTAGTAGCGCCATCCGCCGAAAGATAGTGAATTTATGATAATTACAAAAATTTATTTATATATTTACAAACTCTTTCGTACTAAAACTGGTCAAGATATTACTAAAATCTATTATTTAGTTAAATAAAATGCGCGAAATTTATAATTATGTGATTTAACAATTCATTATGTTGCGTAACTGTTTTGATATTTCCTTTTATTGTTTACTTGTTTAAATCAATACTGATGCTGCATGAATATTCATAATAATTATTTTCATAATTAATATCTTAATACTAGATAATATCAACTCATTCTATGTAATAAATGTGAAATAAGAGAACTTAATTTTAAAACATCCTAGTATCCGTCGAAAGATAGTGAATTTTGATTGTTGAAATAAGTAATTTATTCATTTACAAACTATTTCGTACTAAAACTGCTGTTATAATTATTTTAAAATTGTTATTTTGAATTTTATTGTTTTTCAAGTATAATTCTCGAGTAGATTCATTTGTTATGTAAAAAGATGTTGTTAACTGAGTTTATCATTTTTGTAATATCAATTATGACCAGCTAGTACCACCATCCGCCACTAGATGTCTGGACGGGTAGTTTAAAAAGTCGCTATACCTTTTCGTCCTTGGTTTATATGGATCTTGGCTTTTTATCTTATCAATATATAATATTAATAATGGCCGCAAGGGGGCGTTAAAAGCGTTAAACGCTCTTGCACGAGACATTAGATAGAAGTTCCACTTCAAAAAAAAATGAATCAAATTTCGGTATGTAAGTATGTATTTGGGTTGGGTAATTGGGTTGGAAATCAATGAAACGACTCCGATATGAGTGGATAACCTTTATAAAACAATGGCTTTATATTTTCATTACAATGTAAATACGGTTTTGTTTTCAAGACTGACTAAGAAGTTATTTTTTCAAGATTTACTAAGCAGATATATAACGTAAAAGCGCAAGGATGTAAGAGTTAAGGACGACCATGATACACTTTTAATGATTAAAGCGTGTCCTAGCGAAAGGTGATGTCAGGCGCCTTAAAAATTGACGTACGTGAATGGCAAGAATTATAAGAGTCAAAGAAGCGAGTGAGTTGTGTAAGAATTGTGTCTTACTCACTCTCTCGCAGCACTGTGTTCTTTCTGCCTACCCCACAATGGACTTGTCGTGAAGTTCATTAAGTACCTATATCAGCCATAACTTTTTCTTTTAGCGTTAACTAGTATGAATAACTTCTATTATTATTTCTATAAACTATTCTTAAATAAAAGTTCTGTGACATATTATATTAGTTATGTTAGCGTCACAAGTAAAATAAACATGGTTTCATATTGTAAACTTGTTCATGTTTAAAACGTTGTTTTATTCGACACAAAATTCCACGCAAAACATGTTTCCCGCGTCTCTGATACACAGTAAGACAGAACACTTCACTAGGCACTTTGTTATTTACGACAAAAATATACATAAAAGTGTAAAATAAGAGGACCGAGCTGAAGTGCTTCACGAAGTCAGTCTGGAAGCGCTTCGGTACCGTCGGATTCTAATGTTTATCTGTAACGGTTCGTTGATTTTACTACCGAAGTTAGTGAGACGTTTTTAGTGAACGCGACATAAAAAAAAAAACAAAAAATAATAATAAAACTACCATTTTTATATTCTATTTTTAAACGTATAAGTCTTTGATATAAAATGTGTATCAATCTATTTATCTTGTCTATGGATTCATTGATGGAGATTATGTAATGTTAACTTTGTTAGACTGACGTTGTTTTAATATATGCTTTCATTGATAAAAAAAGCTTTTATTTCAATTTCAAATACGATAAGCATATTGTCCTTATATACAAAATATTGGTAACTTGAAAAAAATACTCATTTTTAACGCTTTTTGTACGTCTAATTAAAATAATACACAGTAATAAAAGTCTTTCCTACATTTTGGTTTTCACAAAAACTATAGAAGGTCTTGGGCTTGAATCCTGGGAAATCTTATTTATGGAAAAAAGAGGGGCAAAGAAGCACGCGGGGCACCAGATGGAAAGTGACTACCGCCTGCCATGAACATTTGAAACACCAGGGGTACCACATCAGCGTTGCCGGCCTTTAAGACGGGAATACGCTCGTGTCTTGTTGGTAATAATCCAGAAATACCGTTTCCGGCAACTGGTGGAGCACTGCGTGGTAAGAATCATCATTGGCGAAAATGGAAATGGAATATGACGAAAATCAGCATGTGATATTAATGAACAATTCCTCAGAGCACTGCCCGTGGTACATGCGGCATATAACGGCGAAACTACAGCTATCATATCCATGAGCTATAGTTACTTGTCTGGTGACAGACAGACTAACAGTGGAGACTTAATATAGATCCAGTTTTGACCCTTTGAATTCAGTTGGACTAATCTAATTTTGACCAATGTATGTTAATGTCTCGATACCTACACCATAGTTTCAAAGATTTGATTTGGCGAGATATAACATAACTTCACGCCTTTTTCTATCGGAAGGTGTAGGCAGTGGCTGTTAAGCCTCGACTCGCCGTTATGTTTACGTCCCAAATGAATAGGTAGCGAACCTATCGCCTTACCAGACAAAAAGTTTTTAGTCATTTGACGGGCCTCGTGGCGCATAGGTAAAACTACCGCCTGCAGCAATGAGGTCGTGGGTTCGATTCCCACCCGAGCACAAATATTTGTGACAAACATGAATATTTGTGTGGTGTCTGGGTGTTTTTCTATGTATTATAAGTATGTATTTACAAAAGCAAAGTACATATGTATTAATATCCGTTATCATCCATAACACACGCATTTAGTTTCTTACCTTGGAGCTAGAAGGTGCTGTGTGTATTGTGTCCAAGATATTATTATGTCCAAGATATTATAGTCACCGATATTTATCACACATAACTTTCGAAATTAATTAATTTCGAAAAGGCATTGGTGTGTGCCAGGATTCGTACCCGAGACCTCTGGCGAGACGAAGCGAAATTTTAATAACCCCGCAAAAATGTGTTGCGGTGTATATATTTCACATTAATACTCGTCATTACAGCTTACAGCAGCTTTAAATCGTTAAATTAAAGGGTTATAAAATTTTATGTCGCTCTCAAACTTGGTAGGGTTTTAATTAAAAACGCCTTCTGAATAAAGATGCCTTAATATGTCCGACGATTATAAATGTACGTCTTTAGTTATTAAAATATCCTTTGTCATTATCATATCTATTATATTTTAGCTATTTGAAAAATAACTATAGAAGCGTATGAAGCATTTTTCCTTTGAGAGAAGTATTCTAATCCTAACACGCATAGCTGAATATTGAATAGAACCTTAAGAACCTTAAAAAGAAACGTTCGAACTTGCTTAGGGCATTGCAATTCGCTCTATAAATTTCAGGCGGTTAAATACCGCGACCTCTATGAATCTGGATGAAAAGTGGCTCGTGGTGGTCAGATATTTATTTGGAGACCTACCCTCTTCGCCCTCTTATCTCATACTTTCTAAAAGCCCGGCTACGTAGCTGTGACCCCCTGAGCGTTGAAGATGACCATCGGCGGTGTTAGTCGATTACTTACAGATGTATCATATCCATATAAGATCCCTTTTGTTATAAATAAAAAAGAAAATTTAAAACCAAAGATTCATGAAAAAATATTATGTTTTAATTTCATGAAATTTTCACCTATCGAGAAATTAAATAGGATATAACAATTTAAAAAATAATTTCTTATCTTTATATCTGTATATAATCTCTCTTAAAAAATATAAGTTTAAGTACATTCTCATATTAAAGAATTATAATAAATAATCAGTTTATACAGCTTGAGTAAAAAAATCCGGGTTAGAATCCTGAGACCACATCAAAAACCTTTTCGGCATTTATTTATTTGTTACAAATTTACGTCTGGTCTAAGACTCAGCAATCTATTTCATGGCTTAAAAACAAATAATTGCTTCTCACTGCCCATACCTTCTACTGTCGAGGGCGTAAATATATGTTTAAGAATCTAAATACAAGAAAATTTGATTAAAGCTAAAAGTGAATATACAACAAAGCTATCCCTGTAACAAAGACTCAACGGATACGTCGCGGTTTGCAAATACAGAGCTATAACTCACAATTACAATTATTTATTGCATTTTGCGGTTTGAAAATTAATTCCAGATATTATAATAAATATATTCCAGTATATTCAAGCTTGAATTATAAAGATTAGACAGTTAGTCCGTGGTAGAGCAGCCCGCTTTTGAATGAAGAACTCCGGTTTGAATCCGGACTCTCAACAATGGCTTTGGAAATTCTTTTCGGAAGTTTAACACGGAACAGTGGTAGAGCCAAGCAGTTCGCTGCATGAATGGGCCGGCTCGACCGGTGAAATACCACGACCTCTCAGAAGACCGACGTAAAGTGGCTTATGCCGCGTTTCGTTCGGTGAGAGAGGTACCCGGAGGCCCACCCCCCTTCCCCGTCCTTTCCTATCCCCTATCCCTTAAAGTTCGGCAACGCAACAGTAACACTATATGTGTTGCTGGTGTCCATGGGCGGCGTTAGTCGCTTACCATCAGGTGACACGCCTGCTCGTTTGCCCTCCTATCCCATAAAAAAAAATCGATGACTTAAATTTTTGTGTCCGGTGTAAGACAAAGGGTTCGCCACCTATTCCTAGTCAAGGCTTAACAGCCGCTAACCTTCGGATAATAAAGACTTGAAGTTATGTTATATTAGACAGTTGGCAAGAAATTGATTTATATACATGAATTTATAATAATAATATTATTATTTTAGCAATATTATATAACAATGTTATAAGTATCTTATACCTTCACGCACCTTAGCTTTAAAGTCTGTTACTATAAATAATCCCCTTACATTGAGTACATTCTTTTTGGGTTACAACCTTCTTTATCGAACCGAGTTATGCGAACTCCAAATCACCCAAATATTAAATTCTGACATAAATTTAGTAAAACAAGATATCTTTAGTTCAGTATTAACTAGGGGGTTTGTAGGTAGATGATTAATGAACTCATTGCTCCTATGTTTCTCATTCATGGGTATTGGGTGTCATGAACTTCAATGGGAGTCATGATGGAGAGTCAATAATTATTTCTCTAGCGTGTATCGTGAAAACTGATTACAGATGCGGGATCCTATTTTCCAGGCAGATAATGATATTTTTACTTTAATTATTGTAATGAATTATATATAAGAATCTTCGTGCTAAATCAAATGTACATCTTTTTATATAGTTCGCATAAACAACAGTAAGACAAGTTATTAAGATTTATAAACTCTCAAATAACTTCTCTCTAAAAAGTTCGCAAAATATTCAGACAACATCAACAAAACAAGACGCAAAAAGGCAGTGCATTGTACTTAAATAGTTGATGGTTCTTAAAAAAGAAAATATCAGTTAAAAATCCATTATCTTTTGCAGAAAAACCATTTTCGTTACTCAAACATTCTAGGATATTAATGATAAGTACCTAACAGAAAAAAAAAATATTACATATAAATAACTTCATGCCTTTTCTACCCGAAAGTGCAGCAATATTATTTTAAGCCTCGGGTTGTCGCCGGATTTGTGCGTCCCAAAAGGATTAGGTGGCGTAATCTATTACCAATAAATTTCGTCAGTCAGTCATCGAAATTTATCACACAAACGACGATTACACGGATGCTTGATTCAGAAGCGGAGTGCTCAACTTCCACGCCACCGAGACAAATTATTTTTTAGATATAGAAAATTTCATTAAAGTACGAAAAAATACTTAGATTCATACATACATACATTACTTCACGCCAAATTCCTTGCGGGGTAGGCAGAGAGGATAGAGAGCCTGCCTTATGGCGATTCTTACACACCTCACTCTCCTCGTTGACATTCATAACTATTTACACGCACGCGCGTCGATTTTTGTGGCTCCTGACATCACCTTCCTCCTCATGGAATGTGTGTCTGGATTATCTTAGATTCATCATTTTTAAAACACCAAAAAATGAAATTAAAATATAAAAGATAATAATGAATAATACATTTAAAAACTAAAGTGATACACCCATTCGACATCACCAACATTGTCCAAAATTACGAGACGCATAGAACTACCGGATGCCATCCAGCAAAGTATCGTTTGATGGTCGTAAAAGCATCCCTTAATGGTCGTCCGATCTCACTCTCACCCTCAACTCCGCCCATCTAGTGTGCCGGCAGCTTTATACCCTGTACCGTCTTAACCCCAAATAATAAAATGTTGGTTGTAAATAGATAATAAGGGGGTATTTCGTTGCAGAAACCATTAAAGGCGCCATCACTGTAGTTTAACTGTCGCTATCTCCACTCACTAATCGTGATCGTGTACTATTTTAATAACATTTTTATTGACGACTAGTTGTTGCTACCAACTTTACTCGCCTGGCCTTCTAATGGCAATAAATTTTAGTTGTGATATCAGATTATTATAAAACAATGGTTAATTATGCCACACAGCTCTGCATGATTGAGCTGAACAGTGGTATAATACGACATCAGAAAAAAATGAAGTAAAGTGGCTTTTCCTACCCTTTACTTATCCCATTAAAATGCCGTAACGAAACTGTCTTCGGTGTTTGCAGATGACAATTGGCAGCGCTAGTAGCTTACTACCAGGTCATTTGCTTGCTTGTTTGTTTCCTTTCCTTTAAAGAATGGAACACACTACAACACATGGTTAATTCATCGATCTAAACAAAACTCTATCGACTAGAGAAAATTACATGATAATCTGCAAAGTTTTTTCAGAGATTGCTGATTCTTCCAGCGATATATACTTTAAGTTTTCCTTAATTTAGTTTCGACATTAGTTTTATTAAAATATTTCAAACGCATAAACATCAACTCGGTTACAAATTTAGTATAAATATATACTAGTATCACTATGTTTCGTCGAGTTTTATGTATTTTACAAGCTGCTTATCTACTTAATTCAACCGAAACTTTGGCTAACAAAAATAAAGCAACAACAAAGTCTTATTTTATGTGAGTTTGCGTGGAGAATTTATTCATTCAATTTCTCAATATAAATTTAGATCATAAATATTGAAATTGTTTTATAAATTTAGCTAGAATGTGGTTATGAATCTAGTAGTAAGATTTATGTATAGATAAATAGTTGATACATTGGTATATGAGCACCAAGAAATTCTTGCTTCAACTCAATCGGAATATAATATCTGGTGTCGGTTGTGTGGAACGGTTGACCAGCCTAATCCCAAAAAATAGTGCCTAACTTGTATGCCCGTAAGTATTAAACAGTGGCATTTATCCCTCGGTTTGGTATTCGCCATAAATCGGAGTTATGTCAGTCATCAATACTTTCCGCTATTTATTTAACTTCACAAAAACCATCACAAAATCATTAGAACGAGCCGGAATTAGAATCTGAGTCAGTTAATTCTGTAGCACAAAACTTTCCAGCCACGAAGACGACAATAGATAAATATATGACAGTAAATTAATATCTATTATTTTCTCTACAATTTTCTAAAAATATTATAAATTTAAATTACATCACACATACAGACGAATTAGCAATTGTTTCAAAATAATTTACCAATAAAATATAATTTATAAAATAATTAATACTAATATAATAAACAGAGCATATTTAATACAATTAATTAATAAATTAATAATACGTTTATAGTATGTAACCATAGTTTGATAATGTGATAAAAATAGTGTCTGTTCTATTACAATGCAAGTCTCGTGGTAATAATCTAGTTAGTGCGGTCGCCCGGCGCCGCTCATTACTGTACCGTGCGCGGTCACGTACATCCAACATGGATGTAAATTATCAGGAAGTTTATTATATTATTTTTTTAATGGGAAATAGAGGAAAAACAATAACAGTAATTAATCTCTTAGAATATAGGCGTAAATGGGCCCACTCCTTCCCTTCTTTCCCCTCCCCGTGCCATTTCCAACCCTTCCATATCCCATTTTAAAGGCCGCAACGCCGTGTCCATGGATGGCGGTATTTCTTTACCATCAGGTCAATGCCTGCCCGTTTGCGCCTTATAGGTACTAGCGCCTAAATTTGCAACATTCAAAAGATTACAAAGTAGGAATATACTATACTATATACTTATCTCATTAAGTGAAAAGTGGCATGAGTCACTTTACGTCTATCCGCCCATTAATACTATTGAAGCATGGATTTCAAAAAATACTAAAATAATTAATGAATCGACAAAGTCGTCGTTAAAAATTCGTCGTTGTTTCATTGTCGCGTTGAATTGAAAAAATTGGTAATTACTTAACTTTGATTTAACAATTTACTAATGACTTATGAAGTTTATTACCCAATTAAGTTTAATCTGCCGATGTTTTTTATACCTTTCATCATCACGTTAATAACAAGTTCTTTAATACTAACAAACATCTTTTGTAACCTGAAAATTTTTTATGCCTGAAGGTTTCATGCGGCGGGTTTTACGCCTCAACTTGCTGAATTTTTACATCCCCTTAAATGGATTTGGTGGCGGAACCTATAGCCATACCATTGGACGCGATTTCGTTAATCATCGATCGATATTTTTCACACAAAATTTACAAAAAGTCTTTGGTCTGTGCCAAGATTCGAAGCCGATAGCTTTTGATCCAACAATCTTTTGGAATGTTAAAAATTCTCCTATCGTTTCCAGTAGACATGGATTTTTGTGGAGATATTCGTGATGCGTCAGCAGTTCTTGTGAACGCCAGATAATTCCGATCGCCTTCAAAACGACTCGTCCGTATAATCCTGTTACGCTAAATGATAAGGATTTCTTATTTTCCATCTGCTGGCGATTTTTTCATCATTATATTATATATAAGGTCTCGGTGGTCCAGTGGGAGAGCACACGGCTTCTGATCCAGAGGTCCGGTTTCAAACCCTGACACTGGCTCACACCAATGACTTTTCCAAATTGTTTTCGTAAGTTATGTGTGATAAATATCGGTGACTGAAAACTTTGTGCCCGGTATGGCAATAGGTTTGCCACCTATTCCATTTGGGACGTAAACATAACGACGAGACGAGGCTTAAAAGCCGCTGCCTACACCTTCGGGTAACAAAAGGCGTGCAAATATGTTATATTATATTATACATATTATATAAATAGGAAAATATCACGCCTAGTAATAGGTTTGAATGGAAAAGATCTAGCTTTATCTAACTCAAAATTTAACACCCCCAATCTAGAGATCATTCTAGATAGAAGCATAATTACACTTTTGAGTACTGTTGTATTCTAGAATGTCCTCACTTCACGCTTTTTACACCTAGTTGTCGAAGTAACACACATAAATCCTGATAAATACCGAAAAAGCGATTTGAAGCCCAGAATTATGAGCAGCGATGATGATGAAATGATATATGATATGATTCAGCAGTGAGAATATTATATAACACTAAAATAATCCCACTTCTGTCGAGTCAGAAAAATAAATAGAAGAGATCGATGTATCAAGAAGTACTTCTAAGATGAATTAGCAACGCTGTCCAAATGCATATCAATTATAATGACATTTCCCGATGCCACGGGAAACAAATAAATCTGTACAATAACATGGGACGTCAACAAAAATAAATGCATTGTCAATCCACGAACATTTGTTGTCGTTAAATGTTAGAAAGTGACACACGGACAGTAAAATCATCGGACAAAAATATAGTACAAAATTTCACTTAATCAATTCCATGACATTACCATGATCTAATCGTACCTTTTATTATTTTAAATTTATATCAATATAGATATTATCGTCATCAAGCCAATTATTTGCTTGGTAAATAGAAAGATTTAAACGAAAAACGTACGTCTATCTTAATTAATGTTTATAATTTGTTACTTACTGGCTCGTATTCTGCTTTTTCCTTTATCCGTTTCCAACGTGTCAAAAGATCAGGCGTGTCTGCAACACCAGGATGGTCATAGTTGTATGGAGAGAGGACTGGAAAGGGGGAAACCCTTCTCACTAAGCAGTTTGAGCCACTTTAAGTTGATTTGCGATTTTGTCGTATTTCAGTGGTCTTGCTATTTAATGTGTTCACTGTGTTTTTATCATAGGAATTGATATGGGTTTAGATCTTAATTTAGGGGTCTCGACTAAAAGCAAATCCTATTTATTAGATGACCAATGGAACTTTATCGCCACAGCAAGTAAAGTAGTAAATTATAAGTCAATTTAATCTTTGAAAATGTTTAAAATTTAATTTAACCAAATCAACGACAGGTACTTATTTTCAGATTAAAGGTTGACATGTTCAATCTAAAAGATTATTTAATAACATTTTTTTAAAGATTAATATTTTCTATGAGTCAATTTTATATTTTGCTCGATATTCTCTACAGCAATATAACCCGGTTTATAAGTCGTAGACACAGAGTGTAAGAAGGGGAAAGACAAAAACTTAATGACAAGTGGACAATGAAAGGAGATTTGGAACGCTTGTCACCGCCGAGATTGTCAGGAAACCGTCGGTGGAGGGTTCCCGTATTTTGATACACGAGGTACTATAATCCACAAAAGAAATATACTAGTATTTACTGTTTTGTAGAAAATAAATAAAAGAAATTGTTTTCATTACAATCTTATTGTTTTCTTTTTTCTTTTCAAACAATTTTATTTCAATTACAATTATATTAGGTATTAACTAGTAATTTTAAATATTTAACAAGTTGTCACTACGGTAGCTTAATATCTTTGTATTACTGCTGAATTAAATTAGAACGAATTAAAATTCGGTTGAAAACATCGAAAACTTTCTTAAATTAATTCTAAATTTCTTAAATGGGACATAAAATACATAAACAATATGGGTAATTTCACTTGAATTGACAAATTCGAATAATGAGCAGGAATATATCGATCACATTTAAATTAATTAAGTAATAATTCTTAGTAAGTTGATAAAGAAACGATGAACGATGGGGAAAAAATGATGGGTTCTAGAGTGGTGATCAGGGACTGGACTGCGCAGCGTAGGTGGACCGACGACCTAGTAAGAACCGCAGGGAGCCGTTGGATGTTAGCGGCACAGGACCGGGAGTCATGGCGTGCTAAGGGGGAGGCCTACGTTCAGGATTCAGATCTGGGCTGATGATAATAATGATGATGAAGTTAATAAGCTATTAAGTATTGAATTAACAATATTGGAATAATGGCAATAACTTAAAAAATAATAAAGAGATCTGATTCCTTTTAGACGATCTATTTCGTCGAGGATTATTTAAGGCAATCTATTTGCTCGGTAACGTAAGAGGCCGCCCTCAAGTAAATCAAATCAGACAATCAAGTGGAAAAATCTATGTTCGTTGTGCAAACAATCATGTCCAGTTACAGAGTGCCCGATGACGTAGGGCCCTCACCTTATCACATTTATTTGAACTCCTCTCCCGTAGGGAACACTCGTAGGGAATACGATATTTGTTTTAAAGCTTTATTACTAAGTAATGTGTACTTAGGTCAACCCTCTAAAAATGACTATATCAGAACTAATATATTAAAACGCTGATGTGTTTTCGTTTCGAATTTCTAGTTTGATAAACTTCGTTGAAGTATTTGCACAGTCGGCTAAATGAAAACGTATGTAATTTGTTTTTAAAAGTGTTTAATCAAAAGAAAGAACAGGAACATTTCTTTTTGTCATCACCTCACAAAAAAGTTCGAAAATCAATATCAATTGTAATAATTGAAAACTATTACTTTAGATCTATAATTACAAAAGTTTTAGAAGTGTCGGTTGTCTAGTGGTCAAGCACCCTGCTTCTGAATCAAGAGGTCGTCGGTCAGTTCAAATCCTGGCTCACACCCATGACTTTTCGAAATTAATTTCAAAAGTTATATGTGATAAATGTCGAAGACTGAAAAGTTTGTGCCTGGTATAGTAATAGGTTCGCCGCCTATGTGGGACTTATGTCTATACATAACAGCGAGTCGAGGCTTAACAGGCACCTTCGGGTAGAACAAGTCGTGAAGTTATGTTATTTATAATTACAAAAAAAATATGCTTGTAAAAAGTCGAAGATAGTTAATCAGTATTATAAAGATCTTTTCATCTTACTTGTAATTAATATGGTAGGTTTTATTTTGCTATATAAAAGTATTAATTTTATAATAGCATCACGCTTTTGTTGCCTAACGATGCTGACAGTGGTTATTAACCTAACATTGTGTTAGCACATTATTACAAGAATCTAAAAATAAGTTCCAAAACATTAATATCACATATTTATACATTGATAGCATCATATCATCAATAAATAAACCGTTACAGTATTTCATTAATGTTGCCATAAATTAAATGGCGATCGTAAAAATAAAGACAAAAAAAAATACCCCATTGTGTCCAGTAATTTATTCACCAGGGTAAATACAAAAAACTTGTCTAACGGACGAGGGGTGGTAAACCCTGGGTAAAAGGTGTCAATTTTTGAAAGATTGTACCCCGTCATGAATATTATATCAGCGAATTGAGTTAAGGGTATTTTGCGATAATGTTCGATGTCGTCGGATGCTGTCAGCCTATGTCATTTCATACGGATTTGCGCTTTGTTAAAAGTAACACGTACCGTGTCGGAGGGATGAAGATATCGTATGGCAAATTTGCCTTCTGATATTCGAGCAATGTTTACATAATCGTGTGAGGGATGATGAGCTCACGTGATATGTCGGTGATTGTTATTAGATTTTTTTCAACCTTTACACCCTTATTATATGAAGATGTAGACAACGAAAAATTGCCGTAAGACGTTGATAATTCAATATATAGATTGAGTGTTTAAGTAACGAGTTAGGGACCTTCAAGAAACAAGCATACTCCCACCTAAAAGGCTGGCAACGCTGATGCGACGCCCCTGGTGTTACGGATGTCCATGGATGTCGTGGCGACCTGCACGCTAATTGGCTTTTCTCATTAAAAAAGGCACAAAAGTATAGATATAAGAGGGATAACTCGCTATTTAGTCACTTAGTCGCTAAGAATATCCTAAGTAAACTGGTAGCCAGTACAGATTCGAAAAAAAAGTCTTTGTTGTTTTCTTGTCAAAGGTGTAGGACCTTGACCTTGACACGCAGAATCTAGTTACGTTCCAAATGGAACAGGTAACGAATCTATTTCTATAGACCAGATACTGTGTTGTCAGTCATCGATATTTACACGATATTTACGACACATTCCGAGAAATCATTGGTGTGAGCCCGGAATCAATCCCCCGACTTCTGAATCAGTAGCGGGGAGCTCTACCACTAAACCACCGAAACATATATGAAGCTATTCTATATGTAGGTATGTGAATATATTCAAAAAATATTATCGTGCTAAATTCGGTGTCATTTCTCTTAATTAAATGGGCTAAAATCAAAGAAAATCATCTCTATGTTTCTTCGTAATATTTCGTAGATATAAAACTATAATCAAATAAGAACTAATGTTTCATTTACACATGAGTGAAGTTGTCTTCAAGTTTTTAAAAGAAAGTCGTATATTTGCGTCTGTCAAAAAAAGGGAAACTGGCAAAATAAATGCAATAAATAATAACATATTTTACGCGCTAACAGTTCGATATCAAGACAGTGAACGGAAATCGTAAAATAAATTTTTCTGCGTCGCCACCGCCCCGTCGAGTACGTCTCTCGTGTAGTCTATCTCATATTTTATAGCAATATTCTTCTTTCACTGAACCTAATACCTGAACTTCTTTTTTATTACTTTTATTTCAAGAAAAAACTTTTTTATTTAACACGTTTTTATTTGTTTTTACTGTTTTATATGTGTACTTTGACGCCTGTGATTTCGGAACTAATCGCGTATATCGCATTTTTCCAATGACATATTGTCTTATAAGTAACTGGCAGCTTTTTGCCCAATATCGGATTAAATCTCGGCAGATTCATCTTAATTGAAAATAAATTATTAAAAAAAAACAAAAAATCCAGTTTGGTTTTGTGCCTATCTCTTATAACGTTGAGTAAACAGTAAATATATGTCAGAATAATTAATAATTGAAAAATTAAATACAAATAATACGCAACCATATTTTAGTAATAACAGCAACAAAATATTGTGATGTACTAATAATTATATATTTATTACATATACATCACAATTTAAAAAAAAAATCAACAAAACTTAATTGCGTTTTAAAAATTTGTAAACACGTTTATTAAATTTGTTTTATCAAACGATATTTAATTTAAAAATGAACTTGGCTCGGTTTTTGATTGTATTATAGCGAATATTTTTATTTCACAATAATTTTTAAATTTTTAACTCACCCAAAACATTTTTTTTATATTCATTCATTCATGTTAGTTTTTTGTCTACAGTAATTAAAGAAAAAAGTACTATTAAGAAGTTAATATTATGAAATTCAAAATTGTTTTCAAGTTCAAAAAAATCTTTTTAAAAATGTTTTGTCATCATTGTAATATCTTATTGTTTATTTTAAAACTTCATATTAATGAAGAATCATACCAATAAAGTATCTGTAAATTAAATTGCAACATAGCATTTAAGATAAATTTATCCGTTCAAAATAAATCTCTGACATTTCAATCTGTTGATGTGACATAATAATATCATCCACTTTACAAAAAAAAATACCAAAAAAATATAAAAATAAATATTTCACCCGTCGACACTCTTTAAATTGACTTTTCCAAATTCTGTATTAGCCATCACTTGCAACAAAATCCATTTCAAATTTACTTTTTCTGAACGTTTCCGAACGTACCTACAACGTTACGTCAAACACAATGTTGGCGCCAACAATGGCGGCGAATCAAATGTCAACTCGATCTGACATTTGGTTATGACATTATATACAGTGATAATATATTTTCATAATAATAAATGTTTTGCCCATGAATTCATGAACGTAGAATTTGATAAAATAAATACAAAATCTAATAAAAGTAACCTCAGTTACTAATTATTACCTACGCATAATACATTATCCTTATAACTGCAGTGATAGAGTCTCGTAGATCGTTGAAAGAACGGGCTGGTAAGACCACTAAAATACCACTACTTCTCGGAACATCGACGTAAAGTGGTTCAAGCTGTGTTTAGTTATTGCTAGGAAGTTCATTTATAAATTCTCTAGTTCGACAACTTCGGTTCTAAACTCAATAAAATAACCAGCATGAGATTAAATCTAAACAAATTTTATCTTTATAATTTAATATTAGGATATTAGATATTTATTAAATTGAGTGTTTTAACTTAATTGATTTATCATCCAACTTCAGATCATAATAACAGCAGACGTTAAAGTCTAAGTTATTTTGTAAATTGATTGCCCCAAGAGGTTAACAAACTCTCTTTGACTAAGCATATATATATTTATATATGAGTCTAACATGTCTATTTCATTATTCAAATTCCAAATATCGACACGTTGACAAACCCCAAATGAATTCCCTTTATGTCGTTTAAAGCAACACGAGAGAAATTGGGAAATCATATTACTTTATATAACTCCTACTTGAAATTCATTAAAAGCTGTTCTTAGTCAAATGTAATAATTTATTTAAGCAACACAAAAATCCCCAAAAGTAATATCCATTGAGGCGTATTTAACGTTGAAACGGCAATGGGAATTAGTGATGTGAAAATGAGCCCACGATAACGATTAACTATTCGATGATAATGATAATAAATGATGATATAATGCTCGGTTGTCTCTGCCTACCCCGCAAAGAGCTTTGCGTATAGATAGATATGTTTGCATCTCACGGTCATGAAAATTTTGTAAGAACTTAAGTTAGTGTTTTTGTAATTATTTTAATTTGTCTGTTACTGACTGCATTTAAATTCAAACCGAAAATACCTCTGTATATTATGAGTTTAATTAAAGTATTTAGAGTGAATATTAAAGTTTTCACTATAGATTTCAAGTAAAAGTTATTTACGGATATTTTAGTTAGAAAACAATTAAATCGATAAAATAGTATTTAAATCTAAATTCACTAATAAACTTACGCAAATTTAAACACAGATGCATATTACATAAAGCTAGCTAGCCAAAAATAATATATAATCAGACAAAATCAATGAGTAATCAAGTCAAAAAGAGCTGTTTTCAGAATATGTAGATTACTTGAAAATAATGTGGGTTCTATTTCGCATATCGATAAATGGTTTAAGACAGTTGGCCCATCACGTCCATCCCTATCAATCCAGCTGCCTAGTAAAGTATTAGCGCATAAATAATTCAGTATATCTTCCTTCGTATTATGTCATTTTACGGTGTTACCTTTCAGAAGAGTATTTACACAAAAGAAGAGAGAATCAAAAATGATAATTATATGCAAATCCTGTGTTCGTTTGAGGGCCTCTTGCAAAACGTCGGGCCATATTTGAAGTTAAGGAAGCTTCTTAGTTCCATACAAAGAACGGTTCAGTAAAAGATCTGTTTTACTGTTTTTTAGCATGAATGAATTTTTAATGCCACTTTATACGTATAAATGTTACATAATTGCAAATTGCTTTTAAAATATTTACTTGTACTTTTCAACATACTAATTTTTTAAACCTGTGCTTTTAAATAAAAAAAAAAAAACTCTTATCCGCCTTAATAGAATTTAATCGAGATAAAAAAGAAAAAAATACATTCCATATTCAAACAATGTTATCCACGAAGGTTTCAAATGAAGCGCATCTTGGGTCCAAGACAGAGAGAAAAAAAAAACACAAACTACATATTCGGCTTTACATCAAGTATTCGAAAAACGAACTGTCTTCGTTAGGTCTGTCCCATACCTGCGCTGCATATGTTAGAATGCAATGTATTTTACAAACTAAAATCCCCATTCGCCATTGTTTATTCGCTACAAGTTGACGCACAACTAGAGAAAATCAAATTGTCTTTGATTCAGGTACGACTTTGTAACAAGACAAAGGACTTTTGTACATAAAACGTGAATGATTAGGTACCGTAAAATCTGATATTTCAACTATAAAATCTGATATATATTATGTAGGTACGATGACCTTTTTTATGGTATACCAGATACCTATTCATGATTCATCTTTCTATAAAATAGGTAATTAGAGATGCTATTTCCAAAAACGCACTATTTATATTATGGTACCTATTATTATTATTATTTTTATGGAATAGAAGGGCAAACGGGCAAGCAGGACACCTGATGGTAAGCAACTATCGTCGCACATGGACACCTGCAACACAACTAGTGTTACAGTTGTGTCGCACGCCATTAAGGGATGGGAAGGCGAGGAACGTGGGTCTCTGAACAACTTTACGTCGTTATTTTGAGAGGCCATGTTCTATATCACTTTGCAATCGATATTTTTAAGTGTTTCTAATGTTTACTTTTTAACCGACTTCGAAAAAAGGAGGAGGTTCTCAATTCGTCTGTATGTATATATTTTTTTTTATGTATGTTCACCGATATTTTCGTCAATTATAGACCGATTTCAATTTTTTTTTTTTTGTTGAATAGTGTTTACTTCCGAGATGGTCCCATTTTCACCAAGTCAGGATCTAATGATGGGAACCAGGAGAAATCGAAGGCATCCACCTAAAGTTGTATGCAAGTATGGTATTTTTATTACGTAATAGTGATGTCTTAGGTATATTCTGTATGCTGTCAACATCTGATGCTGCTGTGCTGATGAAGAAGCCACAAAACTCCTCAACGGTTAGGAGTTTGAAGACACCACTGCAATTGGTTATAGGAGTAACGTGTTGCTTGGGAGGTATGCTTGAATCAACATCTGATACTGCTGTACTGATGATGAAGCTACAGAACTCTTATAGGTTTAGGAGTTAGGACACCATTCTGTGAAAATGTTTTTTTTATTTTCTGCAATAGTTTCCAGGTTACGATTGGCCTTCATTCGGGCTGTAGTGTTATTGGGTCTAGCCATTATAATTACAAAAATATAAATTCTTAGCAAGTATTATCATACACTTTTATCTAAGTACCTATTTATGACAATTATAACTCCCTAAAATATCAAGTATTTAACAAACGGACTAGCAATTTGTGAAAATATATTTACTAAACTGAAAGCCATGTAAATGAACTACTCGTAACTTCTATTGAAGTTCACAACTCATTAATATCACTAAAACTCGTGAAAAAAATTACTTTAAAAAAAAGTTAAACCGACTTCTAGAAACGTAAAACACATAATCTATAAGTATATGTAAACAGTAGTTCTATAACTAAAAACCAATAAATAACGTAACTTACTCATTCGTATACTTAATACAATATACACAACGTAATACTTTTATAAAGTCATCTTTAACTATTAAAATATTTACAATTGTCATTTATTTTTGGAGTCGGTGCCAGCCTTGGTAAAAGACCCTATTGTATTGCACCGACTTCAATAATGAGATCACTATAAAAATAGGAGGGTAGGTAGTTGCTGGTATAAAGTTACCCGTATTCTATGTTGCCGTGTGACTTTGACGGCCTTGCATATCATAAAACTACGTTACTGAGGCTGGCACCGACTCCGAAAATAAGTGACAATTGTAAATATTTTAATAGTTAAAGATGACTTTATAAAAGTATTACGTTTTGTATATTGAATTAAGTATACGAATGAGTAAGTTACGTTATTTATCGCTTTTTTTATGTGATAGAAGGGCAAACGAGCAGGCGTGTCACCTGATGGTAAGCAACTAACGCCGCCCATAGACATCAGTAACACATATAGTGTTACTGTTGCGTTGCCAACCTTTAAGGGATAGGGGATAGGGAAGGATGGGGAAGGGGGTGGGCCTCCGGGTACCTTTCTCACCGAACGAAACGCGGCATGAGCCACTTTACTTCGATCTTCTGAGAGGTCGTGGTATTTCAGCGGTCGAGCCGGCCCATTCATGCAGTGCTACTGTTTTCATATACTTATAGATTATGTGGATTACGTTTCTAGAAATCGGTTTAACTATTTTTTATTCGTAATTTTTGTTTTAGAGAGAATTATTCTATGTGACTATTTGTTTTTTCAGTTAAGACCTGCAAGTGTAACAAACAAACACAAATGAGTATAAAATTATATTTACAATTATGAATAATGAAAATTATCATTTTTATTACATTTGTCTTAAACGAAATTTCGCCTTTAAGTCTTGCTTACGAACTTATGAGTTTACGAGTTCTTTTGGGATACAAGTGTAAACTATCTCTTATTCTGACATAATGTAGAATAATATCTTTTAATCCAATAAACGTAAATATTAAATAGCGTGACCATAAACGTACATTAGATTTAAGAT
Source organism: Euproctis similis (assembly GCA_905147225.2). Taxonomy (NCBI): domain Eukaryota; kingdom Metazoa; phylum Arthropoda; class Insecta; order Lepidoptera; family Erebidae; genus Euproctis; species Euproctis similis. Next base: position 14,953,322 of record LR990114.1, on the reverse strand, counting down.
CAAGACAAAGAAGGTAATAACATAGACAAACCCTTGTAAACTAATTTGCTTCATTAAAATTATTAATTGCTCAAAGCAAAGGGACTGACCTTATAATTGATGGGCATGTCTGCTATTTCGTCCAGATATTAACAACTATTATTATGAAACGTTTAAATAATTATTAATGCATTTTACTGATTGGATTTGTAATGGTTTAATTGATTTTTATTTTAATAATTTATACGATTTATTAACATAACATAACTTCACGCCTTTTGTTACCCGAAGGTGTAGGCAGCGGCTGTTAAGCCTCGCCTCGCCGTTATGTTTACGTCCCAAATGGAACAGGTGGCGAACCTATTGCCATACCGGGCACAAAGTTTTCAGTCATCGATATTTATCACACTTAACTTCCGAAAACAATTTCGAAAAGTCATTGGTGTGAGCCAGTGTCAGTATTCGAACCCGGACCTCTGGATCAGAATATATTACTACATAACATAACTTCACGCCTTTTGTTACCCGAAGGTGTAGGCAGCGGCTGTTAAGCCTCGTCTCGCCGTTATGTTTACGTCCCAAATGGAATAGGTGGCGAACCTATTGCCATACCGGGCACAAAGTTTGTCAGTCATCGATATTTATCACACATAACTTCCGAAAACAATTTCGAAAAGTCATTGGTGTGAGCCAGTGTCAGGAATCGAACCCCGGACCTCTGGATCAGAGGCCGTGCGCTCGCCCACTGCGCCACCGAGACATTTTAATATATTACTAGTAGTTTATTATTAAACTATGGTAGTATTTTTATTATTTACATTTATTATTTTTATCGCATTTTAACATTTTGGCCATATTACATATACCAAGCACACAGTTGTCAGTCATAGATATTTATCTATGAATTCTGAAAATAATTCCGAGAAATTCGATCCCACGACTTATGAATTAGAAGCGGAGAGCTCAACCACTGGGCCATCGAGACTTATCCGGATAATTGATTTTAAAAAACTTGTTTTTTACTGGTTCTGTCAAGAAATCATCAAATAATTCTAGTGAAATGATTTTAAATGGCGTTTCTCCCAAATGATTGGGTGTACATGCTTCTGGTGTCATTAAATTAGTTTTGACAATGAAAATGATCTCTCTTTCGTAGTTATTTGTATGAACATTTAAAAAGAATGGGGGATACTAGATTGAGTAAGCAGATAAACAATACAAAAGCAGATGGATGTAGCAGTTGAGGACAGCCACGACACACTTTCCATGACCAAATAGAACGAGTTCGGGAGGAAGATGACATCAAGAGCCTTAAAAATCAACGAGCGTGTATGAGAAGAGTTATGAAAGTCAAAGAAGCGAGTGAGGTGTGTAAGAATCGTGTCTAATGGCGCTCTGTTGTCTCTGCCTACCCCGCAAGAAACTTGCGAAATTATGTTGTTGTATGTTTTGTAGAATCAAAGATACATCGATCCATAGTAATAAATTTCAATATTGTAAATATTATAAAGTAATAATAAACCAAAACCAATATTTATGACTTATCAATTTTACAAGCTAATTTGTCTAGACCAAATATTGACTACGAATTGTGCTCACCCAATCTCCAAGTTTCACCACTCAAGAATCTTTGAATTGGACTATTTTATTGGTGGTATAATATAATGTTTGTTTGTTTACTCAGCATTTATTCCTCTTGTTTAGACTCAATCACGTCGAAGATAATAAAATAGAGAATGAGAGTCATAATGAACGTGAACTTGCTCTTGCAAATATTTACCAAGTTTACTGCAAAATTATGACAAAGAACTTTCTCTCGAGTCTTTTTTGTGGTTTTGTTGTTCTAGGGTTTATACTATATTATTATATATATTACGATTATGAAAAAATTCAATGGATTACTTCAATGGAAAGAAAAAGGGTAAATATACAAAAAGATACGTTTGCTAAAAAACGTTTTATAACGCGTAGTAGTCGAAGGAGTTTTTGAAGTGGAACTTCTAATGTCTCGTGCAAAAGCGTTTAACGCTTTTAACGCCCCCTCGCGAGTATTATAGGTAATATAAAACACTAAAACATAAATCAGCTTATATAAACCAAGGAAGAGAATTTCCATAGCGTGATTAAAAACTGTACATAGACATCTAGTAGCTAGTAGCGGCACTGTTTTTATCGCACCGTGTCTCAAAAGTACTAACTGCATAAAAAATATTGTTTTTAATTTTTAAATTTATATATTACTTAAAAAAAGAACAAAACAAAAAATTCTAATATTAATAGGAATATACAAACAAGGCATTTTTTAATACTATATAATAATAATAACAAATAATAATAAGTTTGACGTCGCTTTAACTGAAAAACCAACCTTGGGAACCTTAATAAAAAGTATCCATACAGACACAGGAGTAACACAACTAGTTCAGTATTAGAATTGTAAAACATTTAGTAATTAGTCAATAAATAATATAGTTATTAAAATGCAATAAGTCGCAGGTAAAATAATGGCTTTTTTACTTCTGTATTTATTACTGTATTTAATTTCATTATATAAACTAAATTTTAATTTGTCTTAATTATTTTTACTTTATTGCAACCATTAGTGTACATGTACAAAAGTACAATTAGATTATAAATACGTTTAAGAAGTATGAAAAACAAAATGGGTAATTATATGGGTATAATGGGTAATAAGTTCTTTCTAATGTGCCGCCAAATAATCTATACATGTAATAAAATTGTAGGAAAGTTGGATATTTCATTGAATATTTCATTTGCATAATTCTTGGGATATGATCTACAATCGATACCGAACCTCAAAATATAGTTTTTAGAATTTTTGTCTGTTTGTCTGTATGTTTGTTACGGATAAACTGTAAAAGTACTGCATGCTTTTACGTCGAATTTTGCTTAAATATAGCCAAGAGGGTCGGGTTAACACAGGCTAAATATTATCAAGCTATCACTATCTGGGGGTGAGCGATGAACCCGTATAATGGCACAGGCACAGTGTTCTTCCTGCTTTTTTGGCGTCCACGCAGATAAAGTAGCGAGCAACAACTAGTATAGTTATTAAAATGCAATATGTAGCTAGTAAAATAAGGGCTTTTTAATTTTGATTTGTCTTAATTATTTTTACCTTATTGCAATTTCTTTCTAATTAATTCTTTTTGTGCTATCTGTACTAGTATTTTTTTTTTTGTGAATCTCTATTTTTTTTTGTAACACAACAAGTAGGTACGAAGCACGTACGAAGCGTAGATACAATGTTCGGGTCCTGACCCTTACACAAATAATATTATATATTTTTTTTATTCATTTTTTTCTTTATTCTCTTGTTGACTTTCATATCTTCTTTTCTCGTCGAAGTTTTTATTCATATGCTTCACTAAGATAGATATATCTTCAATACTTTTATATACACATTTCTCCAGTTTGTTTTTCCATATATATGTCAAACTTTCTTCAAATTTTCGGATTATTACCTTTTCACCCACTATACTCGCTGTTTTGGCCAATACTAACAATCTTAACCAGAATTTTTCTGGACCCTCCTCCTCTCTCATCCTCAATGAGAAAAATTTTTCAAGGTCGGTTTTACTGTCACATTTACTAATGATAATTTTTTTTACCTCATCATAATTTCGTTCATTGCCTACAAATTCCAGGAAAAATATGTTTTGTAACTTTTCCGGTAATAAGTGTTTTAGAATAGCACTCTTATTTTTATCTTCTACCGCATTTAAAATAAAATATAAGTCTAATTGATCTAATGCTTTCTTCGGATAGTTCCAGTCTAATTTATTTATATTACAAATGCTCTCCATTATTAATACTCAATAATACACAAAATATATACATAAATTATACATTGAACACATGCATTCAGATCGCAAGGGCACCTCCACCAATGTAACGACTTCGTTCTCTCGGCTTCCCAATCTATATGATATTGGTAGAACCAACGTGAGAACCACTATATAATATAACTCAGCTCAGTTATTCATTCCTAGGGTATTTAGGAGCTCAGTGCATGTGTATCAAATAATAATGTCAACAGATTAAATCATAGTATATATTAGTTAATTAATTTACATGACCTTTTATATTTATTCGTTCCTTTGTCCATTGCTCCACATCAGTCTTCTTCTAATTTGTAGCTCTGTCCATTGCACCACATCAGACTTCTTTTATATTACAATTCTAAATGATACGCATAATAATCTCGCTATTCTCCTTTGGTATTTTTCACAACCTCTCCTTATAAAAAACAATATCTGAGTCCATTTTTTATTTATTGACATTCAAATCTTTTTTTAATCAGAATTTTTTAAAAATTCAAATACAAATTTCGAAACACACGTATTAAAAATATTAAAGAGTTTATATCTAAAAATACCAAAGAGTTTACAGTACCTAAATCAAAGAACAATGCGACGTCGAATATGGCACATCCTCCTAAATAAAATAGTCACCAAATTCTACCCAGACCTTAAGATGGGGATACTCGAGTGGGGATCGAACCCGCCAATCTCCATTCCACAGTCAATAGTTTTACCGTGTATTAGTAAATTATATTAGTAATTATATTACCGACTGTGGAATGTAAGTTGTGCTCTTTATAAATTAAGCGTGTTATAAATGTTCGCCTGTTAAAAAGTTCCACTTCAGTAGCGCGTAGGGACTCCGCGTATTTTTTTTTTTTAGTTTAACGTACTATCAACGTTTGTCGAGGAAGGCTTTAGGCCATATATCATCACGTCATGATCAATAGGAACAGGCACTAATATTTTTGGTAATAATACGGACAGAATAAATCTGAGAAACTATTATAAGCTGAGAAATTTTACGTTGATATAGATTTGAAGGTATACGCTGTAATGAAAATAATAATATAATATAAATTCCTACCCAAAGGTGTAGGAAGTGGCTGTTAAGTCTCGACTTGCCATTATGTTTACGCCCCAAATGGAATAGGTGGCGAAACTATGGCTATACCGGGCACAAAGTTTTCAGTCATCGATATCTATCACATATAACCTTCGAAAAGACTTTCGACTGTTTGGTGTGAGCCAGGATTTGAACCCTGACTTCTTGATTCACACTCACGCCAATTCCCTTACGGGGCAGACAGAGATAGCAGGGCGCCATAAGGCACGATGCTTACAAGCGTCACTGGCTTCTTTGCTTTTAATGCAAGCGCATCGATTTTTGAGGCTCCTAACATCACCTTACTCCAGAACACGTTCTATTTGGTCATGGAATGTGTGTCTTGGCCGTCCTCGATACCTACATACATTCGTTTTTGCATTGTATATCTGCTTAGTCAATCTTGCATCATCCATTCTTTCTACATGTCCGAAACATCGGAGCATTCTCTTTCAATTCGACTTCCTTCCTTACAACCTTGTTTTCCACGCGGTCAGCAAGGGTCACTCGTCATTTCGACCACGTTTATCCTACTTTTTTGCTCACTCTGCCATAACTAGCTCTCGCTTCAATAAGTCCGCTTTGGGATCAGTACGGCATTGTGAATTACTAGCTGGACTTTTCTACTAACGTTCTTTGCACCCAGGAATCTGCTCAACGCTTCATTTTCGCTGTTTTCTAATGCCACTCTTTTTTCTACAACCGCGGTATACATGCTATTCCTGCTAAAATGCAACCAATATCATAACCAATGCACTACATCATCAACCAGTATCCTTGCACCCTGAAGAATCACTTTTGTTCCTCCCTTAATTATATACATAATTATATAAATTTACTTGTTGTCGTTTCTCCATGTGTCAAATTTTATTCGTTCTCAACTAGCTGTTCAAGGTAAACTTTCCACAAGTTCGACGAAGTAAATAACTTGCAAAACAGAATATTGAATTACTCGGGACTTTCTGCAACGAAACTTTATTAGTAAAACTTTATTAATAATTAATTTCGTGAGATGTTTTGCATTATTTATCTTTATTTATTTTTTCATTTAATATGTTTAGGTAGCATCTAATGATTTAAGTATATCTTTATTATAAAAAAAAAACAATCTCGTAAACAATTTTGTAATTCTTGTATTCAAATTACCATTAAAAAATTGTTCGTGTAATCAAAACTACACAACTTACAACTTCAAAGCAATTGCAATATAGATTGTTCGATTTTGTCTTAAAATAAATGATATTTAAAAAATATACATACAAATACTCTTAAATGCCAAAGTAAAAAGAATTTCGTAAAATTCAATTATTAATGTCTACTAACGTTTGTGAATGTCGCTTCTGTGATTTTAATAACTTTATTAAAATTTATTAAAATTACAGAAGCGAGTTTACAGAGATATTTCTGCCTATTCCTCAAAGCATATGGTGCTAAGTTATGTTGTAATCAATAAGGATTACTCTATATACGATATATATATAAGTACAAACATACAGTTACATCATAACCGTCCCTAAAACAAATACTGCTATGCAAACTTCTAACAAACGCAATATTGACTTAAGTTCGTATTCTTGTTCCCATCAATCTGCTCAAATGGGCAAGGCATTACAAAGTTGGGATCTCCCCAAAGCCCAAGAGGTCACTTCCTCTCATAGTTAATTATAATAATTGGTAAAAGGGACCACCATCACTCGCTTCATATTGAATAGCCACTTTGTACGCCCTAACGAATTGTCAAGACAATTTATATTTTATAAAATATGTATTTGAACAAATGGATAACTAAAATGACTGTGTGGATATTAAAATAGTATTATTTTTACAACTGCACCGTTAGGAGGGTGGTTTGTTGGAGTTTTTGTTAGTTTTCCTTTTGTTTTTGTTAGCTAAAAGCTAACAAAACTTAAATTAATAAGATAAAAATCTATATATTTTTTTTTATTATTCACTAAAGTAAAATTGTATATGAACTCTTCAATAGTAATTAATGGCAGTATGTGGTATTTCACTGGTCGAGCCGGCCCATTTATGTAGCGAATTTAGTTTTTTGAAAATGGATTGCTTTGATAGTGGGAAAATTCCACGGAGAGAAAAAAATTAAGCCTATAGAAAAACAAACACGTCCATTTGAAACATTCTTTCGAGTAAACTTCAAATTTATTAATAATTTGTTTTGTTATACAGAAAATAATAGCAAAAATAATACTCAATTGTTTAAAATTTATACATACTACCATACAGTAAGGGCGGATAAACTAATTACCTGTTTTAGATAGCATGAGGCCCTTCATATTATGCTACGTAACTTAATTACTAATACTGACAGTCAAGTACCGTACACCATCCAGCTAGCAGCCATTATATCTAGACCTGCAGTACCAGTCCACATTTCACCAATCAACATTGTAAACAAAACATCACAGTCGCTTCAGAGCTCATTACATTTGGTTATTGTACTGCATATTGCTATTACGCCGTATAGTACTTGTATGTAGATTAGCTATTACCTCTTATAATACAAGAGAGACGAAAGTCAATTACTTGAACATAGTTTGTAATACATTCAAGTTAAATAGCAATTGTGATGTTACATATTGGATGGAACTATTGAATTTACGAAATTGCAGTCGCGTCTTTGATGGTGAAATTGTATTTTCTAATTTTATACATATTTCGATACATTGATCGGAAAATTGATTATCTGAAACATTAACAACCTATTGATTATATTTATTATTTTGTCTTCACGCTTTTTTCTAGCCATAAGTGTGGACAGCGGCTGGTAAAGTTTTTGTTTCTGTTTCTGGTCAGCCCGGATACGATCCTACAGCTACGTCTAGATTTAAAATGAAAATTACTTTCTACTATACTCTGTCCACGATAAGAATGGTTTTTTGACAGATCGCCAACTAACATAGTTGGTGATAGATTATTTTTCTTTATATTTGGCAGGTCATGGATTTGGATCATTGGTCTAAATGGATGGTGACTGTCCATGATTTTTTTTTATAATGTTTGCATGAAATGTTATTTCACACAATACGAAACTTCATGGGCATGCGCTGTCAACAAAACCACTCATTTAGTGGACAGAGGATAACTTGCTTCATAAAGCAACCAAGTTACCTAAACTTACGATAATAAAAATAAAAATCATAAGAACAAAATCTAAAGAAGAAAAAAGTCAGAAAAGATTGTGCCCATCTTAAAAGACATGAAACAAAAGCTCTTCAAACGGTAACAATAATACACAATAACAGTTACAAAACAAACCTTCACATGATATACGGCAAGCAGTTTCATTTAAAATGAAAAACTTTAAAATGTACTTTTTTACTTGAAACTAGCAATATGTTTATATTTTGCCGGTAAACTTTTAATGTATGGGAATGGGAGTGGGGTTGAGGGGGAAGAGAATGGGTGGTTGGGTTGAAACTTGCTCCGTCGATTCCAGAAGCTTGAAGAACTAATTTAACTGCGTCCCCTAACTGCCACTTCAATAAATTTCTAAAACTAGATATTTACTTTTATATATATATTTAATTTTATTAGTTTATATTATTATTTTTAAATTCATATTAACCAAATATTACTTATAGTTTTTTCAAATTTTTATATTTTTGTTTATTCATATTGAATCAGTTTATTTACTTGCTTACAGCAAACGACTAACCGGATCACCTGATGGTAAGTAATTACCGCCGCCACTTGACACTGCAATACGCATTACACTTGCGTTGACAGCCTTTAGGAAAGAGGTAAAAAAAGAAAAAGAGATGGGGGACCGGCCTCCGGATACGTCACAGAAAGAAACGATATTCTGAGAGCGAACTGCGTGGCTCTACCACTGTTCAGTCAACATTATTTATCACACATAACTCCCGAAAAGAATTCCGAGAAATCATTGGTGTGGGTAAGGAATCGATCGCACGACTTCGGAATCAGAAGCGGCAATCTCGACCACTGGACCACTGAGACCTCTAAAGAAGAAAGTTTTTTAAAATTACACTCGTATCATCCTAATAAAGACTCGACTAAAGCAGCAATAAACACGTAGCAATACCCTTCTTTGGCAGTAAAAATAACATTATACGAGATTGTTACCTGATTATTCTATTATATATATTACAGTCGTAAGACGTAAACACTCTGTCTGGATGGTTAATATCTAGAAATTTTCATAGCAATTTAGAGAGAAATGATATCTGCAGGACTTGTCATAGTGACGGTGGGAACTGCTAATTAGACGGCCGACTTCGCGCTATGCATGTTAACGAGTGACATTTGCATTCGGATCTTCTGGCACATGACTGGTTAGAGTGGCGTTTCACTGCACAAGCATTTCAATGAACAGTTCTATTTTTATTAACTTTTCATTCATATAGTGACCTCCAAATCAGAGTATATTTATTTTAAGCAAATAGGATTTGTAAATCACATTTTTAGGTCACCGAAAAAAATACTTTAATAAACGAAATTTTCTAACTGGAGTATGCGAGTTTTTTCGCTATCCCATAAAACATGATCAATAAGTACACGCATACTTCTTTTACCCTTGCTTGACTAATATAAAGAAACGAAAGAAGATAATTAGAAGTGTTTTTATTTTTGTGTTCTTACAGTAGTTAACCCACGCAGTTCGCATGTGAGTGGGTCAGCTCGACCTGTATAATAATTAATAATAACGCAAAATAAAGCAACGTAAAATGGCTCATAATACGTTCTTTTCAAGAGAGCGATATGCGGAGGCCCACTTTTTTATGGAATAGGAGGGCAAACGAGCAGGTGTGTCACCTGATAGTAAGCAACCAACGCCGCCCACGGACACCAGCAACATATGTAGTGTTACTGTTGCGTTGCCGACCATAGGGAATAGGGGATAGGAAAGGGGGGTGGGCCTCCGGGTACCTCTCTCACCGAACGAAACGCGGCTTGAGCCACTTTACGTCGACCTTCTGAGAGGTCGTGGTATTTCACCGGTCGAGCCGGCACATTCATGCAGCGAACTGCTTGGCTCTACCACTGTTCTACCACTTATCTTCTTTCACTCACTTTAATATCTATAAGATCAGTAATTGTGACCCTCTCGTTATTACTAATGTCCACGGGTAGCTCTATTCACTTACCACCAGGTTACTCAGGAGCTGATATACAATAAAAGGTTTAAGATGATTGCCCGAACATCGCGAACATTCGTATCCAACAGAAGCACCCTTTAAATGACAACGGGCGGGCCAAAGCTGGGGAACTGTCAAAATCACCACGTGATCGTTACACCGGGGAATGAGTCGGAAAATGAGCGCTCGCGTAATAATTGGCCGTGCCCCCCGAAATGAATTTGTGATTCCTGTAATGTGATATTTTGATGAGGTGCGGATGAAACGGTTGTTTTGTATAAATGATATTGTTATTGTGCCATGTATGGTTCCGTAGCTCAACACATATGTACTACATATAAATCAAGATATATTATCATTAAATAGTACAGAAAAGTAGATTTTTCGCTGTCCCCATATATGCTAAGATCTTTGAAACTACTACTAAACTTTCTTGTGTTTGTAAGTATAATTTATGTATAATGCTGCAAAGTGTCGCGCAAAAATACCGGGTGCAACTGAACTTAATAAAATCCAAAATATATTTATTTCTTCCGGGGTGAAACAGAGTTCGCTAGGTCAAGTAGTATATTATTATTATAATTATTAAAAAACCCCGGCCACGATAACATAACACATAAGATAACTTCACGCCTTCTTCTTCCCGAAGGTGTAGGCAGCGGCTGATAGGCCTCGTCTCGCCGTTATGTTTACGTCCCAAATGGCGAACCTATTGCCATACCAGGCACAAAGTTGTCAATCATCGATATTTATCACACGTAACTTCCGAAAATTTCGAAAAGTCATTGGTGTATGCCAGAATTTGAACCCACTACTTCTTGAATCAGAAGCGGAGTGCTAGCCACTACGCCACCGAGACTGTTTAACGGCCACGATACACCTTCCATTAATTTCGCCGTGTGTATTTTTTTCTTTACGCTTAACAATAAAATGAAACTTAAATACCTATTTAACACTGTTGCCTTTTTGGGCTATCACCAACGACGATATTGTTTAATATAAAATATACTTATGGTTTTGCGGTCTACTTCAAGATAATAGTAATTATTATAAATATGGAAATCCCTCTATGCAAATTCTTATCTAAAATGGGAAGGAAATCTTCTAAATATTATTAAGTATTTAATTGTTCCGTAAACAGATAATATATAAAAACACTGTGTAATATATATTAATAAAATTTCCATGTTATTATAACATAACTTCACCCCTTTTTCTACCCGAATATGTCGGCAGCGGCTGTTAAGCCTCGTCTTGCCGTTATGTTTACCTCACAAATGGAATAGGTATACCTATACCTATACCTATAGGTATACCTATTGCCATAAAGGAGACAAAGTTTTCAGTCATCTATATTTAACACTCTTATCTGTAGAAATTAACTTGTAAAAGTCATTGGTGTATTAAATTAAATGTAATATTTTCTTGGAATATTTGTTGCAGGTGACGAGATGAGATGAATGACTAAGCAGATATATATATATATGTAAAACGATGTCGATAAAGAAACTTTACATTACACACAGAATAAGAGATTTAAGAATCTCAAATAACCAATAAACTTGCCTGGAAAGAAGGTAATTTCATTGAAGCAAGTAAGTTATGTTCATGCCCTCTTGTTTTTTCTGCCGTCCCATTATGAGACATGACTTGCAGAAGTTAGTGAGTTATGCCCATAGTCTTCTGTTATTTTTGAAGATAATTCCTAGCAAAAGACATCACTTGAAGATTTAAAGCACCTCTATAAAACTCATGCTATTGAAGCATGTTAGTTATCACTGCAAAAACCAATTAACGATTTATTTTAAAGACTTTTTTTATTTCTATTACTACGCTTAGAAAGTTTCAGCATTATTTAGTAAATTTACATGACTGAAGATTATGAAGGCTTGAGATATTGAATAAAATCACATCGTTTCCAATAAAACGTGATGCTGAAAGAACAGTTTTATCCAATTTCTCGCTGGCTAACATTAAACTGTTATGACGCCATTTTCAGTAAACTATCCATAAGCGTCGTCTGAATCTATAGTTAGAACACACAATGTTTTACAGTTAGGGTGAACGCCCCAACAATACGATATCCAAGTATCTTAAGTGAGTGTAATTAAAATTTCTTTGACAAATTAAAATGTAATTTTATGATCTCAAAGATGTTAGTTTGAATTTAATTATATTTGATAGGCGATTCTAATAATACATATTAAATTACTGCTTCAGTCGTCTTGTACAATATTATTATTATTATTAAAACTTTTATAATTTGATTAATGTTATGATTATATTAAACAATTTTCACCCTCAGCTTCGCTCGTAAGTATTTCTTGGGTATCAGACACAACTTATTTATGATTGGAGCAGTTTTTAACATACAATGCAAATCTAATAAAAACCTTTGTAGTACATACAGAATGACTAGGGCATGGACGGGTGGGCACTTACCACCAGGTGACCCATCTGGTAAAAATGGACTAGCACCGCCAATAGACTCCTGCGACACATATAGTGATACAGGTACGATGCCGGTCTTTGAGGAGAGAGTTGGGAAATGAAAGAGGGAGACAGTTGGGCCTCCGGATACCTCTCTCACTGAACGAAAACGTATCATGAGCCATTTCACGTCGATATCCTAAGGGGCATGATATATCACCGGTCCAGCCGGCCTATTCATGTAGGGACCTGTGTCGCTTCACTACTTTATATGTCATTTATATTTTAAATTAAATCTCTAGCTTTTGATCCGTCTTTCACCAAAAAACGATTCTGTAGAAATAGAGAGATAGAGAGAGAGAGAGAGAGAGAGAATGAAAAGTCAGTTTAAATTCATATATCAGTTTGCAATATTCCAAATTACATCTGTACAGTTAGACAATTTGCCATCAACTGGCATATTTACCCTATATGCTTATAATATTTTTGCCATGTAGTTGATAGTCGTGAAATTGCAGTACACTCCCGTGGGATATTAGCCTCTCGGCTTCCTGGCTATGTAAATCGAAGGTTTCAGTTTCAGGTTATTTCCCTGAACTTGGTGATCTTGTGTTTATGTTTTGTTTACATTGAATTTTCAGATCCCGAAGGGGTCTGGAACGTAATTTTAAGCTCGTGCCAATATCATCTTTCTTTTATATACTAAACAAGTTTATTTACACAAAATTCATAACCAAAAATATATGGAGACTTTTGTTAGTGAAATTGGATATTCAAGTGAGTTGTTTTTTTAAAATTTTACACGTAGATGTAGACAGAACTGAGCCGAGATTGGCGGAACCTAATGCCATATACCGGGCATAATATTGTCAGTCATCGATATAATTAGTCCATATGTATATCGATTTAACAGTGGAGGTCCATTAACTACAGAAAGTAGTCCGAGGCGAGGCGAATTAGGACGAGGTAGGGCGAGGCGCCTTCCCAGATACTCGTGTTCGCCCAACTCCGTACAACTTTCCTAGCCGTGTGGAGGGCCGGTTACTGTTCACTGCAAGAATTCACGGGCTCGACCGATGGAATACCAAGTCCTCTCGGAACATCGGCGTGAAGTGGTTTGTGCCACGTTTGGTTCGGTGAGTGAGGTATCAGAGAGCCCAATCCTCTTTCCTCTTCCTTTTTCCTCCTACTTCCTTATAGGACAGCAACGCACCACGGTGTGCTTGGACGATGAGAAGTTACTTACCATTAGGTGACCCACTTGCTCGTTTACTCTCCTATCCCATAAAAAAAAAGTTCGAAAAGTGATTGGTGGGTACCTGGATTCGATCTCACGACTATTTAATTCAGAAGTGACTTGTGGTCCTCTAAATCTCGGAGACGACACAAAGTTATATTAATAATATTTTTAGGAAACGCGTATAATGGATTTTTTTTTAATTATACCAACCTTTCCCACTCATATTAATATTCCTATGTAATAGCACTTATTAAAATTTTAATGCACTCTTTCAAATATATAATACTAACATAACATATCTTCACGCTTTTTTCTACCCGAAGGTGTAGGCAGCGGCTGTTAAGCCTCGTCTCGCCGCTATGTTTACGTCCCAAATATAGGTGGCAAACCTATTGCCATACCGGGCATAAAGTTGTCAGTCATCGATATTTATCACACGTAACTTCCTAAAATTATATAATACTAAAAAAAACATAAATAATAACTCACAGGCTCTCAGGTAGGTAGTACTAATATTTATTAAGAAAAATGCACCCACAGAAGAGCTGCATTCCCGCCCAAAAGTATTTTTAAAAAGGCTTTTGTAAATACTACCCTTTCAGGCCGCGAACGGTTTCGTTATGAAAATGTTCTTTTATTCGTCAAGAGACGTAGGAATAATGGTGTCGAAAACACGCAGCCCACCCCACCCCAGCAGATACAGATACTCTCATAAACAATACACATTTTGATAATATAATGCTTTTTGATGAGGGTCTCGAAATGAAAACGAAAAGGTTCCTTACAATTGTTACCGTTGGGTACTTTTCGCGATGCTGTTTTTAGTTCTAATGTGGTATAAGATTTAATAAGGATGAATTAAAAAACATAATGGTCATGGTATTATCAAAGTAATTACTATCAAAATAAATAGAGTAAGTGCCACTACCTACTGTCTATAAAGGCGTAAAGTTATTTTATATCACTTATAATAAGTTAGTTTATATCCGAGGGAAATAAAGTTACAACATAAACATACAATTTTACATAATTTTTCAACCTTTCTAAGTTTTACTTAGAATAATATTACAGGTATAAATAATATAATAATAGGTTGGGGAAAAAGTATTTTCGTATTTTTGTATGAAAAGTCAAGACATTTTTTTCAAAGTTTATTTACATTTATTTACAATATATATGTACCGTTTTGTTGAATAACTTTCTACCATTTTGTGGGCAGAGACATTATCCCGTTACTGTAGAAACTTTGGGACTTCTGATCAAAAAAACGGGACAAATAGTTTTGGCAGTCCTCTCTTGAGGTCAACCTTACAGAACCTAAAGAATTCTGAAGAGACCGAAACAGGTGAAAATCTGAAGGCGCAAGGTCAGGGCTATATGGTGGATGCACTAGGACCTCCCAGCCGAACTCTCTTAATTTTTGCTGAGTGGCTAAAGATGTGTGTGGTCTAACGTTATCGTGATGAAAGACCACACCCTTCCTGTTGATCAATTCCGGCCGTTTTCTCTCGACTGCTTCCTTTAATCTCATCAGTTGCTGGCAGTAAAGATCAAAATCGATGGTTTTGCCGGACGGTAAAAGCTCATAATGAACAATGCCCTTCCAATCCCACCATACACACAGCATCACCTTATTTCGTGTTAGGCCAGGTTTGGCCACAGTCTGTGAAGCCTGGCCAACTTTCGACCACGACCTTTTTCGCACGTTCTTGTCGTACGTGATCCACTTTTCATCGCCAGTTATCAATCTCTTCAAAAACGGCTCGGTTTCATTACGTCTCAATAATGAATCGCAAATGAGTACACGGTTCATTAAGTTTCTTTGAGTGAGCTCATGTGGCACCCAAATATCGAGCTTTTTTGTATAACCAGCTTTCTTCAAATGGGTCAAAACTGTTTTGTGGTCAATTCCCAGTTCTTCAGCTACATCGTAACTACTAATATGCCGATCTTGCTCCACTCTTTCAAAAATGGCGTCCATTTTATTCGTAACAGGGCGACCAGAGCGAGGTGCATCTTTAACATCAAAATTTCCGGACTGAAAACGTTTGAACCAAATTTGTGCTACTCTTACTGACACTGCATCAGGTCCATAAACATCACAAATTTTTTTCACTGCTTGAGTTGCATTTTTGCCTTTTTAAACGGTTTTATTTAGCTCACCCCGTTTGTTTTATTCTTGGGTCAAATTTAGTAATTCAAATTTCACCCTCTTCCTGTCAACCGATTAATCTGAAATTTTGTATAAACTTTGGATTTTGGTGACAATACAATTATGTTTATTCATTATCTTTATAAATTCAAGATGGCCGCCGCTACAAAATGGCGGATAATTTATGTTTTATTAATCCCATCAATATGGGTATCAAATGAAAGGGCTCAACAAGCAAAATACAATATACTATAAAAAAATTAAATCCAAGATGGCGGCCGCTACAAAATGGCGGATAACGTAGGTTTTATCAATCCCATCAATATGGGTATCAAATGAAAGGGCTCAACAAGCAGAATACAATATACTATAAAAAATTGAAATCCAAGATGGCGGCCTCTACAAAATGGCGGATAACTTAGGTTTTATCAATCCCATCAACATGGGTATCAAATGAAAGGTCTCAACAAGTAGAATACAATTTACTATGCAAAAGTGAAATCTAAGATGGCCGCCGCTACCAAATGGCTGATAACACTTTTTTATCAATCCCACCAATATGGGTATCAAATAAAAGGGCTTGACAAGAAGAATACAGTGCACTATACAACCTCAATATTTAAGATGGGCGCAGCCACTAAATGGCGTATAATAATAAGATTTAAATTTAGAAATTGAATCTGTAATTTAGGTATCTGATTAATCCAGCCTGAATCCACCACCCAAGTCAAGATTTTGTATCGTGTTGAGGACAATGTGGCGTTAGGGTGGCTAAAAATGATACGTCGTTAGCGGTACACCACTCAAGTTAAGGTGAAAGGTTAAAACGCGCCGAGAACTGTATGGCATTAGGGTGGATAAAAATGATATGTAGTTTTAGCGTTTTCCCCTCAAGTCTCAGGCGCATCTTGTTGTACATAGCCTTGCTCTTTTATTGGACCTCTGAGGGGGTCGACCGTTTAAATGTCCATTACTCGTGGGAACAAAATGGTAAAGAATGCGAAATAAAAACTAAAAACTAGAAAATAAAAATAGGTAAAAAAACTTTTTAAGTTAAACGGTTTTATGTTAAACATACATTGCAATGTTTAAGATAAATGTACTAAAAACCAAAAAATAATAAAATAGATACAGTCGTGGGAATTATAAACATATGCATAGACTAGACTAAAATAAAACCGTGGGGCACGTCAATTGTCTACAAATTATCGACTTAATGTGCGATAGAAGAATCGTTTAATTCGTCGTTAGGCAGTTGGCCCGCAGACGGTGAGGAAATTACTTACTATTTTCTTGCTCATGGAAATTCCAATAGTTATACACTTCATGTAAATAAAAGAGATGTTTCAACTAGTTTATCGTTGGACATTCACACTGCTGGCTGGCGAGGAATCGTTTCACTGCTCGTAGTTTGTCTTTAATCGACAAAACATATGATAAAAATACTACTCGCTCACCACTATGAAACCCTAAAACTCGAGCTTGCTAGCTTGTTTCCACATTCTAGCCCTATTTATCACACGTCCATCGTTGTCGGTTGAACAACTGCCTAATTATAGTGTAACATTACAAAACAAACATTTTAATCAACGATTGTAGACAATTGACGTGCCCCACGGTTTTATTTTAGTCTAGTCTATGCATATGTTTATAATTCCCACAACTGTATCTATTTTATTATTTTTTGGTTTTTAGTACATTTATCTTAAACATTGCAATGTATGTTTAACATAAAACCGTTTAACTTAAAAAGTTTTTTTACCTATTTTTTTTATAATAAAATTTTAAAATGTATCGAATTTCTTCATTAGATTCACTCATTTTTACGGAGAGAAAAACAAATGAAAAATAGCGGGAAACAACTTTTTTTTATTTTTTTCTTTTCTTTATAATGTAACCTTTTTATGTTACCAAAACCAGCCAGACACAAATAGTACAGTCAAAGAAATTTTATAATAAGTTTATACCTACGTTATGCGAAAAGACTTTTTCCCCGACCTAATATAACAGGTTCAGATAAAAATATTTTTTTGGATTCGGTATCTCATATAGCTATGGCACGAGTTATGTGATTTTTGTTCATGTAGAAACCACCAAATTTCAGGGAACATTTCTTCTATTCGTTCGTAAATAATTTTAAAATATTATTTTACTAATCACACAGGCGTACGATATTAACGCCATCTGTTATATTTAGATTGAAACGACCAACAATGACATCCCAAAAACTTTATACGACGACTTAGATTACAACCCCTTTATAGCGATTCCCTACGGCGCTTCTATTGACATGTACCAACTATGATGATGGCACTTGATAACAAACACGATTTTAATCAATACATCAAACAAAACTTAGCCACCACCAATAATAATTAAAACCGAATGATTATATAGAATATTTGTTGAGGACCAAAGGGGACGTTTGGCCGCGGGCGAGACGGCTATTGCATAAGTAAGACGTTGTTCTAGGGTTGTCACATTGTCTGTTATCTGTTTTAATAATAAAAAGTATTTCAAATTAGATTGGTTTTTCTTATTAATAATAATAATCTTTGAACGTTATTTGTGGTACTTTTACTATGTCAATATTACGGATAAAACTATGATCTATAATGATAGTGTGTTTCGTCTATACTCGGGTATAAACATATGTAGTTACAAAGGAAAATGTATAATGGCTTTTTGTTAAAGATAAAAACAGTTTTTTTAAATCATTTGACGCGTCAGATTGTTTAAATTATTGTTAATTGACAACCCTAATTTATAAACATACGCCCTCATGTAATCCATGGTCGGCAAGATGATGATTGCGTCCCATTTTAGTTTACAAAAGGTAATCCTTTAAGAGAAACTATTCGGGAATTTTGATAGCAGTTAGTGTTTACGATGTAAATTCGACTGTAATATCATAAACCTGCTGATTGGTTCCGTGGAACTTTGAAAGGGATCAAGGGAATTCTAAAGATTATTACGATGCCATAACTTTAAGTCTATTATAGGTAAGAAGTATTTTAGGAGTCCGTCCTTATCTACTTATATAATATAAACTATATAGGATAGGGTCTCGTATGGTCTCAGTGGTTCAGTGGTCGAGCACCCCGCTTCTGAATCCAGAAGTCGCGGACTCGAATCCTGGCTCACACCAATGACTTTTTTAAATTATTTTCGGAAGTTATGTGTGATAAATATCGATGACTGAAAACTTTGTGCCCGGTATTTTTTTAATGGCCCAAAATGTAACTGCAACACTATCTGTTTTACAGCAGGGCAGCGTTAGTTGTTTATCATCTCGTTTGCTCGCCAATCCAATTAAAAACAATCAATATTATTTGAGTTTATGTTTTCAGTATTTATTTTTTTTAAAGAAAATGGTTTTATCGAAAAAGGTGTAGGCAGCGGCTGTTAAGCCTCGTCTCGCCGTTATGTGTACGTCCCAAATGGAATAGGTGGCGAAAGTATTGCCATACCGGGCACAAAGTTGTCAGTCATCGATATTTATCACACGTAACTTCCGAAAATGTCGAAAAGTCATTGGTGTGTGCCAGGATTTGAACCCACTATTTATTGAATCAGAAGCGGAGTGCTAGCCACTGCGCCACCGAGATACGTTTACTTATATTAAGATAAAAAATATATAGATACACTAAAAAGGTATTGATCATTACCAACATTGGCACTAAAAATTGTATTCAATTTTGTACACATTGAAATAATATATTAACGCTATTCTAAAACTCACTAGTCACTAAACTAGACTTAACTTGACTACTGCTGTGCATAAACATAAAAAAGTCATATATAAAAAAATAATAATATTATAGTATACAGTGTAATGTGTGAAAATAAAAGTTTCATAAAAGTTTCAACATAGCCGGTATATTTCCCTATAGGTGGGCCATAAACAATTTGGTTAGGTTCACTCTCCAGACACAAGTTACAGCTTCGAACTACAATTTTATTTCATTTTTAGCACCATCCTCTGCACTCGGGGCGACATATAAAATTTTCTAAATGTTTCAATTCATTGTAGAATTTTAAATTTATTATATGCTGTAAAAAATTTAAAAAGGTTTATAATGGCTTTTATATAAAAGTTTTTTTTTTATTACTCTTTTTTTATTTATATAAAGACCCCATACCCTTTCACCTTTCTTTGCCCTCCTACTCGATTAAATGACGGCATCGCACCACGGTGTTCATGGGCGGTGAAAAGTTGCTTACTATTAACCACTATTGAACCACTTGCTCCTTTGTCCACCTATCCCATAAAAAATATCATTTATCATTGACCTCTCGAAAGTATTGTCCGATTTAAGAAAATCTAATAGACCGCTTATGATCCCTGACCCTAAATATAAAACAAACAGTAAT
Organism: Euproctis similis; assembly: GCA_905147225.2. Lineage (NCBI taxonomy): Eukaryota > Metazoa > Arthropoda > Insecta > Lepidoptera > Erebidae > Euproctis > Euproctis similis. The sequence goes on along the minus strand of LR990114.1, from coordinate 14,933,098 downwards.
CTATACTGCTATTTTTAAATATGAATCTATCAATATTTATAACTTTATAACGCCCGGATGTAATTGATTTTCTTATTTAAGGGCCAGATTATAAGTTATTTATTTCGCTAAGAACTAACTAAAATTGTATATATGTTTAATTTTATTTAACTAGCAAACAGAGTATGTTTGTTTACACTGGCAATCACAAAAATATACAGTCAACAGCGATAAAATAGTCTCGGTGGTCTAGTGGTAGTCTTTCTATTTGGGACGTAAACATAACTGCGAAGCGAGGCTTAATAGCCGCTGCCTACACTTTCGGGTAGAAAAAGGCATGATGTTATGTATGTTTTTATCATGTATATTTATTATGTATATTTTATTTTATTATTTCCTTATACCAAATGAATCAAAATTAACTAAATCACTACCCAAGCAGACAACATTAATTCTTAAACAGGATATTGTACGCCATCGTGAAACTTCGCAATAAAAAAACGTAACATGATTTTCATAAAACGCAATTGCCTCTTTGAAAAATGTATTCTAATAATACTGTATTATACGTTTAAATAGACGCAATTTTTAATAATTACGTTATATTTGTGAAAGCGGGAGTCTATCAGTGGCCGTGCCGTTAGGGGCATGAAGAGGCTTCATGTAAAGCCCGCCAGAGCAAATAAAGTTATGCCCAAAACGTACCGTAATAAGAGTTCATTGGATTACTGAAGCTTATGTAAGCTCCAATAACAATAATAACCCAAAAAATGCACGTGGACCTTACTGTATTAAATATCTGACTCAATAATGTCTAATTTGACCCGAGCGAATTCTTGCTAAGAGAGGGGGTAAGTTAGGGTAGGGTTTTGCGGTACAGTATTTATGGGTATCCGTATTTATATTAAATGTTTGAGTGCCCCATATTTGTTTTGAGTTTACAGTAAATATTATGCTTGTTATTTTATGTAACAGTGTATCATTTTTTTGGAAAATAACATTCCTTGTTGAATGTAAAAATAACGTAAAAACTATGTGCTTCCCAGGTCGTCGTGGTAAAGTTGGTGTCAGTATATCAAATTGGTTTGAAGCCCAAATATCTTTCATCTTTATGGTTTCTGACACAAAACTTTCAAAAAGTAACTGGTAATTTTATTGTTTATTATTTAATAAATTTTTCATGTGTGATTTCTTGTAGCCTTAAAAACTGACTTATAAACGTAAAAATCGTGCCTTAGTGTTCTTTTCACCAACCCCGCAAGGGAATTGGTGTAAACTAATTCTCTTTCGGCGTAAAGGAGTCACGTAGACGAGGTCATTTCTACAACCAGTAAAAAGTATACTCGTTATGTTGAGCTGCAAATTTTTGAAAACGTTTATATCATAATTTCAAAATTTTATTTCATAACATATTGATTTTCTGAATTATTTGTAAACATTGTGTATCTAAGTATAATATCTAAGATAGTTAACTATTATGAAGTAGTAGTTTCACAGTTGAGACATGTTTTACATTGATCTAGCGGTCCCAACAATGACGAAGAACTGCACCGAGGTAGTTTAGTAGGTAAAGTGCTACATCGGGTGCCATCGAGTCCCAAATAACGCTGCTATCGTCGTCAGCAGGGTATGCTTATATGCATTGCACAGCGTTAGAAATAAACCAAACGGGTTTTAAATTCACCCTCTGTTTCAGCATATCTGTAATTTTTATACAACGTGCAGTCGTACACTCCAACCATTAGTTAAATTATTTTAAAAGCATTTACATTTCTTTAAACGTTCAGTACCTACAAAGATTTAGTTTCACATTTGTAGTTTCATTTCTTGTAAGAGTTTGAAGTGTCGTATATTCTTAAATAATATTTATATTTTAAAAATGATAATATGTTTTAGTATTTTTTATTGGAATATTTTTAGCATAGACGTTGCAGACAGTTATATTCTCGGTATGATTGACTGTTTGTTACTTCTACGTAATCAAAACAGTATTTGCTCCTACCAATACGACTATTAAGTGGGTAACTAAATAATTTCTAAGCATATATTTTTAAGAATATATACATATTATAACAGACAGGTGCCAAAGTGGAACAGTGGATCTGTGAATCGAGGATGGTATTTTTTTACTTTGACTTGCATTTCACTAGCATGATGTCAGTAGCTTTAAAAACCGACGAACATAGATAGCACATGTCGTTAAAAATGTACTAATATTCATCACTGACAGCGCAACCGCGTATATTAGATTTTCAGGATATTTACATTTCAACACATGAACATTAACTATGTAAAAGTTGACACTTTGAAGCGCTTTTTACGCATACATTGATCAAGTCACTCACACTTCAACTTCACTCCATTTTTAGTCTCGTTGTTAGGGTGTCTATTGCCGATCTATTAATCTTATATCTATGCCGACGAACGTGTATGACAAAAGTCATGACAATCGAAGAAGCGAATGAGGTGTCTATTCTCTCTGCCTACCACAAGAGACTTGGCGTGAATTTACGTAAGTAATTTAACGCAGCTGCCGTCAATTGTCAATTTGAAAAATGCGTTTCAATATTGTATCAATATGTTCATCTCAAAAACAAATATGAAATAACGATTCGGAACGTACGCAACATTAATTTAAACAGAAAGAGATGTTCGGCTTTGCGTCTGTTCCTTTATATTTTTTTGTATCCGTTTCGTAAAAATTTCACCCCCATAACATTATGTTGATGGTGGCAATAACTTTTGAAATATTCACGTACATATCCTTAACAAACGAGGCGGTACTTGATAAATGGACGATACTCTGCCAGATTGACCGTGGCTGAATAATGATTAGTTTTGTTACCGCGAACATTGTTGAATTTTTATATCACATTATATATTTATTTCGAACTGGTTGTTTAAATAAAGTAAATTTCTTGTTTATCGTTAGGCGACTGCTTCTTGAAACTATGCAATTGTGGAATATTCTAGTTTTGGTCCGCAGCTCATGATGATAATACATTAATAAATGATAAAGCTCCTACAAACTTGTTTTTAAACTAATAATTTTAATAACTATAATTTTATTGTAAATTTATCCTGTTCGCGCAGCCACTGCGTCAATAAATTGAGATGATTAATTCAAGAAAACTTATTATTCTTAGTACCTATATCTTTACTAGTCGTTAAAGAACCATCATCATGAGAATACTACTGCTTATTTGTATATTAGTTTATAATTTAAATTTCAATTATGCATTTTATGATCAATTAGTGCTTGACAGATTTGGATTGCAACAATATGTGTTAGGTTTATCTGACAACGATATCAGAAAGACATGTAACAATAAAGAAAAAACATGTATTTGGAAGTGTTGTCCCAAAGGACATATTATGGAAAGGTTCAAGACATGTTTACCTAGAAATGAAACAATCATAAACTCCACTTCTAATAGTATAGCAAATGTTGATATATATGATATAAATTTTAATTCTATCAACCAATCTATAGAAGATGTTTTCGAAATTGTTCCTGGACTTATGAAGGATCAAATCTTCGCTATGAACTCGCTGTGGTGGTATAAAGCACAATTGATTGAGGTAAGTGATATTATTTAATTGGAATAACGAATACACGTTATTATTTGGGATTCTTGTTTTAAACATACATAACGTCACGCCTTTTTGTTACCCGAAGGTGTAGGCATTCTTGTTTTAGAATAACAAAATGATTCTTTGAAACATACTCAGTTGTTGAATGAGCGAAGTATTATTACAAAGTGTAAAAACAAAGTCGCTTTCTGCTGTCTGTCTCCTAATATGCTTAGATCTTTAAAACTACGCAACGGATTTTGATGAGTTTTTTAATAGGTAAAGAGTGTCAACGCAGTGGTTTGTATGTATATAATCATATTAGTATAATTAATGTGAAAGTTTGTGAGATAGAACTGTGACTCTTACTGACCACGTCGAAAGTTAAAAGTCGGTCGTGAATGAAAAGAGTTATGAAAGTCAAAGAAGTGAGGCTTGTAAGAATCTTGTCATATGGGGTTCTGTTCTCTCTGCCTACCCCGCAAGGGATTTGGCGTGAAATTATGCATGTATGTGTATTATTAAAGTAAAGTGTTTCGAAAAAATGTGAATTATAAAACCTGTATTTTTATTTTTAGGATGGCAGCCTTTATATACAATTTCCAAATGTATACGACAGATGGAAAGAAATAGATGTGAATCGATTTTGTGTTGAAATGAAACTGAACGAGGATAATAAGTTGAAACCAGTATTTATGGTAGAATATCAGCTAGATCATTACAAGCTACCCAATAGTTTTAAGAAATGGTGTAAGTATTAAATTTTACATACTAGGAGAAGTCGCAGAACTTAATCACTAGAACAGACGATGAGATTAGAAGAGATGACATACAGCTATTTTTTTACTTTACATTATTCCATTCACAATAAAATTAAATACTTAAAATGTTACAATGAAATATATAAGAAGTATAAAACAAACATTTAATTGTTTATTTCAACAATCACTGATTCAGCTATTGTTAATAGTGCACGATAAAATTTGAAAAAAATATAAATGAATTCAACATAGCTCTTAAATCACAGGAAATAAAGCTACAGAGTCTATCAAAGAAATTTCACTATCTTTCCATTGGCGTAGTCGGTTAAAATAAAATCAAAGTAACTGTATGATATTCCTTACTCTTGTGTATGTTTCGCCAATACCTTAACACTGAAATTTTCTAAGCATTTTAACAGGGGCTCGATCTAATGCTGCTACGGTGGATAATCTTTAGCAGCACAAATGACCTCGTCACAAATAAGTTAAATTCTTGGGATATGTGGAAAGTCATTCTCTTTCTAAAGACATTGCATGGTGACTGATCACTACCTCTGTAACCAGAAACATAGCTTATATTCACCATAATTAGCCTTTTGTGCAGCAGTGGACACTGCTTAAAGTAGGCCTCCTCCATAGATCGCCACAACTGACGGACCTATGCCGATTGCATCCATTGGTTACCGTTATTTTTACCAGATGGGGGGACGGCCTACTCCGCGTCGACCATTTCGTGGTCGCCACTTGATAAGCTTTCTACCCCAACGGTAATCGTTTCGTCAAGCGATGTGGCCAGTCCATCTCTATTTCAGCTTCCTTACTTTATGGGCTATGTCAGTCACACCAGATCTCTTGCGTATCTCCGTATTGCTTGCACAGATTATATTACGTACAGAAGATTACCATTGCATACAGTGTAGCTTTAGCGGCAGTGTTCTGAGAAATAATAGAGATAATATTTAAGTTGTTAAGTTGTATATATTGTAATACCTTTGGTATGTTTATGAAACATGTATCACTATTTCGAAATATTTTCAGCTCTAATCGTCACCATCACATGCCTGATATTTACTTTGATCGTATACTTTCTACGTAAAGAACTACGGAACCAAAACGGCGTAATAATGATGATCCATCTCATTTGTCTGGTCGTAAATTTAACCATCAATTGTATACTAGAAAATTACGATTCTTTAAATTTGCGCATGTCAAATATTCTGGCTATAAGTAAGTAATGCTTTTTAAGTAATACACAAACCTATATGAGGCTTGATATTTCTTTTTTAATTAATCACTCTTTCTGTTAAACAACTTGCCTAAACTTACATCCAAAACGCTAGAGGTGGCGAAACTTATTGCCATACATATGACATCTTGTCAGTCATCTATATTTATCAGACTTAAATTCCGAAAATAACTCCGAGATGTCATGGATGTGACTTTCGATTCAATCACACGATTTCTTGATGAAACCGAAGCAGGGTGCTCGAACTCCAGAAGACAGAGATTTAAGTTAAGTTTAAGGCTAAGGTTTTCTGAATTTGGGTGACTAAATTTTTTAATTTTTACCTGGTAATAAGTCAAGAAAATTAATTATTCATATTCTGTTTCAGCTCTTTCATATTACTTCACCAAACTGTGCGCTATCTGTTGGACGAACGCTATATTTTATCGATTATCAAGGTAAGTCATATTTTATTTGAATAGTTTAAAGGAAATGTTACTGTTTTTCCATTAAAGTATTTTGTAATTTTTTTCACCATTACAACCAGATCATATATAATAAAGGAACTCCAAGCTTATAAACTAATGCTGAAAAATCAGTAGTGAAATTAGAGTGCAAATTAACAGATTATGAATAGATTAATCTTTCGATGCAGCGTCATGTCATATACTTACCATCAGGTGACTGGCTTGATCATTTGCCATTTACCAAAAAAATAAATCTCCACACCAGACTAAAGAAATAGTCACAATATTTCTTCTTTTCTTTTGTAAAACTTTTATTTTAAAATACTTAATTTTAAACTTAATTTTAAGGTATAATATAATTTATTTATTATTTTAATTTATTTATTTTAAGGTATTCTCATGTCTATCAACTTTGACAGACAGCTTTTGTGAATTATTTTCTATTGTTTTACAGAAACGAATTAAAATCTACATCGTTTATGAAAAAATTGTTAAAATACGGCTTATACTCCTTCGGGCTGTCACTCTTTATGACTGTCACTGTTGCAACTATTGAACTTAGTGACATGTCTGATACTCCTTCATTTGTTACACCTCAAATACTCGCCAAGGGAAACTTCACTTTTAACGGTTGGTACTAGGCAATTATTTCCATACAAAACAGTTTAAAAAAATCTATAGTAATTTATTTAATTCCATTCAATTGAACGTGATGGCAGAACTTGCCGTAAAAGCGAAATCGGTGTGGAAGATTCATGTCTTTTTGCTTACTGACTGCAAGGGATTTGGTGTACTGTTATGTATATGTATTAGAATTATATTATTCTTCCTCTCGTTTCTTTGACTTTCCTAACTCTTGTCACACATGTTCGTCGATTTTTAAGGCTGGCGATTGCTAATATTCTTTGCGCCCAGGAATCTACTCAATGCTCCATTTGCGCTGTCTCCTAACGCCACTCCATATGCCATATGCTTCTTAGCATATGGAGTATTACAAATCAAAAAAGAAACTCCACCCATCTGTTACAACATCTCCTATTTGGCCTGTCTAATAACCTTTTCCTTAAAATTCTTAGAAACGAAGGTTTTAAATATAATCTTTAATAATTTATATAAAAGTAACAATGTCCCAGTTTTCAGAATCCAAGCAGATAATTGCTAACCAAATTAAGTTTAATATATGTAGTAATAATAACCATAATTTTGTACTACACTAGGGCAATTATAAAAGGTATTTAATTAAATGCATTTTACTTCCTATTCCAGAATGTGCAATTTTGCCATTTATGTTATATATTATTATTTACAGAAAAGGAATCATTGTACTACCTTTATATTCCCCTTATGCTGCTGCTGGGTGTCAACTGGAGTGTATGTTTTACAAAAGTTTTCCAACACTATTCAAATTTAGATCAGTATAGGGTTTCTAAGGAATCAAATACTGAAGAAGTATATCTGAACAGGTCGGTAAGCCTTTTTTTCTGTTACTCAAAAAGCCTGTCCAACTGGTGGGCATTGAACTTCATTTGTGACTCCTCTTTTCTAAGAAAGATTGATCATTTTTTCGGGAAATTTACAAAAATATGACAGTGCTTAAATCAAAAAAGTCAGATCCATGATCGAGATCATTCATTATGGGCAAATCATTCATCAAGGGCAAATCATTAATATGGATGATAAACAATAATGGTCTGAGAATGGAACCCAGGGGATCACACGGTGATACCGATGATCCAGATGATCTCACTCCGTTTACAACTATAACCTGTTATTTAAGTATAATGCAACAAGCTTAAGTGCAGTGTTCTTAATACCATAATGACTAAGCTTAAGTAAAAGTGTGTTGTATTCCACGCAGTCAAAAGCTTTAGAGAGATCACAGAATACGCCAATTGCATCCTGCGAGTTCTCGAAAATATGTTAGTAAAAGCAGCGCTAGCACGACCTTTTGTTAAACCGTACTGCTCTTTGTGAAATAGATTATTTAAATGAAAATGGTTTGGTATTTCCTTTTTTTTTTCGAAAATTCTGCTTAGTAGCGGTAAAATGGAAATAAGATTCAAAATTGGAACATTTATACACCATTTTTAAATAATGGTATCAATAGCAAATCAATAGCAACTATCATTCAGTATGTGTAGGCAGTGACGTCCTAATTTATTGAACTGCACATTCCTGGGTTAATGGTATGAAGTTACAATGACAGTCAACTTTAAGAAATATTTTTTTGTTTCAGATCGACACAGTTCGTGAAATATTTGGTGGTTCTGACTTTCAGTGTATTACTAGATATGTTATCAGTACTTCACCCACAAAGCACACAAGACTTGGCTTCCACCTTCACACTGTGTATAGGGTTTATTATAATAGCAATATTTTTAGGGAAACAGCTTTTAAGCATGGTTTGGTTTTGCAATTGCTTAAAAAGATATGTACAAAAACCATTAGGCAGCAGAGATGAACAATAGCCTTATTTTTAATAACCAAATCAGATATAGTTAAAATTTAAGTGGTCAAGATAGCCGCTTCCAATTCAGAAGTAGTGAAATTCATTCGGGGCTCACTCCAATGATTTCTCGGAAGTTATGTGTGATAAATGTCGTTGACTGACAACTTTATCACCGGTGTATGGCAGTAGGCTTCTCCACCTTATCCATTTGGGACGTAATTATTTGGCGAGTCCAGGCTTAACTGCCGCTGGCTACACCGCTTCAGGTATAAAAAGACGTGAAGTTATAAAAAGTTATGCTCAATTGTTATAACTTAACATAATAACATATTTTAATTTTATTTTAACTTCACGCCTTTTTCAACCTGAAGGTGTAGACAGTGACAGTTCAATGATTATACTAGGCAGATTTTTAAATTCTTTCCAACGATATAACATATTTGTGAAGGTTTGATTCAATTTATCAAGAAGATTTTGTTCAAAACAAGTAGTCTGTGACATGTTTTTTAAGTCTCTACACGTCTTGTGACTTGGATTATATGGTTTTCTATATTGACATGAGGATAAGCATTTAGAATTTAAAACTTAGTGAAATGATATTTGTAACATTGATTTAGATTATATAAGTATTACAAGCCTATATTTTTAACTTCGTTCCTTTTATACCCAAAGATTGAGTCAGCAGAAATGAAGTCTTAGAATATATAGTAAATGGTGAAACCTCACGTTAATAGACACAATTAGGTATGTGTTCAATATTTATCACACATATAAACTTCGCAAAATAACTGTAGTGAGCGGAAACTCGATTCTGACAATTCTGATTTAGAAGCGGATTGCTAAACCCCAAGGCCATCAGAACTACATAGATACCATATTATAAGCGCAATTTGTGAATCAAATATTAATACCCTGTAGTTTAAGCTATATTTACAAACTAATGCAAAATAGACGCTACTGTTTCTTCGTTTAGTATCGTAGGTGAAGTAAGCAAATTGAAAAAACAAACAAATAAATCATACTACACTACCGTATAAGGAAACTGTAGTATTATATTAATATGTTAATAGTCTTTTCAATAGATCCCTACAATACTCAATTGCGGTTTAACTCAATTACAACTCTATACTCTGATCTAATAAGAGCAATAATGATAAAATATAAAATAGAGCTGAAATAATGTGCAGTCAATGAATTTAAATATATCGTCGTACTGAACTCCCAAAATCGGGTCACTTGATGTTAAGTGACTACAGCCGCCCATTGACTTTACCTATAGTGCTACAGTTGCGTTGCTGGCCTTATAGATGAGATAAAGTAGGGCGGAAGAAAGTGGGCCTCCACTCTGCCCCTACCTCTCTCTCAGAGAACGAAAAGAGGCTTGAGTCACTTAGCGTCAATATTCAAAGTGTTCGCTATATTTCAACTCTAGACACTTATTTTCTCTTATTCCCCTCTAGGTAAGGTGTTATTTTTGTGAAAGTTTTAATTCCAAAGTAAGCTAAAACAACAGCTGAAAAGTCAATAAAAATATTAGAAGCAATTAAAACAAATCAGTCCGGCACATCATAAATTTTATCTTTTATTATTGCAAAGCCCCCAATTCATTAACAATGGATTTGAAGGTGACTGGCGTGAAGACCCTTCATCTCAGATCATATCAGGACCCGGGACTAAATCCCGTAGTAACAATATCGGCTACATTTGCCCGTCTACGAGCCCCTGCCTCAATACTGTTGTACACACGGCTTGAAGTTTCTCTTCCTAAATACAAGAATATTTGAAGATATAAATAAATATATATAAAAAAATTGTTGATATTGTTCTATATTTATATAATTTAATTGTAAAAGATCTAAATATCTAATGAAAATGAATATTTGTCTTAGCATATCCTAAATGTTGATTGTTTGATTTGTGTATTTTGTCTGCTGCACCTTTTCAAGCATGACTCAAGTGTATATCAGTTTTATAATGTATGTGAGATGGTTTGAAAATAATATCTGGAACATAAATTCCTTTTCTTGGCCGGTGTTTCTCATATTAGTCGCTAAATATTTTTTTGGAATTATTTTTATGTGGGGTGGGGGGGGGGCAAATCTGTAGGCGTGGCACCCGATGGCAAGCAGAAAACGCTGCCCATGGACACTTGAACACATTTGCGTCCCCGTCTCTTACAATGGAATATGTAAGGGGTCGGAATTGGGATGGGAAAGGGGAGAGGGCAAGGGGGTAGATCACCCGTATGAGCCACCGGTCGAGCCGGCCCATTCATACCGCGAACTGTGTGGCTTTACCACTTCAGAAAAATTCGTCATTAATTTGTTAAATTTCCCGTTTATTTGGAATTATTACGTAAGTATGCCTGTGGACAAATAAATAATGATTTTGCCTTGATTTCAAGTTTTAGGTTATTTTAAGCATTGCATTTAAATATATTATAACGCTACAATATAATATAAAAATAAATAAGATACGAACAGATTGTCTGTGTGTATCGTTGGTCAAGCACAATATGTCGCATCAATATGAAGCCTTAATTAGGCCGGACCAAACCCTTTACAACACACCCAATTAAAATACATAATTTTGAGTAGTTACACTAATTGGCAGATAGCTCTTTTGTGAAATACTGGTCTGTTTATAAAATGGCAAGAAATATTTAATTATTTTATTTACACATATAAAATGTCTTTTAAAAATTCCAAATCTTCGTAAATTAATTTAATAAATATACTTTTACATATTTTAGTAGCCGTGAACTTCGTGTGCTCTATATTTTAATCTGCAGCTAAATTCCAGTATTCAGTCATTAATTATAAGCTACTGTTCATTATAACTTTGAGTTTCATTCATCTTATGTTGCCTTGACTGTTGCTGATGACGAAATAAAACAATGAAAACTCACTAAATAATGTTATATTTCTTAATAAAATCTGAAATTAAACTGACAAGACTATATTACTCAATTCATGAAACATCACGACCTCTATTGAACTCAAAACGGATTTCCCTATGGACTTGATCGAGACGAAGGCATCTAATTACAAATTCAATGCGTTCAATAAATATTCCATTCCAATCAAATTTACATAAAACCACAATAATAAAAAAGTTCCAATATAGGCACTCGAAAAGTAATTGGGTTTATCAGATCAGATGAACGCAAAAACATTTGTGATGATCAAACAAAGTAAATAAAGAAAGATAAAAAATGGCATATGACAATTCTATGCAGACGACATCAAACGACATGCAGAAGACTACAAAGCGTAGAACTCAATTACAAATTTTGGATTGATAGTTTCAGAATAAGGGGGAGTACCACCTACTTATTAGGTAGACCACGAAATAAGGCAATTTCGTGGACAAAAGGCCGGCCCCCCCTTTCATTGTGCGATGGACGCTGTCGGCGATTCGAAAGTTTTCAACTGACATGTAAGCAACATGGCCACCCCAGTCTTGTCCGAGCTTATTGAATTTCATCCAAAAGAGGATGACCACACGCTTATTGTTCACGAGAAACATTGATTAGGGTGAAATATTGTAACAGGTATATTATTTAATATGTGGGATTATTATGTTACAAGGGATTTTGTCTGAGTATGTAAATGTAGGATTGAATTGTTTATAGGTATGTATTTCTATGTATTATAAGTAGGTATATATTATATGATTACCTATACATGCAGAAAGTTAAATAGTATTCTTGGTAGTCTGGGGGTTGAGCAAACGTTTCAGAAATAAAAAGTCATGGTATCGAATCCTACACCAAACACTTTTCGAAATTCATTTTGAAAGTTATGTATAATAAATATCGATGACTAACAGTATTGTGTCCAGGTCCAGGTTCCGCCAAATATTTCATTTGAGACAAAATTCAGTAAATCGAAGCATAATAGGTGCTGCCTACTAATTCAGAATCATCATCATCATTAGCCCTTTTGAGGTCCACTGCTGGACATAGGCCTCCCCCATAGAGCGCCACAACTGCCGGTCCGCTCAATCATGGGGGGATTTTGCCATAATCGCCACGCTTGGTAGGCGGGTTGGCGATCGCTGTAGGCTGTATTGTCTTAAGAGAGAATGCTGCTGCCCATTCTTCTAGCTTTTCCCTTAGTCGCCTTTTACGACACCCACGGGAAGAGATGGGGTGGCGGTATTCTAAGCCGGCGCCACACAGCATCACACTAATTCCGGCGCCACACAGCAGCACACTAATTCAGAAAGGCGTGAAATTACAAAAATATATATTATTTAGAATTATATACTAAATCCAATGGGACTAACCATAACACTCACTCAGTCTGCTGCTTAGCTTGCAACTAGACGGCGATATGTAAATTTCAAACAATGCATTATCATAATATAATATTTTTAAGTGGCAGAATAAATGCCATATTCGATCTGTCGTCGATTACAACTCCTACACATAACCGAGTTCCGATAAGTTACGAGTGTGTGTCCAAGTTTGAATTCGTAGTATTTTTCCACGCGTGCTCTGCTTTTAATTCACTAAACTATTAAGAAAATTGTTGTAAAAATATTAACGGAACTTTCGGTAATAGAGCCTTCTCAATAGGTTTCAATGGTATAACGTAACATAACCTCACGCCTTACTCAACCCGAAGCTGTAAGCAGCAGCTCTTAAAGCCTCGGCTTTTCGTATAGTTACGTCCCAAATGGAATAGGTGGAAAGCCTCGGCTCTTGGTATCGTTAAATCACGTCCCAAATGGAATAGGTGGCGAACCTATTTACATACACCTATTGTCAGTCAACGATATTTTATCACACAAAAGACTCGAAAATCGAGCATTAATTATTCCGAGAATTGATGAGTTCGGAATCGAACCTACAGCTTCTGAATCAGAAGCGGATAGCTCGACCACTCAGACCAGACATTTAATTACCCAGTATTATTTAAGAGGCATACATTTGAAACTATAATATAATTTATAATAACAAAAGTAGAGTCAACAATATCTACGGAACTTAACGCGTCACCTCGACAACGGGACAATTTGTCCCTTGTGTGGGGGCGAACCTTTTCAATAATAATTCCACCATAAATTCTGGCAGTGACCGCGGCTCTGAGGGATAGTGGGGGCCATCAATTAATTATTATATTGCCTTTTTGATGGTACCCACCGAATAGTTTCTTTATTGAGCTGCCAATGTTATTTATTAGGTATTTTGTTGTGATTTGTGATGGCCACAGTTTGTAGTTTATATTTCATAGTTTTCTTACAGAGCACGTGTTGTTTTGTAATTTTAGTTTAATAATCTGTTTATATTTTCGGTCGCGGTTTCGAATCCTGGTACACACCATTGACTTTTCATAATTAATTAATTTCGGAAGTTATGTGTGATAAATATAGATGACTAAAAACTTTGTGCCCGGTATGGCAATAGGTTCGCCACCTACTCCATTTGGGACGTAAACATAACGGCGAGTCGAGGCTTAACAGCCACTGCCTACACTTTCGGGTGTAGTTATGTTATGTAAAAACGGAACAATATTGCAGAAAACTGTGTTCAAATTAAACCACTTACCGGTAATTTAGTGGTTTTGTAAGTAATTAAGATTTCAGTGCCTCATGAGGATTTACAATGTTAGCTGTAGCAGGGAATCTTTGTCTTTTAAGTTGCTAATCTAGTTAACACTAAACTGCCCAAGTGGTTCAGTACTCCATGTTCTAGTTTAGACGTCCCAAGTTTAAATTTTATCTCAAATTCTTTAATTACGTTTTCCGTCAAAAAGTATCAAAAAGTTGTGGGATCGAATCCGGGCTTACACGAATAACTTATCGGACTTATTATTAGATGTTAAGTGCAATAAATATCGATGATTGCCGACATTGTTCCCAATGTATTGCAGTAGATTCTGCTACCTATTCCATTTGTGACGTGAAACCTTGGGGTAAACGGTGTGAAGGTATAGGAATGTTGAAACATAATTCTTAGTGTCTACATTTTGGGAGATCAACTGCCAAATATACCGAGGCTTAACCGCAGAGCTATTAAATCATATATTATGTAAATAAGCTATGAATCAAGTAAAGCAAGGTCTCGGTGGTCCAGTGGCGAGCACCCCACTTCTGAATCTAGAGGTCGCCGTTCGAATCCTCACACTGGCTCACATCAATGACTTCGAAATTCTTTTCGATCTTTTCGAACACTGAAAACTTTATGCCCGGTACGGTAATAGATTCGCCACCTATTCCATTTAAGACGTGAACATAACGGCGAGACGAGGCTTAACAGCCGCTGCCTACACCTTCGGGTAGAAAAAAGAGTGAAGTAATGTTATGTATAAGCTATGAATTGATTATAATTTAAGTTCCACACAAACTTAATACATAAGACATCATATTATTATCGAGTTCATTTACCTTCCTATCCGATGTCTGAGGTAATTTGTTAGAATAACTCTACCAATCTGTCGCTACGCCACCGACATAACTCAACTGAGTTACACTCCGCTGATTCGAACGTATAATGGGTATTTTGTTAGACCATTTATTGTTATTGCAATTACTCAAGCCGTGTAGTCATCATTGAAGAGATAAATCTGGTGACTCATGACTTGCGATAATGGTTGCAAGCAAGAATATGGTGCAAAACAGTATGATTATTGTATTATTTTTCTTATTTTCTTGTTTGTTTGTTTTAATTATTTGTAACTGTAATAAATAAATGTAATAAATGAGAATATATTTTCCTGATAATTATTATGCAATAGAGGAATTGATATCTAAGGCCAATGCACTTTACAATCAACTTATGTTAAAATACTGAAGACCAATTATCTTCACTAATAAATCAAGAACTGCTCGACAGATGTGAATAAAATTTTGTATGGATAGTAAAAAAGAATAAAAATTCTTATCCTATAATAATTTCGATAAAAATCTGTCATAATACAACTTTGTATTGATCGATCGAACAAAGTCGCTTTCCGCTTTCTTTCCTCCTATATGCTTAGTAGATTTTTGAATCTACAGAACGAATTATAACACGTGTCAACCCCGTAATTTTTTTGTATAATTCATGCATAATGTATTTAAGAAAAGATGATAATTTTTGAAATTTAGTACTTTAATTGTAAACGCTATAAAAAAACATTGATGTGGTTTCAATGATCGCCGGTTCCGCTAGTCATTACATAGTATAAAATAAAGTTACTTTCCGCTGTCTGTCCCCTTATATGCTTATATCTTTAAAACTACGCAACGGATTTTGATGCGGTTTTTTTAATACATAGAGGGCGTCAACGTGGTGGTTTTGATTTATAATTCAAATATGATGTTGTAAAGAAAAAATAATAATTTTCGAGATTTAGCTCTTTAACTGTAAACGCTGGCTGAACCCTAAGTGATAGATCAAAACAATGTTCTACATTATTAAACATCTTTAGAAGGTCTACAAAAATTCCGTAAGGACATATGTCTATCTCTTAGGGATAACCCACAATGACCATTTTTATTTTTTTACTTTTGACAAGAAACAATGGCTTATTTACGAAGCGATTTTAAACATTACAGCATTAATTTTCATCCAATTAAGTATCTTAAATAGATTGTGCATGTAATATAGATGATCCTGGCCCTTTACAGCATGCAAATTAAACGAATATTTTCGAAGATATTGCTGTATTAACATAGCGGGACAGCAGTTAAGGCCGATAAATAGCACAAATTGAACCTCATGATATCCAAAATCTACTCATTTATTACTTTTGATGCGGAACAAAGTTCGCCGGGTCAGCTAGTTTATAATATAATAGTAATGCAAGCTGTACAATGTGTGAACGTGGATATTCTACAGCACGACTACGTTATAAAGCATGATTCTTACACGCATCTCTTGCTTTTTCTTGCTCTCTTTCATACACGCTCTTTGGTTTTTAAGGCACTCAAAACAACCTTCATAAATATTCAAACAATTCATGAATATACAGGGAGAATGCACTGAATAATGTGAATTTTATTCAGCAACTGTTCAATTCGCAAATTGTCTCAACAGTACATTATCTCGTATGTGGCAAAAACTTAGAGAAAATATGTAAAATTGCCATCGTTCCTCATATAGTGCAGGAGGACCTTATTAAAGTTTAAAGGTCCCGCACATTATTCATGAGGCGGATACGGGTTCCCGGTCGATTCCCCGCACGTAATATCCGCTATAAATTCGGTGAATTTTATTGGCTATTAAAATAAGTAATGAAACTGTTTTGTGTTGAACGTGGAAATGCATATAATATAGCATAGTCGAAATATATAATTATTCAAGAAAACCAATTAAAACGTTTTTAACATACAAATAACAGTAAAATAACTTGATAGGAGTTTTTTCAATTTTCTTTCATTAAAAAAAAATTATTTGTCTAGTTATTTTGTGTGATCTCCGAAATCTTAAGACTGAATATGACACCGATATGATGATGATTTTAACTATCAAGCAGCAGATTCGATACTGAACTGATACAACTGTTTTAACGCACAATTAAGAAAAAAAAATGTACAAGTTTTGAAATGTTTCAAGAGGTTGTATAGCCCCATATAGCAAATTCGAGGGAACAAACTAAACAATAAAGATTGTAAGATGGCATTAACATTAAATTGTAAATAATAATTAGTAATCAATATCTTACTATCAAGTGATTCAGTTGAAAACAAAATCTTTTTTTGCAGTCATTCAGTCACTCTACCTTTGCGCATTGAAATAAATTTCGTAATAAACATATAATAACTAATAAAGAAATCTTACTCCTTTGTAATATTCAAATAGAGTCGTCCGAGTCAACAATTAATTTGCAACTTTATTTACTGTAAAAATGTAAGTGTACTTATAAAACTCAGTATAATGCCTCCCTAGTCCTCAGTACAGACTATTTTAATTAGTACTATGTAAGTAGTGTAGTTATCTTTCCTTGAAGCTCTAAATAAGTGCTCGTGTTCCGAGACACTTATTTTACTATAAGAGTTCTTTGTTTACATTTTTTATTCCCCAATGATTTTACAGTACTTCTTCTGAAAAAAAAATGTAAAGTACGTTGTTGTTTGCTGCTTCTAGGAGGAGTAATTGACGTCATTTATGTAATAACTTTGTTATGAAATAACAAATATGAGAATAATAATTTGCGGGCTGTGGGATAGTGGGAGTCTGGTGTTTGGCTTAAAGCACTGCAATCGCCCAATATAACATTATTAGATAATACGACTTTCCGTATCGCAACTTGCCATCGTATAGGTGTTTCCTGTATTTCCTCGCATTTATGTCGCTGCAGAAAGGCTGTCGACAGCAAGGGACAACATGGTCTATCATGTGCCAGGAGCGCCGGCCGCATTTCCCGTCACGCTAATATCAACGACATTATCCGTCGTGCTCTTGTCACCGCCGGTGTACCAGCCGCTCTAGAACCGAACGGTTTGGTGCGCGATGATAGCAAGAGAACGGACGGGATGTATCTTTTGCCTTGGAAGATGGGTAGGTCTTTGGTGTGGGACGCTGCTTGGGTTGACACCCTTGCGCCATCACACCTTCCAAGAACGGTAGAGGTGGCCGGTGCTGCTGCTGCTTCAGCAGAAAATCTCAAGCGGCACAAATACAGAAACCTTGTAGGTGGATTATGTATTTGAGCCGTTTAGGGTTGAGACTCTGGGGACAAGGGGTCCCAGTACTCGTGCGCTTTATAAAGATCTGGCAAAGAGACTGATCGAGGCCTCTTGCGACCAGCGGGCTGGTCTATTCTTCCCACAAAGGATTAGCATTGCCATTCAGAGTGGCAATGCGGCCAGTCTTGTGGGCATGCTGCCAGTAGACCGAGATGCGGAGAAATTTGATTTTAGCTAGTTTTTTAATTGTAGATATTGTAAATAATTTATTTCTTCTTATTAATGTAATTAATATGAGAATAATGGTGTCATTTTGTAATGTAAATTATTATATTTAATGTTTTTTTTTAATCTAGGGAACGGCTATTTTTTTCGTCACAAACAGAATAAGGTGATGTAACCGTCCGCCATACATCAAACGCAATAATCGCAATCATCGTTTATATCACACATACCTTCCGAGAAGAAATTCGAAACATAATATTATATGTGAGCCGGTTTCGATCCCATGACTTCTTGATTCAAAAGCCTCGTTCGACCTCCAGACCAAGACCACTGAGTCTTTTATTTAAAAAAAAATAGACGATTTTATTCTATCTTTTTAAGTCTACATATGATTTGGTAACAAGCAAACGTGTAAACTAATTTGTATGCTGATCATATTATTATTTATGTTTATAATCTTATTTAATAAATGAATAAATGTCAGCTTTTACGTTTAGACTAGGAATATTAGAGTTGAATTTACTAACAATCAACATTTCAACAAAACAGTACTTACACCAATAGTATAGCGGACAATACCCAAGATTGCTAAACAATTCTATTCAAATAGCAATAAGAAATTCATCACAAACTTAATCCGTCGACCTTAATCAATTCGATAGCAATTAAATCAAATATATTTTCACTAACTCCTCTTTGACTCCGCACAGCTCCAAGATACGGCTTTCCATTAAATTAAACACCGTCTTTGCACAACTATTTATAAAGATTCCGTGGTAAGGGGGTGAACTCTATTCAGGATGTGAAATTTGACGTGTGAGACCTTTACGGTTCAAATAAAGCCTTTCCGGGGGAGAATTCATTGTGTACAATTGAAAAGGTGGCACATATCTATCTCATAACCATCGTATTGCCTTATTTTTATTCCATCAGATTTCTTCATTTTCACGGTAAAAAACGGGATTTCTATAGAGCTGTAACAATTCACAAAATACTTGTTGAATATTAAAAGTTTAAATTTAACTTGAGTTTGAAAAGTTCTCACATTTTACACATTATTAATTTCTCTTAAACTATTTACAATATCGTTATAAACTTTATATTCAAGAAAACTTTTTATAAAATATTTTGCGGTACATCTTATTTAATTGACTTTATTAATTAATCTCTACCTATTTTGTAGAAAAAGTTTTAAAATATATTTTGCATTAAAAAAACCAATTGTCTTACAATCGAGTCTACTACTATTAAGTAGTAGACTCGATTGTAAGACAATTGGTGTTTGGACTCCCGTATCCGAATTTTAGATTCCAGAGCCAGTCAGCCAGAATCTTGATACAAATTTGTGTAATGTGTTTCGAACAGTATTAAGAAAAATATTTTAAAATAATATTTTTGCTGTTTTCAATTATAAAAATGATCTATTAGTTTAAAGTTATTAAAAATTAAATAATAATAAATATACATGATTTAATTGATGG
The DNA here is from genome assembly GCA_905147225.2 of Euproctis similis. Taxonomy (NCBI): domain Eukaryota; kingdom Metazoa; phylum Arthropoda; class Insecta; order Lepidoptera; family Erebidae; genus Euproctis; species Euproctis similis. Next base: position 14,913,320 of record LR990114.1, on the reverse strand, counting down.
ATAAAAATAAGAAATATTTATTCTATAAACGCTTAAAAATGGCTACGTATTTAGCCTAGGTAGATGCTGCTGTTGTCTCTTCTATAATTCCTATCACCCCTCCTCACCTTTGTACCTGCACTCCCTTGAGACCCTGAGGACAAGTTTGTAATAGTTCCCAAATAAAAGAAAACTCGGGGGTTTTTTAATATAATTCAAGCAAATTTTATTCCTCTACTTTAAATAGTTTAATCAGACCGAAGGTATTATCAGCTCGTATATTATATCCATCTAAAACACGAAATCGCATCTCATTGCGTGTGAATAAGAATATACTTTAAGGGTTTGGGACTGGCTTACATGTATAACACGTCCAAAATCTTAAGACCTTCGAAATTCATTTGAATCTAACACATTTTTCATACATACTGAGAAGAGAGAGAAATGCTCCAGGGTTCAATGAAGAGTGGATATCTTCTACCAAAATGATCATGGCCCATGTAACTACGCATTTATATAGATTTCCAAATACATACCTTCAATAAATGAAGTCAATTTAAAGACAAATGTCTCTTTAGATTCGTAAATAGAATTGTCTATTCAATATCAAACAAAATTGCATCATTTTTTATTATTTACGTGAAGAGGAAGAAATAGAAATGACATACCAGATGAGTTTGTTCCCAAATGTTAGAAAAATAACATAACCGAGACTATCCAATAGAAAAATAATATCATTATTTATTAACCGACTTCGAAAAAAGCAGGAGGTTCTCAATTCGTCTGTATGTATAATTTTTTTTTTATGTCTTTTTACCGATATTTTCGTCACTTATGGACGGATTTCAAATTTTTTTTTTATCTATAGTGTTACCTTTCGAAATGGTCCCATTTTCACCAGTTCAGGATCTGATGGTGGAAACCAGGAGAAATCGAAGGCAACCTCCGAAAATTGTATGCGAGTATGGTGTTTTTGTTACGTAATAGTATTGTCTTTGGGATATTCTTTATGGTGTCAACATCTGATGCTGCTGTGCTGATGAAGAAGCCATTAAACTCCTCAACGGTTAGAAGTTTGAAGACAGCACTGCAATTTTTCGATAGAAACTACTTGGCAGTATATAGGGCTAACGTGTTGCTTGTGAAGTATACTTGAATATACGTCAGTTGCTGCTGTGCTGATGAAGAAGCCACAATACTCCTTAATGGTTAGGAGTTTGGAGACAGTACCGCAGATAGTCGATGGAAACTGTTTAGTGGTGTATAGGACTAACGTGTTGCTTGGGAGGTAAGCTTAAATCCATATCTGATACTACTGTGCTGATGATGAAGCTACGTAACTCTTAAACTGTTAGGAGTTAGGACACAATACTGTAAAATACTTTAAAGGCTACGATTGGTCTTCATTCGGGCTGCAGTGTTATTGTCTACCCATGATAATAACAAAAATATAAATACATAACAAGTATTATCAAACACTTTTAGCTAAGTACCTTTTAATAACAATTATAGTTCCCTAAAAATATCAACCATTTAACAAACGGACTTATAATAAGTGATAATATAATAATATGTAATAAACTGAAAGCCAAGTAAATGAACTAACTTCTATTGAAGTTCACAGCTCATTAATATCACTAAAATTCGTGAAAAATCACTTTTAAAAAAAAGTTAAACCGACTTCTAGAAACGTAAAACAAATCTTTAAGTAAATGAAAACAGTACCTTCATAACTAAAAAGCGATAAATAACGAAACTTACTAATTTGTATGTATACATAATACAATATACAAAACGTAATACTTTTAGAAAGTAATCTTTAACTATTACAAATATACAAATTATCTATATATATATAATTATAATTATATTTATATATATATAATTAATAATATAACTATTACAAATATATTTACAAATGTCACTTATTTTTGGAGTCGGTGCAAGTCCAGGTAACGTACTCTATTGTGTTGCACCGACTTCAATAATGAGTGACAATAGTATCACCCTTTGTGATTTTTGGTGATGTTTACCGGTAATTAAACATTAAAAATAATATGACATACTACTTGATGCTACTAGATGTTTAAAACTAAAAATTAAACAGCTCCATAAAGATTATAGTATAATTATATTTGAAAATAGTAACAAAAAATTGAATGACTTAGGATCTACAACAAATGTGAGTAAAGTATCCAATTTACTAATGTGGTACACATCTTTGATCAATATTGACAATGCAAATTAATTCCACTAATAACACGACCAACTCGAATTATTTGAGTGCTCATCAAATTGCAATATTTTGTTCGGCAAATAACCTAAGGGAATTGAAAAGCCATAGAAGCCGTACTCGTACGGCATTAGCATGGAGTGGATGACATACTCGTCTCTGACTTAATCCACATTATACATGCATCAAAGACTTGGGAACGGTGTGGAGTACCCACCCCCTGTGATTTAGGGAACAATACGAATTATGAACGATGGCAACGTTTGAGTGTATCTTGACCTATTTATAACTTAGTATTGTGTTACTGAATTGTGATACTGTATTTTGAACTTTGTGACGGCAAATCTTTAACAAAATTGTTATAATATTTTATCAAAACAATGAAAGTGTTTATTTATTACATTATCTATGTATACTTAACGAAAAAATAATAATCGGCTGTCTAATTAAACAAGTGAATAGTCACTAATTTCATTAAAGGTTATGGGCCCAGAAAAAATGTGGTTTTTTTGCCCTTTATGATAAAAAATCAGATTTTTCACAATTTATTTCATTGTATAACTAAAATATATAGTGAAATATAGTGATTGACAGGGCATCTCATTTAAGGTAGTTCAGTGAATAAATAAGTGTAGTCAATCAAAGAGTCAATCAATCAATTCACGTATTATCATATAAAATCTATACGTAGTATGTAGGAAAGAACCTATAATCTGCAACGTCTAATGTATTTTCTTCTTTACATTATACGATATTTATTTATTAGAAATTTATAAAAAAAGGTTGTATTATAAAAAAAGGTGTAAAAAACATGTGTCAATAAAACTTTGTAGGTAATAAATACTTATGACGAAATTTATAAAATATTTATTTAAAGTTAACTGGTCAAATTCTTGCCTGCTATTTTTTCAATCTTTTCTTTTTTTACTTTACGCCTTTTTTATCCCAAGGTGTAGGCAGCATCTCGTCGATTTTATGTGTCCCAAATTGAATAGGTGGCCTAACCTATTGCCTTAGACCGAGCATGTTGTCAGTCATCGATATTTATCACAAATAATTTTCGACAAGAATTCCTACAAGTCGTGGGGGTGAATCTTTTTCAATTTTCACTCTTCGGTGTAAAACATTTACAATTATTTCTAACATCCTTGACTAGTGAAGCTAAGTTAGTAAAGAACAATAACGATCATATGGATATTATATGCAAATAATCTTTATTGTTCCTTAAATAAAATCGCTTAACCTAAAAAGCGTTCGCTTTTTATTAAACTTACCAAAGCTATATTGATTTGAAACAGCATTACAGTTTCCTTAAGAGAAGCATACGGTTGCAGAATGAGTGAGGTAGAAATTACATACAACTCTTTGAAAAATAAATTCATATATGAATTGGATTACGTGGACAATATAGGCAGAAAACTATTTATCTTTCCTTTTTCTGGACGGTCAAAATACACAGATTACTTTTATTATTTTATTTTCGGTCTTATTGTTCTTACTTCGACGCATTTGTTCCTAACTCTTTGTTTGACCAGATTTTCAAACTGGTTCGAAATAATCAATATTGTTCCTAACTTGGGCGTCTCTGTAATCATGGTGATAAAGTATAGAAAAATGAAGAAAAATAGGAGTCTGTATAATGAAATTTGGTGTCACTTTCGTCACGACTTATGGGGTGTTATTGAAGATTTTCCAGAACATAAAGAAATATTAAAAGGATTTACAGAAACCACAAAACTGTTTGTTAGATTCACAGTTTTCCATACTGTAACATTAACAGCCGTTGTTAACTTGTTTCCTGGAATGATTATGCTGTATAAAGCCAGCGTGATGGGTAAAGAGAATCAGTATTCCTATCCGTTTGATGGGTGGTATCCATTTGATAAGATCAATTGGTATTACATCGTCTATATCTGGGAAAGCTTTATGACCTCGCTAATCATTCTTCTTTACTCCTTCTTGGACATATTCCACGTATCCGTCACACGACACATTTGCATGGAGCTTACGATTCTCGGAGATTTAATGCAAAGGATGACCACCAAAAGTAATTACTCTGTAGGAAACGAGATATTCGTCGTTGGTAAAATTCATCATCGTGCGAGAAATCAGTTAAAATTCGTTATTTCGAAACATCAATTTCTTGCCAAGTAAGTAAATATTTTTTATACTTTACGCTCCAATTCCTTACTCAATGAAAGTCCAGCTGTGATCCAAGCGATAGTCGCTAATCAACAGATAACCCGCTTATTCCCTTACCACCTACTCCATTAAAAATATGCTTATACACACATACTGTTTCTAATATTTTAAAGCCATTAGCGAGGTTTTCTTTACAGAATAATATCCGAATTAGGCATTGCATTAGGTGATGGGATGCTATTAATATATTTATTTGGATCTGTCTTCATTGGGCTCACAGCATTCACAGCTATCGTAAGTTTTTTCTTATTTCCATAACGACTTTCTTTCACGCGAATTAAATTTATTTATTTGTTAATAAATGTAATGTTTCTTTTTTTTTTCATTTTAGGTTGTTGATGACTTCTATATGTCTGCACGATATTTTTCCTTCTGCGGTTCACTACTGATTGAAACTTTTTATCAATGCATTATGGGGCAGCTCTTAATCAATCACGTATGTTTCTTTTCATGAAAAGTTTTTATTATTCTTTGTTTTTTTTTTTACAATAATTTTGTCACATGTTCACAGTGTAAAAAATTTGAAAATTCAATATACTTCGCTGATTGGGTATACGCTGATTCGGATACAAAGAAGATATTGTTGATATTCTTAATGAGAGTCCAGAAACCTTTCAGCTTTACCGCTAATGGTTACATGATGATGAATTTAGCTACATTTAGTAATGTAAGTATGGCTATTGTTACACATCTTTTACGTAATAATATTATTAAAAAAAATACTTATACTAAATGCAAATATACATTATTTTCAATGGAGCATATTGACGAGCTGCCCAATTGTACCTTCTAGTCTAAAAATTACGAAACAGCCAAATTACAGTCATTTCAACGGGTTATGGTAAATAACTTATTTGAATAAATAGTAATCACCTGTACCAGTGGGCTGGTGCAGTTCTCTTACATAACACACTTATGAATTAAATAAGCATTATATGAACAATGAAAACAAATAAAACTAACACGATTATTTATTGAACAAGGAAGTGATGAAAAGGCCTTAAAAACCTACAAGGCTAAACAACAAAAATTGTTATAGTTTGTAAATTGTCAGCGTTCTGTTCCCTCTACCTACCCCGCAAGGAACTTGGCGTGAAATCAAGCCATTCTCAACGTGTTTGTATACTTTAATGCTATTAACATACCGTGATATAGGTGTGTTAACAGTGGTAGAGCCAAGCAGTTCGCTGCATGAATGGGCCGGCTTGACCGGTGAAATACCACGACCTCGCAGCAGGCCGACGTAAAGTGGCTCATGCCGCGTTTCGTTCGGTGAGAGAGGTACCCGGAGGCCCATCCCCCTTCCCCGTCCTTTCCCATCCCCTATCCCTTAAAGGTCGGCAACGCAACAGTAACACTAGATGTGTTGCTGGTGTCCATGCGCGGCGTTGGTTGCTTAACATCAGGTGACACGCCTGCTCGTTTGCCCTCCTATCCCATAAAAAAAAAATATAGCATTTACTCGTAATATTGAATATTCTTCATATATCTAAAATAAAAATTAATAATCACATATTTTTTTCAGATCTGTGGTATATCCTACAAGCTTTTTAATCTACTGCGCTCTACTTATAATTAATAAACATTCATCATTATAATTAATCATTAATGCTGCGTAATTGTGTTATAAATTACTAGACTAAGACATTTGTAGTAAATCAAATCAAAATAGGTCTACTTTCATATTCCTTCACGGACACTAGGTTAGCGACATAAGTTTAGCTTAGCATTTATTTGTTCTTAAGTGTGCAGCCGGGTCACCTGATGGTAAGCAGGTAGCGCCGGCTATGAACACTTGCAACAAAGATATAAAACAGTAGCATTTTCTGTCTTTAAGGGAATCGGATGCGATAGGAAAAAAAAGTGGTGGGCCTATAGATACCACTCTTACCGAACAAAACGCATCTTGTGCCACTTTATGTCAATATGCTTAGAAGTATTTATTTAGTTTACCAGTCGAGCCGGCCCATTTAAGCAGCTAGTTGAATGCCTTATCACTGCTAGCATTATATTAATGTTTAATCCGTTATATAGTTGCACATATTTTCTCCACAAAAAAAATTATGTATTAAATATTATAATAACAGATTTTGGACACAATTCATACAGCACCCTCCAGTTTTTCAAGGTAAACCACTTAATACTATGGTTCTGAAAACTGGATAGACTTTTTTGGCTTAGTACTTAAAATACACAGAAAAACACCCAGATACCATACAAACATCTATGGTTATCATAAGTATTTATGTTTGGGTGGAGATCGAACCCGCCGACCCCACGCAGTCGGTGGTTTTAAGATAACACCACAAGGCCCGTCAAAAGTCTGTTGGATAAATACACTAAGTGTGAGATTAAGTAATGATTTTTAAATGATTTTTAACGCACCGTACTTATTTATTTTCTACTTCAATGCGTGTATATTTTAATAATTACATTTGTTGTATATTATTAAGGCCACGCCATCTAGCGCATATCTAAAGAACTACCTAAATTTATCTGAGAACCTAAGAAAGCAGATGTCGGCGCAGGACGCGTTATTTGATGTCAACTACTACAACCCTTTATTATTTTAAGATATTTTTTATTATGATTAAATGTAATTAAATTACTTAAATAAATAATAATGTAAAATCTTTAAAATGCGCTACATTCATAATCGTGTGATTAAAATAATGTTCCATAACTGTTTTGGAGATGTTTCCTGGTAATATTAAAATTGATACAGAAGCTATATGGATATTTATAATTGATATTTTTCATATTGTAATATTAAATTATACACTGTATTATTTATACTACACATTCTTTGCAATCTTTATATATTATGAGATACTTTATTGTAAAATATCTGGTTAGGATTCGGACCGTGTCTTGGCGGATCCCACCATAAAGGAATTTTCAGTAAAATAAAAGGCTCGAAATAATTGACTACTTGTATTGACCATGGAAGGAATTACAATAAAAAGAAATGGCCGGCTTATCTTGAGAGAAAAAGTTGTGTATTGGCATGTTCATCTTGGACCGGCCGCGTCTCTGTCAATCGCCCCCGCTACGAACTTTCGTACGTTCGCTAATCGATTTTACTCCTTTTTTCCTTGCCCATCAATTTGCGGCGTTAACATCCTCCCGGCCGTTGGAATCTTCGGCTTCCAACAAGCATATTTTGGAGAGCGCTCGCCGCTTGACTCCTCTGGACGTCTTCACGTCCGCAACTCGAGGGATGCCATCTGCGCCCGGGTAGACGCACTCCACGCGCCCCAGACTCCAGTGCAGTGGTGGCGTGTGCTCCTCCTTCAGTAACACCATGTCACCTGGTTGGTTATCTCTGCAACGAACACGCCATTTAATTCTCTGTTGCAATTCAGAGATGTACTCGGATTGCCAGCGCCGCCAGAAGTGTTGTCTAGCTTGCTCGATTTGCTCGTATCGATTCAAGCGAGTTCTGTTGTCATCTGTCAGGTCTGGAGCAGGTAATGCTGCGAGCGGTCTGCCTAAAAGAAAGTGACCCGGAGTGAGGGCGGTATAATCACTGGGTGACGATGAAAGAGGACATAGGGGTCGGCTATTTAGGACAGCCTCTACTTGTGCAAACAATGTAGACAATTCCTCGAAAGTAAAATGCCTATTATTAAAAATTCTCTTGATATGGTGCTTTGCCGACTTTACACTGGACTCGACTAAACCATTAAAATTAGGAGCATAAGCTGGAGAAAACTTAAATTCTATGTTATAATTATTCATGCTATCTACAATGTAATTACAATTGTTTTTTAGAAATAAACTAACATCCTTCTCTACTGCAACAAAATTTTTACCATTATCACAGAATATTTGCCTTGGTCTCCCTCTACGAGCGATAAACCTACGCAAGGTCATTACAAAGGCATCCTTAGACAAGTCACTCACGGCCTCCATATGAACGCATTTGGTTCTGAAACATATAAAAATGCATAGGTATGCCTTAGATATCTTACATCCGCGACCCTTTCTATCAGTGATCATGAAGGGGCCTGCAAAATCAACAGCGACTGTACTAAATGGAAAATCAGGTGTAAGCCGCTCGATCGGTAAGTTTCCCATCAAGGTCTGCATAGGACGAGCAGCCATGCGCCGACAAATAATGCAACTGCGAACTGTGCGCCGAGCCAGGTCTCTACCGCCGATGGTCCAAACACGCTCACGAAGAGAAGCAAGCAGCAACTGTGGGCCCGCATGCAAGAGTCGTATGTGTTCATGAGAAAATAAAATCTTTGTAAAATGATGTGCTTTGTGTAACAATATCGGATGTTTTTTATCAAAATCGTAACTAGACTGACCTATTCTACCACCAACTCTGATTAAGCCTTGAGAGTCGAGGAATGGGTTGAGAGAGACGATATGCGACTTAGGTTTAAGTTGTACTTGTTTGTGTAGGCTTTGTAACTCGTTAGGAAAGGAATCAACTTGTGAAAATTTGGCTAAATGTGCAAACGCAGTGTTCAACTCGTTCACTGACAGTTGACCTGTAATTTTCTGTTTTGAATTATTGCAATTATGTATAAAACGAATTACATAAGCCACCACTCGCTGAGCAAATGGTAGACTAGAGTACTTGTTAATATCTACGCAGGGAGTTATGATCTGAAAGGTTATTGTAGTATGAACCTTAAGCTCTGGGACTTGTACTTGATCACTGCTATCTAACTTGGGCCATAGAGTCTCGCTACCGCGTAAAAACATAGGACCGTTCCACCACAACGCGCAATCGCTAATTTCCCTAGGATTCATGCCGCGGGAAGCCAGATCGGCAGGGTTCTGATCAGTGGGTACGTGTTGCCACGATACGTCACTTACCAACTCCCTTATCTGAACTACTCTATTGCAAACCCACGATTTTAATCGAGACGGTTCGATTGTCAACCAGCCTAACACTATACTGGAATCCGTCCAAATATAAGAACGACTTATTTCCTTGGTAATCGCGCTGCTAACTGCGGCTACGAGACGGGTGGCCAGCACCGCGCCGCTGAGCTCTAAGCGTGGTATAGTGAGTTCTGGTTTAGAGGGCGCCACCCTGGACTTGGCGCAATAAAGCTGGACATTAACGTTGCCTGCCCTGTCAATAGACTTCATATACAGACAGGCGGCGTATGCCATCTTGGACGCATCACTGAATGCGTGAATTTCAACTGAAACATGCAAATATCCAATAACATTTCTAGGTATAGATATCTTGCTAATATGGTGTAGCTCTCTAACGAATTGTATCCATGATCGCCTTACGTCTACCGGTAAGTTTGTATCATCCCAATCTATTTTGAGGGCCCAAAGCCTTTTCATGAGGAGCTTTGGGACAATAGTACAAGCACTGAGTAATCCTAGTGGATCGAAGATTTGAAATGTATGCGAAAGTATCGATCGCTTAGTTATATTAGTACTCTTCGCATCGAAAATAGTGATGGGACATTGTAATGTATCCGTGGTAGGATTCCAATTGAGACCGAGGGTATTGCATGACTGGCTAATAACTAAATTGTCAGGACAGCTGCCTTCTATAGCTTTAATAGCATTTTTACAATTATACCTAAATTTTCTTAGTATAAAGCAACCGGAGGCTAGAACTTGTGACACTTCGCGTTGTATACTAATTAAATCTGCTTCGGTTTCTGCCCCTGTAATCATATCATCTACATAAAAGTCATTTTGTAAGACAGACTTAATTCGATCGCTTTGACACTCTTCACCAAGCTGATATAAACATCTCGTACTAATGTAACTAGCACACGCGAAACCATAAGTTAATGTATTTAACCTATAGGCCTTTAGCGGCATACAACTATCACTGCGCCATAGTATTAATTGTAAATTGCGATCTAATTCATTAACTTGAATCTGGCGATACATTTTCTCTATATCGCCAGTAATAACATACTTGTGCTGCCTAAATCGTACTAGAATATTGAATAATGAATCTTGAATATTAGGACCTATCATGAGAAGGTCATTGACCGAATACCCCGAGTTTGTGCGACATGAAGCATCATATACAACTCGCAATTTGGTTGATTCGGAACTTTCTCGTAATACATCATGATGGGGAATGAAATAAACTAAACCTGATTTGAGCATGCTAGACTCAGACATGTGACCTAATTCCTCATATTCTTTCATGAAACTTGAGTACATTTCCTTTAATAACTTATGCCTATCAAAGCGCCTTTCGAGGTTAAAAAATCGCTTCTCAGCTATGTTATAAGAGCTGCCTAGACAGTCGGGTGTATCAACAAGAGGAAGTCGTACCGAAAATCTACCATCTGCCAAGCGTACGGTATTTGTTATATAGTGTTTTTCACACGGGTTGTATGGATCTAGTCTCTCTCGAACCTCCGGTACCTCCTCAAGCTCCCAAAACTTCTTCAGCTGGTCATTGAGTTGCTCCGTTACTGAAAAATTACAATTAATACGCTTAGCGCCTGTATTTACACTATCATGATGAAATGACCCTGTCAAAAACCAACCTAACTTCGAATTACGTAATGTGGGCATATTGACTCCTAGTGAATACTGTTGCGGGTCCAGTAGGTACCAAAACAGATCTGCCCCTATTAACATCTCTATTTCTCCCGGACTATAAAAATTCGGATCAGCCAACAACATATCCTTTGGAATATTAAATTTTTGTATATCTAAATAATTCTTGGGAATAGTATCAGTGATTTCTGGCAGAACCAAGCAAGACAGTGTGACATTGAATGAGTTGCATCTCGATGCTAATGAAATAGTACAAACTTCTGATTGATTGTTGAGTAAGGAATTACCTATACCTACTATGATACTATCGGCTAGTAAACGTGTATTTAATAGAAGCTTGTTTTTTAAACTAGTTGTAATAAATGAAGCAGTGCTGCCACAATCGAGCAGAGCTCTAGCCATCTCCATCTGCTTAGTCACTGGATTGATTACGTTCACCAGTGCGGTGGAGAGGAGGACTGTATTGTCTGAACAAGCAGATAGGCTTGTTGTACTGGAATTAGTAATTTTACTAGAATCGTTAGTATTAGTGTTGTCTGACAAGCAAGGATTACGCGTGCTTGAATGCGTAATTGAATCTTGCTTGTGCAACAGAGTGTTGTGACGTTTTTTACAAATACGACAGTTGCTTAACTTGCATGCACTCGTTGGATGACCATCTCGTAAGCAGTTGAGACATAACTTCAGCGCAGCAGCTCGCTTTATTCTATCATCAATAGCTAGACTCTTGAACGACAAACAGTCGTATATTTTATGTTGTCCTTTGCAGAAGAAACAACGTTGCATTACTTGATCGGCTGACACTGAAACAGCATTAAAAACTTTATTAAATCGTTGCGACTTATTACTTGAATTATTGTTACTGGGAACTGGAAGCATAGTTGCCTTGTCTTGTTTTGATCGATTGACGGACTCTAGTACGTCCGCACGATCCTTGAGAAACTTGTAAAAATCGTTCAATGACGGAATCTCGCTACTAGCTAAAGTATTCCTATGTTCTTCCCACTTGACGTTAGTATTGTTATCTAACTTGGAAGCCATAAGGTAAATTATCAAAGTATCCCACTTATCAGTAGGCTGCCCTAAATTTTGCAGGGCCCGTAAATTCTTGCTGACATGATCTACAAGAAACCTGAGTGACCTATCCGACTCTCGTGATATAGTATCCAATTTGAATAAGGAATTTAAATGATTGTTAATAAGCTGGCGCTTATTATTGTATCGCTCGCAGAGTAAGGTCCATGCCTCAGAATAATTCTTGTCTGAAATCTCAAGGTTTGAGATGACACGAGCCGCTTCGCCTTCCAAATATGAAACTAAATAATGAAATTTGTGCACAGGCCTTATTTTCTTATTATTGTGAATTAATGATTCAAATGTATCGTGAAAACTGAGCCATTTAAAGTAATTGCCATCGAAATTTGGTATTTGTATCATTGGAAGACGGAAACCCATGTCATCCCCACCATAGTTATGAGAACAATGCAAACAATCATTAGCACTTACAAGTTCCCCGTCATCTATAGCACTAGATTTTGGATCAGATATCAATCCGAGGATCAATTTTGCACTATACATATTGTCAAAGAAATCATTTTCAATTTTACTACGCTCATCTAATTCATCATCTAAAGAAGCCTCGTTTAATATCTCTAGACGGGTTTGTAAATTACCAAAATCATCATACATTTTTGTAAATGCTTCAAACTGTATGCTTAACTTATTGTAATCTTTCGATGGCAATGGCTTATCAGTAGGCAGAGAATTCAAATAATTATTAAACTTAGTAATCCTACCTTTTATAGAACGGCGTTTAAGTATTAAATCAGAACATGAATCCTGTTTAACTTGCAATGATTGCCTACAATCCTGTACTTCAGGCTCAAATTTACTAGGAGTAGCCATGTTTCGTATAACAATGTGCACTAAATTACAACAAATAGAACACTCGCCTTATTAATATAGAACAAACTTAATTTATATTCACTTTATAGATCTGCAAAACTTAATTAAAAAACTTGATTGCAAATTTGTGGGTAGTTACAAAATTTTTTTTATTACTTATACTAGACTTTCTAATTAATTACAATATATTTGAATATTGCACAAGTAGGGCAGAGTTAGGAATAATAGAATAGGAATGGGCTCACTCTCCTTGGCATCGACGGCGTCGCGAAGATCCTGCTAGGTCTCGGTGGATGGATTCTTCGTCCCTTCGATGAGGATCGAGTCCTGTCACGGTCGCCACTCTTTAGGGTTAGGATTCGGACCGTGTCTTGGCGGATCCCACCATAAAGGAATTTTCAGTAAAATAAAAGGCTCGAAATAATTGACTACTTGTATTGACCATGGAAGGAATTACAATAAAAATAAATGGCCGGCTTATCTTGAGAGAAAAAGTTATGTATTGGCATGTTCATCTTGGACCGGCCGCGTCTCTGTCAATCGCCCCCGCTACGAACTTTCGTACGTTCGCTAATCGATTTTACTCCTTTTTTCCTTGCCCATCAATTTGCGGCGTTAACAATATCTTAGTAGCGCCATCCGCCACAGGATAGTGAAAGATTTGATTATTAAAATTAAATGAAATAGTTTATTTACACTTTAGTCATGGAAAAAATGTCGTGGCCTTCCTCGACTCCTACATGCATCCGCTTTTGCATTGTATAACTGCATACGCTATAAATATAAAAAGTTCTTTCTATTAATAAAACTAGAAATTTAGACTGCCAAGCATTTTCAATTCATATTATTCCATATATATAATTAAAGCTATTAACTGTTTTCTTTCTGTATGCGTTCTCGAACCAAATAAAATGTTTGCATTGTTTTTAACAAATGTTTCACCAATCTATAGCTACGGGAATGACTTAAATATAAGCACCATTTAATAATATATAATAGTATAGCCTCCAATGGGAGAATCATTAAAGGAGGATTTATTCATAAATTTGTAAGCATAAATAAACTTTGTTTCAATAAAGTCCTATATCTGTAGGAGAGTGGTAGAGCCAGGCAGTTCGCTCCATGAATGGGCCGGCTCGACCGGTGAAACACCTTTCAGAATAACAGCGTAAAATGGCTAATGCTGCGTTTCATTTTTCTGTCGGTATCTCAGTTTACCAGGTCGGTACAACATGTCATTCATTCGAACTATCCATGTTGTCAAAAGATTTGGTTGTGGTTCTACGACCGGCGGTCTGCTTGACGACAACCCCCCTTGGCAATCATTTCGGTGGTAGGATAGGGAAGGTGTCAGATGTGGGATGGAGAGAGTATAAAGGAAGTGGTTGGGCCTCCAGATACCTCTCTCACCGATAATTCTGGGAGTGATCTCTTAGAATATCGCCATAAAGTGGCGCGTGCTGCGTAATACATTAGTCGAGCTGGCCCAATCATGCAGCGAACTGTGTGGCTCTACCACTCTTAATGCAGTCCGTTGTTACTATTTTAAAACCTTATAAGTGAAATCATAGTCTAGGCTTGGAGTTCGAGCACCGCCTTTCTGAATCAACAAGTCATGGTATCCTGACTCACACAAATGGCTTTTTATGGAAATTATGTGTGATAAAATAAGTATGAAAATTGTCAGTAGTATAAAAAGGAAAATAAATTACTGACAATTCCGCCAAATATTCCAATTAGGACTTAAAAATTATTTAAGTTAAAGCGTTAGAGCCGCTGCCTACATCATTTCGGATAGAAAATAGCATGGATTTACAAATATATAGGTATATATCAGAGCCGAATATGTCTTGACAATATTGTCAGCATATTCCAATGCAAAATTGTATCTATTATGAATATTTGCGAAGGAATATATCGGCGAAATAACTGCAGACACACGTTGTTGAAAACGACGAAACCTGAGCAGACAATGGCTCTATATATTGAAATTGGCATACGCTGATAGTCGTAAAGGCAAGATGTGAACACTCATATCGAGAGGCTACATGAAAAATAGGCATATATGTAGATGATGTTATTACATTTCAATATTAACGCTAAGTCGCTGGTTCCAATCCTGGCTCACACCAGTGACTTTTGGAAATTAATTTTGAAAGTTATGTGTTATAAATATAGGTTCGCCAGCTATTCCATTTGGGACATAAACATAACAGCGAGTCAAGCCACCGCCTACATCTTCGCGTAGGAAAAGACGTGAAGTTATGATAAGTATGTTATAATGTTATAATCATATAACATATATATAGAAGTTTAAGCTGTTAAGCCTCGTGTCGCCGTTAGGTGGCGAACCTATTGCCATTTCGGGTACAAAGTTTTTAGTCATTTTTAGTTAGAAATATAGTACATATAATTAAACAAAACAAATACGTTGCCATAACATTTGACAACACGGATTGAATATTTTGAAGGGATTAGATTATGTTGTGTTCACCCCACATATAGTGGAATAAAGGCAGGAAAATGATATATAGATATTTTACTAAACCATTGATACATTTAAATTGTAAGAATTTGATTTGGTCAAAGTAAGTATCTAACACTGCAATACAGATACTGTTACACTTGCATTGCCAACCTTTAAAATGGGATAGAGAAAGAGATGCGAAGGAAGGCGAAAGAGGAGTGGGTCTCTGGATACCTCCCTCGTCAAACGATGTGTTATCTCTTATTTCCTTGAACATAAATAATATAAAACTTATATCTGACACGATTACTATAAAATAATTATTATATAATAAAACTCTAAATAAATTTCTCACGATTATTGATAAGGAATTAATATTTTAATGGTTTTTCATGGTTTAAATACCGGTGTTTGTTAATGTATTGTCAGTGTGGTGATTAGCCAAAGAATGGTTATCATACAGTGGACTTTCTTTGCAATTCTTTGCTCCCTACCTTGGGCTCCATTTGCCCGGGATGGTAAGTTAATTTTCAAGCTTTTAAAACTTTTCTTAAAATAAAACTTTTTTTTTATATTTAGGCAGTCTTTTTGTTCAATTCGGTATCCATTCAAGTCAAATTTTCACCACTTATTTAATACATGGGACAGAAAAAAATAAAATGTAGGTTGTTTGGAGGTCCAGCCTCCTCTCTTGAGTCTCAGTTTGAAATCCTAGCTTACTTCAACAACATTTCGGAATTATTTTTAGAATATGTGACTGACAAATTTATTTTTCAACGCAATATGGCCGTTGTTTACGCCCTTGGGTAGAAAAATAAGTAAAAGCTATGATATAGAAACGTATTATTTTTCAGTGACCCACGCAGGAAGTGCTGCGTTGTCACAGGCAGGTCAGTAAAATTTGTTGAATTTGATATGTATCTAATAAAAACAGTACAGTTGTTACAGACATTCATTAAATATCATTCACAAAATAACTTGTTTTTTCAATTTATAGTCTGTCTGTTTTTTTTGTTCCGCCTAATATCCAAAATGGCTGGACCGATTTTGACGCGAGTTATGTTGGCAGAGTAACTGAGGCTATTTTTTTCGATGTTGTTTTTTTTATTTATTTGTCGCTTCCATGGTGAAACAAAATTCGCCGGGTCAGCTAGTCGTTAATAATATTATGTATGACATTGATTTAGATTAGCAAGTCGCTGGATATTAACATGATCGCTCAAATGAAAAGGCGCTTAATGATCCGATATAGATAGTCTGTACTAATACTACGATCATTCTGCGTCATTATTTTTTATATAAATTATTAAAATTTTCAAAACATATAAGAAAAATATCCGTAACTCAATTAATAAAAATAAATAACAAGTATGCTTTTTTTTAAAGCAAGCGAGTTATTATTTCAATATAATAACCAGCTACTAATAATTATTTAATTGATCGTTAACTAAGGAGGGATTTCAATTTGTTTGATTAATAATATATTTAAATTTATAAACAGAGGTAGATCATGGAAGGAGTTTGTCTCAATCGCAATCCATCGCCAGTGGAGGTAAGCTGTTATTGTGTATTATGGGTGTTGATTATGTATTATAAGTATCTATTTACAAAAGAAAAGTATATATGTATTAATATCCGTTATCTAGTATCCATAACACAAGCATTTAGTTGCTTAGGTTGGAACTACAGGGCGCTGTGTGTATTGTGTCCAAGATATTATATTATTAAAACATTAATTATTATTATATTTTTATCGTTAACTGACAATATTGTGCTTGTTGAATGCCAATAGGATTGGGTTGACGCTAAACAACCGCTGCCTATATCAAATATAAAAAAGCGTGAAGATATAAAAACAATATTTCTTGCAAATTATTTTCCGAGAGAATTCAAACTGACAAGATTCTTAAACGCTTCATTTGTTTCTTTGATTTATATAACTCGTGCAAATAAATGTGCAGGTTTTAAGCCACTAGTATCTGCTTATCCCATCTTGTGCATACATACATATATTCATAAGTCAATCTTACATCGTTCATTCTTTCTACATGTGCGAACCATTGGAACATGCCCTCTCTTACTTTGTTACACCGACACTCTCTTTCAATCCAAATTCCTTCCTTACAGTCTTGTTTTCGATGCAGTCTGCGAAAGTCAGTCAGCAAATTGTGCGCAGAGGTCTCATTTCGACCGCGTTTATCCTACTTTCGTGCACACTCTGCCATACCCAACTCTCGCTCCATAGTTAGCATTGGGATCAGTACCGTATCAAAGCACCCGTATTAGTCCTCCAGAATAAAATTTATATACATATATTGAACAGGTACTCTTATAACTAATCAACCTACTTTATTAACATAATTTCAAAAATATTATTTTTTATCTGTAGATGGCGCAAAGAGTCTATCAGAATCTCAAGCCCTAGCTCAAGGTAAGACTTACTTACGTTACAATATTTTTATGACTTATTTAACTCAACTTGATTTTTTCAAAAAGTATATGATTAATACAAGGTTTTTCTAAGAACAGATAATAAAAAATATTTATGTTACAATAGTTATGCTAAAGATTTGTCTTTGAAGCAAAATGTGAAACGCTAGAAGAGTGCCTAACAATCAGCGTTATCAGTTTATCACCAACTACATGATCAAATTCATCAACGGGGACAGCTTTTCGACCAGGACTTCTTTAATTTTATAATTGCTTGTTATTTTTATTATAGGTTGTCGGGGGAAAGCTATCTCTCAATCGACCTCTGCAGCCGATACGAGTAAGTAGCTCTTTTATTATAGGTCATCGGTTTACTATACTGTAAAAGTTTATGAGGAGCTACAGAGTGTGACTGTATATTTTAACTTACATCTTCAATCATCTTTATTGTCTGCCTAATAGATGGTTCAGCAATCTCGACTAGTTTATAGCTGCCGAGTCTTGGCAGCTACGTGTCACGTGTACTAAGTTATATGTGATAAATATCGATGGTAAAAAAAAAAGTCCTATATATGGAAAAAGATTTTGCCGCCTATTACTTAAATTAATTAATAATAATATATCATTAATGAGTAGTACCCGAAACCGACGTGAATGCAAAGATGTATGACTGTGGATGAAGCGAAAGAAGTGTGTCAGGATCGTAGCTTGTGGAAAGCCAATGTCTCTGCCTACCTTAATGAATACAGGCGTGAGCTTATGTATGTATGTTATTAATATGATGTATCAAGGCACAACCGTGTTCGGTTATTATTAATCAGCAAACTGGACGGTTTCAGGTAACAAAATTTTGTGATTAAGTATATTTTATTGGCTTCTATGGATTATCGGTATTATTATAAGTTTCGTATTTAGTAACTCTTTTTATGTACAGATGGCGCTCACACCATATCACTATCTCAGGCCTTAGCCCAAGGTGAGAATGCTAGAAAATACGCAACTATAAACATAGTTCTTACAATTAATAAATATGATTGTTTTTGTAGAACGCACATTTGAATAATTTCCTATTTTATAAAAATTAGGTGATCACGGAAGCGTTTCATCGGGTTCCTTATCTACAGCGAAAACTGGTAAGAAAGTCGTCATTGCAAAATATTTTATATTCTACTAATATGACAAACATAATATAACATAGCTTCACTCCTTTTCTACCCAGCAAGAAAATGAAATGATAGTTAATTATTTCTTCATCTCGTTGCAGGACCTATAAAAAACAGTTTACAAGAAATAGGTAATAATAAATCGTCCACAACTAGTGGAAAAAAAACAAAACACAGCACATCTAAAAAACATCAAAAACATAATAAACCATCACCGAAATCTAACAAACATGGTTCATCAATCCCCAAAAAACATTCTCATACAAAACCACTTGGGCTCCGTTCCAAATCAAGCGGGAGCAGCTCGTCATCGTCTAGCACGAGTTCTTCCTCGGACAGTTCATCAGAATCAAACGCGAGTAGCTCCTCTAGTTCTGAGTCAAATGGGAGCGGCTCATCAGAATCAAGCACCAGTTCTTCCTCGGAGAGCTCATCGGAATCAGGTGACAGTGGTTCATCTTCTTCTGAATCAAAAGAAGCCAATTCAACAGGCTCTAGAAAAAATAAACCACCAGGATCACATAAAAGTAATTCTAAATCACACAAGATTAAGCCGACAAAATCAAATAACGGTGGCTCGTCTAGTTCCGAATCAAACGAAAGCAACTCAAAGGGATCTGAGAAAAATAAATCATCTGGATCACATAAAAGTAATTCGAAATCACACAAACAACACCCATCAAAAACAAATGGAAGCGCATCGTCCAGTTCCGAATCAAACTCAAGCGGTTCATCGGAGTCAAGCATAAGTTCTTCTTCAGGATCCAACGAAAGCAGTCCATCCACCACACACAAAACTCGCAATTCAAAATCACATTCAAGAAAATCATTGAAATCTATAGGAATCACTTCAAAAAAAACCACTGAAAGCGCTTCATCTGAATCCAATGAGAGTATTACTTCAACGTCTGGCAAAGGAAAGTCATCAAATTCAAACACATCTAAGTCGTCTGAATCTAATGAAAGCAACTCAACTGGATCTGAAACAAATAAAACATCCGGATCACGTAAAAGTAATTCAAAATCACACAAAAAATACCCCGCAAATTCGAGTGAAAGTAGCTCATCCAGCTCTGATTCCGAAGAAAATAGCTCGTCGGGATCAAGCATAAGTTCATCTTCGGAAAATTCATCGGAATCAAAATCAAGTGGTTCGTCAAGTTCTGAATCAATCGGAAGCAGCTCATCGGGGTCAAGTACGAGTTCTTCCTCGGAGAGCTCATCAGAATCAAACGAGAGTAGCTCGTCTAGTTCTGAGTCAAATGGGAGCGGCTCATCAGAATCAAGCACCAGTTCTTCCTCGGAGAGCTCATCGGAATCAGGTGACAGTGGTTCATCTTCTTCTGAATCAAACGAAGGCAATTCAACAGGCTCTAGAAAAAATAAACCACCAGGATCACATAAAAGTAATTCTAAATCACACAAGATTAAGCCGACAAAATCAAATAACGGTGGCTCGTCTAGTTCCGAATCAAACGAAAGCAACTCAAAGGGATCTGAGAAAAATAAATCATCTAGATCACATAAAAGTAATTCGAAATCACACAAACAACACCCATCAAAAACAAATGGAAGCGCATCGTCCAGTTCCGAATCAAACTCAAGCGGTTCATCGGAGTCAAGCATAAGTTCTTCTTCAGGATCCAACGAAAGCAGTCCATCCACCACACACAAAACTCGCAATTCAAAATCACATTCAAGAAAATCATCGAAATCTATAGGAATCACTTCAAAACAAACCACTGAAAGCGCTTCATCTGAATCCAATGAGAGTATTACTTCAACGTCTGGCAAAGGAAAGTCATCAAATTCAAACACATCTAAGTCGTCTGAATCTAATGAAAGCAACTCAACTGGATCTAAAACAAATAAAACATCCGGATCACGTAAAAGTAATTCAAAATCACACAAAAAATACCCCGCAAATTCGAGTGAAAGTAGCTCATCCAGCTCTGATTCTGAAGAAAATAGCTCGTCGGGATCAAGCATAAGTTCATCTTCGGAAAATTCATCGGAATCAAAATCAAGTGGTTCGTCAAGTTCTGAATCAATCGGAAGCAGCTCATCGGGGTCAAGTACGAGTTCTTCCTCGGAGAGCTCATCACAATCAAACGAGAGTAGCTCGTCTAGTTCTGAGTCAAATGGGAGCGGCTCATCAGAATCAAGCACCAGTTCTTCCTCGGAGAGCTCATCGGAATCAGGTGACAGTGGTTCATCTTCTTCTGAATCAAACGAAGGCAATTCAACAGGCTCTAGAAAAAATAAACCACCAGGATCACATAAAAGTAATTCTAAATCACACAAGATTAAGCCGACAAAATCAAATAACGGTGGCTCGTCTAGTTCCGAATCAAACGAAAGCAACTCAAAGGGATCTGAGAAAAATAAATCATCTGGATCACATAAAAGTAATTCGAAATCACACAAACAACACCCATCAAAAACAAATGGAAGCGCATCGTCCAGTTCCGAATCAAACTCAAGCGGTTCATCGGAGTCAAGCATAAGTTCTTCTTCAGGATCCAACGAAAGCAGTCCATCCACCACACACAAAACTCGCAATTCAAAATCACATTTAAGAAAATCATCGAAATCTATAGGAATCACTTCAAAAAAAACCACTGAAAGCGCTTCATCTGAATCCAATGAGAGTATTACTTCAACGTCTGGCAAAGGAAAATCATCAAATTCAAACACATCTAAGTCGTCTGAATCTAATGAAAGCAACTCAACTGGATCTGAAACAAATAAAACATCCGGATCACGTAAAAGTAATTCAAAATCACACAAAAAATACCCCGCAAATTCGAGTGAAAGTAGCTCATCCAGCTCTGATTCTGAAGAAAATAGCTCGTCGGGATCAAGCATAAGTTCATCTTCGGAAAATTCATCGGAATCAAAATCAAGTGGTTCGTCAAGTTCTGAATCAAACGAAGGAGACTCAAAGGGATCTGAAAAATCGAATCCATCAAACTCACATAAAAATAATTCTAAATCACACAAAAGACATCCATTAAAATCAAATGGCAGTGGCTCCTCTAGTTCGGAATCAAACGAAAGCAACTCGAAAGGATCTAAAAAAAGTAAACCATCAGGATCACATAAAAGTAATTCGAAATCAAACAAACAACACCCATCAAAAGCAAATGGAAGCCCCTCGTCCAGTTCCGAATCAAACTCAAGCAGTTCATCAGAGTCAAGCATAAGCTCTTCTTCAGAATCCAATGAAAGTAGTCCATCCACCACACACAAAACTCGCAATTCAAAATCACATTCAAGAAAATCATCGAAATCTATAGGAATCACTTCAAAACAAACCACTGAAAGCGCTTCATCTGAATCCAATGAGAGTATTACTTCAACGTCTGGCAAAGGAAAGTCATCAAATTCAAACACATCTAAGTCGTCTGAATCTAATGAAAGCAACTCAACTGGATCTGAAACAAAAAAACCATCAGGATCACATAAAAGTAATTCAAAATCACACAAAAATCACCCCGCAAAATCGAATGGAAGTACCTCATCCAGCAGCAACGAGAGCAGCTTGTCTGGATCAAGCATGAGTTCGTCCTCGGAAAATTCATCGGAATCAAAATCCAGTGGTACATCTAGTTCTGGATCAAGTGAAAGTAGTGCAAAGTCTGATGAAAATACTGCATCAATATCACACAAAAATAAGTCCAAAACACATAAGAAATATCCATCCAAATCAAGTAAGAAAGGATCCTCAGAATCAAGTCAAAATGATTCTTCTATTTCTAAACAAAATAGAAACCGCTCATCGGGATCTAGCTCGAGTTCTTCCGCAGAAAATTCTTCAGAATCTCAAGAAAACGGGCCGTCAAAATCACACCAAAGTAAGTAAAACTCAAAATGAAAACGATCAATAAGAAAGATTACCTTATAAAAATAAGTTGTGAGCAATATTGGCTTTTCTAAGATTTATTATGCGAGCTAAGATATTCTCACTACTTATGTACTTACACTCTAGATAGAGTATTCTCGGTATAACCTTTTATGCACTATAAGTTCTCGAATATCATTTTTTTATATGATAGGAGGGCAAACGAGCAGGTATGTCACCATCATGGTAAGTGACACGCGCCGCCCATGGACACCTGCAACACGTATAGTGTTATAGTTGCGTTGCCGACCTTTAAAGAGTAGGATAGGATAGGAAAAGATGGGGAAAGGGGTGGGCCTCCGGGTACCTCTCTCACCGAAAGAAACGCGGCATGAGCCACTTTACGTCGATCTTCTGAGAGGTCGTGGTATTTCACCAGTCAAGCCGGTCCATTCATGCGGCGAACTGCTTGGCTAAGAAAGCATATTCAACCACTATTAAGCATGACATTAAAGTCGTAAAGTTCGCGAAAGTTTTAGAGATAAATATGTACACTATTAAGCATATTCAATTAATATCAATTATATCAAAGTTGAAGTATATCTAATTACAAAAATGTAATGCGCAAATGTAACGCAATCTACAATAATCTTGGCATTTCATATTTTATACTAGATACGTTAGCTCTCTTTTTATTTTACTGAAAAACATATCCTTCATAGGTGGCGGAACCAGCAAGGATACATCGTCATCCGGGAAATCGCCAATAGCGCAAGGTAGTGTGTACATTACAATTTCCATCCACAGTTCAAAATTAAATAAACTTTGTATTCATATTCCAATACCTTAAACTTATATTAATTCAAAATTATAAATAATTAGTACATTTTATCTATAGGAACTGGTAACGGTCAAGGTTCATCTTCGTCTGGATCCTCGTCTACAGCTCAAGGCAGTGAGTATGCAAATTTTTTTAAATAATTTTGCTCGTTACTTTAACAATATCAGAAATATGATCATCATCATCATAATTAGCCCTTTTTCATGTCCATTGTTCGGCGAAGGCCTATTCCATAAAACGCCAACAATATCAAAGATGCACAAAGTTTTTCCTCATGTTGATCATTCGGTAATCAGAAACATTAAATTTATTATAATTCACTCTAACTGGAGTACATGTGATTTATAGAAACTGGTAACGGTCAGACTTCATCTTCATCTGGATCCTCGTCTATAGCTCAAGGCAGTGAGTATGCAAATTTTTGAAATAATTTTGCTCATTAACAATATCAGAAATAAGATCATTATCATCATAATTAGCTCTTTTTCATGTCCATGGTTCGGCAAAGGCCTATTCCATGAAAGGCCAACAATATCAAAGATCAACAAAGTTTTTCCCAATATTGACCATTCGGTAATCAGAAACATTAAGTTAACGATAATTCAAATTAACTAAAGTACATGTGATCTATAGGAACTGGTAACGGTCAGACTTCATCTTTATCTGGATCCTCGTCTATAGCTCAAGGCAGTGAGTATGGAAATTTTTAAATAATTTTGCTCATTACTTTAACAATATCAGAAATAAGATCATCATCATCATAATTAGCCCTTTTCATGTCCATGGTTCGGCAAAGGCCTATTCCATGAAACGCCAACAATATCAAAGATAAACAAAGGTTTTCCCCATATTGACCATTCGATAATCAGAATCATTAAGTTAATTATAATTCACTTTAACTGGAGTAAATATGGTCTTTAGGAACAGGTAACGGTCAGACTTCATCTTTATCTGGATCCTCGTCTATAGCTCAAGGCAGTGAGTATGGAAATTTTTGAATAATTTTGCTCATTACTTTAATAATATCAGAAATAAGATCATCATTATCATAATTAGCCCTTTTTATGTCCATGGTTCGGCAAAGGCCTATTCCATGAAACGCCAACAATATCAAAGATAAACAAAGTTTTTCCCCATATTGACAATTCGATAATCAGAATCATTAAGTTAATTATAATTAAAATTAACTAAAGTACATGTGATCTATAGGAACTGGTAATGGTCAGACTTCATCTTTATCTGGATCCTCGTCTATAGCTCAAGGCAGTGAGTATGAAAATTTTTTAAAATAATTTTGCTCATTACTTTAACAATCATTAGGATCATTAGGTTATTGATAATTGAAATTAACTAAAGTACATGTGATCAATAGGAACTGGTAACAGTCAGACTTCATCTTTATCTGGATCCTCGTCTTTATCTCAAGGCAGTGAGTATGCAAATTTTTTAATACTATGCTCATTTTTTACCAATATCAGAAATACAATCATCATCATAATTAGCCCTTTTTCATGTCCATTGTTCGGCTAAGGTCTATTAAATGAAACGCCAACAATATTAAAGATGACCAAAATTTTTCCTCATATTGACCATTTGGTAATCAGAAACATTAAATTTATTATAATTCACTTTAACTGGAGTAAATATGGTCTTTAGGAACTGGTAACGGTCAGACTTCATCTTTATCTGGATCCTCGTCTATAGCTCAAGGCAGTGAGTATGCATTTTTTTTTATAACAATGCTCATTTCTTTAACAATATCAGAAATATGATCATCATCATTATTAGCTCCTTTTCATGTTTATTATTCGGAAAAGGCCTATTCTATGAAACGCCAACAATATCAAAGATCAACAAAGTTTTTCGCCATATTGAACATTCGGTAATCAGAAACATTAAGTGTTTTTTTTTTATTAACATTAACTGGAGTACATGTGAACTATAGGAACCGGTAACGGTCAGAGTTCATCTTACTCTGGATCCACGTCTATTGCTCAAGGCATTGAGTATTTTTTTTTAATTATTCTGCTTATTTCTTTAACAATATCATCAACCTCATCATTAGCTCTTTTTTATGCACACTGTTGGACATAGACCAGCAATGGTTACAAAACATTATTTCTAAGACTTTCGCGAATCTCACTAATAGATTAAAACAACTTTTAGGATTATGTCGCGTTTATTTATAACTTATTTATATTTATTTCCCGACGTTTCGAACTCTTTACAGAGATCATTTTCACGAGTGATGAACAAAAAGATGGTAGTTGTTCAAAAGCTATTTTCATTGATACAGAGAGCAAAAAGTGGGTGCTCTCTGTATCAATGAAAATACCTTTTATCTAAATTCCATACTTACTTTCATTCTGATAAATAAAATTAGTTATGAACTCGCTTCCTTTTATTTCTACTGTTCATCATAATAAGTCCTTCACTTTCTATAATATTTGATATTATAATTAAATTTCTTACATAGATACCATGTAAGCAATTTAATTATAATTACTACTTGAACTTGGTCTTTTTATTTTTGGTTTATTTATGTATATTAGATATATATTAGTATATTGTATTTTTTCATATTACCTTATATTCTAATTTTTTATACATTTATAGTATACCCCAGCTTCCATTTACGTAACTGACAAAGATCTGAGATCGCTATTAGCGATAAGACCGTCCATTGTACCTGCCTGTGTTCTAACTTTTAAGTTGTTCCATACTTTCTTTCTGTTTGTGGTGTACAATAAAGTTTATTCTATTCTATCTCATTTTTATTTATATGTTATATCATAGGAAATGGTTACGGTGGGAGTTCAGCTTTATCTGAAGCGTCGTCAATAGCTCAAGGCGGTGAGTACATTTAAATAATTTTGCTTGTCAACTTTAATAATATTAATCATTTCAAAATTAAATATAGTTTGTACCTATATTAATCCCTTGGTTTTCAAATACCTTAAGCTTAAATGAGCTTAATAAAAATGCGTTTGCAATATGTAGGATCCGGTGTAGGTGGAAGTGGATCATCATCATCATCAGTCATGTCTGGTGATGTGTGACGTGAGAGTGATTCCGGGTTGACACCAATGATTTCTCAAAATTCTTTTCTGACAACTTACTGCCCTTTGTATGGCAATAAGTTCGGCCACCTTTTGTTTCAGCAATTCCATATGGGACGTAACGTAACGATTCGGCCGATCGAGGCTTAAAATCAACTGCAAATACTTTCGGGAAGAAAAGGCGTAACTAAAATACATGTGTACGGAAACAAATAAAGGTCGAGGTATTTCTTCATCTGGAGCCACGTCAGGAGCTTATTATATTTTTTTATTTTAATATCCAGTATTAACTATTGGTTCATATTCAAATTTAAATTCATGAATTCAAATACAAATAAATGAATTTGAATTTGAATATTATTCACGGTTTAATTGACGACATCCGCAATTGATTTAATTTAATAGTATCTCTGTATTTTATTCATAAAATACTTCGATTGTATTATTGTTGAGAAGTTGATATCTAAATTATAAATAAACGTTTTTTATTATTATGTTATAGTTTATATGAAGTCAATTTAACTAAATACCGTGGTATTAATCTAGGCTTATTAAAAAATCTGTTTTTATATACAGCATCGGGTGCAGGCGGAAGTGGATCTTCAGCATCAGCCATATCTGGAGCTAAAAGTGGTGAGAATATTATTTCAGAGCTTTGAATTAATCACTACATAGTATAAAACAAAGTCGCTTTCCACTGTCTGTCCCAATGTACACTTTCAAACTACGCCACGGATTTGCTTGCGGTTTTTTAATTGATGTAATCATTTAATAGGATAGTTTGTAGTCTCGGTGGTCCAGTGGCCTAGGTCCCGGGTTCTGATTCAGAAGACTGATGTCAAAGTCAAAGTCAAAGTCAAAATAAGTTTTATTTTCATAGGTCTTCACAGACACTTAAAAATACAAGTACAATTTTACTTTATTATTTTAAATTAACTACTTAACACGAGCGCTTGAGGAAAGTGCGTCCGTGGAACAAGAAAACACGGACGCAATCGCCACGAGCGGCCCGATGAATGATTTCATGGATTTTTTTTCGGAAGTTTGAGCTATCAATACTGTTGTCTATCAACTTAGTACCATTTCTATGGCATTAGGTTCTGCCACCTATTCCATTTGGGACGTAGCGTAACAATTTGGCCAGTCCAGGCTTGATAGCAACTGCCTACACTTTCGGGAAGAAATGGTATAACTAAAATACATGTTTAGCTGAGCAACGAAGTTGCAGCCATTCTGGCAATAACTTACGACAGTAGTTTCTGTCGATTAAGGTTAGGACCAAAAGAATGGTCATAAATTACGAAAAAATATAACATTATTAACATCAAAGTTGATACTTTATGTTTAACATACACTTTATATAATTATACCTGAATGAGTATTATATCTAGCCCCTAGTTTTCAAGCAAGCCAAGCTTATCATTAATTTACTCTATCGTAAGTACTTATGATGCACAGGACCCAGTAAAGGTTGGGGTATATCGTCATCTGGAGCCTCATCAATGGCCCAGAGTGGTGAGTGTATTATTATTTCAATAAATTTAATTTCAGCAATATCAAAGTTGAATATAGTTTATATCTTTGTATTCAATCTTAATGTACTTGTGATGCACAGTGACCAATAACTGTGGGCATGGAACTGGATCTGCGACCATGTCAGGAGCTCAAAGTGGTGAGTTCAATAATTCCTTCAAAACAAAATATAACTAAGACAGTCAGATGGAGATCGAACCCATTAACAGCCGCTGCCTACAACTTCAGGTAGAAAAGGCAAGAAGTTACGTATGTACTACATACGTAACATATCTCAAAAACTTATAATAATTGTTGTAAAAAAATACGGAAAATCTAGGTATATTTAGGTACATAATCTTCAGGAGCCCTGTCGGAAGCTCAAAGTGGTGAGTATATACAAGGAATGCTACTTAAGTATTCGGAATAAAATAAAATAACTATAATTGCCTATTAAATATGGTTTGATCGCTTTTCAAAATATTCTCTGTTATGATTTATGCTCTTTTGCATTCTTTGAATCTAGTTTTCGAAGCATTTTCTGCATTTCGTATGCCGTATTTCCAAAACTCGGTGAAACTTAAAATCGGTGATCACGTAATCGTTGGGTGCCAAAACAGGGAACTTAATTTAACTTAATACTGTGGTATTAAGCTAGGCTTATTAAAAAAAAACCTGTTTTTAATATACAGCATCGAGTGCCGGCGGAAGTGGAGCATCATCATCAGCCATATCTGGAGCTAAAAGTGGTGAGAATATTAATTCAGAGTTTTCAATTAATCACTACATAATATAAAACACGCTTTCCACTATCCGTCCCTATGCGGATGCGGGTTTTTTAGTAGATAGATTCATATGAAAGGATAGTTTGTAGTCTCGGTGGTTTAGTGGTTCAACTTCCCTTTTCTAATTCAGAAAACATGGACTTTATTCCTGGCTCTTATTTGTGATCAATATCGTTGACTGACAACTTAGTACCCGGGGTGTGGTAATAAGTAACATCACCTATTCATTTTGGGACGTTATGAATCGGCAAGTCGAGGTGTAACAGCCGATGCGAAAGACGAATATGGCGCACTTTAACTACCCCTAAGAAGAGAACCATACGAAATAGATCAAATAATGTACACACATGTATACATCTTAACCAAGTCTACATTGTACTTTCTTCGAATAATTTTGGTCCGTCGAAACGTGGGCAGTGCTGCATCGAAAATTTGGCAACTCTGCAACTCTGGAGGACCAGAGTTGCAGAGTTGCCAAATTTTCGATCGAATATCGGTATATGGAAGTATTGCAGTTTTTGTATATAAACGCCACAATGTCAGTTCGAATTGGATCCAAGAGTGCCAATCCAAATGCATTGCAAAAAGGTATAAGACAAGAGGACGTAATCTCCCCAAAGCTGTTCACTGCTACATTGGCAGACATATTCAAGATCCGGTATTAGTCCTGACTAGGCATCAACATCAATGGTGAATAAATCACTCACCTGCGATTTGCTGATGTTATCGTGGTCATGGCAGAGACACTGGAGGACCTTGGTACAATACTCAAGGATCTCAGCAGATTTCCCAACAAGTAAGTCACAGAAGGCACATGGACAAGACAAAAAGCAATGTCCAATGCCCGTGTCATTTAAACAACGGTTACTGTTGGCGGTGAGATCCTCGAAGTTGTCAACCACTATGTTTACCTACCAAACAGTCTAACTAGGTAGAGAAAACTTCGGGCAGCGTTCACATAACTAAGGGAAATCTGAAATCCCTCGGTGTCTTTAGTCTAAGGTCTAAGACCGATGTGTGGTCTATGACCAATGATGACATACGTAACTGAAACGTGGTCTTTGAATGTTGGCTTTATGATGAAGCTCAAAGTGGCTCAGCTTGCTACGGAGAGAGCTTTGCTTGGAATCTCTCTGCGACACAAAATCCGGAATACGGAGATATGCAAGAACTCAACAAGTTAGCACGCTGTAGTGGAGATGGGTAGGCCACAGTAGGGTTCTCGAGTGGCCACCACGAACCGATCGACGTGGAGTAGGCCGTTCACCAGATAGACTGACCACCTGATAAATAACCGCAATAAGCCAATGGATACAAGTGGCACAGGACCATCAGTTGTGGCGTTCAATGGGGGCGACCTACGTCCAGCAACGTCTACGTCGAAAACCTTCTCGAGTGATCATTTTCTAAGCATTTATTCATTTCTAATGTTGTTATGCCTTTTTTATATTTATCAACGTATTTATAGCAGCCATATCAAATATTTTCTCATGCATTATTACTATTGCAGCTGGCCAAGGAGTAAATAGCATATCACAATCAAATTCATTCGCATGTAAGAGTTTGTTACATTTAATATTCTTTTTATTTGTTTTTCCTATTTAAATCGAAACAAACCACTAATATAGAATTTGTTTTATTTCATGAAGTTTTATCACAATTGCATCATATTTTCTACTAGCTGTCCCGGTGAACTTTGTTTCGCCGCGGAATTAATAATTAAATAAATTAAAAATAAACAAAAAAACAGCCTTTGTTACTCTATATTACACCAGCTTCTTGCCAATAAAATTGCAGTCAGAATCGGTTCAGTCATTTCAGAAATTACCCGGAACAAACAGACAGCCAAATAGCCAAAAAATCTTTACTGGTGTATATAGAATTTTACAGGTGTATAAACAACTCCTTTTTAGTATATTCATATGCAATAATATACTAAAAAGAGTTATTTCGATATTACAAACAGACACTTAAATTGTCTTAATACGTATAGATTAATTCTAGGTGTCATTTTATTATATTTTGTAATGTTGTAATTTTTATTAACTAAATCATATTTCTCTGCATATTTAGCGTCCGGTTCACACGGAGGTTTCTTTGGACCATTGACATCAGGTAATTTAAAAAAAAAATTAATCATTCATAATTACGTGGTTTTATTTTTGTTAGTAGTAAAATAGTTACAACAAACAATAACTTTTATAAATTAATGCTTAAGAAAGTTTTAATGACTTTGAAAAGAGGGTATTCAGGTGATGTCTTAGTGATTACTTCATATGTTCCACAAAATATAAATTATTTAATTTTAGGCAATGGTTTTTGGAGCTAATATTAAAAGGAAGAATGAGTGAGAGTGTTTACGCTCCTACTAAAAGAGTCCATACAAAAGAATTTTCTAATATTATAATAGAGGGATGGAACCTTATGATTAAGGTGACATATTTATAATAATATATAAATACATTAAAAATAATGGGAAAAAACTATTTAGAGTGTTTATCCTGAACATATAAGTTATAAATTTGTTGTTCCAGTACTGGGAGGTCTGAGAGGTCTGGGAGGTAGAGGAAAATCTAAAGGTAAGACACCAGTGCTTTATTACAATATATTAGTTAGACCAGCAATAATTAGTATAGCCTATCACTCAGGTTAATAAAATATACTTTAAAACCTTTTCTGGTCCTAGTCTACTGGTCACACATACAGAAAATCGAAGAAAGCTGAAACCGTATGGCGCTACAGCAAAAATAATAATATCGCTGTATTCTATGAATGTGACAAGTAAAACTTAGTGCTGCGTTCCTTGACTTTCATAACGCGTTCCATAAATGTTCGTGGGTTTTAAGGCCGTTCATGACATCTTTTGATAAGACATGGTCTGTAAAATTTCAATTCATATATTTATTAATTATAATTTATCGTAATTAATTG
The DNA here is from genome assembly GCA_905147225.2 of Euproctis similis. Classification (NCBI taxonomy): domain Eukaryota; kingdom Metazoa; phylum Arthropoda; class Insecta; order Lepidoptera; family Erebidae; genus Euproctis; species Euproctis similis. The sequence continues at coordinate 14,881,459 of LR990114.1, read as the reverse complement.
CTCTAGGTGGTTGCATGGATGATCCAATCTTCTAGACTGCTACTTCGTACAGCCAATGAAGGTAAAAAAGTAACTGTTTCATTACAAATAAGGAGTTTATGTTTATTAAAAAATATCAAGAAAATAATAATTAGATCCAACAACAAATCCGAAACGAATTTGTGCAAAATGATATCTATTCTTTAACCAAAGTATTTAATTACATATATCCTATATTAACAATACAAATCATCACCATTTTCCTCACCTTATCCCACTCTAAATGGGGTCGGCACAACTTGTCATCCTTTCGCACTATCCATGTTATTAAAAGATTTGGCTGTGGTTTCATGACCGGCCGCCTGCCTGAAGTCAACTCTGTTTTTGTTGGTGGTGTCTCCCCCACTAGGGATTAGTACAACGTTTAATACAATTATGTATGTTATTTTACAACAATACATATATATTTGTCTAAATTAGCTAATAATTAAGAAAGGAAATTCCAACTCATAATTTAGTTAATTTTATTTTTATTTTACTGACTATTTAAATTCATTGTTTCAGATACCAAATTCATACTAACTGACGACTAACTTCTTATGGAAACCGAGTTATTATATTATTATATTCTTATATCATTACACTGTATTTAGTTTGTAATGACTATTTAATCAAAATAAAGGAAGCAAACATTATAAAATGCAATATTGTTATTATCTCTTGCTATAAAACAGAACCCGTAATCCTTAAATCTCTGTTTGCAATCCCTATACCTTTTCTCTCCTTATAGACGACAAGAATATTTCATTTCCAATCGAGCAATTAAAAAAAATATATAAATCGTAAGTCTCGGTGGTTCAGTGGTGGAGCTGGAGCAAGACTTACAGACAAATGATATAAACAATATTAGAACAAGTAGAATACAATTGCCGATTACAAGTCTCCACAGATAAGTATATGTCATTTGTTACTTACTTACATATCTATACACATACATATGCACACACACACACACACACACACACACACACACACACACACACACACACACACCATCTACCGTCCTTACATCGTGCTATGTGGCCAGCCCATTGCCACTTAAGTTTCAGAACCTGGGTGAGAGCGTGAGTCACTTTTGTCCTTGCTCGTATAATGTCACTTCTAATTTTTTGTATTTTTCTTACATTTAGTATACTTCTCTCCATGGCCCTCTGTGTTGTTAAATTTTTTTGTTTGGCTATTGTCGTGAACACCCAAGTTTGACAGCCATATAACAGGCAGGGTATAATGGAAGAATCTAAGATAGTTTTCTTCATAGTTAGTGTGTAGTCTCCTTTTAGAATCTCTTTGTATGACCAAAACTTGTCCCGTGCTTTATTGGCTCTCCTTTCGATTTCGTCTTCGTAGTTTGTTTTCTTGAATGACACTTGTTTACCAAGATAAATGTAGTGGTCTACATATTCTATTATATTTTCTCTAACGTTGTTGAGTTTTTTACTGCTGTTTGTCATTACTTTGGTTTTACATACAGCATTCATTCCTAAACCTATTTCCAAGCTTGCTTTGTCTAGGGAGCATAGCATTTCTTGTATGTCTTCCGAAGTTTCTGACATAATGACTATATCGTCGGCGAATTTAGATGAGTTAATAAATTGAAAGCAAAAATCCCTTTTAAAGAAGCTTTTATTTAAGCGCTCTAAAAATAAAAAAATAATATTTCCTTAAAAATTTCAAGTATCAACTTAGAGCCTCAGTATGTACAATTTATAAAATAATAAAAGCTTGTCGCGCGAGTTGTAAATAAACTGTACTAATTTTATAATGTCAAATCAACAGTTAAATATAGTCCGTAAATACAGATATTTAACTTATTATATTTAAAGCATAACATTAAAACACGAGCGCTTGAGAAAATTGCCTCCTTGGAACAAAAACGCATGGACGATTCTGAGTGTAAGGTTGTCATGAGAAGAAATGGGCAAAACACTCATGTAAATTAATCTACTAACTTTACTATATTATCTATTGCAATTTAATTACCTACTGATAGGGAGTCAAACCTCGCAACAAGCTTTTATTATTATATAAATTGTACATACTGAGGCTCTAAGTTGATACTTGAAATTTTTAAGGAAATATTATTTTTTTATTTTTAGAGCGCTTAAATAAAAGCTTCTTTAAAAGGGATTTTTGCTTTCAATTTATTTTATTATTTTTAGTTATAGCTGGCTAGGTTAGTGTCATTTCATCCAACGCATCATTGTTGCAAGTTAGTTTACCGCTTAATTTCAAACAGTCCAGCTCTTCAATAAGGCGATCACCTTATTCAATTTCAGCTTGGAGCTTTCTTTTCCATTTAATCGCAATGATGATTTTTAATTCATAGCCATATTGTAGAAATGCATCAAAAATATGTATGCCGTCATCTTGGATGGTCCACCGTATTGTATTTAGAATGACGTCACATTATTTTTCGAGTTATTCTCAACAAGCCCTTTCATTTGATACCCATATTGTAGAAATGCATTAAAAAAACTGTTCCTCTATCTTGGATTTAGAATGACGTCACATTATTTTTTCAGTTACTCTCAATGAGCCCTTTCATTTGATACCCATATTGTACAGAAGCTTAAAATATGTTTTCCTCCATCTTGGATATTCCACCATATTGGATTTATAATGACGTCATATTATTTTTTGAGTTACTATTAACAAGCCCTTTCATTTGATACCCATATTGTAGAAACGCAAATATTTTTCCCGCCATATTGGATTTGGAAGGACGTCATATTTTTTTTCGAGTTACTATTAACAAGCCCTTTCATTTGATACCCATATTGTAGAAATACATTAAAAAAAACAGTTCCTCTATCTTGGATAATCCGCCATATTGGATTTAGAATGACGTCACATTATTTTTCAGTTACTCTCAATGAGCCCTTTCATTTGATATCCATATTGTACAGAAGCTTAAACTATGTTTTCCTCCATCTTGGATATTCCACCATATTGGATTTAGAATGACGTCATATTATTTTTTGAGTTACACTCAATAAGCCCTTTCATTTGATACCCATATTGCAGAAATGCATTCAAAATATCCATTCCTCCATCTTGGGTGGTCCGCCATAATATTGGATATAGAATAATGTCACACATCATATCATGCATTGTCATCCAAAGTAAACGTGTATACAAAATTTCAGCTCAATCGGTTGAAGATATCTACTTCAAAATTGAGTTGCAAGATTCCACCGAACATACATACTTACATACATACATACATACATACATACAGTGCAAGGTAAATAAAAGCTTTTAAAATAGCAATTGTTTATGTTGACACCTTTGGTTTTCCATTCTAACTTTTGAAATATGTTTTCTAAAACAGCAATAAATAATTTAGGTGACAATGGGTCTCCTTGTCTGACTCCCCTTTCAATTTTTATTGCTGTACCTCTAGTCTCTAGTTTGACTTTGCTTATACTATTGCTATATACGAGTTTTAAAATGTTTATATATTTCGGGTTGATATTTAAGTTGTTTAATGCCTCCCATATAGAACTATGGCTGATTGTATCCAACGCTTTGCTGTAATCAATGAACCCAAGGTATAGTGGCCTGGTAAATTCTTCATATTTTTCGATTACTTGCTCTAGTGTCTGTAGGTGATCTAGTGTACTAGTGAAAAACACTAATTGTATATTAATATTAAAATTCAGACAGACATATGTATGTGTGTTTGTATAGGCATGTGTTTATGGTAATATAAGAACTTTATAAATACATAAATAATTGTAAAGTATATTAAACATTACTAGTGAAACTTAAACTGTTATCTAAAGTTTTGGGAAATAAAAGGCTTTTTATTTTATTTTTTTATTTTATTTTATTTCAACTTCTCGTGTCGTCACGTGAAAGTGGACGCGGCCGAAACGCGGGGTTGTTAGTGCGTAGGTTTATTTCTGAATCCAGAGGTCGCGTATTCGAATCCTGGCACACACCAATGACTTTTCGAAATTATTTGCGGAAGTTATGTGTGATAATATCAATGACTGAAAACTTTGTGTCCGGTATGACAATAGGTTCGCCACCTATTCCATTTGGGACGTAAACATAACGGAGAGTCGAGGCTTAACAGCCGCTGCCTACACCTTCGGGTATACAAGGCGTGAAATTATGTTATGTATGTATGTGTATACTCAATCATAATGAGTCTCAAGAATCACTATTTAGTAGTTAGGTATTAGTCCTTGAAAGAAAAATACGACAAAGCATAGCTAATAATTCTTTAGAGTAGTATGATAACCCAAGTGTTATATTAATTGCTTTTGTTGTTTCCAAGTGTTATATTTTCCCATTTATCCCCCAATCTGTAGGGTTTTTAAAACATAAATATTTTAAAATCCCGCCTGGAAATATATTTTATGAGAATGTAATTTTAATTTTAAAACTTTTTGTTGCTCTTGTCGTGAACACCCAAGTTTGACAGCCATATAACAGGCAGGGTATAATGCAAGAATCTAAGATAGTTTTCTTCATAAGGGAGCACATTTCGCAGCTTTGCGACAGAGTCGATAGCCGTGACCGGGAAAACGTGCAGTTCCAGTATGGCATATTCTAGGGCTATCTGAAGTCCGGCGAGAGAGGTAAGACAGGATAACCCTACAGTCGAGCAACTTACTTTACTCTCAAGAAGGTCACAAGCTCGCCCAGGAAGGTGTCGGTTTCCTTGTTCTCTAGGACAGAGTTGTAGATATCAGTAGTCTATCGACCAGTCTACCTTGTACTGAACTCGACAACAGGTACACCATGAAGGTAATACAGGTATAGACGCTGACCTCGACTAACCCTGACGAGATAGCCGAGGCGATGTACGAAGATACTACAAAAGCAATTTATGGTACCGCCAAAACTCACTGATATGTTGTTATGGGAGATTTCAATGCCAAAGTGAGAGTGTAACAACTGGCCAAAACTAATATCGGTACATATGGCTTGGGCTGCCGAAATCACAGGGGCCAGATGCTGGTCAACTTTCTGGAGTCTGAAGGACTCTAATTGATGAATTCGTTCTTAAAGAAGGGTTTTCACAGGAGGTGGCCTTAGCGAAGCCCCGATTCTGTGACAAAGAACGAGATCTATCTTCGTATTCTATTCTAAACTAACATAAGAAAGAATACCCGAGCAATAGAGGACCCGATCCACCGCAATAAAAGGTCGAAAGTATTTGCTTAGCAGCTTGGAAGGCCCCTTCTGAAAACTGCGGATGAACGTGTCGTCACCTCTAAGCCTAAAATTCTCGCAGAGATAAATTCTTTTTATGGGCTCCTTTATTCCACACCTTTGACCAAGCTGACAGGACACAGAGATGATGTCTACAGAGCCCCGCTAACGCGTCACTATAGTGAGGATTTTCCCGATATTGCAGAAAGCGAGATTAGTGCGGCTCTCGGGCCACTTCAGAACAACAAGGCACCCGCTGATGACGGAAATACAGCAGAACTTCTAAAATCCAGGGGCAATCCTATCCTAAGGGAATGAACAAGTCTTTTTAATTCCGTCATACACCCGGGTATAACACAACGGGCTTGGAGCAGGAGTGCGGTGGTGCTGTTCTTCAAAAAAGATGATAAGACCTTACTGTCGAATTACAGACCCATCTCTCTCCTGAGCCAAATCTACAAGTTGTTTTCGAGGGTCGTCACGAATCGTCTCGCTGCAAGACTCGACGATTTCTAGCCTCCGGAGCAGGCTGGGTTTTGAAAAGGCTTTAGTAACGTGGGCTACATCTATACTGTTCCGCAGATTGTCTTGAAGACTGAAGAGTACTATCAGCCGCTGTGTAAGGCATTCGTGGATTACGAAAAAACCTTGGACTCCACCGAAAGTTGAGCACTTCTGTTGAGAAGTGCTCAACAGAAGTCTGCTCAGAGAAGTCTTCTCAAGTTGAGAACTTGAACAGTTCTGGGTGCCTTGCAGCGATTTTGGATTGAATGGCGTTATATCAAGGTGTTGAGATGGTTGTACGGTTATATGACACCACGATCGCTGTCCAGATCCAAGACCCGGGTAAACAACTCTATCTCCCAAACTCTTCATCAACACTCTGGAGGACTTATCAAGTATCAAGACCCTGGATTGGCCTGGACAGGGTACCAACGTGAATGGTAAGTACCTCTTGCCTCTTGGATTCGCCGACGACATCTTTGTAATGGCAAGAGTCACTGGAACAGTTAAGTGGAATACTACCTAGACGAATACTCCCGGCGCGCGGGGAGGATTCGTCTTTCGCCGTGTCGTTTGAGCATGAACTTTTGAAATATTTGTTTCATTATTTTTTATCAATTGCTTATTTTATTGTTTTTTTTTTTCATCTAATTGGAAATTTTTATGGAACTCGAAATTATGACTGTTTTTTTTAAGATTTATTTAAAATATCAATACATTAATCTTGTGTAAACTGATCACGGAACAGATATAAAAAATAAGTTTATTATTGCCATAAATATTAACCACGAATGATAGTAAAAGAAAGCGTTTAGAATCAGCAAAACCACTGTCACATTCCCATTTTTGTTTTTGAAATTAAAATATAGTATTTATACATTGATTAAAATTATATTTTATAACAATTCTTGTTGAAAAACAAAAAAAAATATCATCATGTCTAAAAGTAATGTGTTTAGTTCAATTTTTATTTTAGCAACATTAATAATAATGATAGGTAAGAATTTTAAAATTTCCGTCCAATATATATTTTTATGTCTTTTCTATCTCCGTGGTTCGGTGGATAGCACGTTACTTCTGAATCAAGATTACACGGGTTCGTATCCTGGCTCACACCAATGAGTTTCCGAAATTATTTTGGAAAGTTTTGTGATGTGTGGTGAATAACGATGTCTGAAAACTTTATGCCCGACATAGCTATTGGTTCGCCATCTATTCCATTTGGGACATAAACATATTCCCGAGTCGATGCTTAACAGCCAGTGCCTCCAACCTTGACACCCTTAACAACATAACTTCACACCCTTGTTACCCGAAGGTGTAGGCAGCGGCTGATAGGCCTCGTCTCGCCCTTATGTTTACGTCCCAAATGGAATAGGTGGCGAACCTATTGCCATACCGGGGACAAAGGTTTCAGTCATCGATATTTATCACACTTAACTTCCGAAAACAATTTCGGAAAGTCATTGGTGTGAGCCAGTGTCAGGATTGGAACCCGGACCTTTGGATCAGAAGCCGTGTGCTCGACCACTGTCCATGTCACAAAGTTAGTTACCATACTCCTCCGAAAAAGCTTTGCCGATTTTTACCAAATTTTATATGCGTATTCAGTAGGTCTGAGAATCGGCTACTATTTATTTTTCATCCGCCTAAATGTCTAAAAGGGTCTTTCTTCCCTAAATTTTTTTTTTCGATATATTTCTAATTTTTTTTTATAAAACAGCAAACAAAAATACATACAACACTAAATTTTCAACCCCCTAACCCTAGCGAACTGCTTGGCTCTACCACTGTTAGAAAGTTATACAATATGGTTAAGTTTAATTTAATTTTAATAATAATACAAGCTTTATTTTCTTTTAACTAGGACGGGGGAAAAAACGTACAGCAAGACAGTTAGCGGCTACTTCCGTCTACATATACTTGAACACACTTCTTCAAAAACTAATTGACTTCTTTTGAATTATGTTTTGAAGCGATTCTATAATAGTAGCTATTTGTGCTAAAATGTTGATGTTTTAGAGACTTAAACTGTCAAATTAAAGTTAACTTAGACTTCTTTGAGGACCTTAAATAAAATATTTCTATCAAAGAGCTAAGTTACTAAAAGTAATACTAATACAGAATTTTTATATTTCAGATTATCCTATTGTCACGTTGGCTAGTATTTCTAGCGCGGGTTCGCAGGCTACAGCGCTCAGTGTCACTAAGAAAGGAATAAGTTTCGGAGAAAGTAAGTTATCTAAGTCAAGAAGTTTAAAAAACAAAAAAGTTTTTAACTAAACAAACACCTTTTTATCCGACTGTACAAGACAGCGGATTTTTTTTTTCAAGGTCATGTACTTCAACATATTTTATAGGGTTCAATGCGTATTAGTTTCATGAAAATACGTTGCTTCCAATTCAACCTCCCTGTGTACACAGACCCAAGGTAGATAGATTTCAGAGGAAACCACGGGTCCGTCTGTAAGATCAGGGTACCGTGGGAGCAGAATAAAGCCCCACTGCGGGTGATGGCGTTCACGCGCTGGCGCTCGCAGTTGGCTTCGGAGTTGGCCTCGCTGGGGCTGTGGTTGAGCAGTAGGGATTGGACATGTGTGTCTGCATGGTAAATGGTGGCCGTGCGTCCGATACCCCATGCACCAAAAGGCTGTGGGACCGGTCGGGCAGGGGCCCATGGTTTCCAGTCCGGATGCAGTGAGTGCGCCTTAAGTGGAAACCAACAGTTAGTTTGCTGAAGGGGACCACATCTGCGGTACTTGCCTGGATAGCAGCAGGCTAAACTGCGACGCAACCCAACCGGATATTGGGGAGTGGAAGAATTCACGGGGCGACACTCCTTATGAGTACCATCTTCGGTTAGGGCGTGGCCTTACAGGAAAGGGATCTACAATCTTGTACATATTTCAGGTTCCGCAGGTAGCTCTGCTGGAGTACCAGGTGTGCCAAATAAGAGTGTTGACGATATGATGCCAAACCCTGGGTATAAAATGTTTTATTATATAATACTTAACTTTAAACTGTGGTACAGCCACGCAGTTCGCTGGTAGGAATGGGTAGGCAGTATCACTATCGGTGTTGCAGGTATCCATAGGCAGCGCTAGTTGCTTACCATCAGGTGACACACTTGCCCGCTATACCATAAAATAATAATAATATTCCTAGTCTTTGATATCACAAGAAATCAAAACAAAGCTACAACAACAACAACAAGTACAAACATAATAAGCTGTCATGTCAATGTTTAAAAGTTAAACTTTTAACACTTTTTTTTTTCAGAGATATAATGAATTATGTTCCTGGTTTTTAATGGAAAATGTTGAAACCCGGACGTTACATATGCACCATACAGTCACAATTAACAAAATATAAAACTTTCAAACTCGTATGAGTTATTTATATTTCAAATCAAAATTATAAAGTATGTCTAAAATAATTGTTTTATTGTACATACCTTTCATTATTTTTCTATTTTTTATCGCAAATCTACTTCATTCATAAGACAATAAGAGATATTAGAATATGGAAATTCAAATAAAAACTAAAAGATGATCATATTATTGTATACCTTCACATCATAGACCGTAAAGTAATCAAAAGACTGGCTGAATAGAATACTCAAAGATAATCTTATTCCTCCGAGACAGCCTTCAGCTCATGCGCTAAAAAATACAAGACAATGAGATGATGACTGGAGAATCAAAAGGCTGAAAAATATGCAATGGTTGACATTCTAATCATTTACGAGATTTAATATTTGTAGTTACCACTTTTGGTTTTCCAGTGATGGACCAATGCAAGCCACCCTTAGAAAAAGAGGAATAACAATCTATCGTTCGTATCGTTCTAAGATTGACGTCTAAGGCCCGTAAGATCAATCACAGTTTAAACTATTTTACCTAGTTTAAACCTCATCTGTCGTTTATTTTGTAAGATCGATGCTAGTTTACCGAGCAGTTACAGTTTAATCTATAGTTTAGCTTACACCAGGAGATTTTGCCAGTTAAACCGTGGTCCTGCTTAGTTTAAAAATGGCGGTCGTTTATCAGCTGACATCTGACACGACGATTGTAGGTTTATACATAGATTTAGCATAGACTACAATAGATGGCACATGTCAGGAAAAATTTAATAATGGCATCGAATAACTGAGAGCGTAACCGCGTATATTAGATTTTGGGGATATTCACATTTCCACACATGAACATTAACTATGTAAAAGTTAACGCTTTGAAGCGCTTTTTACGAACACATTGATAATAATAATAATAATATCTTGGACATAAAGAAGACACAGCGCCAGTTCTAAACTAAGCAACTAAATGCTTGTGCTATGGATACTAGAGAACAGATACTAATACATAATATACTTTTCTTTTGTAAATACATACTTATAATACATAGAAAAACACCCAGACGCCGCACAAATATTAATGTTTGTCATAAATATTTGTACTCGGGTGAGAATCGAACCCCCGACGTCAGTGCTGCAGCCGGTAGTTTTACCAATGCGCCACGAGGCGCGTAAGTCACTCACACATTATCAACCCATTTTTGGTCACGTTGTTTGGGTGACTATTGCCGATCTATTATTCTTATATCTATGGTCATACTATAAAACTTCATAAAAGTAGAAAGAAAAAGATTTTTTTTCACGAAATATGCCACAGACAATGTACAAAAGAGTGAATGATGAGCGAAATATAGACATTAAATAACCAAATGTTGCCATCTGACGAAAACTAAACCTAGTTTACGTAATCTATGTCCATTTCCCTGTTGATCTTACGGGGCAGGTTTAAACTGTAGATTAAAATTGACTATAGTTTAGAAAATCGACAGTTTTAACTATGATTGATCTTACGGGCCTAAATGTTGATTATTTCCACTTGACAATTATAGTTTAATGTTAACTTCAAGCTCGTAATACCAGAAGGTCTACGCAACCTATTGACAAATATCGCTAAAATTTTGTTTTTCTGCTTTACTATCATGCTTATCGGAAACCTATTTATGTCAATAGCAACTATGCTGTAAAGCTAAAGCAGGTCCCAATGGGTATCTTGGGTTACTTACCATCAAGTGGTACGCCTGCTCATTTGCCTCCCTTTTTTACACGAGGAAATTTATTACGCACACTCCCCGCCTGGGTATGGCAGGGGGTAGTGTGGGACTCCCAAAGCAGTACACTGCAATCCGATCCTAGGCGTCGGTCAGGAGTTGTGAACCCCCCGCTCGGCCTGTCCCGTTAGTCAAAGTGGGGGCGACGGACCAGGGGTTGTGAACCCCCCCATTCGGCCCGACCCGGGAAGTTCTGCTGGAGAGGGGTGGTGGACCAGGGGTTGATAACCCCCCCCCACTCGGTCCTCTGCGAGGCAGGTGATTTGGGGCGACGGACCGTGGGTTGTAAAAGCCACCGCTCGGCCCGGCCCACAACCCTCATGGAGAGGCGCGGGGGTCGTCGGACCGCGTGGAGTAAAGCACTATAAAAAATCCGTGAATCCCAAGTTCTGATGCCCGGCGAGGGGATTCATATTTGACGCGTAGGTCGGACTCTGATGGGCCTCGTGGCGCATTGGTAAAACTACCGGCTGCAGCACTGAGGCCGGGGGTTCGATTCCCACCCGAGCACAAATATTTGTGACAAACATGAATATTTTTGCGGCATCTGGGTATTTTTCTATATTTATGTATGTATTTACAAAAGAAAAGTATATATGTATTAGTATCCGTTATCTAGTATCCATAGCACAAGCATTTAGTTGCTTAGTTTGGAACTGGAGGGCGCTGTGTGATTTGTGTCCAAGATATTATTATTATCACTATTATTATCACTCTAGGCCATCGCTTTAGGAGAGCTCACCCCTGGGCAGGAGGGGAAAAAGCCGAGTGAGCTCACCCTCGTTATTCAAAATAATATCATAATGGCGTGTAGGAAAAACTTTCTCAGGTGGGCACCTATGAAGCCGGAGAATCTCACTCTAGCGTAGTCCCGCCAGGCCGCCCCTTCGTATCTGAGGGGGCCACTAACTGCCAGGCTGTCGTTGGCGACAGCATTGCGGAAGCGACCGACGCGACAAGCGTCAACACACTAGTGTCGGAGGGGGGAGAGCCCAGCTCGGGCCCTTCCCGTAGCTTTTTCAGGAGCAAAAACGAGGTTGAGGAGCAGGGCGGTCCCATGCTTCGATTTACGAGACCATACTCGTCTTGTCCAAAGACGAGGAGATCCACAGCGGCGGAAGGCGTCGGGGATAACGACAGCGCTATGCTAAGGTTTTGGAAGTTGTGTGATAAATAACTATGAGCGGCAAATTTGTGCTTGATGTATAGCAGTAGGCGCTAAACATTACCCATTCATATTTAATACACGAAACCAGAGAATTCGTTGAGCTTAGAAGTAGAGGCATAATATCGCTACCTACACCTCCATGAATTATAGACGAGATATACGTTTTATTTATGGGATTGTGGGCAAACGTGCAAGCGGGTCACCTGGTGGCAAGTGACATGCGCCGCCCATTGACACCTGCAACATAAATATTGCTGCACCAGCATTTACGGCCTTTAAGGGAGTTATATGGGAAGGGAGAGAGAGGGGAAATGGGACTCCGGATACCTCTTTCTCCGAACGAAACGCGGTATGAGCCATGTTATACAGCATGTCATGCCAGATATTCTGAGAGGTCCTGGTATGTCACCTGTTGAGTGCAGGTTTGTGCAGGGAATTGCGTTCCTCCATTACTGTTATAGAGTGAACAAATAAAGCTAACCAATGTATGACATTAATAATAAAATAATGTATACCAAATAAAAATAACATATTAAAATCAGTTTAATTATATTTAACAAATAACATGTTTAAACCCCTCACGGAATGTCGATAAATTTTTATTAATTCATTTCCTTTAAAAACGTAAAAAGTCACGACTAATAAATTTTATTTGTTATCAATAAAAATAAGTATATTTTCATTATTATCTTTTACATATAAATACGACCGTTCGCTTGACATTGTATATATTGTATATAATATTCATTGAATTGTTCTTGTTGATACTAACCACAAAATACAAAACACCATGTATATTAAAAACTTGTATTTTTTTGTGATGCTGTTTGCGATATTGGCCACTATTGGTAATCTTTTTATCATATTTTTCAATTTTACAAATGATATTTTTGGGCTATTATTATTTAATAGGTTATTAATATTTTTTTATTCATAATTTTTACTAAAAAAAATATTGTTAAAATTATACTAATGTATTTTAATTAAACAACTACCGGTACTAATGCCAGAGTGTGCACGAAAGTAGTATAAACAAGCATTGCGCAAAACCTTCGGAGTGACTCTCGCTGACCGCGTCGAAAACAAAGTTGTAAGAAGGAATTTGCATTGAAAGAGAGATTGAGATTTATTTAAAACCTCTATGCTAAAACCTGCATCTATATTTCCAAAGCACCAAATATGTTTTTATACAACGCGACGCCATAACGTAACGCTTTCTACTACTTCGTTGGGTATTAAGGGCGTGAAGGTATTATTATTAATATTATTTATTAGATAAGATCACACATCATGTAACAGTATTATATATCAGAAATATCATAAGTTAAGGTTTTAATACTCTACATAATAATTGCTTTATTTGCTTAAAAGCGTATTTAGTCCAAATCGTAAATAAATTTTATATAGCAGCATAACGAAATATATGAAGCCTCAATCAGGGTAATGATGTAATTAAATATGATGGGCCTCGTGGTACATGCGTAAATCTACCGACTACAGAATCGAGGCTGACGGGTTTGATCCCCACCCGATTTCATATATTTATGACAAGCATGAATGTTTGTATGGCGTCTGAGTGTTTTTGATGTACTATAAGTATGTTTTTACAACAAAAAAATGAATAAATTCATATCCGTTAACTAGTTTCCATAACACTATCATTTAGTTGCTTACCCTATAACTAGATGGCGCTCTGTGTATTGTGTCTAAGATATTAAAGTAAGATATTATTTTAACATAACATAGCTTCACGCCTTTTTCTACCCAAAGGTGTAGGCAGCGGCTGTTAAGCTTAGTCTCGCCGATACTTTTACGTCCTAAATGGAACAGGTGGCGAACCTACCGGGCACAAAGTTTCAAGTCATCGTTATTTATAAAAACTTTTAGGCTTTCTCGTTGCATATTACTCAGTGATAATGATGAACGGGAATTATCGCGACACTTTTTTAGGTAAACAAATATTTACCTTGATTAGCTTGACGTTTCGGCCAGGTTGCACTGGCCGTGGTCACAAGCAGACTGGTTGTGTTAATTGGACTTGGTCGCGTTAATTCCCGTTCATCATTATCACATCGTTATTATTTTTTTATGGGATAGCAGTATAGGAGAGCAAATGAGCAGGCGTGTCACCTGATGGTAAGCAACCGCCGCCCATGGACACCAGCAACACATTATAATGTTACTGTTGCGTTGCCGACCTGTAAGGGATAGGGGAAAGGAAAGGATAGGGAAAGGGGGGTGGGCCACCGGGTACCTCTCTCACCGAACGAAAACGCGGCATGAGCCACTTTACGTCGATCTTCTGAGAGGTCGTGGTATTTCACCGGTCGAGCCAGCCCATTCATGCAGCGAACTGCTTGGCTCTACCACTGTTGTATTATCACACATAACTTACGGAATTAATTTCGAAAAGTCATTGGTGTGAGCCAATGTGAGGATTCGAAATAGCGACCCGATGCAGAAGGAAGTTGCTCGACCACTGGACCACCGAGAAATTTTGTCCGAGATATATTGTTTTAACATAACATAACTTCACGCCTTTTGTTACCCGAAGGTGTAGGCAGCGGCTGTTTAGCCTCGTCTCGCCGTTATGTTTACGTCCCAAAATATATTGCCATACTGGGCACAAAGTTTTCAGTCATCAATATTTATCACACTTCCGAAAATAATTTCGAAAAGTCATTGGTGTGAGCCAGATGATCAGAAGCCGTGCGGCCACTGGACCACCGAGACTATTGGCTATATATATTATTTTGTAACTTATAATTGACTCTATAAAATAAAATTAACGGAAAAAGATCATTCCTTACATCAATATCGTTCACAGGAGCTATTCCATGCCACGGAAATGGCCATAAGAACTCTGGTGGCTCAGGAGGCTCCTGTGGTAATAATGTTGCACCGACTCCAGCGCCTAGCTGTCCCAGCATACTGGTAAATTTTAATATTACTTTTGATGTTAAGTTTTTAAAAGTTTATTAATTAATTTGTTGAAAGTTTAATAATTTGTTGAATCATTACACAGTATAAAAGTCGCTTGTCGCTGTATGTCCCTTTATTTGCTTAAATCTTTGGGACTAAGCAACGGGGTGGTTTTATAATTCATTTATAGTGTAGTAAAGACAAAGTGATAATTTTAGAATTTATCACTTTAATTGTAAACGCTGTAAAAATACATTTGATGCGGAACAAAGTTCGCCAGGTCAGCTAATAGTTTATAAATCTAAGCTAACAGACTACGAAAGAGATAAGAAAACATAAATAAATAGTCCACATAAATAAATAAATCAATCAATCAATGTCTAATCAATTTCGTTTATATGATGGTAGGTAGATATTCAACTTTAATAGTTATGACAAGTACCTGACACCTACAATACCTTCTTATAAGAAACAGTTAAACAACCAGATAACAAAGTACAATACGAGAATGGTCATCCTCTAATTTGAATAAATAAAAGTGTTAGTAGGACTTTTATTATTTTATGCCATCTATCGAAATGTCTCAAAACAAATATTGATTATTTTCAATTTTACAATTGTGATTGGTATTGAAATATATATGACTAAATCCCCCGCTGTCATTCTATATCTAAGCTTAATAATAAATATGACGTTGCCGACAATTTCAGTTTTTTTTTTATTAACTTGTTTTTCTTTTTTTACAGGGTACCGTTATTAGGCGTGTTGGTTTAGGCGACACCAATTAGAAATGACGAAATTGCATCATCTGTATTCATTTTAATTAAATAAATACAACTTATGTCATATTCATACAATTAAAACAATTTTCGATTGCTTATTTACACCTACTAATTTGCTTGTATTTTAATATACATTCCCCTCCAAGACATATTATAAGGAAAATGCTGGTATTAATATGAATTTTGACGTGAAATGATATGAAGCATCTAACGTAGTCGAGTCCCTAGAAAACGTTATAAGCGAGTAAATCTCATTCTAGTACCCATATCATTTATCTGTACCCTTTATATGTCAGTGTTCATTGTGAAATAAGAAAGACAAATTATAATGGATTTTTATTAGGTACCCGACTGTGCATAATTTCCTCGCGGTAGAAAAAAATGTGTGTCGATTCCCTCCGCGCTAAAGAAGTGGAACTTTGTAACCCACATACATTTATAACACACTCAAAAGAGCTCATCTTACCTACATTACGACGGGCCTCATTGGGTATTGGTAAAACTACCGACTATGGAATTGAGATCGGTGAGATAATTTAGTAACTACTCCTCTAGGTTTCTGTCATATTTGAAGCTCAAGGCCGTTTATACTCATATTATAAAAATGCATTAAAAATACTTATGCAGCACTATTGGATTTAGAATGACGTCTCGCGTCAGCTTGTGGTAAACTAGAAGTGCCGCCCGTGGACATGTGCAACATTGAGAGGCTCACAGTTTGAATTTTCAACCCTTAAGATGCGATAAGTATTGGAGAGAATGGGGTTGGACCTCCACATACATCACTGACTGAACGAAACGCGGCTTTAGCTGGCTTTAATATGTGTGATGTATTACATTTTTCTTGATCTTTACCACCGCTTCTTTCTTTTTGACTACCGAGACTGCAAAATGTACATTAACATGATTTAATTTTTTAAATTTTTTCATTTAATTTTGATACTTAATTTGTCTCCAAAAATTGGTACTCTACGTTTGCAGTATTTAAAACAATGAATAGTAATACAGTAAGTATATTTCGTTTAGAAGGTGAAATGAACCATGAGATGAAAGCAAGTCTACACATTATATCTACGGATACGAATATTTAATTTATCTACCCTGTCTACATTTTTTACAATATTCCTTTTATGGTGCAAAAAACCTTCATGCAAAAAGTGTTAGCACTCGAATTAGATTTAAGAATATAGGAAAGATAATAAAGAATATAGTAGTATATAATAAAGAAATTCAGACCCATATAACGAATAGAAATGAAACACTAAAGACGAATTTAATACAGTGCTGAGCTCTTGGCTTCTGGACACCTTGTATTTTCCGATTCGTTTGGTCCTAGCTAAAATTTTATATTAGGTCGAGTAAAAAGTTTTTATGCTGTTTTGACCTGGCACATTCATAATTTCATTCAATAGTCTTTTTTTTTAATTTTAAACACAGAATTTAAAGAAACAAGAGACAATTTAGAAGCCTGTTTGTTGATATCAAACAATGGAATACTAAGAAAACTTGATTTTATTGGTTTACTTGGATTTAATTCTTGAAAGTGTGATTGATCTCTTTGGTTTTGCAACAAACATTACTTTTACTTAACATTAAAGTGAGGTTCTATCAATAATCTATACTTATATTATAAAGCGGAAGAGTTTGTTTGTTTGTTTGTTTGTTTGAACGCGCTAATCTCAGAAACCACCGGTCCGATTTCAAAAATTCTTTCACTGGTGTATAGTCCATTTATCGAGGAAGGCTATAGGCTATATTATATTTTAGAATAAATTAGGGATCCTTACTATAAGTCCAATAATGTAACCC
This sequence comes from Euproctis similis, assembly GCA_905147225.2. Taxonomy (NCBI): domain Eukaryota; kingdom Metazoa; phylum Arthropoda; class Insecta; order Lepidoptera; family Erebidae; genus Euproctis; species Euproctis similis. The sequence goes on along the minus strand of LR990114.1, from coordinate 14,863,948 downwards.
AAGGTATAAGAAAAAGACCCGAAAAAAAGTCTTACATCGCGAACGCTGCAAAATCTATTGATTATAGAACAAAACAATGTACTACACTTTCACAGAACATGTAATTGTCGACAAAAAAGTCCGCGATGCTATATGTCTAACTATTGTAGTTATCGCACAATAAGTGATTTTTGTATTTTAAAAATTAATTATAATGAGTTCGTTTTTAAAGCTCTTTATTTTGTACCTTGGTATTAACTCCACCCAAAATAAATTACTTTAATATAAAGATAGATTCAATCCCTTTCTAGAACTTTTTGAATGATTCAATTCGGACATTTAATTCAAAAGATATCGCAAAATACAAAATGTAAGTATTCGTTTCTTAGGCAAATATTCCGCGCACATATATATGATCGGGAGTCCCGCCCGACTCGGTCATGAGCGCCGCTGATAGCTGGCAGGTAATTTTTATTTTTATTTTCTAAGACATTTTTTTTGTTTCTTTTTGTCCTAATGAGTTTGAGTTTGAGTATTTAATCGTCTTTTGGGGTATATATATTTTTATTTTGTAATACGTAATGTGAACATGTAACATCTGTGACCCCGTGTCTATTTAGACACATAGATTATAATTTGATCTATTTAAGAGTATAATAAACGGGAAATAACGCGACACGTTTATGTACACAAATACTTACTTTTATTATTAGCTTGACGTTTCAGCCTGGTTGCACTGGCCGTAGTCACAAGCAGACAGATAATTTGTTTGCCTAAATGTGTCACGTTATTTTCTGTTCATTATATGTAATATGCAACGCGAATATCAAAATATATAAAAAGATTTTCATACTTAAGTAACCAAAGTCATGATTCAAAGCTAGAGTTAGTTTACAGTTAGTTCTTCACGCAGATATTATAATATTATCTATAATTCTTTACAATATTGCAACTTCATATAAATGGACGAAGCTCAAGATATGCCTACGTACCTCGATCTTGGCGTCTTTTGCTAAAATATAAAGACTTTGCGGGTTTGTTACACGACTACATACCACATAGAGTTGCCCATCTATATTTACGTTTTTAATATCGTGATCTCTTTTAAAATTTAGTGAATTTATTTTGATAAGAGTAATACCAAGGTGCCAAATCGACATCATTTAAATTATAAAAAAAAACACTCACTGTGAGTTAGCCATACTGAGAACATGTGGTGACCAGGTTTTTTTTAAATCGACGACAATGACCAATCAAAAAAAAAGGTTCAAGTAGCATTAAAAAAAAAAATTATAGATTGACAAAGTCCCTGGTATTGCTATTGATTGAAGTTGATAATATTTTTTTTACGGGATAGGAGGACAAAGGAGCAAGCGTGTCACCTGATGGTAAGCAACCTGCGCCGCCCATGGACACCGGCAACACCTATAGTGTTACGGTTGCGTTGCCGACCTTTAAGGAAGAAGGATGGGGAAGGGAGGTGGATCTCCGGGTACCTCTCTCACCGAACGTAACGCGGCATGAGCCACGTCGATCGAGAGGTCGTGACGAGAGGTCGTGCTTCTTCACCGGTTCATTTCACCGGTTGAGCCGGCCCATTCATGCAGCTAACTGCTTATTATTTTAACTGCTATTATTTTCATCATATCTAGGTTGTTAGTCCCTAATATCAACAGCTAAGCAAGTGAGGTGTGTAATAATCGTGCCTTATGGCCTTTTGTTCCCTCTACCTACCCTGCAAGGGATCTGCCCTGAAGTTATGTATGTATGTATCAAGAACTTGAATTGAAATAAATATTAGTGTTAGATAGTCCAGTATGAGGAAAGCTTTGGGGTATTAATATGATTGCGCCAATAATCTTTTTAGTGGAAAATGTATAAAATATGGCGGTACGAAGTTCGCGCGGTCTGCTAGTCTATGGATACTTTGCCTGAAGTTACCGCCCAAGCTGTAGCACTTATCCAGGTCGGACACAGCCAAAGAAATGTTAGTGCTCAACTTAATTTAAGTCGATCTGCGGTCCGAAATGTTCCTGGCGGCTTTGTTCGTCGCCAAGAAAGGCCACGATTTCGGGTCGCAACTGAAAGGCAGGATCGATTCATCGTGACGACCAGCTTGAGAAGCTTGAGGTTTGCTTATGGCGGTGGTTCATGGACTGTCTGGGGCGGTATATCCGCGAGCGGCAAAACTCAACTGGAGGTTGTTAAGGATCCATGGCTGCAAACATTAAAAGCTAAAAGGTACATTCGTGAGTACTTAGAATCTCACGTGGTGCCATACGCGGACTATGTGGGCCCAAATTTCCTTTTAATACATGATATTGCAAGATCCCATACGGCCGTCACTGGCCAGCCAGAAGTCCAGACATGAAATCCATTGAGCACATGTAGAATGAGCTAAATTGACGTGACAGGGCTCGTCAGCCAGTTGCCCAGATGATGCAGAAGTTGAAAATTGCCATAGAAGAGGAATGGGAGATGATTTCATAGAGCGGTTGATAAACTCGATGCCTAATCGTATTAGAGCTGTCGTAGATTCCAATGAAGGCAACACGCGTTATTAAATAAAACCTTTATTTGATAGAACATGATTTTTATTCAAATATCAATTGCCATTATCAAGGCGCGTACCCGACTTGTTAGGCGTAGCTCCATATTGTGTGGTATTCTTAATTCAAATTTAAAACAATACGATCGATGGTAAACTGTACAAGGTTTAAAACTGCATCAATAGTTTTTGCTCAACCTAATATAAAATTTTAGCTAGGACCAAATGCAACTGAAAATGCAAGGTGGGGCAATAGATATGTCCGGAAGTGTATTTCCTTATATGTTATATTAATAATAAAGAAATTTATACGTTCAAATCAATTTGATGTAATAATAATTCATTTTTAACGGACTTCGAACGACTTCTTGTATTTTTTCAATGTATAACTCTGTAAATAAATTTTATTTTTTTTTATTTAATAAAATTACTTTAAAAAAAACGTAAACTAACTTCTAGAAATGCAAACCACAGAATCTTTAAGTAGATGAAAACGGTACCTTCATAACTACAAAGCGGTATTTATCGCTAGCGATATTTAACTAACCAACTTTCTCTTATTACAATTTACAAAACGTAATACTCGTGAAAATGATCTCTGTAAAGAGTTCGAAACGTCGAGATAAATATAAATAAATGGGAAATAAACGCGATACAATCCTGAAAAGTTGTTTTAATGAGTGAGATTCGCGAAAACCTTAGAAACAAATATGAAAACGTAATACTTTAATAGAGTCATCTTTAACTATTGAAATAATTACAATTGTCACTCATTATTGTCGGTGCAAAATAATATGGTACGTTACCTAGACTGGCACCGACTCCAAAAATGTGTTTACGCTTCTAGAAGTCGGTTTAATTTTTTTTTAAGTAATTTTATTTCTCTATTTTTAGTGATATTAATGAGTTGTGAACTGCAATAGACGACTACAAACTTATATAACTTTTCATGGCTTTCATTTTATAGAATATATGATCACTAATTACAAATCCATTTGTTAAACGGTTGATATTGTAGTGTCTCGGTGGACCAGTGGTCGAGCACGCCACTTCTGAATCCAGAGGTCGCGGGTTTTAAACCTCAAATTGGCTCACACCAAGTTATGAGTGATAAATATCGATGACCTTTGATGAACTTTGTGCCCGGTATGGCAACAGGTTCGCCACCTATTCCATTTGGGACGTAAACATAATGGCGAGATGAGGCTTTACAGCCGCTGCCTACACCTTCAGGTAGAAAAGGCGTGAAGTTATACTAAGTTATATATTTATTTACATTTTTGTTATTATTATGGGTTGATTCAATAACACTGCAGCCCGGATGAAAGCCAATCGTAGCCTGGAAAGTATTGCAGAAAATTTACAAATATTTTTACAGCATTGTGTCCTAACTCCTAACATCAGCATCAGACCTAAGTAACCTAACCTAAGCAGTATCAGACGTTGATTCAAGCCATACCTCCCAAGCAACACGTTAGTCCTATATACCACTAAACAGTTTCCATCGACTAACTGCAGTACTGTCTCCCAACTCCTAACCGTTAAAGAGTTTGTTGGCTTCTTCATCAGAACAATGAAGTATACTTGAATGTATATTCAAGCATACTTCACAAGCAACACGCTAGCCCTGCATACTACCAAATAGTTTCTATCGAGTAAATGCAGTATTGTCTGCCAACTCCTCACCATTTATGAGTTCTGTGGCTTCTTCATCAGCACAGCAGCATTAGATGTTGACACGATAAAGTATATCCCAAAGACATTACTGTTACGTAAACACCATACTTGCTTATAATTTTCGGTGGTTGCCCTTAATTTAAATTAATATAAATTATTACGCGAGGAAATGCTTTATGCACACCCCCCGCCTGGAGACGGCAGGAGATAATGTGGGACTCCCAAAGAAGTACCGGTACTGAACCGACTCCATTGAACCGGAACGATCTTGTGGTGAGGGCCGGTGGACCAGGAGTTGCTAACCCTCACGCTCGGTCCTCTCCGAGGAACGCGATCCGGAGCGACGGACCGTGGGTTGTAAAGCCCGCCGCTCGGTTCAGCCCGTAACCCTCATTGAGAGCAGCTGGAGTCGACGGACCGCGTGGAATAAATCTCTATAAAAACGAGGTTGAGAAGGGGCGCGGTCCTCTGCTTCGATTTAAGAGACCGGAGACTACAACGGTGGATGGCGGCGGAGATCACTGAGCTTACCACCGCCGCCTTCGAGCGAGGTTGGCTCTCTCCTGGCAGCCACATTGAACAGTTTTGACCCTAAGGTAGACAATTAAATTCAAAAGAAAGAGGCTAATACGTAACAGTCATTTGTTAAGTTATAATCTGCGATCTTTTGTTTTTGTTTTGGCAAAATTGCAAAATTTGTGATCGATTTAACTAACAAAGTTCACAGTTTCTGTACAAATGTATAAAATTAAGCACCGTTCCGTCATAAAATATTAACAAAAAAAAACCATTAATGCCATAACCAATATATAAAGTACGTACGAAAGTCTCGTACATATGTACGAGATTTTCGGAATCGGAAATCTTCTCCATCATATGCCACTGTCAAAAGATGGGTAATAGATTTCAAACGAGGCAGAGAAGCAGTAGGGCGCCGACGGCTACCACAGACTAACATACCAATAAAACATGAGACCTGATGTTGAATGACAATGATTGCGATTACAGAGTCTTACACCGTCACTTACAACGTCTACATCAAGAAATAAAAATAAAAAGGCCTGGTATGTTATCCAAGAAAGATTTTTCCACCAATATCCTATGTTCCCCTATGTATACTGCTGCGAAATTAATGGCACAAGTACACTATTATGGTTTTGAATTGTTGCCGCATTCATCTTATTCGCCGGACTTGGTCCTGTTTGATCACCATTGCTTCCCCGATCTAAAAAACACATGGCACGAGCAGCCACCGTGCTTATAATTAACTTTACGTCCCTTATATTAGCTTTATAACAGCTAAATATATTCCAATTTGAAATTTATTTGTAGACACACCAGCAATAATAAGTATATATTAAATAGACCATTTAACTAGGCCATCAGCCTAGTCGCTAAGTACTCCAATCTCTAATTATTCTAAGCTCCAGGTTCAAATTTAAGTATTCGATAGAATTTCTGGACTGGTTTTGGAAGTTATGTGTGATAAGTATCGATGAGCGGCAAATTCGTGCTCGATATATAGCAGTAGGCGCTGAACATTACCCATTAATATTTAATATCCGAAACTAGAGAATTCATTGAGCCGAGATTTCGAGGCATAATATCGCTACCTACACCTCCATGCATTAAGAGCTTGAAATATGTTTTATTTATGTGATCGTGGGCAAACGAGCAAGCGGATCACCTGATGGCAAGAGACTTGCGCTGCCCATTGACACCTACAACACAAATATTGCTACAGTGAGGGGAAATGGGACTCCGGATACCTCTTTCTCCGAACGAAACGCGGTATGAGCCATGTTACGTAGATATTCTGAAAGTCCTGGTATGTCACCTGTTGAGCCAGCCCATTTGTGCAGGGAATTACGTGCCTCTATTACTGTAATAGAGTGAACAAATAAAGCTTACCAATGTATGACGTTGATAATAGAATAATGTAAGCACACACACACATACACAACTTCACGCCAAATCCCTTGCGGGGTAGGCAGAGAGAACAGAGCGCCATAGGGCACGATTCTTACACGCCTCACTCGCTTCGTTGACTTTCATAACTCTTTTCATGCACGCGCGTCGGTTTTTGAGACTCTTAACATCACCTTCCTCCAAAACACGTTCTATTTGGTCATGGAATGTGTGTCTTGGCCGTCCTCGGCCGTTCCAGCACTACATCATCAACCATTATCCTTGCATCTGTTCTGGATTCCTCCCTTTCAAACACCATAACTTTCGAATAATGTATACCTATTAAAAATAACATCTTTATACCGCTCACGGAAGGTCGATAAAATTTTATTAATTCATTTGCATTAAAAACGTAAATAGTCACGACTAATAAATTTTATTGGTTATCAATAAAAATAAGTATATTTTCATTATTGTCTTTTACATATAAATATGACCGTTCGCTTGACAATATATTTAATATTCATTTAATTGTTCTTGTTGATACTAACAACAAATACAAAACACCATGTATATTAAAAACTTGTGTTTTGTTGTGATGCTGTTTGCCATATTGACAACTATTGGTAAGCGTTTTATCTTATTTTTCAATATTACAAGTCGACGGGTACAAAGTAAAAAAAGTCAACTGCAATCTGGTGATTTTTGGTTTTTTGTTAAAAATAACTTAAAACATCATTTTCTACGATATAGCAAAAATAATAATACAAATATCACTTTATTTATCGTACTTTGTTCACGTGCAAGAAGACAACGACGCTTCTTGTCCCGCCGGGACGTGCAGGGGGGACACCGGTCACTCATATGCATGTTTAGTGTTTATCCTACTTTTGTGCACACTCTGCCATACCCAACTCTCGGTTCCATAAGGTAGAGTTGGCATCAGTACCACTGGATGTTGTTGTTATCTCAATATCTGCGTTCACATTTAATTGGATTATATGGCAGGCTTGTTGCTACGTAAATCCTTCCATACAATCAGTAAGAATAACTTATGTAGAAATGTAATATTTTTATATTGTTATATTTCTATAATAAGATAATTCAAGATATTGATAATGCTCGAATCGTGAACCTAATTGTTTAATTATCATACATTAGTATAATTTTAACTCTATTTTTTAACAATAAAAAATATAAATAAAATAAAAAAATCCCCATCCCATCATTCACGCCTTTTTCTATCCGAACGTGTAGGCAGCGGCTGTTAAGCCTCGCCTCGCCGTTATGTTACGTCCCAAATGAGCGTGGCGAAGCTATTGCCATACCGGGCACAAAGTTTCAAGTCATCGATATTTATCACACATAGCTTAAGGAATTAATTTCGAAAAGTCATTGGTGTGAGCCAACGTGGGAATCCAAACCCGCGACTTTTGGATTCAGAAGCGGGTTGCTCGACCACTGGACCACCGAGACATTTTATTATTATTTTGTCACTTATAATTGGCCCTATAAAATAATATTAACAGCGAAAGATGATTTCTTACATCAATATCGTTCACAGGAGCTATTCCATGCCGCGGACATGGCCATAGCCCTTCTGGTGGCTCAGGAGGCTCCTGTGGTAATAATGCTGCACCGGCTCCAGCGCCTAGCTGTCCCAGCATACTGGTAAGTTTTAATATTATTTTTGATGTTAAGTTTTTAAAAGTAACGCAAATATTGTTAATCAAACAAAAGATGGTAAAAATCTATACCAACTTAATATTATTATAATACTGGTGATTTTGTTTGATTGTATGAACGGTCTAATCTCGGGATATAATCCCATGCTTCAGTTGTCGGTGTTCAGTCGGTTCAGCTTGATTAATAAAGATTGACTATTTCCAAAAATATTTCTTCCCCTTTTTTAACCCATTACCGAACTACTAAACAGCTTCCATTGACGAATTGCAGTACGGTCTCCCAACTCCTTACCGTTAAGGAGTTTTGTGGCTTCTTCATCAGCATAGCAGCATTAGGTGTATAATCAAGCATACTTCACAAGCAACACGCTAGCTCTACATACTACCAAGTAGTTTCTATCCACCAATTGCAGTGCTGTCTTCACACTCCTAACCGTTGAGGAGTTGTGTGGCTTCTTTCTCTGCTGTGCTGATGAAGAAGCTACAAAACTCAAATGTGACACCATAAAGGATATCCCTAAGACATCACTATTACACAATAAACAAAAACACACTACTCGCATAGAATTTTTGATGGATGCCTTCGATTTCTCCTGGTTCCCATCATTAGATCCTGACCTGGTAAAAATAGGACCATTTTCGAGGTAAACACTATAAAACGAAAAAAAAAAATTTTGAATTCCGTCCATAATTGACGAAAATATCGGTGAAAATACTTAAATAAAATATGTACATACCGACGAATTGAGAACCTCCTCCTTTTTTCGAAATCGGTTAAAATAGGAGGAACACGAATCACAATTGTAAAATTGAAAATAGTCAAAACGAAATAAAATATTGACTATTTTCAATTTTACAATTGTGATTCGTGTTGACAATATAGTGAACTAAATCTGCCGCTGTCATTCTATATGTAAGCTTAACAATAAATAAGATCCACCAGACAATTCCGATTTTTTTATGAACTCCGATAATTAATTTAAAATAATTGTTTTTTTACAGGGCAATCTTTTAGGCGCTGTTGGTTTAGGCGACTAATCGGAAATGACGAAATTGGATCATCTGTATTCATTGTATTTAAAAAAAATACAACATACGTCATATTCATAAAATAAAATCAATTTTCAATTGCTATTTATACCTCCTAATTTGTTTGTATTTTAATATCCATGCTCCTCCTATACATATCATAAGGAAGATGATGGCATTAATATAAGTTTGGACGTAAAATAATATGAAGCATCTATCGTACTCGAGTCCCTAGAAGACGATAGATAAGCGAGTAAAGCTCATTTTGGTACCCATATCATTTATCTGTACCAGTATATGTAGGTAAGTATCCATTATGAATTAAGAAATACAAATTATAATGGATTTAACAGTGGTAGAGCCAAGCAGTTCGCTGCATGAATGGGCCGGCTTGACCGGTGAAATACCACGGCCTCTCAGAAGATCAACGTAAAGTGGCTCATGCCGTGTTTCGCTCGGTGAGAGAGGTACCCGGAGGCCCACCCCCCTTTCCCATCCTTCCTTATCCATTAAAGGTCGGCAACGCAACAGTAACACTATATGTGTTGCTGGTGTCTATGGGCGGCGTTGGTTGCTTACCATCAGGTGACACGCCGGCTCGTTTGCCCTCCTATCACATTAAAAAAAAATCTGATTAGTTACCCAACTGTGCATAAAGTATTTCCTCGCGTTAGAAAAACGCGTCCCTTGCATCACTTGCTGACAATATTGTATAATTCATTTTCACCAATTTACAGGTAATTAAAAAACTGTGTGTTGTTTAATTAGCTAGTTAATTGTCAAATTACGAATTTATATAAAAGAAATCTCTATCGTATGACCAATGGGTGGATGCACAATGAGTGAGTGAGCACTTAAGCAGTGTTATTAAGCAACAAAGCAGATATTTTTCTATTATTTTTATTATGTCAGCTGGTGATAACAAAGCCCATGGCCATTTGCAACATTGAGAGGTTCACAGTTTGAATTTCCAACACTTAAGATGCGATAAGTAAGGGAGAGGATGGGGTTGGACCTCCAGATATTTTTGTGACCTAACGAAATGCGGCTTGCTTCGACTTGATCTTAACTACCAAAGCTACTTTCTTTTTGGCTACCGAGACTGCAAAATCTACATAAACTTGATAAGCATATTTGATTTGTCTCCAAAAATTGGTACTCTTGGACGCTGTTTGCAGTATTTAAAAACAATGACTGACAATAACAATACAGAACTATATAAATATAAAAATTGTAAAAAATATTCCTTCATATAGGTATACGTAAGTAAGTATATTTCGTTTAGAAGGTGAAATGAACCACGAGATGAAAGAATGTGGCTGCACACTACATCTACGGACACGTAAATTAAATTTACCTACCCTGACTTGCATTATAAAAGGAATATAGTAAAAAATATATTTTTACAATATTCCTTTTATAGCAAAAAAACCTTTATGCAAATGGTGTGAGCACTCAAATTTGATTTGAGGATATAGAAAAAAATATGATATAGAAATTCGGACCCTTGTTATGTAGCGTATAGAAATAAAATAGTGAAGACATATTTAATATAATAGTGAGCTCTTTATTTTAAGAGTTTTATGAGCTTTTTCAACACATGATTTTTAGTGGACTTCTTATGGACTTTCTCTAAACTTCTTCTAAGACGTCATTGATTTGATGAAAGGTTTGCATTTTAATGATCCCTAATTCATTTCCTCAGCAGCAGCACTTTTCAGTCATTATTTAACTCTTCCTTGCTGTTATATCATATGTAAAATATCATTATACTTTAGTAGTCTCGGTGGTCCAGTGGTCGAGAGAGCACACTGCATCTGATCCAGAGGTCCAGGTTCTAATCCTGATACTGGCTCACACCAATGACTTTTCGAAAACGTTTTCGGAAGTTAAGTGTGATAAATATCGATGACTAAAAACTTTATGCCCGGTATGGCAATAGGTTCGCCACATATTCCATTTGGGACGTAAACATAACAACGAGACGAGGCTTAGCAGCCGCTGTCTACACATTCGGGTAACAAAGGCATGAAGTTATGTTATGTTATGTGTATTTTATTATACTTTACCTTATTAACAAATAAGTCATTATTTCTTCAAACCAATTTCATCACAATTGTAAGTAATTAATGAGTATAAAGTTTGGAAATTAGAAAAAAACCGTTTCTTTCGAACAAACTCGATTAAGATTAATTAAATACATTAATGGTTTAGCTATTAGACTTTCGATTTCCGAAGGGTCTCAACTTCGAAAAGTCGATTACATCTACACAGCAGTGACTGTTCGAAAAACTTTTCAAAAGTTAGATAAATATAGACGCGCCCAAGCAAGAACCTAGTAATAGCATATTACTGGTTTTTTTTTTATTTCAAATTTGACATCTATGAGCTAGGACTCATATATGTATTTTATTTTCTATGATTAGTTACAAAAATATGACCTTTAACAGTTTTATTATACGGAACTTTTATTGCATAGTCTCGGTGGTCTAGTGGTCGAGCACACGGTTTCTGAATACGTGATACGTGATTCGAATCCTGACACTGGCTCACACCAATGACTTTTCGAAATTGTTTTCGGAAAGATCGGTGTGATAAATATCGATGACTGAAAACATTATGCCCGGTATGGCAATAGGTTCGCCACCGATTCCATTTGGGACGTAAACATAACGGCGAGACGAGGCTTAACAGCCGCTGCCTACACCTTCGGGTAACAATCGCGTGAAGTTATGTTTAACTTTTATTGCATATTTATACAACAAAAAATAAAATTTTACATTGTAACTATTTAAATTTAACGACTGTTAATAGGACACATAGGTATTCCGTAAACTTTCATTTGATAATTTTAACATGGCACAATAATGACTCTGAAAAGATAAAGCTAAAAACAACAAATCATTTTCTCCTGAAAAAACAGAGTTTTGCGATTACTGTTTATTCGGTCTCGAGCGCCGTTAACCTTTGACTACAAAATAAAGAACGACAAAATGGCAAGGGTATCTTATATACGCGATCTAGGGGTGGAACATAATCGTGAACTACTATTTCGTGAACACATTACGAAAGTGTGTAAAAAAGCATATCGCAACTTAGGTTTAGTGCTAAGACAATCTAAGGGATTTCACAACATTACCACTATAAGGGTCTTGTACGATGAGCTAGTGAGGAGCTGTATGGAACATGGTGCATTCATATGGGCTCCACACGAACATAAATATAAGGTAATGTTAGAGCGAGTACAAAATAAATTTACACGGCATTTGTACCACAAGCAGTATGAGGTTTATCCTTTTTATCCGCTCATGTACCCAACTCTCTTTGTGCTAGGAATGGTTGGGTACAATGAGCTGAAAGTACGGTGCCAGTTTGCATTGGTGATTTACCTAATTAAGTTGCTTAGGGGAGAACACCACAACCCAGGGATACTACAGTGCTTGTCGTGTAATCAATGAAGTACACACAAGAGTAGATGTACTGAATGATCCCTCTGGTGAAGTCTCGAAGGTTACATTATACGTAGCAACCTATGTATAACTAGACACAAGGCATTATTATTTTTATTTTGTTTTATTTTTTATATAAATATTTATAAAAATTTTCTCTGTTCTGTAGGTGTAATATTAATATATCTTTTTATTTGTATTTTATTTAGATAATAGTTATTATAACATTAGTTACGAAGGCCACTTTATCGCTTTAGGTGTGTCACCTGTAATGATAGTTTAAGGATGTAAATAAATAAATAAATAATACTTATTATTATTGTACATACTTTTTGCACAGCGTTACCATTCTAAATAGAAGATGTCGCGTCAATTGTGCTCGACTAATGTCATAGACTAATATCTTATAATTTGTCTCATTAACATAACTGTGATGGTCGGGTATTACTGGCTGCTACACCTTTTATGCACGAGCCTACTGCTATGTTTTCATTTTAAATGGTTTTGAAAAGAGTATTTGTCACATGAGTTTCTTGCCCGATTCTTCTCATGAAAGCCCCTACACTCGGAATCGGGCCGCTCGTGGCGATTGTGTCCGTGTTTTCTTGTTCCACGGAGGCACTTTCCTCAAGCGCTCGTGTTTAAGAATTTTAATTTTAAATATTTTAGTACATTGACTATTTTTAAGTGTCTGTGAAGACCTATGAAAATAAAATTACTTTGAGTTTGAGTTTGAACTGATTTATTGCTCGGGGGCGTCGATATGTATGTATCGATCACTTTTTTTTTTCACTTCAATTTGATTTTTCACACGTCTTCGATAAGTCAGTTTTATTGTTACATATCCAGATGAAAAACCACTGCCAACCTTCATGGACGTAGAAGGTATTTGTTGTATTGAGTTTGTGAGAGTAGAATAATGGAATAAATACATTAAAATACAAATATATAAGCATATATACAATTTTATTTACATCATAAAATTCACATTTATCATACAAAATTATAATACAACATTCTGACCGGACATATCCACATTTTCACTAAATAAAATCGTTGTAAATGTTATTTTGTAATATTATCATATTACAAATAATATTCTTGGTAAAATATTCTAAATTAAATCTAATATAAAACCTTTATATTATATGCTGGAACATCCTTAAAAAAGAGTAACAGCGCAATTGATTTAATAAATCGAAAATCATACTCGAAAGTAGAAAATATCGTTTTCGAAAGTTATGAAAAATTAAAATCAATGATTGACAAAGTTCTTCTTCGTGACTTCATTTGAAATAATTGATAAAATAGTTAAAAATTCGGGTGAAAACCGAAAAAAATATATCATAAATTATGTCACAACTCTTAAAACTTATCTTTCGTTAACTCGATGGCGGAGTTACTGCCAAAAATTGGGCACAACATTGTCTGACAATGACTTTAATCAGACACAGCTTTAGAAAAGTAATCTGAATATTTATTCGTTTAGAGTGAGGCTTCGATCCAGCACTACTTCTCGATTCAGAAGCTAAGAAAGAGCTCCAGGCATCAAGATAACAACCGGTGTGTTTGTCATTTTGGTGCTCTAGGGAATTGTTTTCCAGGAATTATTATCCAGGGAATTATTACTCTACATCGTTTGGCCATTATAATATTGCATTAATTAATTATCTGGTTCATATTGGACTTATAATTGTAATTCTGTATAATTTACATAAGGATGTAAATATGAAAATAAAACATGACTTATTCTAAGCATAAGCTAAAAGCTAAGCGTAATTTCTAATTTTTATTTGCAATAAATACGTATTATCTTCAAATTAAATATATTATTTATGTGCATGGTATAGAGGTTATTTTTAAATTATAACTTTTTCTACATATGTAGGTAGGTAGGTATAGGCAAAGGTATAGGCAGCAGCTGTTAAGCCTGGACTCGACAAATTTTTATTTTTAAATTTTTAAAATCTATTATGAGAGTCGCCAGCATTACGTTTTTATAATTAAAAATAGTTTCAATATATCTCAGCTTTTTTTACATTGAAATGATTCATTATAACCAAATCATTAGTTTTGTTCTAATAAAATTTTTAATTGCTTTAAGAACATAGCATATTTGCACTCTATAAGAAGCAATGATTTTAATATATTTTTTACTATATACTTAAAAAATATAGTATATACAAACAAAGTTATATAATACATCTATACAAAGATTATTTTTTCTATGAGAGTATACAAAATATATGAATACATTTACTAAATATATACCAATACTGTACATTTTATATACCTATAACATTAAAAGAAAATAAATAGAAAAAATAAACTTAAACCTTTAAACTATTTATCCTGAAAATATTATTTTTGAATCCGTTTATAATTGTGTTGATATTTTCTTTAATTTATATTGTGGAACGGCGGTTTTAAGTTTTACATTTATAAATTTATAATAAGATTTATAGCGAAAGCATCCAATTTATAGGCACTTATACAACAATAATATATCTAGATATAGAACACAAATATATCTATTAATTTAGATAAATAGTTGTGTGCGTAGATTTTAATTATATTAACCTAGTTGGCGATATTATAAATAAATAAGATAATAATAAAAAAAAAGATACTAGTAACAATACGGTATCATAAGTTATTATATAAGTACTACTTACTACTCATAAATAAGGCAATAAGACACACATAAGACCTCAAAATAATACGTTAAATCTGAAATAGCCTTAACGGCCTACATTCGCTCTTCAAACATTACATATCATTATTAACAATAAAATTTCTGCATTTAGGTACTCTGGCGATCTAAATAAAATAAAATTATTTTGTACAAATTGATTGAAAGATAATTAATTTATGAGGAAATTTAACTAGAACATTTTTTTTTATCTTCCTAAGTAAAAACGTCTTCCATAATGAAATCTTGCTATGGCAGGTCCTGAAACAAACATTAAATCCTTGATAAATACCAAATTACAAATAAATATGCTACTACGTACGTATATTCACACCATTTTCAGTTTAAAAATTTAGGCAGCGGCTGTTAAAGCCTTGACTCGCCAAATCGTTAGGTTACGTCCCAAATTGAACCAACCCCAGGTACAAAGTCCTTAGTTATCAATATTTATCACCCATAAACTCCCAAAAGAATTCCGAGAAATGTTTGTTGTGTGTTCACGACAAGATATTATCCCTACTAGATACCCTTACAAATATGTAATTCACGTAGTGCCATCTAGTGTCAACTACGTCTAATAATTAGTCAGATATTGGATTAATAAACCTATCTCTGTAGCAAATATAAAATCTAATTATTTTAATCTTACCGTCATCTCCACATTATTTTTAGTAAAATTAGGTTTTTCCTTAAAAAGTTTAAAAAAGTCGTTCTCCTGCACCTTTAAGCATTAGGTAATGTTATGATTTACTGATACAATAAAAAAACCATGCAATCCATGAAATTATTTTGTCCAGGGATGACGTTAATATTATTTATCAAGCAAGCAGTTTCGAATCCTGGCTCACACCAATGACTCTTCGAAATTAATTTCGAAAGTTTTGTGTGATAAATATCGATGACTGAAAACTTTGTGCCCGGTATGGCAATACGTTCGCCACCTATTCCACTTACGTACGTACGGGAAGTAAACATAACGGCGAGTCCAGGCTTAACCACCACTGCCTACACCTTCGTGTAGAAAAAAGCGTGAAGTTATGTTCTGTATGATACCTTAGCTAGTCCCACAATGCACTGGGTGCAAGAATAATATAATTTTGTTTGAATTCTAAAGCCTTTTTGTTACAATAAAGAATGATAAACAATTATCTTTACTCAAATTGTTTGGAGACATTAATTATTTATGTAATATTTTTATGGACTTAATTTATCTAAACAGAATCAAAAATCAAAATGGCAAAAGTTTCACTGTACGCATAAAATTAAAATTTACTTAAAACACTCAAAATCAGCTCTCTAAGTAAGTGAGTAGACAAAACAAATATTTTCATTCGTTCTTAAAAATAAGATATATTTGTCCCATTGTTTATACGCGCTCACAACTTATTACAAAATGTTCCAAACACATTCAATATAAGCAAGAATAATCACTCAACTTAAGTTATATCAGGATTGAAGAGTGTTCGAAGTGTGTTTATTTTTTTAATTTTGGCATCTAAAACTCAAAAGGTAAGGTCGATATTTGGCTGTGTTAAATTCTATGGCGGATTTCACGCTTGTCGGCTCGGAAATGCACAAAGTTTCCTTTTGTGGCGTTTCTCATAACTTGATTTGTGACGGCGCAACCCTTCAGTCGAGTTCCGGCATGGCGCCGCAACGGCGAGACGCGTCACTTCCGACTACATAACGAGACCAGAGACACGGGAGCTCGCGAACTTTCAACTTTTTATTTTGTAAAATAATTCCCAAATTAAAAATAATACTAACAAATATTTTTAAATGTACAAAACATGCATCAAACTTTCAATAGCAGTCACAGCAGACAAGCTCTTTCATATTTATTTTTATTCAAGCGTAACAATGAAACTTGACAAGAATGCGGTCTTTTGGCAACAAGTGACCGATGCTCCTTTAGCAGTGCAGTGCTTTAGCTCTCAAAAATCTTCACATAACCCCTTGAATTGATAAATGAAGGGGAGGACGGGGAGAGTTAAATTGGTTTATTGATGCCGCTGGCATTTCATGCCTCAATAGAACGCGGTATGAGCATAACATCAGCGGGAAGTATTTTAGCAGTAATTAAACACATAAAACATCACAAATATGGTACTATTAATTTACGCTAATCGCTTCCTCCTTCTCCATAAACACATTCTTATCTAGAAAAAGCCCAGCACATATTACGGACGTGCAGGTTTACTAAGTCAGACAAGAACTTGTATTCATTAAGAACAAACCGTCAAATTGATTCTTGTTAAAATTTAAACAGTAGAAATGTACTAGCACGGTGTTGTTACAATATGCATAAATATCTATTTATTTCTAATTTCACACTTGTTACACCCGCAGGTGCAGGCAGCGGGAATTATGTATCATGAAACTCTCTCGTGCAATACGCTATGGCACTTATTAACATTGCTCTTAAATGAATATAACTTACTAAAAGTCATTAATGACTTTTCCACCACCATGATTTGATACCAGACTTCTACATATCATGGTGTTGCACCTCCAGAACTCTGTGTCTTCAATTATACCTACTAATACATACATTTTTTCAAATTATTCATATATGTATTTAGAAAGATTGTGCGATGCGTAATATATGGCATCGCCACGCCACAAAGTAACTAGTTACCAACGTTTTTTCGTAAACTGTTGAATAGTCAACAGCTATATAATTAAATATATTTTGCCTGTATTACAATATTGACACAAAAAATAACGTAATTGTACTTGCAAGAATTAGATTTCTTATTAATATTCATGAATAATAATTGACCGAGATAAGGTTTGACCGTCTAAGTGCTTCCTTATATTAATGTGGTTCATAAAAACATTCACGTACAATGTGACGTTATACGTATATTTTATTGCAAACTAGCTGATCCGGGGAACTTTGTTTCAAAGAAATAAATGAATAAATAAACGATTTTTTATGAAATAAATTAGCCTAAGTTTCTTCTTATTACACTAGCTACCTGGCAATTAAAATTCTCGTCAAAATCGGTCTAGGCATTTGAGAGAGATTAGTCGGAACAAAATTGTGAAAAAATGTTATTTTGGTGTCAACATCATCATCAGCCTATTGCAGTCCACTGCTGGACATAGGCCTCTTCCAATGTGCGCCACAACATCCGATCCGATAAATATATTCATATGAATGGAGTAAGTAGAAAACAGTTATTTCAATATTACAAACAGACACTATAGATGTATAGATATAGAAGGCGTCGAAGTTACGAAGAAGAAACAAACACCGGATGGGAGAAAATGTCACAGCAGACAAGCTTTTTATTTGAAAACATTTTACAAGTTCCACCAACTCTTCACAAAGTTTTAAGACATATATATATCACTTTTTCCATTACGGTTTTTAAAATAATCTCTCTCTTGATTGAAATTGTTTTTATACCTTCACGCTTCCAACTTTGAAAAGTATCGGCAGTATCGTCTCCTAATGGCAATTAGCTTCTGCCTGAAGTTTCGCCGGGCCAAAAAGTAAAAGATCGTCAACAATAATATCAGACCTTTTATTTGTTTATAAGAAACCTTTATTTTTAAATGGATACTAGAATAGCCAATGTTACTTCCGAATACCTATTAATTGTTTTATAAGCTTAGCGATCACAAACAAAAAATGTTCTTTCTTCTATTGTTAATACAGTAGTTATCACTTGGTAACTCAAAAACATTCAGACACGATGTTCTGCATTTAGGCTCTCGAGACTCTTACCCTAATTCTGAGTCTTATATTTTGGAAAAGTTAATTTTGAAAATATAACCAAAAAGGTTCCAAATTAAATTGCACGCAAACATACACGTCATACTCTGCTAATATTTTTGTGTGCGAGTAAACATAATAAATATGCATTAGACAAATACAAAGAGAATTCGGGCCTAAAATGGCAGAGGCGGGCTTTGAGAGGGTTCAATTAATTTTCGGCTAAGTTTCAACTCTTTTATTAAATAACGAAAATATTCGCACGAATGCTCACGACGCGGGCGGCCATGTTCGCAGCTAAAACTCCTGGCGATATGTCAATTTCATAATTAAAATGCGTTTGACCGTGTGCGTGGTACGAAAAGCCCCGCGAGATTAAGAGTGGAACGCAAATTGAATATTCGAGCGGACGGCCGGCGACGGGTTGGAAATGAAACCACCCCTCAAAAATATAAATGAAGTCATCGAGAAATATCCTCAAACACAATTAGAAAGGTCCTTTATGAATAATTAAATATCATATGTATTGAAATTTTTGGGGTTATTAATTAATTTTAGGATATTTTATTTTAAATGTAAACGTACGTTATTTAACGCCTTCTTCTACTCAAAGGTTTAGGCAGTGGCTGTTAAAATCTCGACTGGCCGAATCATTACGTTACGTCTTAAATGGAATAGGTGGTGAACCTTTTGCAGCGGGAAAAATTGTTAATCATTGATATTTATCAAACATAAGTTGAGACAATTCTGAGAAATCATTGGTGTGAATCAGGAATCGATCCCATAACTTTTAAATCAGAAGCAGGTAGCTCTAACACTAGATCACCGAGCCTTTTTCTTACATTATAAATTATTCCGGAATTGAAATACTGTATCACTATTTTATTTATTTAATGTTTTGTAGCCATTTGGCTGATCGCTTTAGTTTCTATTCGAGAATAAAAGGCATCAAATTCACAAGAAAAAATAATCAATAATAAGGTCAATAATTTCTACCCTCATTTCTTTCTATGACAGAAATAAATGAGGGTAGAAATTATGCCCGATGGAATTTTAATCAATCATTTTAACAGCCACGTATTTCGCTGCATGAATGAGCCAGCTCGACCTGTGAGAGAGGTATCCAGAGGCCCAGCCCCTTCCCCTCTCCCATTCTCACACCACTTCCGTGTAAGGGCTGACAACGCAACTGTAACTCAATCTGTATTTAGGTGTACTTGGGCGGAGTTTATTGCTTGCCATCGGGCGACACGAGTGCTTCACTGCTCATATCACATAAAAAAATGTGTGGCAATAGAATTATTACGTGATATATAATAAGGGGTCATCCATAAAGTACGTCACACGTAAATGGGGGGGAGGGGGTCGACGAAGTGTGACATAGTGTGACAAGGGGTGGGCGGGGTCCTAAGTTTTGTGACATCACATTTCAAAATAAATTGAATCAAGAAATTTCAAATATTAATTAAGACTAAAAATAATTTGTACTCTATCTATATGAACATACGGTTTGAAATGTTAAGTTTGTTGTTGACGACTTCATACCCGCTCTAGTGACCCGCCGCACACGCCGACTATGAGCCCAAGCCAATAACCAACACAATCAACTACATAAGAAGCAGCTAATTTTAACTATTTTTTTATGGGATAGGAGGGCAAACGAGCAGGCGTGTCACCTGATGGTAAGCAACCAACGCCGCCCATGGACACCAGCAACACATATAGTGTTACTGTTGCGTTGCCGATCTTTAGGGGTATGGGATAGGAAAGGATGGGAAAGGGGGGTGGGCCCCCGGGTACCTCTATCACCGAACGAGACGCGGCATGAGCCACTTTACGTATTTCTCCGGTCGAGCCGGCCCATTCATGCAGCGAACTGCTTGGCTCTACCCCTGTTGACCTATTATAAAGATTAGTCCTCAAAGAACAGCAGCTAGACGTGCCAGAGAAATTCTTTGTTTGAATGATATAAATGATGCCATATGGTTAGATGAAAAAGATCACCAGAAATATTCCTCACGTTAACACCCCAATGAGAACGAACTGATCTATACGAATTATAAATAATTTAAAGGAATGGATTCAAAGTCCATGGTCTGAAGACGACTAAGTTCCTTTCTCTTTCTTTATTTAATAGTTTATGGATTAGTTATTTTTTCAAATATTTGATGTTGATTTCATAAAAAAGTAATTTAAATGGAAAACTAATTAAGGAACTACTGTTTTAATTTAAAAATTTTAGATGTAAATTCGCAAATTTGTGACGTCACACTAGGGAGGGGGGGGTCTCACAAATGTGACCACCTGTGACAAGGAGGGGGTGGGGGTCTAAAAATCATGAAATTCGTGTGACGTACTTTATGGATGGCCCCTAATTTAAGGCATACCGCTACACCTTTGGGCATTAAGGGCAGAAGGTACCTTAATTTATTTTTGTAATCTGTATGTTTTAACTGCTAAACTGTTGTTGTGCCGAATTTCATAGTTTGTGTGTTTAGTATTCATAACAGGCGATAAAAACCTTCGCTTCACGCATATATTTTGTTGTAATATCATAAAGGTCTGTATATGTATTTGATTTCGCTAATCTCAAGAACTGCTGGTATGATATGTGAGATAAGAATAATTTAATATAATTTTTCATAATTACTCAAAAACTTAATGTTCTCGTTTTATTAGCAATTATGTACTTTAAAATTAATGATTCTCATTTTGATTGTCTTTTATGACATTGGAAGGTCGAAAATCTTTAATTTCTTTATAATAATTTATTGTACACTTAGTTGCTTCGACAACGCATTGAGTTTTAGAGGATTTGAATTAATAATAATGTAATTTTAACACTCATAACTTCACGCCTTTCTCTACCCGAAGGTGTAGGCAGTGGCTGTTAAGCCTCGACTCGCAGTTATGTTTACGTCCCAAATGGAAAGGGTGGTGAACCGATTGCCATATCGGGCTCAAAGTTTTTCAGTCGTCAATATTTATTTATCACACATTACTTTTCGAAATTAATTTCGAAAAGTTATTGGTGTGAGCCAGGATCTCACTTAGCGGGGCCTCAAATACCCCGAGTATCATTCTTAGGTTTGACAATTAAATTTAAATGGTAGAACGAATAGCTACAAATATTATGTACCTCGACACTTTATTTCAACTTTACGACGAGCCTCGTGGTGCATTGGTAAAACTACCGACTGCAGAATCGAGGTTGGCGGGTGCGAATCCCACACGAGTATAATTATATATGGCGGCCCGGGTGTTTTTATAAGCTTTTATTTACCTTGCACTGTATGTATGTATGTATGTATGTATGTAAGTATGTATGTTCGGTGGAATCTTGTAACTCAATTTTGAAGTAGATACCTTCAACCGATTGAGCTGAAATTTTAAATACACGTTTACTTTGGATGACAATGCATGATATAATGTATGACATCATTCTATATCCAATATGGCAGACGACGCAAGATGGCGGAATGGATATTTTTAATGCATTTCTGCAATATGGGTATCAAATGAAAGAGTTTATTGAGCGTAACTCAAAATATAATATGACGTCATTCTAAATCCAATATGGTGGAATATCCAAGATGAAGGAATATATATCTTAAGCTTTCGTACAATATGGGTATCAAATGAAAGGGCTCATTGGGAGCAACTAAAAAAATAATGTGACGTCATTCTAAATCCAATATGGTGGAATAAATATTTGCGTTTCTACTATATGGGTATCAAATGGCCCTTTCATTAAAGAGTTATATGAGAACTTCAAAAACTATGTCTCGGTGGTTCAGTAAACCAGCCCGCTTCTGAACCAGGAAGTCTTGGGTTCGAATTTGGCCTCACACCAATGTCTTTCGAAATTCTTCTCGAAATACATGTGTGATAAATATTTTTGACTGACCACTTTGTGCTCGCCGTATGGCAATAGTGGTAGAGCCCAGCAATTCACTGTATGAGTGGGCTGGCTCGACCGGTGAAATACCACAACCAGCTCACGCCGTGTTTCTTTGGGTGAGAGAGGTACCCGGAGGCCCACTCCCCTTCCCCATCCCTTCCTACTCCCATATCCTATATCCTACTCCCTTAAAGATCGTTGAGACGTAAACATAGCAGCGAGTCGAGGCTTAACAGATGCTGCCTACACTTTCGGGTAGAAAAGGAGTCGAGCTATGTTATGTTATTAATTAATGTTATAAACAAATTAGAATGTGTATAAATATTATATATATCATAGGGTTTTCAATATGAGCGGCTAGATGTTAGTGGCCTGCTTGTTTGGGCGGCGTCAGTCAATCTGTTGTTTACTATTCAGTCACTGATGCCAAATCACCATGTCAAGATACAGGGTTAAGCGGCGCGTCCAAATTTATAATCAAAATGAGTTAGTGCTAACATTGAGAACCTTACGACCACTTTACGGCTGAGGCGGTAGTCCATCACAGTCGACGACTTTCCGTTGACCTATATTTTAATAGTTAACAGTGTTTTAATTGTGGTCAGCCACACAATCTGCTGCATGAATAGGCCGGTTCGACCGGTGCAATGCCATGCCCTTTCAGGATACCGACGTAAATTGGACAGGATTTAATAACTTTAACATGATTGCTACACTAACGGATTTTAATGGTGTTATAGGTATTATTAGAATTAAACACAGTGGATGGTGGGAACGAACTATAACTTTTAATACAACTCACTCCTATGTTACACTCAGGTCGGCAAGTGTAGAGTACTGATTAAAACAACAGATGGCGTTACACATCACAAGTAGTTAAACATATTTTGTTATTAAGCAACAGTCTCACATAACAAAATTAAGCTGCAAAATCAACAAATAAGTAACAAAAAAATTTGTTTACTTAGGCTCGAAACTCTTTGCTGCTGGTCAAGCATACGTGGCCTTAAGTAGGGAAAAGACTTTAGCAGGTCTCCTCATTGAAGAGTTGGACTGGTCGAAACTAACCGGCAAACGACCTTGTAAAAATGATGCTCTGAATGAGATGAAGAGACTGAGAAACTTACCCAGCGATAACTAAAAACTTGAAAATAATTTAAAGAAAAAAACTTTTTTAGAGAAGCTTTTATTTAAACGCTCTAAAAAGAATAAAATAATTTTCACCTTAAACATTTTAACTATCAACTTATAACCTTATTATATACAATTTATGTGATAATAAAAGCTTGTCGCTAGGTTTAATTCAACCCTTCCCCCCTCCTCTTCCCATTCCAATTCCGACCCCTTCCATTTCCCATGGAAAGGGCCGGCAACGCAACTGTAACACTATATGTGTTTGGGTGTCCATATATATGTTATAAACCAAAAAAATATATTTGGATAATGCGATCCGTCAAAGTAATCATTAAATCTAAAAAAAAATTTCTAGATGGTTATGGATAGCCACTGATAAGTAATTAAACCTAGCGACAAGCTTTTACTATCACATAAATTGTATATAATAAGGTTATAAGTTGATAGTTAAAATGTTTAAGGTGAAAATTATTTTATTCTTTTTAGAGCGTTTAAATAAAAGCTTCTCTAAAAAAGTTTTTTTCTTTAAATTATTCTATGTATTATAAGTATCTATTTACAAAAGAAAAGTATATTTATATGTATTTATATTCATTATCTAGTATCCATAACACAAGCATTTAGTTGCTTAGTTTAAAACTAGTGGGCGCTGTGTGTATTGTGTCCAAGATATTATTATATTTTAAAAACATAAATAACATAGAGTAGTAAAAAATCAATTAACATTTGAAATCTGCTTTTATGTCAACTATCTATCTAGAGAGATAGAGAGAGATATTTCATCATTACTTAGGTGGCGAACCTATTGCCATACCGGGCACAAAGTTTTCAGTCATCGATATTTATAACACACAACTTCTGAAAACAATTTCGAAAAGTCATTGGTTAACACCAATGACTTTTCGAGCCTGGATTTGAACGCGCGACTTCTTGATTCATAGACGGGGTGCTCGCCAACTATACCACCGAGACCTTAAAGTTACTTACTTCTTTAAATAGCTACGAGTATCTAGTGTTATATTATTTCAGCAAATCAACATAGCAAACCAAATTAACAATGCTACCCTGAATGTGGTCAATAAGTGACCTTCGCATTACCGGATGCAAAAAGTGTACCGCTGCGTTTCCCTGTTCAATTTATTTATAATAATTCTTTTCTTTTGTCAGCCATTGTTGGATATATCACGACTTTATACGTTTTGTTACTATGGACTTATCTATTCACTAATGATTAAATAGGCAATCTAGAATTGAGTTGGGGTTTTTTTTAAGTTTATAACGTAATTTCACGTCTTTTTCTACCCGGCTGTGAAAGTATCCACTCCCTATACCGATACGTTATGTCCCAAATGGAATAGGTGGCGAACATATTGCCATACACCGATATTTATCACAAATAACGTTTGCAAAGAATTCCGAAAAATAATTGGTATGAGCCCGGAATCGAATCCACGTCTTCTGAATCAGAAGCGGGAAACTCGACCACTGGACTACTGAGATACTATTATATTTGGTTTAATTATTGGGTTTATGTTTGGTTCAATCCTAAACGTGACACAATTTGTTCTCTACAGATTCCTAAACTACTAAAACATTGTTGCATTTGAT
Source organism: Euproctis similis (assembly GCA_905147225.2). Taxonomy (NCBI): domain Eukaryota; kingdom Metazoa; phylum Arthropoda; class Insecta; order Lepidoptera; family Erebidae; genus Euproctis; species Euproctis similis. Next base: position 14,838,614 of record LR990114.1, on the reverse strand, counting down.
TTTGACATTAGCATTTCTCTGTACTGTTATTGAGTTTTGAATTAATTATTGAATTAACATTTTTGAGTATTAATAACTTGAGGGACTATTTCTTTTTTATTAGGAGATAATGTATCACAATTATCAAAATTGCTGAATGAATATGACTTTTGTACGTAAACAAAGTACCCATCTGTTTCGTGCCATCAGATATTACATTAGAACGAAGCATTACCGCTGTCTATGCCATTGGGTATTACGGGCGTAAAGATATGTATTTTTATCTGATTATTATGAAACAAAATAATAACCGAAAATATAGGCTGAGGTCCCAATACCAAAATGTCTTAAAACACACAGCCTCGTCTGAAAATGTCCGGTCACATAATGTTATTTATAACTTAATTAATGTTATATAAACATAATATTTTGATTAATAAAAGCGTCAAAATAATTTATTGAAACGTATAAATAAATAATAATGCTGACATATTGACACAATTTCCAAGATCATGTCCTATCGAAAGATGACGTTGAGTTCCTTGAAAACCAATAATTTTGCCAAAGTCAAAGAAAAGATTAAAATAAGTAATCGTATCCTGTAACGCTCAGTTCTTTCTGCCTACCGAGCAAGGGACTTGGCGTGAAGGTATATGTATGTGTTGTTTATCTGTTAGCTTACATAACCGTGGAAAGTTTTATTTTTATTAAAATCATTCTAAAGTTTTCGAAGGTACACAAGTAAATTCTTGTGTTATTGAAACTAGGCGGACAATGGATATTATTAATACATATATTAATAACTTTACGCCAAGTCCCTTGCGGGGTAGGCAGAGAGAACAGGGCGCCATAAGGCACGATTCTTACCCGCCTCACTCGCTTCGTTGACTTTCATAACTCTTTTCATGCATTCGCATCGATTTTTAAGGCTCCTTATATCACTTTCCTTCAGAACAATACAACTTCAATCTTTGTAAATACTTGCTTGTAATTTATAATAAAAAAAACCTCTGAGACCATACGGACATTCGTATTCATCATAAATATTTGTAATCTGAAGACCTATACGCAGCAGACAAGCTTTGAGACTTGTCAAAATATATCTTACTAAGAAGAACGAAGCAGAAGGTTGCTTCCAACAACTTACTTACTTTTTGTCGCCTTATGGACTGGAATACAATGCCATAAAAAATACCATTTGGGTAGAACCCATCTCTAACTTATAACAGTTCAAATAGTTTAAGAGTCACCATTGACATGAAATACTCGTGCCCAAACGGTTTTTTTTTGTGATTGATAATTTTTTTTTAAACAGTCTCGATGGTCCAATGGTCCTAGAGTGTCCCCGCTTTTGATTCAGAAGTCGTGAGTTCGATTCCGGGCTATCTCAGGCTAGCTCAATGATTCTTTTCGGAAGTTATGTGTGATAAATATCGATGACTGAGAACTTTGTACCAGGTATATGGCAATAGGTTCGCCAGCTATTCCATTTGAGACGTAACGAAACGATTTGGCGAGTCAAGACTTTGACAGCCGCTGCTTATACATTCGGGTGGAAAAACGAGTGAAGATTTTTAACTTCAAGTTTTTGATTTTGATTTTCAAAATGTGGGTACTTTCTGTATCAATGAAAAAAGCTTCTGAACGACTACCATGTTTTTGTTCATTACTCGTGAAAATGAGCTCTGTAAAGAGTTAAATAGAAAATAAGTTCTAAACAAACGCGATATAATCCATAAAATGTTGTTTCAATGTTTACAAGAATTCTTTTTTTCATCAATCAATTTACATCAATACACATCTTTTGTCCGTGAACAATAGTAAAGTTTATTTTCAGCTAATAACACTACCTAATATATGTATTAACTTAATATTAAAAACTTCCTGTTGAATTATTAAACGTCCATAAAAATATATATTACGGTTAGCAACTGAATACATTGACATAATAATAATTATTTTTAATTTTAGCAATGATATCCGGGTGGTATAATTATTTCGTGCTTCCGTATTTAATTACACTATCATAATTTTTCGTTACGATAAAAAGCTTGTTAAACAATTCAAAAAACAACATCTATATTGAATGATTATTAAGCTAACAATGTCATCATCATCATCTTCTTGGCCTGCTCATCATCACCATCATTTGCAGTCAGCACATTTTTCTTATCCACGTTTCCCTATCATTTGTTACTTACACATTAACACCCTTTCTAATCATATCATCATTTACACAATCCATCTATGTTTTCTTCGGTCTCCCTCTTCTCTTGTATCCCTCTACATTCAGAATCATCATTTTTTCCGCGACATGCGTTTGATCCCTCCTCATTACATGCGCTTTTAAACTTCTTAATAATCTACTAAATAAATATGACTTGATGAATTAACTATTGTAAATTGTAAACTACCAAAAATTATAAATTATCAAGAGTGTTGCCTTGATCTTTGATATTAATCTGACTTTACTACCAATAAGTATTTGGTGACAACTGGGATTCGAAACCGATATTTGTTATTCAGAGCTTGAACCACTAGACAATCGAGACTGCAAGTTTTAACTAATTCGTGTTATAACATAATAACCATGTACAACAAGTAACAAAAAATATAGAATAAACTAAAAAATAATATAGTCCAAAAATAAAAATAAATAATTTTAAAATAATCTCTTCCAGAAGTATCTTAATTTCTTGCTTACTAGCTACTTTAGTAGGACAAGGCATTTTTTATATATTAATAATTAAGTAGATAGTAAATGTTAACGCAATATTTCTAATTACAAAAGCTAATTAAATGCTGTTATTAGTACCACTAATTATTTTAAAGGACACGTTAGTTGAGTTGATATTTATCTATTTAATTTAGCGGTGTTGACATGCATAGTAAGGTGTTGTGCAAAAAAAAGGTATAAAAAAATAAAAGAAATACACATTCATTACATTTATTTAAAAAATATAAATAACATGGGCGACTTTCAAACATACAACAGAAACAAAATGAAAAAATACACAATTCAAAATAAAAGAAAAAACAAAAGAAGAAAACAAAAAAAACTACAACACTAAAATACTCATTTAAATCAAAAGTACAAATTGTCCGCAACTGGAAAAATCGCTCGAACCAAAATTCCCAGAGAAAAATAGACAATTGTCAATTCATTCATGCAACAACCCATGCAATTAAATTTCACTACGGCAATATTTAACAACAATAATTTACAATCGATATGCTATTCACTAATTAATCGTTTTCAGTGGAATAACATATCAACATGTGATAAAAACCATTACAATTAAAACACACAAAGTTTACAAATGAATGCTATATATTAAAAATAATTAATAAAGAAATTATTACCAATGTGAATTTGGCTCTCCAACCTAGATCAACCTAAAATTATCTATTATTGTGTATATATACAAATTTACATAGCTCATAATTATCTTTTTTTTTTCAATTTTTACGGCACTGATAAATGTCCTTTCACCATTTGTTAGTTTCAATATTACATAAGTATTTACATATATAAATTATATACATATCTTCGCATTATAAACATACTTACAAGAAAGATTTAGCCTGCCAAATTAACATGACAACAATTTACATATATTTACTGAGCAATAGACAATCATCTTAAACTTTGTGTGTGAATTAGTTCTAACTACATATTATAATTGGCTAGTATTCATCGACCGTAGACATTACCTGAAGAACCGGGTGGTACGAAGCCGTAGCCAGAAGCGCCTACTATGACACCGCTGCTAGGTTCAGGCTCTCCACTTGGAGATGGTGGGAACAGTACTGGTCCTGGAAAAAGATTTAAATAAACGTCAAACGTATTTTTTTTTAATGCAAGTTTTATACATGGCATTTGATACGTTACTATTACAACTTTATTCATGCCTTTAATCACGTGTATGTATATATTTATAATGGTACAATGCAGATGAAGATATTAAACTTTTGAAGTTCGAAAGTGTGCTCTTAATAACAGTGTAGATATTTATACATTTAAATGTGAGGAATTTCTAGATTTCTCGTGTAAATAAATACAAATGTATTAATTTAATTATAATCAAAGTTAATATATCTATAAAAGAAATAATTTTGATCATAATTAAATAAACATCGGTGGATTATAAACATATAGACAAAATTCACAATATTCAATATACAAAATTTACATGGAAATGGTCATCATAAGTCCAAACTTGTAAAGATGAATGAAGAGAGGATTTTGAAGGAAATATATCTCAGAAAAGAAACCCTAAGGATACTCTTATGGATACTGGATAGACCCACGCATTGAGATACGTACAGAGTCTTGAATTCAATAAATCTCATTATAATAAGTGATCTGAAACCGTGATCAAATTATAAACTACATGGAAACTGAACGCGCATAATGGCGTAACAATTATTTTTTTAGCTAACCAAATTATGAGATAATGATCGTTATGTCCACTCGAAGAACAATCGTTACAAATATCGTAGAATTTGTCAGCAACACTGACAGATGTGAATTCATAAGCCGTTAATCAATTGTCAAGATTTAATCAATTACAATAAACGGCTTTGATCGTGAAAAAAAAAATGCAATGACAGTTAACGGCTTGTATAAATTGAATGATAATGTGACAATGGCCTTTAGCCAAATAGAAGGGAGAAAACATTGTGCTATAATATAAAGTTGACTTCATATTAAAGTAGATAATATTTGATTTTGCAAATATGTTTTTATGGGAATATATGGAATATTTAGCTCCAGTATTGAGGTAGCTTACGCTGTGAAGTGTGCCATCGTTATCAATTAATGATGGCTAAGAAGATAATCTCCTCTGTCCACTATCTTCTGATTATAACAGACAAATAGAAGAACTTTTTATTCGGATGACGTTTCTTGTTTTTATTTTAAAGCTGATTTTCTTTTTCAAACTTGATATTTTATTTGGAAAAAGTATTTACTCTCATTATTAGCGATTTCAATAAAAATATGTTCAAACGTCAAACATATTCTTTTCTTTTTAATTATTTCAATGTCTAGACACCAATAACAAAATTTGACTTTTTTAATTAACGTTATGTTCCTTGTTTGAATATAATTGAATTTAATCCTTGTTTTTACTTAAATTTTTATATTTTATTGTTTAAATAGTTACATTTATATATTACGCAATTCTGTCATATTGCCACATAAATTATTCAAATTTACTTAAATAGTTTAGTTTAGTTTTCCGCAGTTCCGCCTGCCTGATCATTCTAATGATGATAACTTTTTTAGAAGACAATTTTTTTTTAATCTAACACAGGCTAGGTCAATCTCCAAGCTAAGATCAAACCATCGATAAAAGAAAATAACTAAAACATCCAATAGTTTTAGACTACACGGAGCACATAAGATTGAAAAAATGTTCTTTTTTTATCTATTGAACTTTTTTAAATTAGTAAATGGTCGTCTCATTCCATGATGACTGCTTCCTCAAAAGCGTTTCCCCATATTTATTGCAGGAGTTACCTGGCATTTTAAATTGCCTTAAATAATCTTTTGATTAAATTTTAATTTTGATACCATAAAATGGAGTTTTTTAAAATATTCCCGAATATATAGAAAACATTGTAATCGACATTGCTTAAAAGTCCTTGATCATAAACCTACACAAATTAATATCGCAAAATCAAATCTATTGCAAATAGAAAATAATTGTCCCTGCAATTATTTATGTGACTTTGAATGTGGTGCTATTGCAAAATTAATTTCCGAATTTGCAATATCACAATGAGCTTTCATTTAACCTTTAAATAACTGTTAATTACTAGTTTAAAAAAATGTATGTTACCAATTTAGGTAGGTCCATTTAACAAATAAGTACGATGTTACGGCATTGTAATGAGGCTTTGATATTTTTTTCTAAAGTGGACAATTACAACGTTTAATGCAAAATAAATACAGCCTCGATCATATTTATCTAGTTCAATTATTGGGTAACTATTTTTTTTTCTACTAACTACCTACAAATTGTTTTTGTACATGTCATTAAAGTTATTAGTCAGATTGGGTGGATAATTATGAAGGTTTTTTTTCGCAAGTAATCCTGCGAAGCCTCCGGGCAGTAAGTAGTTAGAATTATCTACATTATTATAAATCAATTATCGCATAACTTTACTTCAATTGAGCAACCCCTTCTAGTAGTTTTAAGGTAAATATTCTTGCGTGTCTGATAGTCGCATAAGTATGTATTTAATTACAACTTCACGCTTTTTATAGAATAAGATCCAGACGTGGCAAATAAAAAAAATAAATAAATATAATAAAAAAAATAATAAATAAAACCCATCGCCGGATGGAACCCGGGACTTTCTACATAAATGTTAGTACTTAATCACTTTAAACATTTGGGTTTAAGTGTAATTTTATTTAAACATAATTTTATTTAACTTAATTGAAGGATATCCTATTATTAAAAAAAAAACTAAGATTCAAACCTTTATGGTGCCCATAAACCATAGATAATAATCACAAGGGCAGTTTTGTAACAAAATTATTAAAAATATAATCAGTTCACATCCAAGGCAAGAAGTCTTAAGACTTTGCATATGCCGATTTCAATTTGGTGCTGAGGTTTTTGTATATTAAATATAATTTGCAATCTAAATATAAATGCACATTAGAATAATTTAAGGTCACGCTTTAACGTAATAATTATGTCTTTTAAATTTTTGATATTTTTTTTTAGGAATTCCTCGTTTCACTTTCCTAAAAGAACAAAAATATCTGGTCGGTAGTGAATCAAAATACCTAAGTTACTATTTGAATTACATACTTACATAGATAAACACCTGTATTTACCAATGTAAATAAACTTTATCAAATTTACGTCTGAAATTTTCACCTTTGTGTGGTTTTTAAATTATTATTAAACATTTTTTCTTTAATATTTAAAATATTCAAGTCCATAATAATACTTAAATCAGGCGTGCGGAACATCGTGATTGAAGTGTAGTAATTTGGCGCATTAAAAATTCACGATTACCAACTATCGAGATCTAATTCAAAGATCAAAAATTATTTGATGGTCTCGTTGTGAGTGTTAATGATTGCACGAAATTCTTATCAGCTTTAGCATTAGCTACGCATAAATCTATAGAACAAATTAACGCAAGACTATGCTCTAATTACCGAACGAAGCATCGGCGTCGCCATGACATTGAAATAACGAAACAGAGCGGATAAAAGATTAACAAACGGCATGATCACATCACGAAACGTATAAATCGAGAATATTATAGGGTTAAATCATAGACATTCACGTAAGGATTTGACAGTGACGTCTTCGTGTCAAATCTGTCAAACGTCATTTGTCTAATTTGGCATTTTTTTAAAAATCGAAATTTAAATTGCGTATAAGTTTAGTATTTTTTTTTCAAGTTATTGGCACTAATTACAGGAAAGATCCATATCAACATAATCAAATTCTCGAGCGGAATAATTTAACAATTAACTTCAATGTTATATTTTGTTGGCAAAATGGGGCGTGTGTCTCAGTAATTGTTGCACACGAGTCTATTCGCGGCTAAAATACTTCGCTGCCTTCACTTTCATTACATTGTCCGTATCCCTCTCACAAAGCAAAGCAAGACAAAATAATAATGAAAAATACATGCAATAGAAAAATATCAAGCTGAATACGGCGTAGTCGGTTAAGAAAAGGAACTGATTACAATATTTCCTGAGCAACAAAATCCTTAATAAATTTAAAGGAAATTGCAACTAAAAAATGTACCTATACGAGATATTTATCTTTTATAGTTGGTAAGATAATTAAAATTTATACTGATCACGTTCTGCTTGTCAATAGTGCAATGAGATTTCATCATAACAATGAACGAGAATGCGAGTATAATATCTGAACATATATTTTTTTAATAATATTAAGCAATCAATGATTGAATGGCATCTCGTTGCTTTTTTTAAGCATACATAAAGTCTTAATAAGCAGCTTTTATGCTAAAATGCTTAAGCAGTATTAATATACCACCGCCAATTTTTTTTTATCTGTTTCCAGTACCATAACAATTAAAGTGTGCATGCATATTTCAATATAATAATTCAAATAGTACCTGTTCCTTTATCGGGAATATCCGAAGAGCATGCAACAAACAAACAAATAAAACTTTTAGTTTTTATTAAACTAATGACCTTTTTAAATTTATATTTGTAGGTTTAATAGTATATTTTGTATTGAATATGAATGTTATTGATGTGTATATTTACGCTTTTAATACAAATGCCTCTAATCGCCGATCACAATCGCTATTAAAATTATCTTAGACACAATATGCGAAAAAAAACCTAATTATTGTAACTTAAACAAAAACTAATATCTTTACAGTCTTTTAAGTACATATAAATCTCTCTTTTTTATAATAATAGTATGAATATAAGTTAATAATTTTTTTTAAATATATTATGAAATAAAAAAAGTGTATAGGTAAATACTCTATTACAATGTATCCTTAAAAAATTAGTCAAGGATAAAATATAATTTCATAATGAATTCACTTTTTTTAAGATACTGTTATCAGTTATCTCGTGATATCGGTTTTTTAACCGCCTACCAAAAGGATGAAGTTATCATTTAAATTGTATGCTGTTTTTTTTCTTTAATTTTAGCGTGCATGTTGCACGATATTTTGAGTAACACTATATATATAGTATTTAATAATTATATTAATCCATGGTGTAATAACAATTGTATGATTCATTTATAATTTTGATTATGATATAATTTATTTATTGTAAAGTGTAACGTGTGTATGTTGCATTAGAAAAATAAAAATAGTGTTGTCTAATACTGCAATAGATGGCGCTAATATTAAGATCGATCGTAGGCGTAATACTTTCGAATTGAATAACTGCCGCCTGAACAAAAGGTAGTAAAAAAAAACACTACCAATTCCTTCGTCCAAATACTACTACTAATATTGTCTAGTTATAAACAATTTTAGGAGATTTATAATCATTTATTCTGAATTATAATCAGACCAATTCAGGGATGCGTCTGTGAAACTGCTGTTCACGTCATGCCCTCGGTTTTTGCTCGGTCGAGCATGATTTTGTCATTACTAAAGCCTTCTAAGCCCGTGTCATGTTGCGGTTACGCATGTAACTGACAGTATTAAACGTTAAATATGCCATGGCTAGTTGACCATGCTGTCCATAATACATACATAACTTAATTTGCAACGGAATGCAATCCCTCATTGATCATAATAATATTAAGATTCTAGGTCGTTGTTAATATAAACTATGTATAAATAAATAAAGCCTTATTATTTTGTGTATAATCTAATTTAATTTTACAAAATATTGTGTATTATGTATATTTTTGACTATGACACTGGGGCAGTGGGTTAAAAAAATAATTCACCATTAAGTATGCAACGATATATTTTGTAAGACATAATTAAGGTTTGTTTTTATTTTGGAGAGTGTGTACGTAGAAATGTATTTTATAATATTATATTTAATTTATGACCACCAAGTAGTTTTAGCACACTTTAGCACGCGGACTTCTGATTGAAAGATACCTTATTTTAATCAAAGAATAACTTTTTCCCCAAAAATTAAGTGAAATTATTGTTAAAATTATTTATTGAATATATAATAATATCCTTGCCACCTATTGCAAAATAATATTTTATTAGGAAAACAAGATTAGTCATGACACTAAAACAACTTTTAGGATTATATCGCGTTTATTTATTACTAATTTTATTTATTTTCTGACGTTTCGAACTCTTTACAGAGATCATTTTCACTTTTCTTTTCACTTTCTCTGTAAAGAGTTCGAAACGTCGGGAAATAAATAAAATTAGTAATAAATAAACGCGATATAATCCTAAAAGTTGTTTTAGTGTCATGAACGTGATTCGCGAAAGTCTTAGGCCCGTAAGATCAATCATAGTTAAAACTGTCGATTTTCTAAACTATAGTCAATTTTAATCTAGAGTTTAAACCTGCCTCGTAAGATCAACAGCGAAATGGACATAGATTACGTAAACTAAGTTTAGTTTTCGACAGATGGCAACATTTGGTTATTTAATGTCCATATTTCGCTCATCATTCACTCTTTTGTACATTGTCTGTGGCATATTGCGTGAAAAAAAACTCTTTTTCTCTTTCTTTTATGAAGTTTTATAGTGTGACCATAGATTTAAGAAAAATAGATCGGCAATAGTCACCCAAACAACGTGACCAAAAATGGGTTGTTAATGTGTGAGTGACTTACGGGGCTCGTGGCGCATTGGTAAAACAACCGGCTGCAGCACTGAGGTCGGGGGTTCGATTTTCGCCCGAGTACAAATATTTATGACAAACATTAATATTTGTGCGGCGTCTGGGTGTTTTTCTATGTATTATAAGTATGTATTTACAAAAGAAAAGTATATATGTATTAGTATCCGTTCTCTAGTAACCATAGCACAAGCATTTAGTTGCTTAGTTTGGAAGTGGAGGGCGCTGTGTGATTTGTGTCCAAGATATTATTATTATTATCAATGTGTTCGTAAAAAGCGCTTCAAAACGTTAACTTTTACAAAGTTAATGTTCATGTGTGGAAATGTAAATAAAATATACGCGGTTCCCAAAATCTAATATAAGCGGTTGCGCTGTCAGTGATTCGATGCTATTAGTAAATTTTTCCTGACATGTGTCATCTATTGTAGTCTATGCTAAATCTATGTATGAACCCACAATCGTTGTGTCAGATGTCAGCTGATAAACGACCGCCATTTTTAAACTAGGCAGGACCATAGTTTAAACGGCAAAATCTCCTGGTGTAAGCTAAACTATAGTTTAAACTGTTATTGGAGGTTTATCTAGCATTGATCTTACTAAATAAACGACAGATGAGGTTTAAACTAGGCAAAATAGTTTAAACTGTGATTGATCTTACGGGCCTTAGAGATAAATATACAAGATTAGTAGTAAAGTTTAAGTTTAAGGCCTGAAGGTACAATAATAAATACAAAATATAATTAATATTATTACGTTATATATCAAGATTGATTCATAAAAGTTTGAACATAGATTCCCGCCATTTTAGACAAGTCAATAACGACATCGCATAGTACAATGTCTGCAATGGTTTTTGATACTTTTTTTTTTATAACAATTACTTAATATCAATCAACAATACTATAATGATTATGCCTTCATGTTCTGGATTCGTATCGTCAATTAATCAATGCCACAATCAAATAATGTATTATTAATTTTACATTATAAATTGTTCAATAGAATTAATTGTATATTATATGTACTGTACCTATATGTATATCGTTGACCTGAACATACTTCCTTGTATTGGAACTATAGTGACTGATATAGTTTTTCTAAAGAGTCAGTATAATATAAATGGACTGGTTTCTTTTATATGACTTCACGACGTTTATGTTCAAAGGTGTGAGCTGTGGCTGCTAAGCCTCGAATCGCCGATTGTTAACGTCGTAAATGGAATTAATGGCGAAAACTATTGTCATACACTGGGCACATTTCATCGATATTTATAACAGTTATCTTCCAAAAAGTTATTCCTTTACACTCAAGTTTGAACTATTCTTCCTGATTCTTTTTAACTTCCTGATTTAGAAGCATATATTGATTTATTAAAAAAAAAAATTATATTTTTTTATTATTTCGTTTGATCAATTTAATACAAAATATGTGTATTCAGATGCTATTTACTATTATGTATAAAAAATGGTGGCATTAACCGATTTATTATTTTGTTTTTATTATTTTTCTTTTCTCTTGTTATTGTTTATTTATTTTCACACAATGCATAAAGAACAAATAAAACAGCTGTTATATTGACATAATATATGGTCCAGCTCTTCAAGCAATCAATTAATGCTGTGAGTGTAGGTAGTATTAGTTTACAGTAATGTGAAATAGTAAAAAAAGTAATATTCAATTTAAAACCTAGAAATACGACATGTTAACTACAGTCTGATACATTTTTTTTACAACTTATCAAGTTGAATATTTTGATATATATTATATATTGACACACGTCTTCTTGATATAAGCCAGGGGAATATTATTACCAACTTTTAAAAAATCTCAATGTAACGAAAAAACGAAATTTAAATCTGTTTTTTCTGTTCTGCAATGCCTTTGCGAAAAATGTTCGCAATGGGAGTCAGGGTCTTTATAGCCTCAGAATAGTGTGTAGATCCTCTCAAAAATTCTCAACGTATTGAAAAGAAGGCTATATATGATTCGATCATAATAATATATCATCACATGAATACCCGGAAGGTCGTAACTATCATTATAAATGTCATTAAATTGGCCAAAACTTTAGAAACCTTGACTCAACACAAGGTTCTGCGGATTAGATAAAAGTATATTTTACAATACAAAAAATAATAATAATTAGCAATAGGCTTTAAAGTTAATTATTTTTATTTTAAAATTATTCCCAACTAAATGTTTATTGTGTAATTTAGAAAAAATATATTCATTGACATCTCTTGATTCAGGAGCAGGGTGATCGACCACTGGCCCACCGAGACTCCTGGCTCACACCAAAGACTTTTCGAAATTATTTTCGGATGTTATGTGTGACACATATCGATGACTAGAAACTTTGTGCCCGGTATGGCAATAGGTTCGCCACCTATTCCATTTGGGACGCAAACATAACGGCGAGACGAGGCTTAACAGCCTCCAACAGCCGATGCTATTAGTAAATTTTTCCTGACATGTGTCATCTATTGTAGTCTATGCTAAATCTATGTATGAACCCACAATCGTTGTGTCAGATGTCAGCTGATAAACGACCGCCATTTTTAAACTAGGCAGGACCATAGTTTAAACGGCAAAATCTCCTGGTGTAAGCTAAACTATAGTTTAAACTGTTATTGGAGGTTTATCTAGCATTGATCTTACTAAATAAACGACAGATGAGGTTTAAACTAGGCAAAATAGTTTAAACTGTGATTGATCTTACGGGCCTTAGAGATAAATATACAAGATTAGTAGTAAAGTTTAAGTTTAAGGCCTGAAGGTACAATAATAAATACAAAATATAATTAATATTATTACGTTATATATCAAGATTGATTCATAAAAGTTTGAACATAGATTCCCGCCATTTTAGACAAGTCAATAACGACATCGCATAGTACAATGTCTGCAATGGTTTTTGATACTTTTTTTTTTATAACAATTACTTAATATCAATCAACAATACTATAATGATTATGCCTTCATGTTCTGGATTCGTATCGTCAATTAATCAATGCCACAATCAAATAATGTATTATTAATTTTACATTATAAATTGTTCAATAGAATTAATTGTATATTATATGTACTGTACCTATATGTATATCGTTGACCTGAACATACTTCCTTGTATTGGAACTATAGTGACTGATATAGTTTTTCTAAAGAGTCAGTATAATATAAATGGACTGGTTTCTTTTATATGACTTCACGACGTTTATGTTCAAAGGTGTGAGCTGTGGCTGCTAAGCCTCGAATCGCCGATTGTTAACGTCGTAAATGGAATTAATGGCGAAAACTATTGTCATACACTGGGCACATTTCATCGATATTTATAACAGTTATCTTCCAAAAAGTTATTCCTTTACACTCAAGTTTGAACTATTCTTCCTGATTCTTTTTAACTTCCTGATTTAGAAGCATATATTGATTTATTAAAAAAAAAAATTATATTTTTTTATTATTTCGTTTGATCAATTTAATACAAAATATGTGTATTCAGATGCTATTTACTATTATGTATAAAAAATGGTGGCATTAACCGATTTATTATTTTGTTTTTATTATTTTTCTTTTCTCTTGTTATTGTTTATTTATTTTCACACAATGCATAAAGAACAAATAAAACAGCTGTTATATTGACATAATATATGGTCCAGCTCTTCAAGCAATCAATTAATGCTGTGAGTGTAGGTAGTATTAGTTTACAGTAATGTGAAATAGTAAAAAAAGTAATATTCAATTTAAAACCTAGAAATACGACATGTTAACTACAGTCTGATACATTTTTTTTACAACTTATCAAGTTGAATATTTTGATATATATTATATATTGACACACGTCTTCTTGATATAAGCCAGGGGAATATTATTACCAACTTTTAAAAAATCTCAATGTAACGAAAAAACGAAATTTAAATCTGTTTTTTCTGTTCTGCAATGCCTTTGCGAAAAATGTTCGCAATGGGAGTCAGGGTCTTTATAGCCTCAGAATAGTGTGTAGATCCTCTCAAAAATTCTCAACGTATTGAAAAGAAGGCTATATATGATTCGATCATAATAATATATCATCACATGAATACCCGGAAGGTCGTAACTATCATTATAAATGTCATTAAATTGGCCAAAACTTTAGAAACCTTGACTCAACACAAGGTTCTGCGGATTAGATAAAAGTATATTTTACAATACAAAAAATAATAATAATTAGCAATAGGCTTTAAAGTTAATTATTTTTATTTTAAAATTATTCCCAACTAAATGTTTATTGTGTAATTTAGAAAAAATATATTCATTGACATCTCTTGATTCAGGAGCAGGGTGATCGACCACTGGCCCACCGAGACTCCTGGCTCACACCAAAGACTTTTCGAAATTATTTTCGGATGTTATGTGTGACACATATCGATGACTAGAAACTTTGTGCCCGGTATGGCAATAGGTTCGCCACCTATTCCATTTGGGACGCAAACATAACGGCGAGACTAGGCTTAACAGCCGTTGTCTACACCTTCGGTTAGAAAAAGCCGTGAAGTTAAGTTACAATCTATTTAATAGCTCAAATTGTTTTTATATGGTCATAACTGTCTAATTTTCTCAGTGAGTTAAAGGCATTTCGTAATATGCAAAGTCTAAGATACAAATCTTTATGTACCGACCGAGCTTATCAGTTATGTATGTCCGTTCTTGACTAACATTGTGAAATGTTATGATCAATTTGATTGACTTAATAACAAAAGATATAACTTTTTTGGGATGACGATGATTGCGTTTTGAGAATAAAATTTTAATTAATATTCATTTTCAGTTAATAATTAATTTGCAATTGTAACAAGGGTTACTAGAATATTTGATCCCATGATATGGTGGAGGCCCATTTCCATCAGGTGTAATGGAATAATAAACGGTTTCAAAATTTTGGAAAAGTCATTTTAAAACAGAAGATTTTGTGTGTTACTTTGTCACCAATTATATTATTCTCCCAGGAACTATAAGTTCAGTCTCATTTAACGGTTACTGGGCAACAATAAAACAAGTTTTGCAACACTTTGATATATATCGGCCGAGAATTAAATAGTTCTTCTCATGGCCTTGAGACATTTTTGTCTTAATATATAATTATACCTGCCTACACTGCGTACAGTCATAGTTTTATATGACATTGTAATATAAATAATACAATTGTTGTTGGCTATTTCATTTTTTTTCCAAATCTGTTGTCTATTAAGTTAACCCAAATTATGATCTAAGATCCATATTGTGAGATCATTGTTTTAATTAAATTTCCTTACTTGCATTCAAGTTAGTTAATTAATAATTTAAAATTTTAAAATCATGTTTCTTCTTTTTTAAATTGATTGAATTTTAACAGAATGGAAATTATATATAGGAATTAATCAAATTATGATCATTATTATGATATTTTTAAGTTATTTGTATGTATTATGTTTTTGTATGATAAGAGTTATGAAGGAATTAAGGTGAGTAAGAATTGTGCCTTATGGCGGTCTGTTCTCTCTGCTGACCTCGCGTGGGACTTGGCATGTAGTTCTGTATGCATAAATAACTCTTACTATAATCAGAGATTTCGTATAAAATAGAAATGCATATGTGACGGTGGTTAGTGTAAATGTATAAATTATTTTAATTTAACAAACCGGTGTTCGCTCTAGGATCTCTCGCACCAGCTGAAAACGTATTATAACTTGGTGCGCTGAAACTAGAGCCGAATGGTGCAAAGTCTAGACCATAGTGACCGAACTGCGCTGACGTGAGTGCCAAACAGGCGCACAACACGAACGCCTGTGAACAAAGAAAAAAAAAGAAAATTATAATAAAACAATTAAAAGAAACTGCAACCTCTTTTGATATAAAACAATGAAAAAAAAATGAAATAAATTAAAAGCAAAAATCCTTTTTAAAGAAGCTTTTATTTAAGCGCTCTAAAAATAAGAGAAATAATATTTCCTTAAAAATTTCAAGTATCAACTTAGAGCCTCAGTATGTACAATTTATATAATAATAAAAGCTTGTCGCGCGAGTTGTAAATAAACTGTACTAATTTTATAATGTCAAATCAAGTCAAAATAGCTTTATTTTTTGGGTCTTCACACGCAGTTAAATATAGTACGTAAATACAGATATTTAACTTATTATTATATTTAAAGCATAACATATTAAAACACGAGCGCTTGAGAAAATTGCCTCATTGGAACAAAAACGCACGGACGATTCTAAGTGTAAGGTTGTCATGAGAAGAAATGGGCAAAACACTCATGTAAATTAATCTACTAACTTTACTATATTATCTATTGCAATTTAATTACCTACTGATAGGGAGTCAAACCTCGCGACAAGCTTTTATTATTATATAAATTGTACATACTGAGGCTCTAAGTTGATACTTGAAATTTTTAAGGAAATATTATTTCTCTTATTTTTAGAGCGCTTAAATAAAAGCTTCTTTAAAAAGGATTTTTGCTTTTAATTTATTTTCTTATTTTTAGTTATAGCTGGCTAGGTTAGTGTCATTTCATTCAACGCATCATTATTGCAAGTTAGTTTACCGCTTAATTTCAAACAGTCCAGCTCTTCAATAAGGCGATCATCTTATTCAATTTCAGCTTAGAAGCTCTAAGCTGAAATTTAATCGCAATGATGATTTTTAATTCATAGTCATATTATAGAAATGCATCAAAAATATGTGTGTATGCCGTCATCTTGGATGGTCCACCGTATTGTATTTAGAATGACGTCACATTATTTTTCGAATTATTCTCAACAAGCCCTTTCATTTGATACCCATATTGTAGAAATGCATTAAAAAAAATTGTTCCTCTATCTTGGATGATCCGTTATATTGGATTTAGAATGACGTCACATTATTTTTTCAGTTATTCTGAATGAGCGCTTCCATTATATACCCATATTGTACAGAAGCTTAAAATATGTTTTCCTCCATCTTGGATATTCCACCATATTGGATTTAGAATGACGTCATATTATTTTTTGAGTTACTATTAACAAGCCCTTTAATTTGATACCCATATTGTAGAAATGCATTAAAAAAAACTGTTCCTCTATCTTGGATGATCCGTTATATTGGATTTAGAATGACGTCACATTATTTTTTCAGTTACTCTCAATGAGCCCTTTCATTTGAAGCCCATTATGTACAGAAGTTTAAA
Source organism: Euproctis similis (assembly GCA_905147225.2). Lineage (NCBI taxonomy): Eukaryota > Metazoa > Arthropoda > Insecta > Lepidoptera > Erebidae > Euproctis > Euproctis similis. Next base: position 14,821,145 of record LR990114.1, on the reverse strand, counting down.
ATATGTTTTCCTCCATCTTGGATATTCCACCATATTGGATTTAGAATGACGTCATATTATTTTTTGAGTTATTATTAACAAGCCCTTTCATTTGATACCCATATTGTAGAAACGCAAATATTATTCCCGCCATATTGGATTTGGAATGATGTCATATTTTTTCGAGTTATTATTAATAAGCCCTTTAATTTGATACCCATATTGTAGAAATGCATTAAAAAAACAGTTCCTCTATCTTGGATGATCCGCCATATTGGATTTAGAATGACGTCACATGATTTCTTCAGTTACTCTCAATGAGCCCTTTCATTTGATATCCATATTGTACAGAAGCTTAAACTATGTTTTCCTCCATCTTGGATATTCCACCATATTGGATTTAGAATGACGTCATATTATTTTTTGAGTTACACTCAATAAGCCCTTTCATTTGATACCCATATTGCAGAAATGCATTCAAAATATCCATTCCTCCATCTTGGGTGGTCCGCCATATTGGATATAGAATAATGTCACACATCATATCATGCATTGTCATCCAAAATAAACGTGTATACAAAATTTCAGCTCAATCAGTTAAGGATATCTACTTCAAAATTGAGTTGCAAGATTCCACCGAACATACATACTTACATACATACATACATACATACAGTGCAAGGTAAATAAAAGCTTTTAAAAATAGCTCAGCACTCGAGCTACTGTCACAAAGGTTCCAAATTTAGGGGAATGGGACCAATGAATTCTCGAATATCTTTTCGGAAAGTATCTGAGCAAATGAATGAATAGACTGCATATAGAGCATAATTTTGTCGAATTCAACAAATGAATAAAACAAAAACTATTGAATATAATTCTTAACTTTGACCTGCGTACTTAAATCTAGATTCAAACTATACTAACAAAATCTACAATTTGATTAATAGATAGCGCTGTCAGAGGTTAAACAAGCCAATAAATGGCTCTATTGTAAGTTTTTAGTCCATCAAAGGAATAAAATAAATCACCTAAACAAAAGGCTTTGTAACTTCAAGCCATTGGAGGCAGCGGCTCGACACGCTGTTTTTTTTAGTCGCTTATGTGTCGGAACTTATTTTAACCAAGTAATATTTGACAACTGACAGAACCAGAAATGTTCCGTACATAATGATAATAAGATTGTATACTACAAAATATTTATCATTAAAACAATAAGGCTTTTAATCTCATTATACATTGTAACGATTAAGTAATATTTTATATATATTTAATCAGTTCGATCTATCAATCATAATAATATGTATTTATCGCGTCACAGCTCTTCCGTGGTACACTTTCAAAACTATCAAGTGTAACTACCTACTTGGTGAACACTCGCGCATATTTCTTAATACTGGCATATAAGAATCATTAAGACTTTTTTTAAACTACCCCAATATTAACAAGGAGGTTGTCAATTTCAATATGACGTTTATTTTTTTTTTCTGCGTTTACGAAAGAAGTTTATATTGAAATAGTTCCTAAAAAGATTCTATTCTGTTAATCGCATTTTAATTTTCCTTAACGCAAATATAATCAAAATGAAATTTTAAAATGTACTTTTGTCTATAGGTGTAGGCAACGGTTTGTATTTATCGCACGTAACTTCCGAAAGACAATCCGTAATAAAATTCAAAAAGTCGTTGATTTAGATAAGTCAAGTTCTGAACCCGTGACTTTTAATACAGAAACGAACTGTTTCAACCTGCAGACTATCGTTAAATTAAACACGGTAGGCTTTGTTTATTTTATTAGCCTTACCTAATACACTCACTAACGCCGGAGCGTTCTATATTCGCAAAATAATTTTGTAACAAACCTGATTATAAATTGCGATAGTAGGAAGGCATGCAATGGTACCATAATTTCAATTACGTCACCAATAACAACAGTCACACACGAACAAGTTTTAATGTACGGAACCAGTATGTGAACTTGATATGTGACCTCAGTATGGAACCGGTGGGTGTGTTTGAACTCTGCAACAGCTGATATATGAACACATGTATTTCTGCTCACACTTGCGATTAATGTGGAGACATGTCGGCGACAAATAATCGCAAAATCACACACATTTTTCTATGTCAAAAATGATATTTGAAAAAAGAACTGCGTGATAAAATAAAATCCTATTTTTAAAAAACAATATAGATGTTAGCACTTCGAATAACGCAGCGAGTTGAAATTTTGTATCGTTGATTCGTCAGAAATTATAGAAATAATGAATTTAATTTAATGAACCTTATCTATCCTTCATCTGGCGGTCTTATACTGACAAATCATAAATTATTACTTAGTAATAATTCATTAAATTTTATATAAAAATTTTATTAATATTATTTATAAAGTTGATAATCAAACCATAACAAAAAATAAAAAAGGTACAGTCTTTCTAGTGTGCGATCATAATTAATACTTGTAAATGACTATTTTCCTTTCTAACTAATTGCTAAACTAAACATACAACTTATGAAACAAATATTAATTACTAGAGCTTAACAAACATAATACATTCGGATCATTATTTTTTTTATGTCAAACATCCTGAACTATAAGAATATTTAATTTTATACCACATTGTTCCTATCTTTGAACACAATCTTTGGCCTCTAACATGACAATTAAATATAATATGCGTACATTCATTTAGTGTCATGGTTAGTTTAGTAAATAACAGACAAACACTTCGAGATTTACATAATGAGGAAATCGCATGCGAAAACGACAATTCATTTAAAAATACACAAATAACTACAAAATATCGTAACTGTTATTAAAAATGTGTATGAGTTTAAAAATAAATTGTTGATTAATTAATTTTATGTATCAAATATAATTAGAATAATTTCAACAGCCAAGTGGTTTAAAGCGCGTATTTCTGTTTAGAAAGTCTCAGGTTAGAAAGTTGAGAGCAAGAATTTCAATTAGTTTTGGATATGGGAAGTTTGTATTACGACAATTTTTTTCATCCATTCATACTAGAGTATATCATATCTATAGCTACGACTTTTATATATAAAAGGATATGAAAAATATGTACCCAGAAATATCAGTCGCTCGTCTGTATAGTCCTGTACAACATGGCTATTACCATTTAGGGATAGGCCGTAAATGCTTTCAGACGGTAGTACTTAGTTCAATAAACTTTGATTACAATATTCAATGACAAATTTTGCACAGTTACTTAGTTAGTTTGTAGGACATCTAGTATGGAAAGTATATAAATGTTGACATCGCAGATATAGGGCCTGTCGTAATGCCAATTTAGTGTTAGTCAACTAGATCAAATTAATGCAATTAAATATATCATTTAAAATTAATGGAATATTCACGGCAAGTACTCAAATGATGAGATGAAATTTAGGAAAAAATAATATAGATATAAAAGTCGAGTTATTACTTACACTAATAAATAACATATATTTTTAAACAACCCAAAAATTGCATTTTAACAGGACCACCCCAAAAAGACGGTTTTTTTCTGCATTCTAGCAAATCTTTTTGCATTTGATAAATCATATTCTAGGGAGACTGAAATGAAGACATTCGTTTTTTAACCTTTTACATCAGCGGAAATGTAATAACACCTTGATATTTAACTAGTTTTTAATAAAAAATAATAATTTTAGTAGTTGCGTGGTATCGTTCAATTTCTCAAACGCATAACTCAAATTAAGAGCCATAAAAATATTCAACTGAGGAACCTTCCAGGTAATTTAATCAATACGATTAAAAAGCTTCAAATTGCCTATTATTTTAAGATTAGTATACGTTTACACTTTCATTAAAAATAACAGCAAAACAGCAAACGCAATAAGTACTGTTTATCGCATATTTATGAATATGTCCTTAAATATTTGTAATTTGTGCGATTTTTTATTTTTGACAAATATATCTGAAATGGAAAAATATATTGTCAACCATAAATATGTAACTTTCATATCTGATGTAGGCGTTATTTAGTTATTAGAATCAAAAGCAAGACTTCGGATTCATAAGTTGGGAGTTGAACCTTTAGACCAGTGTGACACTGTTAGAATTTAATTTCAACTATCTATGGCAATGGAATGAGCTTACTGTTGAACATTCTCTCCTGTTCACGCAATAAGTACATGACGTCTAGCAAAAGCTTTGCCGGAAGTTTGGCAATTCATATTTGATATTAGTGTAATAGTTCTCGATAGTTCTGTAACGATAAATCGATATTTGTATACCGCCTTCTCTAAGACATTTTACATTAAAAAGCTTTTTACTCTATTACTGGCTGATTTGACATATCCAATGCGATATTCTTTTTTTTAAAATAAATCTTAAAACTCTTTGGTTTGTTTTTTTTTAATTCCTATCATTCTATTTATCGCTGATAAGTTTAGTAAAATCCTTTGAATAGTTTAAAAGATCTACAAAATGAATAGACATAGAAGAGACGATTAATTTTAAACTTTGGAAAAAAATCTTTGGGTGTTATTATAACACTGTGTTAACAAACGGTTTATGAATTATACAAAAAGTATGCTTTATAAATTTTTAGCAAATCTCGGCCACAAATATGTGTGAGTAAAATTATTATTGTTGTTATATTACTAGCAATATATTAAAGAGCTATTTATTATTCACAAATAAGTTGAGGAATGCAGCTAAATTTACTATAGATAGATTATAATAATCATTTTTGACCTTTTGCCAGACTTAACTGTCAGTCTGTAAATACACTATTTAGTTTAAATGAAGTGTCTTATGAAATCGCATTTTCAACTTAATTTATTCTAATTTGAAAACTCGCCTAGTTATATATTCGTATCTCATAGAAATCGCTCGATAAATAACTTATTTATAATTCTGTAATACTTCGGAGAAATCGGTATTAAAATCTACTTATTTTTTATTTTAGTTTTTTTTTTCTTTATATTCTCACATGTGTTAATATCATACACTGCTAACTAAATTGTAGACCTATGGGATGAAAATATATTAACCTACAAATGTAGATTCTAGAATCTACGGCACCATTTCTAATACCTTAATTAAAAAGTGTTTGTTTTTCCCACTTCTGGGAATTGAACTCTGGATTTTCCATCAACAAAGGCAATACACCAATTAATAAAATAACTCAATAATTCAACCAGACAATTAAGTATTTAAAGACAGGAAACGGCTTGTATTTAATTTAATATTATACGGGCACATGCCTGCTATTTTAATAGTTAAATGAATTTTAAATTATAAACTATTAAATTATATTCATATATTTGTATGCTTGTTAAATTCCACCTTCCTCGTCCGATTTTGAACTAGAAACTCTCCAAGAAATAACTCTTACTATATACGTAAAGAAATATTTACATTTAAAACTTACATTTTTATTCTTCTTATTTCATAATTATTCTACTTGAAAAAAAAAACTATTTTCAATAAAAGTCAAGAGCAATACAAATAACGCATCTCCATATTTAAAACATTAACTGTACTGCACAATTATTACATAAAGACATAGCCCTCATTCTGACATAGTTGGGTAATTGGTAGAGATGAGGTGCTTCTCTGGTCGAAAGTCAGTATATTCGACCTCGGACTTGAAACCAGTCATGCCCATCATGCCGTATCGTTTGAAACATGCGAGTATACTATTTATTTAATGATTATTTGCATACAATAGAACAACTGCTAAGCAATAAGAAGATGGGTATAATCACATAAGTAACAATCATTTAAAAACACGGAATATTTGAACGTGACTTTAACAGGATATTTTTTTAATAAAAAAAAGGTTTTATTTATCAACAATGTTAAGACAACAACTAAAAAATTATACACGCTTCGTTATGTTACAAAATATTGCGAAATATCACGTTCAGGAATGTAAGAATTGAGTACCTATTTATAAATTAATAGTTATTGCTTGTGACGCAGAGTCTATATGAATTTCAATTATCCTGAATCATCTACTATAATTTAACCTTGCCTAGATTTCCACATAATCCTGTTGATACTAAATGATGATAAAGATTACCCAAATTAATGAAATGATATTTATTTCTCAGATTTTCGCGGATCACATTCATAACATTAAAACAACTTTTTAGGATTATATCGCGTTTATTTATTACTTATTTATATTTATTTCCCGACGTTTCGAACTCTTTATAGAGATCATTTTCACGAGTAAAACCTAAAGAGTTCGAAACGTCGGGAAATAAATAAAAATAAGTAATAAATAAACGCGATATTATCGTAAAAAGTTGTTTTAATGTTATCAATCAAATGACTTCCATAAACGTATTTCTACCCCATTTTTTACACAAGTGATATAAACTATAATGTGTGTTTTAACAAGACGATTCTTTTAACTTCACGCTTTTTCTACTCGAAGTTATTGACAGCGGCTGTTAAGACTCTACTCGCGTAACTGTTACGTCTCAAATGCATCCAATAGATGGCGGGAACGTATTGCCACATATCGGGTACAAAGTTGTCAATCTTAGATAGTTATGATACATAGCTTATGTAGATAGTTCTGAGAAATCATTAGAGTAAGCTTGGAATCGATCTCACAACTATTTTATTTATAAGCAGGGAGCATTCAATAAGACGAAAAAAATTCCTTAAGTGGCAAAGTCAAATTGGCAAAATGTAAATATCATAGATTTAGCATAGACTATAATAGATGACACATGTCAGCAGAAATTTACTAATATTCATCACTGACAGCGCAACCGCGTATATTATATTTTCAGGATATTTACGTTTCAACACATGAACATTAACTATGTAAAAGTTGACACTTTGAAGCGCTTTTTACGCACACATTGATAAGTCACTCAAACATCAACAACCCATTTTTGGCCTCGTTGTTTGGGTGACTATTGCCGATCTATTATTCTTATATCTATGGTAAATATAATTAATTTTAAAATTAAAAGATAATTTGACAATTATTAGACAGATATAGATAATGATAGGTGTTGTCATTACAATGGCCTATTGAATTTTTCTATTAACATTATTGTCGCAATATTTATTATCACAAATATAAATGTTATTGCGCAAATCACTTAAAAGTGTAACAAAACTTTCTACAAATAACCTTTTATAATGATAGTCCAAGGTGAATACTTAATATGATAGAGAAAACTATTTGATTTTATTCATATTGTACTAGTATTATAATAAATTAGCTCACACGGTGAACTTTGTTTGGCCTCGTGAGCAATAAATTAAAGATATTTTCTAAAAAAAAAGTTATCCAGCTACCTAATAAACCTAACCAATAAAATTCCCGTCAAAATCGGTCCAGCCATTTCAAAGATTACCCGGAACAAGCAGACAGACAGACAATAAAAAATATTCTTCTTGAAGCGAAGCCTTTACGCATCAAACTATAATTGCCGAACCGGATGCTGAATGCACAATGCTGTCTTTATTATTCATAGATTCGTAGCAGATTTAAAGGAAAACGTATTATAATTATTTTTCTAGAAGTCTACGTTTCCAGCACTGACTCTGAATTATCGGGACCCATATCAGTAGACCCGTGGTACACTGGGAAAACTACCGACTGCGGAATCGAGGTTGGCGGGTTCAATCCCCACCCGAGTACAAATTAATGTTTGGATGTTGGCTAGTCCACAAATTTAAAGTCGCTCAGCGAGCTATGGAGCGAGCTATACTCGGAGTATCTCTGAAAGATAGACTCAGGAATGAGTATATCCGACAGAGAACCGGAGTAACCGACATAGCTTGTAGAATAAGCTCGCTGAAGTGGCAATGGGCTGGCCACATCTGTCGAAGGACCGATGGTAGATCTGCTGGAAAAGACTGGATGCGGAAGGCAGAGAATTGGATGTTATGGCGCACATTGAGAGAGGCCTATGTCCAGCAGTGGACTGCAACCGGCTAATGATGATGATGATGTTTTTCTATGTATTTAAAAAACAAAGTATAAATGGATTAATATCCGCTATGTAGTATCCATAACACAAGCATTTTAGCTGCTTAGCTTGGAGCTAGAGGGCGCTGTGTGTATTCTGTCCAAGATATTATTATTAAAACCACGTGTTACTTATAGGTATGACTAAAATAATAGTGTTAATATTCCAAACAGAAATCAACTGCTATATTGCCTAATTATCGTTGGTTAAAACTGATTAATTCTGATCGCAATATTGCACTAGTTCCCGACAAGGTCTCTTTCAACAAACTACGTGTATTGTGTATATTTATATATGTTAGTTATTCACTGGTTTTCAATCACGTTATTTGGATAACCTTCCAGCCAAGCAAACTTCACGCCAAGTCCCTTACCGGGTAGGCAAAGAAAACAGAGCGTTATAAGGCACAATTCCTTCACACCTTAGTCGTTTCTTCGATTTTCATAACTTTTCGCATTTCTTTTATAACTACGCCTTTTCCTATTCAAAATTATAGGCAGTGGCTGTGCCAAATTTAGTCAGTTATCGATATTAATCACACATAACCTCCAAAGAGTCATTGGTGTGAGCCTGGATTAGATTCTTCTTGCTTCAGGAGCCTCGCCTCAGGCCTCTGGACCAGCGAGACGAGCGTCATATTTTTAAAAGTGTTACTCTGGAAGTCTCTCGAAGGTAGAATTTAAAGATGTACGGAGGTACGGGTTTTGCGTCTTTTTTTAACAATTTCTAGGCCGAATCAGCACCTGCTCGTGTCAATTTTCTTATGTACATTTGTGAATCATTATAATTGTCTATGAGTTCATTATTAGTAAGATATTGAGGTGGCTAATTATAAGCAACACGCACTTAATAAATAAAGGAATAATTATTACACGTACATATAAATATTATACTACGATGATTAAGACTCTAGCAATATTAGTTCATATTAGTTTCATCGATTGATATTAGAAATAAATCTATTTTTATTTATTTTGGTTGTTACTCGTTTCTTTAGTAAGACATATCACTTAGATTTCATCTGTAAAAATAAAACCGAATTCTCCCAATACTGAAATGTATCCACGTCTTTATAACACATCTAAATCTAGGGTATTTTATGTTAAGAAGTTTCCTGAAAAAAATTACTAAAACCAAAGCTAAATCATATCACAAATATCTATAAGCTTTTCTATATGTATTTCATTCATTAAAACAAAACTACTCGATCTGACAACGTAGTAGTAAAAAGAAATACAAAAAAAATAAAGTCAATGTCACAAAGCCAGTAGATCACAGAAGGTTCAGCAAAATAATATATGCGGACTAGTAAAAAACACGAATCGCGGTTAGGCGTGCAATGAAAATGAATCAACTGCGAACGCACCGGGTTGTAAGCAAGTTACAACACTCGTGACGTAAATATGTCCGAGCTATTGTGAGAACAATGTTGCAATACGTTATTTAGCACTAAACATCTAATGGCCAACAAAGGGCCACTTTAATATTTTACTATTCTGTGACAAGATTTCTATATTATTATATCATCACGGTAAACTTTAACTTGGATGGGCACAAGAACAAATAAAGGCAATTTTTCTATCCGAATCTGTTGGCTGTGGCTTTTGCTATATAGATACCTTAATTTGCAAACCTACTAACTCCACTTTTTTTCGAAAGTGAAAATTTTCATACCGATAGAATCTAGATAATGTCTAGTTTCCGCCGCTCTCAAAATGCCATTTTCGAAAAAAAAGTGGAGTTAGTAGGTTTGCGAATTAGGGTATCGATATGGGCACAATGATGTAAATCATCGATATTTATCACACATAACTTCCGAAAAGTATTCCGCGAAGTCATTGGTGTGAGTTAGGATTCGATTCCACGACTTCTTCTTTCGGAATTTCATATAGGACAGGCAAGATATTTGAATCTTGCGAATGAGAAACTGTCGAAAGCGATTGCATATACTACATATTATTTGATTACATTTTAATTGAACTATATCATAATATATGTTCCAAATACAATAAACAGTTACAGAATCTTCGTATACGTTCTGCTTAGTAACTCAATTGTTCTAATATTATTTGTAAGTTAGTTACATTATGATTACACAAGTCTCTTTAGTTGGAGATTGGAACTAGTCGATAAATATGCAATACAGATTATTAGCCATTAAATTCTCGTTATCTCGATCATCTAATATATTAAAAGTATCATCAAACGAAATAGGTTCCTAAACCTATTGACATACATTGGGCACAATATTGTGATCGACCTTTATCGCACATAACTTATTAACAATCATTGGTGTGAACTAGTATTCGAACCAGACTTGTTGATCCAGAAGCAGAGTATTCAACCCTCAATGCATTTATAAATTTGTAAGAGATATTTCTGCCTACCATGCAAAAGATTTGATGATTTTAAGTTGTATATGTTTGACTCTTTTAGTTACGATCTTTTAAAATAGTTATAAATAATAAAGATCCTAATAATTCTATAATACGAAATAAGAGAAGTCTATCTGTTCACATCCAATGTTAACATTAATCTTGGTAAGATTCGATTTGTTCTGAAAACCAGACTAATTTAACAAAAACAGGATAAAATCTACTGATGTATTGGTACTATCATTCAAAGGTACTAAGATTGAAATTCTTGCAATGGTCTGAATCTCTCCAAACAATTCGAAGCACGTAAGTTACAAGGTATTAGAATTTGCAAGATATTGGGTTTGCTAATATCTCGATAGCAAAAGTTTGAATATGTATAAGATAGAATCTAGGTGTAATGGCAATAGGTTAGCCACCTATTCCATATGGAAGGTAACGAAACGATTCGGCAAGTCGAGTTCCAGCTAATCTCTGAAATGAATGGACACATTTTGATGGGACTTTTATTGAAATTAATAAGGAGTCACTTTTATTTTAGATTAACTCTTTTATTTACTTATTTATTGCTTCTGAGGCGAAACAATGTTCGCTGGATCATGTAGTTTTCTATATAATCTGGATATTTTTTATGGCCAAAAAATTCTAGTCACGAGTAAAAAGTACATATTAATTTGAGTAAAATTTTCCTCAACTACAAGCTCAGCTGTTGATGTAATTCTATAGATTGGACTTTAAATTGATGGAAAATCGATTCAGACGACAACAAAATGTCGTATAAATAATATTATATCCGTAGATATTGATCAATAAACGGATCTGCACCAGATTCACGAGTTAATAATCTCTGCCATAATATCTAAAGGCATATGTCAATAAACAATTTCGTCAGTGTTGGCATAATAAAATATTTGGATTGCGTGAAAGACGACATTATTAAAAAACACGTTAGTATGGATGAAACAAACAAATGATGAATGATAGGTTGATAAGAAAAACTTGTTTTACCGACCCCAAATAATAGAAACAGGACTGGAAAAATGTGTTAGTGGGAAATGGGCAGATAAATCATGTACATTTGAAGAATAACATAAAAATGTGGGTGATTAGTTCTTTTAGAGGTTTAATTGGAAGATTTGAAACTGTTTTTTTTTAAACCGTTTCCTACTCAGATAGACCTTTGCTGGGGAAGAGAAGAAGGCGTTAAAAGAAATGCAACAAATTTAGCTCTTCAGAAATTCCTTAAGTTGGTGTTAGCTTGGCTTTGTGCCTTAAGAATATGATAATCTTTAAACGAGTTTACTTATTAATGTCATGGCTTTGTATATCGGAAATAACCTTGAATAAATTGTTTGTTAGTTTTTTTATATTCATTATCAAAAACAGGAATTCTTATAAAGTGATATTATTTTCCTTCTCTACTGGCCAGTTAGTTTAATTTTCCAACAGCCCCAGAAAAGAGATTATGTTTTGAATAACTAACACTATCTACAGTAAGAAACGGTTTCTTAGTATGAAAGGAGAGAAAATAAACAATGTTAAATCTAATGTTAATTAATAGAAAACTTATAAGTATTTTGTTTTTGCTTATTTGTAACTAATGAAACTCTTCAAGTAATATGCCGTTTTTAATGAATCATTTACAATTGAAAAGATATTTTATTCAAATTTCACCTAGACCACATTTGATTTGCTTAATATTTATGGTTCCAAACAAAGAGACTAAAATCTCTCGCAACTGTAAATATTTTTCTTGAATGTCTTTTTTTAGGGCAAAATAGAAATGGCCCTTAAATATACCTGCTTTACTGTACGAAACACGGCATGTGCCTCTTTACATCAAAATTCTGAGAGGTCGTGGTATTTCACCGGTTGAACCGGCCCATTCATGAAGCGAACTGCGTTACTCTACTTTACTTTTTGCGGTAGATAAGCTAGGTATTTACGGTTTTATATTTATTGAGGCACGTGATCAAACATCATGCGGGCGACACCGCATAATCAAGGTGAGATTCAAGTACATAATAGTTGAATATACATCGTTATGCCACACCTGTACACAATTTACTTGTTACATTCGATTATAAAACCAAACAGACAATCGGATCGAAAGCGACGGAATCGAGAAGGTCACAACGGCCCCGAATTGTCGCACTATTCATCTAAATGTATTATTTATTTACTTTCGGAGTGATATTTTTTATCACAACCTTACACTACATTACAGAACAATGAAGGACATTCAAGATCTATTTTCCGAAAGAAACTTGAAAGTTTCACTTTTAAGTAAATTAAATCAGTCTGCTAGACGACTAAACTAACAAGCTAGAAAAAAAAAACAATGAAAAATATTCGTTACTTAAAATAAATATTTAGTAAAGTAAAAGAACATGATCACTTAAAGATGAGAACTAAATTTATGTGTAGGCTAACTAAAAACCTCACAATCTTTATGTATAGGACAGGGGGCCAACTAGCAAGCAGGTCACCTGAAGTTAAGGGACCAACGCTACCCATGGCCATCTGCAACACTAATAATGTTACACTTGAGTTGCCGGTCTATTAAGCGGTAAGATGGAAAAGAAGGAAGAATGGGGATGATCCTCCGGATACAGATCAGCACTCAGCATTAGCGAATTCACTTCGATATTCTGAGAGGTCATGGTATTTCATCGATCGAGCCGGCTCATTCATGCACTTCTATCTCTCCTACCTATTTTAATCTTGTTACAGAGGAAGGTCACAAGGAAAATAACAATTTATAATATCATAGTTGCCAAATATACTCAAAACTATTTACCGAATTAAATAATTAAAGAAATACTAAATTGAAACATATAAATTAATACGCTTTACAGATTAAGCATAAAAAATATTAGCATATAAGCATATAAAAGCATATAACATATCATAACTTCACGCCTTTGCTACCCGAAGGTGTAGGCAGCGGCTGTTAAGCCTCGTCTTGCAACTATGTTTACATCCCAAATGGAACAGGTGGCGAACCTATTGCAATACCGGGCACAAAGTTTTCTGTCATCGATATTTATCACACTTCACTTCCGAAACCAATTTCGAATAGTCATTGGTGTGAGCCAGTGTGAGGATTCGAACTTGGACCTCTGGATCAGAACCTGTGTGCTCGACCACTGGACCGCAGAGACGTTTTAAATAGTCAGGAAGACGATTGATAAACAGTTATAACCCAGATAGGAGAATGTCGCCATATCAAAGGACAACATTGTTGAGTCCAAGTAATAATATATGCATATATAATGATAATTTACGAAATACTGGCCACAGTTCCGCATTCTTGGGCACAAAATCAACAAGCAAATTATTGTGCTATACCAATACAAGCGGATTTCATATGTCTCGTATTACTGCTGGGTATTATATTATTGCGGATATATTTTGATATCCGTTTTATATAACGGATATTTTTAACATATTGAATTAATTTATTACTGTACTAATAATGAAAATCAGAAAATTTCATCGAAATCATTTCACCCGTTTACAGGTGTAATTTAGACACAGACTATCATAAAAAAAGCTTTTTATTTTATACAGGCGGAAGATTTAATCAAATTTTAATTGATTTACAATTTAAATCGGCAATTATTTTTATAATATTAGTACAAATAGTGATTCAAATGAAATAATTTTCCACACTACCACGTATTCAATTGAGTGTTATATAAAATATTGTATAATTTATACGACATGTGCCCACATTTTATATAACCATATTATATCACAGCGTGACCGTAAATTTACTAAGAATATTATAAATTTATAATTATAAGATTGAAGCATATTTGATTTTTAACAATACTAGATACAAATAGCAATAGCAGATGTGAAGGACGCGGAAAGATAATTTGAAACTAGAATCTTGACAGAATATTTTGGCGGGAATTAGAATACGTTTTTTTTTTTAATTACGAAGATAGTGTAGCATGATATTATGCCTTTAAGTAATAACCCATTTAAAAAATGTCAATTTTTTCTAGCTTAAACCTTTTCTGTGATTCAAATAAAAGAAAGCCTGGGTAGATAGAATTTATAATGTTTCTTTATAGGCTCTTGTAGGGAACATCTAGAAGTTTCTATAAAATGAGTTTCTTTCAAAATCGATAAATGTATTGTGATAATTAGGTTCGTATAATTTATTCCATTACTCTATACTGTGTTGTAAGTATATATTTGTATACTTTCTACTTTTCCGAATAACCTAACAATCATTACATGTATTAAGTAATCACAAAAATATTGAACCTAGTCGTATAGTGCAAAAAAGTAGGCTATGTACGACAAAATTTAATATATATAGTATAAATATACATATTTTCTTTTTTTTTTATAAGCTGTGTTTTTTGAAAATTATATTTAAGTACGAATTACATACTAATAAAATAATGAAATATGAATAACATTTTTCGATCTTACCGACAGAATAATAAAAAATATGAACTGTGAAACACGATACGATACGACACGATAAAACACGATAAAATGAAATTTTCTAAGCTAGCCTAGCTAAATCGATTTATCGCCCCCGAAACCGCCTATATACTAAATTTCATGAAAATCGTTGGAGCCGAGACCATTCCGAGATTCCAATTATATATATACAAGAATTGCTATATATATATAGTTGAATTTGAATCAGATTTTCTCTTTGACAATTTTTTTTGAAATTTTTTTCTATATTATATATTGACAAAAATATGTTCGATATTGTATGGCATCTTTCAATTGAAAATATTTTGTCTTCTTGTCGTATTATAGAGTGGATATTCATCTTTTGTATCAGAACATCACGGCTTTTTCTACCTGAAGGTGTAACTAGCTCTTCTTTAACCTAAACTTGACAATATTTTACGTCCCAAATGTAATAAATGGAAATCTATTTCCATACATCATGCCTTCATTCATCAATTTTAATCATATGTGTTTAAATATTCTACAATGTATATATTATAGAAAAATCCTTAAGATTATCTAGCCAATAGTCGCAGTACCAGTTGGATTATATCACGTGATAAAAACCAGCTCAACCCATGAATGGGTAACACCACGTCATAGCGGGAAGTTCGGAGTCGCAAGCTCACACACGATCGACTTCAACACACTCGCTGGACCGGTCCTAACTTCCGCCTTCCGACTGACTCGATAATAGTAATATATCTATCGATACCGTATAACATAGTGTTTGTTTATTTATAATACCTTTGATATTATACGTATATTTAATAGCATATATGACCTTAAGGCCCGGAACAGTATATTAATCTTAATTAGATATATCACTACGAGATTGATAGACTATAAATATCGATATAAAGACAGGTTATCGATTTTATAATTCTTTGTATTATATGATATATGATATACATTCTATTATTTTATAAATTTCCCACGGAAATTCTATTCGCACATACATAGCTTTACACCTTGCGGGGTAGGTAGAGAAAAAAGAGCACCATAAGTCTACTACTAATCTTTCAAAACTCACTTGCTTCTTCAACTTTCATATCTCTTGTCATACAGACTCGATGGGTTTTAAGGCTACTAACAACACCTTCCGCAAGGACACGTTCAAATGGGTCATGGTAAGTATTTAGTGGTCGTTCTCGACTGTTTCATCCTTCGATTTTTGCACTTACTAAACTTAATATTTATCAATATTTTAGTTTACAAAATACTCATTATGATGCATATTTCTTTTAAATGTCTCGGTGGTCCAGTGATCAATCACTTTGCTTCTGAATCCAGAGGTCGCGTGTTCAAATCCTGGCTCAAACCAATGACTTTTCGAAATTGTTTTCGGAAGTTAATATGATAAATATCAATGACTGAAAACTTTGTGCCCGGTATAGCAATGGGTTCGCTACCTATTCCATTTGGAACGTAAACATAACGGCGAGAAGAGGCTTAACAGCCACTGCGTACACCTTTGGGTAAAAAAAGGCGTGAAGTGTTATGTTATGTTATATTATGCATATTTCTTTGGTTTTATACTTAGATATAAAAACTTTAAATATATTTTATTTTAGTTATAGTTATACATATATAGTAGATACAGACGCAGTGCAGTGGGTGTTGAAATATAGTTGCAGCAGCTGCAAATGATGATGCCAGATTGTCAATATCAAATTGACTGATTTCATTGAAACTTAGTAATGTCGTAACATTTAATAAATCATGTTAAATAATATTCATATATGTTAGTTACATAATAATTATAATTCGTCCATGGAAAATCTTCAATACACAGAAACTGATTATAATATTTTTTTTTAATGTTGTTTTGCTGTGATTTTATTTTATCTCTCTCGTATCGTAAATTTTCATCATTTATCTTCTCTACTGCTACCTTGTTCTGTATTTTGTCTATTATATCTACTTAGTTGATTTGAGCATTCACAGAGAAGTGTCACTGCTCAGTGCTATTATATTTTTAATACGTCAACACAATTTGCAAGTTTGATTTTCTCAACACACCTCAAAAATCGCAATGACAGACGAAATACATTTGATTTTTAAGATTTATAACTTGTTAATATAACAATATTAGCAAGCTTCAATATAAATCACTGCTTTCAAATTTATGATTGAACTCCGTCAAAAGATTTTAGCATCTAATTAAAGTAGTTTATAAATATAATAAGTTATAAATATAAGTTTATAAATATAAATATAATCTTTTTTATTTTCTGAAATAAGTATCATTCAAACTGAATATTATTTCAGATTCCGCATAAGTATAGTGTTTGTTTTTTGGTAACTTCACAAAGTTAATATGCGAATATGTAGTCAATCACATTTACGCCATTTTTTTTCTGTCATACGCAAAAACAGCTGAACCTTAGCTGACACCGAGGACAGTTGATTTTTTTTTTTAGTTTGTCCATTATTGGACAGGCTAAAGCTTTTAAGCCATACTGCCTTGTCTGACGTTATTTTTTATTATGAAGTAATGATGATGAAGATGATGATGAAACTTAAAACTAACCTAAACTAACTTAACCTAACCTAACCTAATCATACATAAAGTCGTGGCACTTTATGCATGATGTTGCGAGGGAATCCTGACACGATATTTACACCATTCCCCACATTTGCACTCATATACGGACACTTATTAAACAAAATGCCACGAATTTTATCCAATAATATCCATTGAAACACAAATCTGAGAGAATAATGCAAAAACGGACATGACTCTTCCACAGTCCCGCCAAAACTCCCGAGGACAGTTGAGTGTTTAATCAAAATTTATCACCAGTACCATCTAAAGAGGATTCCGAAAAGTCCAAATTTAAACACAATTACAAAGGAATTCCATATTTAAATAAACAAAACAAATAAGACGAAGCGTCACGAGACCATTGGACTATGTCAATTACTGAAGCAAGGTAACAAGACCTTCATTCACGTAAACACAAACATACATACATTAAGTCAATATAACATTATACCTATTTAAATTTGCCTTGACATAAAGACACAACACTCGGTCTAAGTCAAAAGGAAGTGGAAAGATGGTGCTACAATTGAAAAGTCCAAGTCACTAAGTCCATTCACGATTATAGTGTCGTTATGTAAAGGCCAACACCATTTAACGGCATTGACATCGTCCAAATAACTATGGTATTAAAGCCTCATTACCAGGACCAACTAATTTTTAAGATTTGTTATGTTTTTACTATAAAAATTACTGGTATGTCTTTAGAGTGTGACAGTATTTACTAACTGATATTTATACTACTACCTTGTGAGGTGTGA
This sequence comes from Euproctis similis, assembly GCA_905147225.2. Taxonomy (NCBI): domain Eukaryota; kingdom Metazoa; phylum Arthropoda; class Insecta; order Lepidoptera; family Erebidae; genus Euproctis; species Euproctis similis. The sequence goes on along the minus strand of LR990114.1, from coordinate 14,803,030 downwards.
AAACCTATTTTTTTAAATGACTACAGGCTCTAAAAAAATAACAAGAAAATGTATTAAAGAATGTATCGACTTTGATGCCGCAGATATTTTTTTTCTCAAAACTCGCAACAAAAAGGTTCTTTAGATTATAAATAATATAGGTTCTAATTCAACTTTAAAATCACAATGCTATTATGGATTCTAAAGCAATATAACCAACCAGTTAATATATTTCATATAACAGAAATTAAACTCATAATACCTAAAAGGCACCAGTTCAATCAAGAGTACAATTTGAAAAAAGTTAACTCAGTCGTGATTCTTTAAAAAAAAATTGAAACTAAACCATAACAAATGAACACAAAGAGATCCAATGAGTTTTATTCACTTGTGTATTATTGTGTACTAACTACTTTATCTGCATATAAATGCAATATTATCCAGCTTGGCCAACACGGTAACGTAAACGAATAAATTTTTTCGGATCTGTTGATAATACTTATTACTCTTCTACTCCTCTTTTCAATGTCGTAACGACGATATTTGCCATTTAGTATTCCGAGAGAAAAAGGCTATATGTTTACAAAAATTTAAAAATCTGATCAATAATTCAAAAGAGAAAAAAAGCAAAACAACAAGCACACAACATACAAACACACTCAAATTATTATATTTGTATCGACAGTTATTACAACTTTAATATCCAAATTCCTGATTCATCATCATCATCAGCCTATTGCAGTCCACTGCTGGACATAGGCTTCTCCCAATGTGCGCCACAACATCCGATTCTCTGCCTTCCCCATCCAGTCTTTTCCAGCAGCCTTTCTGAGGTCGTGTGACCATCGGACTGGACGGCGTCCTACGCTACGTTTACCAAGACGTGGTCTCCACTCTATGTCCTTCTTACTCTATCTACCATCGGTTATTCCTGATTAATAATTACAAAATAAACGAAATATTTGTATAAATTCTCAAAAAAAAACTTGAAGAAAACTGAAGAAAAGACGTGAATAATATTTTTTTGTAATGTTTGCAGTCACAATCATTATCGCTTTCTACAAATGCACTTTCGATATTACTCAATATATTTTTATTTACAACACACCGCTTTTATTAATGAACAAGACTACCGCTAATCATTAATGCTCCATAATTTTAATTGAGTGAAGCAACATTAACATTGTTTAAAAAAATAATTTAAAAAACTTGTACCAAAAAAAAATCCTCTAAGCGATTAAAACACCTCAGAACAGCTACAAAAAGCTTTGTTATAATATAATCAACACATTAAAAATGTTCTCACAGTTAGTCCCATATTTCACAAAAAAAAGCCTTTGGTCCAAAACAAGAAATAGGTCGTTCACCGACCCGTGAATTGTGAAGGACACTTTACTTTTTTTTTACAAATAAACGAGTCACGAATTATCTGATGATCATATTATGATGATCATGATTTCTGAACGCACCCGTAGTGAGCTACAAAATAAAAAAAAAACAAACAGCAATTATGAGAACCTTTTGTTTGACGCAACTACGTCACCCTTGGCCGTAATTCATCAAATACATTTGTTTGATTAATGCAATCTTGTGAGAGTGTATACTTTATATTTGTTTTTATGCGTATAAGTGAACCAGTTATTGCGTTATCTGTATACTGTATATTAATTTAAAAACTATAGGAATAGTTTTGTTTATTAATTATTAATATATAGTTAGGTGATGTTTTATTGCTCAACTAGGAAGTGTGGTCACAAGCCTCGCTGTGACGCAACCTTCAACATATATTATGTATATGAGTATACTATATGCATACGTGACGTTCACGCCTAACCAAAGGAGACATATCATGTTATTAAATATTAAAAATTATGTATTTGAACGCAAGCAGCAGTATAAACGATTCTTTAAAAAAATATCTTCTAAATTTGAAAAGATAATCAAGAAGGTATTACTATATATTTTTTCTTCATACCTAATTTTTAAATGCAATTTAAATAATAAATACTGGCTGTTTTGAATTGGTCTACTTGAAATTTTTGGACCCATTTAAAAATTAATATATACCTAGCCATCTTCAACAAATAGGCAAAAAAACTTTTTAAATTTGGAATAGTAGATATTAGCCCATAAAAAAATGAACATATTAATAACAAAAAATAAATCATTAATATTTGTCTAGTTTAAAATTGTTCGTAAATACTTCTTTCTATATATAATTATACGTGAACTGTAACAATACAATTCATAGGTCAAAGATACTATCTGTCATACTTGTCATAATTTTGTTACTCCCATACAAGCGGTTATGTGATTATGTTGATAGATAATGTAATTTGTAGAATGATTTATACAGACAAATAATATTTATAATGTGTCTATTATCTAGAAATAAGATACAAATTTGGCAGGTAGTTAAAATGTATCACGTTTTTTTTTTATGTGAAGCCATAGTTAAAATATCATTCTTAAAATTATATAGGATGATTCATTAAATATATTCGATAACGGTAGTCTGATTATATCGATTGATGAATTGAATAACGTCTATTTTTTTAATGTCAACGAGACATGCACAGAAATGTCAATACTTTAATACGTTGCTTGGATTTCAACTTAAATAGTGTTTTTGATGAAAATAACAATAAGGTCACACTCAGCTTTATTTTTTTTTACGTTCTTATTTTTTTCAAACTAGTTAGAAAAGCTCTAAACAGTTTTAGTTATTATTTTGTAGCTTAGACCCTTCTAGCTTTCTAGCTTAGTTGCGTCTTACAAACAATATTCCGAAAATAAATTTTGGTCCAGATTTTTGCACTATATTTATTGTAACCTAAAACTAATTTTAATTCTCATATAATTTTACTAGTAGAATAAGCGCTTGGATTATTTTGCATCTTCGAAAATGAAAATTTTTCGAAGTGAGTGAGGCTTCAAAATTCTAAAGGTAATTTTTAGTTAATTTATATTTTCGAAGAAATCTAATCTGAAAAGCAGCGCAATAAACACACGGACCAACATATTAATATCTACAATAGTTACTTGTTTTATGATAATAATTATTATGTAGCGTGATGTAAGTTAATTTTATTGCAACATTCTAAGGAAGTGATCAAACCAATCAGTGCAACTGTTGTCACATAATTATATCTCCAATTGGGGCTCGGTGAGAGATTTGCCTATCGAAAAACCTATTTAACATGTACATACTGTAGCCATTTGGACATCTAGGACGATATTTACGGTGTAACCAAACGCCTTGGAAACGCAAATACTGTCAGAGAGTCAAATCGATGTCTCTACCAAGTAGCTAATGGATATCATAAAGACCAGGATAGACTATACATATAGCGCGGTCACATCTATAGTGTGTTTTTATGAGTTTAAACGATTCACTCACTCAGTATTTATTCAAATTCGTATCAAAAATACGAAACAAGTGAAAAATACAATTCGAAATTTAAAATAACCGTTATGAGTCGCATTGTTATCACACAAGATCTTCAGAAACAGATCTGCTAAAACTGTCTATGTGTCAGATGTATGATATCGTTTGTTTATGGACCAAATTACACTATTTGGGGTGGTTGAACGTAAAGGCTTTTGCTAACGATTTAAAAATGGTAGAGACGTTCCCGGTAAAACAGCATGACTATCGAGGTAAAGTAGGTCCAACGCAATTGTGGCTCCCTTATTGTTAAAAGTTCTTTGGCAGACGTATTCACTTACCATCAGACGCTTACTAATTTGCCCCCTTTGTCCATAAAACATATGTATTTATACCAAACAAACATTAAGAAATGACGCGTGTTCGATACAGTCCTGTTGTTATAGTACTGAACTAGATTTTCGATGAATCCTTTACAGGAAATTTGTTTTCCGAAAATTTCAATAGTAATCTTATTACGTCAATGTGCATGACAACGTCATGACTCATTTGAATGAACAGATATTGTTGGGCTAGTAATTGTAAAAATTAACTCTGATTGTAACGTGTATAATAAGTTAATAATTTATAATCGATATTAATTTGCTATAAAATTGCTTCATCATAGTTTAATAGTTAATTGTATGACTAAATATGTATATATATATTATCATGATTCTATTAAATCTACACTAAGTCTACAATAAACTTAAAAAGTTTATCAATCATATAATGACAACAAACTAAATAGTTTTCTAATAATTAAAAATGTGTTTAGAAGTAGGTTTTTTGCAAAAAATTATGAGACATCGCGATATACCTATATCTATTAAAACTTTTTGGATTTAATAGATTCATTCCTTTTTAGTGCATTTTTATAACACGGAACAGTGGATTCAATTTAGAAGTGAAAAATATGCCAATATTTATAGCCCGTCCAGAATGAACATGCAGGTATATTTCAAAAAAGAATGAATCTATTAAATCCAAAAAGTTTCTATTTGATAGCAATAAGCTCATAGATATATGAATAATAGATCGGCAATAATCACCTAAACAACGAAACCAAAAATGGGTTGTTGATGTGTGAGTGACTTATTGATGTGTGCGTAAAAAGCTCTTCCAAGTGTCAACTTTTTTTTACATAGTTAATGTTCACGTGTTCAAATGTAAATATCCTGAAAATGTAATATACGCGGTTGCGCTGTCAGTGATAAATATTAGTATATTTTTGCTGTCATGTGCCATCTATTATAGTCTATGCTAAATCTATGATTAAGCTATTTTGCTATATTCTTATGAGCTTGAGCTTCTATGTAACGTTCAAAATGTCAAACTATTCTACCTTTTACGATATGTTAGCACACGCAAGAGTAACAAACGCTAGAATGACAATTCAAAAATATGTGTTACTTTTTTATGTAATGAAACAACTTTAAATGTTAGAAACAAAACTGCTTAGTTCACGTTCACTTTCTTGAAAAAATATTAAATGACATATTAAATGCCCGCTTAGCTTGCTTACTGTTTTACACTTTGAGATTTGTTTAGGTAACCTATAAATTATACTATTTTACATATAGATTTATCATAGACTGTAGTAGATGGCACATGGCAGTAAACATGTACTACTAATAACCACTGACAGCGCGACCGCGAGTAAGCGATTCTCAGGATGTTTATAATTCAACACATGAACAACAATTATGTAAAAGTTGACACTTGGAGGCACTTTTTACTTACACATTTACGTACACATCAACAACCCATTTTTGGTCTCGTTCTTTGGGTGACCATTGCCGATCTATTATACTTATTTTCATATCTATGATTTTATATATGATTCCATACTTTTGTTATAACAAAAGTAATAATATATTAAAGACAAAACTCATCAATGTCACGTGAATCCTTAAAAAGTTTTAAATACTGCCCAGAGGACTTCTAAAGACCACGAATTAAACTGACACACTGCACTATCGGGATACCACTTGTGATTATGATTACGACTGAAGGACTTTGCATCCATGGTAATGAAATAAATGTGAAAAAAAAAACTTGTGATTAAATTTATAACTTTTCAACTTATATTTTATGCTTTCAAACGTTACAGTAATATAATTCATGTGTAATAGCTATATTAATAATGTATACGCTGAGAGGCTGACTATCAGGAAGGCAAAAACGTACCGTAGATAATAAATCAACAAATTAGTAACAATCTTGTCACGGAAATCCGTGTTTAATATTTATTGATTAAATGGTCTATAATCTATAATACTAAATGTAGGTGAGTCAGAGTACAATGGCTTTAGACGTCTACCGGTTACAGATCCAGGTCTAAGAAATCTGTAGACAATCTTGGGAAGATTGCCTTCCTTTGATAATAACATGAGCTCTCTTCTATAACGTTACTCTTCTACCAATTTAATTTACATTACCACTTAGAACGAGAGAGCATGGTGAAGTCAGAAGCCTTAAAAATTGATGAGCGTGTATGACAAGAGTTATTAAAGACAAAGAAGCGAGTGAGGCGTGTAAGAATCGTGCCTTATGGTGCTTTGTTCTCTCTGCCTAGCTCGCAAGGGACTTGGCGTGACGTTATGTATGTATGTATGTAACTTTTTAATCTCGCCTAGTTTCTAAGACTTCTGTTTTTAGGTAACCCACTTAACTGATAGTACTTTTGTCGGATGGTTAAAAAAAAACTCTACCTACATATTCAACTATTAAAAGCGTGCAAGTATTGATAATAAAAAAAGATCTCAATTTCACCAATTACATCATATTTACTCAATATGTAGTATAATAAATATCTTTTTACAATATCGAGTGGCTTCAGATAATCCACGTGTTTGGAACAAGTTTTTCGTTTCTTATGCAATTAGGAGAAAACAAGCCACATATAGATGACATTTAATTAGCCTCAAAATGTTGTTAAATTATTTAAGAAAAATATATATATAATATATACATGAAATTTAACGATTGAGTACTAGCACAGAAATACGCATAATTTTTCTACTTTATACTAAGCCGGATAGATTGTTTAAAATGTGAACTCAGTCGGTATGTTTTTTTAAATATTTAATAATTTTTTATGTAAATAAATTTAGTATATTATAATTTTTATTTACCATCAAATAATTGTCTAGTATTGTATGCCCGACTAAATGACTTTCAATAAACTGTTCCCTCAGTTACGTTCCAAAAGTATTATAATTATTTTAAAAAAAAATCTATATTAGAAAAATACCGCTTTTTATATAAAATATTTTCAAGTATTTACTTACGGTTAATGCTCTAAGCGAACATAAAACTCATTGGCTAATTTAGGTATTCACTTGCTATCTCTATCTCAGATTAGTAACTGGTGACCTTTAAATTTGTCTAATTATAAATTTAAAAAAAAACATTCCTTTCAATTAAAAAAAAAACGAAAAATGTTTATCCACTTGACAACAACTAAAGTTTACGAAAGAGAGACATTTTGAAATATTGTAATGACAAAACTATTCAAATACTTCTAATTAAATTCCGTACGTACCTATTTTTATTTCAAACATAATAGGAACTAAAGTATAATATACACTCGGCATTATTGTTAATTGCTAATTTAAAATGTTTCTCACATTTTTTTTCACACAAAAAATAATATTTCACATTTGTTCTAAGCGTTCACAATTTATATTTATATTGCTCAAACTGGCAGCGTAAATAATAAACAGACGACTGATTTCTTAATAGTTAATTATCACGTGAATTTTTAATTAACATACGTTGTTAATGAACTTGACACAATTTTATTTTAACTTTTAACTAGATCATTGACATTTTAAACTGTAATTGTTGTATATTTTATTCATTGTTTCGCGTGATCAATGAAAATAACAGCATTATTTTATCCATAGGAAACAAGTAATTTACGCGTATCGATATTACGCACACAATCGATGTTTTCAATTTGATTTTTGACAATGAAATATAATAAAACAACACTGAGTACACAGGTAACTTTACAAAATTTTATTATTCTACTTATTGAAACAACTTTACTTGTACTAAATTTTGAATTATTTAAAATCGTCTGCGCCTTGCTTTGGTACAGTTTGATATAAAACGATCTTAATTTTTCATTCTGACTGCTATCATTCTGTTAAACTCATTGTTTCACAAAGATTTTAAAAAAAAAAGTTTAAAATAACTTACGATTTTTACGTAGTGATTCATTTTGTGTATTATATATCGGTCTGTCACTATCACAGAATCACTGAGGTTGCGCGCGCACTATGTCCGAGTGCCGGATGCTTTCAACTGACGATGGCGCGTGCGCAGACTTGCAGGACAGGCCGCTCCCGCTGCAACCAAAGCGGTGGTGGTTCCACAATTACTGGCACTTGTATAAAACCGGGAACTGATCAGATCACGAATTACAAAAGAAAAACAGAAGAAAACTAAAAATTTTAAAATAGAACCACGTAGGATATTTGAATTTAGAACATAACATAACTCGGCTCGTAGTGTATAATTATGTTCGTTTTACGTACATTGTTATATTTATGTTGCGGGTGGATGTTTGCAGCGTGCGCTTGAGACGGGTAGTAAGCGCTGGAGCAACGTGTTCACAATATATAGAACGGTACGACCTCCGACACGCGCGGGAAGTGCGACTGCACTACACCACGTGTACTGCCACCCACCGGTGACAACTGCAGCACCTCAGTATAAAGAAAAAAAATACTATCACATATATTTAAAAAAATGAATTCTTCTTTTAAATTATTGATAAATTTTAATGGCATCGGTCTAGCCGTCTAGAATGCCGTAACGTGACTTACTATGAATTAAAGTTCATATTTTTTTTTATTAATAGTATAATATCGTGTTGCGAAATTACCTAAAAGGAAACAATAAATAATAGTTGTTGTAATCGCAAAAAATATTATTTATTTTTTACGTTATTAGTAATAGTATGTAAAATATAATATAATATGTGCTTTATTTTTTGGATTATGTGTGATATAATAATATATCGATAGCTAAAAAAGTCTTCCCAAATTGAGACTAGAAAATTAATCGAATTAACATACCGCGAAAGGGCAAAAATTTGTCACACATTACTTCAGAAAATATTTCCGAATTCGAGACCTCTCAATCAGAAGTGAAGTACCAAAATAATATCCTGCTGAAGTTTATATATTTTCTGAAATATACAAAAAGTGGTACAAACAGTGGTAGCGCCAAGCAGTTTTCTGCGTGAATGGGCCGGCTCGACCGGTGAAATACCACGACCTCTCAGAAGATCGACGTAAAGTGGCTCATGCCGCGTTTCATTCGGTGAGAGAGGTACCCGGTGGCCTACCCCCCTTCCCCATCCTTCCCTATCCACTATCCCTTAAAGGTCGGCAACGCAACAGTAACACAATATGTGTTGCTGGTGTCCATGGGCAGCGTTGGTTGCTTACCATCAGGTGACACGTCTGCTCGTTTGCCCTCCTATCCCATAAAAAAAACGTTGAAATAGTAAGTTATTTTAGTCTTAATGATGAAACCTTCAACGCTATCTTGTTTTCTAGTAAGTGACTGGATTCTGGTTATTGAAAACATATTTAAATATATAAATACCGTGTAATATATCTCTCTAATCTATTCTGGATACTTATTAGAGGGCGTCCATAAATTACGTGAGGTGAGATGTCGTAAGACTTTATTCAACCTCTCCCCCGTCCCCCAGTCTCACGAGAGATTTATGAAAAAGTGGTTTTAAAAAAAAATTACACGTAATTTATGGACGCCCCCTTGAGAATAACATAACTTTACCCCTTTTTATACGCGTCGGTGTAGGTAGCAGCTGTTAGGCCTTGAGTCCCAAATCGAATAGGTGGCGAACCTATTGCCATACACCGGCACAAAGTTAACAGTCATCGATATTTATCACACATAAATTTCAAAAATAATTCGACCGCTGGACCAGCGTGGTTGAGGATACATATTTATTGCAAAAATACTATTCTATTATCTATTATCGAGTCAATTAAATTGATTTTGTTTTTATTGTTTACGCAAAAAGTTGACAAATCTTCAATCCATATCCAATTTTACATAATATCTGTCCTATATTTTTGCGATAAAATTGGCAATAAAATAAATTAAAATCAAAAAAGATATTCTTTATGTGTTAACATAAACTATATTTTTGATTTTAGGAAAATTAAAAATACCAAATATAAAACAAATGTGTTGTTGTTTTGGAAAATTATAAATCTTAAAAATCTTATTAATAACATAACATAACATATAACATAACTTCACGCCTTTGTTACCCGAAGGTGTAGGCAGCGGCTGTTAAGCTTCGTGTCGCCGTTATGTTTACGTCCCAAATGGAATAGGTGGCGAACCTATTGCCATACCGGGCACAAAGTTTTCAGTCATCGATATTTATCACACATAACTTCCGAAAACAATTTCGAAAAGTAATTGGTGTGAGCCAGTGTCAGAAATCGAACCCGGACCTCTGGATCAGAAGCCGTGTGCTCGACCACTGGGCCACCGAGACCTTAATCTTATTAATACACCAATAATAAATGCTGGTTTATTACTTACTTAAATAACCGATACATTTAAATCAAATACGCATTAATAAACAAATTCATTTCACCATATTTTATTTAATATATTTTTTAAATTTTAATAATTTTAACTTCGGTTAATATTTTTATTTAATACTTCACATAAGAGAAAGAAAACAATGCGTACTGCGTATCACTAGATGCGTACAAATACCTATATATATTTATAAAAAGTGCGTATATATTTAAAAGGCGGAAACCCAAAAAAAACTGTTACTAATTACCATTTTATAACCAATTATTCTACTTATAAAATTGATATATATATTATGTTAATTTATTGAATACTAGCAGAGACCGCGAACTTCGTACCGCTGTATTGTATGTCGCTTCCCGCCTCACGGTGTTACTCGCGTACAAACAAAATGACGATAACGACGACGATTACATATAGCCTATGTTACTCAGTGATAACGTAGCTTTCTAAAGAAAAAGGAATTATTAAAATCGGTCCAGTACTTTTTGAGTTTATTCGTTACATACAAAAATACAAATATTTCCTCTTTATAATATTAGTGTAGATTAAATAGCTGTTGGCCAAATTTACTAATAGACGCCTGACCGGTCGTGACGAATACATCGAGGAAGTAATACATGACAAACCGAATAGCCAAACATAACTTCAAGCCTTTTTCGACTCGAAAGTGTAGGCAGCGGCTGTTAAGTCTCGGCTCGCGGAATCGTCATGATACGCGTCCCAAATAGTAAAGGTGATGAACCTATTGAAATTACACCGGGCACAAAGTTTTCAGTCATCGATATTTATCACACATAATTTCCGAAAAGAATTCCAACAAATCATTGGTGTGAGCCCGGAAGAGTGGTGCTCGACCACTCTACCAACGAGATCTACAAGCTAGATTTATATACAGCAAGTAAGTAATACATAATTACATAGAGAGTTATAAATACTGTCTACCCCGCAAATAAGTGATCTTAAAATAATCTGTTTATAACTCTTTAACTTATTAAACATTATTATTTTTTTACTTTTGAAACGCTTAGTTTGCCTCGTGGTCAATTGGCGAAAAAACTGACTTGTGAACATAGATCAGCGGGTTCGATCCACCCAAGCTTTAACATTTCTGAGGTACGGAGTAAAAAGTGTATGTGACTTATTAGTTAGTTAGCGACACTTTTATCAGCTCTTTATCACAACACTATCTCTTTACAATTAAATTTCAATTTAAATTATGGCCAACGTATTGAATCAAACTTTTTAAATATTTAATTGAAAATTAATAAGCGATCATTGTAGCTATGTCTCTTGTTTCACAATTATTTTTTTTATGGGATAAGACGGAAAACGAGCAAGTGGGTCACCTGCTGCTATGTAACATCTCACCGTTCATGTACACCGTGGTGCGTTGCCATCCTTTAAAAAAGTAGGAAGGGAAAGAAAGGAGAAAGGAGAATCGGGCGTCCAGATACCTCTCTCACGAAACGAAACGCGGCATTAGTTACTTCACGCCGATATTCCGGGAGGTCGTGGTATTTCACCGATCGAGCCGGCCTATTCATGCAGTGAACTACGTGGCTCTACCATTGTCGATTCTTTATTATTGTAAAGTTATTTAACTAACCGTCGTGTTTTCTTTGTCTTTGAAAATATACTAACAATTAGTTGATATACAAGAAAAAAACTGCTTAAATATTTTTGGCGGAAATTTAATGGTTTATGTGATATTTACATATTAGATGTTTTTATAAAAACTTCATACAGAGCAATTTAAAATCAAACATGAAATAAAATCTGCAAAAATTATTTATGGTTTGTATTTTAAATATTTATAATAGCTGACATGCTCGATCACCTTCCTTGTTCGTAAAAACATCTGGAATATTTAATGTTTCGTTAAAACAGTATACTATAACATAACTTCACACTAAGTCCACTGCGGCGTAGGCAGACAAGACAGTTTTCCTCACTTCTTGCTCTACCACACATTATCTTACTTTATTAAGACTATTGCATCAAGATACCACACATTATTTATTTCTAGTTTAATTTTAAATTAAATTATAGTTTTATTGCGCTATCTCGTGATATTTAGCAGCAGTTATAAACCTCATTCAGGGTATAGGCAGTAGCAATTATGCCTAGAGATACCGATTGATTTTTTTCCATATGGTCCCATGTAAGTCTAAGTTAAGTCTACTATAAACGGGTCACAATATTATCACACATATCTTCGGACAAGACCTTTGATAAATGATATATGTGTACCCGATGGATCTCTCAATTAAGAGTTACAATAGCAAACCAAAACCCCATCGAAAAGAAAGTTATAATTTTGGGTGACTATTATGTCATCTGAGACCTTGTAAATCTGATAAAGGTGATCACACCAAAAACATTGGATTAAATCACAATATTTTTTTACAGACACAGATTTTTTATGGGCAACTAACGCTGCCCATGGACTCCAGCAATACATATAGTGTTACTGTTGCGTTGCCGACCTTTAAGGGATAGGGAATAGGAAAGGATGGGGAAAAGGGGGTAGGCCTCCGGGTACCCATCTCACCGAACGAAACGTGGCATGAGCCACTTTACGTCGATCTTCTGAGAGGTAGTGGGATTTCACCGGTCGAGCCGGCCCATTCATGCAGCGAACTGCTTGGCTCTACCACTGTTATAGATCGAACCTTTAACATTCTGCAGCAATCAATTAGACACCATATTTAAGAATTTTATATAGAAGTAGTTACTCCCTATCTTGACAATTTTCTAGCGTATAATACACTAGTTGACCCGGCGAACTTTGTTCCGCACCGAAAGTATTTTTACAGCGTTTACGATTAAAATGTTAAATCTCGAAAATTATCACTCTCTCTTACAACATTATACATGGACTATACTTAAACACCACCCTGTTAAGACCCTTTATATATTAAAACAAACCGCATCAAATTCTGTTGCGGTGTTCCAAAGGTATAGGCATATAAGGGGACAGATAGCGGACTTATTTTATACTGTGTAATGATACGAAAAATAGTTTTCCTAAAAGCCATTAGCTATTCTAGACCGTCTGACACAGCAGACCTTAAGCAAAAACCCCGACATATTCATACAAGAAATATCCCCAGAATTCGTAGTAATATCGATTTAATAAATACTTTCGCCGATAATTTTAATATGAACTTGCCCTTGTTGATACACGTATGACACATTATAAGGTAAGTACCACTTCCGCTTACGAGGAAGGTGATTGCCCGTAGGCTGGTTACAGGGCAATGTCAGAGAGTGGCACTTTTAAAAGGAGTCAATAATCTTTAGTACTTATAATTAAAAAAAATGTATTATGAGTAATAAAAATCCTGTTTGTTAGTTTGTATGTATATAATAATCTATTGTATGTTATGTTTACATCCCAAATGGAATAGGTGGCGAACCTATTGCCAGACCGGGCACAAAGTTTTCAGCCATCGATATTTATCACACATAACTTCCGCAAACAATTACGAAAAGTCATTGGTGTGAGCCAGTGTCAGGATTCGAGGCCGCGAACTCTGGATCAGAAGCCGTGTGCTGGACCACCGTGGCTATTCTATTTTTATACAAAAAAATAAAAAATAGTCATTCCGGACGGGCAGAATCCAGTATCGTCCAGTGATCTTAACGAGGTCGTCTATCCACAGGTCGACCAGTACATGGTCGCTACTCGACAACCTTTTTCCCCCAACGGTTATCGTTTCGTCGCCACTTTAGCCTGCTAACCTTTTGGGCTATGTCGGTCACGCCCGATTTTCTGCGTATCACGCTATTTCGAATTTTGTAGAGCAGAGTTATTCCATTCATACCCGGTCCATAACACGCTAAGCGACTTTGAGTTTTGTAATGAGGCCAACATTTAGGGACCACTTAAATTTATTTTTTAATTGATATTCAATAATTTATTGATATGCATTATTTTATCGCTATATACATTCATTAACTTAAAAAATAATAAAATCAACGTTATAATATGCTAAGTGCACAGCAATTAGTTCTATATTTATATATAGACATATTTCGTAAAATTAATTTTGTCATGATGAAGGTAAAAAATTTGGTACGACACTGATAAGCGTATGTAAGGAGCTGGAACGCCATGACTTCGTACCTCTAGAACGCCCTGACTTCGTACCTCTATATTACATATCCACTAAAATGATTAGTCCTTCAATAGCACATAAATTATATGTTCTATACGCATCTCGGTGTTCCAGTGGTCGAGCACCCCGCTTCTGAATTTAGAGGTCGTGGGTTTTAATCCTGGCTCACAGCAATGACTTTTCGAAAGTTATGTGTGATAAATATCGATGACTGAGAACTTTGTGCCCGGTGTAGCAATAGGTTTGCTACCTTCGGACCTTCTGCGGACGTAAACATAACGGCGAGTCGAGGCTTACTTAACAGCCACTGCCTACACCTTCGTGTAGAAAAAGGTGTGACGTTATGTTATGTGTTGTTATGTTTAGATTTTTTCTATAAATAGTAATCTAACATTGAATCGACTTTTTTTAAAACAGTTCAGTAGCTCCTGAGGTTAATGCATTCAACCAAACAAACAAAATCTTTAGCTTTATAATCTTATTAAACAGTCTCGGTGGCGCAGCGGTCGAGCACACGGCTTCTGATCCAGAGGTCCGGGTTCGATTCCAGACACTGGCTCACACCAATGACTTTTCGAAATTGTTTTCGGAAGTTATGTGTGATAAATATCGATGACTGAAAAACTTTGTGCCCGGTATGGCAATAGGTTCGCCACCTATTCCATTTGGGACGTAAAATAACGGCGAGACGAGGCTTAACAGCCGCTGCCTACACCTTCGGGTAACAAAAGCCGTGAAGTTATGTATGTATAATCTTATTATAGCTGTTTTTTACAAGTTTACTTTTTTCCATTTGCTAAAGGTTTTTCATTTACAGCTCCCTGCATGAGAACATTAGTGCCACGCTGTAAGATTGGACCAGCTCGACCGGTGAAATACCACAACCTCTGAGAATATCGAACGAAAGTGGCTCAACCACGTTTCGCTCTATAAGAAAAGTGTTCGGAGAAATAACCCCTTCCTCATTACACTCCCCATCCCATGTTCGACAGCTTCCTTATCCATTTTAAAGGCCGGCAACGGAACTGTAACACTAACAGTGTTGCAGATGTCCATGGGCGGCGTTGGCTGCTTACCATCGTTACACGCCTCTTCGTTTGCCCCTCTATTCCATGAAAAATCTCCCAAAACCGCGAAAAGTGTTTCATTATTAAAATACAAATTTTTGACAAATTAAGCATTGCAAATTTTATTAAATAATTAATTAACCTGTATATTGCCCGGGGCTTCATCTACTCAAAGTAAAATTTTTGCCACCTATGTTCTCTTCCATATTTTGACCTTGTCTTATATGGTTTACCTTAACTGTGACACTATTGAGATATTTGCACTAACGACTATGATTAAATTAGATCTAAAAGACAAAATCCTTGAGGAAGGTGATGTCAGGAGCCTTAAAAGTTAAAGTCTTATGGCGCTCTGTACTCTCAGCCTACCCGGCAAGAGACAAAGGAATGCATAATATAAGTAAGTACTAATAATTGCAGCTGCTTACAATTTGAGATACTGAGGACGTGAGGTTCCACCACTACAGCAAAAGCATAGGACCTGATCATTTCCTGAGTAGATATGATAAAGAGCATAATGACTAAATGGTCCAATTTGGAGTACATGACACTGTCATGTATTTAACATAGATTAAAATTATATGAGTATTATTGTTTTATATACAGGATGTAAATTAAAATATTTTTGAATATTTTCCGGGTGTTCTTTACCATACTATCGTATGTACATCATGTCGCCAATTTTAAATAGCACGTTGTTATTAAATAAAAATATAAGTGTGACTAATTCATCATGTAACAAAGAATGTTAAACGTTAAATTTGTATCAAGACTGAAAAAACATGGACATTTGCTTCCAGCAGTGGTAGAGCCACGCAGTTCAGTGCATGAATGGGCTGGCTCAATGAAATATCACCACATCTCAGTGAGAGAGGTATCCCTCCATCCCCAGGCATCCCTTTCCCTCTCCCCTTCTTATTCAACTTCCAACCCCTCGCCTATGCCATTATAAAGGCTGGCAACGTACATTTTAACATTAGCTATTTTGCAGATGTCTCGGGGTGGCGTTAGTTGCTTACCATCAGCTGACACGTCTGCTCACTTGCCCCTTCACCTTTTATCGCTTCAAATCAGCAAACATCTCGCTGAGCAGGTAAATGGTTACTCTAGGGACTCTTGTTGATTCTTTTGAAAACCTATCCAATCTCCTTTTGACAAGGTTCTTAGAGTTTGGGATAGTATTTACACAATTACAGGTCAGCTAGCTGCGTAGCTTAGACATGATAGAACGACACACAAAGACATGTTCGCATCAACAACACTATTAGGGACTATTGTTACTTCTAGCGTGATTATAGTCAGCTAATTGTCAACAATTTTCCGTTTGTCGTCAATTAATAATTATAAGAAGAATATAGAATTTTTCAATACAAATTGTAATACGTCAAAGGTTATAACATAGTCAGTTTCCTCTGCAATTAACTATGAAGATATTGTTATTTTTTTGCGACAATCAACGTCATTCGTTTATTTAATATGCTCTGAATACAAAGCCATACGTTAAAAGCGTAATGAATTGATACAAGTGTTTTTTTTCTGCATATTTGTGGCGCATCACAAAGGATGAATGTTTGTTATAACACTTATATACATTGTATAAGATATTTTTCCTCTTCATTCATTAAGAGCCGTTTCAAAGTCAAGATCAGGGCAATGGCCTTTTGTTGGAATGAGTTTTGTTATTATTAAACTAGGTTTTATTTAACCTAGTTCTTCTGATTTTGGAGAATTGATTCAAAATATCTAAAATATATATGTGTATCACATAAGTTATGAAAGACAAAACAAGCGAGTGATGTGTTTAGAAATCGTGCCTTATGGCGGTCTGCTCTCTCTGTCTACAACGCAACGGACACGGCGTAAAGTTATGTGTTTATATATTCTGATAAAACTGAACTGAATTATGAACTTTCAATTCTAATTTGTTCAAATTAAATTAGATACTGTCTAACATTTCTGCATAATTCTAACGAGCGATGTATGAAACACGGTCGTTAGAATTATGCAAGTGGGCCCTTAAAATGATAATTGCAGAAAAATAAACAAATATTAATTTTGTTATGAAAGATACACAAATTTGTGATGTAACATATTAGGTAACACTGTACGTATTAGGATCAATTCTTTAAGTAATAGCAGACTCATTAGAATTTTAAAGAAATTTAAAGGCTTTTCTTCGAAACTTGTTTTTCTTTTCCGAAACAAACAAACATGAAACTATATCAAACCTGCAATATCTTAAGGGGGCGCAACGCAACTATAACTGTCGGTGTTGCAGATGTTCGTGGTCCATAGTCCATGTACAGTACCGTCCCTCACTGATCAAGTGTGCGCTAAAAGGTAATATCAAACCAGTAAGACTGATCCAGAGGTCCTGGTTCGCATCCTGACCCTAAATAACCACTCCAATTTTACAAGCCGTAGGTATCGCAAGCACTAGTTTCTACCATTTTGACACCCTTAACATAACATAACTTCACGCCTTTTTCTACCCGAAGGTGAAGGCAGCGGCTTTTAAGCCTCATCTCGCCGTTATGCTTAAGTCCCAAATGGAATAGGTATTGTCTTAGCGGGCACAAAGTTTTCAGTCATCGGTATTTATCACACATAACTTCCGAAAATAATTTCGAATGGTCATTGGTGTGAGCCAGGATTCGAAACCGTGACTTCTTGATTAAAAAGCGGGTACTTAACCAATGGACCACCGAGACCAGTAAATTCAAGTTTCATTGTAAAAACCAACTTCCATCTACAAGATAATAATAAATAAACCACGAATATGAAATATTTAGGTACTTGTTTGATACAAAACAGTCCACTTACAACGGTTACCCGCAATCACAAAAAAAAGGTGATTATGGCGTCCGAAAACTCCATAACACATCGTCGTTACCAGTAATACAAATTACAACCACGAAATATGTCAGTTTGAGAACATTTAAAGGTTGAGTTAACTCTTTTAATAATACTTTATTTTTTTATTTAATAACAAGTGTATCCTTTGTATTGTTATAATTTAAAATCTTCAAATTAATTCGCACCTCTTCTTAATGTGTTTGTATGTCGACATTAACCTTTAAGAGTCATCATGATCCCAGCTCACAAGTTACGATTGTTCTATATACAATACAATGCTATCAAATTATTCTCATGATATTATATATAATCAGAAAACATTTTGGTCTCGGTGGTCCAGTGTTAGAGCACACGGCTTCTGATCCAGAGGTCCGGGTTCGAATCCTGACACTGGCTCACACCAATGACGTTTCGAAATTGTTTTCAGAAGTTTAACGCCCGAATACTGAACCGCCACTCAAATCTGACAATCAATAAAGTGCTACTTACTGCTCAAATTTCACGTATTCTGTCTAATGTGACAGCTACTTAAACGCCTCAGTAGCGCTTATATATTTGAGTGGCGGTTCAGTATTCGGGCGTAAGTGTGATAAATATCGATGACTGAAAACTTTGTGCCCTGTATGGCAATAGGTTCGACACCTATTCCATTTGGGACGTAAACATAACGGCGAGACGAGGCTTATCAGCCGCTGCCTACACCTCCGGGTAACAAAAGACGTGAAGTTATGTTATGTTATTATTTCTTATTTAATTGTGGCAAGTATCTGATTTACACGAAATTCTATCCTATCATCATCAACCCAGATTCGTCCACTGCTGAACGTAAACCGGGAATTTTGGGGTGCTAATACACGCCAAAATTCCCGGTCCTGTGCCACCTGCATCCAACCACTGCCTGCTGTTTTTATTAGTTCATCAGTCCATCTAGTGGGGGACGACCCACGCTGCGCAGACGATCCGTGTTCGCCCCTCAAGAACCATTTTTCCCCAGCGGTCGTCAGTTCTTCGAGTGATGTGGCCTGCCCACTTCCACTTCAGCGTGCTAAATTTACGGGTTATGTCAGTTGCTCCCCTAAGTCTACGGATCTCCGTATTCCGGAACTTATCTCGTAGAGAGATACCGAGCGGCTATGCTCAGTATCTCTCTACGAGATAAGTTACTACTACTAGTTACTCTCCATAGCACGCTGAGCGACTTTGAGCTTCTTAATACGGCACCATTGAAAGACTATGTCTCGGATCCGTACGTCATCGCTGGTAATACACGCTGGTCATAGACCTTGGATTTTAGGCACTTTAGGCATAAAATATGCCTGCTCTTTGCTAAAGTTTGCTGTACTAAGTTGAATAGCTTGTCCTAGGTAAACCTAGTGATCGAGAACTTCGAGGATCGCGTCGTCAACAGTTACCGGAACTTGAATGACATGGCCATTGGATGTGACTTTGGTTTTGTCCATGTTTATTCGTTCTATCCTAAGGGATCTGCAAATTTATCATTTTATCAGAAAAAACACGACGGGTATATGGATACATTAAGGGACTTAACGTAACTTCACGCCTTTTTCTACCCGAAGGTGTAGGCAGCAGCTGTTAAAGCCTCGACTCGCTGAATCATTAAGTTACGTCCCATTACATCGGCCGCAAAGTTGCCAATCATCGATATCTATCCCACATAATTTCCAAAAAGAATACCGAGAAATCATTGGTGTGAGTCCGGAATCGAATTCACGATTTCTGTATCAGAAACGGAGAGACCACTGGACCACCGAGACTTTTTATATACATTACGATTTAAGCGAATACAAAACTAGGATTATTCGATTTCTTTTCGAAACTTATAGCCATTTCCTGTGCGAATTTCTACGTCCCCAAGTCGGGTAGTAAAGGCGTGAAGTTACATTTACGTTTTTACGTACGTTTACTTAACTTCGTCAGACGGAGGATTACGTTCTCTTGAACACCTTTGTGACATCTTAGAATAAAAAACGTACCGACAATAATTTAAACATAAAAATGTATAAATACTTGGTGTATTTATACATTGTTATGTATAAATTATTTTCGACATTAAATATGGATAATTATTAAATTAAAATCGCCTTAGATACATAAAGCTATTTAACAAAATACGAACAGTCAACAAAAATAACTTCATTAAAATTTACACACATTAAAAAATAATTTGAATCTTTATGACATTATATAAAAATATTTACATTCGTATTATATTAAGAAAAAAACAATAAAAAAAAATCATAAAGTTTTAGACAAACATTTAAATCATTATTGCTCGGTAACACAATGTTTTTAATATATTCTTTTGTATACAAAATAATTAAATGACTGACAATTAAAACTGACGAGATGTCAAAACGGTAACTCCCTTACAAAAACCACCTTTATTTTTACACTAAAATGTAATATCTATATTTATTTCATCTTATTAAAAATATAGTATGGTATTTCACATTGCAGCCTAAGCTGGTGTGTTAGTGGAAGAACAAAAATCAAACAAAACAACTGGACCAATATAAGGTAGAGAGCTAAACCTATTTAATCATTAATTAATTAACATAACATAACATTACATAACTTCACGCCAAGCCCTTGCAAGGTAGGCAAATAGAACAGAGCTCCAGCCCGTAAGGCGCAATTCTTAAACGCCACACTAGCATCTTTGATTTTTATGACTCGTGTCAGACAGCTCGTCGTTTTTTAAAGCTCCTGACATCGCCAATCTCCAGGCCTCGTTCTATTTAACCATGGAAAGTGTATCGTGGCCGTCCTCGACTTCTACATCCATCCTCTTTTGCATTATATGTCTGCTTAGTCAATCTTGCATCATCCATTTCTTTCTACATGTTGGAACCATCGGAGCATGCCCTTTCTTACATTTAAACTTTTAAATAAGATATTGTAATACATATATGGTATTTTTAATAATAAATACATCATAACATAAATACACGCCTTTTTCTAACCGAAGGTTTTATGCAGAGGCTGTTAAGCTTCGTCTCGCCGTCATGTTTACGTCCCAAATGGAATAGGTGGCGAAGCTATTGCCACAACGTTTTCAGTCATCGATATTTTTCACACATAACTTCCGAAAATAATTTCGGAAGTCATTGGTTAGAACCCGCGACTTCGGGATTCAAAAGCGGGTTGCTCGACCACGGGACCTCGGAGACTTTAATTTATTAATAATAAAGCTTTATAATATTAATATAGAATTATCGATTATAAAACATCACGATGTTTTTTTTTGTACAACTAAAACATTGAACTTGAATATAAATAGTTCACAGTTGACCTAAATAGTTGAGTTTTGCTCCAGTGAATATATCAACTGACCGGCAATGTTAATTATTTTATTATTTAGCAAAAAGAAATACTGTAAAAAAATAAATAAGTTCCACTTGTTTAATTCTAACTAAATTTACGTGTCCTCGTATGTAAAGATTGTAATATGACATTTAATTCAAAAAAAATAGTAAGTAAGTAAGTAACCATTCACTTATGCCGTGTACAGACAAGCGAATAGTCGAATTTTATCGGGCAATTAACTAATGCTACTAAATTAAGTACATTTTGTTTTTCAATAAATATATTTTAATATTATTTATGTAAATATACTAATGGCACTTTGAATGGACTAGTATTATTTAATATTAATTATTATTTAAATCAGGACGTATAAATGAGTAAAATAAGTGGGACGATGAGTTTGATTTCGGATATTTTTAACAAATTTTATGTATATATAAATATGTATTTCCAAAAACAGTATCTTATTTGTATTGATTGAAAACTAGTTGATATTGTATCGTAACTATGAAAATTGCCTGATATCTTACGATAATTTTAAACATTCATAATTGTATTTGAGTTCACAGAAATAACGTTTTTTCTCAATATAAAAATGTCTGGAAGAATTAATTACTGTTATTTAATTAACTTAACATACTTCCCTTAAAAGGGAAGTCCCTTGATGAGCAGTCTGAAGCGTGATAAGTCACGACTCTTACATATCTCACACGCTTCTTTGACTTTCATTCACGCTCGTCCGGTACTTCTCTATATTTTTTATAACATATAACAGTGGTAGATCCAAGCAGTTTACTGTATAAATGGGCCGGCTTGACCGGTGAAATACCACGACCTCTCAGAAGACCGACGTAAAGTGGCTCATGCCGCGTTTCGTTCGGTGCGAGAGGTACCCGGTGGCCCACCCCCTTCCCCATCCTTTCTTATCCCCTTCCCTTAAAGGTCGGCAACGCAACAGTAACACTATATGTGCTGCTGGTGTCCATGGGCGGCGTTAGTTGCTTACCATCAGGTGACACGCCTGCTCGCTTGCCCTCCTATCGCATAAAAAAAAATTGAATTTTGGAAGGAAGTTGGATTGAAAGACAGTGTCGATGTAAAAGTAAGAAAGGGCATGCTCCGATAGTTCGGACATGTAGAAAAAATGGGTGATGCAAGATTAACTAAGCAGATATACAATGCAAAAGCGTATGGATGTCGGAGTCGAGAACGGCCAAGACACACATTACATGACCAAATAGAACGTGTCCAGTAGGAAGGCGATGTTAGAAGCCTCAAAAATCGACGCGCGTACATCAATAGAGCTATGAAAGTCAAAGAAGCGAGTGAGATGTGTAAGAATCGTGCCTTATGGCGTTCTGTTCTTTCTGCCTACCCCGTAAGGGTTTGGCGTGAAGTTATGTGTGTATGAATGTTTTCAAAATCAACAACAAAACCTTTACTAACATATTAACAAAATGAATTATAGAAAGAGGGCAGTAAAGAGGACTGTTATTCCTGCAAGTGATTACACTCAGGTCAACGTATGTGTGATACAACTAATGCCACATCGCGACGATGTGTACCGAGCATTAGTATATTGAGAAAATAAAATCATTATAATACAATACATTATTTATATAGACTTCAAGGTCGTTATACGAATTGAGTAAAAAAAAATGTTTTTTTTTTTAACAATGATTTGTAACAAAACTAAGTTAATAAATCAGTTTCGTGAAATAGCTCACACATTTTTAATGGTTTCCTATTTTTAAATGATTTAATGATACACGAAATAACATGGTTAAGTGACATCTTATTTAATTATTATTTACTCCTTTTTGAATATATTTTCGTTGGAAAATAATCAAAATTCACTTTTTTTAATAATCTATTAGCTCCTACATAATTACTTAAATTAAAATACACTAAATTAAAATAAATAATTAGATTTTTATCAAATTTATTCTTAAGTGAACTATCTGATTTATATATAAGTATGAATTAGATAAATTAAAAAACTTAAAAATACCTAATGAAATACATAAAGTGTGCTCTTTTTTTGTATAACAAGGATATCCTAATATTTGTACTCCTTTATCCAGTGCTAATTATACATTTATTTTTAAGCAATATTTCTTTATAACGAGTAAAACTAGTTTTTTAGGATTTTTTATTGACTTTATTTAATTAATTCATCCGAATAAACTTGATTGATATAAAAACTGTGCTCCTTCTTTTTTATGGGACAAACAATCAATTTGGTCACCTGATAGTAAGTGACTGTTGTCATCCATAGACAACAGCAAACGTGTTTACAATTGCGTTGCTGGCCTTTAAGGAAGTGTGTTGGGAATGGACGGAGAAAGAGAAGTGTTCGAATAGTTCTCTCACCGAATAAAATCGTGTCTATATTCAGAGAAATCGCGGTATTTGACTGGTCGAGCCGACCTATTCATGCAGCGAATTACGGGGCCCCACCACTACTAAACCTTGCGATAATACATGACATGTAAAATATAAAACAAAAACTATATGTTCTTGATGTGACCACGTCCAAAATTCTTATCGAAAGTTATAGTAATCAAAGTAAACAAATATGGCAATATTTTAACAGCTAATTTCGTGAGACAACTTTATACCTTCACGCTGTGTTGTTAAGGGCGTGCAGGAGTATAAAAAAAATGTTAAAACATCGTAACGGATTAACGAGTAAAACAACTGTATACGGTATTATGATCAAACAAATCAGGCACACCCAATAAACCTTCACCTTGCATATTCGGCGATGGAGCGTGACTAGAAACTAAAAAAACAATAAATAACAATTATTACTTAATATCGACAGTGTTTTTTATGCCAAGTTCACAGTTTTATAACAAATATTTGCTACAAAACAAGATTGACTAAGCTGATATAGAATGCAAAAGCGGAAGAATGTAAGAGTCGAGAACGGCCACGACACTCTTGCATGATTAAATTGCACTAGTCCTTGAGGAAAGTGATGTCAGGAGCCTTAAAAAACGATGAGCGTTTATGACAAGAGTTATGAAAGTCAAAGAAGTTAGTGAAGTCTATAATAATCGAGGCTTGTGATGCTCTGTGCTCTCTGCCTACCCCGCAAGTTACTTGCCGTGAAGTTATGTATGTATATATGTGTCTTATAATAAGTCCAACAACAATGCCGATTGTGAATGAAATAATAATACATCTGCTATCGTGTGACTTTTTCCACTCAACACATTATTAATTTTAGGCTTTATTGTCAATTGTCTTATTAGACCTGTAACATTATTATGTAAAAATTTTTGACCATATTTACCGGTATAATGAAACAGAGTTTAAAATAATACTAGCGGACCCGGCAAATACCAAAAAATAAAATTTAAAAAATAGGGGTTGATCGTAGGGGGTTGAAAATTTAGGGTTGTACATATGTATTTTTGTATCCCGTTTTATAAAAAAAATAAAAACTAAATTTCATGAGAATCGGTCAAGCCGTTTCGGAGGAGTATGGGAACGAACATTGTGACACGAGAATTTTATTTATAAGATTTCATTATGATTACTGAATACTATTAATAATAATATTAACCACAATCAATAGTGCCAGCAAAACTCAAAAGTATTATAGTCGGGTCATTTTAATAGCCAACATTTGACAGTTTATCAAGATCCACAACGTAACCTTGTAACGTCGGGCTTTATCAATTTTTATTTTTAGAACTGCACGTATTTTTAAAAATTACGATTATATATTTATTGTAGTAATGACCGATACCAGAAATATCAGGAGTAACTTACACTATCATATTAACACTATTTTTAAAATAACAAATAATTTCTGATTTAACAAAATGAACGTCATTACCATGTTGCGTCGCCTTATCCTTTATGCTTTTAAAAAGTCAGGATGTTACTCTAAAAATTGTAACCTGATAAGTATAATCAAATGCATTGATTGCTTTTGAAGAAATACAACGTTACAGTATTTTGTAAATTAGGAGGTGTGAGGGATCAATTAATTACTCCTAATCCTTAAAAAAATGAAAGAAATAATAATAATACGACAGGGAGTCGGCTAAAAAAACTTAAGTTTACATATTTATCAAGTCTGTATTGATTCATTCAGCAGATAATCTCACTAAAAAGATAATGTATATAGTGGCGATTTAATTTAAATATTAATTTTCTAAGTAAAAAAAAATCATCTTTTAATCAAACGATAAATTATGTTCTTTCAAGCTATTTGCCGAATCTATACTTATATTATAAAGCGGAAGAGTTTGTTTGTTTGTTTGTTTGAATCTCAGAAACCACCGGTCCGATTTTAAAAATTCTTTCAGTGGTATATAGTCCATTTATCGAGGAAGGCTTTAGGCTATATTATATTTTAAAATTAATTAGGGATCCTTACTATAAGTCCAATAATGTAACCCAGGGTGTAAGAAAATGACTCGAAAATAATTCTTAGATCGTGAACGCTGCGAAAACTATTGATTCTAGAACAAAACAATGTACTACACTTTTACAGAACATAACTTTTTCTATAAAAAAGTCCGCGACGGCATATGTCTAACTATTGTAGTTATCTTACAATAAGTGTTTTTTGAATTTTAAAAAATAATTAAATTGATGTCGTTACAAAAATGCTTTATTTTGTACCTTGATATTAATTTGCCTTAAAATAAATTACTTCAATAAAAAGATAGATTCAATACCTTTCTAGAACTTTTTGAATAATTTAATTCGGACATTTATTTCAAAAGATATCGCAAAATACAAAATGTAAGTATTCATTTCATAGGGAAATATTTAGTTACACTAGGGATGATGTATCCGACTCGGACAGCTCGGACTGCGACAGCTAGCAGGTAGATTTTTTTACGTTTGTTTCTTGCTAAAAGGTATCGGTGGTCCAGTTGTCGAGAACCCCACTTCTGAATAAAGTAGTCGCGGGTTCGAATTCTGGCTCACACCAATGACTTTTTGAAATTGTTTTCGGAAGTTATGTGTATTTAGATATCGTTGACTATAAACTTTGTGCCTGGTGGGCAATAAGTTCGCCACCTATTCCATTTGGGATGGAAACATAGTGGCGAAACGAGGTTTAACAGCCGCTGCCTACACCTTCGAGTAGAAAAGTTATGAAGTTATGTTGTGTTGTTGTTTCTCTCTTTGTCATCATATCGCTCAATACTTTAATTAGAATTTAAAATTTGTAGTATTTAATGGTATTTTGTGGTATTTTTATTTACCAAAGTTACTAGCTTTTACCCGCAGCTTCGCTCGAATTAAATCCATTAATTGGGTATCAAAGATCATTACTATAGAAGTTTATCAATATGATAACTCTGTTTTATTGTTTAGCTGGAATTATTAATTTTAAAATTACTACTTACAATGACGTTTAAAAAACTAACAACATTTTTTTAGGGTAAAATATATTTCTCTGTAACAAAAATAAATAATTTTAGACTGTAACAATTTTATAAGAATTGTATGTAGGATATTTTGTAGACTATTTTATAAGTTTTTCCTTCGGGTTCAAATATATATTAATTACCTCAAAGAATATGTGTACAAAGTTTCATGATGATCGATTGAGTAGTTATCGCGTGAAAGTATAACACACAAACAAACTTACATTCACATTTATATATTAATAGCTGGCCCGGCAAACGTTGCGTTGCCAAAAAATAAAATTTTAAAAATAGGGGTTGATCGTAGGGGGTTGAAAATTCTCAGACTTACCTGATATGCATACAAAATTTCATGAGAATCGGTGAAGCCGTTTCGAAGGAGTATGGGAACGAAAATTGTGACACGAGAATTTTATATATTAGAAGTAGGATAGGATAGGAATTAGGTTACATTTTTATTGTATAAGGGGCAAACGAGCAGGCTTATGATAGTTACAAACGCCACCCATGGCCACCTCACCACATGCAGTGTTACAGTTGCGTTGCCGGCCCTTACAATGGGATATGGGTGGGGTCGGGACTGGGTTTCGGAAGGGGAGGGGGAAAGGGATTGGGCCTCCGAATACCTCTCTTAGCGAGTGAAACGCGGCTAAGGCCACTGTTCAGCGATAATCTGAGAGTGGTATTCCACGGGTCGAGCCGGCCCATTCATGCAGCGAACTGCGTGACTTTACCACTGACAAGGTGTGACTGATGTGACTGATTTATTTACATTCTAGATATATGTAATAAACTTTACATTTTTAAGATCGTGATATCTTTTAAAATGTAGTAAATTTGTTTCGATAATCGCAAAACCGACATCATTTGACTTATAAAAAAAAACACTCATTGAGAGCTAGCTACCCCGGTTTGAACATATGGTGTCCCGTTTTTTTCGTTGAAGTCAACAATAGATATTAAAAAAAAGTAAAGGTTGACAAAAAACTTGGGACAAGTTCATTGCTATATTCATTGTTCATAAGTGGCATTACTAATAAAGCTTTCTTTGAAGTTGTAAATATTATCAATGTCTTGGTCGTCAGTACGCTAATACATACTAGCTAAGCGAGTGAGGCGTGTAATAATCGTGCCTTAAGGCATTTTGTTCTCTCTGCCTACCCCGTAAAGAATTTGGCGACAATTTATGTATGTATGTATCAGGAACTACTGATTTGGATTGAAAAAAATATTAGTTTTAGAGAGTCCATTTATTGAGGAAAGTTTAAGTTATTAATAAGAGTGGGACAATAAATTTTAGTTATAAATGTAGATAATATGGCGGTGCATACTGCATAGTTCGCGCGGTCTGCTAAATGATGATGATTTCTGAGTCTTATAAGACACGTAAATTAGATTTTTATATATTTTTGGATTATTTGTTTACCTAAACGTGTGGCGTTAATTCCCGTTCATTATATTTATGTAATATGCAACGCGAAATCCTAAAAGTTGTATTTTTTTATGGGATAGGAGGGCAAACGAGCAGGCGTGTCACCTGATGGTAAGCAATCAACGCCGCCCATGGACTCCAGCAACACATATAATGTTACTGTTGCGTTGCCGACCTTTAAGAGATAGGGGAAAGGAAAGGATGGGGAAAGGGGGGTGGGCCTCCGGGTACCTCTCTCACCGAACGAAACGCGGCATGAGCCACTTTACGTCGATCTTCTGAGAGGTCGTGGTATTTCTCCGGTCGAGCCGGCCCATACATGCAGCGAACTGCTTGGTTCTACCACTGTCTATTTAAGAGTACCTAATTCCTTTAATGTGATCTAAATATCTAAAACGAACGTACTATTTTAAAATATTTTATCTATGTAACTAAAGTCCTGGGTCAAAGTTAGCG
Source organism: Euproctis similis (assembly GCA_905147225.2). Lineage (NCBI taxonomy): Eukaryota > Metazoa > Arthropoda > Insecta > Lepidoptera > Erebidae > Euproctis > Euproctis similis. The sequence continues at coordinate 14,774,357 of LR990114.1, read as the reverse complement.
TTAGTTCACAGTTACTTCTCTAAGCAGATATGATAATATTATTTTTAATTCTTTACAATATTGCAACTTCATATAAATGGACGAAGCGCAAGATATACCCACGCACCTCGACTTGGCGTATTTTGCTAAAATATAAAGACTTTACGGTCTTCAGTATAACCACATAGAGTTGCCCATCTATTTACATTTTTAATATCGTGATCTCTTTTAAAATGTAGTGAATTTATTTTGATAAGAGTAATACCAAGGTGCCAAATCGACACCATTTAAATTATAAAACGTGACCCGGTCTTTTTTTTTGTAGAAAGACAATGACCAAATAAAAAACAGGTTTAAGTAGTATTAAAAAAAACTAAAAGTTGACAAAAAGCTTCGGACTAAGTCCCTGACATTCTATTAATATTACTTAAAAAGTGTTGATTGAAATTTAAGGCCTTACTTACTTTCTTATGGCCCTTTGTCCTCTCTACCTACCCCGCAAGGGACCTGGCCTGAAGTTATGTATGTATGTATCAAGAACTTGAATTGAAATAAATATTAGTGTTAGATAGTCCATTTATGATGAAAGCTTTGGGGTATTAATATGACTGCGGCAACAATCTTTTTAGTGGAAAATGTATAAAATATGGCGGTACGAAGTTCGCGCGGTCTGCTAGTTTAAAAATAAATGTAGTATTTCATTTTCCGGTTTCTGATATTTAATTCATTTGGCTACTATCTGTTTGCTCGTGGATTCGTTAAGTTAGATTCTTATTTAGTCTAGGTCATATGTTAAACTAATGAAGCTCATAAAGATGAATCTTAAAAAAGATAATCTTGAATGTTATTGTTTTTTTTTTAAAACATAAACATATCAATAAATAGTAAAAAAAAATATCAAAAATTATCCAGCCATTAACAGAAATTAAAAAAAAAAACACGGGAACGCATTTACTCAAAGATTATTAATATAGTAATGAAGTATAAAAGCTACATAGTTGCACATTTATTTAACAAAACCAGTTATTTTAATATTATCTATCAAATTATATATTTCGATATTACGATAAGATAATTATCTCGTAAATTATTTGTCATATATTTTATTTTTATTGTTTTCTTCCTCATAAATCTTCTAATCAACCTTAGCATGAGGTCTCGTATTTTAAATGATTTAAACTCTACTCCACTAATTTTAATAATAATTGAATAAAATAATTTAAGGCATTTTAAGCTATTTTAAACGAGCGGGTCCGAATTCTCGCGTGCACTAATAGATTACTCTGAAACCAGATGTGTTACGTGTTAAGTGGTGTATCTCTACCATTTAAGAGGCAGATTTCGTTGGTAGAGGTAGAGATGCCCAACCCCTTCGCCTCTCCCTCTCCATTCCACTTCCGACCCCTTCTTTATCCATAAAGGCTGGCTACTATGCTCTGTGTTTCAGGTGGCCATGGGCGGTTTTTTCTTACCATAAGGTGACACGCGTACTCGTTAGCCCAACTCTCCTATAAAAAAGTTTCGTGTAACAATTATCCATTATTAGTTTTTACATACATACATAAATTCACGTCCAAATCGTATAGAGATAGGCAGAGACTTTGGCTCTCCACAAACTACCATGCTGTTATTATTATTATAAAATAAATTATGTGTCGTATTAATTATAGACCCGCAACCTAATCCATTCTGCCTAAACCCTTGGTCATAAAATACTTGAAGATATAATTTTGCTATTTAATTATCTATACATATATATATATATATATATACATATATATTATAGTGTAATAACATACCTATTTAGAGTGGCAAATGTGTAGGTATTAATTAATTGGATATAGATATCACCCAAAACCGGAAGGAAGAATGACGGTAGACTGAGACCTTGCAAGCATTTCCTGTATAGATATCGGAACTTAGTGCCCACTGCGGATAGTAACAACTTCCATGTATGCGAATAAAATGTACCGGTTAATATTAAAAATCACAATGCCAAGAGATATTGTATTTTATAACATGCAGAATGCAGCTTTCAAACTAGTTCCACTTGAATAAATATTACTGGAAACAATCGAAGACATATTACTCTGGGCTTTTATAAAAACATTATGCTTTTTATGGTCCAGTCGTAACGCACCCTGCTCCTGAATCAAGAGGTCGCCGGTCCGATTCCACCAATGACTATTCGGAATTATTGCGCGAAGTTACTTGTGTACTTAATGAAAAAAATGTATCCGGCGTATGGTAAATATTCCGCCAGCTATTCCATTTGGGACAGAAAAATTCGGCAAGTGAGGTTTAATAGCTGATGCTTATAACTTCGGGTAAAAAAGGTATTCAATTATAAAAAAAAAAGCCGTTGTAGCTCAAATCCGTAGTATTGCACTTAGTATTACACACCTACGATGCAATATCTTAATGAAAATAACACCCTATTAGCTGACATTGCTTCATTTCTTTGCACAGAAGCCCAGTTAAATTAATGAAATGAAATATGAATGAAGTCTGTTGTGAAGTAATGTTAATATGATCAATTCGTTGGCTTTTATGATTGCTGTTAGTAGCAGCTCGGTTCAGTTACTCAAATCTGATTAGTAGTTCCCGAGGTTGGGTAATTCAAATAAACAAAAGTAACACGCCAAGAAATATACCGTTGAAATTAAACAAACCATCCATCTGAGTAGCTACCTCAGAATCTCGAAGTAATTAGTTGCAGAAAAAAAACAGCTAGATACTACGTTTTGCAAGTACATTCGTGTGAGTAAGAGTTTTGGGCTCCAAAGGTATTAATGGCTACTACCATAGTGAATCATTCCGAAAGCCATATCATAACTAAAAAACTAATATTTAAATTCTGATATCATCTTTTCATGTCGCAATTTCCCGATAATATGTATTATAACAGTGATGTGATTATAGTGCGGCGTGGATAGTCCTTGAAATGCATTTTCCACCCTTTCCTTCCACCTCATTCCTTCACTCACTTACGTCAATTATTTATGGGATATGGTGACAACGGAGCAAGCAGGTCACATGGTGATGTGCTATGTCTCTAGCGCCGCCCATGGCCAGCCGCAACAAAGTTAGTGCTACATTTGCGTTGCTCTCCTTTAACAGAGTAGGGGACTCCGGAGAATTGTCTGAGGGAACGAGCGCAGCGTGAGCCACTTTACTTTGTTATTGTAAGAGTTTCATACAGTGAACAGCGTGGCTCTACAACCAACTGTCACACGATTTATTTAATACATTATATTTTTAGTGCAATGATATTATTATTATTTTTAATGTATGCTGATTTGTAATTAATCCTAAGTTATAATTAGTGAACTAAATAATATTTATCATTAAATTCGCGGTCAACATAGTTCACGGTATCGGAAATTGTGACCAAGTTCCGGATACAGCCAACGATACATATATAAAACCCTGAACTTTCACTGCTGCTGTTATGTTGATGTTTATGTGGATATCGGAAATTGCTAATTATTTATTTTTTCAAAATATAAGTAATATGTTTGTTACACAAAAGAAACGAAAAACCTTAAATAAGAAGAAAAGGCATATCATGGACGGAATCCCGTACCAATGTATCTATCCTTAACGAACTCGGCATTACGTACTAGGCCTCTATCAACCACAGTGCATTCGCATATAGTAGTACTTTGGACATGTCTCCAGGCGCGATAACAACTCCATCAAACGGCTGGTCGTGCAAGAAAAGTCGAGGGAACCAGATCACGCGGTAGATCACCTATGCGCCGAACTGACCAGGTCAAATCCGCTGTGAGAAACCGTGTGTTAGACTGTGCCAGACAATCAGCAAACCGAGAGAGATAGCGGGAGACGTATTATAAGCTGTGTCCGCCTCTAACACCAACGCGGTCGCCTCCACGTGACCACGACCGCCTTGCCAAGAGCAATAGCGACAGAGAAGAGAGGAGTAGGGCCGCGCTGCATGAATGGGTCGGCTTGACCATTTATTTTCTTATACAAAACATCTCACATCAGTATTTTAAACAGGATTGTTTTTTTTTTATTCGCAATCCGGGAGTATTTTTATCAAAAAGATAAATTATTTTCAATAGTCACTATGAAATCTTTATGGTTTATGTTAGAAGTGTGATAAATATCGATGACTGAAAACTTTGTGCCCGGTATGGCAATAGGTTCGCCACCTATTCCATTTGGGACGTTAACATAACGGCGAGACGAGGCTTAACAGCCGCTGCCTAAACCTTCGGGTAACAACAGGCGTGAAGTTATGTTTATGTATGTATGTAGCAATTTTTATCTAAACATATTTTTCTTAACTCGTATAACCCTGGAGCCCGCTATGCGTGCTACAGTCTCGGCTCCAAGGCTTTTATTTTCGGAAATTATGTAAATACAAGAATATAATATCAATGTTATAAAAATATTAAAAATACTTATTATCTTAAGTTAAATTACGAAGTTTTTGCAATCAATAACAATAATGTACCTATTATTACTATTGCTTTGAAGTCAAAACAGGTTTCGGAAGAAATACCGTTTTTATGAAGCTTAATTCGTTCGGTGAGAGGGGCACTTCCCTATCCTTTCCTATCCAACGCAACTGTAACACTATATGTGTTGCAGGTGTCCATAGGCGGCGCTGGTCACTTACCATTAGGTGACACGCCAGCTCGATTGCCCTCCTATCCAATAAAAAAGTACGAATAACGTTATATATTTTTTACATATTGTTATTTTTCTGCTTTTTTAAAAACATTCATAAAAAAAATTATTCATATTGTTGCAAAATGTAGATTATAATCATTGTTTATAAACAAATTAACTAGATAAGTCATTCGGAGAGAAATTGCTTATAACTTATTACAATTAAAACTGCTTTATATACGTGTAAAAGTTATATATGCTGAGTAAATATTAAACATTATCATAGACACACTAACAGTGGTAGAGCCAAGCAGTTCGCTGCATGAATGGGCCGGCTCGACCAGTGAAATACCACGACCTCTCAGAAGATCGACGTAAAGTGGCTCATGCCGCGTTTCGTTCGGTGTGAGAGGTAGCCGGAGGCCCACCTCCCTTCCCCATCCTTCCCTATCCCCTATACCTTAAAGGTTGGGAACGCAACAGTGACACTATAAGTGTTGCTGGTGTCCATGGGCGGCGTTGGTTGCTTACCCGATAAAAAACACTAAAATAAAATAAAAACTCTAACTGAGAATAGAACATGTTACAAATGCGCGAGGTCAGTTGAAAGTGAAAAACTTGACTTCACCTGACGCGATATTTTCACTGAGTTTTATTTTTTATTTTTTTGTATAAAAATAATAACATTATTTATATATAATATAACAAGAATATTATATTACATTTACTATAAGTTGTACAACTACAGTTAAGCAGAACTAGTTTTTAGACATGTATTATTTTCGTAATTATAAACTAATTTAAATATTTCTTACAAGGTCTTTAACCTTGTAAACATTTAATTAGATATGCAAAGAAAGAATTTGTGTTGACAAATATTTTTTTTAGATACCAAGAGTATTTTTTAGATACCAAGAGTATTTTTTAGATACCAATAGTATCTTTTAGATATCAATAGTATTTTTTAGATATCAATAGTGATTTTTAGATACCAATAGTATCTTTTAGATATCAATAGTATTTTTTAGATACCAATAGTATTTTTTAGATACCAATAGTATTTTTTTGTAAAGTGACTAACTTGCAATGATACATGTCGTCTAGTCGATCGTGTAGCCATCAAGAAGTCGTGGGATCGAATCTGTGCTCACACCAATGACTTTTCGGAAGTTATTTGTGATAGATATCGGTGAATGATAACATTGCGCCCGGTGTATGGCAATGGGTGCCGCCACCATTGGGACGTATTTCGTCTAGTCGAGGTTTGAAGGCTGCTGATTACAGCTTCGGGTAGATAAAGGCGTGTAGTTATAAAAATAATGAAATCATAACATGGCGCGGGGTTCCTTGCAGGGGGTAGGCAGAGCTAACAGAGGGCCATAGCATACGGTCCTGACACACCTTTGAATAACTCCTTGACTCCTTCTTCGATCTTTAAGATACTTGAAATGACACGTTCAGATCAGACGTGGTCTATATAGACAACGATTCACGCTGTATATCTGCTTATTTATTCTTAGATCTACCGTACTTACTTAGAATAGTCCAAAAACGAGATGTGATGATTATTTATTCAGCTATTTTTTGTAAATTCTTTCACAAAGGAGGGCAAACAAGCAGGCATGTCACTTGAAGGTAACCACCGCCGCCCATGGACACCTGCAACACATATAAGTGTTACAGTCGTGTTGTCGACCTTTAAGGGAGTAGGATGGAAAAGGACGGGGAAGGGAAGTGGGCCTCCGTGTACCTCTCTTACCGAACGAAACGCGCCATGAGCCACTTTACGTCGATCTTCTGAGAGGTCGTGGTATTTCACCGGTCGAGCCGGCCCGTTTATGCAGCGAACTGCTTGGCTCTACCACTGTTCAAAGTCGGATAAAAATAACCTATGACGGTCACGAAATTTATAAACGTTCTACTTATATATTTGGTTTATTATTTATGAGTTGTCAAATATGTCCCACTAACACAATTAAAAAATAGATCCTATTTTGACACGATTTCATTTAACTTCATTAACAGCGAAATATTACAGCGGAACAAAATATATTAATTTGTATACTTATTTCGTCACCAGAACCACGCATCGCTTCGCTTCAGCTCAGTCTGAAGCAAGTTTTTATTGTATAGTATCTTAGTTAGTCTCGGTGCTCCTGTGGTCGAGCACCCTGACTTCTTAATCAAGAAGTCGTGGGCTCGAATCCGGGCTCACACCAATGACTTTTCGGAAGTTATGACTAAAACTGATGACTGAAAACTTTGTACCAGGTCTATCGCAATAGCTTCGCCCCCTATTCCATTTGGGACGTAAACATAACGGCAAGTCGAAGCTTAAAGGCGCTGCCCATACCTTTGGGTAGAAAAAGGCGTGAAGTTAGGTTATGATGAATATTAGTTACTTATTTATTTGAGATTTTCTTTTTTTTTGAGTGAGGATTTGAAGATTTTATCTTGTACAATAGAGAGTGCATATAGAGAGAGAATTCAAATTTATCAAATTTTTAATTAATCTTTGTTGACAATTACTCCATATTAAAAAAAAAATCGTCTCGGTGGCGCAGTGGTCGAGCACACGGCTTCTGGTCCAGAGGTCCGGATTCGATTCCAGACACTGGCTCACACCAATGACTTTTCGAAATTGTTTTCGGAAGTTATGTGTGATAAATATCGATGACTGAAAAACTTTGTGCCCGGTATGGCAATAGGTTCGCCACCTATTCCATTTGGGACGTAACATAACGGCGAGACGAGGCTTAACAGCCGCTGCCTACACCTTGGGGTAACAAAAGGCGTGATGTTATTTTATGTGTATGTAATAATAATCGCAATAGTCGTATCGGTGGTGAAGGTCGAGGACACTGCTTCCAAATCACAAAGTCGTGGGATCGATTCCGGAATTTCGAGAAGTCATCATAGTGATTCCAATGTCTAGTCGATTTTATTCTCGGAATTCGTGTGTGATAAATATCGATGACTGACAGCATTTTGCCCGGTGTGTGGCAATAGGTTCCATCACATATTTATACATTTGGCACGTAAAAAATAGGCGAGTGGAGGCTTAACAGACGATACCTGCATTTACGGGTGGTAAAAAGCATGAAAAAATAAATAAACAGTATTCAGTCCATTTGTATCGAACCAAGATACGAAACGTCTTGACCTTGAACATGAAACATGCAGTTTTATACGAATTAATAATTATTGTCTGTGCATTCTAAATAAGAATTGGACTCATTTAAAAACATATATTCAACTAACAAGGCTTCATCTGTTCTTCCAAATTCGGATAAAAAACATAACATAACTTCACGTCTTTACCCAAAGGTGTAGGCAGCGGCTGTTAAGCATGGCTCGCAGAATCGTAGCGTCCCAGATGCAATAGAAAACTATTGCCATACATCGAGCACGGTGTTGTCTCTCATCGATAATTATAGTAATTTCCGAAAAAAAATCTGAGAAATCATTGATGTGTGCTCGGAATCGATCCGACGAATTCTGAAACAGAAGCGGCGAGCTCAACCACTGAATAAATTTAACTGTATATTCGGAAACATGTAATTTGAAGGTGAATAATATGATTTAGTAATATAATTTTATATAGATACAATCACACATTTAAGAATTAAAGGTTCTTTCTGTCTACTCCGCTCTGGGACTAAGCGTGATGTTATGTTGTCTTATGATCTTTACATAACAACGACATTGGTAGTGAGCAAGCATACAGTACACATTTAGGTAACTGGATACTGTGGCCCGTGGATGCGTGTAAGGCTATGGACTACACTTGCGGTAGTCCATAGCGGATAGTGGTAGAGCCAAGCAGTTCGCTGCATGCATGGGCAGGCTCGACCGGTGAAATACCACGACCTCTCAGAAGACCGACGTAAAGTGGCTCATGCCGCGTTTCGTTCGGTGAGGGAGGTACCCGGAGGCCCAACCCCCTTACCCGTCCTTTCCTAGCCCCTATCCCTTAAAGGTCGGCAACGCAACAGTAACACTATATGTGTTGCCAGCAACACATATAGTGTTACTGTTGCGTGTACTTGTTACGTGTACTTGTGTTACACACATATAGTGTTACTGCTGCCCATGGACACCAGTGTCCATGGGCAGCGTTGGTTGTTTACCATCAGGTGACATGCTTGCTCGTTTGCACTCCTATCCCATAAAAAAAATAGTAGTAGGGAATCTTCTATTAACTTGAAATTAATTCATTTATCAAAACTTACGCAGTAAGTCAAATTTACCAAAAAAATAATGTTATTCGACTATTACTTGTAAACGGTCGATTTTGATGAAACACAATTTTTTTCTTAGCCAATAATAGCGTTTATTTGTAATAACGCTTTTTTTTGTAACTATGCGTAGGTACATTTTGTAAATAATAATTATAAACTCGGAAAAAAAATAATTTGACTTGTTTTAAATAACGTTCGGTATATATTTAGTTGCGGGATAATGATTTTAATATGAGCTGTTCTAAACATAACATAACATAACATAACTTCACGCCTTTTGTTACCCGAAGGTGTAGGCAGCGGCTGTTAAGCCTCGTCTCGCCGTTATGTTTACGTCCCAAATGGAATAGGTGGCGAACCTATTACCATACCGGGCACAAAGTTTGTCAGTCATCGGTATTTATCACACATAACTTCCGAAAACAATTTCGAAACTACTATGGTTTATGGACATCACCGAGGAGATCACCAGATCTGCAATGCCGTCATTTGGGAGGGAGCAGCAGTATAAGTCCGAGAATATCGTTGGCCTCAATTCCATAAAGAAGTTGTTCATGGCAAAAAGTGGCGGCCAAACAGCGCAGTGTCCACCGTGTCGTGTCCAAATTGTCAGTACCTGTACTTTCAAATACTACAGACGTGAAGCTAAAGAATTTACATGAATATACGTAAGAATTTATTGTAAATATCGAAATTAATTTCGAAAGTTATGTGTATACATATCGATGCCTGAAAACTTTGTGCCCGGTATGGAAATAGGTTCGCCACCTATTCCATTTGGGACGTAAAAATAACGGCGAGTCGAGGCTTAACAGCCACTTACACCTTCGGGTAGAAAAAGGCGTGAAGTTATGTTATGTTGTTGTGTTATTTATTGTAAATATCCAATTATCGACTCTAACACATACTTTTTAGAATTTAAATTTACCAGGTATACTTGACCAAAACGGAATTACATGGCGGCAAATAATTTGTACAAATTGATATGTTACGAGTTATATATAATTATATACATTTGCGCATTCGGACATGCAACAATGTGTCGTGCGGCCTCTGGTGGCCGTATTGTGTAATTAATATTCACTCTACGACTGTCTACGAGACGATGTTGAGGTCGACTAAATAGGACACAAGCATCGCAAAATTGTTGACTAAATCCATTAGTAACTTTAGTTTTTAATGTCTAAGCGCTAAAGGAAGATATTAATTACTAAGGCCGATTGAAGTGAAAAGTCAACACAACGGAATGACAGAATGCATAATACTTTACGCTTTTTATAGCCGCAGATGTACGCCGTACGCTAATTAGGGATTGCAAACCGGGCCCGGCCTGGCTGGGCCCGGTGCCCTTTTTGGCACCCACCGGGCCCGATCGGGCCCGGTGCTATATTATTCTTGAAAATCCTACCTAATGTAACGAATTTTACGTTAAATTTTGGTATTTAACATGCAGAGTTAATGTAGTTTAGCTGTTTACAGTTTCAATATAACCTAATCTTTAAGATTTCACTATTTGCTTAATGAGTAGTATTAAATCACACTAGTCTTAATAACCAAATTCTATTAGTTTCGATCCTCAATTTAAGAGTTTTTTGTAATACTCTTGCATTGTCCACAAGATTCAGTGAAAATTACGAATTTCTTCAATAACCTTTTATATCGAATTTTCAACGATGAAAATAAGTGTTAACACGACTAATTAACGAATTTTGTCGACTCAAAACCATCATATAATGTTCCCATCAATATGACGCTTAACCCCATAGTATGTGATACAGTTCCAAGGTTTTTCGTTGTTTCGACACCCTTTTTAGTAAAATAAATGACGTCGTTTGATGCAAAATAATGTAAATGGTGCTGCTCGTTACTATTCTTGAAGATTTTGGTTCCAATGGCAATTGGTTCGTAAGATTTTTGTCAACTTAATTAATAATATTTCGCTTTTTTGCGAGTGATAACTAATGGTTTTCTACCTTAAGTTTAACTTTACTCTTTTGGCGTTATTAGTTTCCTATTTTATTAATATTTTCAAATAATGACGACTAATGTTACTTTTCCGTCCAGTATTAGTTGTGATTTTTAAAGAATTAATTATTAATTGATTATTGCGATAATTGTTCAGAATCTCGTTTGAAATAAATATTAACCTTGAATAATTGTCTTAATCTACTCATTTATAGAAAAAAAAAACTTTGAAAGTTTTGTTGTTAACACTTTCCATAGCAACCGGGCTGGGCCCGCTAACGGCTGTTACGCCTGGACTAGTCGACTTTTTTCGTCCCAAATGGAATAAGAGGTGGAACATAATGCCTAACATCGAGCACGTTGTTATAAGTCATCACTATTTATCATACATAACTTCTAAGAAGTTATTGGTGTGAGTCAGGATTCGATCGCACGCCCTCTTGTTTCGACCTCCTGACCACTGAATCGACTAGTACTATACTAATCACACATAACTTACGAAAAGAATATGGAATAGTCATTGGTGTGAACCAAGGCAAATATTAAAACTACAGTCCTAAATATTGTAAGCTCTGCGGTGTTACAAATCACAACAATATTTTATTTTGCTGACCTTGAACTTGCGACCTCAGTATAATAAGCGCAGCGCTGAACCATAACTTGACATACGTCTTCAATGTCGCGGGTTCAAATCTGCATCGATATTTTTATACGGATTCTTCGTTAATTAATTCTTCTGGCGTGACCTTCTAATTAAATACCTCCTACGTGCGTCATGGCCTTAGAGTCCTACTGTCCTACGTCATTACGTTATTGCATGTGTTCATTTGGCATTCTTCTTACATGGTCGGATTACACATCTGCCACATCGAGGGAATAGCTGCGATGGGGATGAGAGGAAAAGAGGTATTCCTTTGGATACCACTCTACAAAAGAAAAACAGCATAATCCACTTTACGTCAAGTTTTTGAAAGGTCGCGGATATTTTACTGGTCGAGCCGGCCCATTTATGGAGAGCGCCTACGTGCTGCCATTATAACAAACTTTAGGACTATATCGCGTTTATTCATTACCAATTTTATTAATTTCCCGACGTTTCGAACTCTTTACAGAGATCATTTTCACGAGTGTATCTCTGTAAAGAGTTCGAAACGTCGGGAAATTAATAAAATTGGTAATGAATAAACGCGATATAGTCCTAAAGTTTGATTTAGTGTCATGAACGTGATTCGCGAAAATCTTAGAGATAAATATTATCAGTCTTATTTCTGTCGATATATGTCGCAATTTGCATCCTTTTAAGCGACTTTAGCACCAGAGGTTGTCAAATATTTTGTCCCGGCGAATATTGGCACACACAGAGCTATACATTTTATTGTCATTGATTTCGGATCATGTTGAAGCTCAAAGTATAAACGAGTAAACAAAAAGTGTATTATTAGACACTGACCTCCAAAACGGCTGGGTTGGTTTTGACAGATCTATCTCTACCAACATATAACACGGGAGTAAAGCAAAGTTTTACATATGTAATCAGATTCCGTATAGAAAAGATTAAATAAATATATCGAAACCGTCATGATGAGCGCTGTAGGAAATCTCTGTTTAGAGGAACTCTCAAAATAAGAAAAATACTAACAAAACCCCAAAAATATTCTTTGTAAAATCACACAGACGGACATTTTTATAGGAAAAGGGGGGGTATACGAGCAAAGACTGGGCTAGGAAGGGCACACACAACAAAAGTGGTGGTGGGGTAAAAAGAAACACAATTTCGTAGAGTATACATATATTAAAAGAACACAATATTACAATACATAGTAGTGACACATAATAGGAAAATTATATAAAACATAACAACACGCCTTTTTCTACCCGAAGGTGTAGGCAGTGGCTGTTAAGCCTTGACTCGCCGTTATGTTTACGTCTCAAATGGTGGCGAACCTATTGCCATACCGGGCACAAAGGTTTTAGTCATCGATATTTATCAAACATAACTTTCGAAATTATTTTCGAAAAGTCATTGATGTGTGCCAGGATTCGAACCCGCAACCTCTGGATTCAGAAGCCTTGTGCACAACCACTGGACCACCGAGACTATAAAAATTATAAAAGTATATATTAATTAAAATTAGGACAAATGAAAAATTACACCCTGTATATCATTCACGAATCAATGTCAAAGTTGCCAAAGCCTCAATTTAAAGATCATCTAACAAACTGTACGTATTTCACCCCCTACCCCTTTACCCCACCCCCCTTTCCACTATCGCCTTTCCGAATCAATCAATTATTCAGACACATGGGCATAATCTCTCAATAGTTCATTTACATAAAAAAAGCATTCACCAATATTGGATTAGGAAAATTCTCGATAAATAAGTATTGTAAATATTGTCGGTTATTTTCCTAATTTTAACAATTATTCATAAATCAAAAACCAAAATGATTAGTCATAAAAATATAGTAATGATAAATAGTGATTTCTAGTTTTATAAATTAATAAACTACTTTGATATCTGTAGTTTAACGTAAAAAGTTGACATATAATTTTCATATATAATCTAAAAAAAATTAAGCCAAAAAAATGTTATAAGCACAGAAAAAGCACAAAAACACGATACCATACTCATTTAGTTATTATATTAAGATACAGTCATAATATATATGTAATGATGAGACAATAGTTTAATAATGCTTTTTTTGTTAAGCAAATTTAACAAAAAAAGCGTTAAACAAATTTATTTTTGCTCATTAATTGAGTGACATACTGTTATATATTACATACATATATAACACAACACCAGGTCCCTTGCGGATTAGACAGAGTTCTAGTAGACAAATCACTTTTCATCCATAATATGTGATTTTTGAGAGAGGGGCAATTAACATGGGGTATGGGGAAGGAAAAGAGAAAAGGGGTATGACTCCAAATAAGTCTCTCACCGAACAAAAATCGGCTTGAGCCATTTTACGTCGATTTTCTGAGATGTCGTCACCACAATTAAACACAAATATAACGTCAGCATCGACACATTACATATCTTAACATATAGTGTACGCTTACAGCAGTACGTCCAATAACACTCATACCTACGAGTAATATCACTTCCAGTGTTCAAAATTTTCTTTATTTTATGAACAATAGTATAGTACAATAAAAATGCCTACTTTTAATTTTAGAGAGAAAAATAATAAAATCTAAGCCTCGATCAAGTCAAAACATAAAATAATTTCTATTTTAAGTATTATTGAAGTGAACCTTCTTATGCGACCTACAAAAGCCAAACGCATTTAACGGCCACCCTCCTACACGAGGTTTCTACAATATTTTTTTTTTAATTATACCTCGTTGATTAAACTTGACATAAATATTATCATATACTTTATAGGTTTTACTGAAAAGTTATTATATATAAATTTAAACGTATTACTATCGAAAAGTAGTAAATAATTTAGTAAAGTATGTGCGGGAATTTAGTAAAAAACTAACTAGATTCGCGTTTCAAGGTTGATACAAATTAGAAACTAAACTAAAAACGGCGTAAAATATATTGCCTAATTAATCAGAAACTATTGTAGACTTTAATTAAAATTAATAATCAATCACTATAATAAAAATCTAACATATATTTTTTTTGTTGTTTTTATATTTTATTTAATCAATACAATTTTCAATCACGCATAAATAAATAATATGATGAGAAACAAACAAGTTGACACAAAATAATATAGTATTTTATATGTATATAATTTAATCAATACGATAAGTAAAACTATATTACAACACAAGTAATACATTGGGGTTACTTTTCGCTGTTTTAAGTTCAATAAAGGTTTTTTTTTTACCTTTTTTACCTTTTTTGGTGATGATTTTTGCAAAACAATTTTACAATTTTTGTAAATGTTTTATGAAACAAGTCGTATATTTATACGTAGAACATGCGACTATGTTGTAACATCTTGTCGAGCACGTGCAAACGTTGCGGTGCCGCTTCCAAGTTTGCGTTATTAAACTGGTCTCCACTGCGAATTAAAAAAAAACAATTTAAATTACTAATAATATACTAACATTTTTTTTTATGGGATAGGAGGGCAAACGAGCAGGCGTGTTACCTGATGGTAAGCAACCAACGCCGCCCATGGACACAGGCAACACATATAGTGTTACTATTGCATTGCCGACCTTTAAGGGATAAGGGAAAGGAAAGGATGGGGAAGAGGGTGTGGGCCTCCGGGTACCTCTCTCAAACGAAACGAAACGCGGCATGAGCCACATTACGTCGATCTCAGAGGTGGTGGTATTTCACCGGTCGAGCCGGCCCATTCATGCAGCGAAGTGCTTGGCTCTAACTAGCTAACCTGGTTGGTAAACTTTGTATCGCTTCAGACAGTCGAGCGAGGTGCGCGTAGTATGTGGGCGCGGGGAGGGAGAGTGTGTATTACGTACTGGGTGAGCGATCTGGCGCGCAGACAGGCGAGGTGCGCGTAGTATGTGGGCGCGGGGAGGGAGAGTGTGTATTACGTACTGGGTGAGCGATCTGGCGCGCAGACAGGCGAGGTGCGCGTAGTATGTGGGCGCGGGGAGGGAGAGTGTGTATTACGTACTGGGTGAGCGATCTGGCGCGCAGACAGGCGAGGTGCGCGTAGTATGTGGGCGCGGGGAGGGAGAGTGTGTATTACGTACTGGGTGAGCGATCTGGCGCGCAGACAGGCGAGGTGCGCGTAGTATGTGGGCGCGGGGAGGGAGAGTGTGTATTACGTACTGGGTGAGCGATCTGGCGCGCAGACAGGCGAGGTGCGCGTAGTATGTGGGCGCGGGGTAGGAGACCGCCCGCATGCAGCGCGAGTACAGGTGGCACAAATAGTATGTGAGCTGCTCCACCTCGTCGTCGGGGATACGACCGTCGTTACACACCGCGTGGTATCTGGTCGGGCGCGCTGTGCCCTTGATGGCTTGGTGGGACACCTGCATAAACACATTGTCGTTATTACTCGTGTAAAAATATTTTAATTTAGTAAACTATATTTTAAATGTTCTACGAACCAAATAGAAGTCCAATTCGGATGCGTGCACGATATCAGTGTCTACGACGGTGCCAGGTTCCACATTGAATTTTGTGTTCGGAGCCTTTTTGAAGAATCTGAAAACGAAGAAGTCAACAATTACTAAGCGCATAGTAAGTAAGTCACACAATATTTGAGGATTACCATCGTCGTGAGTTGAATGCAAAAATAGTGCCAATTACAGCTGTCTATTTAAACTGTAGGATTCCCTAGAACAGCGTTAACGAGAGACCAGAAGGTAGACGTCAGAAGTATCCGAGGTGAAGCCAACCTGCACCACGGGTATATCGCGAAAGTTTCACATCCCATTGCAGTCTGCAGACCTATACCTCCTCGTGACGATTGCGTCCGTGTTTTCTTGTTTCACGGACGCACTTTCCTCAAGCGCTCGTGTTAAGTAGTTCATTTGAAATAATAAGTTAAATTGTACTTGTTGACTATTTTAAGTGTCTGTGAAGACCTATGAAAATAAAACTTATTTTGACTTTGACTTTGGCTATAGTGCCACATACGGCGGTGACTCGCAGTACGCAGTAGCATAGTAGTAGGCACGTGAGGGTCAACAACCACGTTTTCACGCAGTGGTCCAATAGATCCCAGATAGGCGTCTACATTTACCGCGTATCCATCCCTCTGGATAAGAATTCAACAGAACATCCGACAAGAAAGGTCCACATCACCACATTAACACATTTGGAATGCACATGGGAGCAGTAACTATCTGTGATATACACGGCAAGAGCAAAGTCATGGACAGATCTACCTGCGTGATTCAAGCCAATGGCTGCAGTTGTGTACTTGGATCACCGAGTACAAAAATGCCAGCCATTTGCACTTAGTCCACGAGAGTCTGTTTCGATAATGAGGCTACCGATCCGCGGTACAAGCAAATGCGTCAATTTGTACACAGGTGATGAGGTGTCAGCTAGAGAGGCTTGGCTTGTTGTTTGTCATCCCGAGCTGATGACGCACTACAGGCATATTAGAATGCTGATACTGCAAAAGTACAAGTTTAATGTGGCAGAGAGTGCCGTGAATTCGTTGTGTTTCGTCAGGCCAGCTGTTTATAAGATTGAAATGAAAGTTGATGAAAAATTTCCCTTCACCAGCAGACGAGAGACAGCTTGAACATACGCTATAAACACCAGACCGTGGACGCTTAAAGTGGAATCCTTCACCGCAGTGACTACTGATACCCTGCTGGTCTCCTTGAGAGGGGGGAAGGGCGAGGCCTTCGAATAACTCAATCACCAAAAACGCAACAAAAAGCCACCTTACCGCCACCTTTCTGAGAAAACGTGGTATTTAACAGGGCATCAAGCCCGCCCATTCGACGACGACGACGGGCCTCGTGACGCATTGGTGAAACTACCGGCTGCAGCAATGAGGTCGGGGGTTCGATTCCTACCCGAGCACAAATATTTGTGACAAACATGAATATTTGTGTGGTGTCTGGGTGTTTTTCTATGTATTATAAGTATGTTTTTACAAAAGAAAAGTATTGTGTCCATAACAAGCATTTAGTTGCTTAGCTTGGAACTAGAGGGCGCTGTGTGTATTGCGTCCCAGATATTATTATTATTATTATTCATGCAGAGTCTTCCTTAACTATACCAGTGTTTAAAATTTATATAATGAGCCACTTTACGAAAACAACAGAAAAACATAAAAAAATATACTTGATAACCTAAATCTTACCTAGTATGATGTCTCTTCTGCACAAGTAAAAAGAGAACCTCAGGTTTCTTTCCAGGACCAGCTAAGCGAGCATACGCCGCGTGCACAGCGGCAAGTTCACTATTCATCACCTACAATAATAATAAAATATAACCTAATAATAATCCTAGACATACATACTCCTGCCTCTATCTGGAGTTTTTAATTAAAAACAAAAATTTATTTATCTCGTCCACGTAAAAATCAACCAGATCAAATGTATTTTATACATATAAATAAAATTAAAGTTTTTGCTGTCTGTAATATTGAAATAACCGCTTTCTACATTACATTCAAGTACATTCACGAGAATTTATATACAGAGCATACATCTGTTTTTTTTTTTCAATTTTTGTCCCTCTGTCTATTTGTTCAGGCTAATCTCTGAAATGGCTGGACGTGACTTTTATTGCCTGGGGTAGCTGGTGTAATAAGGAGTAACTTTGACTACTTTTTTCAGAAAAAAATATTTTATTTATTTATTTATTGCTTAAGAGGCGAAACAGAGTTCGCCGGGTCAACTAGTCAAAAACACATATCAGTCAGTATATGCTATTTAAAGTATACATAACTTCACGCCTTTTTCTACCCGAAGGTATAGGTAGTGGTTGTTAGGCCTCGACTCACCGTTACGTTTACATCCCAAATGGAATGGTGTGAACATATTGCCATACTAGACACAAAGTTTTTAGTCATCGATATTTATCACACATAACTTCCGAAAACAATTTTGAAAAATCATTGGTGTAAGCCAGTATCAGGATTCGAACCCGCGACTTCTGGATTCAGAAGCGGGGTGCTCGACCACTGGACCACCGAGACTATTAAATTATATATAAATTAAATAAAAGTATATATTTAATACTAGCTGACCCGGCGCACTTTGTTCCGCATCAAAAGTAATAAATAAGTAAATATGGATATTAAAAAGTTCAATTTGTGCTATTTATCGGTGCCGATAAATACGGCACGCATTTTGGCGCAACGCAACTGCTATGTCCCACTATGTTAATAATACTGTAATATCTTCGTAAATATTCGTTTAAATTACATACTGTAGTGGGCCATTTGGATCTATATTAAAAGCACCATCTATTTAAGACACTTAACTGGATGAAATTAATGCTGTAATGTTTAAATTGCTTCGTAAATAAGCCATTATTTCTCGTAAAAAGTAAAAAAATAAAAATGGCCATTGTGGGTTATACTTAAGAGATATACATATGCCCTCGCGGACTTTTTTGTAGACCTTCTGAAGGTGTTTAATAATGTAGAACATTGTTTTGATCTATCACTTAGGGTTCAGCCAGCATTTGCAATTAAAGTGCTAAATCTCGAAAATTATCATTTTTTATTTGTTTCTAAGATTTTCGCGAATCTCATTCATTGATCAAAACAACTTTTAGGATTGTATCGCGTTTATTTATTATTTATTTATATTTATTTCCCGACGTTTCGAACTCTTTACAGAGATCATTTTCACGAGTAACGAGTTTTTTTTATCATTTTTTCTTTACATCATATATGGATTATAGATCAAAACCACCCAGTTAACACCCTCTAACTAGTAAAAAAACCGCATCAAAATCTGTTGCGTAGTTTTAAAGATTTAAGCATATAAGGGGACAGACAGCGGAAAGTGACTTTGTTTTATATTATGTAATGATTAGACAATATATACCTGAACGAACTGCCCCTCGGAGACACCATCGCGAAAGACGAATATCTTAATGGGCAAACGTCCCATATTCCGTTCTCGGAACACCCTCAAATGATCCACCATCATGTCTTCGAAATCCACAATCATCTCTTTCTGCAAATTAAATTATTTATACAATGTCAATTATTACCATTCTTAAGGTCTATTTTATTATTTTTGATCACAATCATAACATAACTTTGATTCTCTCAACAACCAATTGTTAAGAAATTATCTATCACACTAAAACACTGCCACAACCTACATAGATTTCTTCTTTACTTTTTTATTTCTTCTACCACAGTTTTTAAGTTTATAATTATTTTATAAGGATCATAGTATTAATTAGGGGGCGTCCATAAAATACGTGAGGTGTTTTTTTAAATTTTCTGTCCCTCCCGCCCCCGTTGGTGATATGTCGTGAGATTTTGTTCAACCCCCTTCCCCATCCCCCAATCTCACGTGAGAGTGGTATAAAATAAATATGGTGGTTTGACATTCAGTAGATGTATAACGTCGAAGTATTGAATGAAATTATTTTCTTTTGAACGAATTAGTAAATAATCTTTATCAAATTCAAATTCAAAATATCTTTATTCCATAGACTTTACAAAGTACTTAGAATCGTCACATAAAAAAACATTCACGGAGCTTAGATTCCCTTTCATCACACTGTCTTGAATGTGAAAGCGAATCTAAGTGCCAGTTCCGGCGTCAAGGCTTCTTGAGAAGAACTGGCAAGAAACTCAAGGCCGACTCTTTTCAAATATCCAGTTTAACAAATAGTGATAAGTACAATCAATACAACACAAAAGGAGCAGTTCAATTCCAAACTTTTTTATCGTTTATATAGTCTGCGATACATTAATAAGCCCTTTGATATAATCTACTTTTAATATAATTTTTAAATTTCCCCATGGATAATTCAATCGCGTCGTTTGGAAGTTTATTGTAAAAGCGTATACATTGACCTGGGAACGAGTTAGAATTTTTATGGAGCCTAGTAGTGGGCACAGCGAGATTGTTTTTATTTCTTAAATTTAGTTTATGAACATCACAGTTTTTCTTAAATTTAGTTTTATATTTATGAACATAAATAAGATTTTCATAAATATATTGTGAATAAAATGTCATAATTCTTATTTCTTTGAATTTATTTCTTAGTGTATCCCTGGGACTCATCATATAGATAGAACGAACGGCTCGTTTCTGCAGCACAAAAACTGAATCTGCATCCGCGGCACTACCCCAAAGCAATAAGCCGTACGACATAATGCTGTGGAAATAGCTAAAATAAACTAAACGCGCAGTATCAACATCGGTTAGCTGACGTATTTTCCTTACAGCGTAAGCTGCTGAGCTTAGTCTGCCTGACAACGTTTGTATATGTGGGCCCCATTGTAATTTAGAATCTAATGTTATACCAAGGAAGACAACCTCATTGACCAATTCCAATCTCTCATTGTCCATCACTACACTGGTTGTTACTTGTTTAACATTTTTTGTAAAAAATTTAACATATTTGGTTTTATTACTATTTAAAAGCAAATTATTAGCACTAAACCAGTTTACAATTTTTGAAAGAGCATTCTTTACATCGTCAATTACTGTCTGTTGTCTATTTACCTTAAAAACTAAAGAAGTGTCATCTGCAAACAAAACTATTTCATGATTATTTTTTATCGTATTACAATTTGGATTAAATGGACCAAAATAGTTTTTTTTCTGTTTAAATCAGAACAAAGATTGCGTGATAATTGTCGAGACCCTCTCTCTCCCTAACGTGAGATTATATGAGATCTGACTAGATCCCCCCCCCCCGTAATAATCATAGGTTGGAGTAGGTAGAATGATTTAAGGTCGTTTAAGTCAAACGTGGAGACCCTCGCTGACCGCGTCGAAAACAAGATTGTCAGGAAGAAAATCGGACTGAAAGAGTGTCGGTGTAAAAGTTAGAAAGGGCATGCTCCGATGGTTCAGACATGTAGAAAGAATGGTTGATGCAAGATTGACTAAGCAGATACATAATGCAAAAGCGGATGGATGGAGGAGTCGAGGACGGCCAAGACAGACATTCCATGACCAAATAGAACGTGTTCTGGAGGAAGGTGATGTTAGGAGCCTCAAAAATCGACGCGCGTGCATGAAAAGCGTTATGAAAGTCAACGAAGCGAGTGAGGTGTGTAAGAATAGTGCCCTATGGCGCTCCGTTCTCTCTGCCTACCCCGCAAGGGATTTGGCGTGAAGTTATGTATGTATGTAAGTGAGTAAAATGTAAAAAATAAAACAGTTACCTTCGGTGTCTGAATACTCAATTCGATATTATACATGTAACACTTCGGATCTATAGAAGCAGTGACTGCTGCAATACTAGGAATATTGGACTGAAACAAACAAATAAGATAATAAGAAACAAAGCATTTTCTCAATTATATTAAAATATTAATAGTAATATGTCGTGGGTTCGAATCCGGGCTCACGCCAATGACTTTTCGAAATTCTTTTTGTGAGTTGTGTGTGATAAATATCGATGATTGAAAACTTTGTGCCCGATTTATCTTCCTCCATCTATTCCAATTGGGACTTAATCATAACAGCCGCTGCCTAAGCCTTCGGGTAGAAAAAGGCGTAAAGTTATGTTGTTATGTTTAATAAATTTTGTTTCTTTTTTTTAACTAATAATTTAATTATTTATCACACTTGACTTCCGAAAACAATTTCGATAAGTCATTGGTGTGAGCCAGTGACAGGATTCGAACCCGGACCTCTGGATCAGAAGCCGTGAGCTCAACCACTGGACCACCGAGACTATTAAGCTAAGTGCGATAAATATCGATGACTGAAAACTTTGTGCCCGGTATGGCAATAGGTTCCATTTGAGACATAAACATAACGGCGAGACGGGCTTAGCCGCTGCCTACACCTTCTGGCAACAAAGGCGTGAAGTTATGTTATGTTATTATAATTATACCACAGGTTAAAGTTACGAAGTGTTAATATCGTATTTTTAAAGTCCTCAGTCAGTGAGTCCATAAAGTCAGTTTCCGTGCATTAGATGACAGAGGACTTACCTGATCAGGAGATGGATGTGTAACATCAGCACCAACAATCATCACTCCGCCAGATCTCAAACATTTTGGCAGGGCCTGGTCTTCAATTGCTTGATTGATACCCATCAGCTTTGAGTTCACCTGTTGAATAGTTAATAGTCAATTGAAACGCCAAGCAGTTCGCTGCAAGAATGGGCCAGCTAGGCACAACCTCTCGACGTTAAGTGGCACATGTCGCGTTTTTTTCGTTGAGAAACGTATCTGGAGGCCCACTCCTCTTCCTATGCCACTTCTTATGGGGCTGGCAACACCATCTGGGTAGCAGGTGCCCATCGGCGGAGCTAAAGCTGCTTATTATCAAGTCGGGACGGGAAAGGAAGGGAAGGACGGGCTTTGTCGTTTGCCCAACAGCAAAAAAAAATAGAAGCATATGATGTTTTAAATACAGTACTTTGAGTAAGATATTCTTTGCGGTCATCGGGTTCATACGGCATACGGTCGCCTCCTTGATGCATTGTGTCAACATTCCCACTTCACGCTCAGCCATTTTTTTCACCTGTAAACAATATTAAAATATGTTTCTCTTTGTGAGTAGAATTAACCCTTCTTCTCTTAAAGATATTTTAGTTGTATACGAATAATTTTACGTACGTACGTATACGAATAGTTTTAATTTTAATTTGGTTGGATCTTAATTGTGATTGTCGAGTATTCTGTTTGCTACACCTTTTATTCACCAACCTACTGATTTGTTTTCAGTAGTAATAATAATATTGTTATTTATTTCAAATGGTTTGAAAAGAGTATTTGGCACATGAGTTTCTTGCCCGATTCTTCTCATGATAGCCCCTACACTCGGAATCGGGCCGCTTGTGGCGATTGCGTCCGTGTCTTTTTTTGTTCCACGGAGGCACTTTCCACAAGCGCTCGTGTTTGTTTTTATTTTATTAAATTTTAAATCATAATGTTATCTGTACTTGTTGAGTATTTTTAAGTGTCTGTGAAGACCTATAAAAATAAAGTTATTTTGACTTTGACTTTGACTTTGAATATGATCGAAGCATGTCAAGTAGATGATGACAATAATATCTTAATAATATCTTGGACACAATACACACAGCGCCCTCTAGTTCCAAGTTAAGCAACTAAATGCTTGTGTTATGGATAACTAGATAACGGGTATTACTACATATATACTTTTCTTTTGTAAATACATACTTATAATACATAGAAAAACGCCTTTCATGTTTGTCACAAATATTTGTGCTCGGGTGGGAATCGAACCCCCGACCTCATTGCTGCAGCCGGTAGTTTTTACCAATGCGCCACGAGGCCCGTGATAAACATGTTTTATTAGGTAAACTTTCATCATCATTATCATCAGCCTTCATAGCCCATCAGCTAACATAGCTCCCTCCATAGCACGCTGAGCGACTTTGAGCTTTGTTATGAGGCCGACATTCAAAGACCACGTCTCAGTTCCGTATGTCATCACTGGTAACACACATTAGTCATAGACCTTGGACTTATGGCACTTGGGCTTTTGGAAGAGAAGATTTCCCTTAGTTTCCCGAATGCTGCCCAACCTAGTTGGACTGTTTGTCCTAGGTAAACATAGTGTACATGGGCAGCGTTAGTTGCTTACCATCAGATACGGATACGCCTACTCGTTTACCCCCTTATCTCATAAAAGAAACTTACCAGGTGATACATATCCTTGGGTTTCGCCGCGACCACAACAAACATGAAATTGATGCCATTGTCTTGAGCGTTGCGCAGTATGCTGGACAGTGCAGTTAATTTAACATCAAACTTGACAAGTAATGGTTCGGTTACTTGCATACCCATCTGTCTGGCGGTACTGGAAATCTGAAACAAATTTAATACAAAATGAGATTCATGATAATATTATTTTGTAAAAGTCTCGGTGGTCCAGTGGTCGAGCATACGGCTTCTGATTCAGCCACGCAAATGTAAGACTATCTGTGTCGCAAGTGTCCATGGGCGGCGTTAGTTGCTTACCGTCAAGTAACACGCCCGCTGGTTTCCCCCCCCTAACCTATAAAATAATAATAATTCATTATAACAGTCTTTTAAAATAACTGTTCCCTGTAAATACAAGTTCCAGGTGTGATCAGGTCAATCAAATATTGTAACATATAACTTACCATTTGTATAGCAGAGGAAAAGTCAGTTCCAGGTCTCGCATCGATGGCAACAAAACCCCACGCCTGAAGGGGCTGTGCTTTCAACAGTGATCTGGCTTGCCAGACTCCATTTCTGAAATTGTTCATATTATTTTTTAATAATTGGTTGGGTCTGCAAATTTACACAACAAAAAAATCATTGGTGTGCTGGACATGACATGCTCTAAAATAAATATTTATTTATTAAATTTGACTATAAATCAATATTATTATCAATATTAATATTAATATTATCAATATACAAATAAATCAATATACAAATATTGATATTAATATTATCAATATTAATATCAATATTTATTCCACACGGATGACCAAGCCAACGAGACACAGCGATGATGACCACAGAGCCCCGCTAACGCGTCACTATAGTGAGGACATTCCCGATGTCACTGAAAGCGAGATTAGTGCGGCTCTCGGGCAACTCCAGAACAACAAGGCACCCGGTGATGACGGAATTACTACAGAGCTTCTAAAAGCCGGCGGGACTCCTATCCTAAAGGAATTAGCAAGCCTTTTTAATTCCGTCATACACCAGGGCATAATACCACAGGCTTGGGGCAGGAGTGCGGTGGTGCTGTTCTTCAAAAAAGGTGATAAAACCTTACTGAAGAATTACAGACCCATCTCACTCCTGAGCCATATCTACAAGTTGTTCTCGAGGGTCGTCACGAATCGTCTCGCTGTAAAACTCGACGAATTCCAGCCTCCGGAGCAGGCCGGGTTTCGAAAAGGCTTTAGTACGGTGGACCACATCCATACTGTTCGGCAGATTGTACAGAAGACCGAAGAGTACAATCAGCCGCTGTGTATGGCATTCGTGGATTATGAAAAAGCCTTCGACTCCATCGAAACTTGGGCAGTTCTGGATGCATTGCAGCGATGTCGGATTGACTGGCGTTATATCGAGGTGTTGAGATGCTTGTATGACACCGCCACGATGGCTGTCCAGATACAGGACCAGGTGACGAACTCTATCGAGCTGAATCGAGGTGTAAGACAGGGAGATGTCATATCTCCCAAACTCTTCACCAACGCTCTAGAGGACGTCTTCAAGACCCTGGATTGGACTGGACAGGGTATCAACGTGAATGGTGAGTACATCTCACATCTTCGGTTTGCCGACGATATCGTTGTAATAGCAGAGTCGCTGGAACAGTTAAGCGGAATGCTGCGCAGCCTGGACGAGTCCTCCCGGCGTGTCGGTTTGGGCATGAACTTGGACAAGACCAAAGTCATGTTCAATGAACATGTCGTGCCCGGACCGATAAGCGTCGAAGGGTCAGTTCTCGAAGTCGTAAACAAATACGTCTACCTAGGCCAAACTATCCAGGTAGGTAGACGAAACTTCGAGAAGGAGGCCGAAAGGAGGATTCAGCTGGGTTGGGCTGCATTTGGCAAACTGCGTCGGGTCTTCAGCTCGCCTATACCGCAATGTCTGAAGACCAAAGTCTTTGACCAGTGCGTCCTACCGGTAATGACCTACGGTGCCGAAACGTGGACACTCACGGTGGGGCTAGTCCATAAATTTAAAGTCGCTCAGCGAGCTATGGAGCGGGCTATGCTCGGGGTATCTCTGAAGGATAAACTCAGGAATGAGTGTATCCGCCAGAGAACTGGGGTAACCGACATAGCTCGTAGAATAAGCTCGCTGAAGTGGCAATGGGCTGGTCATATCTGCCGAAGGACCGACGGTAGATGGAGCAAGAAGGTCATTGAGTGGAGACCGCGTCTTGGTAAACGTAGCGTAGGACGCCCACCAGCCCGATGGTCAGACGACCTCAGAAAGGCTGCTGGAAAAGACTGGATGCGGAAGGCAGAGAATCGGATGTTGTGGCGCACATTGGGAGAGGCCTATGTCCAGCAGTGGACTGCAATAGGCTAATGATGATAAATCAATAAAAGAATAGATATCATAGTTAGAATACATTTGGCACTAGCAAAGCAAGAAAAATACCGCATAATTAATAACAGTAAAAAAAAAAAATTTAGAAACCCACCTGGGCCTTATACTCTCACGACCCACATCCAAGGATGGTGGGTCCAAAATTTTTGAAGTCACTTCATAAAACTGTTCGGATATACTCAAACCAAAACTTTTGAAATCGGGATTTCTGGAATAATTCATCTGCAACATAACAAAAAAATTATACAATAATTTCTTCATGCCATTTTGCATCTGAAGGTGTAGGCAGCGGCTTTTTAGTCTCGACTCGCCGTTTTTGTATGTCTCAAATAGATTAGGTGGGGGAAACCTATCGCCATACCGGGCACAATGATGAAGAAATCGATCCTACGAATTCATGATCCAGAAGCGGGGACCTTCATCACTGAACCATCTAGATACATTTTTATAATTAGTTCATTTTATTTGCTTTGAATTTTTTAGTGATTTAATGTATACGAATCAAATAGTATTATATATAGTATTATACTCACACTGGAGATGACTTCCTTAATCTTTTCCATACGTCTGTCAGGTGGTGTTGCCGCTTCCTTCACCATCTTGGCAACTTGAGTATCATTCAGTTGCCTGGACAACGGCTAAAATTATAAAAACCAATTACAATTGAAAAAAAAACTGCTATGCACTGCATTACAATATCTAAAATACATAACTTGTCTGGCAGAGAACGCATAACACATGGACTACTTCTACTTAATTTAATGTATTCTTGACGTAATATAAAACTTGCATTTTCTTATTCTTATATTATGTAACAGATGGAGACAGATGGAGTAAGACGTTGGGCGGTGGAGTGGAGACCACATCTTGGTAAGCGTGGCGTAGGACGCCCAGCAGCCCGATGGTCAGACAACCTCAGAAAGGCTGCTGGAAAAGACTGGATGCAGAGAGAGATACAGGCAGAGAATCGGATGTTGTGGCGCACATTGAGAGATGCCTATGTACAGCAGTGGACTGCAATAGGCTGATGATGATGTAACATAACTTCACGCCTTTTTCTACCCGAATGTGTTAAGCCTCGACTCGTCGTTATGTTTGCGTCCCAAATGGAATAGGTGGCGTATATATTGTCATACCGGGCACAAAGTTTTCAGTCATCGATATCAATCACACATAACTTTCGAAATTAATTTCGAAAAGTCAATGGGTATTTGGATTTAGTATTTATTTAGTGTGACTATTTGGACTTATATTATGTTTATTCTAATTAAAAGATAGCATAGGAGCCGTCCATTAATCACCTGATCGTTTTCAAGCATTTTTTAACCCCTCAACTCCTTATTGATATGTGGTGAGATATAATATGTTATATAAATACGTGAATAAATACGCTATATATTACTACAACACCCCGCGCTTCCAAGCGTCGCGTAATTAATGGACGGCCCCACAGATTATATCTGTGGGGCCGTCCATTAATTACGCGACGCGGGAGATATTTATTTATCACTAACTCTGCCTGCGTTTTCGATAGCTCATCTGCACATAAATCTTTTAGAATAAATAATTACCTGTCCATAGCACACTTCCAGTAATTCCATGGGGAAATAAATGGTCTTATCTCTTGGACCGACCCAGACGCAGTTCAGATATGGATATTGGATACTGTAAAAGACGAAAGAGATACTCAAGACTTTTTAATTAACTCTTAATTGGTATTCCAAGACTTTGAGATGGCTTAGATTAAATACTTTTGGAGTTATGAAGCAATGAGTTATAGAATACCTATCGGAATGTATGTATGGTGTCCAGTTTATTTTAATAGGCTCCACCATCTATAGCCCATATGTTATTTCATCACATTCAGACATAGTTGCTGCTCTCTATCGCGTGTTACGGGCGTGAAGGTACACAAAGAATGTAACATTGAGAGCAGAACTTCAAAAAGTCACATTCATGTCATCAACTATGATGGACCTCATGGTGCATTGGTGAAACAAGCGACTGCGGATTCGAGGTCGGCGGATTCAACTCCCAACCGAGTACAAATATTTATCATAAGCATGAATGTTTGTATGGCGTCTGCGTGTATTTCATATTTACAAAAGAAAAGTTATCTAGTTTCCATTGCACAAACATTACTTGCTTAGCTTGGAAAACTAGAGGGCGCTGAGCGTATTGTGCAAAAAATATTATATATTACATTATTAAATATTTAATATTTGAACGCATACATACTTGTATCTTTTCTCCTTTGCATAATATTGGGCCACAGTTGTCTGAGCTGTTGAGCCGTTGGGTAGGTTCAAGAGGAACGTTAGTTTCCCTGGTGGAGCCACCAGTCCGTTGACAATGTATTCACGCCTTTGCCCAGCAATTGGGGTATCACCAACCATAAGTGCTGACACCTGTAAACATCAACCATTGATTACTCTGTAGTCTTCCGAGCCTGTGTCACCCACGTCCACTCCAACAAAGAAAATAAATACCCATAAATTACTAAACATTGGGGGCGTTGATGGCAGAAGGGTTTTTGATCCCATTGTAAAAAATTCAACTTTTGAGCAAAAAAATATTTGTGCTGAATAAAAAGTAGATTGTTGATATTTTCATAGAAATAGGTGTAGCCGTTTCAGAAGAGTCTGACAACATTTAGATAAAGTAATTAATTCGATATCAAAATTGTAAATAAAAATGATCATCCCAATAATTTCAACGGGGAAAGTGTCCTTGTCCAATGCGCACGTGTAGAGGGGAGACAATCATCAATCTACGCTATTTTTATCCGACTGCTTCAGAAAAAAGTTATTGGAATGTACTTTTCTTAGACCTGCTTCCCTAGGTTGGTGGAATTAACGAGATGTGACGTTATCTACCGAAATTCCTTACACACTAACACTCACAAATTCTGTAAAGTTTTCCCTTAATTTGTTTGTAATCAACAAACTCTAAGTTATAAATCAATTTAAATAATTCTTAAATCTACAGAACGCTTTTCTTTATACAGAAGATTGCTTTCCTCTCTTTTTGGAGCGGAGTAGCAATTAATATATTTTTCTTTACATACATAACTTCACGCCAAATCTCTTGCGGGGTAGGCAGAGAGAATAGAGCGCCATAGGGCACGATTCTTACACGCCTCACTCGCTTCCTTGACATTCATGACTCTTTTCATGCACGCACGTCGGTTTTTGAGGCTCTTAACATCACCTTCCTCCAGAACACGTTCTATTTGGTCATGGAATGTGTGTCTTGGCCGTCCTCGACTCCTATATCCATCCGCTTTTGCATTGTATGTCTGCTTAGTCAGTCTTGCATCAACCATTCTTTCTACATGTCCGAACCATCGGAGCATATTTACGTATTTTTCTTTACTTCATTATAAGATCAAACAGTATTTACCCTGAGACCCTTGATGAAGGTCTTGAATAGGTCAACCTCAGGGGGAAAGCGATCGCCCTGTCTTCCTTTTTGTGCATCAATATCCATATTTGGCCTCAGATTGAAAGCCTTCAGCGAGTCAATAAGTGTTTGATGTATTGGAAAACCTTTGTGGGCAACTATAAAAGGAAAAATAAAAATTGATTATATACATAGATTTATCATAAGACTGTAGTAGACTGGACATGTTAGTAAAAATGTCCTACTAATCATCACTGACAGCGCGACCGAGAAAAAGCGATTCTCAGGATGTTAATAATTCAACATATGGACAATAATTATGTAAAAGTTGACACTTGGAGACACTTTTTACGCACACATCGATAAGCCACTCACACATCAACAACCCATTATTGGTCTCGTTGTTTGGGTGACTATTGCCGATCTATTATTCTTATATCTATGATTAATACCCAACTGATTTTGATGATTTTTTGAAGTCACAGTCAGTTTTCAAATAACATCCTGGAAAAAAACTGGAAGGACAGTCACTTAACTAATTATAGTTTACGTATTTAATATTATAGAGTGCCTAAATTGGTTCATAGAATACCTTGAATAAGGAGGTTTTTGTTATGAACAACTTGGATCAGAGAAGTCATAAACAAACTCATAAGTCCATCTGTACTGTGTATAAAATTAAAATTTCTATTTGTACATACATAACCTTACACCAAATCCCTTGCGGGGTAGGCAGAGAGAGAACTGTAAAAATAAACTGTAAACTGTCTGTTTGTAATATTGAAATAAATGCTTTCTACTAGAAATATACGGTACAGGCACCAAAATAACATTTCTTTTTTTACAATTTTAGTTTGTCTGTTTGCTACTGTTTGTACCAGGTAACATATGTAATACGGAGCAACTTGGGCTAATTGTTGCTAAAAAAAATCAGAACAGAACTTCTTTCTTACTCAAAAGAAACAAAATTGGCGGTTCAGCTACTTTCTAATAAATACTGATTTTAAATCTTTATGCCTAGAATTTATAAAATGGTAAGCTGGCTGGTAATGGTATATGAAGAGACAAGTGGGATTAATCCCGAAGCATAGATATTCAGGTGTCCTAACGCTATAAACTTTTCCATAATTCTTTTTTCTGCCGTCAGTGGCGCTAAAATTTCGGACGCACCGATGATACGTACTATTATTATCATTACACGTAAATCCGCGTTAAAAATTAAATGCTTCTCGAAGCATGGCGCCCTCTAGCGTTCTTTCCCCTGAATGGAGAAGATTAGTTTAATATTAGATTTGAACTCCTGTACTTCATAAGATTGATTAACATATACGAACCTATTGTGATACATCTGGCACAACTTAAATTTGTCACCAAATATCTGACATAAATCTAGAATATTAATCATAGACAATGCTGTATATGTATTTACCGTCAATATTGATAAAGGCCTTGCTTGTGAATATAGCAGACTGGAAGAGTCCCGTCCACATTTCATAGCCGAAACCCAAATCCACGGGTTGATTGGGGCGCAGGAAGAATTGACGTCCAGCCTACAAAAGATGCAGAAATCAGTTTTATATAATCTATCTATACATATAAATAAAATTGTAAGTGTTTGTTTGTAATATTCTACCTTATATATATATATATATATATATATATATATGGTACATTCACCAAAACAATATTTTTTTACATTTTTCTGTCTGTTTGTTCTTTAAACCGATTTTGATGGGACTGATACTAAACAACAAGGGTCTATACTAATCCCTGGTCTGGTCTGGTTTATTAAGACTATACAGTGGTAAAGCCAAGTAGTTCGCTGCATGAATGGGCCGGCTCGACCGATAAAATACCACGACCTCTCAGAAGATCGAGTGGCTTATGCCGCGTTTCGTTCGGTGAGAGATATACCCGTCGGACCATGCCCCTTCCCCATCCTTCCCTATCCCTTAAAGTTCGGCAACGCAACACTAACACTATATGTGTTGTTGTTGTGTTGTTGTCGGTGGGCGGCGTTGGTTGCTTACCATCAGTGACACGCCCGCTCATTTTATTTACCTTAACATATGATTCCAAAGTGCCTTGTCTCAATATAACGTCTATACATTGCACCTCTTCTGTGGGGTGCACGGTGGACGAACCACGTTCCTTCATGTAGCTGAAACACATAAATATAAATTTGAAATAAGGAAGGGTGTGGCAGTCGAGGACGGCCACGACTCACTTCCCATGATCAAATTGAACGTGCCCTTGAAGGTAATGGCTTAAAAGGCGACGAGCGTGTGTGCCATATGCCAGTTGTGAAAGGGGCCATTAATCACGCCATCTTCTTTAAGCACTTGTAACCTCGACATTTATCACACATAACTTCCGAAAGCCGATGATGCGACTTCTTGATTGAGAAGCCAGGTGTTCTTCTACCACCATTGATTATAGACAGACCACAGATTTTAATAAATTATTACCTCTTTTAAAATTAAAATTAATATGTGACGTAGTTTAAAATTAAGAAAAATAAACGTGTGGCATAAAAAATATCACGTGATTAATGGACGGCCCCTGAGTTGTGACTCGCTTGGATTGTAACCCTCCCTTCCCCGCTTCTCCTGTAACTACCCCTCAAGCTTCCCAGTTGCACCGTGGCTACATTAAAAAACAGCAGAAATGACAAATTTTCATAAATGAATTCTCATAAAAGAATAGTTTCGGTGGTCCAGTGGTCGAAAACACGGCTTTTGATCTAGAGGTGCGGGTTCGAATCCTGACACCTGCTCACACCAATGACTTTTCGAAATTGTTTTCGGAAGTTAAATGTGATAAATATCGATGACTGAAAACTTTGTACCCGGTATGGCAATAGGTTCGCCACCTATTCTATTTGGGACGTAAACATAACGGCGAGACGAGACTTAACAGCCGCTGCCTACACCTTCAGGTAACAAAGTCGTGAAGTTATGTTAAGTTATTTTCATAAATGAAATTGTGATATCTTATTGTGCATAATACAACTATGCGTCTATGATGTTACCGTCCCCAGGTCTCAAGCTATTACGCACAGGTAGTACTTAAACATGTTATAGCGAACGCTCCACCGAGCTACTAGCTCAGTTTTGTTTAGTTGCGGCATTTCTTGAAATAAAAATGAATGAATGAAATAATTATAGATTAACTAGCTAACCCGGCGAACTTTGTTCCGCATCAAAAGTAATAAATGGGCAAATTTTGGATATCATGAGGTTCAATTTGTGCCATTTATCGGCTTTAACTGCTGTCCCGCGATGTTAATACTGCAATATCTTCGAAAATATTCGTCTAAATTGCATGCTATAAGAGCCAGGACCATCTATATTACATGCACAATTTATTTAAGACACTTTAGTGTATGAAAATTAATGCTGTAATGTTTAAAATCACTTCGTAAATAAGCCACTATTTCTCGTAAAAAGTAATAAAATAAAAATGCCCATTGTTGGTTATCACTAAGAGATAGACATATGCCCTCGCGGACTTTTTCGTAGACCTTCTAAAGGTCTTTAGTAATGTAGAACATTGTTTTGATCTATCACTTAGGGTTCAGCCAGCGTTTGCAATTAAAGTGCTAAATCTCGAAAATTATATTTTTTTTTCTTTACAACATCATATATGAATTATAGATTGACACCGTTAACACCCTCTAACTATTGAAAAAAACCGCATCAAAATCCGTTGCGTAGTTTTTAAGATATGAGCATATAAGGGGACAGACAGCGGAAAGTGACTTTGTTTTAAAACTGTATAGACAAGTTATAAAAATGTAATTTTGTGTTATCCAATAACAGTATACATACCGTTGTATTTTAGACAAATCTACAACACCTGTAGCTTTCATAGAGATCGTAAATTTAACCATTTTCTTATTAATATCCTCAATCTGGACCTGAAAACAAAAATGAAAACTTACATACATACATAACTTCACGCCAAATCCCTTGCGGGGTAGGCAGAGAGAACAGAGCGCCATAAGACACGATTCTTACACGCCTCACTCGCTTCGTTGACTTTCATAACTCTTTTCATGCACGCGCGTCGGTTTTTGAGGCTCTTAACATCACCTTCCTCCAGAACACGTTCTATTTGATGAAAACTTGTTTTAAAATTTATTATTTTCATAAATAAAGAAGGGTAATAAGGGTATAATATATATCAAGGGGTCAAAGGCTATGTTTTAAGCGACATTTTTGCAACTTTACAGGAGAGCCATTTAAAGTTTGAAATTTTGAAAAAAAAATCATAACTTAAAAACTTCTTGAGCTATTTGATCGGGGTAAGCTTTGTTGAAATTCAATTAAAAATATCTAGATGCTGACGCTAATATTAAAGGAAACCGAGCTGTAATCACAAACATACGTGTCGCTTAACTCAAAGTGCCCTAAGCCCTTATTTTTCGGGGAATAGAAAAATGATTTAAGGGACTTTAAAACTACAATAAGCTTCAGGAAAAAACAAATAAGCGACAATGCATTATGTTTTCAGAGTAAGTCTATAAGAATGAAATGACACGACCCGGAATGAATTTAGCTATTAAACTACTATTAGCTATGTCAACTACAACTTTAGACTAAAATGACAAGGAGGCTTGCTTACTTACTTATTTATGTAACATATAAAATTGAAAATATAACGTTTGGTGTTCCATTTATTAACATATGAGGCTATAAACGGCTGTTAAAACAACCTGGATATAGCGCAATTGCCAAAAATCTCATGTTCTTTTATTAAAATAATAAATAGCTCTGGAGGACGTCTTCAAGACACTGGATTGGACTAGAGAGGGTATCAACGTGAATGGCGAGTACATCTCACATCTTCGATTTGCCGACGACATCGTGGTAATAGCAGAGTCGCTGGAACAGTTAAGCGGAATGCTGCGCAGAGTAGACGAGTCCTCCCGGCGTGTAGGTTTGGGCATGAACTTGGACAAGACAAAGGTCATGTTCAATGAACATGTCGTGCCCGGACCGATAAGCGTCGCAGGGTCAGTTCTCGAAGACGTAAACAAATACGTCTACCTAGGCCAAATTATCCAGTTAGGTAGACGAAACTTCAAGAAAGAGGCCGACAGGAGGATTCAGCAAGGTTTGGCTGCATTCGGCAAACTGCCTCGAGTCTTCAGCTCGCCTATACCGCAATGTCTGAAGACCAAAGTCTTTGACCAGTGCTTCTTGCCGGCGATGGCCTACGGTGCCGAAACGTGGACACTCACGGTGGGGCTAGTCCACAAATTTAAAGTCGCTCAGCGAGCTATGGAGCAAGCTACGCTCGGGGTATCTCT
Source organism: Euproctis similis (assembly GCA_905147225.2). Classification (NCBI taxonomy): domain Eukaryota; kingdom Metazoa; phylum Arthropoda; class Insecta; order Lepidoptera; family Erebidae; genus Euproctis; species Euproctis similis. The sequence continues at coordinate 14,739,170 of LR990114.1, read as the reverse complement.
GAAGGATAAACTCAGGAATGAGTATATCCGCCAGAGAATGTAACCGACATAGCTTGCAGAATAAGCACGCTGAAGTGGCAATGGGCTGGTCATGTCTGCCGAAGGACCGATGGTAGATGGAGTAAGAAGGTCATGGAGTGGAGACCGCGTCTTGGTAAACGTAGGGTAGGACGCCCACCAGCCCGTTGGTCAGACGACCTCAGAAAGGCTGCTGGTAAAGACTGGATGCGGAAGGCAGAGAATCGGATGTTGTGGCGCAAATTGGGAGAGGCCTATGTCCAGCAGTGGACTGCAATTGGCTGATGATGAACTAACGCAACATCAGTTAAAGTGTTTATTTAGTATAATAATTATAAAATAGAACAGTCTCAATTAGAATTTTATTATAATTATGCCTTCTTTTCATCTAAATGTTCTTTCAATTATCTTTTAAAGAATCAAACTTTAAACTTCAAAAAAGGGGGATTTCTTTACCCGCCTGATTTTTTGTCCCACATTTGGTTACACAGGCTCTTACTCTATAAACTTATCTTACCCTCAGAGGTATAACGTACAAAAGAATTAGTTTCCGTTTCTGGCTGCTTAATTTTGAGTGATTTAAATCACCTTATATCTACTTTTTAAAAGTTATCCGTGACGGGATAGTGGGGAAAATATTTAATTAAATAAACTCACTAACCACAGCGGCGAAGCGTTCATTTGCAGTTACATCCTTCAAGGGTCTTAGAGAATAGCAATTCTTCATCTGATCGAAAGCTATGAGATCTTTTGGAAAATACTGCTGTTTGAAGACCTTGAATGCTTTGGATAACATCTTCTTTGGCCTATCAGGGCTAAATGAGACGTCATATCTAGACTGTAATGAAAAAAAAATACATATACATATTTACAAGTCATACATGTCTATGGATATGAAATAAAATATACCTATATTTAATATTAAACTTACTATTTTCAATGGTTGGAATGTCATTTCAAGATAATTTGTCAGAATATTGAGTCTTGTGCATCTAACACTGTTGCCCGGAATTTTAGTAGGTATTTTGTAACGGCATAATACATTTTCACGAGGCGGTTTGGGCGCCAGCTGACTTATTTGTGTTTTTTCAATTGTTTGGGGTTTCTGTTGTTCCAAGTGAGCTTGTGGGGGAGCTGGGGCCTGTTGCCCTACAGGTTGATGAGCGGTTGAGTGCTGCTGGACAGCTTGAGGCTGCTGCTGCTGCGGGACAGTTTGAGGCAGCTGCTGCCCGACAGTTTGTTGGGGAGCTTGCGGTTGACCCCAGAAAGATTGTTGAGACGGAGGTTGAGGCTGCTGCTGCGGGACAGGTTGTTGAGGAGCTTGAGCTTGTTGCCAGAAAGATGGTTGAGGCGGACGTTGAGGATACTGTTGCCGGACAGCTTGTTGAGGAGCTCGCGGTTGGCCCCAGAAAGATTGCTGAGATGAAGGTTGAGGCTGCTGCTGCGGGACAGGTTGTTGAGGAGCTTGAGCTTGTTGCCAGAAAGATGGTTGAGGCGGACGTTGAGGATACTGTTGCCCGACAGCTTGTTGAGGTGTTTGAGGCTGCTGCTGCAGGACAGATTGTTGAGGAACTTGGGGCTGCTGACTAAAAGCCGGTCGAGGCGGACGTTGAGGCTGCTGTTGCCGGACAGCTTGTTGAGGAGCTTGAGGCAGCTGCTGCCCGACAGCTTGTTGAGGTGTTTGAGGCTGCTGCTGCGGGACAGATTGTTGAGGAACTTGGGGTTGCTGGCTAAAAGCCGGTCGAGACGGACGTTGAGGATACTGTTGAGCTTGTTGAGGAGCTTGAGGTTGGCCCCAGAAAGATGGTTGAGACGGAGGTTGAGGCTGTTGCTGCGGGACAATTTGTTGCGGAGCTTGAATTGATTGAGCAACTGGAGTAGCTGAAATAGCTGAGGTATCTGAAGATGCTGGAGTTTTCTTCTTTCTTGGTCGTTTTCTCTTTTCACCATGCAATTGTACTTCTTCCATTTTTTCAACAACCTCTGCTATAGGCTCCGGTTGAACTTCAGCTATTTGTGCTGGTGGCTCTGCAGAGGCCTGAGATTGTTCTGTTGACGACTGTGTAGTTGTTGATGATTGTCTTGAAGCCTCGAAAATCTGCTGCATTCTCTCTTTTTTATCTTTACGTTTTGATGCCTTACTACTACTACTGCTCGAGGCGACATTTTGGTTGTTCTCTTCTTCCGGAACCGGTGGAGGTGCCGGTTCTTGAGCCTCTTTTATAGATGATTCGGACTTCTGTCCTTTCTTTTTTCCTGTAAAACAAAAACAAAATAGAAGATTTTAAATATGGTGGGTATAATACAAGATAAATAACTTTACATAACTACTAATGAAACTTGTGACTGCATGAATGTTAATAAACATCATTTTTGGTTATGGAGTGGTTAAGGTAAGGTAAATTGTTTGGCGTTGTTCGCGGGTAATCAAGCTTTAGAAAAAAGAGAACTCGAGAAACAATACCTAATACATACACACATACATACATAACTCCACGCCAAATCACTTGCGGGGTAGGCAGAGAGAACAAAACGCCATAAGACACGATTCTTACACGCCTCACTAGCTTCGTTGACTTTCATAGCTCTTTTCATGCACGCGCGTCGGTTTTTGAGGCTCCTAACATCGCCTTCTTTCGGAACACGTTCTATTTGGTCATGGAATGTGTGTCCTAGCCGTCCTCGACTCCTACATCCATCCGCTTTAGCATTGTATATCTGCTTAGTCAGTCTTGCATCATCCATTCTTTCTACATGTGCGAACCATCCGAGCATGCCCTTTCTTACTTTTACACCGACACTCTCTTTCAAACTAACTTCCTTCCTTACAACCTTGTTTTCTATACCTAATAATACTAGCAACTCCCGCGACCTTCGAAAAGGCTAATCTATTACTCAAATTAACAGCGATGATACTTAAAATAACTTAAGGCTACGATTGGGTCAAGTAATCAGTTCTTCTCATATAGATTTTGCCCTCATTTTTACTTCCTTGTCGGTAGTATATACAAATTACTCAAAACTAAGGTTTGGGTGTCCACGATCGGCGGGCGGTATTGAAAAAAATTAATTATGGAAGCATTATTGATAGCGACATAAAAACAGAAGAATCCAAGAAACTCGATGCTAAGGCTTATGGTACAATGTCTGAGTAACAAATACTTTGAGATAGTCAAACAATGTAAAACGGTCAAAGAAATGCTGACGCAATTGGAAAATACATTTGAAAGGAAAAGTATTATCAATAAAATACGTCCTCGGCGAAAACTAACAACATTTAAATGTCAGCCATATGATAAATTACCAGACTATTTTCTCAAATTTGATTGTTTGTTGGGCGAAATATCTGCATCTGCAGATATTATTGGATATTACTACACAACTATTACGTTAGTTAATTAAAAGTTTTGACAACGGAAAGAGATCAAAAACATATAGTAAATAAAAAAATACTAACAGTTGATTATATTCCTACTGACAAAAATGTTTCAGGCATTACCAAAAATAAAACATAATTATATTGTAAGCAAGTTAAATTTATTGTAAAAGAAACATTAGTTAGCATATTATTAAGATGAGATTTGTAACCAACTTAAATTGTAATATTTGTTTTTTCTTGAAAATTAACTGAGTAATGTGTTCAATTATATATTAAACTAAACTGTTATTAAATGTTAGATTTTACAATTTAAGACTTTAAGAAATTCTAAATTGAGGGGGAATATTGAATTCTTTGTTTAGTTCGGTCTATCTATGACAACATCCTCTTTGGCTCTCTGCAATACTCTGCATTAGATATGGCGAACACAAACGCATGTTTCATTTACATTATTACATAATTATCTTTAACAGGCGGTGCGTTTATTAGTCAGATACATACATACATAAGCTCACGCCTGTATCCCATGGGGGTAGGCAGAGACTTTGGCTTTCCACAAGCTACGATCCTGACACACATCTTTCGCCTCATCCACAGTCATACATCTCGTCATGCATTTACGTCGGTTTCGGGTGCTACGCATTTTGCCTTTTTTAAACAGACCACTTATTTGGTCGTAGCTCCGTCTTGGTCTCCCGATCCCGACCCTGCCACTCACAATATTGAGAAAACACTCAGATATTGAGAACAAAACATTTTATGTATAATACAATTTTGTATATCGTAATATTTTTGGAATGGAATGTTTGGTTTCAATAATTTTCTTGACAGTTATCGCCATATATTGTTATTCTGATGTATAAGCTATATTATTGTAAAGTTTCAATAAAATACATGCAGTAGTTTTTACGTGAAAGAGTAACAAACATACATTCTCACACACTCACAAGCTATAAGCTATCTTATGCTATACTAGCTTTTACCCGCATCTTCGCTCGCATTGAAGCCAATAAATAAGTATCAAAATCATTACCATAGAATTGAATCAATATAATAACTCTATTTTCTTACTTAGCTGGGATTATCAATTTTCAAAATTACAACATTAGGTAAGACGTTTAAGAATCTCACAATATGCTTTATTAAAATGCAACAACAAACGGATTGTAATTAAAGAGAGAAATAAGAAAAAAGAAAGTATCCTATATTACTTCTAATACCCCCAAGAATATGTGTACAAAGATTCATGATGATCTGTTGAGTAGTTATCCCGTGAAAGCGTAACAAACAAACTTACATTCAAATTTATATATTAATAATAAATAATAATAATATAATATAATATAAGTTAAGTATAAGTATCAACCCTGAATACTGTAATACCGTGCCTCGCGAGGCATAACAGCCGCTGCCTACACCTTCGGATAGAAAAAGGTGTGAAGTTACGTTATGTTATCTAATTTACGAATACTGTAATTCTTCATTACTGAAGTAGCTAAATTTGACGATTTTTTGACAAACAATTGTTTTATCTTTCATAAAAAAAATTTTTTTTTTTAATATAAAGTACCCTATGTTACTTCTAATACCTTCAAGAGTATATACTCTTGAAGGTATTAGAAGTAACATAAGGTAAAACTACTGAACCGATCATCATGAAACTTTGTACATATGTACAAAGTTTCATGATGATCGGTTCAGTAGTTTTTGCGTGAAAGCGTAACAAACAAACTTACATTCGCATTTATAATATTAGTATAGAAGTATAGATATAGATGAGTAAAATATTATCCCTTTCTCGTTGTCAAGATAAAATTGACAAAATATGGCGGTACGATGTTCGCGGGATCTGCTAGTAATAGAAAAGAGTTTCTTAATTAATTTGACACTTGTTTGAGAGGAAAACCAGTATTTTATGACGTTATCGGAAACAAATTATATGAGAAAAAAACATACATAAATGTAAATTTCTCGACTACCCAATAAGTCAGCCTCCAGAATTCTCGAGACACGACAAATTGCAAAACTGGACTAATAGAGAGTACCCTAGTAGAGAGGCAAGAAGTTAGTTAGTTAATTTCTATCTGGATGCCCAAGTACTCCTGATATTAGACGATAGGTCAAATTTCCAAGAATGATTGAACCAAAATTACACATAATGTATTAGTAAAAGTTAGTAAATACATATTTTTATGAGATAGGGCATAAACATGCAAGCAGGTGGTAAGCAAATAGGACCATCTATGGACACTGTAACACAAATTATGTTTCAAGTGTGTTGCCGGCCTTGACAGTGTGGGATGGGAAGAGAGGGATAAGCGGGGAGCAGGTACCTCTCTCACCAAACGCAATACAGCATGAGCTACATAACGTTATTTTTATAGGTCTCTAGCACTGCTAAGCTTTTTACTTTCTTAGAGGGAGAATATTGGAAAACCCTCATCAGATTTCTATGCTATACAAAGCACAAACCCTTCAAGATTCAGGTGTCAACAATTTTGGGTTAAGCTAAGCATTTATCAGTCAGGTTTTCCAAACTAAATACTTTATGTATATAGTTCATTTATAATATTGTCGTATCTTTTGCACACGGCTTCTGATCCAGAGGTCCGGGTTCAAATCCCGACACTGACTTTTAAAAATTGTTTACGGAAGTTAAGTGTGATAAATATCGATGACTGAAAAAAACTTTGTGCCTGGGATGGCAATAGGTTCGCCACCTATTCCATTTGGGACGTAAACATAACGGCGAGACGAGGCTTAACAGCCGCTGCCTACACCTTCGGGTAACAAAACAGGTGTGAAGTTATGTTATATTATTAAAGACTTCAATAGGTACTGAAACCTTCATGCTTATGAAGTAATTTATTTAGCTAAGAAGTGATACAAATATATAGATTTATCAGTCTTATTTTCATTGTCATTTTATCAAACAATTATATGTAAAAAGTACATAAACTGTAATTAATAACTACAATATTTGGACATATGGACTCCCAAATTTTATTATAGATAGATAGATTCTAGTTTTAATGCTAAAGAGGCATATTATTATTATTTTTCTGTAGACATATATTAGTTTTCAGAATGGTTTCACTGTGAACCATTCATAAAACATACACAAGTTTAACATGACATGAGATTTGCATCAATTCAAATATACTTATTTACAGGCTGCCTTTATTATTATTGTTCCTCATAAATTGATAGCACTAGTAATCATACAAAACTGGTGGCAGTAATATTTTTAAAATGTTGTGTAATGCATTTTTATTATTTGAAAGCCACCTATAATAATTATACTGATAATTTCTTTTATAGATAGCATTCGCCATTGACGCGTTTTATTTATCTCTCAACCATATACGAGTATATTTTCATTAAAAACAAAATTACGATGAAGGTTCAATTCATATAAGGTAAAGGTACTAATGGTAGACATTGACCTAATAGTAGACACCTACGAAGAAATGGTTTTAATTGGACAATTTTAATAAAATGATTTTTTTTTAATACCATAGAACACCTAGTATCATCTATGAATCATTTTGAAAAACTCGTAGCAGTATCTCTGTAAAGAGTTCGAAACGTCGGGAAATAAATAAATAATAAATAAACGCGATATAATCCTAAAAGTTGTTTTAATCAACAATATTATACTGTAGAGATTTCAACAATTTTGTATCACTTTAACTTAAGGTAGACATGTCGTCTATTATTTATTGGGGTGTATATGATGTTAAAATATGAAGTTAAAAAGTCTCGGTAGTACAGTGGTCGAGCCCCCGGTTCAGAATCAAGAAAGGTTAGAATCTGGGCTTACACCAATGACTTTTCAAAATTCTTTTAGGAAGTTAAGTGTGATAAATATTAATGACTGATAACTTTGTGCCCTGTATATGGCAATAGGTTCGCCACCTATTCCATTTAGGACGTATACATGATGGCTGTTAAGCCTTAACAGCCGCTGCCAACAGTTTCGGGTAGAAAAAGGCGTGAAGTTATGTTATATGATGTTAATTACTGGGACCATTATTTCAGAGTGTTAACTATGCCGGTAATAAAAGGACAGATGTTTCGTTACTCCGAAGATAACATGGAAGCCGCTATTCAAGATTGTGGACGAGGTGTTCCGACTGCAATTGCGGCCAAAAAATTTGGTGTACCTAGGGTAACACTTTTAAATAAAGCAAAAGGGAAAACACGTATGAAACGAAATATGAGCAGGACATGCTGAAGCTATGCTTGTAAAATGGGCTAAAGCGGTGGTGAAAATAGGGTTCCCAATAGGCATAGAAAATTTACTAGACAGTGTGAAAAAAGTTGTTGATGATTTGAACATGGAAACACCTTTCAAAGACGGACGACCTGGTAAAAGATGGTTTTTTAAAACGTAATCCTGATATTAAATTAAGACAAGCCCAAAATATAACATCATCCAGAGCTGCAGTCACAACATCTCAGTTAAAGAACGGGTTTGAAGAAGTCAGCACCTACCTCGATTCAAAATATCAAAGATATTTTGGATGAACCGCATCGAATTTTCAATATGCATTTTTTCTAAATCCAAAAAGCAATAAGGTATTAGCCGCTAAAGGAGAATAATCGGTGTACCAGCAAATTAACTCGAACGAAAAAGAATGCTTTACTGTTCTTTTAGTTGGTAATGCTGCTGGCCAAATTCTACCTCCGATGGCTATTTTCAAATATTCGAGAATACCCAGTGAATTAAGCTTGTCGGTTCCTGCAACTCGGGGTATAGGAAGATCTCCCGAGGATGAGCACCCTCTCGTGACAGAGGGGGTGCAACGGCGGGGTGGACCAGAGGGCTGACATACTGTCCTGGGCCCAACGCCGGAGAAAGGCCGCCCCGAGGTTTTAGTGGGTAACCCTAGGATCGGATTGCAGTGTACTGTTTTGGGAGTCCCACAGTACTCCCTGCCGTTCTCAGGCGGGGGGTGTGCATAAAGCATTTCCTCGCGTAAAAAAAAGGAAGATCTGATAGTGGTTGGATGACAATGAAAACATTTTACGAATATATCTGCAATATATTTGATAAGTGGTTGAATGATAATGGCATTAAAAAACCAGTCATACTATTCATGGATGGGCACACATCCCATATGTCACTCCATGTGAGAAAATTTAGTTCGGAAAATGGGATAATCTTGATTGCTCTCTTTCCTAATGCTACTCATATACTAGAGCCCATGGATGTAGCAATTTTTAGAACCTTGAAGGGAGCCTGGAAAACTGCAGTGCATTCTTGGCGTTTGGAACACCTTGATTCCCCCATTTTAAGAAAAAATAATTTTTGTCCTGTGCTCGCCAAAGTTCTGAAAGAGACATTATCGCCCGAAATGTTTCAAAATGGTTTTCGAAAGTTTGGACTTTCACCATGGAATCCTGATAAAGTGTGCTCTGGAATAGGACAACGACAGAAGAATTGACGGAATGACAAAAAATGACTAAAATTAAAGAACTCGAAATGAGTTTCTAAGATTTTCGCGAATCTCACTCATTGATTAAAACAACTTTTAGGATTGTATCGCGTTTATTTATTATTTATTTATATTTATTTCCCGACGTTCGAACTCCTTACAGAGATCATCCTCACGAGCATGAACAAAAAGATGGTAGTTGTTCAAAAGCTATCCTCATTGATACAGAGAGCACCCACTTTTTGGAAATAAAAATCAAAAAGTTGATGTTAAAAATAAGATTTTTACTATTGGTAACCCACATCAGACCATGAGAACAAAAGTTAAATACTTATTTATAAGATGCATTAATATATCCTGCTTCTAAAGATCCTTTGTTGTATGATTTAATAAGTAAAAGTTGTTATTATGTATTAACAACTTTTAGGATTATATCGCGTTTATTTATTATTTATTTATATTTATTTCCCGACGTTTCGAACTCTTTACAGAGATCATTTTCACGAGTATGAACAAAAAGATGGTAGTTGTTCAAAAGCTATTTTCATTGATACAGAGAGCACCCACTTTTTGGAAATAGAAATCAAAAAGTTGATGTTAAAAATATGATTTTTAATATTGGTAACCCACATCAGACCATGAGAACAAAAGTTAAATACTTATTAATAAGATGCATTAATATATCCTGCTTCGAAAGATCCTTTGTTGTATGATTTATTATGTAAAAGTTGTTATTATTAAATTATTAAAAAATAGTAAAAATCATATTTTTAACATCAACTTTTTGATTTTTATTTCCAAAAAGTGGGTGCTCTCTGTATCAATGAAAATAACTTTTGAACAACTACCATCTTTTTGTTCATACTCGTGAAAATGATCTCTGTAAAGACTTCGAAACGTCGGGAAATAAATATAAATAAATAATAAATAAACGCGATATAATCCTAAAAGTTGTTTTGATCAAAGAATTCCAAATAATTAAAATCCTTGATATACCAAAAATGATTAGAACCGGTGACAGAATTAAGTACAAATTTGATAGTGGCTTAGAGGTTGCTGATTAAGTGCTCATTGTGTATATGTGTCTACCATTAGTGGGACTGTCTGTCTACTATTGGTGATTTTATTTTTGTGTGGTGTCTACTATTAGTGCTTATGACAATATAGGTACTGTGCTAGTATAGTTGTGATAAATAAATATTGGCCGACTCTATTCATCCGGTTATTGTACGAATAATTTGTTATTAATTATCCGGATACAGTACAAATAATTTTATTATAATAATCTGGCTATTTTGAAATTTCTTTTATCTTAACAAAAATCTGTGCTTTTATTATTTATATACAGTAAAAGCTGTTGGTCTAAAAATACAGTAGGAAATTTTATTTTAATTTTTCTGTAAGTAAAGTTCTTACAAATAGAAAAAAAAAAAACCTAAACTAACCCAAACCTACCTAAAAAAAAACAAAAAGAATTTGACTGGATGACTAATGATAAATTATTTGTACAGTATCCGGACAAATAGTCGCTGCGAAAAATATTTATTTTCGGCTAAAGATAGTGTTATCCTTAAAGTGTCTACCATTACTGCCTTTACTATATGTACTTCATAATTAAAAATTAGAAACTGCGCTTTTAAGACTGGTTTCCAAAAGTAAAGATCTCTCCTTTAAAATTATATAAAAGAAACCTAGAGCCTTAGAAAGAATCTAGAACTTAGCAAATTACCATAATTGTTGAGCAATAATACATACCCGGTTTTGGCATATCGATGTTCTATTTTGCGTTCTGGAAAACAATAGAAATTAATTTATAAACACTGGTCCCACATTTAACAATCTCAAAACAACTAAACAAAGAATTGATTATTTTTTTAATTACCCAAGAAATATATCGATAATATTTGATTTCGTATTTTTAAAAAATTATTGTATTATTCACGTAGCGAATGTGCAATAATTGTTGGCAATAATCAGAAGTCAGAACGATAAAATGGAGTACTATGGAGTCACAATTCACATCATTCATATCTAGGTACTTGTCATTTGTCACTTTTAAGTCCAAGTAGAACAGCAGGGCTACCAGATCAAATTTTCGAGATTACCCCGTCTTTCCTTATATAAACCAGTATCTGAGAGAAAAATACAGTGTTTACCCAGAGTGTTTTTCAGTGCTTTATTTAATATGACATATTAACACAATAATGACATTATAAAAAACTTAACTTTCATTAGTTCAAGAGTAGCCTTTTTAAGACAAATTTGACAGAAAAGCAACAAATGGTATTTTTAAAATGTTCAAAATTCGACTCAATCGGCCACTACATAAATATACAGACAGACACTGCACCCAGTTTCTGAATGTTGGCCAAGAATATTTTATCTCGAACAATTTGTCTAAAAAAATATCATTTTTCTGCCCTGCCCTGCCCTATTTTCTGCATCTCTCCTTCGGCCTTCCTCTACTAATGTGTCCATCCACAGTCATTCTCATTGCTCTACCAGTGACATGATATTTTTGCTAAAAAAATATACTTCAATATCATCAAAACAAATCTCTTCAATAATCTCGGGACAGCCAGCAGTTACATAAGTGATTGAATTTATAGCTTTTTATATAAAAGGTGTATTAATCACAATTAGAAAACTTTTTATCATTCGTATACTTCGTAGACGGCACTGGATGTATTACTTATAAAACATTAAACACGACAGCAACAATAACAGCTAAATCCTAAAATTTCCCTGAACTTGGAGAATATTCCAATGTTTTCAACACATACGAAAGTTATCAACTTATCAATATGATGTATGATATCCATAGATAATTTTTTTATGATTTATGGGTATTCACCACGTACAGTACACAACTTTATATTTTTAATTATTAGAGGTCGGGTAAATGTCTTTTGACATGTACTGTTTACATACCTATTTATATACTATCTACCTAAATCTGTATACTTACCTATTTATCTAAAGGTCGATACAATAATTGGGGGTGAACAATGAACCCTTACCTCATCTATACATATAATAAAACCGTAGGAGAGTTAAAACCATTAATACCGAACTAAAAAATATGGTAATTAGATTTTTTTTTCTTCAAACACATACATACACACAGAAATAGATCAAGATAGAACGGCGAATAGGCGTGGCAAGCGTGCCAAAACCCTGCACTATATTGCATGCTTTTCGAAACTCGCTCTCATTACGCAACGAGCGTTCCTGCCATGCGTTCAGGACGTAAAAAAATAGATAAAACGTCACATATATGCCTTATTATGTTGTGAAAAATTGTAAAAACAAAAGTAGTGAATCAAATATGAAAAAAGGAAATATTTCGTATGATCAGTAAGTACAGAAAATCAGTAGAAAGTATTTTTTTGAGATTATAAATTATTGTTTTACTTTTACTATGTTCAATAATTACGATCACAAGTTGTATATGTTTTCGTTATGATAAATATCCATTGCTGTTCGCATTCAACGCTCGTATACAAAAACATTGCGCGTATAAATTACACGCGTAATGTACATCGAATCGAACGAAATACACAATACACCTGCCAGTTGATCGCTGTGTCTGTTAATCGCTGTGATTCGAATGTTAGAGATGGGCACTCCATGTATCGTTCGTAATCGTATTAGGACTTATCGATAAATTAATTCAATAATAATTTGAGTATCAGCTCATATCTTGCTTTGTCCCTACTTTATTCTAACACCACAAATTTCAACCAAAGTGTTTCGTAATTACATTGGCAGCAGTTTATTTGACAGTATAAGTTTTCACCAATTTGACCAATCGCCGATGGAAAATCATCTCGTTCTTCTCAAATGGGCAGTAACCGAGGTATATGTAGACATTCGGCTTCGTTATTTAACCAGGACTCACAGGCCAACCCTTACAAAAAGGCAAATATTTAATAAATATGTATAGTTTCAAGGACAGTAAAATATTTATAATTAAATTTTATATACTGTTGGAAAAATATGTTTTAGGTTTTAATATGTCGGATTGAAGTATTTAACATGTTTTACTTTCTATGATTAACGTTACAGAAAATCAATAAAGTTAGTAAAATATAAAAAAATAATTGTGTGGTTTTATGAAACCACCGTAAAAGTGAAACTTTTTTTCACATTATAGACATTTAGGTTATTGATTTTTAAATCTACTTTTTAAATATACATAAACAAAATATTTTTTCAATAATTATTTTTCAATAATTTAGTTAGTAAGTTTTTTAAATTGATGATTCTGATAAAATGATTAACATTTATATTTTTTTTAGAGTGCAACAGTGTAAAACAGTTACTTCACAGCAATTTTTTTAAAAGTTTGCTTTGGCTTCGTTTAACTTTAAGTTAAAGATTTAAATCAATTAATTCGATAATCTCATCATTTTCAAGTTCTTTGGAAGTTAACGACTGAAGATTAAGAATTCCTAGATGGCGCTACTAGGTTGCTACTATTGATGATTCTGCCGTAATATCGTATTAAATCGATAGATGTCGCCCGAATCGACAAGTATTCCAGCTTCGGCACTAGGGATAACGCGACACCTATTAAACGTTAACAACATTACAACAAAGGATCTTTACAAAACAAAACGATATTTTTTCCTCCAGTAAATATGATATTTTGATTTATTATGAAAATGTGACAAATACATATATAAAGAGCACTATCTTATAGCTAATAAATTGACGAACATAACTGTGTCACATATATGTAGTTCCGGTGGTCCAGTGGTCGAGCACACGGCTTCCGAATCGCATAGGTCGCGTGTTCGAATCCTGGCACACTTTTTGGAATTGGAAACTTAAGTAAAGTAAGAAAGGCAGTCTGCTTCCTCCACTAATTCGTTAGTTACAAGTCAGTGGCAGTTTTGCAAAGAGAGAGAAAACTAGTTTAATTTGAAATCGAACCGGACGTCACCGGCTTTCAGGGGATTGTGCGATAAGGGCTATTTTAATTTACTTGCCATCTTGTATTTGTTAATAGGGTTTAATAAATGTTTTTTATTTTACGTGGTCACGACAATAATTCCTAGATGGCGCTACTAGGTTGCTACTATTGATGATTCTGCCGTAATATCGTATTATATCGATAGATGTCGCCCGAATCGACAAGTATTCCAGCTACGGCACTAGGGATAACGCGACACCTATTAAACGTTAACAACATTACAACAAAGGATCTTTACAAAACAAAACGATATTTTTTCCTCCAGTAAATATGATATTTCGATTTATTATGAAAATGTGACAAATACATATATAAAGAGCACTATCTTATCTTATATCTTTAAACGAGCAATTCTTGTATATATATATAAAATTGGAATCTCGGAATCGGCTCCAACGATTTTCATGAAATTTCTATTCCAGCAGATGGCGTTGTTAACTAACACGAAGTCAATGTGTGTTTGCTTTGCTTTTATTACAGTTTATCACTGCAAAAAATTAAGTATATGTTTCTAATATAATATGTTAGTACATAGTATATATTAGTATATACTCTCGAGAGCAATGAATCCGGGTCACTTAAAGAATGTTAAAAATCTCGGAAACTAAAAATGATAGGTTAATGCAATAAATTGTATTTAATAGACAATGTAATACTCCTTAAATGAAAGTAAAAAAAATATGAGTCACCATACATTTTATTAACACAAAATTACATAAAGAAAAAATCTGCTGATCTCTCCTTAAAACAAAAATAGGAAACATGAAATTTTTGAACTTTATTACGATTTTCTTGAATTTTAATACTTCGTATTGCCTCCTCGTGCTTCCATTACTGCGTTTACGCGGTTTGGCATGCTGTACACCAAGTTCCTTATACGATTTTGGGGAATATTCTCCCATTCCTCTGTGAGAGCAATTTTGAGCTCACGAAGCGTGATTGGGGGAGGGTTTCGTTGTTTTACGCATCTGCCTAGCTCGTCCCAAGCATGCTGGATCGGGTTGATATCCGGGCTGCGCGCTGGCCACTCCATACGAGTAATGTTCATCTCTTGAAGGTAGTCATTCACAATCCTACCTGTATGAGGTCGGGCATTGTCATGCATAAATATAGCATCCTCACCTAAATTGACCATAAATGGACCAACGTGATCATTGAGGATTTCTTCCACATATCTTACGCTAGTTAAAGAGCCGTTTTCTATGATCACCAGCTCTGTGCGACTTTCAGAAGAAATTCCGGCCCACACAAGTACAGACCCACCACCGTAGGCTACTTTTTCCTCGATGCATGCTTGCTTGAATCTTTCCCCTGGTCTTCGATACACTCTGTGTCTTCCATCGTGCTTGTAGAGCATAAATTTTGATTCGTCGGAGAACATAACTTTTGACCAATCTTCAATACTCCAATTTACGTGGCTCTGGGCATATCTTAGTCTTGAAATACGATGCCCACGCTCCAGTTTAGGGCCGTTTGCAGGTCTAAGGGGTTTTAAGTTAGATTCAGCAAGCCGACGTCTTACTGTCCATGCACTTGGGTTACTTCCTCCGAGGCGTCGAAACTGATTGGTGAGTTCAGTTCCTGTGAGAAAGCGATTTCGAAGCATGGTGTTCACCAAGTATCGGTCTTCTCGTGCTGTGGTATACCTGGTTCTGCCCGTTCCTGGTCTGCGTAGGTTAGAACCAGTTTCTTCGTAACGTCGGAGAACTCTTTGTACTGTTGACAGCGACACACCAACAGTCCTGGCTGTATCGCGCTGACTCCGGCCGGTTTCTAGCATTGTAAGTATTCTGGTGCATTCTTCAGGCGTAAGCGACATAATTTCAGCTTGAATAATGAATATAGAGCACTATCAACATGGTTTATGTACCCACATAAATGACAGATTACAAACAAAAGCAAAACCAAATGCTGTAATTTCGTAGTTCCATCTTCGAAAGTGGCCCTTTTTCAAATTTGATTTTTTTATGATATAACTTTACAATAACTAAGAAGTTTTAATACCTTCATTTAAGGAGTATTACATTGTCTATTAAATACAATTTATTGCATTAACCTAGCATTTTTAGTTTCCGAGATTTTTAGGATTCTTTAAGTGACCCGGATTCATTGCTCTCGAGTGTATTTATTATTCTGTCGGTAAGATCGAAAAATATTATTGATATTTCATTATTTTATTAGTATGTAATTCGTACTTAAATATAATTTTCAAAAAACACAATTTATAAAAACACAATTTATAAATAATATAATTTTTTTTTTCTCCGCCTGCAATACGTTAAATACGTACGTACGTATATGTATGTATGTAAAAAACAAACAAACAAACAAACCCGATCCTAGAAAATGTGTCGAAATTGGTAAAGAGGACGGTAATTAGACGATTATACATACGGCCCTCGTGGTGCATCGGTAAACCGCACTACCGATAACACAAGGTCGGGGCGGGTTCGATCCCTCGTTTGGGGGTGTTTTTCTACATGTTTTTACGGTATTTATTTACAAAAATATAGTGTATATTTGGGTAATTAATTAATATATAAATAAATAAATAAACGATAATAGACGTGAAAGGTGCTCTGACGAGCGCCTTTCACTTTATCCCTACTCCGCGGCCGACCGTCACGCGACATGCAACACGCAGACGAAAAAGTTTGAGACGATGTAATAAAAGTTTCACTTTAATAATAAAATTAACACACGTTGCCGATATTAACATCGATAATCTAATGTGAGTGTCTCCTAACTAGTCGCCCCGCTCACAATGAAAATGACGTCACGCTGAGGGCGTGGTTTTTAAAAAAGTGACACGCTCGAAATGTATGGAAATATGCCATCGCGGCCGTCACAGAAATAGATCAAGATAGAACGGCGAATAGGCGTGGCAAGCGTGCCAAAACCCTGCACTATATTGCATGCTTTTCGAAACTCGCTCTCATTACGCAACGAGCGTTCCTGCCATGCGTTCAGGACGTAAAAAAATAGATAAAACGTCACATATATGCCTTATTATGCTGTGAAAAATTGTAAAAACAAAAGTAGTGAATCAAATATGAAAAAAGGAAATATTTCGTATGATCAGTAAGTACAGAAAATCAGTAGAAAGTATTTTTTTGAGATTATAAATTATTGTTTTACTATGTTCAATAATTACGATCACAAGTTGTATATGTTTTCGTTATGATAAATATCCATTGCTGTTCGCATTCAACGCTCGTATACAAAAACATTGCGCGTATAAATTACACGCGTAATGTACGTCGAATCGAACGAAATACACAATACACCTGCCAGTTGATCGCTGTGTCTGTTAATCGCTGTGATTCGAATGTTAGAGATGGGCACTCCATGTATCGTTCGTAATCGTATTAGGACTTATCGATAAATTAATTCAATAATAATTTGAGTATCAGCTCATATCTTGCTTTGTCCCTACTTTATTCTAACACCACAAATTTCAACCAAAGTGTTTCGTAATTACATTGGCAGCAGTTTATTTGACAGTATAAGTTTTCACCAATTTGACCAATCGCCGATGGAAAATCATCTCGTTCTTCTCAAATGGGCAGTAACCGAGGTATATGTAGACATTCGGCTTCGTTATTTAACCAGGACTCACAGGCCAACCCTTACAAAAAGGCAAATATTTAATAAATATGTATAGTTTCAAGGACAGTAAAATATTTATAATTAAATTTTATATACTGTTGGAAAAATATGTTTTAGGTTTTAATATGTCGGATTAAAGTATTTAACATGTTTTACTTTCTATGATTATCGTTACAGAAAATCAATAAAGTTAGTAAAATATAAAAATAATAAAATTAACACACGTTGCCGATATTAACATCGATAATCTAATGTGAGTGTCTCCTAACTAGTCGCACCGCTCACAATGAAAATGACGTCACGCTGAGGGCGTGGTTTTTCAAAAAAGTGACACGCTCGAAATGTATGGAAATATGCCATCGCGGCCGTTCTATCTTGATCTATTTCTGTGGCGGCCGTTCTATCTTGATCTATTTCTGTGTACATACATAGCTTCACGGCAAATCCCTTGCGGGGTAAGCAGAGAGCACAGGGCGCCATAACTAATTAGCTAACTTAACAGTCTTACACACCTTACTGGCTTCTTTGACTTTCATAACTATTGTAAAACATCGTCGATTTTTAAGGCCCATAACATCACAACATCATTCCTCAAGAACTCGTTCTATTTGGTCATGGAATGTGTGTCTTGGCTGTCCTCAACTCCTACATCCATACGCATCTGCATATGCAGATATAAAAATATCTGCTTCTTAGTCAATCTTGCATCATCCAATCTTTCTCTATGTCCACGGATAAACTATAAAAGTACTGCATGGCTTTTTATCGAATGTTGCATGAATATTGCCAAGAGGTCGGGTCAACACAGGCTACATATTATCAGACTATATTTATTTAGTGTGACACAGTATTTATATTGACCTATAGCGTCGCAGGCGAAGCCGTTCGGCCACGCAGACGAAGCCGCGAATAATAGCTAGTACACATTCAAATACATATATAAACATAGGGAGAGTGGGAAAGATGGAACGGTTTTTTGATGAGATTGTTTTTTTCATAGTTTATTCTAGACTAGTTTTTTAAAGTGAAACTTTTATTACATCGTCTCAAACTTTTTCGTCTGCGTGTTGCATGTCGCGTGACGGTCGGCCGCGGAGTAGGGATAAAGGGAAAGGCGCTTGAAAGGGAAACCACACAATCTTTTTTTTATTACATATAATAATAATATATTGGCCACAAACCACACAGCGCCCTCTAGTTCCAAGCTAAGCAGCTAAATGCTTGTGTTATGGATACTAGATAACGGATATCAATACATATGTACATACTTTTATTTTTTGTAAAACACATACAACTTATAATACATAGAAATGATACATGTTGTGATTATATAAATATAATAATGAGAATGTGCCCTAGTTATTGAAATAATTGAGTATTTTTATTGACATTGGTTATTGTTTAATGTAAATTGCGTTTTTTGGTAATTATATTTAAGTAAGAATTACATACTAATAAAATGATAAATTATGATTTATAATTTTCGATCTTACTGACAGAAAAGATATATATATTTTATGTATTTTATTTTTAAGTTCAATAACGATAAAACACGATAAAATGTCATTTTCTAAAAATGATTCCTATCTAGATCGATTTATCGCCCCCGAAACCCCCGATATACTAAATTTCATGAAAATCGTTGGAGCCGATTCCGAGATTTCAATTAAATATATGTGTATATATACAAGAATTGCTCGTTTATAGATTTAAGACATATGAGAAAAGTATGAAACCTGCCTTTTTGAACCCATCTACTGTTTTTTAATTAGAGAACTGCTGTTTTTTAATTTGTTGGGGTTGGCAAATGGCAGCACTGCCTGTGACCAACCAAAGAAAATAAGAAACCTGATGTTTTGTTTAGTTGAATGTTATTGTATTAGATAATGGCCAAATCAATATTGCTTGCACTCTGGAATTGGCGGATTTAATATATTTATTTCATCTTTTAATTGGAATGCCAATTTACCAATCAGCTAACAACTTTTAAAAGGCCATATAGTCATGTGTATTGATGTGTTTACGAGTAGTACGGTTATACTATATAACCCTCTATTTAGTGTTGTTGAAACATGGCATTTTACAAAAATGCCGGCAATTTGATCAACTCAACAGAGTACACAGATGAAACAAATATTACAGATGATCTTACTATAATACCTTTAGATAAAGATAGTTTTGGTGAGTTTCTTAGAAGATAAAATAAACACAATTGAACGTTGTTTTCGATATGTTCCATTTTCATTTAAGAAACATGTTTACGTTGGATTACAGCAATTTGCGAGTTATGTGGACGCGTTGGTCGCCGGAGCCAATTTTATCCTAGAAACAATAAATTTTGTTCATTGCGATGTAACTCGAGCCGTAATTTGAAAAAACGGAGTTGTAATTGGAGGTTTAAGTTGATGGAAGGTGCTGAACACATGGCAGGCATGATTCCTCTTGAGCCACTGCCTCAGTTGCAGTATTGGCAAACATCAATAGCTGGTTTGCAGGTACAAAAATGAAATGATCATTTTTATCACAGCTTTATAAATTAAAACTTAGGAGATTTAATTTATTATTTTTTTAAATTTTAGGCTGGCCCCATAAAACAATCTGCATCATTAATTGCAAACAGTTATGAGTGGAAAGATGAACTATTTGGATGTGATTTTCTTGCTGCTCCAGTCAGTTTATTCAAACATGCACCCCTACATGAAATGTGGGATAGTACATTTGAAGGCATGAAAGTTGAAGTTAAAAATACTGACTGTGAAATTGATTCAGATAAAACAAGTGACTATTTCTGGGTAGCTACTGTATTGAAGGTGAGTAAACATAAAGGTACAATTTTAAAATTGGTAAGGGGGAGTCCATAAATTACGTGAGGTGATTTTTAAATTTCCTGTCCCTCCCTCCCCTGTTGGTGAGATGTCGTGAGATTTTATTCAACCCCCTCCCCCATCCCCCAAACTCACGTGAGATTTTGCAGAATGTGGGTTTCTTTACTATATGCTTATATCTAATTTGCTTCGTGCTTTTATTTACGACTAGTAATCAATATTGCTGAGAGAGAAATGAGAGAAAGAGAAAGAGATGGATGGACTGTATAAAAGTTGATATGAATATGAAGGGAGTAAGTGTGAAAACGACGAGTGACAGGAGAGAATGGAAAAGAATGACATGTTGTGCCGACCCCACATAGAGTGGGACAAGGGCAGGAAAATGATGAATCAATATTGCTGAGAGTTATAAATTTAATAAAACCTTAACAATAGAATACTTTAAGCATGACTACTGTGATAAAAGGAAAATAATATCTACTCTAATTCAGTCCATGGAGAATTATGTGCGGTCTTAAGAGAGACTATTGGAACCAACATATAATTTTCAGTAAACTCATCTACTCTTAAAGTGGTTAAATCTTGAACATGTACATACAATTTGGATTGAATGGACCAAAATAGTATTTTTTTTGTTCCAATCAGAACAAAAATTGCGTGATATCTGTCGAGACCCTCCCTCTCCCTAACGTGAGATTATATGAGATTTGACTCGACCCCCTACCCCCCTAAATCATCTCACGTAATTTATAGACACCACAAGTAATTTATATCACATAACTTCACACCTTTTTCTACCTGAAGGTGTAAATAGTGGCTCGACTCGTATCGACTCGCTCGAGTAGCCTCGACTTGATGTTAAGTTTACTTCCCAAATGGAGTTGGTGGTGAATCTATTGCCATACCGGTCACAAAGTTTTTAGTTATCAATACTTATAACGCAAAAGTTTCGAAATTAATTTCGAAAAGTCATTGGTGTGTGCCAGGATTCAAACCTGCAACCTCTGTATTCAGAAGCCATGTGCTTGACCACTGGACCACCGTGACTGTAATTTATATACATAAATTAATATGTCCCCTTTTATTATGTATGCAGTTCAAGTAAAAATTTAAATCATCTATTTTATCAACACATAATATGTCACAGGTAAAAGGTTACATGGGACTATTGCGTTATGAAGGTTTTGGTAGTGATAGTTCAAAAGATTTTTGGGTAAATCTTTGCTGTTCAGAAGTACATCCAGTTGGATGGTGTGCTACCCGTGGAAAACCTCTAATACCACCTCATAGTATTGAAGACAAATATGCAGACTGGAAAAAGTAAGTTGAATGGTTACTACTTTAAATAAAGGCAATAACTGCATCTGCATCATTAATTGCATCATAAATTACTATTCAAAATTAAATTTATTACAATAGCAACATAACTTGCAGATTTGGAGCCGGGTTTGAGTCCAGATGATAGCTTTTTCAATAACTCTTATATTAATTCTTTATCTAAAATTGACAAAAAGAAAATAGTCTTAGCCTGGTTTCCCAGGTACAATTGATTGTACATTAATTTAAGAATTCAATAAAGTGTTGCACTAGCCAAGTTGTACAATTGATCTTAGGATCTTATTGCATAGCAAACAATCTCTGCCAAACACACAACCTAATATTTGATAATTGAACTTTAGCAGTTGAATTGTCACATGTTAGGTTTATCCTTTATAATCTTACTTAATATTTTTTTTTCGCAAGACAACTTTTGCTGAGTCGGCCAATTCTTACTATAGCTTTTTTTTTAGATTTTTAGTGAAGCAATTGACTGGAGCTCGTACATTACCCGCCAATTTCTATAGTAAACTGAATGATAGTCTTGTATCAAGATTCTCTGTTGGCTCAGTTATGGAAGTTGTGGATAAAAATAGGATTTCACAAGTCAAGGTATTCAAATTTTTTTTTAGTTTTTTTAAAATCACATACTTTGTAGTATTTTGTCATAATACACACTGTCATACAATGGCTTTAAATATGTATTATATTATATTTATATATGCTTGATACGAGAGCTTGTCCCGATTAAATGCCCTGGTAATTTTCTGTAGGGTGCTGTTATATGCCACATGAATGAAAATTTCAATTACCACCACTATAGATAGATTACGCTCACGCTTGACACATTTTTGTGACGATACATCTTAACATGAATTTACCTCAGTTTCGGGTGCTACACATTTATGCTTTTTCAAACGACCATTTATATCCTTGTGTTAGCTCCTGTAATCCAGGCTCCAACAATTACATTCTCTTCATACACGCTTTTCGTCAGTAGGATTTCTCTCTTTCATCAACCATGCATGTACCTGTTTCTGTCTCTTACGCCGACGGAACAAGTAATCTCTGGTCTTCGGCATACAATCGAAAATGGACACGTAACTCTTCCAGACGTAGTCGTAGAGGCAGCAGTTCGCTGCATGAATGGGCCGGCTCGACCGGTGAAATACCACCAGCTCAGAAGATCGACGTAAACGTTGGCTCATTCCGCGTTTCGTTCGGTGAGAGAGGTACCGGAGGCCGATCTCCCTTCACGTTCCCTTCCTACTCCCTTAAAGGTCGGCAATGCAACTGTAACACGATATGAGTTGCAGGTGTCCGTGGGCGGCGCTGGTCACTTAACATCAGGTGACACGCTTGCTCGTTTGCCCACCTATCCCATAAAAATAATAATAAGAATAATTGCATTACAAGACATCTAGCCTTTTCATTAAACAAATAAAATTAAAATAATTTTCATATAAGTAAAAAGTAAAACCAATAAATAAATAATATTTGTTCCTTAATTTACAGGTAGCTACTGTATGTGAAATAATAGGAAAACGTTTACATATAAAATATTATGACAGTATTCCTGAAGACAATGGTTTTTGGTGTCACGAGGATTCACCACTCATTCATCCTGTTGGGTGGGCATTTAGAATTGGTCATCCCTTGGATGCTCCTCAAATTTACTGTCAGAGAGTTGCCACTGGACGGTTAATAGCAAACGATACAACACCAGATATGTTCTACAAATTTCCAAACAATGAACCACCCCTATTCTCAGAAGGGATGAAATTAGAAGCGATTGATCCGTTAAATCTTTCATCAGTATGTGCGGCTACAGTGATGCAGATATTAAATGATGGGTATATGATGATAAGGATCGATTGTTACCCAGTCGATACGACTGGGAGTGACTGGTTTTGCTACCATCAGAGATCACCATGCATATTTCCTGTCGGTTTTGCTGCTGCTAACAACATTCCACTGGTACCGCCTACAGGGTAAGTTTAAATCTTGGTTTAAAATTGGTGCGAGCTAGGTGTCGAACCCACGACATCTTGATTCAGAAGTAGGGTGCTCGACCACTGGACCCCCGAGGGTGTTTATTAATATGTTTTATCTGAACGCAAAATATACTGGGTGAATTCGGCATTATTCAATTTTTCGCTTTTGATTACTGCAACTAACTAATTTTTTTTATGGGGTAGGAAGGTAAACGAGCAGGCATGTCACCTATGTAGTGTACAGTGTGACAGTTGGGTTGCCTACCTTTAAGGAAGTAGGATAGAAGGATGTGTGAGCTTTTGGGTACCACTTTACGTCAATCTTCTGAGATGGTCGTGTTATTTCACCGGTCAAGTTATTCATGCAGCGAACTGCTTGGCTCTACCACTGTTGAACATAGGAATCGGATATATTGTTTATCGCAATCGAGAACATCTTTTTCGAAATAAATAGCAGCATTAAGTGATGATAATAATATGTATGTAACAATCATAGTCAGATAAATCAGAGGCCAATTTCTGTTTATAATTGACAAGTTCCACTGTCTATTTCTAGAGAAAGATAAAAATAGTGGTCCAATAGTGGTGCAGTCTTGCAGTTCGCTGCATGAATGGGCCAGCTCGACCGGTGAAATGCCACGATCTCTCGGAATGTTGGCATGAAGTGGCTCGTGCCGCGATTCGTTCGATGAGAGAGGTATCCCGAGACCCGATCCCCTTTCCCCTTCCTTTTCCCTCCTACTCCCTTAAAGGACGGCAACGCACCACGGTGTTCATGAGCGGTGAGTAGTTGCTTACCATCAGGTGACCCACTAGCTCGTTTGTCCTCCTATCCCAAAAAAAACAGATCTAAGATGAAACCTTGTTGAAAAATCTTGTTGGTTGTATTTTGAAATGCTATTTGAAATTTGTTTTTAGTATATCAGCCGAGGTGTTCAATTGGGAAGAGTATCTGATGTTGTCTGGTGCAGTGGCTGCAGACCAGACGCTGTTTGCCGCCCGTGGACATGTTGTATCGCACGGCTTCGTCGCTGGTATGAAGTTGGAGTGCGCCGACTTGATGGATCCGAGACTCGTATGCGTCGCCACTATCGCACGGGTTGTTGCTGATTTACTTAAGGTTATTGTTTATAACATAACTTAACATTAAAACAAGTTTTTATAGTTTACTAGCTGACCAGGCGAACTTTGTTCCGCATCAAAAGTAATAACTGCTATCCCGCTATGTTAATACTGCAATATCTTCGAAAATATTTGTTTAAATTGCATGCTGTTAAGGGCCAGGATCATCTATATTACATGCACAATCTATTTAATACGGACTTAATTGGATGAAAATTAATACAATGTTTAAAAACGCTTCGTAAATAGGCCATTATTTCTCGTAAAAAGTAAAAAAATAAAAATGGTCATTGTGGGTTATCTCTAAGAGATAGACATATGTCCTCGCGGACTTTTTTGTAGACCTTTTAAAGGTGCATAATAATGTAGTACTTTGTTTTGATTTATCACTCAGGCAGCGTTTGCAATTAAAGTTCTAAATCTTGAAAATTATCAGTTTTTTTACTTCACTATACAATAGCATATAGTAATGATGATATCGCGTTTATTTGGAAATCTGAAAAAAAAAAAATTTTTGTTCATTACTCGTGAAAATGATCTCTGTAAAGAATTCGAAACGTCGGGAAATAAATAGAAAATAAACGCGATATAATCCATAAAAAGTTGTTTTAATGTTATGAATATGATTCGCGAAAATCTAAGAAATATTAAAATTTTACCTTCGAATAAAATCTGTATTATGCTTCCAATGACGTCCGAAGTCATTATGAGAGAGTACGTCACGTCCCTTGCCCGCCATAGCGTTACTTCCGCTATCATATTGCACCAATAGCGCCCCATATCCGGCGCGCCTAGCGCCATCTATCAACTTCGACTGCTACTGATTCTTCTTATGAACACAAGCCGCCATTTTGGTCATTGTTCGGCTCATAATGATATAGCACCAGAAAGACATTACTGGGACTTCGGACGTCATTGGAAGCATAATACAAATTTTATTCGAAGGTAAAATTTTAATATTATGCGTTCCGTTTGACGTCCGAAGTCATTATGAGAGACCTGTTTGTTATCTTCTGGTGGCTTGTAGGTTTAATATCGAATTTAAACGCAACAATGTGAAGGAGCGTCATATAAAGTAAACTTAAAGGCGCGATTAATAAAGTGACCTGTATAAACAATGTATTATTATTTCATCTAAGTTATGGAAAATTTTCTCGAGTGATCTACAAGTTAAGTTCCTGATTTGTCAAACTTAACGAAAAAATATTGTCGGTTCGTTTTTGGCTTGCATACAATTAATATAGTAATTGTCTGTAGCCAGATGAAGTGCTATACCACTGATTTATAAATCAGCTTTTTTCACCAATCATTGTAACCGTGGCTGAACTTGAAAAGTTTCTAATGCTATGAACGAATTTAGTATAGTTCCGTGGATCTTCGACGTGTATTTTACCAGAGTTTACACTGTAATGTGAAATGACTGCATCAATGTTTTTGGTACACGCAGATAAAAATATACTAATGAATTGAGGATGAATGTTGAAAATCCGGGTTATCTATAAAATGCAGACTTAGTAAACTGTCAAAGAGTAATATCATATGACACCACAACAGTTTAATCAAAACCTTTGCATTTGGAATGACATTAGGAAAAGACGGTTTCGTAAAGTATTAAATAAAATATGTAAATATACGTATCAATAAAATGTCTTGGCAAGATTTGGAATTTGAACGGCAGACATAATTGTAGCAATTACAGACGATTAGAATGTAAATTATTAGTAAAAGAAACCCATCACATAAATGTAACAGATATTCAACTGCAGTGACTAGTCCAGTAAAGTTAATGTCACTTCAGCACATTGTTACCAACACTATTATGTTTTTCATCCATTGGTGTTTAAACACGACGAGCCTTGTGGTGCATTGATAAAACAACCCACTACGGAATTGAGGTTGGCGGGTTGCAGGCAAATTCGAGTACAAACAGCTCTCATAAGCACGAATGTTTGTATCGGCGTTTAGATAGTTTCTATGCGTTATAAGCATGTATTCATAAAATAAAAGTAGGTGCGTTAACATGCATAACAACGTTCAGTTGCTCAGCTTGGAAAACCAGAGGGCGCTCTTGTAAATTGTGTCCTACATAACATTAGTATTATTATAATTAGTGATGTAATTTTGTTTAATTATTATTATCATTAGCGTTTAAGTATATAGCCTAAAAGCCTTCTAAGCCAATGGTAGTATTGTCGCTATGTTCAGCGACGTGTTCTTTAGTTTGAAATGAACAGATTGTACCAGCTTAAAGCTGCGTTTCGGCGATCACACTGGGTGATAGGCTGGTTGGTTATTTCACGACATTTTACTCATCAAAGTAGACATTGAGTCTGACTTCCATAGTATATTGTTATGAGATGTTATATTTGACAATGCAAACTTCCCGCAGTGTGATGGCGGTGGCGAAGTTATTCGAGTCTTACCCACAAATTTGTCGTACTTTGGCAATGTAGCCTTCACCGGAGGGTGATGAAGGTTACAAAGTTGGCTGTACTGATTTTACACAAACAAGTTGGGTCTGGTGTGCGTGTGTCTCATGGTGAAAAATTTTCAATGTTACTTAATCCAATGCAACTCGCAGTAGTGACGTTTCAGGAATTAGATCTTAGAGTCGACGTGATTTGGTCCACTAGTTTCAGACGCGGTCAAGCTGCCGGTTGATGTGATCGTGTTAATCCTCCATTCCTCTTCATTATCCATTTCCTCTCCAATACTCTATTTTTCAATTTCTCTGTTGTAGCTCCGCTGAATCTCTCGAATAACGATGTTCCCTCGCTGCGGTCGAAATGCGGACTATAGAATATTATTGTAGAGATTTACTTCGTATAGCAATGCGTTTACGTGGTGTAGCTATCGAAAACTTTATTATATTGTAATTTCTATCGAATTGACGTGGAATGTCCGGCGCGTGAGTTGTAGTATTCCGTGGACTTCCTTTTAATGCCAATTACAAAACGAAATATTCGCGCACGTTCTCTGTATACTAAATCTGCCATCGGAGACACTGCTAATGCTCACAGTAAATGGTAACGCGATCTTCCCCAGCGACCGTAAAGCTTCACGGCCAATATGTAGTGTCTGTTTATTCTGGGTTTTAAAATACGGTATCGAGCCGAATTTGAAAAATCTGATAAGTTTCTTCTATTCTTAGAAAGTAAAACTTGTAAATGATGACAAAAAGTTCAGGTGACCTAATAGGCATTGCGCCTGTTTTAGGATTAAATCTTCCAGCTCAAGTTCTGGTAATATCAAGTGATGATTTTTTAGTAACTTGGCAATACAACTTTTTGTTGAAAGTTATGACGGTTATCAAACTGGCGTGTTGCATAGCGTACAGTCGTGCTTGGAATAACTGAAGAATTGGTTATAAATTGGAATGCAACCTTTTCCAGGGGATGGTGATAGTTGCATAAATTTAATGTTTAAGTACACATCGCGCCTGCTTTAGATTCGATTACTGACCGCAGGTTATTTTCGGAATATGTGACCTATTTATTGTTATTTGGAAATGCAACTTTTTCGGAAAGTATAGACTTTTCCAAATTTGGTGGATCCTACTAGGTGCTGTGATTGCTTTAGGTTCCCACTTCAGGCCACAAGTTATACTCGGAAAACTTGATGTACGAAATGTACGAAAACGCTTATAATTTCGCAACGCAACTTTCTTGTTAAGTACGTAGTGACTGTTGCAAAGTTGGAGTGTCCTAATAGGCATTGCACCTGTTATAGGTTCCAACTGCGGGCTGCGAGTGGCGCTCAAAACATCTGTCGTATTGATCGCAATTTGACAATGCAAACTTCCCGCAGTGTGATGGCGGTGGCGAAGTTATTCAAGTCTTACCCACAAATTTGTCGTACTTTGGCAATGTAGCCTTCCCCGGAGGGTGATGAAGGTTACAAAGTTGGTGTCCTAATAGGCGTTGTGCCTGTTTTAGGTACCAACTGCCGACAGAGAGTTGCTCGAAAAATCGATAGACCTTGGAAGTGTCGCTGTCGATTTTTCTTTTACCAACTCAAACCGGTCCTTAGCTGTATGGCAATTTTTTCTTGAACTGTGAACGTGTTTCAATGCTAATGTGTTATTAAAGAATTGTTTGGAATCATAGCAGAAACACCCTTCTTGGGATTAGTTTTAGCTGTTCAGTTACATACAGCGCGACGAAAATCCTTTGCAGCACTTGTTGGTTGTCGGCTGTAGTATTCAACAATGATATCCGATTTGAAGAAAGACGAGTACCATAGCCGGTAGCTCACATTAATAGTCATCCAATTTCCATCCATTTAGGTAATGTGGCACTTCGGAATTGGTGACAATTCGGAAAATAAAAATATGCTGTCTATCGAGGCATAACTTCCACTGCACTCTTCTGGACGATTAGCTGTAAAGTTTCTGGCTGCGCCACTTCACTTAATTAGGATTTGATATTTGCTTGATATGAAATAATGACGTTAAAGCGTGATGCTTTGTTCTAACGTCAAAAATATTAAAAGCCCATGTCGGTGTCTTGTTAAATGGTATTTTAAATACGTTATTACCATTCATAAAGATGAGGGTAGATTAAAATAAACGGCGTTTTATTTTAGTTTTTGGTGAACGGAGGGAATGTTCTGTTTTGTATTCTCTCCCCCTCCTTTTTTCTGCGACGAATTATTATAATTTGATACTAAAAATCCTTGAAATCTGTTTATGACGTATATGGATTTTACAGTAGGTGTAGGGCCAACTTCAATACGACTTTAATGAAGTATAAAGTCATTTTTTCATACACAAATTATGTAACATGTCGTAAGACAATGTCTATAATTACAAACAAATTGGTTTAAAATTTTGTGAATTAAGATCACCATAAAGGGAGTCTACAGGGACAAGACTCAAACACACGACGATATAAAATAGCTTAGTAGAGAACTATGAAACAGAATCGTTGTATATTAATATATGAGGGTATTTACACATAATACAGTGCAACCCTTGCAGAAAACGCAAACTTTGAAAATAAAATTCAAATGACTCACGAGGTTGCTGGTATCAAACCTGTATTTTCGATCCCATGAACCATGTGACCATTCGTGGAGATCCATTGTTGGCCTCGATTATTTTAGTAATCCAAATAAATACTTCTGCTGCTTTTCTTAATAGGTGCGATAGCGGTAAACTAAAAACTAATTTGTTTTATTTAATTTATGTAAAATTTGGGGCAAATTAAATATTAATTATTTTTAACTCTAATGTTTAAATATTTAGAGTTTTTCGTAACGACCATGCGCTCGGTTCGGAAAACGACGCAACAATGACCAAAATGGCGGCTTGTGTTCATAAGAAGAATCAGTAGCAGTCGAAGTTGATAGATGGCGCTAGGCGCGCCGGATATGGGGCGCTATTGGTGCAATATGATAGCGGAAGTAACGCCATGGCGGGCAAGGGACGTGACGTACTCTCTCATAATGACTTCGGACGTCAAACGGAACGCATAATAAATATAACATAACTTCACGCCTTTTTCTATCCGAAGGTGTAGGCACGTCCCAAATGAAATAGTTGGCAGGCACACAATTTTCAGCCGTCATTTCTGAAAAGAATTTAAAAAAGTCCTTGGTGTGAGTCCGGATTCCGCAGATTCCGAAGGACAGCGTATTCTATTCTGAAAATTAAAGGAAGTTAAGAGTGTACTGACCCCGTTTCTTATGCAGGTTCATTTTGATGGTTGGGGCGCTGAGTACGACCAGTGGCTGTGGGCTCACAGCACGGACGTGTACCCAGTGGGCTGGTGCCGCGCCGTGGGCCACCGCCTGGAGGGGCCCCTGCAGCAACCCGCGCGACCGCCCCGCAAGCATGCGCCCAAACAGACACGCCGACGGAAGAAATTGGGTAAATTATACAAATCTCAACCGTTCATATTTAGCATATTATGCTAAGACAGTTATGACCAATGTAAAAACCAGTGATGACATACAGAACTGAGACATGGTCTTTAAATGTTGGATACACGAGAGATCTGGGGCATGGGCGTAGCCAGCTTTGGGCTCAGGGTGGGGCAGCAGTCAACCTATCCCCCGGGGGAGGGCGGGGGCCCTCCGATTTTTTGTACCTTGAGCCGTTAATCTCAAACTTGTTAATCTCTTAATTATGAGTATGATAGTATACATATCTTAGTATGATTGTTGATGTTGTTAGTTAGAGTTAGTAAAAAAAACATTCTTTAATCAGACACCTTATGGTTCAGAGCCAGGGCCCAGGGTGGGGCAAGGGGCCCAGGGTGGGGCAAGGGGCCCAGGGTGGGGCAAGGGGCCCAGGGTGGGGCAAGTGCCCCAGCTTGCCCCAGTGTGGCTACGCCCATGATCTGGGGTGACCGAGATAGCACAAAAAGTTAGTATGCTGAAGTGGAAATGGGTAGGCCACATCGCTCGACGAACTCGATAACTATTGGGTAGACAGGTCCTCGATTGGCGACCAGGAACTGGTAGATTATACAACGACCTGGGTAAACGTGTTTAATACCAGAACGCGTCAAGGCATAATTATGCCTTTGAATGGTTTTATATACAAAAATGTGCCCAGACCTTAAAGTTTTATTGGCCTCAAGTTAAAAAATATATAAACATATAATTCAACTTAATTACAGTGTCTAAAGTGTCATCGCAGCCTCCAAACATAGCAGAAGACAGTTCTCAGAACTCTGACATGGGTGATTCAAAGAGTCTCTCACCGCCTACTAGTGTGTCTGAAACATCTGCTGATGTTGAACAGCGCCAGGAACCACCGATTGCACAGAGAGTTCCACCTGTTGTGGAAATGGATGTCGATGCAGAGTTCAAAGAAAATACCACACATTCAGCGGACGAGACACCAGACATAGATGAAAGTGAAAATAAAGAAGATATATCAGTAAGTGAAATAATATCTGTCCAAAAAGATGTATGCTCTCATTTTGGTAACTATGTAGTTATAATTCACAAATTGGTTCTTTCATTGTTTACAGGTACCCACCGATAGTTACATTGAAACCGACCAGATGGAGCAGACATCTCCGAAATTGATTGAAGAGGAGAGTGACAAGGTGATACCCAGACTAGTCAATACCACAGTGCCCTTAGAGATACTTAACACAGTTGATCCGGAGAATTGGACAACGGCAGATGTAGCCAAATTTCTTACAGTCAACGATTGTCAGCCATATTGTGTTAATTTCAGTAATATATCAGGACCCACTATGTTGCAATTAACAAAAGATGAAATTATTGAACTATTAGAAATGAAAGTGGGTCCCTCGTTGAAGATATTTGATTTAATACAACAGCTGAAGTGTAAAATAAAACAACCTCAGTGCAGAAAGATACCTTTCAAATAGGATTTAAAAATTTAGAATGAAAGGGGATTTATTAAATCAATTTTGAGGAAACCTAGATATTAATAATTTCATGGAAATCTTCACACCAAGTCTCTTTTAGGGTAAGCAGATACAATCGAGTGCCAGATGACACAGTTCTGTATAAATTTACAGTATTAACATATATATTTTAAAAAATCATGAACTGACGCACTTATATTATAATTAATTATTAATTTAACCTCATGTTAAACTAATTAAAAAATTAAAGACAAATAATGATTACATAAATAGTATGAAACAAAGTCGTTTTCTGCTGGCTGTCTGCTTAGATCTTTGAAACTAAGCAACAGATTTTGATGTAGTTTTTTAATAGATAGGGTCAACGGAGTGGTTTGTATGTAAGTATGTGGAAATAGGGAATTGTTAGTTAGATGTGTCAGGGATTTGAACCCATAACATTTGAGAGACTCTTCAAATGCTCATGTGTATGTCTTGGTGTTGTAAAAAATATTTTTATTTTATTGCCATTGTATTTCTATTTATTAATGTTTATTTAAGTATTTGCAGGGTTTTATGATTTTGCCGAAAAATGGTAGTTTTTACACACCTAGTATAATGTATATTGTTTTTAATACAAGACTTAATTAGCAGATATATTTGTTGATTGAATTGAATAATAAACTTATTTTAAAACTGACATTATATTGGCATCTAGAAGTGACATATATTATTATTTATGAAGTTGCCAGGGTTCCTGCTGCATTTAGTGAATTGAATTTGACAGTTTGAAATTGAATTAATCCTACTACTACTCTAGGTAGAATTGTTTGTAAATCAGTTATTTACTCTGACTAAGCCAACTTAGCTAAGATATATATTATGTATAATTTTAGTATGATCTCACATTATGTTTAATATTTTCCAATATATCAGCCTAATTAAAACTATTTTTTGGCCTTTTTTATATGTAAGTACAGGCCTATGCCTATTACCTATCGAAATTGTGCTGGACACAAGGATTTCTATGAATTTCAGCATCAACATATCTTTTCACTTGATTAAACACTAATTCGATAGATAATACGTTCGTATAATTAATAAGTATTATATATTTTACGTAATGTCATTGTTTTTCGTGATTTTAATAGAAAAGACCATACAAATACTATTATATCAAATGCTAATTGCACAAGTGAAATATTGAGTTTTCAAACTGCTCAAATCAATGCTCAATAGGAACGGAACGAGTCTCGTTGGCGAGACGTTTTTAGTGACTGATACTTGGATCATCATCATCATCAGCCTATTGCAGTCCACTGCTGGACATAGGCCTCTCCCAATGTGTGCTACAACAGCCGATTCTCTGATTTTAGTGGCTGATACTTGGATATGAAATGGAAATTTGGACAAAGTATTTTGTATCCAATCTGACCAAGAACATATTTAATAATTTCTATATTTTAGAATAGATATCACAATATATATTTCAGAAGAAATTTTCTGATAATTTCTGCAGATATTACCATTGTCAAGTAACAATTATTACGAAGTTATGTTCAAGGTTATGTGTTTAGAATAAGCCCAAGAGAAGTCTGTCGCTATATCTTTTATTTATTTGGCAATTCTGATACAAAACAAATCTGATTATGTGTAAAGTTTTGGTTTGTTGAGACGATTTGTTGATTCCCCTGGAATCACCTCCTCTGAGTTTGCTTGTCTTTACTAAAATCAGTTACATATTAAAGTTTATTTATGATCCTGGTCAGATTAGAAATAAATCATGAATATATTCTAATGAATTGAAATCATGGAGTTTAAAAAAATATCAGTTACAATATGTGGGTATGAGTTAAGATTATAATAAATCAGAATTGTATTTTGACATGATCCACTTACGCTTAAACAAAAGTGATAAATATGCCTTTATTAGTGACTTACAATAAAAAAAAAAAAATCTATATCAATTAAGAAACATCTGGCATATTATGTGTAGTTGAAATGTTTTAAATAATAAACCCAAGAGTATGATTATGGTATTTTTATTTACATAAATAATTATATTCCACCATCTATTAGGTGGGGTTGTTAATTAAAAAAGAACAGTCTTTAGCATATTATAATGGGCTTCATTAATTATATTAAAAGTATAATATTTAATAATCAATGAAGGTATATTATGTGTTACCTGATGGTAAACAACTAGAGCTGCCCATGGACACCTGCAATACTCATAGTGTTACAGTTACGTTGCCAGCCTTAAGAAACGCGGCATGTGCCACTTTTCGAATATTCTGAGAGGTCATGGTACTTCACCGGTCAAGCCGGCCCGTTCATGCAGCATGTTGCTTAAATTTGATGTGTGATTTATTTGGACATTTTTTTACCTTGTCACTGTAACATTTTCATCGGACTAGAGTGGCTTGTTACCAGTAAACGTCTTTGTTGGTATTAATATCATGTAACATTTGACTGGTTATGCATCTGGAATAATTTAAAGATATTGACCAAAACAACCTTCAGGATTATATCGCGTTTATTTATTCGTTTCGAACTCTTTACAGAGATCATTTTCACTTCTTTTTGTTCATCACTCGTGAAAATGATCTCTGTAAAGAGTTCGAAACGTCGGGAAATAAATATAAATAAGTAATAAATAAACGCGATATAATCCTGAAGGTTGTTTTGGTCAATGAGTGGGATTCGCGAAAGTCTTAGAAAGAAAAAAAAATTAAAGATATATTGAAATATAATTACCTTACATGCTATATATCTTTCTTTGCCATACTATTTATCTATCTATCTTTGTATGGATATTATTATGAAGCACTGTCATGGTTAAAATTTTGTTATTTTAGGATAAGTCTTGTGTTGTATTGTAAAACAACCGATCGCTAAGTTTGGTTGGTACATGTTGGATGCCAACCAGAGTACAAATATTTGGGATGAGCATGGATGTTTGTTTGTCATCTGATTGTCTTTAGAAAAAATACATATATCATAACACATGCATTCATTTTCATAACTTGGAAAACTAGAGGGCGCTCTATGTATTATTTCCAAAACATCATTTACTTTATTCATAAAAGTATTTTCAAATCCTAAAATTGCAGCACATTACAGTAAGTAATTACCTTATAGTATGCAGTGGCACAGACGAGGAGTACAGGACACAACAAAGAATGTTCCCCGATCTTTGCGCGTGGCATTTGTGGTATTCAGAACACCAGTAAGTTTCGGTCATACAACCTGCCAGTTCCATGTTTTCTGATGAATCTGTGTAAGATATAATGAATGATCAGAATGATAGAGAATTTAAATTGCCAACTAATAATATAACTTCACGACTTTTTCTACCCGCAGGTGTAAACGACCTCGTCCGAAATGAAATAGGTGGTGGAACTTATTGCCATTATTGGGCACAAAGTTGTCAGTCATCAATATTTGACACACCTAACCTTTGAAAAATCATTGGTGTGAGCCAGGAATCGATCTCACAACTTCTGAATCAGAAGGGGGAGCTAGACTACTACACCACCGAGACTATTTGGACATGTGGATGGATGAACAGATGACAGAAAGTAGGAAGAAACAACAACAGGTTCATTTGATTGTATAGTTTATCCTTCACCTGTCTGGGAGTTGTTTCTTGGGATTTTAAATTACCACTACCGTTAAAAAACCGCTTTAATAATTTAAATTTTCCTCACAATTCTCAGAGATTTCTCATTTATATTGGGTGGAAGGGGTAAAATATCCATTTTATTGACTCTTGTATAAAAATATAGAACACTGAGTATTATTCAGGTTAATTTTTTTATAACCTCATACTGCTGCCTAGAAGTTTAGGTCAGTTTTACAGTTCACTGCATGAATGGGTCGGCTCGACCTGTGAAATACCACGACCTCTCGGAATATCGGCTCGAAGTGGCTCGTGCCGCGATTGGTTCGGTGAGAGAGGTTTTCCCCCCTACTCCCTGGAAGGACGGCAACGCAGCTGGGTATTTATGGGCGGTGAGTGGTTGCTTATCATCAGGTAACCCACTTGCTCGTTTGTCCTACCATCCCATATAAATAAAATCTAAACGCGAACGCCTTTTGGGCCTAGGTATGACATATCCGATATGAATAAGATTGATCCGATCTTTATTTAATTATCTTCACAAATAGTCCAGTCATTATAGTAAGTTCACCTCGGAATTTGAGATACCCGGCTGTAACTCTGTAAATACTTATATATTGACACCCTAAAAGTTGTCTCAAAACCTACATATGGTAGGGTGTACGCAACTATTAAATTTTAAGGTCCAAAGTCACGAAAATCGGTATTTTGCGCTTTCTTCGTTAATATTTCATTTCCAATGGGATTTTTGCGATTTGTATTCAGTATCAATATTGTAGATTACTAAATTCTCTACGAATTTTGTATAAAATTATTTTTATATGGTGAACCGTTTTAGAAATAAAGGCGGAGAGCGCGCGGTCACTGGACCGGTACCTGCAGTTAAAAATGCGCCATTATAGTTGATGAACTGTCAATTTTTACATAATTTCACGCTTTTTATACCCGAAGGTCGATCATCTTCGTTACGTCAAGTCTTCAAAACCTAATAAACCTGGATAGTTTTCAAATATTCCACCAGTATATTATCAGTTCAAACTTCCTAACTTTCTAACCACCGTATTGCCCATTGACAATTTTACCACCTGCTCCAGACGATTTGCTAAATACAATTTCCTGGGATAATTCCACGTTAAGGTATAATTTCAAGTTATGTAAAAATTGACAAATATTTATAGTCATTGATTTATCGATAGTTCATCAACTACTTATATATGGCGCGTTTTCGAGCGGAGGCACTGGTTGACCTGAAGTGGTCCTGTGACTGCGCGCTCTCCGCGCTGTATCTCTAAAACGGTTCACGGTAAAAAAAATTTTTTCATCAAAATTTGTAGAGAATTTAATAATCTACAATATTGATAAATAATACATATAGCAAAAATCTCATTGGAAATGAGATATTTACGAAGAAAGCGCAAAATACCGATTTTTGTGACTTTTGACCTTAAAATTTAATAGTTGCGTACACCCTACCATATGTAGGTTTTGAGACAACTTTTAGGGTGTCAATATATAAATATTTACAGAGTTACAGCCGGGTATCTCAATTCCGAGATTCTTATCTAATTTAACCTTAAATGACTGGACTAAAAGTGTTGCAATACAAAAAAGTCTAGTTTATTAGGAAAAAGTGGTTCCGTGTTCGAGCACCGGGTCGAATCACTTAACAGTGGTAGAGCCAAGCAGTTAGCAAATATGATAAACAAACCTTTACTTTTTAAATCTCTGTGTATTAGTTCTGGCGCCAGTTCTCTTGCAGAGGTAACATAGAATGTACGGAGTATGTCTATTCTGTGCACACCGGATGTACCGCGGACCTTTGTGTTGGTCGGATGTAAGTGTCTTGAGAACACACCACGACATTTACTAATGTTCACCAGTAGTATTCTGTAAGATAATTGTGGTGTGACTGTAAATATTGGAGGGTAGGCAGTTGAACTATAGGGGGGTGTTTGCTTTGCTTATTTTGGATGATATGGGTGTAGGGTGTTTAGATGATGATTACGTCATCAGTAGATATTTACTTTTTTACACACATATCAATTAAAATGTTTCAAAGAAAAAACAATATAGATACATACGTACATAACTTCACGCCAAATCCCTTGCGAGGTAGGCAGATAGAAAGGAGCTCCATAAGGCACGACACCTCACTCGCTTCGTCGAATATAGATAATAGTTAATGGCGACACACTCATATTATAAAACGGGAGAAGAATTATTTTTTATTGCGGTACTGATCTCAATGCTAGCTTATCGAACTGAGAGCTGGGTATGGCAGAATGGGCATTAAAGTAGAATAAACGCGGTCAAAATTAGGGCATTGTGCTAGATTTGCTGAGCTACTCTCACAGACCGCGTCTAAA
The DNA here is from genome assembly GCA_905147225.2 of Euproctis similis. Taxonomy (NCBI): domain Eukaryota; kingdom Metazoa; phylum Arthropoda; class Insecta; order Lepidoptera; family Erebidae; genus Euproctis; species Euproctis similis. The sequence continues at coordinate 14,701,171 of LR990114.1, read as the reverse complement.
ATAAGGTTTGAAGGCAGGAAATCGGATTGAAAGAGTGTCTGTGATGGTTCGGTTACGGTTACAAGATTGTCTAAGCAGATATACAGTACAAAAGCGGATGGAAATAGGATTCGTGGATAGCAATGACAGACTTTAGGACCCTTAAAACCGATCGTATATCTATTATAGATTTAGGGAAGTGCATCGTCTATTATAAAAGCAAGTGAGGTGTGTAAGAATCATGCTTTATGGCGCACTGTTCTTTCTGCCTACCCCTCGAGGGACTTTGGACCAAGTTATCTATGTATGTGTGTTTTATTTATTACTAAGCTAACTGTTCCAGATATAGGTAGGTAGTAAAGAGTGTAACTTACCCTAAAACACATGGTTCAAATATTATACTTGTAGGAAAATTTCTTGGATGCGCAAGTTTGGCTTCTTTTATTAATGGCGCATATCCTTCCCAGCATCTAAGCACTATTTCATCTATCTCTGATAATGATGGAGTGGCTCCACACACCACCAGAATATATACATCTGCTAGAAGTTTACATGTGACCGCTCTAAATGCTACCTGGAAAATGAGTAAAATTATGTTAGGTATTATAAATTATATGTCCCGGTGGTCCAGTGGATGAGCTTCCTACTTCCGATTCAGAAGTCGTGGGGTCGATTCCGGACCAATGATTTCTTGGAATTATTTTCCGAAGTTACATGTGATAAATATCGATGACTGACAACATTGTGCCCGGTGCAATGGCAACAGGTCCGCCACCTATTCCATTTAGGACGTAACCAATCAATCAATCAAATCCTCTATTTTGCGAATATGGGTACAAATAGGTCTCAGTATACAATATTATACTGCTGTGTGGCGCCGGCTTAGAATACCGCCACCCCATCTCTTCCCGTGGGTGTCGTAAAAGGCGACTAAGGCAAAAGGCTGGAAGAATGGGCATCAGCATTCTCTCTCAACAAAATACAGCCTACTGCGATCGCCAACCCGCCTGCCAAGCGTGGCGATTATGGCAAAAACCCCCCATGAGTGAACGGACCAGCAGTTGTGGCGCTCTATGGGGGAGGCCTGTGGCAGTGGACCTCAAAAGGCAAATGATGATACAATATTATGCAGTTGAGTTGCTTGAAAAAAAAACAACACTGGTCTGCAGGTAGAATAAATGGCTCAGATTCGAATCTAATTATACTTAGTCATGCCATAAATATTGTAACAAAGAAAACATTTTTTTTTTAAATTGCAAATAACATTTATACACACAGTGTGTTACTTTAAGACATAAATATAAAACGATATAAAATATAAAAAGCTTATTCGAAGTGGTCTCCATTGGCTGCAATACAGGCGTTTAAACGTTGAGGTCAGTTATCAATAGAAACACGCACTCTATAAGAGGCGCACTGGTCATTTATTAACTGATAATTTAAAAAAGAATAGGGTGTTAAAATCTAAACAACTACTGAAGCGGTACGCAAAGGGAGGTCACAGAAAAATATTGTTTACGGATGAAAAAGTTTTTACAATTGAGCAACATTTTAACAAACAAAATGACCGTATTTATGCTCAAAGCTCTAAAGAAGCTTCTCAATTAGTTGACAGAGTGCAACGTGGGCATTATCCGACTTTAGTGATGGTTTGGTGGGGTGTTAGCTACGAAGGAGTGACTGAGCCATATTTTTGTGAAAAAGGTATCAAAACATCGGCACAAGTGTATCAAGATACCATTCTTGAAAAGGTAGTCAAGCCCCTTAACAACACCATGTTCAATAACGAAGTATGGTCCTTCCAGCAAGACTCGGCACCGGGTGATAAAGCTCGGTCCACGCAATCTTGGTTGGAAGCGAACGTTTCGGACTTCATTAGAGCTGAAGACTAGCCGTCGTCTAGTCCCGATCTTAATCCACTGGATTATGATTTGTGGTCAGTTTTAGAGAGTACGGCTTGCTCTAAACGTCATAATCATTTAGAGCCCCTAAAACAATCCATACGATTGGCAGTGAAGAATTTTCCTATGGAAAGAGTGCGTGTTTCTATTGATAACTGGCCTCAACGTTTAAAGGCCTGTATTGCAGCCAATGGAGACCGCTTCGAATAAGCTTTTTATATTTTATATCGTTTTATATTTATGTATTAAAGTAACACACTGTAAAAGTAATAAATGTTAATTGCAATTAAAAAAAATTTTTTTTCTTTGTTACAATATTTATGGCATGACTAAGTATTTATAGCCATTCATTTGAGATGTAAAACTTCGGCGATTAGTGGCGTAACAGCCGCTGGCTACCTATTTCAGGTAGTAAACGCGTGAAGGAGTGGTAGAGCCAAGCAGTTCGGTGCTTGAATGGGTCGGCTCGACCGGTGAAATACCACCACCTCTCAGAAAATCGACGTAAAGCTCATGCCGCGTTTCGTTCGGTGAAAGAGGTACCCAACTGTAACACTATATGTTGCATGTGTCCATGGGCGGCGCTGGTCACTTAACATCAGGTGACACGCCTGTTCGTTGGCCCGACTATCTCATAAAAAAAGGAAAAAAAACATATTCGATCATTGTAATTTGTAAGATATATTTATGCAGGTTATCTAATATAAAATTCTCGTCTAATGTATAAAATTCTTGTGTCACAGTATTTGTTACCGTACTCCTCTGGAACGGCTGGACCGATACTCATGAAATTTTGTGTGAGTCTGAGAATAGGATAACATCTATTTCAGATCCCTAAGTGCTAAGGGTGGACCACCCTTAAATTTAACCGTTATATTTTTTTAATGTTTTGAAAGATTTTTGGTAATGAAACAGCATACAAAAATACATACAACTCGAAATTTTAACCTCTCTAAGATCAACCCCTACTTTTTAAACTTATTTTGGCAAGACAATCTTTTCTGGGTCAGCTAATCATATTATAATACATAATATATTTCATGACTTACATTAGGACTCATTTGTGGCAAATATACTGGTGTATCTCGCAGTGGTGCTCCATCCTGGGCGGCTGCAAGTAATACTAACAACCTGGCCTCCTTAGAGTCCAATTCATAAAAATCTGAGCTGGTTGCCACTAGGTGCCCGTGTATTATAAGACAGGCCCAGCGTCCTGTCACACTTTCTGCATAATTATCAAGAGCTTGCTAAAATGACAGAATTAATTTAAAGATTATATCAATAATGATTAATTAATGGACTGTTTGATATTAGATAACCAATATATTTATTATTAAGTCTCGGTGGCGCAGTGGGCGAGCGCACGGCCTCTGATCCAGAGGTCCGGGGTTCGATTCCAGACACTGGCTCACAGCAATGACTATTCGAAATTGTTTTCGGAAGTTATGTGTGATAAATACCGATGACTGACAAACTTTGTGCCCGGTATGGAAATAGGTTCGCCACCTATTCCATTTGGGACGTAAACATAACGGCGAGACGAGGCTTAACAGCCGCTGCCTACACCTTCGGGTAACAAAAGGCGTGAAGTTATGTTATGTAAGTTTATAATTGTGCTTTTAGTAAGACATTATCGATATATTATAACTTAAGGAAGTAATACAGCTGCCAAAATTTTTAATTAACAATAAAATAAATAAAAAAAACCTGTAATTGTTGAGCTTGCGGACATAGTATACTCTGAATTAAATCCAGGACCAATGTAGGAAGTGGACTAGACAGAACATTTGGATCCAATGACTCCATCAAGTAATCCAAAATGGGATAGCACTGTCTCAAATCTCTTTTCAATTGATCTATGTTTTTTATATTTTCCAGTTCTTTTTTTCCAATATAGAAGACCATGGCATCATGTACATAGGATAAAAGCAGTTCAAGATCACATTCCAGTCCTCCAGTGACTATTCCAATTAATGTTACACTATATAACAAATAAATGATTAGTATAAAAGACAAGACAAAACATGGAACTTTTTTTATGGGATAGGAGGGCAAACGAGCAAGTGTGTCGCCTGATGGTCACGGAACCTACACTGCCCATGGACACCAGCAATACATATAGTGTTACCATGTTACCATCACTGGCCCATTCATGTAGCGAACTGCTTGGCTTTACCATTGTTAAACTTCTCAAAATAAACTAAATAAATAAAGACATAGCTAAGAATTGTAATTAATAAGTTCTTATATATTTCATCAGACAATTTTTACCAAAACATTTATAAATTTCTTTCCCACTATATAGCTATCAGAGATATATTTCTTTTAAATATTTGTGTACCTTTTACAATACTCCTTCCATAAGATAGTTCCATTATTAACAGTAGTTTTGATCATAGACAAATCATGGCATTTACTGAACATATTGATGCCATGTAAAGAAGCAATTGTAGAAAATTGTACCTAAAAAAATTTAAATAAAAACATTATTACTTATTTCAGTAGGTGTTGACTGAGTCTTCAAATGATTTTCACGCTTCTAAACAATGCCTAGTGTTTTAAATTAGATATTACCAAATTTTTAAGTCATGACTAATTTATAAGTAAGTCATCTTTGTATGTCAAAGTTTACTCTAGAAAATTAATATCATAGAAATAAAAACAAATATTTATTATAAATGTCGACATAAGATTACAAAATCACATAGAACACTTTTTTGTTTATGGATAAATCACAGTTTTTCAGTGTAATTGTTTTATTTTAATGATAGTAGCTTTTGTTAAAAAAAAGTTTCCTTACGCTTTCATTATTGCCGCGTTTTCTTGAAAATATAGGAACTCCACTCTCTGTAGCCACAGCAATTATATTTACAGACATTGTTTACATTTGTATAGGTATCTAGATTAAGTACCTAAAATTTTAACTAAAGTTTTATATCTACTATTGAATTGCTATTATTTGCTATAGTGTAAACAAATAAACAAACTTTCAGTGTTCCCAACAATCAAAAATGTGTCCCCCTAAAATCCCAATCAAAAACCATTACCAGGATTTTAGAGGTAAAATATAATTTAGTATTAGACATTGAACTAAATTTTATATTAAACTAATTATTAAGTTAACAAGTAATATATTAACATAAAACAAATAATAAATGTTAAAGAATCTATAAATATTTTCTTTAAGCATTCTCTCAAAATATTTTTAAGTTCTTTATTATTCAATATCGGAAACTTTAAGTAACGAAACAGAACTTCAGTTGAATTTGCAAAACAATTTAAGTCATAAAAACCCATAGTATAGTTATGAAAGACAAAAAAGCGAGTGAGAGCACGAAAGAATCGTGCCTTAAAGCGTCTGTTACCTCTCGGCCCCGGATCTAGGGGGGGGCAGCCGGGGCCCATGCCCCGGGCGGCAAGTTTAGGGGGCGGCCAAATTAGTATAAAATTACTTAACTTTGACGGACAGAATAAATGACAGTACAAGTACAAAAAATTACTGACCATAAACAGTCTCTCTTTAGCAATCAGGCTGTATTATTAGCAGAAAATCACCCTAAAAAGACTGAATTTAGATCTACTAAAAGCAGTGGCAGATATTTAACATGGGTTTATGGGGTACAGGGTACAATGAGGGCGCCCCCGCGCCAGTCAACCGCCCGACCCCGGGAAGGAGTTGTTGTCGGCCTCCTTCCTCCCCTTCTTCTCCTGCGGAGCGGCGCCGCGAGAGGATCGTCCTCCCTCGCCCGCTCACCCGCCTCCTCCCTGTCACCTTCCTTACTCCAGGCCGCACCTTCGGCTAACATGGCAGCTACCACGCTGGGGAGTGACATAATTCTCTGTCCAAACGATAATTAGTTCCCTATCCTACCTGTAAATTGTTTACAGTGAATGACCCACTGCCCTAAAAAGGACTGTTTAAGGCATGCTGACTAAGTTAGATGACACTTCAATACGTGCAGATTAGCCGGCTACCAGTATCCAGCTGATTCCGGAGCTGTAAAGCAGGTTCATCTCACGTTGCAAATCCATCCAGCTACTCATCAGCCGAAGCCCAGCACAGTCGACTGACGCAAACCACGGCAAACCTGAAGAGTGTGCTCAGACGCATCCTCCGCTGCGCCACTGTGCGGGCACAATGGGGTCTCCTCTCTACTGATTCGGCTCAGGTACGATCCAAAGCACCCGTGCCCAAACAGAACCTGCGCCATTCGGAAGGAAAGGAAACAATGCTGGAATTTCGGCCAGCACGACCAGCACAATGAGCCATGATACCATTATCATGATATTATTATATTATGCGGTAAAGGCCATCCTTTACCGCAATAATTTCGCGGAGGGAGGAGGGCGCCCCGCAAAAGTCAATCAAAGCCGATGTTCCACAGGAGAGGGCCCAAGACAGACCCCTGCGGAACACCGGACTCCGTGCCGTATCGCCGTAGCCTGCCCGCCTTCTCCACCAGAAGGACGATACAGTCCTCCAGATAGCCGGCTAGGAGCCGCCGTAGGTAGAGAGGCACCCCGTGATAGTGGAGCGTTAAGATCGTCCAATAGGGGACGGAGTTAAAGGCGTTGGCGAAGTCGAATGACACCGCCAGCACTCCGTCTCCCACACTCACAGCTTCCCGTACCTGGCACCCCCCGTTCGAAATGGCGTGACTATAACGTCATAACTATACATGCCAATAATAAGAATACTCATGAACTGTTTACACGTGCTACCAATGAGCATGCTAGTTTCAAACATATTACTAGCATACCCATTAGGCAAACCTGTTCACACGCACTAAAATCACCCCCTTCCACCCGCGCCTCAGAATGCATGCTCATTACTCGAACGGTTGTCGATTTTCGAGCATGCTCGAAACTAGCAAGGTCTGTACACACATGTTAGTAACGAGCACTTGCTCTAATATGTATAATAGCATGCTCTTGTGCTAACAATAGCATGTGTAACAGTTGTGTTACTGTTTCCCTCAAATTTTGAGGGGAACACCCCTAAGTTGGTAGCCCCGTAAATTTTATTTTACGTTTTATGGCTGCAGAGGCATATTAGCTTTCATTTTGCCAATGCTGCTAAGGCTTTGGCTTATGGAATAGAAATATAATTTTTGGATTAATTTTCAATTTGTTGGAGCTCGAGACATAATTGTAGTTCACGCCTACATCCTCAAGTGTTAACGGCGTGTTACATCATACAAAACTATATTTGTTCAAATCACCTACCCATAAGGGAGTTTATCCTTAGAGGTATCATAATAGTTCATGTTCCTTTTATGATCTTGGTCATTTACTTTCGTTTACGCAGTTAAAAGTAGGTACTTAAGATATTAAAATGTGTAAACACAACGTTTGCAAACAAACGTAACGATATCATTAAAATTAAATGTTCTTATCAAAATGTGTCATTCTCGGAGTTTGTTAGCACCTTTTTTTTAAATTAATAATATCTTTTTTGACCTTGTTCTGAGACATTTCCGTTTGTCTACTGAAACTACTGTCTCTATGTCTATCGCAAATAATTTAGAGATAATGTGATGATAACAAGCACATGAAGGAAGTAAGATTTATTATAAACACCAATCATTTGTTTCCTCGTTTATTTTCTTCATCAGATATGGATACACTAATATCTTAGAATCAGCATTTCAGTTCTCCGTTTTCCGTCCGTTTTAATAGGGGTAGGCAGAGACTTTGGCTCTCCACAAGCTACGATCCTAACACACATAATTTCGCGTCTTCCTACTTAGCACAGGATATTTAGACATTACTTTCTGATCAATTTTATATTTTAACTAGCTGACCCGGCGAACTTTGTTCCGCATCAAAAGTAATAAATGAGTAAATTTTAACTGCTGTCCCGCTATGTTAATACATATATTCGAAAATATTCGTTTAGATTGCATACTGTAAAGGGCCAGGATCATCTATACCTATTACATGCACAATTTATTAAAGACACTTAATTGGATGAGAATTAATGCTGTAATGTTTAATATCGCTTCGTAAACAGCCCATTATTTCTCGTAGAAAGTAAAAAAATAAAAATGGTCATTGTAGGTCCCCCCATTGTAGGTATCCCTAAGAGATAGACATATGCCCTCGCGGACTTTTTTGTAGACCTTTTGAAGGTATATAATAATGTAGTACATACGTTGTTTTAATTTATCACTTAGGGTTCAGGCAGCGTTTGCGATTAAAGTTCTAAATCTTGAAAATTATCACTTTTTTTACTATACATGAATTATAGATCAAAACCACCCCGTTGACACCCTCTAACTATTAAAAAAAACCGCATAAAAATCCGTTGCGTAGTTTTAAAGATATGCAGATATGCGCATATAAGGGGACAGACAGCGGAAAGTGACTTTGTTTTATACTATGTAATGATTCCTTCGGGCAAATTCGACTAGGTGAAATATAGAATGAGAAAAAAAAAACGTTTTTTTTTTTATTTTGTAGGGCTAAAAATGGTTCATTATAAAATGAATAAAATTTATTTCTTAGATTTTCGCGAATCTCATTCATGACATAACATTGAAACAACTTTTATGGATTATATCGCGTTTATTTAGAACTTATTTTCTATTTATTTCCCGACGTTTCGAACTCTTTACAGAGATCATTTCATCATCATTATGAATAAAATTCCAAGTTTTGGTCCACTGATTCTTTATTGTTTATACCATACTTTCATAATATCTAAGTAAACAATAACTTATACTTATCTAACAGTGGTAGAGCCAAACAGTTCGCTGCATGAATGGGCCGGCTCGACCGGTGAAATACCACGACCTCTCAGAAGATCGACGTAAAGTGGCTCATGCCGCGTTTCGTTCGGTGAGAGAGGTACCCGGAGGCCCACCCCCCTTCCCTATCCCCTATCCCTTAAAAGTCGGCAACGCAACAGTAACACTATATGTGTTGCTGGTGTCCATGGGCGGCGTCGGTTGCTTCCATCAGGCGACACGCCTGCTCGTAAAAAAAATCTTAATGTAAGTACAGTAAAGGCACAATTTAACTATTCTTTATTTGAGTTTTACTATACTATACTACTATACTATACTATTAACAGTCTCGGTGGCGCAGTGGGCGAGCGCACGGCCTCTGATCCAGAGGTCCGGGGTTCGATTCCAGACACTGGCTCACACCAATGACTTTTCGAAATTGTTTTCGGAAGTTATGTGTGATAAATATCGATGACTGACAAACTTTGTGCCCGGTATGGCAATAGGTTCGCCACCTATTCCATTTGGGACGTAAACATAACGGCGAGACGAGGCTTAACAGCCGCTGCCTACACCTTCGGGTAACAAAAGGCGTGAAGTTATGTTATGTTATGTTATGTTACTATACTATAATCAGTTTATTATTTTTGTGACTATTCATATAGACTCCACTATTCGCCAAATAAAATAAATGGTCTAGATTTGAATCCGTGAATCACTTATGCCATTAAACCACAAGGCTATTGTGATGAAAAAGATATTTAATATTTTATAAAACTACACATTTATTCGAATTCGTATCACAAGATCACTTATGTCTAACAATATTAGGTAAATAAATCTGTATAAGCATGTATATAAAAAGGTATTTATAAAAAATAAAATTCATTTAATTATAACAACTGGTTAAATAAATAGGTAAGTACTTAATTTAAGTAGTTGTATTTTTATGTATTTATGTAACAATATTATAAACTCTCTATAGGCTTTGTTCGGTACAATCACACTTTTCGTAACGCATTCATTCACTCCGTAACTCAAGCGTTCGATATAAAATCTCCACTTAAAAAGTAAGGAAAAACCACTACAATTCTATAATAAATATTGGCTTCATATCATTGTACAATTTTGGATACAAAACAACTATTTTATCTTATTTATCTTCTTACATTTTAGTTTGCACTCATGTTTTAGCCAGTCATATTAAAACTAATGATTTTTGTTTGAATTTAAAATTCGTCAATTGCAACGGCATGCAAAATAAAGAGAAATAGTTTTATTGGATGGAAAAATGTATATGAACTTAAAAAGTAATTGCTAAAGGCAGTTTTAAATTCGCGGAGATATATCCTTCAGAACACCTGTGGTATTTTAATCTTTTTAATAATAAAATATTACAATAAGTACCTACATGGTAGAGGTATTGAACTACTGTAAACGCAGTTAAATAAGTTGTATAGAAAATATATTAACATTTAAAATAAAATTAAATAAGTACTCGTTAAATGTGATGTGGCTCAATTTGTCCATTTTCAGGTTCTAAATTTTGGGTAGTGTTCGCTGAAAAATAAATTAAAATGTATGTATTATGATGTCAAAATTTTACCGAGTCAAGGCATATCGAGAGGTATCTCTCGAATAGCTAGAGCATCGGGTAGGAGAAGGCGTGAAGTTATAAAAAATACTTACGGTCAGTCTTGGTAAGTAATCGTGGTCCAGTTATGGCGATCATCAATGCTCCAAGTGGAGCGGAGATCACGACACTCAGGACACTGACAGCTAACAGTGCATTAGCGTAATACTCTTCGTTTTCTTTATTAGCACCTGTCGTTTGACCATTGGTCACCAGATCCAGAGCTGCAGGTCCCAGGGCTGCCTGAGACCAAAAACTCTCAATTTAATGAGTAACAATTTTAACAGTGGTAGAGCCATAAATAGTCCGTTTTAACCTGTGAAATACTGCGGAGCTCTCAGAAAATCGACGTATAGTGGCTTATGCCGCGTTTCGCGTTCCCTATCCCAACTTATAGTCGGGGACACGCAACTGTGACGCAACAAATTTTCTTAATTTTTTACAAACTTTTGCATTTTTAATATTATTTAAGTACATTACATATTAATGATGATAAGATAGCATCGTAATCTGTCTAGTTTTTTTAATCTGCTTAACCGACTTTAAGGTCGACTAATAATCTGTCTTGTAACCATAATACCTCCACATCTTGGGGTTTTGGCGGGACTGCAGAAGAGACATGTCCGTTCTTTGCACTATTTTCTCAAATTTGTGTTTCTATGGATATTATTGAATATTTATTTATTTTATTTTTTATTTTATGGGATAGGAGGGCAAACGAGCAGGCGTGTCACCTGATGGAAAGCAACCAACGCCGCCCCTGGACACCAGCAACACATATAGTGTTATTATTGCGTTGCCGACCTTTAAGGGATAGGGGATAAGAAAGGATGGGGAAGGGGGGTGGGCCTCCGGGTACCTCTCTCACCGAACGAAACGCGGCATGAGCCACTTTACGTCGGTCTTCTGAGAGGTCGTGGTATTTCACCGGTCGAGCCGGCCCATTCATGCAGCAAACTGCTTGGCTCTACCACTCTACCAATGAAATTCGTGGCGTTTTATTAAATAAGTGTCCCTATATGAGTGCAAATATTGCAATTGGTGTAAATGTCGTGTTTAGTGTGCTCTTCTATATTTGTCTCAGAACTCCCTCGGAACATCACGCATAAAGTGCCACGACTTTATGGCTGATTAGGTTAGGTTAGGTTAAGCTGTAGGTTTAAGCTAGGTTACGTTAAGATTAGTTTAGGACAGGTTAAGAATGAAGATGTTATTTATTAAAAAAGACTCGACTTGAAGGTCCTAGCAACCAGGTCGTTAAATCACAAAACAACACCACTAACCATGAAAGTTAGGGAGTCGCTGGATGCAGCTGGCACAGGATCGGGAGTTATGGCGCGCTAAGGGGGAGACCTACGTTCAGCAGTGGACTAATCTGGGCTCATGATGATGATGATGATGATGAACCATGAAGTTGATTGAAAATAAAAAAAGAGTATTCCTACTTGAACAGTAGCTTTCGCCATCCAGGTAAGTCCAATAAATATTTTCTCTTTACTGTTCAATCCACAACCGAAACTCACAAAGAACGTTGCAATCGCTCTTATAACTAAACAGGATAGAAGACAAATAACTCCCATTTTAATTACTTCTGGATCCAATGCGCTGATCTGGAAAAACAATATAAAGATACATACATAACTTCACACCAAGCCCCTTGCGGTGTAGGCAGAGAAAACTGAGCGCCATAAGGCACGATATTCTTACACACAAAGAAGCCAGTGTCTTCTTTGACTTTCATAACTATTGTCTTACACGCACGTCGATTTTTAAAGGATCTAACATCACAAAATCACTCCACAAGGACTCGTCCTATTTGGTCATGGAAGTGTGTCGTGGCCGTCCTCGACTCCTACATCCATACGCTTTTGCATTGTGTACCTATCTGCTTAGTCAATCTTGCATTATCCATCCTTTCTACATGTCCAACCATAGGGGCATGCCCTTCCTTACTTTTACACCGACACTCTCTTTCAATCCAACTTCCTTCCTTACAATCTCGTTTAAGAATATGAAGACATTATAAAAGTTACCGTCACTTGTGCCCCGGTGAATGCAAACAATATCGGTTCAAAGAATATCCACAATATTCTGAATATGTTGCTCACTGGATTTTTGTTTATTGCCCAACCTTGCTTCTCCCAGAAGTATGCGGCCGTGAAGCCTGACGACACAATGGCTAGGGGTCCTGTAATAAAAAATTAAAAACGCTTTATTTACTTAATGAATTAAATGATATAGAAGCATTGAAATGTATTAATATACAATAATACATACCAGCGCCACTCCATCCAATAAAACTCGATAGAAAATAAGAAAATAATCCGCCTAAAAGTAGAGCGAGAAATCTTAAAGGGACAACATAGCTATCTCCTTTCTCGGGAATAAATGCAAATAAAGATCCCCAAAGCGATCCAAAAACTACTCCAGCTACAATTGATAACGGTCCCTGTAAGATAATGATCGGAAATTTACATTCACGCTCACAAAGCTCGAAAGTGAAGGCAACAGCAATAGGCTAGTTCACTAAATTGCTTTTATAATTTAATGTTACTTATATTATTGCTTCATTTTTATATTATTCCGAAACGCCTAAAAAAAACACATCTACAATATGCATTTTTCATTAAAAAAATCAAATGAATTTCTGCACAAAAATCTCCAGACTGTCGGACTGGCGTTTTGAATGACGTAAGTAACGACATTTTTTTTATTATTGGCACGGCGTGGCGTCATTACGGAAGACATTTTCTGATAGCCGTTGACTGTCTCGTGACACATTGCCTAATTTATTTTGGATTTTCTTTTCTAAAGATATTAACAGCCTTTACTTATTTTGATAAGCTATTTTTTTTTTAATCTTTATATCTTAGTCAATAATTGGAAACTCTAAACATCCGATTCATTCTTAGTGGATACTAGCCTATTATGCACCACTGTGCAGATTGTTTTTTTAAATCCAAATGAAATAGCCAAATCGGGCAAGGCTTTATGCGATCGAGGAATAAAATAAATAATTATTAACCTTAATGATGTTGAACGTAGCCGATCCTGTTGAGAACATTGCGTTTAAAATTATTGCAAATATGGCAACGCTGATGGAGTCATCTATTGCTGCTGCAGCAAGTACAATTGTTGGTATACCCTTGTTCACTCCGTAACCGACATCACGGAGTCGGAATAAACATGGAACCACCACTGCAGGTGATACTGAAGCTATCATTGAACCAAGAAGGAATCCTGAAAAATACATTTTACAGTGAATTCTGTCATTGGTTTAAAGTTATTTCGTTAAAAGTTATAGTTAGTTAGTTAAAATTATTTCAAAGTTTTTTCCTTGCGGGATTAAAGGGAGGTCAGCCGCGGTTACAACCCTGGGATCTCCCCAAAATACTTTAAATACATACACAACTTTACGCCATATCCCTTGTGGGGTAGGAATAGAGAACAGAGGGTCTTAAGGCACGATTCTTTCATGCCTTACTCGCTTTATTGAGTTTTATAACTCTTTTCATGCACGCGCGTCGAGTTTTTAGGCTCCTAACATCACCTTCCTCTAGAACACGTTTTATTTGGTCATGGAATGAGTGTCTTGGCCGTCCTCAACTCCTACATTCATCCGCTTTTGCATTGTATATCTGCTTAGTGAATCTTGCATCATCCATTCTTTATACCACTAAATTAACATAATAATTGGCTGAATTGAGACCGACGCAGACACCATTTTTCATAAAGAGTATGCGAAACCTACTTAACCATGATATGATTGTAATGAAACACTGGGAACATGAGCATTTAAATCAATTTCAGTTCGAAGCCGATGACACAAGACAAAAGTAAAAGAAGTAAGCTGAATCTCACCCCAAATCCAAGGTAAATTAAGAAGATAGTGAGTACTGACGGCTATCAGAATACATTCCACCAGCCAGGGGAGAAGTCCCAATTGAAGAACGGCTGCATAGTGCTTTTTTAGCACAGCCGCGTCCAATCCAAGACCGGCTCGTATTAATATGATGACTAAAGCTATTTTTCTACAGAAGAATACGGAATGAGTTATGTAATTACAATTTTAACAGAAACTGTAACACATTGCTAAGATAAAATAAAACTAAAATCCACAGCAATACTATCTATTGAAGAGATTGATTGATTGAACGTGGCAATCTCAGGAACTATTGGGCCAATTTCAATAATTCTTTCAATATTAAATAGCCCATTATTAGCTGCTCCGACTAATAGCAGCAGAGCAATGTTTTTTAATGATAAAGGTATAAAATTCCCTGCGTCAGTAAGTATTGTAATATGACGATATAATATTTTTTAAAAGATTTCAAAATCATTGCTCACCTTAAGTCTTGATTTAGTTGTTTATACTCGTCTGTCATCCGTACTAAGTTTAAGTTTTGGAATAGTATTCCGGTTAGTAGCATGCCTATCAGTGCTGGTAGTGTGGTGATTTTCAACCAGATCCAGCCAATTAAGTATGCGCTTATTACCATCAGGGTCATACTGAGAAGTTCTCCTTGTATACCGAACGTCTCCCCGAGTTCCGTATAGAGAATACCCCAAGTTAGCAGAACTGGAATTGTATCAGAGAATGTTTGAAGAAAGAAGAATTCATAGAAATACCTGTAATGTATCAAATGATGATTATTTTTTGTCATAAGTACGATTAAATCAGCCTAGATCATGCTTGGAACAACGTCAATCTCTAAACGACCCAGAAAAATGCATTCAAAACTTCGGAATCCAGCGAGGGCGCTGTATTTCCTAAAATACTGTATATCCTCGCTTGGAAATTCGGAATCCGAAATATAATATGTATTTAAATCCTATTAGTAGTGCTATATCACGCAACGAGGATAATCCAGTGATGACATTTATATACTGAATACTAGTGAAAAAAGTAACCAATGATATTAAGAAAATTTATAAAGTACTTACAGAATAATATTATACAAATCTGCTGTGCTGATTGTCGATAGGTGGAGAATATTGGAAAAGGGAAAAACTTGGACCACCATGAAGGCTGCCATGAAGGCGTGGTATCCTCTTGATGACATCGTAGACAAAATTTTCGCCACCCACTAGGAATTTAATAGAATATAGAAAATTTAAATTCTAGAAGAACATAATACCTGTATTTTAAATATTTAACTACACTGTAGCGTACATTATTCAAATGCTCGGGTGTTGCGTCTATTTTTAAAGTGATAATTGGTTTTTAACATAACGCTTCATGCCCTTTTTTATCCGAAAGAGTAGGCAGCGGCTGTTAAGAGCTTCGATTCGCCGAATTGTTATGTGCCAAATGGAATAGGTGGTACAACCTATTGCCATACACCGGTCAGAAAGTAATCACTGTTGTCAGTCATCGATATTTATCACTCATACCTTTCGAAACGATCTCACCACTTCGGAGTCAGAAGCGGATTGGTTGTTTTTATTGACGGTACTAGAATACCCCTCAGTACCGTCCCCAAAGTAACTCAGTTCCAATAACTTAAAATGCTTTTTAGGCGTGTAATAATAATAATATCTTGGACACAAATCACACAGCCCCCTCCAGTTCCAAACTAAGCGACTAAATGCTCGTGCTATGGGTGCTAGATAACGGATACTAATACATATATACTTTTCTTTTGTAAATACATACTTATAATACATAGAAGAACACCCAGACGCAGCACAAATATTCATGTTTGTCACAAATATTTGTGCTCGGGTGGGAATCGAACCCCCGACCTCATTGCTGCAGCCGGTAGTTTTACCAATTCGCCACGAGGCCCGTCAATATGTCAAAAATAATAAAGTAATCGAGATAATTACCTATTGTTGTGTTTCTCATGCTTTCCCTCGTTCTCATCTGAGGAATGGTAGAAGTAAATTAGCAAAAAATATAGTTAAACAGTGTTTTTGTTCAATCGTGCAATATAATGTGGAAGAATGGAGTGAAAAAGATAAAACGAAAATGAAGTGTTAACAGACTAGTGACTCATCTATCTGTATTTCAAATAACAAACTCAAACATACTCTTGTAGCGTTTAATATATCAAGTCAATTTCAAAATACGCAGCCACAAACTTAGTCCTTTGAAATATTACATGAGCTTTACACTGTCTGGTCTGAGGTGTTTTTTTTTTGTAAAACTTTTAACAAAAATGTGACAGAGCACAAAACAGTTTTTTTTTTTTACTTTTTCGCTTCATTTCAGGGTAAAAAGTTATATAACATATTTGTAGGCAACATAATTTTCTACAGATCATGTCCCAACGAATTTTTCGAGATATCGAGAAAAAAGTGTTTTTCGAGATGGCGGCCGGACCACAAGGGTGGCGACCCCACAATCTTCAAGTTAACCCCATAAAAATATTCGGTTTTAAAATTCTAACATTTCAATGTACTCATTGTACTATTGACAATTCAAAAGTAAAATATTATTTAAATTGCTTAATATAGACGAGATTTTGTAAATTGAGCCTATCACAATTATGCTGCGAAACGGGATAAAATTGCAGGTAACCGATACCACCACCCAAAGCTTTAGATATATACCAAAATCTATAAAGATAATCTTCTAGAGTTCTACAATAATAAAGATGCTAGAAGACAGACATTTGAAGACGTTAAATTTCTAAAGTTAAAATTGAAATAAAAACTATTGCTATAACAATTAAATTTACAATAATTTCGTGTGTGTGTGTGTGTGTGTGTGTGCATGCATGCATATCTTTTGGTTTGGTTAATAACCCCGTGGATCGTGCTGAAGCTACGATATTATTTACGTCTGAAAACTGAAAGGTATTTAACTGAAACATTTAATGATATACGGATTACTTTAGCTAGCGTGAGGAAACAAAAAAGAAGGTGCATTTTCAAATAAAATATGTTTTTGTTTTACCAAATTCAAGAAATTTGTTTACCTACGAACGTGTAGACGCGAACACCTTTAACATAAAAACATAAAGTTGATATAACGATACAAAACAAATTACAATACAAGCAAATATTCTATACATTCATTTGCGCAGAAACAACACAATAAACATTAAGAATTTACACTAAAATTGCAAAAAACAGAATTTATAATAAAACCATTAAAAATAATAATAAACAAACAACAACATTTTTGACACCGAATTTTGAGACACTGACAAAACGGACAGGACAGGACTTTTAAAAACAAATTAACACAACAAATTTTGGTCATTATAAATATTATCATTAATGCTCACCTTTCGTATTTTGCTCTAATTCCATGTCTAAATCTATATATCCAAAACGTTTAGCTGAAAACATATTGAAAAGAACACTGTTATAAAATACTGTCCTATTTTTTTTCTAAATATGATTGGCTATAGATAACATATATTAATCACTAGATAATATGTTCGGACTATTTGCCTTTTGCAACACAGTTCGATTACACTTATACATCATCGTATACGTCAATACGTCTATATTTTTTTTTCTATTTATTTTAATAATTTAAAGTATTTAATCTGACTAAGAAGTTCGAATTCGAATTATTAGTCAAATTAAAAACTATAAAATAAACATTATGCAGATTCTAAAAGTTGCCAGTGCGTGTAGTGTCCTTGAAAAATGTATACGTAATTTCCGGTTTCCGATTCACTTTTAATTTTAATAATAAACATCAAATGAAACATTTGTTTGTCTTAGCTTATGTACTGCTTTTTCAATATCTCTAAATATTTATATAATAAGTATGTAAGTACACATGATACTATGGAATTAATATTTCTCCTGTCTGTGTGTTGATAATCTCTGTATTATTTATGTGAACAATAAATTTGGATAAATTTTGTCAAAATTTTTACTGGCATGTAGCTGTTATAACTTAGGTTATCGTCACACCCCAACTTCTTTTGGCTTGATTTCTATTTCAGGCGCACAATAATAATTTCTGTTATAATTATATATGGTTAACAAATAATTCAGCCAAAAAGGACAATGCCCCTGCCTACACAGGGGAATTAATGTGCAAAACTTGAGATACTTTTAATTCAGATGATTGTGACTTTCAGGAAGTTGTCTGTACTAATAAATATAACTGAATTATACGTTTGTAATATTAAAAAATAACGCATTTTTACTAATAGAGGATGCACGATATATTGTATAGACCAAAATCACATGTATATATATTTTTAATTTGTGTTTGTGTTTCATACTTATCTATAATCGCAAAAACTTTATAATATTGTGTAACGGATTATATCCTGGCGCACTGCTGTAAGTTTTCGTATTATTTCCAGAGGAGGAATTATGTGTTTAAGAATTTTAATTTTAAATATTTTTGTACATTGACTATTTTTAAATGTCCGTGAAGACCTATGAAAATAAAACGACTAACTTTGACTTTGTGTGATAAATATGATTGAAAGAAATTTTGCCTAATCTATGGCAATAGGTTCCAACTCCTATTTATTACATTATTATTAACATGACCCATAAATACATATGAAGTTATAATACAATACAATACACATACATACATCTTCACACCTTTTGTTACCCGAAGGTGTAGGCAGCGGCTGTTAAGCCTAGTCTCGCCGTTATGTTTACGTCCCAAATGGAATAGATGGCGAACCTATTGCCATACCGGGCACAAAGTTTTTCAGGCGGCTCGCAATCATGCTCAGGATGCTGTTAGTGCTGCCTCGCACCCTGCGCACCAGGGAAGCACACATCTTACGCATAGTGGACTGGAAGCACGTATGCGTCAGCGAACATCCCTGACGCGCTACTGAAGCGTGGCAGCCCCACCAGCACCCTGAACGCGTTGTTATACTGCACACGGAGTGCGCTGTAAGCCTTACGCATTAATTCATACATTTGAATTTTTTCAGTTTGGGATTGGGAGGTATTTCACGGTATATGTACATATGTCGATGTATGATGATAATATATTGTTCAACCGAACTTGCTTGATGAATCTTCGAGTTAAAATTAAATGAATTGTATAAAAATATATGATCTCATTTAACCAAAATTAAATTTGCGTGGATTTATTAACCAGACTAAGTAACATTCATTAGATTACTGAAACACAATTAAAATTTTGAAAGATTTTTTATTGGAAAACAATAATAATACCGAGCAGTACTATTTCAAAAATCAACGAAGTTTCCAATACTCACTTCTATATTTCAATAAAATCACCTCTATGAAATTAATATTTTTTTTTAATATTTTTAGATATTCCTAAACAAAACTTGTAGTAAAATAATTAATTTAGTGCACACATTTGTATAACTGAGTAGATATTTCAAGATATACTAGAGATATAAAATCCGACTTGATAGCAAATTTATCAGTACGTTGAACGGTTTGAGTATCTACTGTTTTCATACTGAATAATACTGGCAGTAAAGTTGAACCAAATGTATCGTGACGTAAGGAGGCCCATCGATGTCAAAAGTCAACAAGATAAATAAACGAAGACGACTATAAAACTATAACCACGTGACCGCGGGTAATTATTAGGCAGTCAGTGGCAACACTGTACGCATTCAGTTTAGGACTGTTGATATTTTTAAAAATATCGGATTTTCGATATATCGATATTTTGAAGTGAAACTTCTTAAACGACATGCAAACGTTAAACGCCCCGTTTGCTGCCGTTTTAAATTAATCGTATTTACTACAATGCTTTAAAATATTGTTTGTGAACAATTTTACCCAAATAAAAACGGTTACTCATCCAAGTGTTTACCACGCCCAACGTAGCTTAACTTTGTGATCGGTGAAGACCAGCGAGTCCAATATACTATGGGCGTTGGTTATAGAGGCAGTAAATTAACCAGTCAATATATTAACCATTTATTCTAACGTATCGCCATCTATGTCCATAAGCTACTCTAAAGATTACCGATGTAGAATTGATTTCATTTCAGATGTAGTGACATCTATGGACAAAAGGTAGTAAATTAAGATCGTAAAAAACTATTTATTAAGATATCTTCTCTTTCATATACCATGTATTTAGTTTTCGGTATCGTTGTCAGTAAGGTCAATATTTGATTTTGGTGGTAGTAACTATACGACTGACTCATTATGATAGTTTCCTTCTGCATTTTTCGTGATTATTTTCTTAGTATTTATACTTACTCTGATGGATAGTTTCGCAAATGCATGATGGATTTCCTTTTCAAATGGGTTGCTAAATTTGTTGCATTTCCACATCTTTGATAACTTTTCACGACAAAGTGCAAAAAACACTACTTGAATTACATATTTCTTAAAATACATGCATATAATAGATTTTTTTTTTGCCGCAGCTGCGTCCAGCAAACATATAAACGTAAATATTAACGTAAATTATATCGTTGTGATAGTTATCAGTGGCTTAACACATTCATTGACAATTGTTTCACTATGTATTAATGACACAACATAAGATAATTTAGGGAAATTAAAATTATAGATACTAATCAATTATGTAGGTACATATAAATATACATACTCCTAAAAATGCATGTACAGAAAATTCATATGGTACGTCTATTAATAGAAAGAGGGTGTTCTTCAAAGAGTTTTCCATAAGCCCTGCGGGCCCCTGTGAAAGAGTCTTTAAGAAAAAAAAAAAAACAATACGCGATACCTATAAACACGAATCAGTTATAATTTGATGCAAATTTTTTTCATTGCCAAGAATTAGCTTGAACTCGTAAAGGGGAGCTGTTTGTCATTGCTTATGGGATGACTTGACGATTGTTTATTAGTTTTTTAAATACTGTATATTAAGATTAGACTAGAATACGCTTTATTGTACGCAATTTTTATACATTACATTGACGTAATTAGTACATAGTAAATGTCGATCAAGTACAAAAGGCGGTCTTATCGCATGTTGCGATCTCTTCCAGACAACCTTAAGTTAGCGATGACGATATAATTTAAGTTATTGTGTCCAAAAAAAAATATTTTCATAAAAATATCGAAAGTCGATATGTACATTTCAATATCGAACTATCGATATATCGTGAAAAAAAATATCGGCTATAAATATCGAAATTTTTAAGGAAAAATATCGATATTTCGATATATCGATATTTTATCAACAGTCCTAAATTTCAGTTTTATGGCTATTTATATGCTCTGTGTTTTATGGCGCGAACTGCACTAGAACAACTCGATTTCTTTTGTTTTTTCAAATCAATTCTATTACTTATAAGTACGTAATATAAGTGCTTAAATTTTTATTTAAAAAAAATGATTTTGACGTTTGCAGTGTCTTCATAAAGTAACTTGAGACAAGTGATAGAGTTGTTGGTATTTTTAAGAGGCGATGATGAATCATACTATTGCGTCAAATTGTGTGTGCTAGTGTAATCATTTGATAAATGGTTGACGTAAAATAAAATTAGTGTAAACTTCTGTTTATAAAATTAAATGGTAGTCACGAGAGTTGAGTTAAATCGTCAAGTCAAAAAAATCATGCCTATCAGGTCGTTAGACGTCAATTTTGACTTGATTATATAAGGATATATGTATATATGTATATATTATATAAGGATGGTCCTGTTTTAAAATATTAACATTAACATATAAATAAAATTGAAGTGTCTGTTTGTAATATTGAAATAACCGCTTTTATTTCTATTTTATTTTATTTATGTTTTATTTCTACTACATTCATTTGAATATGTAGACACATACATCAAAATAGTATATTTTTTCAATTTTTATCTGGCTGTCTTTCTGTTTGTTCCGGGTAATCTCTGATGACTAGACCGATGTTGATGGAACATTTATTGGCAGGTAGCTGGTGTAATAAGGATTCATTTTCATTGATTCATTACATAGTATAAAACAAAGTCGCTTTCCGCTGTCTGACCCCTTACATGTGAATGTCTTTTAAACTACGCAACGGGTTTTTTTAATAGATAGAGGGTTTCAACGGGGTGGTTTTTATCTATAATTCATGTATAATGTACTAAAGAAATAATGATAATTTACCAGATTTCGCACTTTAATTGCAAACGCTGGCTGAACCCTAAGCGAATTATCAATACAATTTACTACATTATTAAAAACTTTCAGAAGGTCTACAAAAAGTCCGCGAGGGCATATGTCCGTCTCTTAGGGATAACCCACAATGACTATTTTTATTTTTATACTTATAAAGTATGGATTATTTACGAAGCGATTGTTTACAGCGACATTACAGCATTAGTTTTCATCCAATTAAGTGTCTTAAATAGATTGTGCATGTAATATAGATGATCATGGCCTTTTACAGCATGTAATTTATATGAATATTTTCAAAGATATTGCAGTACTTATTAACATAGCGGGACAGCAGCTACGTCGCGCAGTAGTGCCGGCACGGCGGCACTACCGGCCAAGATGCTTTCCGATACTTCCGATATATAGTACAAATTGAAGCTCATGATATCGAAAATTTACTTATTTATTACTTTTGATTCGGAACAAAGTTCGCCAAGTCGGCTAGTTTTTGACAAATAAGAAATTATAATTTAATGGTGGTAGCGAATATCTTGAGAAATAGGGTCATTTTATTAATAGACCTCACATTGAACTGAAATCTTGTGAAAAACTAAAATAATGCTTGATTTATATACGACACGCAGAATTTTTTTGTTTTGCGTTTACTAAAGTATTTATAGTTGCGTCAGTTGCGTGTAGTAGGAGGAAGTAACATTGATAAACATTGACAAGACGTCTAAAAACAAAACATAACCTCAAAATTAAAGACTTCGTTTAGGTACATATCTATGAAATTCACCTTTCAAATGGAATTATATGTAATTAATTAAATAATAAATTAACTACATCTATCTTATGTTACTAAATAACATAAATTTTTTAACAAGGTCTTATGATTTTATATTAGTTTATATATCTAAATGCTGTTGTAAGCCTAACGAGATATTGTTATTATATAAGTACCGTAATATGTGTGTAATGTGAAATAAATATAACTAGTCTTCAACTTTACTAATTAAAAAATGTTTAGTAAATTGTCTCAATATTACTTACACTTTTAAATTAGAACAGCAATCCAATAATTCTATACTCTAACATAATATTTTGACATTTCCATTGCTACAAATGAATGAAATTAGTTGTTTACTAGTCTGGTCAACCTATTATCAAATATAATAATAATATCAAATAATATGTATTTTTTTACTAAAACACCAAACACGCTTGGCATAAACAATTATTAATACCTTGGCGCGTGAGAGTATTGTTTATTATTTTTGTCTTTGAATGTTTTATTGGTTATGCAGGCTACATCTAAACAAACTAGTTTGCTATTGTTTCGCTAGATGCCACTAAAACCAAAAATATTTTTAAATGTATTTCACAAAACATAATTAAATCAAAATTGGTTAACTTTTTGGAGAAACGAATTGAAAGAAAATAGATTATTCGCATAAAAGCATAACTTATTATGTATTTGATTTTGTCTTTATAAGATTTAATTATTTTAGTATTTTTTCTTACTCGGACTTCGATTATCACACACACAGTTTTTAATTATGTCACATTATAATTACCAGGTTGTTACTTTGTAATATAAATACATTTTATTATAAAATCACATTATAATCTAATTTTCTTATTTTGTATTTTTCTTTTTTGCAATAGAGCGCCATCTATGTTTGTATTGATGAACTTGTATCTACACTGTCGTAAAATAAACAATAATATTATTTAAAAAAAAAATAAAAAATAATACATACATTTTAATATAGTCAGAGGTATTAGCAAACTATGTTATAATATCTGTAGTATTCAGTAGTTTAAATAACCTACAGCTCTCGTGTTGTATAAAGACAAATAGGTAATTAAAATAATAATTATGTGTAATAAAAATATAAATTGTTTGGTTCTACCTAGATTAATTATTATACGCAATAAAGCTAAAACGATAAAACATAGATAAATTAATAAATCAGTACGATTGGGATTTGCGTGACTAAATTATTTTCTTTGTTTGTTTTGTTTATATTTGATAAGAAAGTGACTGAAAACTGAAATATTTTTAGTACATAGTATAAAACAAAGTCACTTTCTGCTGTCTGTCCCCTTATATGCGTATATCATTGAAACAATGCAACGGATTTTGATGCGGTTCTTTTAATAGTTAGAGGGTGTCAACGAGGTGGTTTTGATGTATGTACGAGGGGAGGTCCAAAAGTTCGTGGAATGAAAGGGTTTTAGTAAAAATGAAACAGTAAATTTATTTTTCCTTTTCAATATAATCACCCTTAAGCTGAATACATTTATTAGATCTATGAATTAATTTTTCTAAACCATCGTAAAAATATTTTTTATCTTTTCCCTCAAAATGAGCCAAAATTGCCTCCTTTACCTCATTGTCGTCGGAAAATTTCCTTCCCCTTAAGTCTTTTTTTAAATTGGGGAACAAATAAAAATCACTTGGGGCCAGATCTGGACTATAGGGTGGGTGGACTAGTGATTCGAAGCCATGCGTGTGTAGAGCAGCCATTGCAACTTTGCTCTTGTGAACCGGCGCGTTGTCTTGCAAGAGCAACACGTCCTTGGTCAATTTTCCCCGACGTTTTTCTTTGATGGCATCCTTTAATTTTTCTAGTATTGTTGCGTAGTATTCTCCGGTTATGGTCCTGCCCTTTTCTTTATAATCAATCAGTATTATCCCCTCACAATCCCAAAAAACAGTAGCCATCAACTTTCCAGCCGACTCCGACACTTTGAATTTCTTTGGCGGTGGTGTCCCCTTTTTATGCCATTGCATGGACTCTTGTTTGGACTCAGGCTCAAAATGATGAACCCATGTTTCATCGCCGGTAATAATTCGCTCCAAAATCGGTCCAGGATCGTCGCCACACAACTCCAAAAAATGTTTTGACGCTTCGACGCGCTGCTGTTTTTGAAGCGGCGGGAGCATTCTCGGTACCCATCTTGCACTGACTTTTGTCATACCCAGGTGGTCATGTAAGATTCGCAAAATGGTGGTATCTGATACTCCAACTAATGCAGATAACTGTTTTTTCTTCAAACGGGTGTCCTCCAGTACAATTTTTTCCACTTTTTCGACGATGTCTGATGTGGTGGCCTCAACTGGCCTTCCTGAGCGGGGGTCGTCTTCAATCGACTCCCGACCATGTTTAAAAAGACCATGCCACTTGTAAATCATTGATTTACTAGGGCACTGTTCCCCGTAAACTAGGACTGTTGATAAAATATCGATATATCGAAATATCGATATTTTTCCTTAAAAATATCGATATTTTTCACCGATATTTTTTTTCACGATATATCGAATGTTCGATATTGAAATGTACATATCGACTTTCGATATTTTTATGAAAATATTTTTTTTTGGACACAATAACTTAAATTATATCGTCATCGCAAACTTAAAGTTGTCTGGAAGAGATCGCAACATGCGATAAGACCGCATTTTGTACTTGATCGACATTTACTATGTACTAATTACTTCAATGTAATGTATAAAAATTGCGTACAATAAAGCGTATTCTAGTCTAATCTTAATATACTGTATTTAAAAAACTAATAAACAATCGTCAAGTCATCCCATAAGCAATGACAAACACCTCCCCTTTACGAGTTCAAGCTAATTCTTGGCAATGAAAAATTTTTGCATCAAATTATAACTGATTAGTGTTTATAGGTATCGCGTATTGTTTTTTTTTGCTTAAAGACACTTTCACAGGGGCCCGCAGGGCTTATGGAAAACTCTTTGAACAACGCCCTCTTTCTATTAATAGACGTAACATATGAATTTTCTGTACATGCATTTTTAGGAGTATGTATTTTTATATGTACCTACATAATTGATTAGTATCTATAATTTTAATTTCCCTAAATTATCTTATGTTATGTCATAAATACATAGTGAAACAATTGTCAATGAATGTGTTAAGCCACTGTTAACTATCACAACGATATAATTTACGTTAATATTTACGTTTATATGTTTGCTGGACGCAGCTGCGGCAAAAACAAATCTATTATATGCATGTATTTTAAGAAATTATATTCAAGTAGTGTTTTTTGCACTTTGTCGTGAAAAGTTATCAAAGATGTGGAAATGCAACAAATTTAGCAACCCATTTGAAAAGGAAATCCATCATGCATTTGCAAAACTATCCATCAGAGTAAGTATAAATACTAAGAAAATAATCACGAAAAATGCAGAAGGAAACTATCATAATGAGTCAGTCGTATAGTTACTACCACCAAAATCAAATATTGACCTTACTAACAACGATACCGAAAACTAAATACATGGTACATATATGAAAGAGAAGATATCTTAATAAATAGTTTTTTACGATCTTAATTTACTACCTTTCGTCCATAGATGTCACTACATCTGAAATGAAATCAATTCTACATCGGTAATCTTTAGAGTAGTTTTAGCTTATGGACATAGATGGCGATACGTTAGAATAAATGGTTAATATATTGACTGGTTAATTTACTGCCTCTATAACCAACGCCCATAGTATATTGGACTCGCTGGTCTTCACCGATCACAAAGTTAAGCTACGTTGGGCGTGGTAAACACTTGGATGAGTAACCGTTTTTATTTGGGTAAAATTGTTCACAAACAATATTTTAAAGCATTGTAGTAAATACGATTAATTTAAAACGGCAGCAAACGGGGCGTTTAACGTTTGCATGTCGTTTAAGAAGTTTCACTTCAAAATATCGATATATCGAAATATCGATATTTTTTTTCGATATATCATACCACGATATTGATATTTTTAAAAATATCGATATATCGAAAATCCGATATTTTTAAAAATATCAACAGTCCTACCGTAAACAGTTTCCATTTCATTCAAAATGGTCTGAGCGTTCTTTCCTTGCTTGGTAAGGAATTTAATGACCGCACGGTGTTCAATTTTCTCCATAGTTTCAGTTTTCTTCCGGATTGACGTGTTTAGCAGGCGAGTGTTCGTAAACGAATGACGCAATAGGGCTGAAACTCCATTTATATACTAATTATGAGTCCCCAATTAGTATGACACTAAGCGAGCGCCCCTATCCCCACTCCATCCCCTCCATTCCACGAACTTTTGGACCTCCCCGCGTATAATTCATATAATATCATTAGATAGTATAAAACAAAGTCAGTTTCCGCTGTCTGTCCACTTATATGCTTATATCTTTAAAACTACGCAACGGATTTTGATGCAGTTTTTGGTAATAGTTAGAGAGTGTCAACGCGGTGTTTTTGATCTATGATTCAGATGACGCTGGCCCTTTACAGCATGCAATTTAAACGAATATTTTCGAAGATATTGCAGTATTAACATAGCGGGACAGCAGTTAAAGTATATCCAAAATTTACTAATTTATTACTTTTGATGCGGAACAAAGTTCGCCGGGTCAGCTAGTGATGTTATAAAGAAAAAAATGATAATTTTCGAGATTTACCACTTTAATTGCAAACGCTGGCTGAACCCTAAGTGATAGATCAAAACAATGTTCTAAATTATTAAACACCTTCAGAAGGTCTACAATAAAGTCCGCGGGGGTATATGTCATGTCTTGGGGATAACCCACAGTGACCATTTTAATTTTTTCACTTTTTACGAGAAATAATGGCTTATTTACGAAGCGATTTTAAACATTACAGCATTAATTTTCATCCAATTAAGTGCCTTAAATATATTGTACATGTAATTTAGATGATCCTGGCTCTTTACAGCATGCAATTTAAGTGAATATTTTCAAAGATATTGCAGTATTAACATAGTGGGACAGCAGTTAAAGCCGATAAATAGCACAAATTGAACCTTACGATACCCAAAATTTACTCATTTATTACTTTTGATGCGGAACAAAGTTCGCCGGGTCAGCTAGTTATGTATAAACACATTACAATAATGAAAATTTAGTTTTTATAATACCTAAAGCCAAATATGCACAAACGACAAGAGTCTCGAGCGACTGAAGATTCTAATAACGTCTGGGAGGTTTAATTGAATGAAAAAATATGGTGAATAAACCAAGTTAAGTGTCATTATGTAAATTGGAGCATTAAAAATGAGAGTGAATGAGTATATTTTATAAGTTAACAAACGTACTATTAAATGTAAAGTAAACATGTTATACATATAAATTGTTTTATAAAAATATAAATGTACGAAAGAGGCTTCGATCAAACGAGAACAAACCGACTATAAAAATTTCACTTTCTTTACACGACCAGCGGATTAAAATCTACCACTGCTCTTTGGAGTAGTAACGTCGGTGTGTTGCAGAGTAGTTTAGTGGTCTGTTCGCCCTCTGCTTACACGGTACACTGGCTAAATGACTATTTATGGCCTCACTTGGCCAAAAAACATAAGTTACGATTCTTTTTTTAAATTTAAAAAAAGAACAGTGAAAACTGTTTTGTGAATA
Source organism: Euproctis similis (assembly GCA_905147225.2). NCBI lineage: Eukaryota > Metazoa > Arthropoda > Insecta > Lepidoptera > Erebidae > Euproctis > Euproctis similis. The sequence continues at coordinate 14,672,504 of LR990114.1, read as the reverse complement.
AAATTGTTTTTTTTTTTTAATAGTGGTGTATACATATGTGTGATGATGTGTGCGTTAAACAGAGGATTGTGTTTATTAATATTTTTAATGTCTGCGGCTATAAGTAAGTTTTTTTTTTTAAGTTTCAAAAACATCAAATTTGTGTTTAATTTTCAAATTATAAAAATTGATGAATTAATAATATCACTATTCAATAAAACTACTATTTTGCATGACGAACAGACACTAAAAATTTAAACTTTTGGTATCTTTATGGAAGTTTCATTTATTAGTGTCTATCTGTTCGTCACGGAAAATTGTTAGTGTCTGTTCTTGATCATACTAGCTGTAATCTTACACAATTAATAAAGTTGTATTATCGACCTCAGAGGAAAACATCGGAGAAAAGAGTAGCTTCAAAGCCGAAACAATAGCTTTTAATGTTGCGTGTTTCAACAGTGGTAGATCGAAGCAGTTCGCTGCATGAATGGACCGGCTCGACCCGTGAATTACCACAACCTCTCAGAAGGTTGACGTAAAGTGGCTCATGCCGCGTTTCGTTCGGTGAGAGAGGTACCCGGAGGACCACCCCCTTCCCCATCCCTTCCTATTCTACTCCCATAAAGGTCGGCAACGCAACTGTAACACTATATGTGTTGCAATTGTCCATGGGCGGCGCTGGTTATTTAACATCAGGTGACACGCCTGCCCGTTTGCCGTCCTATCACTTAAAAATAACAAAAAACTTTTTTGTTCATCACTCGTGAAAATGATCTCTGTAAAGAGTTGGAAACGTCGGGAAATAAATATAAATAAGTAAGAAATAAACCCGATATAATCCTAAAGGTTGTTTTTAACAATGAGTGAGATTCGCGAAAGTCTTAGAAATAAATACCTAGTGACTATACCTTAAAGTGTAACAATGAGATCAAAAAACCATAAAGTGAAAGTTAATGAAGCTATGAACAATGATATCTATGTGTGGGCCGTCAACCATTTTAAAATAAGTTTGTCTATGATCTGTAATGATTGTAGAATACAAGAATCTATTCCAGCTATATAAAAATAAAAACAAATTATTCTCCTTCATTACAAACAGTAATATCCGAATTAATTCAACCAGCGCTTGAGTACTTACACTTCAGCTGATGGTAAGTGATATACGGAAGTCATTGGTGTTTGGTGATGCGTATTGTACTGTTAAAAACCATTTACTCTATACGCTACAAGTACCGTAAAAAAACTACCATTCTTATGACAATACAGGTATTATCTATTTCGACATAGTTTAACAGTCTCGGTGGTCCAGTGGTCGAGCACACGGCTTCTGATCCAGAGGTTGCGGGTTCGAATCCTGACACTGGCTCACAACAATGACTTTTCGAATTTCTTTTCTGAAGTTATGTGTTATAAATATCGTTGACTGAAAACTTCGTGCCCGGTATGGCAATAGGTTCGCCACCTGTTCCATTTGGGATGTAAACAACAACGGCGAGACGAGGCTTAACAGCCGCTGCCTACACCTTCGGGTAGAAAAAGGCGTGAAGTTATGTTATTTTACATAGTTTACCAATGAAAGTAACTTAAAAACACTCATTAAATATAGGTATTATCATTAAACATGCATAATTTCACGTTAAGCCTCTTGCGGAGTAGGCAGAGAGAACAGAGCGCCATAAGGGACGATTCTTACACGCCGCACTTGCTTCTTTGACTTTTATAACTCTTATCATACACGCTTGTCGGTTTTTAAGGCTCCTTGTCTTCACCTTCCTCAAGGACTCGTTCTATTTATTATTATAGAATTATTTCGAGGTATTTTATCAATCAAAGTATCTAGAGGAAATTGAGTTTACTTACTATTTAAACCTCACACTGACCAAAACTTGCAATAGGCTAGTTTATAAAAGGTTTAAAAATTCGACAATATTATAGCTTAATGTTTAAAATATTCCGACACACTTATATTTAAAAAAATTACGCGGAGTCCCTACGCGCTACTGAAGTGGAACTTTTTAACAGACGAACATTTATAACACGCTTAATTTATAAAGAGCACAACTTACATTGTATTCCACAGTCGGTAGTTTTACCAATACACGGTAAAACTACTGACTGTGGAATGGAGATTGGCGGGTTCGATCCCCACTCGAGTATCCCCATCTTAAGGTCTGGGTAGAATTTGGTGACTATTTTATTTAGGAGGATGTGCCATATTCGACGTCGCATTGTTCTTTGATTTAGGTACTCCCCCAAGCTCAAGCCCATTACCCATATTGTAAAATGCATAAAAATACTTATAGCATTCGATTTATAATGACGTCACATTTTCAAGTTACTATCGAAAAGCCCTTTCATTTGATACCCATATTGTAAAAAAGCATTAAAACTATATTTGAATGAGAGGCAGTGAAGTTTCACCGATCGAGCCGCCCCATCCATGCAACGGACTGCTTAGCTCTACGACTGTTAATAATATTATCCAAACTTAGCGTGTATAAAAACTTTAAAATTGAGTTCTAAGATTCAATATATTATAAATATTTATTACATACTTATTATATGCATACTTAGATACTTACATACATTGCAAATATCGATTTAATTATCCTTATAATAACAAATATACGTCTGGCATGTTCGGTAGCCGCTTCGTACCTACTTGTTGTGTTACAAAAAAAAATAGAGATTTACAAAAAAAAATACTAGTACAGATAGCACAAAAAGAATTAATTAGAAAGAAATTGCAATAAGGTAAAAATAATTAAGACAAATAAAAATTTAGTTTATGTAATGAAATTAAATACAAAGAAATTAAAAAGCCCTTATTTTACTAGCTACATATTGCATTTTAATAACTATGCTAGTTGTTGCTCGCTACTTCATCTGCGTGGACGCCAAAAAAGCAGGAAGAATACTGTGCCTGTGCCATTATACGGGTTCATCGCTCACCCCCATTTAGTGACAGCCTGATAATATTTAGCCTGTGTTGACCCGACCCTCTTCGCTATATTTAAGCAAAATTCGACGTAAAAGCATGCAGTACTTTTACAGTTTATCCGTAACAAACATACAGACAAACAGACAAAAAATCTAAAAACTATATTTTGAGGTTCGGTATGGATTGTAGATCATATCCCAAGAATTATGCAAATGAAATATTCAATGAACCTCAATGAAATGTTCAACTTTCCTACAATTTTATTACATGTATAGATTATTTGGCGGCACATTGGAAAGAAATTATTTATTTTACCCATTTTGTTTTTCATACTTCTTAAACGTATTTGTAACCTAATTGTACTTTTGTACATGTACACTAATGGTTCCAATAAGGTAAAAATAATTAAGACAAATTGAAATTTAGTTTATATAATGAAATTAAATACATTAATAAATACAGAAGTAAAAAAGCCATTATTTTACCTGCGACCTATTGCATTTTAATAACTATATTATTTATTGACTAATTACTAAATTTTTTACAATTCTAATACTAAACTAGTTGTGTTACTCTTGTGTCGGTATGGATACTTTTTATTAAGGTTCCCAAGGTTGGTTTTTCAGTTATAGCGACGTCAAACTAATTATTATTTGTTATTATTATTATTATTATAATAATAATGCTATATATAGCATTAAAAAATGCCTTGTTTATTTATTCCTACTAATATTTGAATTTTTTGTTTTGTTCTTTTTTTTAAGTAGCAGCAGTATAAATTTAAAAATTAAAAACAATATTTTTTATGCAGTTAGTACTTTTGAGACACGGTGCTATAAAAACAGTGCCGCTACTAGCTACTAGATGTCTATGTACAGTTTTTAATCACGCTATGGAAATTCTCTTCCTTGGTTTATATAAGCCGATTTATGTTTTAGTGTTTTATATTACCTATAATACCCGCGAGGGGGCGTTAAAAGCGTTAAACGCTTTTGCACGAGACATTAGAAGTTCCACTTCAAAAAAAATGAAGAAATCAAACAAATTTCTGCACAGGAGCTATGGTGTCTTGCATGACGTCACGCCGTGGCAAACAGTAACATGTGCTTGTATAGGGACTGAGGACGTTGTCAATGTTTTAGTGACGTTTAGCACTTCGTGACATCATTTGAGACGACATTTTCTGTTTGCCGTTCACGGTCAAGTGACTCACTGCCTATTTTTAAAGATTTTCTTTCCAAAAAATATTAATAATCTCTACTCATTTTGATAGTGTTTTCTTTTTAAATCAATCGATAGTTAGAAAGTTTAATCCATTCGATCCATTCTTAGTGGATTTGTATCCACTAAGAATGGCCTATGAGGAATCATTTTCTTGTAGCCTATGAGGAATAATTTTCTAGCAGTCCCATCAATACCTTACTTATGTCACCAGCGGAACAGGTAGAAGTTCTCAGCCGAGCGCAGTCAGCTGTGGCCGAGGTGGTAACAGCTGTTTAACATAACCGGTCAAGTGTATATATAAATTATATCTGATTATGTATAAAAGTGTTACAACTTTCAAAAAAAGGTAGATATTAACATGAATTCGTAATTGGATGAATATGAGATGGAGAAAAATGAGATGTTTAAAATTTCACCGTAGACAACAGAAATAATATATTCATGATTCCGTATTAATTAGTGTTATTATTCAAGTAAAAGTGTCGGTGGTCCAGTGGTCGAGCACCCGCTTCTGAATCCAGAGGTCGCGGGTTCGAATCCTCACATTAGTTCACACCAATGACTTTTCGTAATTAATTTCGACTCCTAACAGTGGTAGAGCCAAGCAGTTCGCTGCATGAATTGGCCGGCTCGACCGGTGAAATACCACGACCTCTCAGAAGACCGACGTAAAGTGGCTCATGCCGCGTTTCGTTCGGTGAGAGAGGTACCCGGAGGCCCACCCCCCTTCCCCATCCTTTCCTATCCCCTATCCCTTAAAGGTCGGCAACGCAACAGTAACACTAAATGTGTTGCTGGTGTCCATGGGCGGCGATGGTTGCTTACAATCAGGTGACACGCCAGCTCGTTTGCCCTCCTGTTCCATAAAATAATAATAATAATGTGTGATAAATATCGCCGACTGAAAACTTTGCGCCCGGTATGCCAATAGGTTCGCCATCTATTCTATTTGGGACGTAAAGGTTAATAGCTACTGCCTTCACCTTCGTGTAGAAAAAGGCGTGAAGTTATGTTATGTGTTATGTTATTATTCAAGTAATTTTTAGCCACATTAGGCTGCCCAAAGGTTTAAGTGACGACAAATATGTCTCGATATGTCGAATGATTTTGTGATCCCATATTTAAAAAATGACAACCAGAGAGTTACTTTTAATGGATATTTATCACAAAATTCTAAGTTCTTCTAGATTTATGACCCGGCAGATGGTGTGTATAAAAAGAAAACTCCACTCTCCTCTTACGACGCTTACGGGAAGAGACGGGAGATGTGACTATTATCTATCTATCTTTTATTAGGTAAAAGATGGAGTGGGAGTGGCAGTGGAACAAATATTAATTTAAATATTTATGTAGATAAACGGGAACTTCTAGTTAATTAATTTTAATATCGTATAGGACAAGAGTCAAGGTTAAATGACGTCCATTAAAAGAAAGTTGATGGTGAAATTCTGACAAAATACCGAAAGTGAAACACTAAACTTGAAATAAATTGGATTGGCTTACTTACTACAGTGTGTTAAGAAACAGCATGGCAGAAAGTACGGAGTTGTACTTATTAAATTTTGGAAGAAAATAAAACAGCACAAAGCAGCACAAACATACTTCACGCATTTTTCTACCCGACGGTGTAGGCAGTGTCTGTTAAGCCTCGATTCGCCGTGATGTTTACGTCCCAAATGGCATAGGTGGCGAACATATTGTCATACCGGGCATAAAGTTTTTAGTCATCGATATTTAGCACACATAACTTTCGAAATTCGAAAAGTCAAAGTTGTGCGCCAGGATTCGAACCCGCGACCTCTGGATTCAGAAGCCGTGTGCTGGACCACTGGACCACAGATACTAATAATACTACGATAATTAATAATTTTAATATCTCTCTAAATAAATTCCTGAGTATATATTATAGATATATATTTAAAACATAGATATTATGTAGGGCCATGAGCTTTCTTAGCACTTATGAGTGTTTATATTATAATAATTTGGTCAAAGTAAAAATGCATTATAGTCAGATTTTTAATTAAACAACAACCACTGACGTTTACGGTGTTGTCAGTTTTTGATGAAAAATAAATAGTGTTGTAGCAAAGTGAATGAACGAAAAAACTCTTGAATGAATAAAATTGCTACGATTGTTTAGCTTGGGAATAGTTAGTGCATCATAGTTCGAAAACTTGTAAGAATGTCCCATTTATTGTCATAACGTGTAACAATTATAGGTAGGTAATAAAAATAAAAAAAACATTGTTTATTACATATTTTTTTTATATTCATCTTCAGATGAAAAATTGTCACGATCATAACATTTTTATGACTTAATTTTTTATAGTTTTTAAAGATTCTGATGATGATAATTATTTGTTAGTTGATTTTAGAAACTTTGTTATAAAGTATTTAAAAATATTGTTGCTGAGTCAAATTATTTATTAAATTTAGTAGTATAAGTTTTAGAGTGTTTAGTATAATTTGAAATGATGATTGATTGATTTGAACTATTTCACTCATTGTTCATTCATCTGATTGAATAAGAACTGAATGCATCACTATTACTTTAAATGTGGCAACATTATTTTACAAAGTGACATTAACTACTGTCAACTAGCTTTGTTTAATTAAAAATACGACTATAGTTAAAGTACAGAGCGAGGTGCGTAAACTTGGATAACTAAACTAATTAATGAAAAAAAAATTGCTAAGAACGAACGCGTTTGGCAAAATTCACGAAATTTGTTATACCTAAGTATATATATAAAACAATTAAAAAGTAAACTCGCATGTTTATTTTTAGCTGGAAATGTAAAATTATGTGTTATTATTATTATTAGGTAGAAACAAATATTATACAGTTTTTATAGAAATTATAACTCATTAAAAAGACACTTTCAAATGGAAAGTGCCGCTGATTCTGCTTTTAACCGAATTGATGTAAAAATTTGAAATCATTGTTTTATTTTTCTCTAAAGACATCAAAGAGCGATTCGTTAATACTTGGCCTTCATCATCAGCATCATCATCAACTTATCTCCGTCCACTGCTGGATGGGTCGTGGCACGTCTCTGAGCTCGATTTGTTTCCAACCACTGCCAGCCACTGATGACTTTAGTTCTCTGGCGGATGTCTTCATTTCTAATTCTATCCTTCAGAGAAACTCCCAATAGCCCTTTCCATGGCCCGCTGAGCGACTTTAAATTGGTGGATCAGTCGCACTGTCAGTGTCCATGTTTCGGCTGTTCTTGAAACAGCTTATATATATGGCTTAGCAAAGAGATGGGTCGATAGTTCCTCAACAAGGTATTGTCACCTTTCTTGAAGAACAACGTGACTACACTCCTGCCTCACGCCTTAGGAGTTTTCCCCGAGAAGAGATTAAAAATCATATTTCGAAGATATCACCTTCCGAATAGTAAAAAAAGCCTCCGAAATCTGGTTTCATCGAATGCAAATGTGCATTAAATTATCACGGAGAATATATTGAAAAGGAATAAAACCACATTTAATAGTGAATGATAGTTATTTTATTTTTAATTTCGGATACGGATACAACCCTAGTATAGTAGAAAAATAGCAATAATATTCGAGATTTTGCGCAATTTTTCTTTAAACGCAAATAACAAGCTGGCTTAATCTTACGTGACAGATCAAAACATGTAACAACATTTTTGTACACAATAAGAAGATCTACAACAAAGTCTGCGACGGTGACGTTCATCTCTTAGTAACAATCCACAAATACCATTTTTTTAATTTAATTTTAACTAGAAATAAATTCTCCTAGATCCCAAACTTTTTTGAAAATATTATATAGCCTATGTTCAGCGGAGATAGCGTAGCTTACCAACGGTTAAAGAATTGGTCAAATAGTTTCGGAGTCTACTCTATTCAAAGAAACAAACAATCAAATGTTTCCTCTTTACAATATTATTATTACGTTACATATAGAATAGCTTACTAGGAAGATATTTAGTAGGAAATACTAAATGTAGGAAAGTTATATCTATACATTGTGTAGATGTCAACGTTATCATTACAGCAATAAAAGTACATAAGTACGATAGTAGCTAGTAGTTGTAATAAGTAATAAAAACATGCGACACATCTTAAACAAGCATCAGACGAGTAAAAAGCATGAACTTTGACGCGAGTTTCACTATTTAATAATTGTTTGTGTTTTAACTCTCAACATAAAACTTCAGATTAATTGGCCAATAAATTAGATAGTAATAATAATAATGTTTTGGACGTAATACACACAGGGCCCTCTAGTTGTCGAATCTAATTGCTTGTTTTATGGAAACTTGATAACAAATATAAACAGTAGTTTTAACCGACTTCAAAAAAGGTGGAAATTCTCAATTTGTTTGTATGTATGTATATTTTTTATTTTTAAAGTGGTACTTCTAATGTCTCTTGCAATTGTTTAACGTTTTTACGCCCCCATGCGGCCATAGAAGGTATTATATAATCATCATCATCATCATCATGAGCCCAGATTAGTCCACTGCTGAACGTAGGCCTCCCCCTTAGCGCGCCATAACTCCCTATCCTGTGCCAGCTGCATCCAGCGACTCCCGGCTGTTTTTATGAGGTCATCTGTCCATCTAGTGGGGGGAGGGATACCAACCCGTGGTCGCCACTCAAGAAATTTTTTTCCCCAGCGGTCGTTAGGTTTTCGAGTGATGTGGCCTGCCCACCTCCACTTCAGCGTGCTAACTTTATGGGCTATGTCAGTTATTCTCGTACGTCTACGGATCTCCGTATTTCGGATCTTATCCCGTAGAGATATACCGAGCATAGCCCTCTCCATAGCACGCTGAGCGACTTTAGCTTCTTAATACGGCCAGCATTAAGAGACCATGTCTAAGAACCATATGTCATCGCTGGTAACACACACTGGTCATAGACCTTGGATTTAAGGCACTGAGGAATTTTGGACGAGAAGATATGCCTAAGCTTCCCGAACGCTGCCCAGCCGAGTTGGATCCGTCGGTTAATCTCTTTCTCGAAGTTCGCTCTACCTATATAGTTGAATAGTTTGTCCTAGGTAAACATAGTGATCGACAACTTCGAGGATCGCATCTCCAACAGTTACCGGTACTTGAATGACATGGACATTGGACATGACTTTTGTCTTGTCCATATTCATTCGTAGACCCACTTGTTGGGATAACTTGTTAAGATCCTTGAGCATTGCACCTAGATCCTCCAGCGACTCTGCCAAAACCACGATATCATAGGCAAATCGAAGGTGAGTGATGTATTCGCCGTTGATGTTGATGCCTAGCCCGGTCCAATCTGGGAGCTTGAAGACGTCCTCCAATGCAGCGGTGAACAGCTTCGGAGATATAACGTCTCCTTGTCTGACACCTTTCTGCAGTGGAATAGGCTCTGTACTCCCATCTTGGATTCGAACTGACATATTGGCGTTTCTATACAAATACTTTAGCACTTCGATGTATCGATAGTCAATTTGGCACCGCTGAAGAGACTGCAGCACCGCCTCTACTATTACATAATAGTAGATTATAAACCGGCCAGTATTTATGCCAAGTAATTAGTTTAGCGTGCTTTTTTAACATGTATTAGCGAGTGGTAGTGATATACTACGTATCTAAAGCGGAAGAGAATGTATGTTTCTTTGAAGGCGCTAATCTCAAAAACCATTGGTCCGATTTTGTAAAATCTTTCTGTGGCGGATAGTGCATTTATCGAAGAAGGCTTTAGGTTATATTATATTTTCAAAAAAAAAGAAAAGATCCCTATCTTTATTAAAAGTCCAATAATGTATAATGTGGTGTAAGAAAATGACCTGAAAAAAATGTTTGCATCGCGGAAGCTACAAAAACTTTTGATTGTACAACAAAACAATGTACCTACTACAACTTTGCTGAATATATAAATCTCTACAAAAAAGATCGCGACACCATGTGTCTAACTATTGTAGTTATCTCACAATAAGAGTATTTTTCATTTCTTTTTTAAAAATTATAATGATTATATTTTAAAAGCTCTTTATTTTGTACCTCGGTATTAACTCTGATTAAAATAAATTAATTCAAATTCAACGTACATTCAATACCCTTGGACCACCGAGACTTATAATAATACGAGTATAATGTAGCGGGTGGTCATGAGAGGTACCTGCTAAGATCGCAGCGCGAAATTTTTACAATTTAAATCCTTTACAAACTTTTTTTGCAATAATTATGTACTTTCTCAGGATGTAGACTATCTATGTACCGAATTTTATTTAAATCGGTACTATAGTTTAGACGTGATTGAGTGACAAACGGAGATTTTTTGTTGGATAGGGTTCACCTCCGAAATGGTCAATGGTCCCATTTTGACCAGGTCAGGATTTGATGATGGAAACCAGGAGAAATTGAAGGCAACTACAGAAAATTGTACATAAATATTTTTATAGATTAAAACAACTTTTAGGATTATATCGCGTTTATTTATTACTTATTTATATTTATTTCCGGACGTTTCGAACTCTTTACAGAGATCATTTTCCCGAGTGATGAATAAAAAGATGGTAGTTGTTCAAAAGCTATTTTCATTGATACAGAGAGCACCCACTTTTTGGAAATTAAAATCAAACATTTGATGTTAAAAATATGATTTTTACTATTGGTAACCCACATCAGACCATGAAAACAAACTTATTTATAAGATGTATTCACCAGAGAAAAAAAATTTGTTTGTAAAGATCCTTCGTTGTATGATTCAATAAGTAAAAGTTGTTATTATTTAATTATTAGAAAATTATATTATTTTTCAAAGTTAGTTGAAATCAAAGTATAGCTATTATTAAATATTGATTGATTTTAAATTTAAAGGTAAAGTTGTTAAAAAATCTACCACTGGGTCAAAAACGCGGCCAGTCCTGAGAAAGACCCAGCAAGAAAACTCAGCGGCTGTTCTTCAAAAATGATTATTATGTCATTTTGAACGGGCTATTGATATTGCTATTATTTGTAATATTTTGAGAAAAAAGAAAAGAAACTTGGTTTCCAGGTTAATAAAGATTATTTTGATTATATACTGCACTACTCAAAATTCTACATTATTTTGGTTTCTGATGTGGGTCTGACCTGCAAACTATACTAATAGTATCTCGCTGTCTTGATCTCTATAAAGAGTTCGAAACGTCGGGAAATAAATATAAATAAGTAATAAATAAACGCGAGATAATCCTAAAAGTTGTTTTAATCTATGAGTGAGATTCGCGAAAGTCTTAGAAATAAATAAATAAATATTTTAATAGTCAAAGATGACTTTATTAAAGTATTACGTTTTGTATATTGTATTAGGTAGAAAAATTAGTTATTTAAGTTATTTATCAATATTTAGTTATGGAGGTACTGTTTTCATCTACTTAAAAAATTTGTGGTTTACGTGTTTCTCGAAGTCGGTTTAACTTTTCCTAAAAGTAATTAGAATCATTAGTAATTAAAATCATAATCAATGTGCCTCCTCTAAAATATATATAAAGACGAATTGACAACCTCCTCCTTTTTCGAATTCGTTTAAAAAGGTTACCTCGACGGTTTGGAGTCCCTGTTTTTTATTCAAGAAATCGTAGGATCGAATAAATCACGTCAAAGACAATCTTTTCTTTTCGGAAGTTATGTGTGATAAATATCTATGACTGACAACATTGTGCTTGATGTATTATTGTGGGTTACACCAAATATTCCAATTGGGAGTTGAGCCTTACCAGCCGCTGCTTACAAACGTATTCCAATAAACCAGTCAGGACGCATAAAACCTTTTACGGATCCGCCATTTTGTGGTGAAAGTTTTCCAACGGAACTCGTCCTCAGCGTAAAATGATTTATATCTTATTAATAATACTATAATTATAATATTGTATATTATAAATTTCTTATCGTATCTACTGATTGTCTAAGCTTTTGTATAGCAGCTGGGGCAAAGCACTCATTCCAAGACCAAATAGAAAGGTCCTGGAGGAAGCTGATGTCAGGAGCCTTAAAAATCGACAAGCGTGTATGACAAGAGTTATGAAAAACAAATAATGCGTGTGAGGCGTGTAAGAATCGTGCGTTATGGCGCTGTGTTTGCTATGCCTATCTAGGAAGGGACTCGGCGTGAAGATATGTATGTATGTATCTTATCTACTTTACAAATGTACTAATAAATGTATCTCCCAGTTGCCTGGTATATTTAAACGAGTAATTAGTTGGAAGTTATCCATCAGGATCGAACTAGGTTTATATTTTACTCTGATAAGAGAACAGTGCAAGTTTTATCGAAATGGGTTGAGTAGTTGACAAGATATAGCCACTATTGAGAACTAACGATGTTGAACGAAAATGAAGGGTATTTATGTTTATTTTAATAACTAGCAAATAATGATAGAGTATTTATAACAAAAAAATTGCGTGGAGTCCCGCCGCGCTACAGAAGTGGAACTTGGTAACATGTATTCACAATAGCTTTCTTTATTTTTATAGGTCTTCACTGACACTTAAAAATAGTCAATAAATAATTAACAATATAGATTTATAATATACTGCTAATGTAAGTAAGGGTGAGGTCTGGTGGTGCGTTGGTAAAACTACCGAATGTAGAATCGAGATTGGCGGGTTCGATCCCCACCCAAGTATAAATAAATATCTGGGTCTAGGTAGAATTTGGCTGGAGGCTGCGCCTCACAAAAGTGAGGCTCTGTGGTTCCACCGCCTCACTCGGCGCTGGGAACCACCAGCCGCGTGGATCCAGATGGGTGACACGGCTGTCCCGGTGGCGAGGTACTTGAATTACCTCGGCCTCACCCTGAACAGCCTCTGGAGCTTCGAGGAGTACTTCGTGAGGATGGTCCCCCGAGTAGGACGGGTGGCAGGCGCGTTAAGCCGCCTCCCCCGAGATTCGCCGCCTCTACGGTGGTGTCGCGCGATCCGTGGCCCTGTACGGGGCTCCCGCAGTGGCTGTTACGCCTCGACTCGCTGTTTTTTTACGTTCCGATTGGAATAGATGGTAAACCTATGGTGGTACACAGGGTGCAAAGTTTTCAGCCATCGGTATTTATTACACTCAGCCATCGGTATTTATTACACTCAGCTGTCAAAAATAATTTCGAAAAGCCATTTGTGTTAGCTAGGATACGAACCCACAACTTTTGATTTAGGAGGGGGGTGCTCCACCACTGGACCGCCGAGACAACCGAGATGACAACTATCTACTTCAAAATTGAGTTCTTATATTCATCCGAACATACATATGTCGGCGCAGGACGCCATCTAGCGGTATATGATGTCAACTATATACAATAACTCATGACCCGGCGAACTTCGTTTTTTTATGGGATAAGAGGGCAAACAAGCAGGCGTGTCACCTGATGGTAAGCAATCAACGCCGCCCATGGACACCAGCAACACATATAGTGTTACTGTAGCGTTGCCGACCTTTAAGGGATAGGCGATAGGAAAGGACGGGGAAGGGGTGGGCCTCCGGGTACCTCTCTCAACGAACGAAACGCGGCATGAGCCACTTTACGTCGGTCTTCTGAAAGGTCGTGGTATTTCATCGGTCGAGCCGGCCCATTCATGCAGCGAACTGCTTGGCTCTACCACGCATTAAAAGAAATAAATCAGTGATATTTGTATCTTAAAAAGTTCAATTTGTGCTATTTATCAGCAAGCGTTATGGCGCGCAAACGCAACTGCTAAGTACCGCTATGTTATTACTGTAATATCTTCGTAAATATTAGTTTAAATTACATGCTGTAAACGGCTATATTGATCTATATTAAAATCACAATCTACTTAAGATAGTTAACTGGATGAAAATTAATGCTGTAATGTTTAAAATTGCTTCGTAAATAAGCCACTATTTCTCGTAAAAAATAAAAAAATATTAATGGTCATTGTGGGTTATCCCCTACGAGGTAGACATATGCCCTTGGGGACTTTTTTGTAGACCTTTTAGAGGTGTATAATAATGTAGTACATTGTTTTCATTTATCACTTAGGGTTCAGGCAGCGTTTTCGATTAAAGTTTTAAATCTTGAAAATTATCACTTTTTATTTCTACACTATACATGAATTATAGGTCAAAACCACCCCGTTGACACCCTCTGACTATTAAAAAAAATCGCATCAAAATCCGTTGCGTAGTTTTAAACATATGCGCATATAAGGAGAAAGACAGCAGAAAGTGACTTTGTTTTATACTATGTAATGATAATTGATAACCCTATAAAACTTTAATATGTAAACTGATATAATTATGATTACATGTTATTATTAGTCTCGGTGGCGCAGTGGTCGAGCACACAGCTTATGATCCAGAGATCCGGGTTCGATTCCAGACTTTGGCTCACACCAATGACGATTCGAAATTGTTTTCGGAAGTTATGTGTGATAAATATCGATGAATGAAAAACTTGTGCCCGGTATGGCAATAGGTTCGCCACCTATTCCATTTGGGACGTAAACATAAAGGCGAGACGAGGCTTAACAGCCGCTGCCTACACCTTCGGGTAACAAAAGGCGTGAAGTTATGTTATATTATTTATGTCAATAAATTACTGAAATATATGTATTATTTAGTTAAGTAAAATACACGAAATTTATAATTATGTGATTAATTAAGCAATTCATTACATTTAATAACTGTTTTGGTGATATTTCCTTTTATTGTTTAAATGTTTAAATCCATACTGATGCTGCATGAATATTCGTAATATTTATTTTCATGATTAATATCTTAATATTAGATAGTATCAATTCGTTCTATGTAATATTTTTTGTTTAAGAGAACTTAATTTTAAAACAGACTAGTAGCGCCATCCGCCGAAAGATAGTGAAGTTATTGATTATTAAAATAATTAATTTATATATTTACAAACTATTTCGTACTTAAACTGGTCAAGATATTATTAAAATCTATTATTTAGTTAAGTAAAATACGCGAAATTTATAATTATGTGATTTAACAATTCATGACTCGTAACTGTTTTGGTTATATTGCATTTTATTCTTTAAATCAATACTAATACTGCATGAATATTCATAATAATTATTTTATTATAATTAATATCTTAATACTAGATCAGTGGTTCTCAAACTTTTTAAATGACGGAACCCTTTTGGGAAGCAAAATACTTGATGGAACCCTACAATAAAACAATTATTTTTATAAGTGTATTCTTTATTAATCAGCATAATAAAAGTACAATGTATCAGTTACTAATTATTGTTTACTTCACCACTTGGTAAGGACAATAATAATAGAAAACATTAAAAAAGAAAAAATCTAACTAGTGGGAGGTATGAAACTGTTTTTTATTTTTCATCAATTGCTTGATATCAGGTTTGATGGAAGAAAGTTGGAGTCTCATATCAGCTTCGGCGTCCAGTCTATTGCGATATTTTGTTTTCGTGGCTGCGTAGGTAGAGAATCCTGTTTCGCACAAATATGTAGTTGGGAACGGGAGAAGAATATCCAGAGCCATTTGGCCAAGCATTGCATATTCATCTTGGATTCTGCACCAAAAATCATTAAGAGGCGTCGTTTTGAACAATGACTCCATACTTGTGTCTGATGACATTTCTAAAAGAGATTCATATATCTCATTTGACATGTTTTCAGTTGGGTAAAAAAGGATTATGAATCCAGGAGTTCACTTTAATTTTTGTATTGTGTTCTTCGGGAAAATACTTTTCAAAAGATGCGCGCATCGAACTGAGATATTGGACCAATTCTTCAAACACATCATCTTCAAACATTTCTGAGTCGTTTTCGCTAACAAACTCACTGAGTAACGTAAAACTTTCTATTTCTTTCTTACCAATGCAAATGATCCAAAAATCTAATTTTCTTTTAAAAGCAGTTATTTTATTATAGGCCTGAAACACTGTTGTCTGTTTACCTTGCAACGATAAATTTAATTCGTTAAGTTTTTGAAAGATATCCGCCATAAAAGACAATCGGAACAACCAAGTTTTATCATACAAACGGTCCTTCAAATTAAAAGAAGTATCTGCTGAAAAAAACATTTGTAACTCGGCTCTAAGTTCAAATAGCCTTGTTAAAGTTTTTCCCCGAGACATCCATCGCACTTCTGTATGGAGCAGCAGTGTTTTATGTTTGCTGCCATAATCTTCACACAATAATGAGAACAATCGGGATTGTAGTGGTCGTGATTTGATAAAATTAATTATTTTTACCGCTTCATCCATAACTAATTTTAGATTAGACGGCATTTGCTTCATCGCAAGTGCTTGTCTATGCAGAATACAATGACTGGAACTACAATTAGGCGCTTTATTTTTCATTCGTGACACTGCTCCTGCTGTTTTACCTGTCATCGCCTTGGCCCCATCTGTACAAATGTCAATGCAATTGTTCCAATTGAGATTATGTGTTTCAAAAAATATATTTATTTTATTAAAAATTTCTTCCCCGGTAGTGTTTGTAAGCAGCGATGAACACATAAGCATGTCTTCTTCAAAAGAACTTTTATATGGATATCTCACAATAACCAGCAGGATAGCCAAACCAGCGACATCAGTCGACTCGTCCATTTGCAAAGCGAATCGTGTATTTTGTAGACGTGTAACTAGTTCTTGTTTGACGTAGCTTGCCAGATCATGGATTCGTCGTGAAACAGTATCGTTTGATAGCGGAACAGTAGAAAGATGCTTTGCAGATTTTTCATCAAGCATACATTTTGTTATGTCTAATACACATGGTTTTATTAATTTCTCAGCGATAGTGTGCGCTTCACCTGCTTGTGCAATGCGATAGCTAACTAAATATGATGCCTCCGTGGCCTTTTCGTTGGTAGTTTGTGTTACATGCATCATATTTTTTTGACTTTCTAATAACTGATCTTTTTTGCGAACAAAAAATTCTTTATTCTTGTCTTTAGTCTCGGGGTGTACGGTTTCTAAATGTCGACGCAATTTGGCAGGTGCCATGGAACTATTAGGAAGCAGTTTACTACAGAGCATGCAGAGAGGTGAGCCGTTGGAATCAACAAATCCGAAACTGATATAAGATTCATCATACTTCCTTTTTTTCGCCTTTGAAACCGTCGAGCTTGACGTCGTGGCACTCGTGGCATCATCTTCTGGATCGGTGATTGCTAAATTCTCCGCGCGCATTGCTTTTGAACATTCAGCGTCATTAGAAGATGTTGTTGGAACACGTTTAACACCTTTAAGCCAACGTTCCATTCTTCTTTATTTATAATGTTACAAGTCAGGATAGTGGGGTTTAAATAATGCACAATCGTTACTGCGTATAAGAGACTAAATTTAGAACCTACAGGGAAGAAATGTACAAAACTGAGACAACAGAATACAGCAGGCAGTAAAACAATGGACACTAGTTTCTCGCTAGCGAGCTTGTAAGTAAGGTAGTAACTTATCGCTCCGAACGCTAATCATCAACTGACGACGCCAACGCGCGATCGCCGCTTTTATACTTAGTCCTAGACTCGATCTCAAATATTCTCGAAAATACTCGAGTCGGCACCTTTCATAAACAAAAAGCAAAAATAAAAACAGAAATTTAAAAATAGCGTTGTAAACAAT
Organism: Euproctis similis; assembly: GCA_905147225.2. Classification (NCBI taxonomy): domain Eukaryota; kingdom Metazoa; phylum Arthropoda; class Insecta; order Lepidoptera; family Erebidae; genus Euproctis; species Euproctis similis. The sequence goes on along the minus strand of LR990114.1, from coordinate 14,654,792 downwards.
ATCGACTTTATCCTTTGAAGTTAGAGACGAAAGTCGCTTGTTGACAACTATAGCGTCTAATTCAGAGGCGGCTTTTATCAAAGAGACTGAGCGCTTACAAGTATACTACCCGCTCGTTTTAAGTTTGCCGCTGGCGATAGGTATGAGTGTATGACGTTCGAAATTTTTTATTTAATTGTAACAATAAAAATTGTGTACGTTAGATATTTGGGTAAAACTATGACACATTATAAGTTTTGTTGTCACGTGGGGGAGGGTACGCGCATTCCACAGACCGGCAAACTTAGAGCGAACGCGTTGTACAAGTATAAAATTGTTGAGACCAAACTTATGAGATACTAGCAGACCGCGCGAACTTCGTATCGCCTAAAAAAGGTAAAAAAAATCCACTCATGACCCCGCGCAACATATTTGTCTTAGAAATTGAATACTTAAATTTTGTACACGGTGAATATCTTTTGAATTAAATGTCCAAATGTGATCATTCAAAAAGTTCTAGAAAGGCCTTAAATTTATCTTTTTAATGAAGCAAATTATTTTGTGGAGAGTTAATACCAAGGTACAAAAAAAGAATTTGAAAAACGACATCATTTTAATTAATTTAAAAAAATCAAAAAACCCTTATTGTGCGATAACTATAATAGTTAGATATATGCTCTCGCGACCTTTTTCGTAGACAATTATACGCTCTATAAAAGTGTAGTACATTGTTTTGTTCTGTACTCAATAGTTTTCGCAGCGTTCGCAATGTAAGGGTCACGTACTTACACCTTGGGTTACATTATTGGTTTTATAGTAGGGATCCCTAATTTATTTGAAAATATAATATAGCCTAAAACCTTTCTCGATAAATGGACTATACGCCATTATCAGAATTTTTGAAATCGGACTGGTGGCTTCTGAGATTACCTCGTTCAAACAAATAAACAAACAAACAAACTTTTCCGCTTTATGATATAAGTATAGATTGTACCAGCTAATGTAACACAAGCATATACAAATACAAATAAATAATTAAATAACATTCATAGCGTTTTGTCTCCGCGCGGCCGCGGAGTCCGCACAGCCGCGGAGCGACCAGAGAGAGGTGTTTTGATTTTTTTATTTCTAAATTCTTGCGGAACCCCGACAGAGGTATCACGGAACCCTAGGGTTCCGCGGAACACACTTAGAGTATAGCTGTACTAGATAGTACCAACTCGTTCTATGTAATAATTATAACTTATGAGAACTTAACTACACTTTACAACTTCCTAGTAGCGCCATCCGCCGAAAGATGGTGAATTTGGATTGTTAAAATAAGTAATTTATAGATTTACAAACTATTTCGCACTAAAACTGGTATCATAATTATCTAAAATGGTTATTTTGAATTTTAACCTATTTTTCAATTATAATTCTCGAGTAGGTTCACTTGTTGTGTAAAAAGATGTTGTTCATCATAGTTATATCAATTATGACCAGCTAGTACCACCATCCGCTACTAGATGTCTGTACGGGTAGTTTAAAAAGTCGCTATGTCTTTTCGTCCTTGGTTTATATGGATCTTGGCTTTTTTGTAACCATTATATTATTTTTTATATTAATAGTGGCCGCAAGGGGGTGTTAAAAGCGTTAAATGCTCTTGCTAGACATGGGTCGTATCGCCTTTTTGGAGTACCGTATCTATAATAGATTTAGATTTTCAATATCCGATATCGGAACTATATATTAAAATACATAGATATTCAAATATCTAGGAGATATTCAAAAATCTGAATCTAAGAATACCAGCATTTTGATTCTGTTAGGTCAAATACACAATATTCCCTTGCCGCTCTAACCAACTATATATTTCAAAGATCCCAATTTTCAGAAATCATCTTTATTTCTATGCTTATAAGATTCAATTTACAATATTAAATAGGTTAAACCGTCTATATACTGCTACTTCAACCAACCTTTTACTTTCAACATTTAAAATCTAAAATAAGCTTTACAGTTGTAGCAATTAGGTTCAAATCTGTCTGATACAGGTATCGTGCATATATTGCTGTACCACTCTAATATATATAGCTCGCGCTCACTTGCTCAACTATATATTGGATTCGGCACGGTACTGACGGTACGGTAAAAATCTTAGATATTGTAAGTAACAGATTTTTGCAATATATAGATTTCGTGCGAGCCAGTAACAGATTTTTAGATATTGCTACGAAATCGGATTTCGTATCTATGTACGATTTGTATCACCCATATCTAGCTCTTGCACGAGACCTAGACATGGGATTAATGTATCAGTGAAAAGAAAAGATGCTTATTGCATATGAATCTTTTGATCACTGCGATATGCATCACTCTTTTCTATCACTATATCACTTTGTATCGCGCTCCGCGCGACAACTCACCACTCGTTCTACTCAGCGTGATTCATTTGATCACTGAGTGATCAAATTCAAAAGTGAATATATTCACTCTTTTAAATCATTATATATTTTCGTATCAACAAGCGTCCCGTGCATAATCCATGGCTGCCCATGTTCAACATGATTCGTTCGTTATTTTAGAAAAGATATCGAGCCCTATATTGAATTTGAATTTTATTATTAATATAATTGAATTTTATTAAATTGAATTTTATTATTAATAATTTGAATTTTAGTATTAGTATTTAATAATATTAATAACTATATTATTACAATATATTTTTTACATATTAATATTAATACTAACTACATTATAAATTTATAGTAAAAAAAATGAAGTATTATTAATAATAATAACTATACTATAAATATACAGTGGTAGCGTCTTGCAGTTCGCTGCATGAACGGGCTGGCTCGACCGGTGAAATACTGAGAGGTCGTGGTTTTCACTGGTCGAGCCAGCCCATTCATGCAGCGAACTGCTTGGCTCTACAACTTTTTGTGCATATTATTACTTAAATAAAATTAAGCCTTAGCAACCAAATAAAATTATTGATTGTTTAATAATATTATATTGATAGAATTAAATTACTCGTACTAAACTAAATATTGTAATTTTGTAATAATATATTAACGCATCATAAATCAGAATCATGGCATACCATAATTCAAACAAAACGCGTGGTTCGTTCTACGAAACGAACTTATGTTGACTTAATCACTCATCGCCGATATACATCCGTTGCGATCACTCCTAGTCAGTGATCGCTATGATCGCCAATGATCGCGATTCAAAAGATTGAAAAGATACACTGATATATTCATAAAGTAAGTGATACGAGTAGATAGAGTGATGGAGAGAAAGAGACAGATACATATCATTTTTATCTATCTCTCCTGAGTTACTCACCTCTACACGAGACATTAGAAGTTCCACTTCAATAAACATATAAGTAAGATATATTATTACAAACTGTCTGCCAAGTGCCAACACCACGTCAGGGAAACCGAACCGGAAATAATTTATTTAGCAGAAAAATGTAGCTTAACATTTTTACTTTAGTATGTTTATATCTGTATAGCTATGAGGTTTAATTTATTTTTAACCAATTAACTCTCTTTCTTAATGATCAAGGTATTATATTGTGTTTTATGCCAGAAACCCTATTATTAAAATATTTTTACAACATGCAGGTTGTATTAGCATGTTATTTAGGCGTGGCCGGATTCTTTCGAATCATCAATCACAATTTATTCACCAATCAATAGATCTGCAAGACTTTACCACCTAACAGTGGTAGAGTCTTGTAGTAACAGTGATAGAGTCTTGCATTTAATAGTGCCGGGCCATTCATGCAGCGAACTGCCCGACTCTACGTCTGGTAGTTCGCTGCATGAATGGATCGGCTCGACCCGTGAAATACTACGACCTCTCGGTATGTAGGCGTTTCGTTCGGAGAGAGAGGTATCCGGAGGCCCGATCTCCTTTCCCCTTCCTTTTTCCCACTCCCTTAAAGGATGACAACGCACCACGGTGTACATGGGCAGTGAGAAGTTGCCTAACATCAGGTGACCCAACTGCTCGTTTGCCGTCCTATCCGAACCAAGACCTTTTAAGCAAATGTTCTCATACTAAATCACTAGTATATTTATATTAATACTTATATGTCTTGCTTGCAGTGTCTGAAGCAGATGGAGATTTAATGTCCATGGTGGACTTCCGTTATTTTCGTTGCGTAATGAAACGAGAATTCAAATGTCCGGATAGTGAAATCAATTTCTTCATGCATACACCGTGAGTATATTATTTACAAGATTTATTAATAACATTATGGACACAATACATACAGCGCCATCTAGTTTTTTACATGTACCGTTTATAACGATGGATATAATTTTCTGATTATTTAAAAAGCGGCAACACATTTCAGAACTTTTTAATTTAGATCAGCAGTTTCTGAGATTGACGCGTTCAACCAATCTAAAAAACAAAATCTTCAGAATCTTAATATCTCTAGTGCTATCATCGTATACTATACCTATCTCTGTCATCGTACCTATATGCTAGTCTCAATTCCTTTAACACCTTGTTTTGATTTGTTAGGAAATTAAATATGGAAACAAATCCCTAATATTAATTTAATAAGTTAAATTCATTATTAACACAAGTAGTTATTATTTTATAAAAATAAAAAAGTATATATTTCCAGAGAACATCCAAAGAAACATTACATCGACCCACGCTATCCACAACTCCTTCACACCTTCGGATGGAAGGCGTCGAGGAAAAACGTTCTCATCATTCATGGCTTCAATGGGACATATTCAAAATCGCCCATGACTTTTCTTCGTGATGGTAAGCAAGGATACTATATAACTAGGGTAGGTAGGGTAGGGTAGGATAAGAACGGAGCGGGAAGAGGCTGGTATGAATGAACCAATTTACATCGCTATTCTGAGAGGTCGAACAGCAAGCAGAAGCAGCGAACTACGTGACCCTACCACTGTCAAGATCTGGGTTACCTGTAAAGGACTTATTGTAACCGCTTGAGTATTTTGTTTTGGCAAAAAAGAGTCGGTCAGGTCAGCTAGTTTATTAATAATAAAATGCACACAAATAATACATTTCCTCACATATTTAGATTGTGATTTTAATTTAATCTTTATATAAAATTCTCGTGTCGCGGTGTTTGTGGTTAAACTCCTCCGAAACGGCTTTACCGATTCTCATGAAATTTTGTGTGCATATTAGGTAGGTCTGAGAATCGGACAACATCTATTTTTCATCCCCCTAAATGTTAAGGGTAGCCCTCAATATTTTTTTTTTTCGAAATATTTCTGTTTTGTATTTTTTTTATAAAACGGGATACAAAAATACATACAGCCCTAAATTTTCAACCCCCTACGATCAACCCCGATTTTTTAAATTTTATTTTTTGGCAAAACAGTGTTTGCCGGGTCAGCTAGTAATAATCATTACTTATTATAAAACAAAGTCACTTTCCGCTGTCTGTCCCCTTATATGCTTTTATCTTTAAAACTACGCAACGGATTTCGATGCGGTTTTTTTAATAGTTAATAGTTTTGATCTATAATTGTTATATGATGTTCTAAAGAAAAAATTATAATTTTCGAGATTTAGCACTTTAATTGCAAACGCTGGCTGAACCCTAAGTGATAGTTCAAAACAATGTTCTACATTATTGAACACCTTCAGAAGGTCTACAAGAAAGTCCGCGAGAGCATATGTCTATCTCTTAGATTATGATTTTTATTCCTTACGTTTTAACGTAAAATAATAGCTTATTTACGAAGCGATTTTAAACATTACAGCATTAATTTTCATCTAGTTAAGTATCTTAAATAGATCGTGCTTTTAATATAGATCAATATGGCCCATAAAGTATGTAATTTTAACGAATATTTTCAAAGATATTACAGTATTAACATAGCGGGACATAGCAGTTGCATTGCGCGCCAAAACGCGTGCCGATAAATAACACGAATTGGACTTTTTAAGATCCAAATTTTACTTATTTGTTACGTTTGATGCGGAACAAAGTGCACCGGGTCAGCTAGTATAATAATATATCTTGGACACAAATCACACAGCGCCCTCTAATTCCAAATTTAGCAACTAAATGCTTGTGCTATGGATACCAGATAACGGATAATAATACATAAATACTTTTATTTTGTAAATACATACTTATAATATATAGAAAAACACCCAGACGCCATACAAATATTCATGCTTGTCACAAATTTTTGTATCGTATTCGGTTGGGAATCGAACCTCGATCTTGCAGTCGGTAGCTTTACCAATGCACCACGAGGCTCGTCAAATTTATTATAACTCTGTTTTTTATGCGTCCATTGGCAGCGGTAACCGGTTACATTCGGATGGGCTGCATGATTACTTACCATTTAATTGTTTAATTAACAAAACGTTTTACTGTGCGTGTAAAGAAACGATTTATGAAAGAAATGTAGACGAAGATTTGATAGTTCATTGTTCATGACGATCTCAGTTAATTTTGTGTAAGTTGTCTCTCGCCCAAAACAACTTAACATAACTACACGCCTGTCTCTACCTGAAGGTGTAGGCAGCGGCTGTAAAGCCTCGTCTCGCCGTTATGTTTGTCTTTTGCCCAAAAAGAGTGAATTCCATGGTGAAAAAAATAGTTTTTTTCTGTATTTCAGCATACCTTTCACGCAAAGATTACAACGTTTTTATGGTCGACTGGTCGGAGCTAACTCGGTTTCCGTGTTACCTCTCAGCGTTATCCAATATGAAGTAAGTGATTTTTTATTTATTTCAGTTATCATAACTCCTTTACGCACATGCACCATCTTTATGTAACCTCTTGATTGTGCAGTGTAAAGTATTATTAAAATATGGCATTTTTTTTTGTAATTTGTATTAATGTTTGTGTGAAGTACAAATATTATTACAGTGACATCTAGCGTTAAACTAAGCAATTAACACAGCCACAACGCAGATAAATATTTTTTTCGCTTGGATTTTTTTCTAACGCAGAAAAAAATCCGCGAACACCTATGTCCATAAAACACTGATAATAATATTGATATAGGATAGGGTATAGCCTTGACTTATAACTGAAATAAGGTTAACACCTTCAACGGTATACAAATGCGTTCTTACTAACTGATTAATGGCAATAGACTTTCTATTTCGGGGACCATATATTTCGTTTGGTTAATTCTAACTGAAACACTGAATCTTTGGTTTCGTCACTGGCCTATAAAATGTCTTGAAGATACTTTCTGTAACTTTTCCACCGAAAGGAGTTCGCTGCATGAATAAGCCGGCTCGACCGGTGAAATACCAGGACCTCTCAGAATATGGCGGCATGTGTCAATTTACGTAAATTGACACATGCCGCGTTTCGCCTGGTGAGAGAAATATTCGCAAGCCCAATCTCTTCCCCTCTCCCCTTTCTATCGCACTTCTGACCATTTCCCTATCCCATTTCGAAGGCCGGTCACACAACTGTGTTCTATTTTTAACGTGTTTCTATTTTTTCCTCCTTAATTTTAGAATAGAATAAGGTTAAACTTTATATTAGTAATCGATATTTGTCACACATTGCTTCCGAAAAAAAATTCGAAAAGTTATTGGTGGATGTTTGGTGTGAGCCCAGAGTCGATGCCACGACTTTCTGATTTAGAAGCGGGCCGCTCGAGAACTCGACCAGCGAGAGTGATGAAGAATAAAAAATAATACTCTAAAAATCTTAAGATTCCTTGTAGGTATTAAAAACACATGTGATGTTGGATAGGGGAAGGGGGGGGGGGGGGGGCTTAGTATTAAATATCACGACGTATCACCAAGGGGGAGGGGGGCGGGTGTCAAAAAATGATGAATAAAACATCACGTGATTAATGGACGGCCTCTTAGAGGCTCAACATCAGGTGACACACCTGCTAATTTGCCACCTTATCTCATAAAAAAGCGTCTGTTATGCTTCCACTCTAGAACTTTTAAGTCCCAAATGGTATAGGTGGCGAAACCTATTGTACAACAGACACAATTCTGTTATATATTTGATATCGGAAGTTATGTGTGCCAGGATTTGATCAACAATATTAGTATAAAGAACATACAGTGTAACAGTATTTTTCTAGAAAGGCTGCGCAGTGCACAGCCCAGCTGTATTCCACGATCACACGTGCAGGTGGTCTTGCCAAGATGACCACATGCGTGGGACACTCCCTCGGAGCCCACGTCTGCGGGATGATCTCCAATCACCTCACAGAGAGGCAGTACAAAATTGTGGGTAAGTTTGTTAAAAATCATACTCATAATTAATCCAACTTGGAGTGTTCAAAACAAAAGAGAGAATAGATGACCTGGAACTGCTGATAATTACTCCAGTCATGGCTTCCACGACGACGAGCAGAGACAATAATTTTTATGGAGTACTGTTACGCAAGTCCTGGGGTTATTTTCTGGTTTTTCTGGGGGTTCCAATTATTACGCTTTCGAAAGGCGTAGTAAAAAAGAGGGAGACACACTGCTGCGTAGTTTACTTGGGTAGTAAAACTATGACAATTCCTTGTTTTACTACCAAAGCCTCTTTTCTATTTGTCGTAAACAAGATTTAATATCATAATTTTTCACAATTTATTTGTTACTCAATAACTGTTTTAAGGACACAGATTTACATGCTCTGAGGATTCCCATTGTATTTGGGCTAGAGGTATTAAATTCAAAGAGACGAATCATAGACGTCATTTGAATGTGACAAGTTACTAAGGAAATTAAAACGCGAGATACAATTTATTCACAACTAGCTGTTAACCGCAACTTTATCTGCGTGAAAAGCAAATATACTATGCCTGTGCTATTTTATAAGGATTCATTGGTCACTCCCAATTAGTGATAGCGTGATAATATTTAGTCTATGTGTTAACCTGACCTCTTGGCTATATTTATGCAAAATTAGACATAAAAGCATACGGTACTTTTAGAGTTTATCCGTAACAAACATACAGACAAGCAGATAAATAGACAAAAAATCTAAAAACCGCATTTTTGGGTTCGGTATCGATTTTTTAACAGTTTCAACTTTTGATTTTGATTTTATTATATGTTAAGATATCACGGCTAGATATTTTTGTTTAAATAAAAATGACCATTCAACAGTAAAATTATGGATATGTTATATTATTCAATAGGACAATTACATAAATTTAATTAATTCGGAATAAATTATCAATAAAATCTTATTACAAAATCATCATCAAACAGCACTTTATTCAAATTGGGGTTTCTTGGGCAACGCCACCGTAATTGTCTTGGTCTCCAGATAAGCGGTGATGCCCTCTTCGCCCCTAAAATGAAACACAATCAAAACAATTCCGGTTATATTTATGATATATTCATATTTAACTAGTAATTTTCCCTGAAACAACTGTATTTCTTACTTAAAAATGTAACTTCACGCCATTTTCTACCAGGTGTAGGCAGCGGCTGTTAAAACCTAGACCCGTTACGTAACGTCTCGAATGGAATAAGTAGCGAACTTAATGAAATTCACCGGTCACAAAGTGATCGATCCGAGAAATCATTGGTCGTATTTTTTATTTAATTTGTTCGTAATTGAAAGTTCGAAAATAAAAATTCATATATGCACAAAACCTGAAACTATTTCGATGAAAGTCGTGTTGTTTTTGTATTTGACCCGAAAACGGTTTTCGCGTAACTAAGAGTACTAATATAAATTTATACTCACAATTCTCTGCCAAAACCGGAGTCCTTGAAACCACCAAATGGTGTTTGACTTGTTATGTGATCATAATTATTCACCCTGAAATAATTACGCCAATAATTAATAATATTTCAATTGTATGAGCTCATTCTGGTGGTTTTTAAAAGGGTACCTAACATGTCCATCCGATACACTCTTTGCAAATTCAGGGTAACATATTTTCATCTCATGGGCAGTAGCCTTATTTCCTGGTATAGTTCTTAAAAGATATTATTGAATATAGATAGACCCTAAGTGATAGATCAAAACAATGTACTACATTATTATACACCTTAAAATGTCTACAAAAAAGTCCGCGAGGCATATGTCTATCTCTTAGGGATAACCCACAATGACCATTTTTATTTTTTACGAGAAGTAATGGCCTATTTACGAAGCGACTTTAAATATTACAGCATTTATTTTCATTCAATTAAGTGTCTTTAATAGATTGTGCACGTAATATAGATGATCCCGGCCCTTTACAGCATGCAATTTAAACGAATATTTTCGAAGATATTGCAGTATTAATTAACATAGCGGGACAGCAGTTATTACTTTTGATGCGGAACAAACTTCGCCGGGTCAGCTAGTATTTTATGTTTATTAAATTACTACTAAATTTGTAAACATCAAAAGTTTACAAAGATTTTCATAGTTCTCTATGAAACTTTTGGTTGGAACTTCTATCAACAGTTATGTTTGCGAAAAAGAGTAATCAATAGTTAGAATACTATATTTGTTTATTTTGCATTTAACAAGATCTAAATGGGGAGCTGAAAGCAATTTTATTCGAAGTGCCAAAAGCCAATTACCAAATGGAGCCAGCGCGTATTTGTTTCGCGAAGCTAAGCGCTGTAGTGATGTCATTGGTGATGACTCCAGCCGCGAGGCCGTAGAAGCTGTCGTTGCAACGCTCTATCACTTCCTCGAAAGTTTCAAACTTCAAAATACATTGTACTGGACCGAAAATCTATAATAGATTATAAATACACCATTTTTAAAGAATATACCTCTCTCATTACTACTTTGACTTAGAAATTCATAAATCGTATCATATTAATGAAAGAAGAAATGTAGATCTGGCACATAGAAGGAGAAGAATAGTGCAAAATAGAGGAGCATAGAACTATAGACTATAGAGGACCTCGATACAAATGTCGTAATTAAAGTATATGCTGCTCTTTATGTATCTAAAGTATGTATCTTCAGGAGAAGCAAGCGATAAGCCTTTTCCATTTTAAGTATATAAGTTACATAAGTGTATAAGTGAGTATATATTAATTAAGTATATAATTAACATAATTAAGTATATAAGTGAGTCTTACTTCGTCTCTAGCGATTCTCATGTCATCTGTGACATCAGCGAAGACTGTTGGCATTATGTAGTATCCTTTGCCTTCTATCTTCTCACCACCGCTGATGCATCTTGCTCCTGCTTCTTTACCGGCTGCAATGTAACTCAACACTCTTCTGTACATTTCTTGATCTATCTGTCCTTATTTAAAAAAAAGCACCAGTAAAGGCATAAAAACTAAACTTGAAATGTTTTAATTTGTATTACAATTTATTCGGCTCACTGGTCGAAAGATCAATGCTTCTAAAGGAAGAAATCTCCTCGAGTTTTCATACTGGCTCTTACCAATGACCTTTTGGAAGTTATATAGGTTCTGCCGCCTCTTCCGCCAGATACTTAAAAAGCGTGAAGGTACATAACTAAATTGCAATAACCTGTGGTCCTTGTTTCACATCATCGAAGGGATTCCCGACAGTTCTGTTAGAGGCAATCTCTGCTGATTTCGCCACAAACGCGTCGTAGATACCAGATTGCACGTAGGTCCTGCTGCCGGCACAGCAGCACTGTCCGCCGTTAGTGAATGCTGCTGCATGAGCTAGATCTGCTGCCTTATCAACTGGAAATTGCCAACAAATACTCTGTCTTTTCTTTAAGCTTATTTCTTGAAGCAATGTCGTAAAAAGTATTTATTGAAATGATTTAATAGTTCAAACTTTTTACTTTTTTGGTGCTGTTATGTAGCTTTTGGATATATTCATTCAGTAAATAGGAATAAAAATCTAAATTTATTTTTAAGAGGACTATAGAAATAAGTTTTTTTTATTTTTATGGGCAAACACCACACATAGTTAAATTTTATTAACCATCGACATCATTGAAGACTACCAAAGGGCACTTCCCACCCAGTTCCAGGGTAATCCTTTTCAGGTTCTCGTCGGATGCAGCAACTAAAATAACACGACCCACCTGAAAAGTTATTAATTTTATTAAAAAAAAAAAAGACATACACATATTTTTTCAGATTTTGTAACTTAACACTGTCCTAGTAGTAGTAGTGAAACTGAAATTTGAAAAACTAGTGTTTTTTCCGCAGTTAAACTGTAAGATACCATTTTTATAGACAATGAATTTATACGTAATATCTATATACTGATTCGACTTTTCTTTTAAACATATAAATCTGGAAGTCTCGGTGGTCCAACGGTCGAACACACGGCTTCTGATCCAGAGGTCTGGGTTCGAATCCTGACACTGGTTCACATCGATTACTTTTCGAAATTGTTTTCGGCAGTTAAGTGTGATCAATTTCGATGACTGAAAACTTTGTGCCCGGTAAGGCAATAGGTTCGCCTTCTGTTCCATCTGGGACGTAAACATAACGGCGAGACGAGGCTTAACAGCCGCTGCCTACACCTTCGGTTAACAGAAGGATATCAAGAATTTGAACACTTGGTTTATATAAGTATTTGCGGAGAGGCCATAAGTTTCGGGAGTTGCTTTTCAGTCGAAGCTATTATTTCAAAATACTACTGCCATTAGGATCTTACGGATCATCGGATTAGATATAAATCACCTCAGTTGATCCAGTAAAAGAAATTTTGTCGACATCAGGATGGAGTGAAAGAGCCGCCCCAGCTGTGGGTCCGTAGCCAGGAACAATATTGACCACTCCAGGTGGAAATCCAGCTTCCTTAATTAATGCAGCTATATACAATGCTGTGAGAGGAGTCTGTTCCGCTGGTTTCAGGACTGCTGTGCAACCTAAAGAGAAAATTGACTATTATTTAACCGCTTTTCACTATTTATATAATAATTTATTTACTCGTTACTTATAATTTTACTCGTTTTAAAACTCAGTAATTTATTTCAAAACAAAGAAATCGATAGTGTTGTTGTATATTACACCCTTTATGAGAAGAATGGTTTATAAAACGTACTTAAGAGTATAAGAATATTATTATTATATATTATATTATCTCTACTTAAGTGGTAGAGCCAAGCAGTTCGCTGCATGAATGGGCCGGCTCGACCGGTGAAATACCACGACCTCTCAGAAGATCGACGTAAAGTGGCTCATGCCGCGTTTCGTTCGGTAAGAGAGGTACCCAGAGGCCCACCCCTTTCCCCATCCTTTCCTTTCCCCTATGCCCTAAAGGTCGGCAACGCAACAGTAACACTATATGTGTTTCTGGTGTCCATGGGCGGCGTTGGTTGCTTACCATCAGGTGACACGCCTGCTCGTTTGCCCTCCTATCCATAAAAAAAACTTAGAAATTTCATAATAGTTTAAATAATTATTTCAATATAATTTATAACTAAAAAAAGATAGGAAATCTTACCTGCAGCTAGAGCTGGTGCAAGTTTCCAAGCTAACATAGGAATTGGATAGTTGGATGGTATGATGAGACCCACAACACCCACGGGCTCCTTCAGTGTCATGCACATTACATCTCCATCTGCATAGTCGGAACATAAATAGCTGATGGTAATCAATCAATCAAAATCAATTTTGTAATCAATCCTTGTAGCGCTATTTAGTGTCCAAGCTAAAAATCTAATCCTCACGGAACTAGACAGCAGAAAAGCAATTTGATGTGTGAGACTTTACTTTGAAATATTTGAGGTTAAGTTAAATATATAATTTTGTAGGAATATGATATATTTGCAAAATGTATAAATAAATCTGTGGAGTGACTCTCGCTGACCGCGTAGAAAACAAGGTTGTAAGGAAGGAAGTTGGTTTGAAAGAGAGTGTCGGTGTAAAAGTAAGAAAGGGCATGCTCCGATGGTTCGGACATGTAGAAAGAATGGTTGATGCAAGACTGACTAAGCAGATATACAATGCAAAAGCGGATGGATGTAGGAGTCGAGGACGGCCAAGACACACATTCCATGACCAAATAGAACGTGTTCTGGAGGAAAGTGATGTTAGGAGCCTCAAAAACCGACGCGCGTGCATGAAAAGAGTTATGAAAGTCAACGAAGCGAGTGAGGCGTGTAAGAATCGTGCCTTATGGCGCTCTGTTCTCTCTGCCTACCCCGCAAGGGATTTGGCGTGAAGTTATGTATGTATGTGTATGTCTGTATAAATAAATAAAAAAACTACACCTTTTATTTATCTATGCATTAATTTCTAGTTATTTATTGCATACAGCTTCACCCAATCGTCTCTCTCCGTTTTTTTGTTATCGTCCACAGAATATATCTATAAGTATTGTAAATATCACATCAAATATCTATTTATTTAAATGACAGGTAACAACAGTCTTCATACTAGTTCTTATAAGTAACCAGAATAACTTAAATACGTCATCATTAATATACAAAACGGTCCAGCAATTTCTAAACAATCAAAGTATTGTTTTCTTAATATAATTTACGTTTAAAATTTATAAAAGAAAGCATTATTTTTATAATCATTACATAGTATAAAATAAAGTCGCTTTCCGCTGTCTTGTCCCCTTATATGCTTAGATCTGTCTGGATAGAGGGTGTCAACGGGGTGTTAAGGAAGGGGGTAAGGAAAAGTGATAATTTTCGAGATTTAGGACTTTAATTGTAAACGCAGTAACAATACTTTTCATGCGGAACAAAGTCTGCCGGTTCAGCTGGTATTGTATAAGTTGTAGTTTTATATTTAGTGGGTAATTGTTGAATTGTTATTTAAAGATTTGAAGAGCACAAATAAAACTATTCATACTACCCAGTTCTTTTCCATGTCGTATCTCTAACGGTCCATAGTCCATAATTTGCGTATTCAATTGTGACAAATACTTATCTACAAGGCCAATGGCATTGATGAAAATAAATCATAGGTAGGTACTATTTTGATCAGGTTGTGCCCAGACACAATAACTTAAAGCGACTTGAAAAATATTAGTTGATAGCTATAACAAGTACGCGGACGGATAAAAAAAGAATGCATGCTACGGGTATGAGAATGTTGAGATGTATGTGTGGAGTGATGAAAAGGGATAAAATACGGAATGATAATGCAAGAGGAAGCCTGAAAGTTGCGCGTATAAATGAGAGGATAATCGCCTTGCGTGGTATGGGCATGTAATGAGGAATGATACACATGTGGTCAAAAGGATGATGAACCTGAATGTGAAAGGAAACAAGAGAAGAGGGCGACCGAAGAAAACATGGATGAATTGTGTGAAAGACGATATTACTAGCAAGGGTGTTGCGGTAGAAGAAGTGAATGATAGGGAAGCATGGAAAAGAAAAACCTATTGTGCCGACCCCAAATGATGGGAGAAGGGCAGGAAGATGATGAGCAATACGAAGTATTTTCTTTAAACATATTCATTACTAGCTATTGCCCGCGACTTCGTCTGAGAGAATGCCATAAAGCAGCAAAAATACTATGCCTGTACCATTATAAGGTTCATTGCTTACACCAAATAAAGATAGGCTGATAATATTTAGCGTATGTGATGACCCGAACACTTGGAAATAATTATGCAAAATTGGACATAAAATCATGCAGTCCTTTTAGAGTAAACAGACAACAGAGTAGACAAACAGATAAAAATTCTAAAAATAATATTTTTGGGTTCGATATTATCCGGTAAGGTATTATTATATATTATTTTATTATATGTATAACGAGATAACTGCACACCTTTTTCTACTCGAAGTTGTGGGAATAGACACCTAGATTACTTGATTTTCTTATATCGGATATGCAATAGTAGGCAGCGGAACCTATCGCCATCGGGCACAATTTTGTCAGTCATCAGAGTTTATCAATTTATTTACATTAGAAAATAAATCCTACTATGCTTTCTTTTATATTATGAATTTTCTTGGTGATCCAGTGGTCGAGCACCCCGCTTCTGAATCAAGAGGTCGCGGGTTCGAATCTTGGCTCACACCAATGACTTTTCGAAATTAATTTCGATAGTTTTGTGTGATATATATCGCTGACTAAAAAGTTTGTGCCCCGTATGGCAATAGGTTCGCTACACGCCTACACCTTCGGGTACAAAAAAGCGTGAAGTTATGTTACGTTATATTGTTTTGTCTAACTTACCTGCAGGAATGGTGTTGCCACATATTTTATCAGCTTTACCAGCGTAATATCTGAAAACCGTGCAAGCATAATACACTTCTCCTTCAGCAATTTTAACCGGCTTGCCGCAGTCCAATGTTTCGAGTTCCGCTAAATATCGTCCATGTGACTCAATGAGCTGTGCTAATTTGAACAGGAGCATACCGCGTAAGGAAGCATCCATTTTTCGCCACAATGCATACCGGTAAAACGCCCTGTTAGCTGCGGCAACAGCTAGGTCTATATCAGCCTGAAAGTATTCAAAAATTAAAACCAAAAGTGTTGGGTATGTCAGACAAAACATGAAAGTATAGTGAATGCAGTGGAAATGGGTCCTCTGAGAAGTATGTGTGGATTCACCATTGCAGATCGAATGATAAATAGTGTGTTAAGGGAGAATGCAAGTTGAAGGATGATGTGGTGACCAATGTGGAGTGAAGTGTGTTAAGCTGGTTTGTTGCAAGAATGAATGGAATGCGAATGTGAGTGGCTGACTCGGGATCGGAAAACCAAGAAGAAGCTACCACGACCAAATAAATGGTCTGTTTAAAAAAGGCAAAATATGTAAAACACAAGAAACCGACGTGAATTCAAGATAAGATGCGAGTGTATGACAGTGGATGAGGCGAAAGCAGTGTGTCAGGATCGTAGCTTGCCAAAGCCAAAGTCACTGAGTATGGTTTGTAAGAATCGTGCATTATAGTGCTCTTCTCTCTCTGCCTACCTAACAAGGGACTTGTTGTGAAGTTATATACATATGTATTTATAGGTATGTAAAACAAAAACCCTGTATTCGAACTCTCGAGAAACAACCAATTTTTTTAAACGGTAAGAGATTTCCAAACGGATTCACTGATCAACTCAAAAAATAATACATTATCATTACATACGAGTAGTATAAAACAAAGTCACTTTCCGCTGTCTGTCCCCTTATATGCGCATATCTTTATAACTACGCAACGGATTTAGATGCGGTTTTTTTAATAGTTAGACGGTGTCAACGGGGTGGTTTTGATCTATAATTCATGTATAGTGTAGTAAAAAATGTGATAATTTTAAAGATTTAGAACTTTAATCGCAAACGCTGCCTGAACCCTAAGTGATAAATCAAAACAACGTTCTACATTATTCTTTTTGTAGACCTTTAAAAGGTCTACAAAAAAGTCCGCGAGGGCATATGTCTATCTCCTAGGGATGACAATGACCATTTTTATTTTTGTACTTTTTTCGAGAAATAATGGCCTATTTACGAAGTGATTTTAAAGATTATAGCATTAATTTTCATCCAATTAAGTGTCTTAAATAGATTGTGCATGTAATATAGATGATCCTGGCCGTTTACTGCATGCAATTTATACAATATATTTAAACAATTATTTTTGAAGATATTGCAGTATTAACCACAGAAATAGATCAAGATAGAACGGCGAATAGGCGTGGCAAGCGTGCCAAAACCATGCACTATATTGCATGCATTTTGAAACTCGCTCTCATTACGCAACGAGCGTTCCTGCCCTGCGTTCAGGACGTTAAAAAATAGATAAAACGTCACATATATGCCTTATTGTGCTGTGGCAAATTGTAAAAACAAAAGTAGTGAAGCAAATATGAAAAAAGGAAATATTTCGTATGATCAGTAAGTATAGAAAATCAGTAGAAAGTATTTTTTTGAGATTATAAATTATTGTTTTACTTTTACTATGTTCAATAATTACGATCACAAGTTGTATGTTTTTTCGTCATGATAAATATCCATTGCTGTCCGCATTCAACGCTCGTATACAAAAACATTGCGCGCATAAATTATACGCGTAATGTACGTCGAATCGAACGAAATACACAATACACCTGCCAGTTGATCGCTGTGTCTGTTAATCGCTGTGATTGGTCTTCGAATGTTAGAGATGGGCACTCCATGTATCGTTGAGTCTTAGGACTTATCGATAAATTAATTCAATAATAATTCGAGTATCAGCTCATGTCTTGCTTTGTCCCTACTTTATTCTAACACCACAAATTTCAACCAAAGTGCTTCGTAATTACATTGGCAGCAGTTTATTTGACAGTATAAGTTTTCACCAATTTGACCAATAGCCAATGGAAAATCATCTCGTTCTTCTCAAACGGGCAGTAACCGGGGTATATGTCGACGTTCTACTTCGTTATTTAACCAGGACTGTGAGGCCAACCCTTACAAAAAGGCAAATATTTAATAAATATGTATAGTTTCAAGGACAGTAAAATATTTATAATTAAATTTTATATACTGTTGGAAAAATATGTTTTAGGTATTAATATGTCGGATTAAAGTATTTAACATGTTTTTTCTTTCTATGATTATCGTTACACAAAATCAATAAAGTTGGTACGATATAAAAATAATAAATTTAACACACGTTGCAGATATTAACATCGATAATCTAATGAGTGTGTCTCCTAACTAGTCGCCCCGCTCACAGTGAAAATGACGTCACGCTGTGGGCGTGGTTTTTCAAAAAAGTGACACGCTCGAAATGTATGGAAATATGACATCGCGGCCGTTCTACTCGTATCTTGATCTATTTCTGTGGTATTAACATAGCGGGAGAGCAGTTACTACTTTTGATACGGAACAAAGTTCGCCGGGTCAGCTAGTAGCGTATAAAACTCTCTGGTTTTCTATTATAAATTCACGCTGTATACTTAAGCGGTTGGCAGAAATAACAGGGCGTCACAAGGTACGAGACTTAAACATCTCACTCGTTTCGTAATTCTTTTGTGCTCTTTCAGTTTTTAAGGCCCTTAATTTTACTATAAGTACATCTTCATAATTATTTAAACAAGATTTAATTGGTATACCTTGCTCCCTTCAGCGACCTGGGCTATAACGGTTTCATTATGTGGGTTGATGGTAGGAAATGTCTTCTTGTTCACAGCATCCACAAACTCATTGTTGATGAACAACTATGGAAATTTAAACAAATTATTAATTTAATTATAATATATTAGACAAAATACACACAGCGCCCTCTAGTTCCAAGCTAAGCAGAATACTTGGGACGTAATCTACAATGGATACGAACCTAAGAAATATGGTTTTAAGATTTTTTGTCTGTTTGTCTGTATATTTGTTACTGATAAACTCTAAAAGTACTGCATGCTTTTATGTCCAAGTTTGCATGAATACCGCCAAGAGGTCTGGTCAACACATACGCTAAATACTATCAAGCTATCAGTTATTGGGGGTAAGCAATGAATCCTTATAATGGCACAGGCATAAGAAGCAAGAAGTCGCGGGCAACAGCTAGTACACTATAAGATTACAAACATTACGAACTAGCTGTATTCTCAATTCTGTCAAAACTGCTGCAGTCGTTTCAGAGTTCTGTCGGAATAAACAGTCAGACAGACAGAAAAAAGTGTTTAAAATGAAATTTCGTATAACAAAACAGTTTTTTTGTTATACGAATATATATATTATATAGGCCTATGTAGCAATGATAACACGTTTTTTTTATTATATGATATTTTTAGATTTTAAAGAAATCAGTCTCTAACCGAAAAACAACAAGAATATTTCCAACAATAGGAGAATCTAAAAAAGACATATAGAAATACAGTAGACAAATTAAAAAATCGTGTCTTGTTTCCTTTAACAAAAAAATACACACACTAACGTTTTATTAGTCAATTATTATAATTTAATAATAATAATATCTTGGACACAAATCACACAGCGCCCTCTAGTTCCAAGCTAAGCAACTAAATGCTTGTGTTATGGATTCTAGACAACGGATAATAATACATATATACTTTTCTTTTGTAAATACATACTTATAATACATAGAAAAACACCCAGACGCCACACAAATATTCATGTTTGTCACAAATATTTGTGCTCAGGTGGGAATCGAACCCCCGACCTCGTTGCTGCAGCCGGTAGTTTTTTTACCAATGCGCCACGAGGCTCGTCACTAATACTATCGTTACTAATATTAAATTAACAGATGCTTAAAAGCTCTCATTTTTACTTGAAGAGTAAAAACAGATTAATTACTTTTTAATAAAGTTCTGTTTGAGGGTAATTTTGTTTATGACACAATTCTGTACGCGTTTTGATGGAATTAAAATAAGTGAAAAGCAGTATGTTAGAAGGATAATTGTTATCGCATAGTCAAGCGCGAGTGGTTTATTTTAAATAAATAAATTGCTTGCTAATTAAGATAAGAAATCTGCAATTCTACCTTAATTCGGGTAACGAAAAATCCTTACCTTAGTATATTTCACTTCAACTCTGACCATCTTGTGAAAAATTAAATAGACTCCAGCAAGAAGTAAAAACCAATAAAAAAATTCTGCATAAATATTTTATATATATTCTCGAAGCCGGTTTCAATATTATTATTAAGATATGACCAATAGTCAACAGAACTTCACTTGAGTACACACTGGGTCAACCGATCAAATAGATCTTACGCAGTGTTGCCAACTTACTCTCATATAAAAACTGCAAAAATGCTATAAATAAAATTGGAGAAATGATCATGTGATAATGATATGTGTACAGTTACTACCTAAACGTTAGTTGAAATCTACAATTTTATGCATTTTTTGCTCATTTATAAAAGTGTAAGATCTCCGCTCCCAAAAAACTGGAAATCAATATTCAAAACTTTAGAGTTGCCAATGAAAAGGTTACGTCCCCAACTGATCCATTGAGCAGTTACAGGCAGGCATACCTTCTGTGTACTAAGTATCGGGAATTTGTCAATAAAACAAAAAATACAAATTATTCATCTAAATTTATTTTATCGCCTTCAAAGTAGGCCTCATCGCTTGCAATACAACATCTCCACCGCTTCACCCAGTCTTCCATACATTTTCATAGGCTATTTGCGGTATGGCCTTTAGCTCATTCAGCGAATTTTCTTTTATGGCTTCTATTGACTCAAAACGTTTTCCACAAAGTGGTAATTTTAACTTGGGAAATAAAAAAAAGTCAGACGGAGCCATATCAGGTGAATAGGGTGCTTGGTCGAGAACGTTTGTTGAATTTTTCGCTAAAAACTCTTTCACTATAATGGCTGTGTGTGATGGTGCATTATCATGGTGCAGCATCCATGAGTTGTGTCGCCACAAATCTGGACGTTTTCGGCGGATACTCTCACGCAAACGCTTCATGACGCCTAAATAATATTCTTTATTCACTGTTTCTCCCTCTGGAAGGAATTCGGAGTGAACCACACCACGGTAGTCAAAAAAAACTGTCAGCATCACCTTGATTTTGGTGCGACTTTGCCGCGGTTTTTTGGGTTTCGGCTCGTTTTCGAGACGGCATTCTGAAGACTGTTGGCTTGTTTGCATGTCATACTCATAAACCCATGTCTCGTCGCCAGTTATTATACGTTTCATAAAGGTCGGATCCGTAGAAGCTCAGGAAACCATGTCTTCAGCGACATGCTTTCGCTGCCCTTTTTGAACAAAATTGAGCTCTTTTGGAACTAGTCGAGTGGCGACGCGTTTCATGCCTAAAATGTCAATGAGAATATTGTGGACGGACTTAAAAGATATGTTCACCTCACTAGCCAACTCTCTCAGACTCATACGTCGATTTTCGAGCACTAGCTTCTTGATTCTGTCGATGTTTTCTTTGGTCGTAGCGGTTGAAGGTCTACCAGAACGAGGCAAGTCTACTACTACTTCTCGGCCTTCTTTAAAAGCCTTATACCATTCATAAGCCCTTGTTTTCGATATACATGATTCGCCGTAGGTATTTCGCAACATTTTTAGTGATTCACCACATGAAATATCATTCGAAACACAAAATTTAAGGCACACTCTTTGTTCAACAATATATTCCATTGTAAAAATCGCCGAGGACTCAAAACTATGACCAACAAAAAGTTTAGTTTAAAACAAATGAAATGACAGATCCCGTTCAAATTTTGCGCGCTAAATCAGTACAGTGCTACCAACATGCAGTAAAAAAATGAGAACGACCTCTTTTACGCGGGTCTCTTTATTGACATATTCGGCCCGATACTTTTTACACAGAGTAGTATATTTAAGTAGGTACATTTTAGTACTACGCTTCTAATCTGAAATTTATTCAGAATTAATTCAGCTTTAACTCTAATGCCGTGCCTGCTATACGGATGCCAGATATGGGCGCAAAAAACACGAAAACAAATTAAAAATCTACCAAAAACCAATTAAAAAAGTATTTTAGGTATAAAAATGTGTAAAAAAATAAAAATGTATAAAAACTTAAATGGCGTTGGGCGGGCGACACGCCAAGAGATAGCTATGTTAAATGGACCAAGTAAGTAACGGAATGGTATTTAAGAGATGGCAAAAGAAGCAGAGGCAGACAGAACAGAAGGTAGAAAGATGACATTGAGGAAATAGCTGATCTAGTATGGCCAAGTTTAGGCAGGGACAGAAATATATGGAATTTTTTAGAGAAGACCTTTATCGCCAGACAGGCTATTAAAATATATATTAAAACATTTAATTAAGTTTTAGCTTTACCAAGACTGTAATATGAGAATTGTAAGAAAAGAAACAGCTTTCTGGATAACGTAAACCATATTTTTATAATTATTTGTTACGACTAGCGTAGTAAAATTTTGTTCGTTAAATTTTAATATACCGCACGCACATTCTACCAAATTGGTAGCATATTCTAAAATATGGCAATAATGATTTCTGTGAGAGCACTTACCTAACCTTTTTACTTACTTTGCACAACGGAAAATAGACAGTGTGATAACGGAGTAGTTTACTTATTGTAATTCCAAATATATCTGGCGTAGACAGCAGCCAGCCGGACTTGCTAATTTTTTACGTCCCAAATGGGATAGGGGCCCATTCAAGTACGACGTAAGCAGATTTACTACAATTATTTACCCCCCCATGGTTAGCAAAAGTAAGCCAAGCTCTTACCCCCTCCTCCAAAATTAAATATTTTTTTTTGAAAAAAAAAATCTTAAGAGACTATCTACAAGATTGGTCCAAGGCTTTTTGGAAAATTAAAAAAACTACCGAGGACGTAACTTAACCCCCATCCAAAATAAGCAACAAAGACCCCCCCACCCCACCCCCTATACTGCTTAAGTACTTGAACAGTCCCTAGGTGGCGGCGGAATCTAGTATTCTATGGCGCAAGGGTGTCGTCCCAAACAATTTTTTTAAATCATTTTGATTAGCTTTTAAAAAAAGCAAACAAGACTATTATAACAATATGTCTGGTCGAGTTCTGAATCAAAAAGTCGTGAGATCCGGGCTCACAACAATTATTTTTGAGATGTAATTTCGGAAATTATGTTATGCTATTAGGTTTCGCCAGCTCTTCCATTTGGGACGTAAAAAATCGGCTAGTCAAGACTTAACAGCCGCTGCCGCATCCACAATAGGGTAGAAAAAGTTGCGAACTTACAATTTAATTCTAACATCCGCAATTGAAAAAACTTTAGTGAAAACTACTTATGTACTTTTAAAAAGTGTAAGTTATATTAATTAAATTATATTTTTGGTCTCGGTGGTCCAGTGGTCGAGCACAAGGCTTCTGATCCAGAGGTCCGGGTTCGAATCCTGACACTGGCTCACAGCAATGACTTTTCGAAATTGTTTTCGGAAGTTAAGTGTGATAAATATCGATGACTGAAAACTTTGTGCCCGGTATGGCAATAGGTTCGCCACCTATTCCATTTGGGACGTAAACATCGTTATGTTTAGCGAGACGAGGCTTAACAACCTCTGCCTATACCTTCAGGTTACAAAAGGCGTGAAGTTATGTTTTTATAAATTATATTTTTAATTAATATATACGATTTTGTAATTAATTATTAGGTTTCTAGAGCCTGAAGCTACAGCAGTGAAGGCTGAAGAATAGGTATTAATTAAATATAATTAAGACTTGCGCAATTAACTCTGCGGAGTGACTCTCGCTGACCGCGTCGAAAACAAGGTTGTAAGAAAGAAAGTTGGATTGAAAGAGAGTATCAGTGTAAAAATAAGAAAGGGCATGCTCCAATGGTTCGGACATGTAGAAAGAATAGATGATCCAAGATTGGCTAAGCAGATATACAATGCAAAAGCGGATGGATGTAGGTGTCGAGGACGGCCAAGACACGTTCCATGATCAAATAGAAAGTGTTCTGGAGGAAGATGAAGGAGCCTTAAACATGTTATGCCAAAGAGTTATGAAAGTCAACGAAGCGAGTGAGGCGTGTAAGAATCGTGCCTTATAGCGATCTGTTCTCTCTGTCTTCCCCGTAAGGGATTTGGCATAAAGCTATGAATGTATAATTAAGTCTCTAAGCTCAATCACCATGGCAGTTCAATAAATCTATCATATCCGGGACATGGGATTAAAAAACCATCAATATATTGTATATATACGTATATTTTGGAAAAATACAAATAATATCTATTATACATAATGTATAAAACTTTGTTAGCTCAATGGAGATTTTGTTTAACAAATTTAATCAGTCAGTTAGTTGTTTTTAGTTCACAGCTGTGGTTTCTTTGGCAGGCGCATGGTGACTGTCTTGGTCTCCAAATATTGAAGGATACCATCTTCACCCCTGAAAAATTTAATTGATGATTTTTACTTTGAACCAACCACCGACCATTTATGCATAAGCCTACCAATTTACATAAGAAATTTCAGTTATTTCATCCAAATAATTAATTTCTATATGATAAAATTCTGGACGCGTCAACAAACATTGATTTTGATTTTGTTTATTTTTGTAGACATAGATTTGAAATACTTACAATTCGCGGCCGATGCCGGACTCCTTGAAACCACCGAAAGGTGTTTGGGGACTCACGTGATCATATAAATTGACCCTGAAATAAAGATTTATTTATTAAAGAAGGCTGAATAATCGACTAATGGTTTGTGGTACATGTGATCTCAGTTTTATTATCCCACAACATGTCATCTTAGTGGTCGTGGTGAGCAAAATTTAAAAAAAAAATATTGTCGCATTAAATTAACTCTTAATTGAGAGGTAGAGCCACGCAGTTCGTTGCATGACTGGACCGGGGAAATACTTCTACCTCTCAGAATATAGGTTTAAAGTGTGTTTCGCTCAGTGAGAGAGATATCCGGAGGCTCCAACTCCTTCCCCTCTTCGCTCCACAACACCTTCCCTATCGCACCAGCGAAGACATTACCCAGGAGGGTTGACGTCTGGCAAGCAGCCGGTCATAAAATCACAGCCAAATCTTTTGCCAATATGGACTGTTCGAAAGAATGGCATGGTGGGCAGGAAAATGATGATGATAAAATTAACTTTTAAAGAGAACACTAGTATTGATTAATCAATGCCTGAATTTTATGTTGTTTACCAACTACGCCATACTGGAGCATATTTTTATCAACAACTTATTTTGACGTTATCATTACGTTGATATAATGAAAGATAGGAAATAATAAAAAAAAAAGATAATAAGAAATAATAAAATAATAAATAAAAATAACAACAATAACATACCATAGTGATCCAGCACGCACGTATTTGACGAAAGAAAGAGCTGTGGTGATATCGTTGGTGATGACACCAGCTCCCAAACCATAATTGGAGTCGTTGGCACGGTCCACTGCTTCTTCGAAAGTTTCGAACTTGAGGATGCTCTGAACTGGGCCGAAGATCTGAACAAGAAAAATAGAAACGTCCACTTAAAACATAATCAGGTTACTTAATTGCTGCAGATAGATTTGTGGGTCATTAGTCATTGTTTTTATTTAGGTATTTATAACTCGATATCCTCATGAATTTTTAAACCAAATGTATATTTGTGTAGAATTTGAATGTGGCAATGGCAATGATATTGATTGAGTAGAGCCAAGCAGTTCCTGAGTGAAATACCACGACCTCTCAAAATGTCAGCGTAAAGCGGTGGGAGAGGTATCCGGAGGCCCAACCGCTTCCCCATCTCCCCTTCTTCCTTATCCCCCTAACAAAACATTCGCAAAGAGGACCGCCAGGCAGGCGGACGGTCTTAAAACCGCAGCCAAATATTTTGACAACATAGATAGTTCGAAAGGATGACATGTTGTGCCGACACCACTTGAAGTGGCATAAAGACAGGAAGATGATGAGCCTTATACCTAAACGGTACTCTTCAATCTAAGGAATCTTTTGTTCACTTCTCCACATGTCACAAATTTGTCGGAATCGGTTTGCTTGTATATAGTTAGGTTACTTACTTCTTCCCTGGCAATTTTCATGTCATCTGTGACGTCAGCAAAGACTGTTGGCTCGATGTAGTAACCTTTACTACCCTTGCGTGCACCACCAGCTATGCAACGAGCACCGCTTTTCTTTCCAGCTTCAATGTAACCCATGACTTTGGTAAACATCTCAGAATCAACCTGGAAATATTTATATTCTTTTAAGACATGTTCATCATCATCATTACTAAGCTTTCTTTTGAGTTATGTCTTTAGTCTAGCAACTTTGTGTTGGATGAATTTAGTAAAAAATCGGAGGTCACAAAATAATACATAGTTTGAAATTTCAATTTAATAATTGATTAAAAATGTATAGGCTAGTTGTTTTAAGAAAATGTTTTATTTATTGCTTCCGAGGCGAAACAAAGTTCGCCGGATCAGCTAGTTATAATAATAGTATCTATATTACCTGAGGTCCTTGTAATACATCTTCGAAGGGATTGCCAACGGTTCTCTTCTTAGCGATTTCTGCGGCTTTTGCAACGAATTTGTCATAAATGCCAGATTGTACTAAGGTTCTGGTGCCAGCTACACAGCATTGGCCACCATTGGCAAAAGCTGTGTCGTGAGCGATCTGTGCTGCCTGATCCACTAAAAATTAAAATTTATAATTGTTAATAAATAAATTTTACCTGAATCTGCTAAAATACATAAATTGTACACTATATAAGGTGAAAAATATCGATGACTGACAACTTTGTGACCGGTGTATGGCAATAACTTTGCCACCTATTCCATTTGGGACCTAAATAATTAAGAACCATAAGATACTATGAAAACATATTGAAATAAATTTAAAAAAAAAAAATAATTCAAACATATTTAAATTTAAAAAATAAGGGGATTTCCTCTTAGCCTCTCAGTTATTGGCGCATCTTTCAAACTTCCTCTTTTTATTATTGTGTTTAAATAAAAGTAGGTACCGTCAGCATCGTTGAAGATAACCAATGCACTCTTGCCTCCCAATTCCAATGTGACGCGTTTCAAATTGACCGAGGAAGCTGCGCTCATAATAATCCTACCCACCTGTGAATATATTGAAGTATTAAAATAATTATAATTATGTTATATAGCAGACCGCGCGAACTTCGTACCGCTATATTGTATGTCGCTTCCCGCCTCACGGTGTTACTCGCGTACAAACATAATGTCGATGACGACGATGATTACACATAGCCTATGTTACTCAGTGATAATGTAGCTTTCAGAAGAAAAAAGAATTATTAAAATCGGTCCAGTAGTTTTTGAGTTTATTCGTTATCGTCGTTATTCGTTACAAAAATATAAATCTTTCCTCTTCATAATATTAGTGTAGATAATGAAAATGTCTTTTTTATTTCATACGCCCAATGTGGACAGGCTAAAGCTTGGAAGCCAGCTCTTTTGTTCGAACAGTAAGAAATAGGAGTCTGACCGAGCTTGCTCATTTTATGCTACTTGTGTTATATCGCAAGCTATCATTATGAAAATACCAGTTTAGCTCGAAAAAATTACTTTTACAAGCGTGAACACCTATGTTGGGGACTTCGGTTCACGCTTTTAGTAAAAAGCTGTTGTTTGCAATTTTAATAAATATATGCAAATCTCCATTTCATAAGACCCGACAGTGGTCGACCGGTGTAATACCAAGAACTCTCTATTAACGACGTTTATTGACTCATGCTCATATTCCGTTTACTGTGAGAGAAAAATCCGGAGCCCCACATCACTCCACCTATACGATTCATTTAAAGTGAAATTCAACTCCTCCAATAGTTGTAGCCGAAATACTCTCTATAGGTACCTAATTATTTTGTTAAAATAACAAGATAACACCTTATCGTTAATAGTGTATAATATCAACATATTGTTTGGCTGAGCTTCAATTTAATTATATAACTCAATAATTTTATCGCATTATTCGATACCTAAATTAACTGGTAAATATTTTTCTTTTACTATTTAAGAAATGCAGGTGATTTATATAAATATAACATAACATAACTTCACGCCTTTTGTTACCCGAAGGTGTAGGCAGCGGCTGTTAAGCCTCGTCTCGCCGTTATGTTTACATCCCTAATGGAATAGGTGGCGAGCCTATTGCCATACCGGGCACAAAGTTTTCAGTCATCGATATTTATCACACATAACTTCCGGAAACAATTTCGAAAAGTCATTGGTGTGAGCCTGAGTCAGGAATCGAACCCGGACCTCTGGACCTGAAGCCACTGGTGCTCGGCCACTGGCCCACCGAGACGGCGTATTGCGTAGATAAATTATTTGACTCAAAATCCAATAATAAAAGGAATGCTTCATCATCATCATCATCATTAGCCCTTTTGAGGTCCACTGCTGGACATAGGCCTCCCCCATAGAGCGCCACAACTGCCGGTCCGCTCAAAAATGGGGGTTTTTTGCCATAATCGCCACGCTTTGCAGGCGGGTTGGCGATCGCAGTAGGCTGTATTTTGTTGAGAGAGAATGCTGCTGCCCATTCTTCTAGCTTTTCCCTTAGTCGCCTTTTACGACACCCACGGGAAGAGATGGGGTGGCGGTATTCTAAGCCGGCGCCACAAGGAGTGCTTAGTTTAATAAAACTATTTACCTATTCAACTAGAATTATATAGGTAAATAGATAGCAACACAACATTGGCCCCCTCGGTGTTGCAGATGTCCATTGGTGGCATTAATTTTGGCTCGTGGCATGCTTGCTTTTTTGCACTTTTTCCCATAAAAACTAGCCCTTCCAATGCGATTCTAGTACAGTAGATATACTAAAATTTTGTTAGTGACATTGTAATTATTAGATTGAGTATAAAAAATTGTATTTAATTAGTTTAAAGAATTGGGGAATGGAAATGCAGAATAGTCTATAGCTCAGCGGTTAGAGCGCTGCACTTGCGATTCAGAGGTTTTTTTTTCGAGTTTTTTTTTTCCAAAGACAGTTTCAACGTGTTTGTATTTTTTTTCTATTAATATTTAAATTTGTTTTAATTATCTTGTTATGCACATGTGTTGATAACACAATTCTGTATGCATATTTTTTGTTACATATTGCTCTGGTTTTGTGGTCGAGCAGTGGTCGAGCACACGGCTTCTGATACAGAGGTCCGGGTTCGATTCCAGACACTGGCTCACACCAATGACTTTTCGAAAGTTATGTGTGATAAATATCGATGACTGATAAAAACTTTGTGCCCGGTATGGCAATAGGTTCGCCACCTATTCCATTTGGGACGTAAACATAACGGCGAGACGAGGCTTAACAGCCGCTGCCTACACCTTCGGGTAACAAAAGGCGTGAAGTTATGTTATGTTATTTTGCTCTGGTTTTACTTAGCAGCCTACATGTTCTATATGCATAATTGTAATAACGTTTTAGACACATCATTATAAATAATAACCCGTTTATGACGCTTATTATGATCTACTGTAAATGACAAAGCAAATTGTTGACAAGCGAGATCCTTGGGTTTTATGACGTTCGAGAAATAGCCTTGTTATTATTGACATAACTCGCAGCAAACTTCAGCTTTATATCCTAGCGCTTAAAACAGTGTTATTTTGATTGCCTTTGTGAATATATTAAATAAAAAAAAACTAACATAGCTTCACGCATTTTCGACCGGAAGGTGTAGGCAGTGGCTATTAAGCCTCGTCTCGCCGTTATGTTTACGTCCCAATGGTGCACACAGTTTTCCGTCATCGATATTTATCACACTTATCTTTCGTAAAGAATTTCGAAAAGTCATTGGTGTGCGCTAGGATTTGAACCCGCGACTTCCGGATTCAGAAGCAGCGTGCTCGACCGCTGGACCAACGGGACCTTATTATTATTATTATATATACTTCGAACTGCTTCCCATTTGGAATACTTTGATTGCTAAAATAATCGGATTTGGTAATTGTTTAGAAGTTTTAGGATGCTATACAACTGCCTCCATGTGCTTGAGAAATTTGGGCCGTTGAATTTCTAAAAAAACATTATTCAGAAGTAAATTCGACTATTTTTATTCTTTATGATAATTCAGAGGTGGTAAAGGAATTTTTCGCGGGCGAAGCTAGTATTTTGTAAATACAATATTTGTAAAATTCGGCTTCTGATCCAGAGGTCGCGGGTTCGACTCCTGACGCTGGCTCACATCAATGACTTTTCGAATTTGTTTTCGGAAGTTATGTGTGATAAATATCGATGACTGAAAATTTTGTGCCCGGTATGGCAATAGGTTCGCCACCTATTCCATTTGGTACGTAAACATAACGGCGAGACGAGGCTTAACAGCCGCTGCCTACACCTTCGGGTAACAAAGGCGTGAAGCTATGTTAGTTTTTTTTTATTTAATATATTCACAAAGGCAATCAAAATAACACTGTTTTAAGCGCTAGGATATATTAAGCAAGCTGAGTTTGCGCAGAATGTTTTGTAGCAATGAACCAAGATAATAAAGCTTACCTCAGTGGACCCGGTGAAGGCAACTTTGTCTACATCTGGGTGGTGGGTTAGTGCAGCTCCGGCAGTTGGTCCATAGCCAGGAACTACGTTTAGCACTCCAGCTGGGAAACCAGCTTCTTTAGCAAGCGCAGCCATAGCTAGTGCAGTGAGGGGAGTCTGTTCGGCAGGCTTGATGACGACAGTACAACCTTAATGAGATTAATTAGTATTAATATATATTTTACTAGCTGTGCCCGCGACTTCGTACGCGTGGAATTTGTGATCAGATAGCTATATTTTTACATAGACAGTTGAGAAGTAATTACCTCTAAAATGAAATTGTAACTGGTAGGATAAGTACAGATTGCGGTAGCAATGGTTGTTGCCCGCATTGTTTATTTTCATTTTAACAGGAATTTTTGTAGTATAGCTGTAGCCCGCGACGTCATCTGCCTGAACGCTATACAGCACCAAAAATACCTACGATTATACCTTTTAAAATAACATTTATTTACCCGTTACTTCTTTACATTTCATAAATACAGAAAGTACAGTAACAGAGGGAGACTGTCTTTTGTAAAATTGTTGAACTTCAAAAGTGCTGATTTTCAGTCTGCTTTGAATAAATGACTTTATGGTGATTCTGCTGAATTAAGTAATAAGTTGCGACTGAAGCAAATGTAGAAAATAATGAATAAGAAAATATAAATATAGAAAAGGATAAAAATATATACTTATAAAACTTCTCTATAAACAACATTGCTGGTTTGGCTCTCCGCAGCCAAAATGTAAAGAGAGTCAGGACTGGTGACGCGGGAGCAAGCGACGTACAGCTGCCCGTGTGAGAAGCAGCTCGTCCTGAGGTCGACACCCGCTGCTCTCAGTGTCTGCCCCTGCGACTTATTGATGGTCATCGCGAAGCAAACACTCACGGGGAACTGTACGCGCTTGAACTGGAACGGGAAGTTATGAGGTATGAGGGGAATGCGTGGTACAAATACTGCCTCGCCTACGCCACAACCCGTAAGAATTTCCGCCTCAATGCTGTGTCTGTGGAGCGAGATGACTTTAAGGCGGGTCCCGTTACACAACTTCGGAGGAGATAGGTTCCGAAGAAGCATAATCGGGACACCGACTTTCAGCTTGATAGTATGCGCTGGAAGTCCACTTGCTGACAGAGAGTTCAGAAATTCCACGGGATAATGTGTGGCATCATCTTGCTCGATGACAGTGTTTATAGAGGTGTAAACCACTTCATTCCCCTCAATTTTCGAGAGAATGCATTCGTTGATTGCTTCAGCCTGACCATTTTTGGGCGTCAAAATTGCCCGCTCACATACCCAAGAATTCTGCTGGTGCGGTATATGACTGATGTCCCCGTACACACAGCGAATGAGTTCTTCTAAGCTGGATACGACTCTACCGAGAGACTCTGGAAGCACCACCTGCCCACCTCTCTCCTCTGGTAGAGTGCCTTCGCCAAGACTTAGAAGAACATCGGAGAATTCTTGAGCACGTGCATTGCCGCCGAGCCGAGCTCTCATATTAATGGTCAAGCGCAGCGTACGAACTCGTGACCACAGCGAAGATCGTTTCAACGAAGCATTCACCTCGTCAGCCCTCGATCCCCGCGTCACCACGGGAAGCGTTTGTCGGAAATCGCCACTGAATAGAACTGTGACACCACCCATCAAGTGTTCGTTCCTGCGGATGTCCTGCAGGGTTCTGTCCACGGCCTCAACTGCTTTTCTATTGGCCATCGTACACTCATCCCATACGATCAGAGAGCAATCCTTCAGCACGTGTCCCTTATCACTATTGCGTGACACACCACAAACAGGCGTTTCGGTGCTCTCTAAATCGATGGGAATTTTAAACATGGCATGTGCTGTCTTGCCACCCGGAAGCAGTGTGGCAGCGATTCCCGACGACGCTACAGCAATGGCAATTTTGCCTTGCCTCCTGACCTCTGCAAGTATGCCAGTGGTAACAAATGTTTTTCCTGTTCCACCAGGAGCATCCAAGAAAAACATTTTACCCTGGTTTTGCCCAACGCTTTTAAGAACAGTGTCATAAATTTGTTTTTGCTCTGAAGAGAACAAAGCGACATGGTGATTTCGTATGGTGGTCATTTCGCTCGGATCGTAAATTGTCTCAGCGTTATACTCTCGATTTCCACGGTCTTGATGCGGTGATGATTGGGGAGCTGGTAACCCATATTCGACCAATGGATTGCCGCCGATGGAAATGACCACGTCTTGAAGTGAACTAAGACAGGTGTTCAGCACGCGTTCATCAGTTACTTCGACTTCGTCTCCAGTAGCACGCCTCAAAGCTCGTAGAAAATCTTCAGATAGATGATGTCGATATTTTTCCCACAAAGCTACCGGGTTCGTGACTCCACAAAACACCAAGATGACGGCAAACAGATGACGCATACGGCTGGGGCTGTTACTGACGCTCGCCTCCGCGAGGGTGTCATCCCAGTTTTGGTCACCGTCGAGAAGGTGACGTGCTACACAGGCTGCGCGGTAAGTGGGATACTCCACGCCATCAAATGTTCTCAGAAAGGCAAAAGACGTTGGGCCTCGGATCGTGTGAAGTAATAACCGCAGAAAATAGCATTCGCCATTATTCGGGTGCACGGTATAAACTCTACCCAATACGGTGTCCTTGAAAATTCCCGGAAAACCTTCGACAGCACCTCCTCTTCGACGTCGGTTAAATATTCCCCTTTGCTTGTCGTACGTGTAATATGAAGGCACCTCGTCATACGTAAGGAACCTCGCAAACTGGTCGATTTCGCAGAGCCTGAAAAATGCCAAGAGAGTTGTTTGGCGCGGATTTTCTAAGCGCTCAGCAACGTTGTTGGGATCAAAATATATGCGCTGACCGTTTTCTAGGTGGACGTCTAAATGCATGACGGCAGGATGCCTGTCATGTATAGAGAACGCCAGTATCCGCCAAACTGCTTCAGACGTGCTGATGTAGCGACCGGACTGATACTTGGTCACCTCGTCTCTGTCAGTGTTCTGTAAAGCAAACGTCGCCTGATCGCTACCTTTGTTCACGTATTTGCAGATATATTTGATCGACCCGACGCTGGTGCACGACTCGACGATTCGACGCCAACGCCATCTAGTTAGCGAATAGGAAACATTTTTTTTTAATGGTGTAAAATTATAAAATTACGAAGCAATCATTACACCAATAAATACCGAACAAAAATATTAACAGTTTTTAGCATATACAAATACATTTTTTTAATTGTCTTGCTCATCTCTGAAAAGAATTAACGATACAATTTTAAAGAAGAAAATGCACAACTCCATCTATGACTCTTAAAAACATCTATTGACCGCAAGCGCATGATGAAATTTCAATTATTTATATTCAAAAAGTGTTTAAACATGTAATTCGACTTGATGTTTTTAAAATCTCAAAGATTTATTTATATCTAAAACCAAAAAGTGCTTACACGTGTAATTCAACTTAATGTTTCAAATCAAATCTCATAGATGGCACTGTTTTAAAATTGTCTGTTATGTTTAACGGCATAAGTTAATTAAAATGTGAAGCTAACTTATATTATATTATTATTATTATTATATGTATAGATTAAAGCATGGTTATTAACATAATAACACCATAACAACATACAAATATGCGTCGTTAGATTACACGTTGCTACAGAATACATTGAAGAAATAAAGGTTCACTGCTCGTTCCTCGTAGGTGATAGCGTGATAATATGTAGCCTATATGTTGACCCGACTTCTTAATAATTTTCGTGCCAAATTTGAAGTAAATCCATGCAGTACTTTTTGAGTTTATCCCGGACATACATACAGACAAACAGACAAACAGACAAACAGACAAAAATTCTAAAAAGTATATTTTTGGCTTCGGTATCGATTGCAGATCACACACCAAGTATTCTTTTTAAAAAATATTCAATGTACAGTTTTGACTTTTCTACAATTTTATTATATGTATAGATTATAACCGAAGGTGTAGCACCGGCATTTATGCCTGGTTTTGTCTAATAGTTATGTCCTAAAAGAAATTTGAGTTCCTAAAAGAATATGTTCAGCCCTTGCTAAATATATTCCCGTACATCGGAAAACAGGATTCGAACCCAAGACTTCTTGATCCAGAAACGATCAGCTCAATCTCTAATCTACCGAGTCGATACTTTGAAAACCTTCGCGTGTTTTTGCAATATGATAGATCTTACTATGTACTCTACTAGCAGATATCGCGAACTTCATACCGCTTGTTGCGCCTCACTTGCCATAGATAAGCATAGTGTAGGTTTTTATAACATCTACAATTAGTTAGAAAATTCTATGGTTCCATATTTTATAGTTTAGGCAGCGTACACAAAATATGTAACTTTTCTGGTTGATTTTGTCAATGCAACCATATTTGTTTTCCAAAATAAAATTTACCTGCCCGTGTTACTCGTGAATAATGTAACTTTTGAATGGTGAGAGAATTTTTACAATTGGTCTATTACTTTTTGCGTATATTCATTACAAACAAACAAAGAAATTTTCCTCTTTGTAATATAAGTGTACATACGTTCATATCACTTACCAGCAGCCAAGGCGGGTGCAATCTTCCATGTGAACATGGGGATGGGGTAGTTCCATGGTAAGATACTGCCACATACACCGACCGGCTCCTTCAATGTGAATGTCAACACTTCGCCATCTGAAAAAATAAAACTTATTTAACATCTTTAAGGTATCAAATATAATATTGGTACGGGAATAAATGTGATACAATCAACAGTGGTGCAGTCTTCCAGTTCGCTGCATGAATGGGCCCGGCTCGACCGGTTAAATACCACATGAAGTGACTCGTTTTTTATGATATGAAACGAGCTTGCGGGTCACCTGATGTAAAGCGATCACCGCCGATGCACTGGGCGTGGTCACAAGCAGACAGGCTGTCTGTTTACCTAAACGGGTCGCGTATGATTCCCGTATATTATATTTGAGTAATATACAAAGCGAAAGTTTAAAAGTCTCAATCTATCAGTTCTTTATCACAATGACTGACATAACTTTATTGATAATTGTCCAGATAATTTTAAATGTATGGTTCACTTTTGACAAGACACATGAAATTATTAAAATTATCGCACGACAAATTAATGATAATCAAATCATATTTTGTTTACTTCTATACCTATAATACCGGTCTGAATACGAGACTTTTGTTTCCGAAGCGTAAGTGTTTAAACAGCTGTCCACTCAAATAACAACAAAAAAAATATTAAGATATTAAGTCATGACTTGAAATAAATGCACACTTCATTGATATAATAAGAATTTGAAATATTATTAGGTCATAGGAAAGTCCAAGCATTATATACATATACGAGTATTATACTTTGCGATATCTGGACCCAATCAGATAATGTCTATTATGTCATCTACTATTTTGTTTATTTATTTAACAGTCATTCGCCCGAATACTGAACCGCAACTCAAATATATAAGCGCTACTTAAGAGTTTAAGTAGCTGTCACATTAGACAGAATACGTGAAATTTGAGCAGTAAGTAGCACTTTATTGATTGTCAGATTTGAGTGACGGTTCAGTATTCGGGCGATTGATTATTTATCACACATAACTTCCGAAAAGAATTCCCAAAAATCGTGGGTGTGAGCCCGGAATCGATCCCTCGCCTTCTACATCAGAAGTGGGGAGTTCGATCACTAGACCACCTAATTTACCTAATTTGTAACTTTACGTAAACTGATAAAAGTCTGTATCACAATTTCTTATTTGACTATTGTAAAACTCGTTAGCGCTTATCAAGAAACAATGTCTGCCCTTAGATTAAATGCAAATAAAATTATATTATAACAGATATACAAAGACTGGAGGAATATATGAATTATTATATACTCTTTTAATGTATCAAGTTTTTATTAAATTTTTGGTCGCTGAAGTTTTTGTTGCAGTGTTGTTAGTTGTTCTTTGTGTTGAAGTTGCTTGAGTTGCAAAGTTTTTGTCCTTCCAAAACCGTATTTTACCTTTGGTTTTTGAGCCAGCGAACTTTATTTCAGATCAGAAGTAATAAGAATGGTAATTGTTACTCCTAAAAGACTGACATAGACCTTTGTTTTATGCTAAGTAATGAAGTTTTTAAAATGGTAGGAGAACTCCGATGTTACATGATTAAAATAACACAGTATAACACACACAGTGGTAGAGCCAAACAGTTTGCTACATGAGCAGGCCGGCTCGACCACTGAAATAGCACGACCTCTCAGAATATCAATACAAAAACACATACCTGCAGGAATAGTGTTGCCCAAAATTTTGTCAGCTTTCCCAGCATAATATCTAACGATGCCAGCGCTCCAGTAGATTTCCATCTCTGCTTGCTTGACTGGTTTTCCGCAGTCAAGTGTTTCCAATTCTGATAAGTATTTGGCATCTCTTTCCATAAGATCTGCCAGTTTTAGGAGGAGCAAACCCCTTGCA
This sequence comes from Euproctis similis, assembly GCA_905147225.2. Classification (NCBI taxonomy): domain Eukaryota; kingdom Metazoa; phylum Arthropoda; class Insecta; order Lepidoptera; family Erebidae; genus Euproctis; species Euproctis similis. The sequence goes on along the minus strand of LR990114.1, from coordinate 14,617,618 downwards.
GAGGCATCGAGGAGACGCCATTCCGAATACCGGTGGAAGGCTTTCTTGGCTGCGGCGACGGCCAAATCAATATCGGCCTGTTGGACAAAAATTGCATGTGAAATAAACATATATACATAACTACACACCGATTCCTTTGCGGACAAGCAGAGAGAACAGATCTCTGTAAGGAACGACTCTTACACGCCCCACTCGCCTCTTTGACTTTCGTAACTCTTGTCATACACGCTCGTTGATTTTTAAGGCTTTCGTTTTCGGATTTTTAAGGATTCGTTATATTTGGTTATGGAAACTGTGTTGTGGCCGTCCTCAACTCCTACATCTATCCGTTAAAATTATAATATTTTTTAATAATAACTTTTATTAGATTAATACAAAGCATACGTACGCAAGTCTCACTCTAGATTTACGAGGTTTTGAAGAAACTTTAATTCTAAGATACAAAATGATGAATTACTTTTTGAGACGCCACTAAGAAATTTTTGTTAAAACCGTCTAGTATTATGGCTTTACTATGAACTGATAAAGCTATATTATTTATTAATTTAACACAGCATAAAATAACTTCACGCCTTTTTCTACCCGAAGGTGTAGGCAGCGGCTGTTAAGCCTCGTCTCGCCGTTATGTTTACGTCCCAAATGGAATAGGTGGCGAACCTATTGCCATACCGGGCACAAAGTTGTCAGTCATCGATATTTATCACACGTAACTTCCGAAAATTTCGAAAAGTCATTGGTGTGTGCCAGGATTTGAACCCACTACTTCTTGAATCAGAAGCGGGGTGCTAGCCACTGCGCCACCGAGACTGTTATTACTAATTTAGTTTTTATTAAAGTTTCAGGTGTTTTACTATCCCACATAATACGTTCCATGACTGACCTATTGCACATTTTTATTAGCCGTAGATATTTCAATATTTATTCAACATTACAAAGATTTTCTAAAAGTACTTGGTATGTATTTCGAACTCCCGACATCTGAGTCAAAGATATAGAAATGAGACTACTATCCAAACGACGTAATTTATATCGACTTAATTGACGGCAAAATTTGTTTAGGTAAATAGGTACAGGGTATAAGAATATTACGGCACATATTAATAATAAAGGCGGTGAAGTTATTAATAAAATAGTTACTTGTTTTAATGTACAAAATGTCTATGCTTTGAAAAACTAGAATGTCATCGAGTTAAATAAAAATGAACTGACTTGACAGCATCAATGCAACTCGACCGCAAAATTAGATATTTAAATTTATAAGAAATATATTCTTGCAATCTTTTTAATATTCCATTTAAACAAAGGACATACTCCTTTGTTTAAATGGAATATTAAACTGTAAAAATAAAGATCGCTTTAAAAAAAAATTCATGTTATATGCATTGCATACAAAATACGCTATAAAAGTTCCCTACTGAATACGTAATACGCGTATAATTCATAAAGGAGTGTTAAGTATACTTACTTTGTCACCTTCAGCCACTTGTATGATCACGCTTTCATCTTGAGGGTTGACAGTCGGGAATGTTTTCTTGCTGACCGAATCAACAAACTCGTTGTTGATGAACAACTGTAAATTAATTAAAATACTTTAATTCTATTGAATAATTGATATATTTTTTTAACTTTATATGGTATACGTTTATTTATGCAAATATAATATAACCAAACGTTTAACATGTTTCAAAAAGTCTCTAGAAACGACATTGTTCTCGATTAATTCCGATGTAAAATGTCCCCTAGTGGTGACGTAACCGCAGCTGCCTACACATTCAAGTAGAAAAGAAGCGTGAAGTTACAAAAGAAATGTTTTAAAAGGAATTGTCAACAGAATTACCGACGATCTAGCACAACAAAGGTTATGAATGTGAAGAAAGTCTATGACCCCTACAGCTACTAGAGTAATTTGTCCCCCTTAAACTCTACTCCTGTGACAGAATACAAGGCATTATCAAACCTATTCTTGATAACAATAAAGTTCCGAATTAGTTAATTAACATAACAGGCAGTGGCTATTAAAGCCTCGACTGGCCGTTATGTTTACGTCCCAAATGGAATAGGCGCAGAACCTATGGCTATAACGGGCACAAAGTTTTCAGCCATCAATATTTCATCACACAAAACTTTTGAAAAGTAATTCGTGTGAGCCAGGATTCGAAAGCGCGGCTTATTGATTCAGAAGCGGGGTGCTTGACTACTGGACCACCGAGGTTTTATAGTAATTGTATATACATACAATGGATGGATTTCGCGAATTAAAATCAATCTGTAACAATATTAGCCGGAGCGAGAATAGCCCATTGTAATTGTGACAGACAAACATACATCAAGTTTCATTATTATTGTTATGTCTAGTATACTGGGTAGATACCAGTACCCGGTACGGAAGTATTGATTTACTGGTTTGTAATCTGAAACGTCTGCATTTGGTAAGAGAATTAATTTACAAAGCCTTCACTGCATAGTATATAACAAAGTCGCTTTCTTTGTGCCTATATCTATATATGCTTAGATCTTTAAAACTAGTCAATGGATTGTGATGCGGTTTTTCTAACAGATAGAGGGTATCAACAGGGTAGTTTTTAAGTATAACTAGCTGACCCGGCAAACGTTGTCTTGCCAAAAAATAAATTTAAAGCATAGGGGTTGATCGTAGGGGGTTGAAATTTAGGTTTGTATGTGTTTTTGTATCCCGTTTAATAAAAAATAAATAAAAAACAGAAATATATCGAAAAATTTAAAAAACATATTGAGGGGTACCCTTAACATTTAGGGGGATGAAAAATAGATAGTAACCGATTCTCAGACCTACTGAATACGCGTATAAAATTTGGTAAAAATTGGTAAATCCGTTTCGTAGGAGTATGGGAACGAACATTGTGACGAGAATTTTATATATAGCATGTAGTATAGAAAAAATTGTTAATTTTCGATATTTTTTAGCACTTTCATTGCTAACCATAAGTGATAAGTCCAAGTAATGTACTACATATTATGCATCTTTAAAAGGTCTTCAAAAAAAGTCCCGGATGGTGTATGTCTATCTCTTAGGGATAACCCACAATGACCTCGTATATATTTTTGGGACGAAACAAGGTTCGCAGGGTCAACTACAGTCGACTCTTGTTAATTCAAACCTGCGATAATTCAAACTTCTCGATAATTCAAAGATATCAAGAGTTCCCTGCAAAATCTCTTTATATTTCGAACTAAATCAATACATTTTTAAACTCTTGGTAATTCGTACGAAAATATCATTGCTATATAACAAAACGACGCGTTAATTCGAACTTATCGGCGTCCAACACTCGACAATTCGAAGTTGCAGAGAGAAAGATTGTAAGTATGTAGGTACATACATTTTGCGACAAGATCAAACTTGTATTAACTTGTTTGTTATTTGAGCCCTGTAAAACAAACACTGTAATCATAGCCTAAAGGCTATGATTACAGTGTTTGACTAATGGTACTGTTACACATGCTTTTTATTAGTACGAAAGCATGCCATTACCAAGCAAGTGCTCAATAGTAGCATGTGTGTTGATACATTGCTAATAATGAGCATGTTAATATGAAAATCGACAGCCATGCTAATATCGACCATGTATATTCTAATTCAAGAAGTAGTGGGTTCAAATCCTGGCACTGGCACATACCAATGACTTTTCGAAATTCTTTTCGGAAGTTATGGTATTTTCGGAAGGTAAACCAGTATTACAGAATTCTTTCAAAATAATAATTAATTAACATTATGAATACGTAAGTGTATGTACACGAATGTACCTCTAAAGTTCTGTCATTGTTATAGAATAGCAGTTAATAAATAAGAATTGATCAAAACTTAATAATTCGAAGTTTTCTTTAATTTCTCTCAAAAATTTTGAACTATTTAATATTTCGAACACTCGATAATTCGTAATATTTTAAGAGTCCCTCGAGTTTCGAATTAACGAGAGTCGACTGTAGTTGGTTATGAAACCAATATTGGTATGTGTTGGTTTAACCTTAAAGAGTTACCTTACTTACTGTGATAAGTTGATAACACAATAGATGTTGACGACGAATACAATAATAGTTCTGATAATTTTATAGAGATTTAGGTCGGATTTGTTTTTAAGTTTGTGGCAATCGGCAACTATTATGGCAATTTGTAAATTTCTACTTTAACCACAGTTTGTTGCCGAAAATGTTTTCGTGGCGTTGTGGGATGCAATCGTGAACATAAATATTGTATTGTACTTAATTATGAAATATTATGATTGTTATTTTTTTTGTAACTTTAAGGCATTTACATCCGAAGGTGTTAGGCAGCGGCATTTACGTCTCGACTTGACGAATTTTCAATTTAGATCAAAAAGAAATAAGTGACAAAACCATATATATTGATAATTTTTAATTAGATTATTAATAATTTGTTTTTACTACTTAGCATAAAATAGAGTGGATTTTTGATAGTCACGGTCTAAATGCAGGCAGTCCATCAATTAGCAATTTTAGTGATTTCGAGAGGTAGCAACTTGTAAGCCTCGAATCGATAATCATTACATAGTATAAAACAAAGTCACTTTCCGCTGTCTGTCCCCTTATATGCTTATATCTTTAAAACTACGCAACGGATTTTTATGCGGTTTTTTTAATAGTTAGAGTGTCAACGGGGTGGTTTTGATCTATAATTTATATGTGATGTCGTAAAGAAAAAAGGATATTTTTCGAGTTTTAGCACTTTAATTGCAAACGCTGGCTGAACAATAAGTGATAGATCAAAACAATGTTCTACACCTTTAGACACCTTTAGAAGGTCCACAAAAAAGACCGCGAGGTCATAGGTCTATCTCTTAGAGATACCCCATAATTACCACTTTTATTGTTTTACTTTTTACGAGAAATAATGGCTTATTTACGAAGTGATTTTAAACATTACAGCATTAATTTTCATCCAGTTAAATGTCTTAAATAGATTGTGCATGTAATATAGATGATCATGGCCCTTTACAGCATGCAATTTAAACGAATATTTTCGAAGATATTGCAGTATTAACATAGCGGGACAGCAGTTAATTTACTCATTTATTACTTTTGATGCGGAACAAAGTTCGCCGGGTCAGCTAGTAATTTAATAATAATCACATGTAACGTGATAATGACTGAAAAAAAAAAGTTTTCGTTCAGGATTCTTTTAGTTAATATTTATATATTATAGAATATATCATAGCATCACCAAGTGATACAATTATGTATCTTTTCAAAATATCCATGAAAATACTAATTTAAATTTCATATTTTTGTCTTACGAATCTGAACCACTTAATTCAATATAGCAATCATTCAATTTAAAACAATTTTTCCGCCAGAATCTAGTATTTTTAATTTTTAAAATAGTGTATATTTATAAAATATATTCAAATAAACGCTGTTTCCCTTTAGTCGAGTAGAGAAGAAACGTGAATAAAATTTGTGTCATATAATTGTTTTTTCTTTATGAACTTACAATTTACTAATCTAACTAATCATTCGTCGATTCACTGAACAAAATACAGCACATTCAAATGTGCGCTTTATTGAAAGAATCTAAAAAAAACAGCAGCAGCTGTATTTTTGTCTATGAACACGGAACATACAAATTTAAATCGGAAAATTTAATTGGTATTGTAAATATTATATGATTATTTAATAGTATATTAATTTAGTAATATATATTATTAAATTTAACTTACTTTAGTGTATTTGATGTCTACTTTAACCATTTTTAATGCCGGTATGTCGAAACGCGCGTGCTTGCTACACCACAGACAATATGTGACTGACTTCACAGTTCACAACACTTATGACCGTGCTATATGTATTCCTAATATACCTATATTTAGTGTTGTTATATGGATTACATCATATTATGAAATGATAAATGATAACTGGGAAGTTATCGGAAATTTTAATGAAATGTTGGTTCTGTATGTATGGTTTTTATTTATCACCAAATTTTATATAGTCAATTAACAAAATATGATTCTTTTTGGTAACTGCACGCGTGTTACTATTCGGAAGTGTAGGCATCGGCGTCGACTAATGTGGCGAAATGTGGGGTGTTAGAACCATTTGTCATACACCGGGCACAATGTCATCAATATTTATCACACATATCGACAAGTCCTATTGGTATGATCCAAGATTCGATTCCAAGTTTTCTTATTCAGGTGCGGGGTGCTTGATCTCAGAATTATCGAAACGACGAAAAATAAACAATAAAACTTTATTCCTCACTTGTCCTTGTGCGAGTGAAGGTCAATTTGAAACTTAGGGCTTTTTTTATTTAGAAATACACTTAGGAATATAATGCTGTTTTTTTTGAGTTTTATTTATTATTTATTTTACGCTGTTTGGTGATTTTTTAAACAATGATGATGGTAAGCTGTTATAAAGTCATAGTTGGTAGATGTCGTAAAGGGGGTCACTGACAACCATGGACACATATAACACACAATTACATATGTACCTATCAACACCTCAGTCTGCAAATTCTATTGGAAAACAAATAAGTTTAAAAATTAATTATTTATACATATATAATTACACTATCAATTTATTACTTATAATATTTATTAGCTGACCCGGCGATTTTTGTTCACCATCAAAAGTAATTTTTATAGCGTTTACCACCCCCTTTTTTACTACATCATACAAAAATTATAGATAAAAACTACCCCGTTGATACCCTTTAGATTAAAAAAAAAATTGTGTGGTTTTATGAAACCACCGTAAAAGTGAAACTTTTTTTCACATTATAGACATTTAGGTTATTGATTTTTAAATCTACTTTTTAAATATACATAAACAAAATATTTTTTCAATAATTATTTTTCAATAATTTAGTTAGTAAGTTTTTTAAATTGATGATTCTGATAAAATGATTAACATTTATATTTTTTTAGAGTGCAACAGTGTAAAACAGTTACTTCACAGCAATTTTTTTAAAAGTTTGCTTTGGCTTCGTTTAACTTTAAGTTAAAGATTTAAATCAATTAATTCGATAATCTCATCATTTTCAAGTTCTTTGGAAGTTAACGACTGAAGATTAAGAATTCCTAGATGGCGCTACTAGGTTGCTACTATTGATGATTCTGCCGTAATATCGTATTATATCGATAGATGTCGCCCGAATCGACAAGTATTCCAGCTTCGGCACTAGGGATAACGCGACACCTATTAAACGTTAACAACATTACAACAAAGGATCTTTACAAAACAAAACGATATTTTTTCCTCCAGTAAATATGATATTTCGATTTATTATGAAAATGTGACAAATACATATATAAAGAGCACTATCTTATCTTATATCTTTAAACGAGCAATTCTTGTATATATATATATATAAAATTGGAATCTCGGAATCGGCTCCAACGATTTTCATGAAATTTCTATTCCAGCAGATGGCGTTGTTAACTAACACGAAGTCAATGTGTGTTTGCTTTGCTTTTATTACAGTTTATCACTGCAAAAAATTAAGTATATGTTTCTAATATAATATGTTAGTACATAGTATATATTAGTATATATTTATTATTCTGTCGGTAAGATCGAAAAATATTATTGATATTTCATTATTTTATTAGTATGTAATTCGTACTTAAATATAATTTTCAAAAAACACAATTTATAAAAACACAATTTATAAATAATATAATTTTTTTTTTTCTCCGCCTGCAATACGTTAAATACGTACGTACGTATATGTATGTATGTAAAAAACAAACAAACAAACAAACCCGATCCTAGAAAATGTGTCGAAATTGGTAAAGAGGACGGTAATTAGACGATTATACATACGGCCCTCGTGGTGCATCGGTAAACCGCACTACCGATAACACAAGGTCGGGGCGGGTTCGATCCCTCGTCTGGGGGTGTTTTTCTACATGTTTTTACGGTATTTATTTACAAAAATAAAGTGTATATTTGGGTAATTAATTAATATATAAATAAATAAGTAAACGATAATAGACGTGAAAGGCGCTCTGACGAGCGCCTTTCACTTTATCCCTACTCCGCGGCCGACCGTCACGCGACATGCAACACGCAGACGAAAAAGTTTGAGACGATGTAATAAAAGTTTCACTTTAAAAAACTGCATCAAAATCCGTTAAGTAATTTCAAAGATATAAGTATATAAAGGGACAGACAGCGGAAAGCGACTTAGTTTTTTACTGAGTAATAAAGATGATACATAAAAAAACTGTGTAGATAATTCCTATAGCCGTTTGAATTCCAACAAATAAAGTTGACAATAACAGACCAATTGAGACCAAGTGAGACCAATTTAATATAGCTATCAAGCTTGCATCAAGCCGGCCATGCATTAGGCCACAGAGCGTTCATAAGAAATAAACATACTAACCAATATTCTAAACAACTCCTTCCGGAGTAGTGAGGGAGAAAACAGTATTCCCCTTCAGACCCCTGTCATCGCAGCGTCTTCTCGTCTCGAGGTCACAGCGCCTCCGCCGAGATTTTCGTTCGATCCCTATCCGAGTACAAATATTTACGACAAGCATGAATATTTGTTTGGCGTCTGGGTGTTTTTCTATGTATTATAAGTATGTATTAGCGTATATTTGCTTATCTTGGAACTAGAGGGCGCTGTGTGAATAGTGTCCAAAAATAACATTGTAGATGTGTTATTACTCTATTAATCAGTATTATACAGACACATGTCTTGTTCGTTAACCTTACGTAAAGTGCTTACACGTGTTAACAAGAAAGCTATTTTTACGCGTACTATAAATAACTTCAAATCTTATTTCACTAGGAGACTACTAGTGTCCCCTAGTAGTGAGATTATTTGTTCAGATTCCTATTATTTTTTTAGTCCGGCTTTTATAATTACTATTAAAAATACTGTCTGAAATGACCGACCGATGACGACCGGTGAAATAATACTCATCAGATACTCTAACGCCCGAATACTGTACCGCCACTCAAATCGGACAGTCAATAAAGCTGTCTAATGTGACAGCTACTTAGACGCTTAAGTAGCGCTTATATATTTGAGTGGCGGTTCAGCATTCGGGCTTTAGAATATTGACGTAAAACGACTCATGCCGTGTTTCTTTCGGTGAGTGAGATGTCCGGATGCCAATCTCCCATCCGCCTCCCTTCCCATTTCACTCCCTTAAGTGTCTCTGATGTTCAGGGGCCGTGCTAGTCGCTTACTACCAGGTGACCCGCTTGCTCCTCATTATCCCATAATAAAAATAATCTCCATATGTTTTCGTGTTATACAATGCAAAAGCGGATGGGTGTAGGAGTCGAGGACGGCTAACACACATTACATGACCAAATAGAACTTGCTCTGGAAGAAGGAGATGTTAAGAGCCTTAAAAATCTATGCGCGTGCATGAAAAGAGTTATGAAAGTCAACGAAGCAAGTGAGGCGTGTAAGAAACGTGCCTTATGGCGCTCTGTTCTCTCTGCCTACCCCGCAAGGGATTTCACGTGAAGTTATGTATCATACATACATAACGCCAAATCCCTTGCGTAAATGTTTTCGTAAGTATTAAAGTGTTTAATCTAACTAGAAGGTGTAGGCAGTCAGATACGTCTACGCCGCGACTCGCCGAATAAATACATTAAATGCAAAGTTTTGTGCATTGTTTTTGATTAAAATCATAGAATAATAACGCATAGAAGGATAGTTATTTATATAGTGTATATATTTATATTTATTTCGGCCTTTAAATATTAAAGGTGTTTTATGTAATTAAGCTATATCCGTGATGGAAGGCAAATCTTGATCAAGATATCTGAAGAATAAAATGTCAACTCAGTATATTTTACGATGATAGACAGCTTAGCTGATAGGCTGATAGCTTAGCGTAAATTAAACGAGCTGCACAGATATTTTTTATGATTAGCGAGATGACATAATATATTTGTCACACGATTTTATATTTTCCTGTTAGCTAATCATGCTATTGTCGATATATTTTGATATTGATTTGGCTTGATATAGTAAAAAAATAAAGCTGTTTGTGATTTGTGGTATTAAAAGGGAAATCTCTCTATCATTACATAGTATAAAACAAAGTCACTTTTCGCTGTCTGTCCCCTTATATGCGCATATCTTTAAAACTACGCAACGGATTTTGATGCGGTTTTATTAATAGTTAGAGGGTGTCAACGGGGCGGTTTTGATCTATAATTCATGTATAGTGCAGTAAAAAAAAGTGATAGTTTTCAAGATTTAGAACTTTAATCGCAAACGCTGCCTGAACCCTAAGTGATAAATCAAAACAACGTACTACATTATTATATACATACCTTTAAAAGGTCTACAAAAAAGTCCGCGAGGGCATATGTCTATCTCTTAGGGATAACCCACAATGACCATTTTAATTTTTTTTACTTTTTACGACAAATATTGGCCTATTTACGAAGGTATTACGAACGATTTCAAACATTACAGTATTAATTTTCATCCAATCAAGTGTCTTAAATAGATTGTGCATGTAATATAGATGATCCTGGCCCTTTACAGCATGCAATTTAAAGAAATATTTTCGAAGACATTGCAGTATTAACATAGCGGAACAGCAGTTATTACTTTTGATGCGGAACAAAGTTCGCCGGGTGAGCTAGTAGTATATAAAATCTTCCTATAGTATATTAAGTAAGCTATAAAAGGGCTAAAGTGGTGCATTGTTAAAAAAAATTGCGGCCGTATAGGGCGGGGGGTTCGATATTATGTACAAATATTTATGACGAGCATATACCAATATCACGACCTCTCAGAATATCAGCTCATGGCGCGTAAAGGCGGCGTAAAGGCGGCGTAAAGTGGCTCATGGCGCGTTTCGCTCGGTGAGAGAGGTATACGGAGGCCCAATCCCTTCCCATCCCACTTCCAACTCCTTTCCCATACTCCTAACGAAAACATTCCCAAGGGGGGTTGACATCAGGGAGGCAGCCGGTCATTAAACCATAGCCAAATTTTTCAACAATATGCATAATTCGATTGGAGGACAAACATGTCCTCTTATCAAAAGTGGGATAAGGACAGGAAAATAATGATTTATGACGAGCACTAATGTTCATACGATGCCTGGACGTTTTTCTACATATTGTTTCAAAATATTAATAGGTTAGGGAAAAAGTATTTTCGTATTTTTGTATGAAAAGTCAAGACATTTTTTTCAAAGTTTATTTACATTTATTTACAATATATATGTACCGTTTTGTTGAATAACTTTCTACCATTTTGTGGGCAGAGACATTATCCCGTTACTGTAGAAACTTTGGGACTTCTGATCAAAAAAACGGGACAAATAGTTTTGGCAGTCCTCTCTTGAGGTCAACCTTACAGAACCTAAAGAATTCTGAAGAGACCGAAACAGGTGAAAATCTGAAGGCGCAAGGTCAGGGCTATATGGTGGATGCACTAGGACCTCCCAGTCGAACTCTCTTAATTTTTGCTGAGTGGCTAAAGATGTGTGTGGTCTAGCGTTATCGTGATGAAAGACTCCTGACCCTTCCTGTTGATCAATTCCGGCCGTTTTCTCTCGACTGCTTCCTTTAATCTCATCAGTTGCTGGCAGTAAAGATCAGAATCGATGGTTTTGCCGGACGGTAAAAGCTCATAATGAACAATGCCCTTCCAATCCCACCATACACACAGCATCACCTTATTTCGTGTTAGGCCAGGTTTGGCCACAGTCTGTGAAGCCTGGCCAACTTTCGACCACGACCTTTTTCGCACGTTCTTGTCGTACGTGATGCACTTTTCATCGCCAGTTATCAATCTCTTCAAAAACGGCTCGGTTTCATTACGTCTCAATAATGAATCGCAAATGAGTACACGGTTCATTAAGTTTCTTTGAGTGAGCTCGTGTGGCACCCAAATATCGAGCTTTTTTGGAGTTTACTCCTTAAGAATCGATTTACATATATAGGCCCGGGGTATGAAAATTATGGGGACCAAAATCGTACTAGTCACGTGAGTGTCACACGAAATGCGTTATGCGCTATAGTCACAGAGCATATAAATAAGAGTCGGCACTCCATACAATGTCCTGAGCTCTTTATAGAAACACTCTTTATAGCGATACGCCATTCTCTATTACGAAGAAATGTGTTCATATTTGTAGACAGTAAATATTTATTTTTGTAAATAAATACCGTAAAAACATGTAGAAAAAAACACCCCCAGACGAGGGATCGAACCCGCCCCGACCTTGTGTTATCGGTAGTGCGGTTTACCGATGCACCACGAGGGCCGTATGTATAATCGTCTAATTACCGTCCTCTTTACCAATTTCGACACATTTTCTAGGATCGGGTTTGTTTGTTTTTTACATACATACATACATATACGTAAGTACGTATTGCAGGCGGAGAAAAAAAAAAATTATATTATTTATAAATTGTGTTTTTTGAAAATTATATTTAAGTACGAATTACATACTAATAAAATAATGAAATATCAATAATATTTTTCGATCTTTGGTAATGAAACGAGGGGCGCCACAGTAGCATCGCCAACATCGTACTCCTAATAAAAAGTGTGTGAATCTCGGAATCGGCTCCAACGATTTTCATGAAATTTAGTATATAGGGGGTTTCGGGGGCTATAAATCGATCTAGCTAGGAATCATTTTTAGAAAATTTCATTTTATCGTGTTTTATCGATAATTAACTTAAACATCAACTTACTTTTTTATTGGAATTCCTGACATCTATTGGCGAATGTGAATTATTTTAAATTGTGAGCACTTAACTTGCTTTAACGACAACAACACTAAAGCTATTCCAGCAGATGGCGTTGTTAACTAATTACTATTTGTTTCTAATATAATATGTTAGTACATAGTATATATTAGTATATATTTATTATTGGAGTTTACTCCTTAAGAATCGATTTACAATGTATAATAATAAGAGTCGGCACTCCATACAATGTCCTGAGCTCTTTATAGTCACAGAGCATATAAATAAGAGTCGGCACTCCATACAATGTCCTGAGCTCTTTATAGAAACACTCTTTATAGCGATACGCCATTCTCTATTACGAAGAAATGTGTTCATATTTGTAGACAGTAAATATTTATTATTGACGTGACAACGTCTTAAATTAGGTTGCGGCTGGGAGTCACTTATGAAAAAGTGTAACGCTCGGTAACGTTACGATGAGTCACCGAACGAGAGAGAGGCCCGCCGAATGCCTTGCGTCTCTCTCCCACTCAACTATGATCGGTCTGCCGCGCGCGCAGCACTAGAGAATTAGGCGCATTGAATCGGCGCATGCTTGTGTCTCTGTCTTTGTCTTTCTCGAACGTTCTTGGCGTTGGAAAAACAAGAAAGCGTCATAATACAAGTTCACACGTGTGGTTAAAGTATCGTCAGCTGTGTCTGTAGTGAAAATGTGGAGTGCTTAGATTCGTCATTTACAACAACTACAACAATAAAGGTAAATAATTGTACACTGATATTTCATTATCGTAAACTATGATTGATTGATTAATTGTTAGATTGACACAAAAGTTGAGAAACTGAGTTTATAGGTTATGTCATACTATTGATAAATGTTGATAGTGTTAAGTAAATTATTAGTTTAAAATTAATTAATTAATTAATTATTATTTTACAAATTTTCATTAATTTCAAATTTATTTAGCAAAAATTTGAACCTTCGATCTGAATAAATGTTTTGATTTTCGAATTGATTCTTTAAAATTACAAATATTAAGAAAAAGTGGCAGATATAAGAAAACTTGATTTAAACTGTGTTGAGCAAGAATTTTAACATCTAATTTAAGTAAATGTTTTAATTTTCAACTTCATCATTTACAATTACAAATTTTAATTAATTTCAAATTTATTTAGCAAAAATTTGAACCTTCGATCTGAATAAGTGTTTTGATTTTCAAATTGATTCTTTAAAATTAAAAATTCATCCATTCAATTTCAAATGTTCAACAGGAATCACCACTCTCAAAACAATGGAAACGGACGAGCAAATGCCTTCAACTTAATTATATTCATATCAATAAATATTCTACCGAGAAAAAGACGTTGTCACGTAAAATCTTCGCCCGTAAAACCGACTTTACAGGCAACCAGATTTTTTTTATTTTATAATCGTTCTTGAGGAGTAAACTCCAGTCGTGCGTCGGAGCGGACACACACTTTTACTTTTTTGTATAACCAGCTTTCTTCAAATGGGTCAAAACTGTTTTGTGGTCAGTTCCCAGTTCTTCAGCTACATCGTAACTACTAATATGCCGATCTTGCTCCACTCTTTCAAAAATGGCGTCCATTTTATTCGTAACAGGGCGACCAGAGCGAGGTGCATCTTTAACATCAAAATTTCCGGACTGAAAACGTTTGAACCAAATTTGTGCTACTCTTACTGACACTGCATCAGGTCCATAAACATCACAAATTTTTTTCACTGCTTGAGTTGCATTTTTGCCTTTTTTATAATAAAATTTTAAAATGTATCGAATTCTTCATTAGATTCACTCATTTTTACGGAGAGAAAAACAAATGAAAAATAGCGGGAAACAACTTTTTTTTATTTTTTTCTTTTCTTTATAATGTAACCTTTTTAATGTTACCAAAACCAGCCAGACACAAATAGTACAGTCAAAGAAATTTTATAATAAGTTTATACCTACGTTATGCGAAAAGACTTTTTCCCCGACCTTATATAAAAATACAAGCATTATTAGTTTAGCTCGTATCGACACGACTGTTGTGTTATTCTTAAAAACACAATGATTTGTATATTTATATTTGCATGTTAAATATTACTACATTATAGCTTGTATCGAACAAACTTATCACTTGGTCTCGAATAATGTCTCGAAAATAAATAAAAATGTCAATTCATCGTACACAATTTACAGCTTGGATATAATTGGAACGAGCTGTGCTGATATTTTATTCATTTAGGTAGGTACCGAGATAAACTTGTGTTATCAATAAATATTGTTCACACGAATTTGATACAATCATCCGGCAAATAACCATACATTTTATTATACATATAATATTTAACATTGATTTTTCCATAAATATTGAAGACTTATTTCTGAAAGAGAGCACTATAGCTAAATTTGTTTTTGACGGTTTTTGTGTGGTATTGTTATATGGTATTTGGCTTACCGGATAAGGTTTTAGACCCATTTCATGCGATCGAATATTTGTTAAGTGTTAAAAATGGCCTACACCATTGAGGACTTGAAGAACGAAGGTATTTTAATAAGATTAGGTATATGTAGGAATCTTAGATAATCTCAAATTATCTTACTAATATTATAAACGTGAAAGTTTGGAGTGTGTGTATATGTTTATGACTTTTGCACACGTGTTCGAATCCTGGCTCACATCAATGACGAAATTTCGCAATTAATGTCGGAAGTTATATGTGAGAAATATCGATGACTGTAAACTTTGTGCCCAGTATGGATTGCCACCTATTGAGGTTCGCCACCTATTGCATTTGGGACGTTAATGTAACGGCGAGTAACATAACCTTCGGGTAGAAAAAGGCGTGAAGTTATGTATGAACTTGTATGAAGCATTCATATGCCGGTTTTATTTTCTAGTCCCATATATAATAAATAAGGTGATAAAATATATGCCATGGATTTGGCAAAGTTTTGAGAGTCATCCATGTTTATCCGCCGTAACTAATATCAAAGTCATTTTCATGAGACCAATAATAAAAGTATGATAATATTGCTTTATATGTAACTAGTTGACCCGGCGAACTTTGTTCCGCATCTAAAGTAATAAATAAGTAAATTTTGGATTTATCACTTTTTCTTTGCTACATTATACATGAATTATACATATAAACCACCGCGTTGACAACCTCTATTTATTAAAAAAAACCGCATCAAAATCCGTTGCGTAGTTTTATAGATTTCAGTATACATATGGATATAGGGACGGAGAAAACGACTTTGTAGTGAAGTAATGTAGTGAAGTATACAATTTTCATGTGTTTTTTTCACTCATTTTTAAAGGCCTGGATCCTGGCAGACCGTTGGTGTCTGATTACGGTTCCAATCAGTTCCGCTTGACCCGTGATGACGCCTACGTAGTACAAGTTTTTCACACAAATGCTGGGTTCCTGGGTGAAACTGGTTTGGTGGGACATGCGGATTTCTGTATAAACGGAGGGAAAACTCAACCAGGGTGTCATGGCCATCCTATGCGTAAGTTTTTTTTTATTTACACTATTTATTTGCACAGAGGTCTTATATGGGTTTATTATTAAAGGTGTAGAATCTTACCTATTATAAACATAAGTGCCAATAAAAGTTCTAGATTTATTTAAGAGTGCAGATTTTGTTTGTTTTATTCGATCTCTTAAATATAACCACCCTGCCTCGAAGGAGTTGGCAGCGGTAATTATGCCTCGGTATGTAGAATCTTTTGTTCCGATCCTCCGACGTTTGCGGAACCTATTAACTTACATGCATACATACATTTACTTTGTGTCAGGTACGGCAATAGGCTCGCCACCCATTCCATTTGGGACGCGAACATAACGGCGATCGTGGCTTAACAGCCACTGTCTACGCCTTCGGGTAGAAAAAAGCGTGAAGATATGTTAAGTTATGTAATTTCTAATAAATTCCTGAAAAGTGGTTGGTTATATTAGTCCATCTGTAGACCTCTGAATTAAAAGACGAGTGCTGAACCACAAGGCCCTGGGAATCTTACAAACTTAAAATTCATTATATCAGCAACTAAAGGGACATTGCTTCCTTATTTACTTCATAAATTATCTTAAAGGGGGTCCTTATTATCGTAAAGCCTAATTTGGAAATACAGTATTAGTAGAAAATTATTTAATTTTCCTTCGATTTTTGTGACACTGGAACTACCAAGACAGTTACATTTTGTATTTTTTGTTCAATGTAAATATTTTTTTTTTGTAATTTAGAACCTTATAACGTTAAGATATAGTCAGCGGCTGTTACTCTTCAACTATGCGAAATTTTTGCTCCCAAATGGTGGAGTCACCTATCGGCAGTAAAAATTTTACCTCATTCATGTTTTTTTTTTAAATATTACAGGTATAGCGCGATGCAGCCATTTTATGAGTGCGTGCTACTTCTCAGCGAGTGTTAGGAAAAGTAAAAAACTAATAGGTGTGCCCTGTGACACATCATGCCCCAAGGACACAGGACGTTGGGGTATAAAATTCGATAGGAGGGCTGTTTTGCTCGGAGATGATATGCCTGATGGGTAAGATTGAATATTTACCTTCTTTAATAAACCTTTTCACAAAAAAATGTTTGTCATAATTATTAGCTTGAACTTGAACTCAGAATACCCGAAGGTGTAGGCAGCGGCTGTTAAGCCTCGTCTCGCCGTTATGTTTACGTCCCAAATGGAATAGGTGGCGAACCTATTGCCATACCGGGCACAAAGTTTTTGAGTCATCGATATTTATCACACATAACTTCCGAAAACAATTTCGAAAAGTCATTGGTGTGAGCCAATATCAGGATTCGAACCCAGACCTCTGGATCAGAAGCCGTGTGCTCGTACCACTGGACCACCGAGACAGTATTTTAACAATTTGATAGTATGCTTATATATTTTTTTTTGTTTTATAATATACTAGCTGACCCGGCGAACTCTGTTTCGCATCAAAGTAATAACTGCTGCCCCGCTATGTTAATACTGCAATATCTTCGACAAATTTGAAGTCGATAGCAGCTATAGGTTAAAAATGGGAATTTTCCATTGTTAACACCCCCGCAACCCCCCTTGTGGGTGGAATTTCGTAAAATCCGTTCTTAGCTGACCTCTACTCGGCGAAAGGAATAATCCTACCAAATTTCAAGTCGCTACGCCTTATGGTTCCAGAGATATCGTGATGAGTCAATATATAGGTGGAAATCTCTTATATATATATATATAATAATATATATATATATATATATATATATATATATATATATATATATATATATATATATATATATATATATATATATATATATATATATATTTAAATCGCCAAAGACTTGTTGCGTCTTTTCAAAGTCGAATCCTATGGCGTCTCCCATTTCCAATGACTTTTTAATTGTTATTAGTGCGAATATAGTTACTTTGCTGTCATGTGAATTTGGTTGTCGATAGGAGATTTTATTTTAGTACGAAAATTAGATATTCAATTTGAAATAATTCTCGGTGGTTTTTGGCGTCCCTTCTCGATGGAAATCATGTAACACATTGTATATTTTTGTATTCGCTTCACGCATTTAATAGTTTTTCCTACATCTATCTAAATATATGGATACATTGATACCGTATACTGTACTGTATTATTTCCATGCATTATACTAATTAAATGACTCTTTACTATATTTGAGATTAAATCGCTACCGTATATTATTTTTTGTATGTACGCCGTAATCTGTTAGGTTTGTTGCATCCTCATAACCTTATATCGATACATACATAGGTACCTATCCCAATAAATTCATTGTGTGACGTAGTCTTTGTCTACCCCAATGGAGGACAGGAGTGACGATATAGACGAATAGAAGTCGATTAAAATAAAATACCTATTTATATAACTTGCGAGTACACAATAAATAAAGAACTAATGCAGGGAAAGAAAAGCCAATAAAATCGTAAATAAACAACCGAAATAAACAAAAGCGAGCAACTGCGTAGAGAAAGAAAAACTAAACGGACTAATACGATGAAGAATTATATAGCAAAAACAGGAGTTATAAGAAAAGCACTGAAAGATCTAAATCACACAAAGAATTGGATACCTGGTATGAAAAATAAAGACGGTAAAAGCACAGCAAAAAGACCCGATATACTAAAAGTTGCCACAGAATTCTTTAGGAGGCTATATGTAAGCCAAAGTGTAGAAGAAACTGAAAACGATTATGATGAGTCAGTCAATGTAGTAAAAGTACCTGAAATACTAAAATATGAAAAAATTAAAGAAATCAACACACAAAAGCTCCCGGATCAGATCGCATTACAAATGAATTACTGGAAGCCACGTTAACAGTGATAGCGCCAAAACTTACAGAATTATTTAATGAAATTATCAAAACGGAAAGATTCCTGAGGATTAGATTAAATCAACCATCATACTATTGCATAAGAAAGGTGAGAAACAAAACTTAGCAAACTATAGGCCAATTAGCTTAATGTCTAATATTTACAGGATATTTTCTAAAATAAATTTGTCAAAAATTACCAACACACTCGAAAAAAAATCAACCCAAAGAACGTACTGGATTTCGACGCAATTCTTCAACCGTAGACCATATCCACACCCTTAGACAAATATTACAAAAATATAAAGAATATAACAAGATCTACTATCTGAGGTTTGTTGATTTTAACAAAGAATTTGACACACTGGAACATAGTTATATCTGGGATGCATTAAAATCACATAGGGTACAACCAAAATACATTCGTTTACTCCATAATATATATACTAAGAGTACTGCGCAATTGAAGCTAGAAGCTCTTGGTGAAGAATTCCCTATTAAAAGCGGAGTGCGTCAAGGAGACCCTATCTCATCAAAATTATTCTCAGCTGTCTTGGAAAAGCACAAACCTACGTTAATATTGAGCAAATAGAGTACATTCACGAATACATATATTTGGGACACTTAGTATCTCCTGAAGACTGCATGAAAAAGGAAATAGAAAGACTAATTACTATTACGTGGAAACGATATTGGTCTCTAAGCGAAGTAATAAAGAACAATAAAATGTCGATCAAGGAAAAAAGAAAAGTATATGATATGCGAGTACATAAGAGACATTAAAAACAAGTTTTCGCTATATTACATAGATTAATAAGGATATGATATTTAGCTTAATGTGGAAGCATTTTATTTATGTGAGCGGGTTTCATCTGAATTTATGTATGAACACAAAATAAAACAATTGTTTCGATAGTAAGTATTGTTTACAAATCAAGTAGGTATATTAAGAAAGAATAGTCATAACAATAAAAGTGTCGGAAAAGGAATGAAAGTAGGAGTATGATCGATTTTGTGATTCTACAATAGGCTCAAAAGTAAAGTAGTAGTTAACAGGACCTATCGTGGCGTCAGTGGAACAGATCACTATTTCGTTGTAAATCGAATTAGGGATGTTTTTTTTTATGGGATTGGAGGGCAAACGAGCAGGCGTGTCACCTGATAGTAAGCAACAAACAAAGTGTTTAAAGCCTGGCGTCACTGGAACAAAATGCCGACTACGAGCCTTTGCCGAATAAAAGTTGAAAGATTGACTGACATAGACGTACGAACGGAATATTAGGGGGAAATGGTAGAAAGTATAAATCATGTATGGGATGTTTCTTATGCGGGAGGAATGAATGATATCTGGGAGGTTGTAAAAGGCAGTATGGCTGGAGCAGCTGCCAAAGTATGTGGAGTGGTAAATAGAAAGAAAGGACGGTCGTTGGATGAATGTTGGTAGGATGCAGAAGTTAAGAAAGTAGTGGAGTGTAAGAAAAAGAAGTGGTTGGATGGACTAGCCATCAAAGCGAAAGGTAATGAAAGGTAAACACAGAACGTATACCATATAGTAAAAATGTGTGCATGCGGAAGCAAAAAAGAGAGCTAAAATTGTGGTACAGGAAAAGAAGAAGTGTATGAAAGAGAAGTTTGACAGAAAGATGTCTGAAAATTTCAGAGCCAATTTAAAACTGTTCTGGAAGCAGGTTAAATTGGCTCGAAGAGGTTCAAGCTCATCTGAGTTGGACGTTATAAGAGATAAAGATAGATGAGTGTTGAGTAACGAAAGAGATGTTCTGCATCGTTGGAAAAGTCACTTTGAGGAACTTTTTGAGTGTAGTGAGGGACATCCTCACAATAATAAGCCAAAAATCATCCCAACTTCCACTCACTCACAAAACGATGCAGATCAGGAAATTATGGAAGATGAAATAATGGATGCGATTAAAAGTACGAAATTAGGTAAGTCTGCAGAGTATAACAGGGTAACTACCGAGATGCTGGAAAGTGGCAAGGGAGTGGAGTTGTAAGAATGTTGCGACTACTGTTTAATATGTGTTGGCGAGATGGCTGTGTTCTAGATGACTGGACTAAAGCAGTCATCAGTCGCGACAAGATTGCAAAAACTACCGAGGCATTAGTTTTCTCAGTGTTGTAGGTAAATTGTATGCGAGGATTCTTATTGCAAGAGTGACGAATGTAACTGATGAGAAATTGTGGGATGTACAAGCGGAATTTAGGAGAGGACGCGGGTGCATCGATCAGATCTTCTCTTTGAGAACTATATCTGAAAAGTATCTAGCTAAGTCTAAAAAAGTATTCTGTGCTTTTATAGCTCTAAAGAAGGCTTACGATCGTGTACCCAAGAATGAATCATGGTCAACACTGTCTAGTACATATGAAGTTGAGGAGCGCCTTGTGCGGTCGAGAATTCTAGAGTCTGTATCAGGGTGAATATATGTGTGTTGCACTATATGTGTTGCAGGTGTCCATTGGCGGCGCTGGTCACTTACCATCAGGTGACACGTCTGCTCGTTTGCCCTCCTACCCATAAAAATAAAAAATAAAATAAAAAGATAGCCTCGCATGCCCTTCTAGTAATCTGTAACCATAATATATTGTATCTTACTTGTATATGTATAATACAATATTTATACCACAAGCATCATTACGTCCGCGCTGGCCGGCAAAAAATATAAAAAATAACATGCCACTTGTATACCGTGTGCGAACTCCGCCCCCTCACCTTTGTCACCCCCTTATCTCTTCTGAGGCGATGTCCTTGACATCACCTCAGAAGAGACGAGATGTGACGCAATTAAATCACACATTAGAATTGATAAAAACTTTTATTGTATACAGAAGCCACATTATCGGGGTGTTAGACGTAGACAAAATATCGAATATACGCCACTGATATACGGCGCACAGGAGCGCCCTCCAAAGTTCGCGCGCCAAACGGCGGAACTAAGAAATACGCCGAAAAGCACTCCGGTGACAAAACAACGTCCACGCCAATATTTCACCCAGTCATTGTACTAACCTTGACAATGCTTCTGGCTGAATTTGAGGGTTGGTCAATCTTGCGTCCGTATACAGGATGCAACAAGTCACTCGGACGCAACATCATCGGTAAAAATCGCCATATAGGACGTAACATCGACTTCGCGATGTAAATATATATATATATATATATATATATATATATATATATAGATAAAATCATTTTTCTGCTTTATTTTCTTTCTTCTTAAATTGTGACGAATCTCTATGTAGTATAAAACAAAGTCGCTTTTTCTGTAACTATATCCCTATGTATCTATAATATTTCAATTACGCAACGGATTTTGATGCTTTTTTAATAGATAGAGGGTGTGGACGGGGTGATTTATATGTATAATTCATACATCATATAGTAAAGAAAAGGAGATAAATCCAAAATATACTAAAATTTAACAAGTGGTAGAGTCAAGCAGTTCGCTGCATGAATGGGCCGGCTCAACCGGTGAAATACCATGACCTCTCAGAAGACCGACGTAAAGTGGCTCATGCCGCGTTTCGTTCGGTGAGAGAGGTTCCCGGAGGCCCAGCCCCCTTCCCCGTCCTTTCCTATCCCTTATCCTTTAAAGGTCGGCAACGCAACAGTAACAATATATGTGTTTCTGGTGTCCATGGGCGGCGTTGTTTGCTTACCATCAGGTGACACGCTTGCTCGTTTGCCCTCCTATCCCATAAAAAAAAAACTTATTTATTACTTTTGATGCGGAACATAGTTTTCCGGGTCATCTAGTTTCTATATATTACATAGACTTTATTTAGCAAAATTAATAATAAATTAATTTTGTACTTTTCACAGGTGCAAAGGAATGTATTGCGTGAATTTTGAACACGACGAAGATTGTCCGTTTGATTGACATCAATACCAGGATATTGAAGTTATACTTCTTTATATAATTATATCATAGAATCTTCTAGATGTTAAACAACACTACATACAGAATAATATGCACATACCTCGTGAAATATGTTTTACCAGCAATTCTAAGTTAGTAATTTATTAAATTTTAAGTTAAAATTAGTTAAAAGTTACCTTCTATTTATTATTATTTACGGACTCAATTGGTTTTAATCACTTTAGTTTTTCTTGTTTGTTTTTCATTATTACACCAAAGTAGTATAACTTTTAAAGCATAAACATTAGATTTATTTATTTTTTAAAGTTTCTATTTATAAAAAGCAATATGGTACAGAGATAAAGGTATTCTTCAGATCAACAAATTCTTTCAGCTTTCCGCTTTCTTGCTTTCGGGTATTGAAATTGAGTGAAGGTACAAAAAATACTAAATTGATTTAGATATCACAAACAGTTCTAACTCGATTATCGACTGTTACCAAATTAGTGAAGAGATCTCGAGTTCGTATTCCAGTGTTACAGCAATAACTGTCCGGAGGTTGTGTATGATAAAGATGACTAGCAAACAGGCTCGAATGTTTGTTCAACGATTAAGGCATAGTTAATGCCTTCTAAAACTTCGGCCGAAGTTACGACGTTAGAAAAAAATACTCATAAACAACAAACAAGGGTCCAGGTTTAATGTTTACTTTAAAAATATTTTTACTCTGGCGGATAATGAACCAGCCTAGAAACACTAGACCGGACGTCATATAAAGATTTCAGTTCGCACTTGACTATCACAGATGGCGCTAATTTCAGCTTTAAAGTAGTTATTTTATTTTTAAATATTTAGAATATAAGTAGTCAATAGCCCGAATACTGCACCGCCACTCAAATATATAAGCGCTACTTAAGCGTTTAAGTAACTGTCATAATAGACAGAATACGTGAAGTTTGAGCAGTAAGTAGCACTTTATTGATTGTCAGATTTGAGTGGCGGTTCAGTATTCGGGCGAATATCTTGTTAGCTTTATTTATTTATCGAGATTAAACTGTTGTTTTTTTTAATAAGTTAATTTATTGCATTTCTTTTTACATTGTCACTTGCGAATATTTGGATATTGTTATCAATTACGTTTTATTATTACTTAGATAATATTAATTGTAAATACAATCTGTGCATATATTTTGTACAAGGAGACTATCATTCTCACCTTAAGTTTGTTTTTATGAATAAATTAATTATGAAGTAAATATGACGAATTTCTTTTTTTTTTGGCATTTTGGGCACTGCGCAAAATCTGCTTAGTGACTCTCGCTGACCGCGTCGAAAACATGGTTGTAAGGAAGGAAGTTGGATTGAAAGTGTAAAAAAGTAAAAAAGGTGATGCTCCGATGGTTCCCATGTGTAGAAAGAGTAGATGATGCAAAATTGACTAAGCAGATATACAATACGTCAAAGCCTCGGGATCGAATCTCACAGCAATGACTTTTTTGGATTTCTATTCTAAAAATAATATCAGCTGCTGCCTACACCATCGAGTTCAATAAGGTGTAAAGTCGTGAAATATAAATAAAAAAGACAGCCATCATATCAGTTATTCGCAATTATTAATAATAACAATGAGATGCATACAATTTATAATTTATAACTTAGTAATGTTTGCTTTTAATGTTGATATCGGAGCGTTGACCCTTGACAGACATATATTTTTTATATCAAGTAATATATTTTTTATTTTGCATTTTTATCTTGGCGCTTGTACATTTTTAGGGGTCAGTATCTAAAGGGTAAAAACTGTCTGTACCTATATACATTGCTAGGCTGTATTTAAGTGGGACAGCTACATAACAGCTAAATTTATATTATAGTTTTTACTTTTGTTATCGCTGTAATAATTTATAATAGCATACATAATATAAACATAACGCCTATTGTTACCCAAAGGTGTAGGCAGCGGCCGTTAAGCCTCGTCTCGCCGTTATGTTTACGTCCCAAATGGAATAGGTGGCGAACCTATTGCAATACCGGGCACAAAGTTTTCAGTCATCGATATTTATCACACTTAACTTCCGAAAACAATTTCGAAAAGTCATTGGTGTGAGCCAGTGTCAGGATTCGAACCCGGACCTCTAGATCAGAAGCCGTGTGCTCTCCCACTGGACCACCGAGAATCCAATTTATAATATTAAAAAAAATGTAGAGAATCCTTCGTGTGGAAGTCCGATTCGATCTGAGACCAAAACAAAAATAAAATCACATATTAAATATTTGTACCATATAATATATCATTTAATATTCTAAAGATTGCACAAAATTTGTTTGTTTGTAACTTTTTTTTATGAGATAGAGGATTAAACGAGCTAGCAGGTCACCCGGTGATAAGCGACTACCGCCGCCTATGACACCTGCAATA
The DNA here is from genome assembly GCA_905147225.2 of Euproctis similis. NCBI lineage: Eukaryota > Metazoa > Arthropoda > Insecta > Lepidoptera > Erebidae > Euproctis > Euproctis similis. The sequence goes on along the minus strand of LR990114.1, from coordinate 14,592,287 downwards.
CAGATAGTGTCGCAGTTGGGTTGCCAACCCCTAAGATTAGATAGAAAGGAAATCAGAAGTGGGATAGGGAAGGTGGTGGAGTACGGTTGAGATATCTCTCTCACCATTGGCGTTAAATATTCTGAAAGGTTATGGTATGAAAGGACAGTTATCAAATACAATTAAGAAATTATTACTAATTGTTAACATCCTTCTGTAAAGGAAACAACATAACTCGTATCACAGAACATGATAGGTTGCACTCGTCACTGTAGAATATTGACTTGAATGTCCAATTGCCAAATATGAATGTACCACCAAAGTATGACTTCGCAATGGATTCAATGTCGATAGTTAACTTGTAGTGACCCTGTAATTAAATAAAGTATTTAATATTATCTTGCATTTTTATTAAAAATATTGTGCCTATATATTAATAACTAGCTGTTGCCCGCTACTTCGTCTGCGTGGACGTCATAAAGCAGCAAAAATACTGTGCCTGTGCCATTATAATGGGTCATTGCTCACCCCCAATTAGTGATAGCGTGATAATATTTAGCATATGTGTTGACACGATCTCTTGGCTATAATATTTATGCAAAATTGGACGTGAAACCATGCAGTACTTTTAGAGTTTGTCCTTAACAAACATACAGACAGACAAACAAAAATTCTAAAATCCATATTTTTGACTTCAGTATCGATTGTAGATCATGTCTAAATAAAATTAATGTACAGTTTCAACTTTCCTACAATTTTAATATATGTATATATATAATATATACATATATGACGAGCCTCGTCGCGCATTGGTAAAACTACCGGCTGCAGCAACGAGGTCGGGGGTTCAATTCACAAATATTTGTGACAAACATGAATATTTGTGTGGCGTCTGGGTATTTTTATATGTATTATAAGTATGTATAATGTATATGTACAAAAGAAAAGTATATATGTATCATTATCCGTTATCTAGCATCCATAACACAAGTATTTAGTTGCTTAGCTTGGAACTAGAGGGCGCTGTGTGATTTGTGTCCAAGATATTATTATTATATTATTAATATTATATTATCTATAACTCAGTTGCAGACACTTGGAGAGAGATTTTTTCTTTACTCTGTAATATAAATAAATCACTCACAACACGTTGCTTTCTGAACTCTTTTTTTGGGAAATAAAACAACACAACTATATTAATAGCCTAACCCTAAGCGGGGTAAGCAGATAGGATTAAGCAATATAAGATACAATTCGTACATATCTTACTAGCTTAGACTTATAGTTACAGCGGGTTCGAAGGTTTTTAAGGCTCCAGATATCGCCTTTTGATGGTAAATAATTACTCGCCCGAGAAAACCTAGCTAAAAATAAGTAGGCTAAAATATGCCATACGCTTAAATATTTTAATATAACGCCAGATATTATTCACCCTATGTTTATAGCTTTTTATCCAATATCACAAGCACGAAGTATAGATACATAGGAGTTCAAACGTTATATGTTGAACGAATGGTTTACATTCAGGGGAAGGAACTATCACCGGTAGAGGGCGCCATCTTTCGAGAAGCACTCGACTCAACGCGTGATCACGTGTATTAATAATAGTTCTGCGTACGTAATCATTGGTGCGTCTGTAAATTCTAGTGGCAGAAAACAGAACTAAGATCTCAGTTTATGTTTATGTACATTAATACCATAGAAAAGGCTATATCGTACCTCCGGACCTACCGGACTTCTGTATTTATAAGATAATTTATAAGATAATCTACTGTCAAAGTCGAAAGAAACGCAATGTAAAGTAGTAAAAAGTGTTTATTTCTTAGATTTTCGCGAATCAAATTCGTAACATTGAAACATTTTTTTATGGATTATGTCGCGTTTATTTAGAACTTATTTTCTATTTATTTCCCGACGTTTCGAACTATTAACTCTTCTTTCTCGTGAAAATGATCTCTGTAAAGAGTTCGAAACGTCGGAAAATAAATAGAAAACAAGTTTGAAAGAAACGCGATATAATCCATAAAAAGTGATTTATGCATACAATTGAATTAAAATGCTTACCTTTTGAACTACACAATCATTGGAGACATTCAGAAGCGCACCTAATAAAGGCCTGATAAATAAATGTTCACAAGTTTTCTTTAATTGCAGCCTCAGAAATTCTTTCCCATTTGACATCGCTATTATTTTACCCTAAAATCATAACTTTAACTCAATAAGGCTTAACTTAATAAATTATAGCGGAATAATAATTTATTTAGGTACAATAGCAACATAACATAACATAACTTCATGCCTTTGTTACCCTGAAGTGTAGGCAGCGGCTGTTAAGCCTCGTGTCGCCTATAAGTTTTCATCCCAAATGGAATAAGTGGCGAACCTATTGCCATACCGGGCACAATGTTTTCTGTCATCGATATTTATTACACTTATCTTCCGAAAACAATTTCGAAAAGTCATTGGTGTAAGCCAGTGTCAGGATTCGAACCTAGACTTCCGGATCAGAAGCCGTGTGCTCGATCACTGGACCTGCGAGACTAATCTCTAATCAAACAGTAAGAAGAAATAAACTAATTACAATATATACAATTAAAAGACTATCCGAAATGAAATACTTTTTAACAGTGGTAGAGTCTTGCAGTTCGCTGCATAAATGGACCAGCTCGACCAGTAAAATACCACGACCTCTCCGAATATCGTGCCGCGTTCCCTTCGTGAGAGAGATATCAGGAGGCCTGATACCCTTTCCCATTCCTTTCCTACCTTCTAGTCCCTTAAAGGACGGCATCGCACCCACGGTGTTCACGGAAAGTGAGTAGTTGCTTACCATCAGGTGACCCACTTACTCGTTTGCCCTACTATCCTATAAAAAATCCCCCTATCGATATATTTTTTATTATATATTACAGTATATCACAGAGGTATCCAAAGGCCTACTCACTTCCCTATCCTATTTATTCCCATAAAGCCCGACAACGTAACTGTAACTTTATCTGTATTGCAGGTGTTCATAGGCGGCGCTAGTCGCTTACCACCACGTGCTGCTTGCTCGTTTACTCCCTATTCTTTAATAAATGACATTTATAACATGTTAAGTTTTATTTACTAAAGCGTTAAGCGTCTTTAAGATGCGTCAGTAACCCGTTGCTGGGAATGAAGAGTGAACAGTATGGCTATGCATAGAAGTATGCCTTGCCCAAATGGTAAAGCTTGCCGCACGAATGGGCCGGTTCGTCCTGTCAAATACCACGACCTTTCAGAATATCCACGTAAAGTAGCACATGTCGCGTTTCGTTCGGGAGAAAGTTTTCCAAGGACGCCTTCCCATTCCACTCTCTTAAAGGCCGGCAACGCAGCTGGAACATTGTGTTGCATGTGTTTATGGGTGGCAATGGTTGCTTACTATCCGCCTGACCTGCTTGCTCGTTTGCTACTTATCCCATAAAAAGTCATGATGATGACCTTCTTTGGAGAAACATTTTTCTGCACAGTTATCTCGTAGAGTAAGGTATAGTAGCTGCTGATTGTCGCGGAGGAAGTTGCGCAATCTTTTGACTTTGGGCCTTTGCACACTTCAAACTGGGTTATTGACAGATTAAAAGCACCCTGTATAGAACAAAAATAATATCTGCATAATCATTATCAAATAGTTGTGACGAAAGGAGTGTGAATATTATCGTAACATAATATAACTTTACGCCTTTTATACCCGAAGGTGTAGGCAGTGGCCGTTAAGCCTCGACTCGCCGTTATGTCTACGTCCCAAAGAGAATAGGTGGCAAACCTATTGCCATACCGGGCACAAAGTTCTCGGGTTTTCAGTCATCGATATTTATCACACATAACTTTCGAAATTAATTTCCAAAAGCCGGTCCCGTTTCTGAATCAAGAGGTCGCGACCGGCTCGAGAAGAAACGGCTCGAGCAATGGTTTTGCAGACACATAAAAAACTTTTCTCAACGGTTATTTGCATCATATAAAATATTTTTTAAAACATGTAAGGAAAAGAAAGACACTTTAAGAATTAAAAAAAAATACCTATTCAATAGATATGAATCTCGGCCCCACAAACTAACTAATATTGTGCTCAAATCTAGCATCACGGACAAGCAGTAGCAGAATCGATAGCAGTGGCTATCACCGGTCGAGCCAGCCCATTCATGCAGTGAACTGAGTGCAGTTCACTGCATGAATGGGCTGGCTCGACCGGTGAAATACCACGACCTCTCTGAATATCGACGTAAAGTGACTCATGCCACCATCAGCTCGTTGAAAAAGTAATCCAGAGGATAACCCCTTCAAGGCCGGCAACGGAACTATTGTAAAACTAATATCCGCGGGCGGCATTAGTTGCTTACCATCAGGTGATACGACTGCTCATTTGCCACTTATCCCATACAGAAGTATGAATATCTATTGTATTATACTAAAAATAACTTACATAATCCTTAGAGGGCTCTGAGGAAACTAGACATATTAAATATACAAAATAAATTGCTTTAAGTTTTATGTATGTACAATACATTATGGCGTCAAATGTACAACAAAAACTATGAAAATAAATACGTGTATTATGTTATATTTAACAATAAAATAAACGACAATTATGTATTAAATTAACGAAATGGTTGGATGGTTTGAAAAATTGTGAAGTTATTATTGCAAGTGATTTTAATTGATTTCAATTTTATTTTTATCAATCAAAAATCGTTTGAAAATCGTGATATTAACGATTAGTGCAATTGGCTACGATTATATGCTTTAAAATAACAATAATTTAAAAATGTGGTAATTTTAAATACCAGTGGTAGAGCCAAGCAGTTCGATGCATGAATGGGCCGGCTCGACCGGTGAAATAACCTCTCAGAAGACCGTCGCAAAGTGGCACATGCCGCGTTTTGTTTGATGAGAGAGATACCCGGAGGCCCCCTACCCCTTCCCCATCCCTTTCCTATCCTACTTCCTTAAAGGTCGTCAACGCAACTGTAACACCGCTGGTCGCTTACCATCAGGTGACACGCCCGCTCGTTTGCCCTCCTAACTCATAAAAAAAAATGTAATAGCACTGGTTTTTTTTACATAAATGTGAGGATAGTTATATTTAAGATTATATTTAAGAATATTCGTTTTACAAGTTCTGGTAATCTCAAAAACAAGAATATGTTATTCAATTAAACACATTTGATAGAGTTCACCAACAGTCTCGGTGGTGCAGTGGGCGAGCACACGGTCTCTGATCCAGAGGTCCGGGGTTCGATTCCAGACACTGGCTCACACCAATGACTTTTCGAAATTATTTTCGGAAGTTATGTGTGATAAATATCGATGACTGACAAACGTTGTGCCCGGTATGGCAATAGGTTCGCCACCTATTCCATTTGGGACGTAAACATAACGGCGAGACGAGGCTTAACAGCCGCTGCCTACACCTTCGGGTAACAAAAGGCGTGAAGTTATGTTATGTTATGTTGTTATGTCAACCATCGACTCCATCGAAACTTGGGCAGTTCTGAATACACTGCAGCGATGTCAGATTGACTGGCGTTATATCGAGGTGTTGAGATGCTTGTATGACACCGCCACGATGGCTGTCCAGATACAGGACCAGGTGACGAACTCCATCGAGCTGAATCGAGGTGTAAGACAGGGAGATATCATATCTCTCAAACTCTTCACCAACGCTCTGGAGGACGTCTTCAAGATACTGGATTGGACTGGACAAGGTATCAACGTGAATGGTGAGTACATCTCACATCTTCGATTTGCCGACGACATCGTTGTAATAGCAGAGTCGCTGGAACAGTTAAGCGGAATGCTGCGCAGCCTAGACGAGTCCTCCCGGCGTGTTGGTTTGGGCATGAACTTGGACAAGACAAAGGTTCAATGACGAGTGCCCGGACCGATAAGCGTCGCAGGGTCAGTTCTCGAAGTCGTAAACAAATACGTCTACCTAGCCCAAATTATCCAGTTAGGTAGACGAAACTTCGAGAAAGAGGCCGACAGGAGGATTCAGCTGGGTCGGGCTGCATTCGGCAAACGACGCTTCGACGCCCACCAGCCCGTTGGCCAGACGACCTCGGAAAAGCTGCTGGTAAAGACTGGATGCGGAAGGCAGAGAATCGTATGTTGTGGCGCACATTTGGAGAGGCCTATGTCCAGCAGTGGACTGTAATTGGCTGATGATGATGATGAACCAACGATATTTCGCGGACCAGTGGTTGAGCTCACTGCTTCAAAAAAAATCAAATTCGAAATATCTTTATTCATTATACTTCTTTAAGCACTTGGAATGGTCATACAACATAACATAACATGACTTCACGCCTTTTTCTACCCGTAGGTGTAGACAGTGGCTGTTAAGCCTCGACTCGCCGTTATGTTTACGTCCCAAATGGAATAGGTGGCGAACCTATTGCCATACCGGGCACAAAGTTTTCAGTCATTGATATTTATCACACATAACTTGCAAAAACATTTTCGGTAAGTCATTGGTGTGAGCCAAGATTCGAAACCGCGACCTCTTGTTTCAGAAGCGGGGTGCTCAACCACTGGACCGCTGAGATGTCATACGACATACTTAAGTTTATCTAAAATCCTTAAACATACCTCAAATACGTGGAGCGTAGATTCCCCTTCATTACGCTAGATTAAGTGTGACAGCGAATCTAAGTACCAGTTCCGGCATCAAAGTTTCTTGAAAAGAATTGGCAAGAATATATAAGATGTCTCAGACATCTTTTCGAAATTATCTGTGATAAATATTGATGACAGACAGCTGGGTGCCCGGTGTATAGCAATAGGGTAACTACGCCACATCTGGGACATAAGGTAACGATTTCGAGTCGAGGCTTTACCAGCCGCCTTCAGGTGGAAAAAGGCGTGAAGCTCCAACAACCAACAACGAACAACCAACTCTTAAAGCAACTATGAATTTATTCCCATTGAATAGGATAATAATATATCAGACATATTGAAGTGGTACTTCTAATCTATCTTGCAGATGTTTAGCCTTAAGGAGACTTTAATCTTACTGGATATGAACCGGTCAAAATAATAGTTACCTAAAATTTTATTAAATTTGAATTCAAACAGCACAGAGACACTTAGTGATGGATGGCGGTACTATAATTGATATAAAAAAGTAATAATAAACTCAGTTATTTTTAAAAGCTTTCACCATATTATGCTTAAATGTATGTTCGGTTAGAATCTTTGAACTAAATTTTGAAGGAGATAGTTTCAACTGATTGAGTTATACACTTTAAATTTGGATATTGTGCATGATTATTTGGCGCTCTGTTCTCTCTGCCTCCCCCACAAGGGACTTGACATGAAGTTATGTATGTACAATTTTATTTGTTAACAAATGTAGCTGCCGTGCACAATTTTGTCAGACATCGACTTAATCAGTACACATAACTTCTGTACAGTGATTGGTGACAGCAGACTCCAGGACTCGAACCCGATACTTCAGAGAGAGTACTGAATAAGAGAAACAGATAGAGCGAGGGAAGGGGTCAGCATCAGCCCAATTCGCAGAAGAGTCACCAAATATAAATATTCAAAACAAACTATATATTAGACATTTATTAATTTTGATATATTTTACATTAAATCTTTATTTTTCGCTGATTTTTTTAGATTTTTTTGGAGTAAGAATCATGTGAATAATGCCGCAGTGCAAATTGCAATTGTCGTTGTAGAACAACGTTCTCGTTGTCCAGTTGCCATAGATAAATTTACCACCATAGAATTTGTGAGACAAATCTTGTACATCCACTGAAAATATGTAATTGCCCTGAAATAATAAAAAAACAAAATTTATCTCCCGGTACCCCTTTATCTCTGAGTGTAGGGAAAGTTGTTGTTTTCTATGGGAAAAGGGGCAAACTTGTAAGCGAGTCACCTGGTGGGAAGCGACTGGTAAGGCCCATAGACATTTGCTACACCGGGAGGGTCACAGTTGCGTTGCCAGCCCTTTATGATATGCGACATTATTGAATCATTTTACGTGGATTTTTTGAGAAATCATGCTAGGTCGTGCCATCCCATTCATCCAGCAAATTGAGTGGTTCAACTACTCTATCTCTACGGCTTCAAAATAAGTGAATATTATAGTTACCTTTAACAGCTCACAACGATCGCTGTTAAAATATTTTTGGATCAGTGGTGCGAAGAAAATATTGTCGCATATGTCTTTCATTTGTACCCTCAAAAGCTCTTGGTTATTGAATGTACCGATTATTTTACCCTAGAAATTCATAAAATATATTATAAAAATTCTTAAAAAAAACTAAAATCGTAAATGGGATTTTATGGGATAGGGCTAACAGGAAAAGGAGTCGCCTGGAGGTAAGTACAATGGTACACGTCGGGGGTGGAGCTGGGGGAAAGGGGAGTAGGCCATTGGATAACTCTTACACGGAACGAAATGCGGCATGAGCCAATTTACGTCGCTATTCTAAACGGATGTCGTATTTCACCGGCCCAGCTGTATGCAACTAACTGCGTAGCTAAAAAACCTACAAAATATTGTATTATCTGTATCTTTTGCACCTGCCAAGTAATACTTACTTTAGCGTTCTTCAAATTTTCTAAAACGGTGAAATTGAACTGCATTGTGGTAGCATCGAGGATTTTAGTCTTTGATTCTGCGCAATTGATACGCTTGGGACCTTTACAGTGTATGTAATCCTTGATGGCCAATTCAAACTCACCCTTGAACAATCAATGACGTTATTTATTTATTGTAAGTGGAACTTCTAATGTATCTTGCAAAAGCGTTTAACGCGTTTAACGCCCCCTTGCGGGTTTAATTAATAATGTATAATGGTGGAATAAAAATCGAAGTATATATGAGCCAACATTTCAATTTTTTGTATTAATTTCTCTATAAAATCAATTAATAACTCTCACACAATAATTGGTGCATTTATACATCTCTCCAGAAGTTATGTAAATTATGATAAATAGGTATACATATACATATAGGAGTATGATGTCCACGAATGGTTAAGTGACGACAAGTCCATTTGATCATAATATAGAAATTACATGCCTTAAATCTGTCACTATGCAAACACATTTTCGTGAAGGTTATGTTTGATATTGATGATTACCAGGTCATGGTTAAGATTTTGGATCCTGTTTTTTTTTTTAACTTTACTCTTTTTTCTACCCAAATATATAAATAGCTATATGAGTCGCTGTTTTTTATGTCCCAAATATAAAAGGAGGCGAAAACGATTTCTTGATTCGTAAGCGGTGTTTTTCGACCTCCATACTACCGAGATTTAAATCAATTAGTTCAAACAAAAAAAAAAAAACCAAAAATTCAAAACCACTCTCAGTAAAATTCTTAATGTATCGCTAAACGACCGGGCATGGCAACAGGCATCCCTACCAGTTCGTTTAGGGGGTTTAGGTATTCGAAAAAATTCTGATGTAAGTTTACCGGCTTTTCTGACTTCAGTCCATAGCACAGAAGAATTAACCAGGAAAATTCTCACTTATACACTGGGTAATTCTGAAGTGTTATACAAGACTGACGCAGTAAATGCCTGGAAACAGGCCTGTCCTAACTCAAATTTACCGACCAACCCATTTTCCCAGAGACAGTGGGACGACCCGCTCTGCGCCATCTTAAAAGAATCACTTATTAGTGGTTCTGTAGGAGATGCTGAGCGCGCTCGTTTGCGGGCTGTGGGAGAGTGGGAGTCCGGTGTTTGGCTTAGGGCACTGCCATCGCCCAATATAGGAACATTATTAGATAATACGACTTTCCGTATCGCAACTTGTCTTCGTTTAGGTGCTCCATGTGTTTCTTCGCATTTATGTCGCTGCGGAGAGGTTGTCGACAGCAAGGGACATCATGGCCTCTCATGCGCCAGGAGCGCCGGCCGCATTTCCCGTCACGCCAACATCAACGACATTATCCGTTGTGCTCTTGCCACCGCCGGTGTACCGGCCGTTCTGGAACCGAACGGTTTGGTGCGCGATGATGGCAAGAGACCGGACGGGATGTCTCTTTTGCCTTGGAGGATGGGTAGGCCTTTGGTGTGGGACGCTACTTGCGTCGACACCCTTGCGCCATCGCATCTTCCAAGCACGGTGGAGGTGGCCGGTGCTGCTGCTGCTTCGGCAGAAAATCTCAAGCGGCACAATACAGAAACCTTATAGGTGACTATGTGTTTGAGCCGTTTGGGGTTGAGACTTTGGGGACATGGGGTCCGAGTGCTCGTGCACTTTACAAAGATCTTGCGAAGAGGCTGATCGAAGCCCCTCGCGACCAGAGGGCTGGTCTATTCTTCGCACAGAGGATTAGCATTGCCATTCAGCGTGGCAATGCGGCCAGTCTTCTGGGCACGCTGCCAGTAGACCGAGATGCGGAGAAATTTGATTTCAGGTAGTTTTTTAATTGTATATATTGTAAATAATGTAATTAATTTATTTGTTCTTATTATTGTAAATAAAGTTAATTAGTTCGTCTGTATATCTATACAGACGAACTAATTAACTTTTAATTAACTAATTAACTAAAAAAATATCGCTTACCGATTCCAGCATAGAATAAACCACAACGAAATAAATCAAAGTAAATATTAGATGTATCAACATCATGGTATTGGATACCTAATATTTTTATTAGTTTCATCTATCTAGATACATTTTTATGCTTAAGTAATTGTTTTCATTCCAACGCTTCGCTAATAGTTGTTTCAAATAGGTTTTTTTTTTCTATAACTATAGTGAATTTAAATAAGTGGTGTCGTTTTGAAATCGTTTTTGATATTATTGTCATTTATAAATAAATTGATATTATTTTGTTTGTGTTTTATTCAATATTGGTTCTATTACTATGCTGATTCATTTAAGAATTACTTATGCGCGTTATGTTTGTTTCTAGACAAATTGCTATTTTTTTACGATGTACAGTATTTATTTAGATCTTAAGTTGTTATAGGGTTGGCACCGCCCTAATTAATGTCGTAATAGCCAGTAAGCTACAATGGGGCGATTTTTTTTTAATGAGAGAATTTTGGTTTAAGGGGGCATCAGCGGGTATAGAATTGACTCTATGAATTTAGTCTGAATTATCAGGAAATAGATCTTTAAATATAATTCTAAATGAAATCAATATACCATAAATTATTAAAATATCCTTAGATACTTTTTAAGTAGTCACATCTTCTCACATATTAGGTTTGATAATTGATCAAAACAACTTTTAGGATTATATCGCGTTTATTTACCACTTATTTATATTTATTTCCCGACGTTTAGAACTCTTTACAGAGATCATTTTCACGAGTGATGAACAATAAATAAGTGGTAAATAAACGCGATATAATCCTAAAAGTTGTTTTGATCAATGAGTGAGATTCGCGAAAGTCTTAGAGACAAATAGGTTTGATAACTTCGAAAATAGTTATATACTAAAAAAATTAATGGATACTCAATAAATTAGTATTAATTTATATTAATATTATATAGCTTTTGATTTTACCGATATTATATTGATTTTGTTTATTTGGTTGAAAGTATTCTCAGGAACTTCTGCCTATTATGATGAGCTCTTAATTCCAGCCAGTCAACGCGCTGCCTAGCGAAATCTTATTTCCAACGACTAATTTCAGCTAGTCTATACTACTCAAGATTGACTAAATGGAATTAGTCGTTGATAAATCAAATTCAGAGTGAATTTGACAGTGACTACTCCTCACCGAGTAGCTGAAATTAGTCGTTGAAAATACGAATTTGCAAGACAGCGCGTTGGCTGACTGGAATTAAGAGTTCATAATACGCCAGCTGATCCTATATTTTTTTTTTAGTTAGTCTGGAGAAATTAAATTATACCAGAAAAATATAAGTAGGTTTTCTACCTTTTTAATGGTAAAACTAAATAAAATGACGGTACGAAATTGGCGCGTTCACCTAGGTTTATTTTTATGACGTTAGGTTATAATTAAGTCAAATAAAAATGCATTTCAAATCTTTTTTTTGTGTGTATTCCAATTTCATCGAATTCCAATAAGACCAATAAACTTTAAATCTCAAATTAAAAAACTCAAACATTATTTCATGATCAGAAAAATGAAAAGGACTAATAGGTTAGTGGTTTCAAGAAAACAGTTCACTGACAGGTTTGAGAACCTTTCTCTTTGTATTAGATGTACCCTCCTTCGGTATTATCATCACGTCAATACGATCGCAATGGAAGTTGCAATTGTCATTCCAAAATACCGTGTTGAAAGTCCAGTTCCCGTACATGGTCTTCCCTCCGTAAAAATTGTTGGCCATATTTGGTATGTCCACAGAAACTTTGTAATTACCCTGCGGAAAGTTACTTATTATTAAAAAAAGGTTTTTTTTTGAATGGAAATAAAATAATTTTAGGAGCCAATTTAATATTAGACAAGGGGAAAGAACTGTAGAAAATTATATTTTTCTTATGATTTATAACCTGGAAATCGGTGCTATCAAACATAGTCCGTTTGCTAAATCGTTTCATTTAGTCCAAAGTTTTGTAGTAGTTTCATATTAAATAAAAATATTTGATTTTTTTCATTTATGGTATAAAATGATGGCCTCGGGGTGCATTGGAAAAACAACTGACTGCGAACTCAAGGTTGATGGTTTCGATCCTCACCCGACAACAAATAATTATGAAAGCACTAATGTTCGTATAGCGTCTAGTTGTTTTTCTATGTATTTTTATTTTACAATTGTATATATTGTAAATAATGCAATTAATTTATCTGTTCTTACTATTGTAAATAAATATGTATTATAAGTATCTATGTACTGACAAAAAGAAAAGTATATCCATTCACTAGGTTCCATAACACAAGGATTTAGTTGGTTAGCTTAGAACTAGAGGGCGTTGTGTATATTGTGTCTAAGATATTATTAAAATATGTTTTATTGGGATTTATGTTAGTTGTAAAATAATGACGTAGATTTTAATTACCTTGTAAACGCCACAACGTTCATTTTTGCGATTAAACAACATCGTAAACAAGGATTTAAAGAAAAACTGATCACAAACATTCTTTATCTGTAGTTTTATCATTTCTATATTATTTAATATGCCTGTTAATTTTCCCTGAAATGAAATAATTGTATTAAGTAATAATAGGCAATGTAATAAATAATAGTTATTTTCGCAATTTTATTTGTAACACGAGCGTTAATCATTCTCCCTCTATCTATTCGAATGACGTAAAAATATTGACATAATTAAGAAAACCTATGATTTTTTGGTCGTAACATAAACATGTTCATAACTTAATGTTTACTGACTCGAGGTTTAGGCAGAAAAAACTGAGCGGCGTTTTATACACTTTAGGGCCCATTCAAGTCCTACAACGTAAGCAGTTTTTTTACAATTATTTTCCCCCCACCCCTCTTGTCAGCAAAAGTAAGCAAAGCTCTTGCCCACTCCCCCATAATTGTGTAAACATTTTTCGAAAAATAATTCTCAATTTACAAGTTTTTGGAAAAATAACTACTAATGAAGTAATCATCATCTGGACCCCAGTACCCCCATGTCATCCACGATAAGCAATGCAAAGACCGCCACGCTCCCCTAGAGTGCTTATGTAATACTTGAAAGGCCCCTTATTCGCTCACTTTTTGATTGTCATTACCATGTTCAGGTGCATTTGTCGCTCTTGTCATCCTTCAGATAGGGCATGGTCAATTTGATCATGAAAAGTGTTAATATGTTAATCCATGTTAATAGTTCCGATGCCAGAGTGACCTGGTTTCCATTCTTTTAACTTGGTGATATTAATAAGTTTTGATAGCATTCGTAACAAAATTTACTGTAACTCATGCCTCTAATGTCTAAAGACGCGATGATATTTATCTCTTGTTAAGTTAGTTTGATTTTATTTCGTGTCAAATAAAATAGTTAATCTTTATATCTTCATTACATAGTATAAAACACAGTCACTTTCCGGTGTCTGTCCCCTTATATGCGCATGTCTTTAAAATTATTCAACGGATTTTGATGCGGTTTTCTTTAATAGTTAGAGGGTGTCAACGGGGTGGTTTTGATCTATAAGTCGTGTATAGTGTAGTAAAAAAAAGTGATAATTTTCAAGATTTAGAACTTTAATCGCAAACGCTGCCTGAACCGTAAGTGATAAATCAAAACAACCTACTACATTATTATATACCTTTTAAAGTTCTACAAAAAAGTCCGCGAGGGCATATGTCTATCACTTAGGGATGACACAATGACCATTTTTATTTTTTTACTTTTAACGAGAAATAATGGCCTATTTACGAAGCGATTTTAAACATTACAGCATTAATTCTCATCCAATTAAGTGTCTTAAATAGATTGTGCATATAATATAGATGATCCTGGCCGTTTACAGCATGCAATTTAAACAAATATTTTCGAAGATATTGCAGTATTAACATAGCGGGTCAGCAGTTATTACTTTTGATGCGGAACAAAGTTCGCCGGGTCAGCTAGTATTATATATTATATTAGTCTCTTATTATATTACAGTCTCGGTGGTCCAGTTGTCGAGCACACGGCTTCTGATCCAGAGGTCGCGGGTTTGAATCCTGACACTGGCTCACACCAATGACTTTTCGAAATGGGTTTCGGGAGTTATGTGTGATAAATATCGATGACTAAAAACTATTTGGGTGTAGACATAACGGCGAGACGAGGCTTAACAGCCGCTGCCTACACCTTCGGGTAACAAAGGCGTGAAGTTATGTAATGTTTATGTATATTATATCTTATAAAATTATAGCCCTACACCCACAGATATTATTAGAACATGACTTGAAGCTAAATCTTGGCCTTGCAGAGAGGTGAGATGACATTAGGCACAATTCTCACACTCCGGATTCGCTTCTTTGACTTTCAACTTTCATAGTTATTAATTTCATACACGAGCGTCGATCTTTAGAATCCTGACATCACCTGCTCCTGATTCCCTCCAGAACTCATTCTATTTTGTCATGGAAAATGTGTCATGCCCGTTCTTGAGTTCTAATTCCATTCGCTTTTGCTTTCAATCTTGCATCATTAATTCTTTCTAATCGTCCAAATCATCGGAGCATGCCCTTTTTTGCTTTTACACCGACACTCACTTTCAATCCAACCTCTTTACTTAAAACCTGGTTTTCGACGCGTTCAGCGAGAGTCACTTCGTAATTTTGAGCAGTGCCCTCATTTTGATTGCGTTTATCCTATTTTCATGCACACTCTGCCTTACTCAAATTTCGCTTCCATATGTTAGCATTGGACTCAGTACCGCTGTTATTGGTGTGATGTATTTTATTTTTAAATTTGAATAATTACTTTCATAGCTGTCATGTCTTCAGTAATAGTGAGATTATAATTTAAATATCTTCCATCTACCACCGCACCAGAGCCTTCTGAACAGTTTCTTCTCTTTGGACCCTTACAAGTATCATAATATGTTACTTTTAGATCAAATTCACCCTGCAAAATGATTGAAATAGAAATAATCAGGTTTAGATTTTGGAAGTTTATTTAAAGTCCATGGTATGATTTTTGGTTTACATCAATGTCTTCTCAGTATCAATGGATGACAACTACAGATGAATTCATTGGACTAAATATCCAAAATCTAACAGTAGATACCTAACTAATCTTTACTAATATTATAACAATGAAAGAATCTCTTTCAAAGAGTATTATAAGGATAATTCGTGTTCCAGAGTATATTTTTATTATGAAAATACTCTCTAGAGCCTATAAAAAAGAGGTGTTTGGAAGAGAGAAAGATTTTGCTTGTTATAACTTGTTTAACAGTGGTAGAGCCAAGCAGTTCGCTGCATGAATGTTCCAGCTCGACCGGTTAAATTCCACGACCTCTCAGAAGACCGACGTAAAGTGGCTCATGCCGCGTTTCGTTCGGTGAGAGAGGGGTACCCGGAGGCCCACCCCCTCCCCATCCTTTCCTATCCCTTAAAGGTCGGCAACGCAACAGTAACACTATATGTGTTGCTGGTGTCCATGGGCGGCGTTGGTTGCTTACCATCAGGTGACACGCCTGCTCGTTTGCCCTCTTATCCCATAAAAAAAAATATAACAATATCACATCATAGCTTTTATTTTGACTAGATAAAACTGAGGAATGAACATTTTATTGGTGTTCTGATTTCTAACTCGCTGTCCAGACATTAGGAAAAGGTCCAGACATAGATTGCCATATAAATATAAGGATTTATTAATTCATGTTCTATTTTTCAAATGAGTCAAAATCATTTTGTAAATAAAATTGGAGTGTCTGTTTGTAATATTCAATTAACTGCTTTCTACTACATTCATATGAATATGTATATAAAAATATACGGTACACACGCTGAAATAACATTTTTTAACATATTTGTCTGTTTATCTATCTGTCTCTTTGTTCCGGGTAGTCTCTGAAATGTTCGGACCGATTTTGACGGCCTTTTTATTGGCTGCTTATACTGCTACTTTTTTGATTTTTTATTTATTTATTGCTTTCAAAGTTCGCTGGGTCAGCTAGTATTTAATATAATGTCTACTTACGAAAGTCTTTTGCGTTTTTATTTCCGATATTATAGTAAAGCACACTATAGTGATACAAAAACATTTTTCGAACATTTTCGAAGCCAATATGATGTCCAGAATAGCCAGTAATGATGTCACAATTATAAAATACTTATTCAATATAGAGAAATCGGAATCATTTTGAACATCATTTAAATGTGAATAAGCAGCTAGTGAACAATTATATTATTATTGTGAAATATAAGCTTAATGATGTGTGAAGTTAGAACATTATTATATATAGTTTAGTACATTTGATCACATCAGCTAATGTCCTAAACTAGTTACGGAAATATCAGTCAGTATTATAGTCTCTGATTTTTTTCTGCCTCAGTGTAATTACCAAAAATACAGGCAGGATATTTTGACGTCTGGTTACCGTACCACAAGTTTTTAGTTTTTCGCTTTCAATACTAGATGGCACTGTGTGTATTTTGTCAATATATTCTCCAAATTATTCCGCGCAAGCTTAGATTTTATTTTTCATCCTGGTACGGGTACAGAATTAGGGTTCAGTATGTTCAGTATCAACAGCTCACCTCGGTGCTAGCTATATTTTAGCAATAATATACCTAATTTTTTTTTATATTTTAGATATCTTTATTTGGTACATGAGCAATAGTTTGAAATAAAATATTAATTCGTATTATATTAAACAGCAGCGAATTAAAATGAACAACTTCGCAAAAATTTTAGTTTTATTGCAATACTTAATTTTCTACATATTTTAAAAAATATTAATATCCTGTTTCTTTAGTATTCATCGAATAAATAAGTATTCATTTATCTCCACTGATATCGACTTCAATGAAACTACATGACAAATTACAGTCGTTGCTATTGAAATGAGATTTAAACGCCCATATACCATACAGATGCATACCGCCGTAATATTTTCGAAGAATATCTTCGAAGTCGAGTGTAAATGAATAGTGACCCTGTAAAAGATAACATTACAAAACATTATTTTGATTAATACACGATTGAAGAAAATTGATAAGCGTATTTTAATCTTTTTTACATTACGGTGGCCTAAATCAAAGCACATTTTTGTTTTAGGCCACACTGACAACGTGTGGCCTAAAACAAAAATGAATTATAATTTAAAAATAAAAGTTATTTTCTCTTTCCCATGAAATAAATACAACAGAGATGACTTTATTTCTTAGTAAGTGAAGAAATAAATAAAAAAAATGCTAATATTTACTTTTTTTATGACGCAGTTGTTGGTGATGTTGAAGAGGACTCGGAACAGTGGCATTAGGAATAGGTTGTCACATGGCTTATTTATTTGAAGTCTTAGCAGTTCATTGTTTTTTGAAGTCGTTATCACTTTCCCCTGCACACGATTGGATTATATAAGTTTATAGAAAAAAAAGTGACTGGTTTTAAAAAAAGTATATCAATAATGCTTATCGCTTTTCTTTAAAATAATTACGCTACCATCAGTTATTAAACAGTTACAAAATGGCTAACCAAACTCTACTCTTGTGTTCAACTCATCTCCATCTGCGAAACAATAGTTGGAAAATATATACTACTCTGTGTAAAAAGTATCGGGCCGAATATGTCAATAAAGAGACCCGCGTAAAAGAGGTCGTTCTAATTTTTTACTGCATGTTGGTAGCACTGTACTGATTTAGCGCGCAAAATTTGAACGGGATCTGTCATTTAATTTGTTTTAAACTAAACTTTTTGTTGGTCATAATTTTGAGTCCTCGGCGATTTTTACAATGGAAAATATTGTTGAACAAAGAGTGTGCCTTAAATTTTGTGTTTCGAATGATATTTCATGTGGTGAATCACTAAAAATGTTGCGAAATACCTACGGCGAATCATGTATATCGAAAACAAGGGCTTATGAATGGTATAAGGCTTTTAAAGAAGGCCGAGAAGTAGTAGTAGACTTGCCTCGTTCTGGTAGACCTTCAACCGCTACGACCAAAGAAAACATCGACAGAATCAAGAAGCTAGTGCTCGAAAATCGACGTATGAGTCTGAGAGAGTTGGCTAGTGAGGTGAACATATCTTTGAAGTCCGTCCACAATATTCTCATTGACATTTTAGGCATGAAACGCGTCGCCGCTCGACTAGTTCCAAAAGAGCTCAATTTTGTTCAAAAAGAGCAGCGAAAGCATGTCGCTGAGGACATGGTTTCCCGAGCTTCTACGGATCCGACCTTTATGAAACGTATAATAACTGGCGACGAGACATGGGTTTATGAGTATGACATGCAAACAAGCCAACAGTCTTCAGAATGGCGTCTCGAAAACGAGCCGAAACCCAAAAAACCGCGGCAAAGTCGCACCAAAATCAAGGTGATGCTGACAGTTTTTTTTTACTACCGTGGTGTGGTTCACTCCGAATTCCTTCCAGAGGGAGAAACAGTGAATAAAAAATATTATTTAGGCGTCATGAAGCGTTTGCGTGAGAGTATCCGCCGAAAACGTCCAGATTTGTGGCCTCTCGACCAAGCACCCTATTCACCTGATATGGCTCCGTCTGACTTTTTTTTATTTCCCAAGTTAAAATTACCACTTCGAGGAAAACGTTTTGAGTCAATAGAAGCCATAAAAGAAAATTCGCTGAATGAGCGAAAGGCCATACCGCAAATAGCCTATGAAAAATGTATGGAAGACTGGGTGAAGCGGTGGAGATGTTGTATTGCAAGCGATGGGGCCTACTTTGAAGGCGATAAAATAAATTTAGATGAATAATTTGTATTTTTTGTTATATTGACAAATTCCCGATACTTAGTACACAGAAGGTATATTAATTAATCTCTTTAATCAAAAGTAATAAATTAGTAAATTTTGGATTGTTGGGGTGATTTATACAAATATATCACCCCAACAACACCCGCTATCTATTAAAAATACCGGATCAGAGCCGTTGCGTGGTTCTAAAGATATAAATAAGCATATAAGGGGACAGACACCGGAAACCGACTATTTTATAGAGATTGAAGGTCGATACGAAGCATGAAAAACAGTAAAGGAGCAGGAATTGATATGATGTCATCAGCAGTTTATGCTGGAAGCCGGGTAAGGTACCGATGGACTGGCGGCGTGCTGTTATCGTGCCCTTGTATATAAGAAAGGCATCACGTATGCGACAGTTACAGAGCCATCAGTTGGATCAGCTTAGCAGCGATTGTGTATGGGAAAATTATTGAATGGAGAAAGGTTCAGGTTGATATCAGAAGCGGAAGCATAGCGGATGCATAGACCAGATCAATTCATTTCTCAAAATTGTAGAGAAGCAACTGGATCTGAGCCGGGACGTTTTCTGCGGCTTTGTCGATCTGGAAAAAACGTTTGACAGGTTGTTACAATTGAATCTGTGGTATATACTCCCGGGCTGCGAAAAACCGACTGCGTGGTGAGCAGTTGTCTGTACAAGTCATTTATGAGGTCTGTACAGACGGGACGGGGCCCATGAAGGATGACTCCTCGGTGCGGCCGGTTAGGGTCATCGGGATCGCCGCCGGCGGCACGTCTCTATTCAGCGTGCGGTAGGTGCCGTCCAACGCAGCGAAGCCTCATACCTAGGCTGCTTGATGAAAGACTTACAATTGAATGTAATGTAAACGAAAGTTATGGTGTTTGAAAGGAAAGAATCTAGCACGTTCGTTTGTTATGGAAGTCAAAGAAGCTAGTGAGGCGTGTAATAATCGTGACTTATGGTGCTTTGTTCTCTCTGCATACACAGCAAAGGGATTGGGCGTGAAGTTATATATGTGGGAGCAAAAGAGCAGGCATGTCACCCGAAGGCAAGCAATGAAACCGCCCATGGACACCCCGACAGAGTTGTTACATTTGCATTGCCGTAACGCAACTGCAACAATATATAGTGGGCTCTGGAAGAGACTCGAAGTGAGATGGGAAGGAGAGAGCCTTGTTCATACACCGAACATGAACGAAGCGAACGTGGTCTACCACTGTAAACATACCGACAACTACTCTCGAGAGCAATGAATCCGGGTCACTTAAAGAATGTTAAAAATCTCGGAAACTAAAAATGATAGGTTAATGCAATAAATTGTATTTAATAGACAATGTAATACTCCTTAAATGAAAGTAAAAAAAATATGAGTCACCATACATTTTATTAACACAAAATTACATAAAGAAAAAATCTGCTGATCTCTCCTTAAAACAAAAATAGGAAACATGAAATTTTTGAACTGTATTACGATTTTCTTGAATTTTAATACTTCGTATTGCCTCCTCGTGCTTCCATTACTGCGTTTACGCGGTTTGGCATGCTGTACACCAAGTTCCTTATACGATTTTGGGGAATATTCTCCCATTCCTCTGTGAGAGCAATTTTGAGCTCACGAAGCGTGATTGGGGGAGGGTTTCGTTGTTTTACGCATCTGCCTAGCTCGTCCCAAGCATGCTCGATCGGGTTGATATCCGGACTGCGCGCTGGCCACTCCATACGAGTAATGTTCATCTCTTGAAGGTAGTCATTCACAATCCTACCTGTATGAGGTCGGGCATTGTCATGCATAAATATAGCATCCTCACCTAAATTGACCATAAATGGACCAACGTGATCATTGAGGATTTCTTCCACATATCTTACGCTAGTTAAAGAGCCGTTTTCTATGATCACCAGCTCTGTGCGACTTTCAGAAGAAATTCCGGCCCACACAAGTACAGACCCACCACCGTAGGCTACTTTTTCCTCGATGCATGCTTGCTTGAATCTTTCCCCTGGTCTTCGATACACTCTGTGTCTTCCATCGTGCTTGTAGAGCATACATTTTGATTCGTCGGAGAACATAACTTTTGACCAATCTTCAATACTCCAATTTACGTGGCTCTGGGCATATCTTAGTCTTGAAATACGATGCCCACGCTCCAGTTTAGGGCCGTTTGCAGGTCTAAGGGGTTTTAAGTTAGATTCAGCAAGCCGACGTCTTACTGTCCATGCACTTGGGTTACTTCCTCCGAGGCGTCGAAACTGATTGGTGAGTTCAGTTCCTGTGAGAAAGCGATTTCGAAGCATGGTGTTCACCAAGTATCGGTCTTCTCGTGCTGTGGTATACCTGGTTCTGCCCGTTCCTGGTCTGCGTAGGTTAGAACCAGTTTCTTCGTAACGTCGGAGAACTCTTTGTACTGTTGACAGCGACACACCAACAGTCCTGGCTGTATCGCGCTGACTCCGGCCGGTTTCCAGCATTGTAAGTATTCTGGTGCATTCTTCAGGCGTAAGCGACATAATTTCAGCTTGAATAATGAATATAGAGCACTATCAACATGGTTTATGTACCCACATAAATGACAGATTACAAACAAAAGCAAAACCAAATGCTGTAATTTCGTAGTTCCATCTTCGAAAGTGGCCCTTTTTCAAATTTGATTTTTTTATGATATAACTTTACAATAACTAAGAAGTTTTAATACCTTCATTTAAGGAGTATTACATTGTCTATTAAATACAATTTATTGCATTAACCTAGCATTTTTAGTTTCCGAGATTTTTAGGATTCTTTAAGTGACCCGGATTCATTGCTCTCGAGTGTATAATGATTTTTCGCCCCATTTTCTTTCTTCATTTGCAAATTCCTAAAGAATTGATGTATAAGATTATTTAAAAGCAGCAACATGTTGACAGTGTATCATTGACTCAATTAACAAATAAATAATAGTTTAAAAAAAACTAAAAAACACGCTTTTTATAGAAAACCGAACTAAAAAATAGAAAATAAATTTTAATGAATTTAAATTAAGAAAATAGTGTTAAAAATTTCAATGAATATAAATTAATAATAGTGTGAATAAAAAAAAAATATTTTATTTTAAAAAAAGCGTGGGGTGCATGGTGTCAATAGTTATAAATATATTATTGACAGATATGAGTAGAGTGATTATCATTTCGATAATATCTTAAAAAGCACCCCACACTATTTTCTTAATTTAAATTCATTAAAATTTATTTTTTATTTTTTAGTTCGGTTTTCTATAAAAAGCGTGTTTTTTAGTTTTTTTAAACTATTATTTATTTTATATTTTTTAAGTTCGGTTTTCTATAACAAGCGCGTTTCTTAGTTTTTTAAACTATTGCTTAACTATTTTAAAGCGTGCTAACAACGGATATCAAAACCGAATTTGAGGAATAGCGCCATCCGTGACTTATACAAGGAACTCGTTTCAAGTTGATAACGTAGACTTTCCGCTGATTGCCACTAGATGGTGCGAGAAGTGAACTATGAACACTAAAAAATTAACAAAAATCATATTTTGCAAATTGAAAAATGGAATAATTTTATCAAATTAGTGTATTGTCATCGGTCCTCAATAAATCTACAAAGTTTGAACGAAATCTGGCTGTTTAAAGTGGGTCAAAATTGCGCCCAAAGAAGTCGGTTACAAACAAACATACAAACATACAGGTGAAGCTAATAAAAAGCTAATAAAAATTTGATATGTGAAAATAACCATGAAAGGGACCATGGCCGTCTATTTCTATGCATTTATTTTTTAAAGTATTCATAGAGCTTGCTTACTTTGGTTGGTGACATATTCTCTATAACTTGAAAATCAAAGTGTATGTCTGTTTTGCCGACAGCCTTCATGCTGTATATACTACAATCCTTTCTCTTTGGCCCCTTGCAAGACTCCAATCTTGTGATGTTCACATTGAATTGACCCTGCACGAAATTATAACAATATTAGATTAATTTTCAAATGAGTTGAAGGTTTTAAATTGATAATTTAGATTTCAAAAATTATATTTTCCTTACACTCTGGTTTCAAAACGGTCATGTTTAGTGCGGTTCCATTAAAACTTCCTACCGCAAACTGTACGGTTGTGGCAGAAGTAAACGTGAAGGTAAATAGGTAACCACCGATACCGGCTTTGGCATCGTTATTTAACCCAGGTTAGTTAGCTCTATAGCAAACATCATTTTATATTAAACACAATAGACAATTTCAATCTGTGATGATTGATCGATTTTGTTTTTTTCTGACTTAAATCCTAAAAGTGTAGGCAGCGGCTGTTAAGTTAGAACCTCGAGGAAAGAAAGGGAGGGAGAAAGGGTTGTAGTACTATTGCCATATTTCGGACACTATGTTGCCAGCCAGAAAAAATATTAGTATGAGAAAAATTCAAAACCCTTACAAAAATAAGTATTCCTAACTTCAATCCTCAACGGTTAAAAAAATCACTTACATAATTATTATGCTTTTCCATAGCTACAAAAGTGCACAAAAATAAAACTATAATAAGCGAATCGATGTATAAAATATTCATTATCAGATCTATTACTTAGATCCCGCGTGTATTCACAATAAATGTTAAAATGAAACGTTTACGTAAAATTGGATATTATTTTTTATCTCTATAACATAGGAAAAAAAAACATTTTCTCCATTATTTGGTTATTACATGTTATTATATTATGATCAAGTATTTCAATGAATTTAAAATTTACAATAATGATACCAATTTCGTAAATAGTCTTATGGTGTTTAATGATGGCTTTCATGGGCATAACTTACTTTGACGTCTCGGTGGTCCAGTGGTCGAGCACCCTGCTTCTGAATCAAGAAGTCGCGGGTTTGAATTATGGCTCATACCAAAGACTTTTCGAAATTAATCATAGTCATGACTTTTGAAAATTATGTGTGATAAATATCTATGATGATGATGATCTATGACTGAAAAACTTTGTGCCTGGTATGGCAATAGGTTCACCATCTATTTCAGTTAGGACGTAATAGGTTTATAATAGGCAATCTCGTCATGTAGATTATTTCCGCTTGTGGAAGTGACTAAGGGATTTGGTATGATAGGAACCATCTCTCAAAAAACAAGTCTAGCAGGAAACGTTGGTCTAAGCCAGCGATTCCTGTATTCTCCTAAGCGTCTTTCTTCATATTACGGATTCACAATGAATAGAGTAAATGGTGGGCATCTCAGTTCCCGAAAAAAAAAACTGTTTCTTCAAGAAGTCTCGGTGGTCTGGACCACGGTTGAGCTGACCTAACTCTCCGAACCCCTTGTCTCCATCTCACGGCAGATATTCAATGATTTGTGAACTAGAAGTTGGAGTGCTAATGCGTCATATATATTTACATTCGTTTATTTGTAAGAGGCGTGTAAGAATCGTGCCTAATGGCGCGCTGTTCTCTCTACCTACCCCGCAAGGGATTTGGCGTGAAGTTATTTTGTGTATGTATGTTTATTTGTAAGTATTCTATTACTTCTAGATTTTGATGATTACAATCCTGAAACTGTTATTTTTTCAGGTATTCAGTAAATTAACGTTAAATTCACTAAATGAGAGGTAATCTTCCAATGTATAGGATGGTAAGCGACCAGCGCCGCAAATGTCCACCTGCAACACATATAGTGTTACAGTTGCGTTGCCGACCTTTAAGGGAGTAGGATGGGGAAGAGAGATGGGCCTCGGGGTACCTCTCTCACCGAAAAAAACGCGGCATGAGCCACTTTACGTCGATCTTCTGAGAGGTCGTGGTATTGTACCGGTCAAGCCGGCCAATTCATGCAGCGAACTGCTTGGGTCTACCATAACATAATTATTTTCTAAGAGGTATTTCATTTGTCGAGCTTTCATTTGTTAAGTTAAAATGATAGAGCCAGGTAGGTCTCCGCAGACCTATGTGGCTCTATCATTTTAACTTAAATGTCTCAAATTAAGACGAATTTACTACAGAATGTAGGATGAAAGAAATTACAAACAAATAAAATATATATTAATATAATTGTTATTAATTTATGTTTTTTTTCTTTGGTGTAACGGTAACATAATATATTAGACAAAACAAGTTGCAATTGTTGTTGTAAGCTAACACTTTGTAAGTCCAGTTGCCGAACATAAATGATTCACCGTGATATTTATTCATTATTTCAGCTACGTTCACTGAAAATATGTAATGTCCCTGAAAAAAATAAGTATAATTTACATACAAAATAGAAAATTGAATATTCACAGAGTGTAATTTTAGATAAGACTAAGAAAATTTCAAAACTACCAGATTTAACACCATATACCTACATTAAATAAAGACAAAAAGATAAATTCTTTGGATTTGGATTAAAAAAAATAAAAAAATATGGGGCGGGAGGGATTTCAAATTTCATATAATCCGAAGCAATACGTGGATTTGTACGTGCACACATAACTTCACGCCAAATCCCTTGCGGGTAGGCTGAGAGAACAGAGCGCCATATGGCACGATTCTTATACACCTCATTAGCCTCGTTGACTTTCATAACTCTTTTCATGCACGCGCGTCGATTTTCGAGGCTCCTAACATCACCTGCCTTCAGAACAGGTTCTAGTATTTGTTTTAAGATTTTTAGTCATAAAAATTTGGTAAGTATGTGACAACTCACTTTTGTTATAACGCAATCATCCGTTATTTGGAAGAAGTGCTTTAGTAGAGGCATAAAAAATATATGATTACAAGGTTTGGGTAAACGTATATTCACAACTTCTTTGTCGTCGAAAGTGCCAAGAACTTTACCCTGAAATAAGAACTATATTATATTCTTGTCTTTCCAAATTGGTGTTAGGTAGTAAATTATACGGTCCCCAATTTGCTGGCCTGATGAACTCCGCACTGCCCTATTATATATTATGAACTAGATGATCCGGCGTACTTTGTTCCGCATAAAAAATAATAACATAACATAACTTCACGCCTTTTGTTACCCGAAAATGTAGGCAGCGGCTGTTAAGCCTCCTCTCGCCGTTATGTTTACGTCCCAAATGGAATAGGTGGCGAACCTATTGCCATACCGGGCACAAAGTTTTCAGTCATATATATTTATCACACATAACTTCCGTAAAGTCATTGGTGTGAGCCAGTGTCAGGAATTGAACCCGGACTTCTGGATCAGAAGCCGTGTGCTCGACCACTGGGCCACCGAGACTGAAAAAGTAATAAAGAAGTAAATTTTGAATTTATCACTTTTTCTTTTCCATATCATAGGTACATGAATTATAGATAAAAACCATCCCGTTTACACCCTCTATCTATTATAGAAAATTGCATCAAAATTCGTTGCGTAGTTTTAAAGATATAAACATATAAGAGGACAGACAGCGGAAAGCTCCTTTGTTTTATACTATGTAATGATATTTTTCGCTAAATGTTTATAAATCATAGCCTACCTTGATGCATGATTTATAATACTTTTGATTCCACTTATAATTAATTTACCGGTTTTTGCGAGAAATGAAAGTTAGCCCAAAAATTGAGCATGGTAGGGAGTGATATAAGGTGGGGGGTCCTTCTTATCTCACTCCCAACCACGCCCCCTATCCTATTAAAGACTGGCAATGAAATTGAGACACTATCTGCTTTGCGGGTGTGCCAGTACTTACCACCAGGTGACCCACTCGTTTGCCACTAATCCCATTAAAATATACATGTTTTACATTAGTACAAAAATATATATATTAACTGTGGTAGAGCCACGCATCTTACTGCATGAATAGGCCGGCTCGATGATATACCACGGCCTCTCAAAATATGTACGTAGAGTGGGTCCGTGTTTCGTTTGGTGAGAGAGGTATCCGGAAGCCCAGTCCCCTTCCCCCTCCACTACTATTCTATTATCTTAAAGGGCTAGCTGTGTTGCAGGTGTCTATGGACGGTGGTACCTGCTCATCACCAGATGACCTGTTAGCTCATTTGCTCTCTAATTCCTTAAAATTAAATAATAAATGAAAAGAGTATTTGGCACATGAGTTTCTTGCCCGATTCTTCTCATGACAGCCCCTAAACCGGCCCGATTGTGGCAATTGCGTCCGTATTTTTTTGTTCCACAGGGGCAATTTCCTCAAGCGCTAGTGTTTAAAAAATTTAATTATTATTTTTATTTGAAACTAGCTGACCCGGCGAACTCTGTTTCGCATCAAAAGTAATAACTACTGCCCCGCTATGTTAATACTGCAATATCTTCGACAAATTTGAAGTCGATAGCAGCTATAGGTTAAAAATGGGAATTTTCCATTGTTAACACCCCCGCAACCCCCCTTGTGGGTGGAATTTCGTAAAATCCGTTCTTAGCTGACCTCTACTCGGCGAAAGGAATAATCCTACCAAATTTCAAGTCGCTACGCCTTATGGTTCCAGAGATATCGTGATCCATTGTTAACACCCCCGCAACCCCCCTTGTGGGTGGAATTTCGCAAAATCCGTTCTTAGCTGACCTCTACTCGGCGAAAGGAATAATCCTACCAAATTTCAAGTCGCTACGCCTTATGGTTCCAGAGATATCGTGATGAGTCAATATATAGGTGGAAATCTCTATATATATTTGAAATAATGAGGTAAGTTTTTGTACATTGAATATTTTTAAGTGTCTGTGAAGACCTACGAAAATAAAGCTTCTTTGACTTTAACTTTGACTATAATTCTAGTCCTTACTTTGATTGAACTGAAGTCTTTTGGTAGTAGAATATCGAATGATATGGTCGATGTACCGTTAAGGACCGTCGTTGAATTGGCACACTCCCATCGTTTAGGACCTTTGCAATTGTTCACTGTTGTAACTATTATCTCGAATGTTCCCTGAAAACATAAGACAGATTGTTTTGGGAACAGAATACACTTTATTGTACTTTCTTCTTTATTGTTCTTGAATTGAACTTTGTTCCGCATCAAAAGTAATTTTTACAGCGTTTACAATTTATGTGCCAAATCTCGAATTATAGACAGAAACCACCCCGTTGACACCCTCTACCTATTAAAATAAATTGCATCAAAATCAGTTGCGTACTTTTAAATAGTTTCAAAGATCGTCAGGGGGCGGCTGGTCATAAAACCACAGCAAAAACTTTTGTCAGCATGGGTAGTTCTAAAGGATGACATGTTGTGACGACCGTATTTAGAGTGGGATAAAAATGTAAATAAAAGAAATAAAATATTAAAAGATAAACAAATAATAATATGATTGTTTTTTAAATAAATAGAGTGAAATAGACTTACGTAATTATTACTAGCATTTAATTGAACATATAAATGATTGGATAAAACGATTAAAAAATATATAATTTTGTACATAGTTACAAATATAGAATACGTCTGTACGAAACAGTGTCTATTTAAATATCAGTTCTAAATAAATATTAAATGTGTACGCTTATTAAAATTGAACGGTGTTATGTACCATTGTGTGAGATACTATTTAAAAATTATTTCAATAGTAATTGGGATATATTTGAAAATAACTCTACCTATATAGACTGTGTTGCTTTGGATTCGACTCCTGAACGAAGAAAATATATACGAACTAGCTGCCTCAGTAAATATAAATTTTTGTATGATGTTTCATAAAACAAATAAAATGCAAAATAAAAATCGAAAAATTAAAAGACATTATAGGTGTACCTTTAAACCTACCCGATGTGCACCTAAATTTTCATGAGAATCGGTTAAACCGTTTCGGTTAGGTAGAATTACAAACACCATGACAAGAGAATTTTATATATATTGGGATTTTGTGTAATTGCTATACAGTTATAACAAATAGAGTTCTAGTATCAATTATACACGCGTAACTACATGCTAAATACATTGCGGAGTAGGCAGAGAGAAAAGAGCGCCATAAGGCACGATATTATTAAAAAGTCTCGGTGGTCCAGTGGGAGAGCACACGGCTTCTGATCCAGAGGTCCGGGTTCGAATCCTGACACTGGCTCACACCAATGACTTTTCGAAATTGTTTTCGGAAGTTAAGTGTGATAAATATCGATGACTGAAAACTTTGTGCCCGGTATGGCAATAGGTTCGCCACCTATTTCATTTGGGACGGCGAGACGAGGCTTACCAGCCGCTGCCATTTACATCTTCGGGTAACAAAAGGCGTGAAGTTATGTTATGTTATTATACACCTCACTCGCTTATTGGACTAAACAGATATACAGTGCAAATGTCGAAGAATGTAATAGGAATGAATGAAAGCGAACATAATAAAAGAGATCTGCAGACCGAGAAGTAGCTACCAGGTCAAATGAATGATCTGTCTTAAAAAGGGAAAATCCGAAACCGACGACCGATGGTAGTTTGTAGAAAGCCATGGTATCTGCCTATCCTTATGAGAACATGGGTGAGAATATGAATAAATTGATGTAGATTTTGATATCGCGGAACTCCAACCGTAATAAATGTGCTTTTTATAATAAACGTTTTCATAAAGTTGCCACAGTCGTCTGTAGGTACAATGTTTTGGTTCGTTGAACTTAAATATGATTGATATTAAAAATATGAATTGAACTCTGGTTAAAATAAAAGAAACACATATAGAAGGAATACAGAGAACTCTGGATGATGATAATGTAAAGTTGGATTAAGCAGATTTACAATGCAAAAGCGGATATATGTAGGAATCGAGATCGGTAAAGACACACATTCCATGACCAAATAGAACGTGTTCTGGAGGCAGGTTATATTAGGAGTCTCATAAATCGACGCGCGTGCATGAAAACAGTAAAGTCAACAAAGCGAGTCAAGTGTGTAAAAATCGTGCCTTATAGTGCTCTGTTCTCTCTGCCTACCCCGCAAGGGATTTGGCTTGAAGTTATGTATATTATTACATAGTATAAAACAAAGTCACTTTCCGCTGTCTGTCCCCTTAAATGCGCATATCTTTAAAACTACGCAACGGATTTTGATGCGGTTTTTTTTAATAGTTAGAGGGTGTCAACGGGGTGGTTTTGATCTATAATTCATGTATAGTTTAGTAAAAAAAAGTGATAATTTTCAAGATTTAGAACTTTAACGCAACGAATCCAAAGCATATAGCATAAATTAAAACAACGTACTACATACTCCTTTAAAAGGTCTACAAAAAAGTCCGCGAAGGCATATGTCTATCTCTTAGAGATAATCCACAATGACCATTTTTATTTTTTTACTTTTTACGAGAAATAATGGCCTATTTACGAAGCGATTTTAAACATTACAGTATTAATTTTCATCCAATTAAGTGTCTTAAATAGATAGTGAATGTAATATAGATTTGTTACTTTTGATGCGGAACAAAGTTCGCCGGGTCAGCTAGTTACGTATAAACGTGAAAAATATGAATTGAACTCTTGATACATTAAAAGAACACATTTAGAAGGAATGAAGTGAACTCTTCTATAATATCTATATAAGAAGTCAATCATGGACGTATGCTGGAGAGTTATCGATGTATTATTGGTGTAATTGACAGACTAAATTCAAGCTTTTAAATATATATGATATGCAAATTAAACAACAAAAATGTGGGCTAACGGGCTAGTGTGTTACTTCATCATTATTATCAGCCTATTGCAGTCCACTGCTGGACATAGGCGTCTACCAAGGTGCGTCACAACATCCGATTCTATGCCTTCCGCATTCAGTTTTTTCCTGCAGCCTTTCTGAGATCGTCTGACCACTGAGGGCGTCCTACGCTACGTTTACCAAGACGCGGTCCACTCTATGACCCTCTTACTCGATCTACCATCGGTCCCTCCTAACCCATAAAAAAAAACCTAGTTGTATGCTCCTGTCGGCTTGTGGGTCACCCGCTGGTCAGCAACTAGCACTCTCGTTTACATATGCAACACCGAGAGGGTCACAGTTGTATTATATTTTTTTCTAAGGGACAGGGAGAGGGCGGTCCTTCCAAATACTTCTCTCATTGAACAAAACGCGGCATGAGCCTCTTTTCATTGATTTTATGATATTTCACCGGCGTGTATGAGACAATTGTTTTTTCGAATAAAGGTTCTTTCTTGGATACAGTATCTATTAAAAAAATTTTGAAAAGAATATGTGTGAAGTTGGTATTCGACCTTTTTGAAATCGATTAAAATTGCTATTTCTATTTACACTGTTGACTATTTACTAATATGAAATAGTCTGTATTTATTTATAATTTTTATTAAAATCATACATTTACAATTATAAATAAAGCTTGTCTAAATTATAGACAAAAGTGTCTGTATCCAAAAATAATTTAGCCATCCCATGATCATATTTTATGTGGTCGTATCATTGGAAGTTTTGTGTTTAGTTATGATGATAGCAACGGCAGGACTGTGGGCTGGTGCACCATTAAAGACTCGTCCAAAGTATCAAGACGAACAGACTCTAGTTGGAGGTACAATATGGAGCCAGATAATAATATCAATAGGATTATTAATTTCTATATTGATAAAAGAACCGCTAGATATACTTGTGCATATATACTTTGTGATTACTGGTGTTTTCTTAATGCTGTCAACTGGAGTTATTCTGGTTTGTACTTGATATCTACTCATTATATTATTGGCGAAACATCTTCTTTCCATCACTCCAGTCCTCCTTCTGTTTCTTGAGAGATTTATTACTCTTAAGTCTGTTCTGGTTCCCTAAACGTATTATTATTTACTAGTTTTTATCAGCAGATGAACATGATTCGAGCAGACGGTGGAAACTGTCTGTTCGGATCATGTTCATGAAAAAAACCCATAAAAGTGGAACTAATATTCCAGGTTATAAAGTTCAAATACTACAGTTTTGTATGAAATACAGTAAATAAATTGGCTTGGGGATGTGAACAGTTAACAAAATGCATGAATGTTGGTAGATATAACGCTTTTCTTTAAAATTGAAAACTGTTTAATTATTTTACTGATGCTGATCTCGGTGGTCCAGTGGTCGAGTACCGTTCGTAAGTCGCGGGTTCAAATCGTGATTCACACCAATGACTTTTCGAAATTGTTTTCAGAAGTTAAGTGTGGTAAATATCGATGACTGACGGGGTTTATCAGCCGCTGCCTACACCATCGGGTAGTAAATTTGTGAAGTTAGTTGTATGTATGTTATTAATGACTAAATCTAACTAATCGTGACTCATAATTTCATCAACAAACTGTAATTTTTACATAACTTCACGCCAAGTTTCTTGCAGGGTAGGAAAACAGCGTGCCATGAGGTATTATTCTTTCTTACACTTTTACTCGCTTCATATTACTTCTTTTTGTAGATTTTACGTGAATCCCGAATGTTAAGAAGTGGACAAAGAGGTTCATTAATGATAGAAAGCATATCTTCCACTAATAATAATGCTGACAGAAGAATTGCAGAAGAATATGATAGTCTTTACTTTGGCATTGGTCTTTTGTGTTTAATAACGTTAGTATTTAAATTTGCAGAACTTGTGATACTTCTTTCTTGTTTATTTTAATTACTAGAATGCGATCGTTTAAATGACTTAATAAAATCAAGTAAATAACTTTATTTCGTAACTTCTTCTAGTCTAGTAGTCTTTGCTCTTCTTCTTTTTGTTTATCTCCAGTAAAATATTTATTTTTTATGGGATAGAAGGGCAAACGAGCAGGCGTGTTTCCTGATGGTTAGCAACCACCGCCGCCCATGGACACCAGCAACACGTATAGTGGTACTGTTGCGTTGCCGACCTTTAAGGGATAGGGGAAGGGGGTCCGGGTACCTCTCTCACCGAACGAATCGCGGCATGAGCCACTTTACGTCTATTTTCTGAGAGGTCGTGGTGTTTCACCGGTCGAGGTGGCCCATTTATGCAGTGAAATGCTTGGCTCTACCACTGTTTTATTCATGTTTATACATGTAAATATGATAATACAATCTTATATATAAAATTCTCGTGTCACAATTTTCGTTCCCATACTCCTCCAAAACGGCTTGACCGATTCTCATGAAATTTTGTTACCATATTGAGTAGGTCTAATAATCGGCCAACATCTATTTTTCATCTCCCTAAATCAAAAGGGTAGCCCACCCCTCAATATTCTTTTTTAATTTTTTGATATATTTCTGTATTTTATTTATTTTATAAAACGGGATACAAAAATACGAACAACCCTAAATTTTCAACCCCCTACGATCAACCCCTATTTTTTAAATTTTTTTTTTGGCAAGACGACGTTTTCGGTGTCAGGTAATAGTTATATAAAGAAATAAAACAGTAAATTAGATATTTTTTATTTAGATTTCGCTTATTTTTAATATACACTTCACTAAACTAACTACAAAATACACAATAACAACAATACACGTCCATCATTGCAATATTTTAATGTTCCCTTAAGTACCGGTCGAAGTTCGAACACAAAAAAAAAAAACCTACTTACCTACTAAATAATACATTTCTACATACAAAAGATATTTGTAAACGCAAGCACGCAATTTAAGTTATTTTGTATTTAATAAATATTTTAAACTGACTTGTGGACTTGGAAAGTCAAACAACCAACAGGAATATTAGTTGAAGTCGCTTATTCGGGCCCATTCAAGTATTACGTAAGCAGATTTATTACAGTTATTTACTCTCCCACCCCTCTTGTAAGCAAAAGTAAGCAAAGCTCTTATCCCCTCCCCCCATAACTACGTAATCATTTTTCTGAAAAATAATTCTCAAGATACACGATTGGTCTAAGGATTTTTTTTGCAAAATTTAATAGCTACCGATGACGTAATCATCATCTGGACCTCCCTACCCCCCATGTCATCAAAAATAAGCAGAGCAAAGGCCCCACCACCGCCCTATAGTGCTTACGTATTACATGATTTGGTTAAAACTCAATTTGAAAATACGTCCAAAAACAAACGTTCTTCGAAATTGTATGTGCTTCTGCCGATTACAATTGTGATGTCTATGTGATTTTAAAAGTAAATAGTATTGTCACTCAATAAACAACAAACAGGACAAAATCTGGCTTCTCTTTGATGTGAAGTACTGGATTTGCATAAAGATGGTGCATGTTAAAGAAAGAGTTAGCCCTAAGTAGTTTGTCTAAATCAGGTACGAAGGAAAGACTTTCTCTTAAGATAATCGATACAGTTGAAAAAACCTCTGAGAGGTTTTATTCATGACATGTATTTTAAATACCAAAATCCAAAAAAACTCGGAACATACTTGATTAAGTCAAGACAAATAAGAGAGTTCATCGCAAGAGAACTGAGAGATCTCTTACTTTTGTAGAAAAACTAGAAGATAAATATCGCTATAAAAAGGGAAGTACTTCAACCATAGAGGAAAAAAGTGTTTTGTTGCTCTTTTTACACCCATATATTTTCTGCAAAATCATTTTATGTATATATCAGAGCGTGAACACAGAGGCGCCATCATTGTAAGACTCCTGAACTATTTTTGGTCTCATAACTCATTTCCGAACTAATATTACGTAGTTCGCCGACAATTATAAGAGGGAGTTTCCGGAATTGACTCTGGCGAAGTGGACGGACGGGAACCCAAGCAGACGGATGTTCCTCTCTTTGAAATGCATTGGTAGTAGAGTACTGTCGTTGAGACGCGAAGGTAACTACCGGTGTCGTAATAGTGCACAGTACCATATTTTACAATAATATTCTGATGATAATTACAGATTTGTCATATTATTTGGCAGTAAGGTATCCACAGTTCAGGTCAGTTGTGACACAATCTCGCACTCACACCAGATCTAAATCGAACATACATATTAATATATGATATCAATAGATACAGTTTAATACTTTTTAATATACTAGAAGATAAATCAGTATTTTTACTACTATATGTAAAAAAAGTACTCAAGTGTAAAACTTTTACCTAACTATCTTATCACACCTTTGGTGCTAAATATTGTGCGTTCCTATAAACACTTTAACATACGTTTAATATATGACAAAAACGGTATTACGTAGACAGCATATCACATAATATTTTTGTGATGTTTATAAATAAATATATAATACAATAAATTGAATTTAATCACAGTTATAATTATTATTAATTTAAATAATTCGATGTTATAATAATAATTAATACATATTATTATTAATACATAATGTAAAAGTATAATTTACCAAATAATATAAATAAATACATCAAACACTTAATATCAAGGACGTTAGCTTAGAGAGACAACAAGATATAAATTTAAGAATCCTTTTTTAAAACCATTTTTATTATAAGGTTTTTTAAACGGATTATTAGTTACGTTATGCTCATCAAGACTATTCAACAGCAGGAAATTAAGTATTCCCGAAATATTTTCGGAAAGAAACTAAACTCCAAATAACAAACAGATGCCTAAGAGTCCCATGATAGCATTATTTTAAAAGTCCTACTTCTATTTTCTTATGGATACAAATTAAATTTATTTACTTACTTAAAAACTTTAAGTACTCTTTTTTACCTGAACTGGAAGTTGCGGCTTTTAAGGCTTATAGACATGAATACTACTCTCACCTTACCAAATGCGGCATAAGCCATTTTACTTATATTTAATTCTCCAGCAAATTCCTAGTCTTTAAGAAATAACAGGAAAAAGAGAGTTAAGTTTTAACTTTGGTAATAATTCTCTTTCTTTTTATTAAGTGACAGAAGACTGATAAATGCTTGACGAAACTTGAATTGCATTCTATTTCCTTCAAAGAACTAACTTTGTCCAAAAGCGTAATAACACTGTCAGTCTTCTAGATACATAATTATTATTCTATTACTACGTGGATAAATTCTTCTATGATGTCTAGTTGATGAATGTCAGTAGTAAGTACAATATTTTTACTTTCATGATATTAATACTTAAAGGTGTTGTTAGTAAACAATTACTTACCATTATGGAATATGCTTAGTCTGTCTGTTACAATTGTTCAAGAAGATGACTCAAAGAAAAGTATTCCAAGTTACTAAAATAAAAGTATCTTGAACAACACTGGCCACTTTTGGCGCTATAATTAGGAAAATTAAAAAAAAAAGAATTTTTTTTTATAAATTCTTCAATTGTCTCTAATAGGTATCATAGGTGCTGGCAAACTACAGCTTGTAAATTTTTTTTAGAAGAAGTCGTATATAAAATTTATGACATCATTTATTTCCAAAATTTCATTAATTTCGATGATCAATCAATCGATATCTTGGCAAGATTGTTCGTAAAGTCTTAGTTAGTTGTTGCAATAACGCAACATTAATAAGTATCTCAACATTTCCATTGCTGCAGGTTCTATAATTTATTTTTTATCTATGGTTTTCTTCTTCCTGCTCTTCGGGTATAGTCCGTCCATTCCTTTTCCGTATGGTTCTTGCGAGTTTGTCGTCAAATAATACGACCCATGGGCACTGCAAATTAAAAATAGTGCATAAAAATATAAATTAAAAAAAGTCTAGTGGTCAAGCTTCTGATTCAGAAGTCGTGGAATCGATTTCGGGCTCTCACCTATAGTTCTTTTCTCGGAATTCTTTTCGAAAGTTATGTGTGATAAATATCTATGACTGACAACTTAATGCCCGGTGTATATAAATAGGTTCCGCCATATATTAAATTTCGGCAGTAACCTAATAATACATTTGTTTTCTTTTAAGCAGTGTACTAAGATTTGTTTTTCCGTACAAATATTGCAAATTAAACACACATACACATAACATAACTTCACGCCTTTTGTTACCCGAAGGTGTAGGCAGCGGCTGTTAAGCCTCGTCTCGCCGTTATGTTTACGTCCCAAATGGAATAGGTGGCGAACCTATTGCCATACCGGGCACAAAGTTTGTCAGTCATCGGTATTTATCACACATAACTTCCGAAAACAATTTCGAAAAGTCATTGGTGTGAGCCAGTGTCTGGAATCGAACCCCGGACCTCTGGATCAGAGGCCGTGCGCTCGCCCACTGCGCCACCGAGACTTTTTGCAAATTAAAGGATTAGATAATAACCTGCTATCACAATTTAAACCCATGTAGACCATCCCTGTTTCAGGACTGGGATTGTCTTTGAACTTGTTGTATGATTCTGCAGGTGAGGCAGGAAACGCCTCAGGGTTTCTGACCGACTCTGCATAGAACCTCCACGATCTCCAATGGCTGCATAAATCTGAGAAAATAACATAATATTAGCATTAAATTGAATTTCAAAATATTATGAGCGGTATTATTAATAAGTCTATCTGGTTGAGCACCTGGCTTCTTAATAGAGAGGGTTCGAATCCTGGCTCATACCAATGACTTTTCGAAATAAATATCGAAAGTTATGTGTGATACATATCAATGACTGATAACTTTATGGCAATGGGTTCGCCACCTATTCCACTTGGGACGTAAACATAACGGTGAGTCGAGGCTTTAACAGCCGCTGCGGATAGAAAAATGCGGGAAGTTTTTTTTATATAAAATTTTAGTAATTCTGTAATAAGGCGCCATCTAGTTTAAAATTTGGAAGCATAATAATTCTTATCACTACTTTATGAGTATTTAAATAATGCTTACTGTCATCTGATAGTGGTACTGGGGCGAATCTTGGACATCCAGGCTGTACACTTTTACCACCATTCGGCCAAAAGTCAGCCGTGCCCGTGGTGACAGGCGCACCGTACCCACCAGCGTCAGTATGTATCACATCTACAAACTCGGCGTCCGTGGAGTTAATATGTTCCATGACCACCCTATCCGGGTAGAACGCTGGAAAAGCTGGATCGAGGGCTGTTAATCTGAAATATTTATGTAAAGCTATCAAACCCTGAAACGGTATGAACCCTAAGTGATAGTTATCAAAACAATGTACGTACTACATTATTTTACACCTGCATCTCTTAGGAATAACCCACAATGGCCATTTTTTTTCGTAAAGCGAAAAAAAGTTATCTGGTTCAACTAGTACCTAATAAGAGCCAAAGACAATTTCATTAGTAGAACGCACTAATCTAATACTTCAGTATTAGGTAACTCATATATTTCAATTTACAACTTCACAGCTTTTTCTAGCGGCTGTTAAAGCCTCGACTCGCCGTTACGTTACCTCCCATATTAAATGGCACAGGTGGTAGAACCTATTGCCATACACCGAGCACAATTCGATCATCATCATCATCATCATCATTAGCCTATTGCAGTCCACTGCTGGACATAGGCCTCTCCCAATTTGCGCCACAACATCCGATTCTCTGCCTTCCGCATCCAGTCTTTTCCAGCAGCCTTTCTGAGGTCGTCCGACCATCGGGCTGGTGGGCGTCCTATACTACGCTTACCAAGTCGCGGTCTCCACTCAATGACCTTCTTGATCCATCTACCATCGGTCCTTCGGCAGATGTGACCAGCCCATTGCCACTTCAGCGAGCTTATTCTACGAGCTATGTCGGTTACTCCAGTTCTCTGTCGGATATACTCATTTCTGAGTTTATCCTTCAGAGATACCCCGAGCATAGCTCGCTCCATAGCTCGTTGAGCGACTTTAAATTTGTGGACTAGCCCCACCGTAAGGGTCCACGTTTCGGCACCGTAGGTCATAACTGGTAAGACGCACTGGTTGAAGACTTTGGTCTTCAGGCATTGCGGTATAGGCGAGCCGAAAACTCGACGCAGTTTGCCAAATGCGGCCCAACCCAGCTGAATCCTCCTGTCGGCTTCCTTCTCGAAGTTTAGTCTACCTAACTGGATAGTTTGGCCCAGGTAGACGTATTTGTTTACAACTTCGAGAATCGATCAGTTAATCGATAACACATAATCACACATAATTTCCGAAAAGACTTAGATGTGATGATCGATCCCACAACTTGTTGATTAAAAGCGCGAGTCCGACCACTGGACTAACAAGACAGCATATTATATTGGTGAGCGTTATAGGCTGTATATCATTACACTCGAACTAATAGGAGCTGGGTATTGATTACTGCTGAATACGGCGAAACGAGATACTAGTAGGTTAGGAAGTTAGATAATAAATTAGGTATACCTTTTAACTGTTTTGCTGTATTTGTTCTTGAGCTCCCTCCCTGTAAAGCCAGCTACATGGCCACCCAACGAGTGCCCTATGATATGGAATTTTTCTAATAGTAGACCTGACTCCATTAATTTATTCAACTGCTCCGCAGCTGCATGCCCGACCTGAAATATGAAGAAACATAGTTAAATAACCCAGTTATAAAAAATCTATTTTATTACTTTTCATGAAAGAAATAATAATTTTTTATATGTAGATAATATTTTTACTTTTTTCATTAATACATTAAATATATCACAATAAATATTCACGGGCCTCGTGGCGCATTGGTAAAACTACCGACTGCAGCAATGAGGTCGGGGTTCGTTTCCCACCCTAGCACAAATATTTGTGACAAACATGAATGTTTGTGTGGCGTCTGGGTGTTTATTATGTATTATAAGTATGTATTTACAAAAGAAAAGTATATATGTATTAATATCCGTTATCTAGTATCCATAACACAAGCATTTAGTTGCTTAGCTTGGAACTAGAGGGCGCTGTGTGTATTGTGTCCAAGATATTATATTATATAATCGGTCTTTTAAACGAATGTAAATAACAATTTCGTGTATTTTTATCATTTTCTTTTTATTAGCTTCACCTGTATGTTTGTATGTTTGTAGGTTTGTTTGTAACCGACTCGTTTCAAGTTGATAACGTAGACTTTCCGCTGATTGCCACTAGATGGTGCAAGAAGTGTCCCGCACCATCTAGTGGCAATCAGCGGAAAGTCTACGTTATCAACTTGAAACGAGTTCCTTGTATAAGTCACAGATGGCGCTATTAACGCGCTTGTTATAGAAAACCGAACTAAAAAATATAAAATAAATAATAGTTTAAAAAAACTAAAAAACACGCTTTTTATAAAAAACCGAACTAAAAATAGAAAAATAAAAAAATATATATTTTATTTAAAAAAAAGCGTGGGGTGCATGGTGTCAATAGTTATAAATATTTTATTGACAGATATGAGTAGAGTGATTATCATTTCGATAATATCTTAAAAAGCACCCCACGATTTTTTTAAAATAAAATATATATTTTTTATTTTTCTATTTTTTAGTTCGGTTTTCTATAAAAAGCGTGTTTTTTAGTTTTTTTAAACTATTATTTTTTACAATTTTCAATAACGAGTCACGCACATGTTTTATTGTAAATTGTAAGTACTTACATTACAATAACATGTTTGATAGAAAACAAATCAAGGTCAAAAGATTAATTTGTTTTTTCTCATGTTTGGCTGGTATTTTTTTAAATATATAGAATATATAAACAATATTTAGGTAATCCACTCACACAATAATTAGGCAAAATCTAGTCAGACATAATTTTCTAAATAAAATGACGGTGATATTTATGTTTAATACACATGGCACATGAGTTTCTTGCCAGATTCTTCTCATGATAGCCCCTACACTCGGAACCGGGCCGCTCGTGGCGATTGCGTCCGTGTTTTTTTTTTGTTTCATGGAGGCACTTTCCCCAAGCACTCGTTTTTAGTATTTCATTTTAAATAATATGTTAAATCTGACTTTTTTTAAGTGGACTTGTTCTGTGACTTGACTTAAATAGAAGACTGTGCTGCATTCCTATTAGTGGTAGCGAGATGATATGTACCCCATAGCATTACTTGATAAATGGGCTATCTATCATTGAAAAAAAAATCACAAATTAGTAGTTCCAGAGATTATAGCGTTCAAATAAACAAATAAACAAGACCTTCAGCTCCACATGTGTTTATTGTTTTTTCTTTTTTGTATCACCTTGGATATATTTTTTTTAGTTCCAACCATCCTATCTATAATATTAATCTAAACATTTAACTGTGTGAACTTACGCATGAGTCCTTTTGAAAGGCCACATTTAATGAGGCCTTATTATTATAGTGTTACGAAGCAAAACGCACAGCGAAGCTGACAAGGTTTCAAATTAAAATAATTATTAACAATTTTCCAGTTTTTTCTACAGTTTTGATTATTAATTAATAACACACAGAGTAATTATTTTTTACTAAATAATCTCGCTGGTCCAGTGGTCCAGCACGCGGCTTCTAAATCCAGAGGTCGCGGTTTCGATTTCTGGCACACACCAATGACTTTGCGAAATTAATTAATTTCGAAAGTTAAGTGTGACAAATATCGGTGATTAAAAAAAAACTTTCTGCCCGGTATGGCAAAAGGTTTGCCGCCTATTCCTGGGACATAAACATAGCGGCGAGTCGAGGCTTAACAGCCGCTGTCTACACCATCGGATAGAAAAAGGCGTCAAGTTTTGTTTTGCAGTTTCATGTTTATGTTTTAGAAGACCAGAACCAGCCCAGATATCAAATACTTTCGGTATCCTTAATGAGGATTTGGCTCGGATAGGTGTATGGAGTTCATCACACGGACTGACGGTTAACCCATCCAAGACACAAATAATCATGGTAGGTAGTAGTCGGCTCACTTCAAAAATTAATAAATCACAATTGCCTGATATAGTTTTTCAGGGCACTGTTATTCTTCTAACTGACAAGGTAAAGAACCTTGGCCTAACGATTGACTCTGATCTAACTTGGGGTCCGCAGCTACAAGAAGTGAGCCGAAAACTCTTTGCTTCCGGAGGGTCTCTTATGAGACTTCGGAATTTCCTACCCATAGCCACCAAAGTTGCGCTTGCAAATTCTGTTCTTCTGCCCGCCCTTGATTATGCAGATGTCAGCTATCCTGATCT
The DNA here is from genome assembly GCA_905147225.2 of Euproctis similis. Taxonomy (NCBI): domain Eukaryota; kingdom Metazoa; phylum Arthropoda; class Insecta; order Lepidoptera; family Erebidae; genus Euproctis; species Euproctis similis. The sequence continues at coordinate 14,550,300 of LR990114.1, read as the reverse complement.
CGCCGAATACCAATTCGATAAACTTGAGCGTCTCCAAAACTTTTGCATAAGATTTATATTTGGCTTGCGCAAATATGATCATGTTTCAGAATTCCGAAAACAACTCAAGTGGTTACCCATAAGATTACGCCGGAATGCTCGTATCCTTTCAGTTTTATACAAAATACTGTTCGACCCTTTAACACCTTCCTATCTCAAAGTACGCTTTCAGTACTTGCATGACACTCATTGCCAGAATTTGAGGTCATCGCACAACTTTAGACTTAAAATTCCACAACATTCCACTAGCTTCTACGCTAAATCCTTTACCGTTAAGGCTGTAAGCTTGTGGAATGATCTACCGGTGGAAATTCGAGGCGCTAAAACTCTAAGAGCATTCAAGAAGTTGGTGCATGAACACTACCTGGAATCATCGCAGTAAGTATAAGTCAACTGCTACTACACTTACGTCAACTTATTAGTCATTCTTATTCCATGTATGTATTTTTATGTATGTGTATGTATGTGTTTATATATGTGTACGTGTAAGTAAATGTGTGTATATTGAAATAATGTATGTAAGTATATGTAGGTATTTGTATGTATATATACATATAACTACTATTAGTATAGTAAAATTAATTTAAATTGTACGCAACATTAACCGCTCAATCTATTTTCTACTTTTTCCATCCCAAGGTTGCCTGGCAGAAATTGCTTACAGCAATAAGGCCGCCCCTTGTACTATCTACTATTGTTATAAAGTTTTACCATGTATCTATTGTCTTTTGTGTGCAATAAAGTGTATATAAATAAAATAAATAATAATATTTAAATATTAAACAAAACTTATTCTCAGAGTCGTCTCAAGTTATTAGCTGCAATGCAAGTGGGATCTTTAATGTTTGTAATGTAACTATGTATCTTCGTTGTGAGATGTGAATAAATCATTCATTCATTCATTCATTCAATGACCTTTTTGACCTGTTGTAATTACTTTATTAAATTACGAAATTCTGTTGTATACGCATGCACAGTTTGTGTATATATCCAAAAATAACTTCATGCTAAATTCCTTACCCGTTATGGGTCGGCCTTTTGTGTACATCGTAATATATATTCAACTTAAAAAATAATGTAGATGCCACCTATTCCATTGGGGACGTAAGTAGCAGAATTTAATATTATATAATAGGGCACATTTTTAACAGTGCATTTCGCTGCATGAATGGCCCGGCTCGACCGTTGAAATACCATGACCTCTCGGAATATCGGCGTGGTTAGTGCCGCGTTTCGTTCGGTGAAACAGGTATCTGGAGGTCCGATACCCTTTCCCCTTCCCACTCCCTTAAAGGATGGCAACGCACCACGGTGTTCCTGGGCAGTGAGAAGTTACTCACCATCAGGTGACCCACTTGCTCGTTTGCACTCCTATCCCATAAAAATATCGATATTTATCACATAATAATAACTACAAATAATCGTTATTACTCGAATCCAATCTTTAGTATTCATAATCGATTAAAAACTTTTTCACACGCCTATTCGATTAAGCATCATTAAAAATAATTACTTCAATATCAATGCATTAGTTGACAAGCGTTGGTATGTGTTCTTTCAATTGCTGGTTAAAAGAATTATTAACCCTATAAAAGCGTGTGCTGTACATTATATGGACATTGTACCCATGTCGAATAAAGATTGTAAGAACGTATTTTATTAACAGAACAAGAGTTTGTTTATATGAACGCAAATATTTCAAGATATGTTTAACTAAATTTGCAAAATAACTTGCTTAAAATATTGCTTATTTGAGTAAATATATAGTTTATTTATTTTCATGCTTGAATTGAAAGCAGCACAGCGGTAATTATAATAATTAGCAAATCGCTCGAATAATAAGCGAGAATATTGAGCGATACGAATTTTAGTAGGGTGAGTCATTATCAGACTACCTCCTTCTTCATCCTCTATAATCTTGGCGCGACTGTAACCGGTGTTGTAAACGACTCGTCAGCGTCGCTAATCGCTTACCATCAGGTGATCCTTTGAATAGTTTGCCTCTTATCCCATAAAAATCATAAATATATAATTCTTGTATATTTTATTAAAAAAGTGATAATTTCCTCGAGATTTAGCACTTTAGTTGCATACGCTGGCTAAACTCTAAGTGATAATTCAAAACAATGTACACCTTATTGTATCTTATTGTACAACTTCAAAAGGTTTATAAAAAAATCCGCGATGGTGTATGTCTATCTCTTACTCTTCTTATTACTTCTGAGGCGAAACAAAGTTCGTTTCGTGAACTAGCACTTTGATGAAAGATCAATCGATGCTGGTATTTTTTTATTTTTTTTTATGGGATAGGAGGGCAAACGAGCAGGCGTGTCACCTGATGGTAAGCAACCAACGCCGCCCATGGACACCAGCAACACATATAGTGTTACTGTTGCGTTGCCGACCTTTAGGGAATAGGGGAAAGGAAAGGATGGGGAAAGGGGGTGGGCCTCCGGGTACCTCTCTCACCGAACGAAACGCGGCATGAGCCACTTTACGTCGATCTTCTGAGAGGTCGTGGTATTTCACCGGTCGAGCCGGCCCATTCATGCAGCGAACTGCTTGGCTCTACCACTGTTAAATTAATATCGATTGCTCCATGTTTTTGTATTTATATCCTCTGGCCATGATTAGATTATGTGGTTGAAATGAGTGGTTGTGGTATCACCAAATACAATGTTTTAAGTGGGTGGCCTTGGGACACAAATATATTTACTATATGTAGGAGTTAAGTTCAATATGTTGTGATAGTAATAGGAAAACGATATTGGTTAACTAAACTTTGCATTGTATTATATGTCTAAAACATAACATAACTTCACGCCTTATTCTTCCGGAAGGTGTAGGCAGTGGCTGTTAAGCCTCGATTCGCCGTTACGTTTACGTCACAAATTGAATAAGTGGCGAACCTATTGCTATGCCGGACACAATGTTTTCAGTCATCAAAATCTATCACACATTACTTTAGAAGGAAGAAATGCAAGTTGAAGGATGATATGGTGACCAAAGTGGAGAGAAGTATGTTTAGATTGTTTGGTCATGTTGCAAGAATGTTTGAAAGCCGACTGACTAAAAGAGTATGCGAAGGGTTGCGATTGGGCGACCAAGACGGAGCTACCACGGCCAAATAAATGGTCTGATTGAAAAACGCAAAATGCGTAGTACCCGAAACCAACGTGAATGCATGACCAGATGTATGACTGTGGATGAGGCGAAAGATGTTTGTCAGGATCGTAGCTTGTGGAAAGCCAAAGTCTCTGCCTACCCCCATGGAATACAGGCGTGAGCTTATGTATGTATGTATGTACTTTAGAAAGGAATTACGAAAAGTTTGTGTGGTGTGAGCCAGGATTCGAACCCGCGGCCTCTATATTCAGAAGCGGGGCACTCGACCACTGGGCCACTGAGACTTATAATACAAACTAAATAAAATTACCTTTTTTGTGTTTCTAACAGCGTTTACAAAATATGAACCGTGCGCCATGTTGGACCAGTCCAGTAGTATCACGTTCGTCTCCGGTCTCGCCTCTAAATACGCGTTCACCATGACCTGGAAAACATGGAGCAATCGATATTAATTAATACTGTTACCAGTACGCCAGTACTTTTCCTATCAAATTACTTTTTTTCTTTTTTGCCATTCGACGGCAGGCTTGCTTATTATCTGTTGTTCGAAAGTACCTATTTTACCAGCTGGCCACAGATTAAGTAATACAGAATTGAAGTCTATGGAACGTATAATATATCCAAAGGTTCCATTCCATAAAATCTACTGGAATAGTGATGAAGAGAAGAAAAGATAAGCTTTATTTTCAGAAGTTATGAGTGATAAATATCAATGGGTGATAATATTGTGACTGGTGTATCCCAATGGGTCCCACCTAATGCAATTCTGGCTTAAAAATCCACCTATTCTATTTGGTACGTAAAAGTATCGGCAAGTCAATGCTACAGCCACTGCCCACAGTTTCAGATAGAAAAAAGCGTGAAATTACAAAAATATATATTTATGTATACCTGGACGCTTTCCTGTTGCGCCACTTCGATAAATCCATGGATGTAGAGCATAGTCGGATTATTCTTATTAAAGCCATCGATATCAAATAAACGACTCGCTTGATTGAGAGGAAAGTCAACGTACTCTTCTATGGTCTTTCTAGAACAGAATATAAAATATATCCATATAATCATCTTACTCGATATTTTTGTTATAATCACTAGTTTGGACTGTTAATCCCAGGATGAATAGATCCTGATTTGGATAATTCTATAATATTGTAATATACGTAGACACATAACTTCACGCCAAATCCTTTGCGGGGTAGGCAAAGAGAACAGAGCGCCATAAGGCAAGATTCTTATACTCCTCACTCTCTTCTTTGACTTTCATAAATCTTATCATGTACGCGCGTCGATTTTCAAGGCTCCTAACCTTCCTCCAGAACACGTTCTATTTGGTCACGGAATGTGTGTCCTGGCGGTCCTCGACTCCTACATCTATCCGCTTTTGGAGTGTATATCTGCTTAGTCAATCTTGCAACATGCATTTTTCTACATGTCGGAACCATCGGAGCATGCTCTTTCATACTTTTACACCGACAGTCTCTTTCCTTTCAATCCAACTTCCTTCCTTTGTTTTCGACGAGGTCAGCGAATTGCAGCGAATAGTAATGTTTTTTGGACATAATACACTTAGCAAGATGGCAAGCAATAACGCCGCTTGTTTGCCCCCCTATCCCATAAAAAAGCATCACTATCAGGCCTATCTTTTTGCATTGGATACTGTATGTAAATCGTGATAGATATATAATATATTAAGTAAACTGCCCTGCACCGTGCCACCGGACACGATCGCGACGTGTACCGAATAAGCCTGGTGCATCATCAGACATACAGACTGCTATTTGGGATAGTTTAATAATAATAGCAATTATTATTGTGGAATAAAAATATCATAACCTATGTGTTTTAACAGTAAAATACTGAAGTAATAGAGCCACGCAACTCTACATTATCATATCGGCGTTCCGATGAGAGAAGTAAAAAAACATTTACAACACATATATTTTAATTTATTTTATCCATCGTAAACGTAAAAATATAACGAAAATAAATAATATCGACTCTTATAATATTAGTAAGCAAGAATTTTTTATGGTATCCATTACCCTCATAATGACGAGGAATATAAAACAATTCGAATAACTTACCCGTTATAAAATCTTAGATAAACATCTTCTACTCTATTTGCTCTGTCGGGTAATATTCCTGTAACAAATTATTTTTAAAATTTTAATCACTATGTTGTTACAATACTACGACATACCACAACCAATTTTGCAACAAATTTCCGGAAACTTGACTGAAAAGTATGGAAATTGTAGTTAAAATTTATCTATTTTCTTCTGAGGTAATTTAAAATTTTACTTTCTATTTTATCATTAAAACACAGTTTATGATCAAGTAATGACGTTTTAAATTTACTTAATTCATTAAAATTTACTTTGTAACTATATTAAAATTAATTTGATTATTTTTTCACGGGTTAAGTTCCAGTTAACATAATATAATTAATGAGCATGATCATTATTTTACTTAAATATACATCTAAATATATACTAAAGGTAAAATGGTTATAATTCACCCAGAAATAATAAATATGTCTTATAATTTTAAATTACCGACGTTGTCCCCGGGAATATCTTCGCCGTCCGGAATACTAGAAACCCGATTTGAAATACTCGACAAGAATATAAATAAATATAGATTATATTTAGAAAACATTTCAACGCATCAAATTAATTTTGATATTTTGTAACGCAGAACAAGCTCTTTGATATTTTCAAGAGTTATTTACATTTAAATAAATGAATATTATTCAATTATTAAATAATAAGAATGGCGTCCAAAACGACTGCTTCAAACCTTTTGTTTTCAACAGTGAAAAGGTTACTGTATGATACTGCAATATGTATCTACAATTTATATAAATTAATTGTAAAATATGAATCTAATTCTGTTGTTATGTTTATTATATAGTTAACTTAGATCTGTATTAGAAAACAAGTGGACTATCCAATTATATAAGTACGTTTGTCGTGCTAGAAAATAAGTATCTATGTACCATAGACAAATTGTCACGAAAGGAATTTTCCATGTCGATAGCGTTTTGATGAGAAGTTACCACTGTCTATTTTGTTCGTGATGTAGATTATTAAATAGATATATAAATACCATATACTCAAACCTGTATCTCTTATGAGTAACTGCTTACCCATATGAGTTAGAATAAAATTTAAAGTTTTAATTTTATTACTTCATTCCTGTCCTAGTGTATTACATTTTCAAAATACTATACTCTCGAACAGATTGTTCTAGTGTATAATATTTGTAATATACTAACACGAGAAAAGATTAATAAAGTATTTGTACTTTGAGGTTAAGTTTATAAATTTATTCGGACGTCAACGTTCCTCGGGAATGTTTTTCGTTGGTGGGATAGGGAAGGGGTTGGGCCTGCCGAGCGAAAAGCGGCATGAGCCACTTTACGCCGATGTTCTTCTTTACCTGTACATAATATTGAACAAAATTATTAAATTACTAGGAGTTTATAAACCTTTGGCTTCGGCTTCGGCCGAAGGTTGTGGAGATTGCCGATTAATCGGCTTCGGCTTCGGCCAAAAATAGACCTTCGGTCGGATACCAGTAAGCAGACACTTTAACTCTGCACAGAATACCATCCTGACATACTTCATTCATGCTTAGTTTCGGGTACTATCGTGTTTTGCTAAGAGAGTTAGTAACATTGTAAATGCAAAACGTCACTTCTTATTCTGTCAATCGTATATCGTGAAATTTTATACAGAATAAATATAACACACCCGATACTAAAATTAACGAAATTAAACAGCGCGTCGTCAGCCTTAACATTAATTTTATAACCAGTTCTTCATTAAATCGATCGGAATTTGATAGTGAACGCGTTATTACTCGATTCTTTCGTCAGTTTTACTTACTAATTACTAAACAATAATTAAATGCGGCTCATTGACTCTAGATCTTTCTAATTATAGGAGAACTGCAATCGCTAGTCATACATAACTTCACGTCAAATTCCTTGCGGGATAGGCAGAGAGAACGGAGCGCCATAAGGCTTTTCTTACACGCCTCACTCGCTTCGTTGACTTTCATAACTCTTTTCATAACAATTTCTGAGGATCCTAACATCACCTTCCTCCAGAACACGTTCTATTTGATCATGGAATGTGTGTCTTCGCCGTCCTCGACTCCTACATCCACCCGCTTTTGCATTGTATATCTGCTTAGTCAATCTTTTTGTATTCAAATTCTTAGTACGTGACTAAAAAGTCAACATTAGAGTAACTTCTATTTATGTATTGTTATTATTTATACAATAATACAGAAGCCAGTATTATTTTTAGTAATTATTCAATAATGCTTATTAAATAATTAACTGGGATATTATCATAAGTAATTAGAAAAGAAAGTTAAATTAGCTGCATGAATAGAGCTCAGCAGCTCCATCAGTAGAAATATCATGAGCTCTCAGAAAGTAGATGTAATGTGGCTCTTGCAGCATTTTGTTCGGTGAGAGAGATATATACAAAGGGCTATTCTATTCGTCCTTTGCCTGTACAGTCTACATTTCCTCCCCATAAACTGGTCTATCACTGGCTCTCTACCGAAAAGCCAGCAACGCAAATGTGCCAATTTCTAAGTTGCAGATTTCCATCAGTGGTTTTGAAAGCTGGATTAAATTGGCAAATGAAAGCTTCATTTGCGAGTCTTCTCATAAAAATAGAATTATTCTAGGACATGTTTCACCAACCGATACCACTAGAGGCTAGGTAGTAGGATTAGAAGCAAAATGTTGGACGACTTATTTTATGTTATTTTTTTTGTTATGAAATCGATTTTTCTATAATAATTAATCGATGTTAATTATGGTTATTATCCAAGTTATTAAGTTCAATCGTAATAACGCTCATAGTCTCTCAAGACTGTACGGTTTTGAATGCAGTAATTACTTGCTTTGAGTATGCTTCAGCGGTCATTAAAACACGATTTAGATCGAAATCCAGAAGAATAGTCTTAATTAGTCTTAAATAGTCTGAATAGTTTTCTATTTTAGGACTCCTTTTACAATGTGGAAATAAACGGAACCCTTGTAGCTTTGTCGTGTCTATTTGTTTGTAAGCTACAAGCAGTTAATTAAAAAAAACTAAACAGTTAATTAGTAAAATTCAAATTATAGGATAATAGACGCTATTTAGTTCGAAAATTGATGAATAAGAATATTTTTGTTAGCTTACTCCATTATTAAAAATTTCATTTTTATGGAATAGGAGGTCAAAGGAGTAAGTGGGTCACCTGATGGTAAGTAACTTCTCACCGCCCCTGCACACCATGCATTGCCGTCCTTTAAGTTAGTAGGAGGGGAAATGAAAGGGAAAGGGGATCGAGCCTCCGGACACCTCTCTCACCGAACGAAACGCGGCACAAGCCGGTTTGTACCGGTCGAGCCATGCCATTCATGCAGCGTTCTGCAAGACTCTACCACTATTGAATGACATCTGGAAATCTTGACTCACTTACTCATGACCTCTTGATGTCGCAGAAGCGTGTAAATTAACTAAAATACACAACAATGAAACGTATGTATCTTCTATTTAAAAATATTTTTACGCCTCCTACATCTGTACTATATATCTGCTTAGTCAACCGTCTGTACTGATATGTATTTCAATAATAGCTCATGCGTTTCATGATTTCAATCAAAACCCTGGAATGAGAGTGTAGTGAACAGGACACGTTATAATTACCATCGATAATTACATTAGATAATTTGACGTTTGCTACAATGGTTAGGCATTGAAGTGTAGCGATATGCCTCGATGATATTTTGTAGTTAACGAACGAGCCAATAACAAGCCACTGTTTCACGTTATAACAGGTTTAAACATAGTAACTTTACACCTTTTTCCACCTGAAGGTGTAGGCAGCTGTTAAAGCCTTGACTCACCGAATGAAATAGGCAGCGAAACTATTGCTATTTTCATATATAACTTGGGAATAGAATTCCTAGAAGTCCTTGGTGTGAGCCCGGATCGAATCCATGAATCAGAAGCGAGAGCTTGACCACTGGACCATCGAGACTTGAACATATAATAGGTATATATGTGAAAATGTAGGTGAAAACCCTCACAGGGTTGTCAATTTTACTTTAATGATATGTGGTTCTAAATATTGACACCGGCCTTTGTTCTCTGAAATAATATTTGTATGAACATATTACTGTAGGTTTTTTTGTGATGTTTGGATATGGTACATTTCTAGTAATTTAATTTTAGACAGTGGTAGAGCCCCACTGTTCGCTGCAGCTTTACCGGTGAAATATCGCGACTTCTCAGAATATCGACGTGAATTGGTTGTTGCCACGTTACGGGTACCCCAAGCTCATTCTCATCCCACGCTTCTCATCCCACTTTCAATCCTTTCCTAATCCTATTTTAAAGGTTGGCTACGCAATTATGACACGTCATCAAGTCATCGTCACTCCAGACTTTTATATACGAAATTCTAGAAATTTGAGGTGAGCTTGTTGCGAACTCGGCACCTTTGAAGTAGAGCTCGACCAAATGAACCACATGATGTAAGTATTGCGTGCAGTGATTACTAATCGAAATTCTATACAAAAATCATTATTTTTGAACGATCAAAGTCACATATACCAACCACCTACATCTATTATTATTTATAAATTACGTATATTATCATTTAGATAAGATATCATTATAATTGTATGTGATCACTTCCTTATGTAATGATTCATCAAGTAATTTCATATTTTAGCCAATTTCAGCGAAAACCAATATTCACAACACTTCAGCGAGCTTATACTACAAGCTATGTCGGTTATTCCGGTTCTCTGTCGGATATACTCATTCCTGAGTCTATTTTTCAGAGATACTCCGAGCATAGCTCGCTCCATAGCTCGCTGAGCGACTTTAAATTTGTGGTCTAGCCCCACCGTAAGTGTCAACGTTTCGGCACCGTAGGTCATTACTGGTAGGACGCACTGGTCAAATACTTTAGTCTTCAGGCATTGCGGTATAGGCGAGCCGTAAACTCGACGCACTTTGCCGAATGCAGCCCAACCCAGCTGAATCCTCCTGTTGGCTTCCTTCACGAAGTTTCGTCTACCTAACTGGATAGTTTGGCCTAGGTAGACGCATTTGTTTACGACTCCGAAAATTGACAAAATATAGTGCACAAATAAGTTCACTTCTATAAGTTTCGTAAGAAGCGTCTAAGGAAAGTGAGAGGTACAAACCAGAAACAAAAAAAAAATTCAAGAAGGGTTTAGTTTAGGTAGGCAGCTATAAACCCTTAGTCAAAAAAGATGGATTATATTCATAAAAGTGGATATGAGCACAAAAAGTGTTACCGTGGATATAATGAGTGATAGAAGAGAGTAGGAAAGGATGAAATATGGCGCCGACCCTTCCCAGTCAGTACAAGGGCAGTTTAAAGAAAACGGTGAACAACATATTTTTTAAAATCGACGGCCGTGCATGTAAAGAGTTATGAAAGTCAACGAAGCGAGTGAGGTGTGTAAGAATCGTGACTCATGGCGCTCCGTTCTCTCCGCCTACCCCGCAAGGGATTTGGCGTGAAGTTATGTATGTATGTAAAATATATTCTTAACAAATATAAATATTTTTTTGCCACCATCGACAAGGAAAAAGAATGCAACTTCAAACAAACACGTTTGCGACTCAAAGACACGTTTCTTGTGAATAAAAATATATTTACTTCTTAGTTTGATTATACATAAATAGCAAATTGTCGTGCCAAGGTCGATTCAATGATTAGATCTCGATAAACATAGTGTTTAGGAGAATTTAGCAAAGTAACTAAAGATATTTGATATTTTCTAGAGGTACATTTAAACATAAAATGGCAAAATGAAACTAGTTTTGTTACTACTAAATTAGTTCAGTGGGAATATTTTAGTTAAGTAGATGTTCTAACCGTGGTAGAGCCACACCGTTCGCCACGTGAATGGGCCGGATCAACTGATAAAAAACCACCTCAAATCGGGGTAAAGTGGATAATGCCGTGTTTCATTCGGTGATAGCGGGACTTTGAGGCATTTTGATAGCGTCCCTATTCTATTGCAATGGAAACGCGACTGTAATACTATCTGTTATAGGTGCCCATGGGCGATACTAGTTGCTTGCCATCAGCTTGCTCGTTTTATAACTCATGTATGATGTAATAAAGAAAAAATGATAGATCCAAAATTTACTTCTTTATTACTTTTTATGTGGAACAAAGTTCGCCGGATCAACTATATAGTATAAAATGATTTGAAGTTATTAATCATTATAGTATATCTTCTTAAAAGCAATTTGCAATTTAATTACTAGTTACTTAGTGAGGCGTGTAAGAATCGTGCCCTATGGCGCTCTGTTCTCTCTGCCTACCCCGCAAGGGATTTGGCGTGAAGTTATGTATGTATGTATGTATGTACTTAGAACGAGATATACTGTTTGACCCAAGACGTGTAGAGAGTGCTTGAAACTATTCCAGGAGGTTCTATGTAACTCTCAAGTCAACAATTAACATGAAACCACGCGGCCTGAATTCTAGCTCACCCAGTGAAATATTCTTGGTACAGGCTTGCTACAAAGTTTTAAGATACGTGGTAACATAAGTAACTGATTCATGATTCAATTAATAAATGCTGTAATAAATTGAATAGTTTAATAATATTGAATAGTTTAGGTTCGATTCCGTCCTGACAACTATCATTTCTCGCAATTTTTTTTGGAAGTTTTGTGTGATTATTATTAATGACAGACAAGTTTGATACAGATACAAGGCAAAAGCGGATGGATGAAGGAGTTTGAGGATGGCCAAGACACACATTCCATAACCAAATAGAACGTGTTCTGCAGGAAGGTGATATACCTCTTTTCTTACATGCGCGTGCAAGCAAAGAGTTATGAAAGTCAACGTAGCGAGTGAGGTGTGTAAGAATCGTGCCTTATGGCACTTTGTTCGCTCTGCCTACCCCGCAAGGGATTTGGCGTGAAGTTATTTATGTCCATTTTTCATATAACATTTTCTTCTTACAACTTTGTGCCCGGTGTAATGACAGATGGTTCACCACCTATTCTAATTGGTACGTAACGTAACAATCGCTACCTATAACCTCGGGTAGAAAAACATGTGAAGTTGCGTTTCGTTTTAATTGGTTTATTTTAGTTAATTGTGAAGAAAATGTATGACGGGCCTCGTGGCGCATTGGTAAAACTACCGGCTACAGCAATCAGGTCGGGGGTTCGATTCCCACCCGAGCACGAATATTTGTGACAAACTTGAATAATTGTGTGGCGTCTGGGTGTTTTCCTATGTATTATAAGTATGAATTTACTAAAGAAAAAATTAGTATCCGTTATCTCGTATCCATAACACAAGCATTTAGTTGCTTAGCTTGGAACTAGAGGGCGCTGTGTGTATTGTGTCCAAGATATTATTATTATCTATGTGTAGAGTATATTGAAGTATTATACTCATTAGATTACTTCATAAATATTTAATTGCGATACAATAAATCATATTTAATATATGTAACCAGTCATAATCAATAATGTTCACGTGGTATGTGTCTAAGTGAAGAGGACATACATGACAGTATGATAATGCATTCCATGATGGATACCTTCATCCATCAAGGAATGCATTATCATACACATATATATGTGTAGCATATGCTGTGGAAGGCTGTTGCATACATGCGTATATTCAAGGGCTTTTGTTTATTGCAACATTACGTATAACCTTAGTCCAATATAAAATGTTTTCGTATTATTTTGAGAAGTAAATTTAAGAAATAATAATTTAGGATATAAGCACAAACCAGTTCAAGAAATAAAGTCACGATACGACACGATACACTGTAGTCAATTTTTGTCCAGTCGCCGAGATGCATCACATATTATCTTTAAAGCAGACAGCACAGCATAGAATTTTCAAAAAATTGACTGCCAATGCTATTATTTAAAAATGAATCAGAAATTTGTTTTAGTTGCGGGTTTATTATTTTTTATTTTTATTGCAAAAATACTAAAGATTTATCACACACATGGGGTCCTAGTGCTCGTGCACTCTATAAAATCTTGCAAAGATACTGATCGAGGCCTCTCGCGAACAAAAGGCTGGTCTATTCTTCGCACTTACTACTTAGTATTGCCATTCAGCGTGTCCATGCGGCCAGTCTTCTGGGCACGCTGCCAATAGACCGTGATGCGGCGAAATTTTATTTCAACTAGTTTTTTAATTGTACATATTGTAGATATTGTAAATAACGTAATTAATTTATTTCTTCTCAATATTCGAAAATGTCTGAATTCTTATTTTTTTTTGTATTGTTATTATTTATAGTAGAAAAAAAAATTGACGTAGTGATAAAAATTGACATCAACTAAACGAGGTAGAGTCACAGGTAGACACTAATACAATTGGTAGTTTTCATAATATGTCAATTATATATGTATTAACACTAAGAATGTCTAGCCTTGATATAATATGTCATATGATGTCGGATTAGGAATTCAGTAATACATAATAATATTTTGCAATAACAATAATTATATAAATACATGTGTTCGTAAAAGGCGACTAAGGGAAAAGCTAGAAGAATGGGCAGCAGCATTCTCTCTCAAGGAAATACAGCCTACTGCGATCGCCAACCCGCCTGCCAAGCGCGGCGATTATGGCAAAAACCCCCCATGATCTAGCGGACCGGCAGTTGTGGCGCTCTATGGGGGAGGCCTATGTCCAGCAGTGGCCGACGACGGGTTCGACGGGCCTCGTGGCGCATTGGTAATACCGGCTGCAGCAATGAGGTCGGGGGTTCGATTCCCACCCGACCACAAATATTTGTGACAAACATGAATATTTGTGTGGCGTCTGGGTGTTTTTCTATGTATTATAAGGGTGTATTTACAAAAGAAAATTATACATGTATTAATATCCGTTATCTAGTATTCATAACACAAGCATTTAGTTGCTTAGCTTGGAACTAGAGGGCGCTGTGAAAAAAAAAAGAAAAAGAAAAGGCTAATGATGATAATGATGTGTTTGTCTCTATGACATCTAGTTCCTCTTAATCGTAACTATGTATATGCCTCGAATTCTTCCTCTAATATTTCTACTATAATATTAAATTATTTATTTATTTTAAATATATATTATTACTAGCAAACGTTGTCTTGCCAAAAAATAAAATTTAAAAAATAAGGGTTGATTGTAGGGGGTTGAAATTTTAGGGTTGTATGTATTTTTGTATCCCGTTTTATAAAAAAAATAAGAAACAGAAAAATGTCGAAAAATTAAAAAAAAATATTGAGGGGTGGGCTACCCTTGTGATTTAGGGGGATGAAAAATAGATGTTGTCCTATTCTCAGACCTACCCGATATGCACACAAAATTTCATGAGAATCGGTCGAGCCGTTTCGGAGGAGTTCAATTACGCACATCTAGACTCGAGAATTTTATATATTAGATGATAATTATAAGTGTCTGAATAAACTTTTTAATAGGTTATTTGAAGTTGCCTTACTAACTATTTTATAGAAATAATTCTTTAAATAATGACCTACTGCCTACACCTTTAAATATTTATAAAAACCTATATTTTCAAACATTCAGTAGTCAATTGTGTCAGCTGTCCAAATGATATACGGCAATTGTGTTACAATTATGACAGGCCTGTTTTTGCATTGGTTATACAGCTTACTGCTGAGTACAGGCTTCGATTCTCCTCCAAGAATATTGAATACTTGGATGGGATAGGTACTAGAGGACGCTGTGTGTATTGTTTTCAAAACACCTTACTACTTAACTTTAATATCAATTGGTTGCTATTAACTGTTCGGTAGACTGTTTCTGAAGTATTTTCAGCTCATAAATAATGGATTGGACAGACGGTCCCAGTGGATTACACCTGAGCGTAAGTATAATATTAAACATTAATAACGATACAAGTAACTTTGGTAACTAATTAATCTAAATCTATACTAATAGTATAAAGCTGAAAAGATTGTTTGTTCGTTTGTTTGTTTGTTTGAACGCGCTAATCTCAGGAGATACTGGTTCGAATTGAAAAATCGTTTTCATGTCGCTTGTCGGATAATCCATTTATCCAGGTAGACTCTAGGTTGTGTATAATTACGCTATGATCAATAGAAGCTTTTTGCTTTTTTTTATGGGATAGGAGGGCAAACGAGCAGGCGTGTCACCTGATGTTAAGTGACCAACGCCGCCCATGGCACCTGCACATATAGTGCACACACATATAGTGTTACAGTTGCGTTGCCAACCTTTAAAGGAGTAGGATAGGAAGAGATGGGGAAGGGGGATGGGCCTCCGGGGGCATGAGCCACTTCACGTCGATTTCCGGAGAGGTAGTGGTATTTCACCGGTTTAGCCAGCCCATTCATGCAGCGAACTGCTTGGCTCTACCACTCCACTCAGAAGCGGAGCACTGATCTTTTTAGTAGTATGTAACGACATGAAATTTGCGAGATGCGCTAGTATGTATCTAAATAAGTATCAATCGAGAAAAAGGCTTTCGTAATAATAATAATATAAAAATATCTTGGACACAAATCACACAGCGCCCTCTAGTTCCAAATTAAGCAACTAAATGCTTGTGCTATGGATACTAGATAACGGATACTAATCCATATATACTTTTCTTTTGTAAATACATACTTATAATTCATAGAAAAACACCCAGACGCCACACAAACATTCATGCTTTACCGATGCGCCACGGGGCTCGAGATATATAACATAACATAAGTTCACCCCTTTAGTTACCCTAAGGTGTAGGCAGCGGCGGTTAAGCCTCGTCTCGCCGTTATGTTTATGTGCCAAATGGAATAGGTGGTGTACCTATTGCGATACCGGGCACAGAGTTTTCAGTCATCGATATTTATCACACTTCTTTTTAACTTCCGAAAACAATTTCGAAAGCTCATTGGTGTGAGCCAGTGTCAGGATTCAAACGCGGACCTCTGGATCAGAAGTCGTGTGCTCTACCACTGGACTACCGAGATGGCTTTCGTAGAGATATTACCAAAAAAAAAATTACAAACACAATAAAATCTCGCGCCTCAAGGCATGATTCTTGTCTCACCCGGCAATCAGGGCTTGAAAGCCCTAAGTAAGACCACGGTTTTATGGCTCGACGGCAAAGCTTGCCGGTGTATCATTGCAAAACCGCATCTTCAAAACTGCCGATCCTCGTTTCCTTTTTCTACCCGAAGGTGTAGGCAGTGGCTGTTGAGCCTCGACTCACCGTTACGTTTACGCCCCAAATGGAATAAATAGGTGGCGAACCTATTTCCATACCGGGCACAAAGTTTTTAATCTCTACTTCGGCAGCCGGCTCCATCGCATTATAAGACGTTGTCACATCAAAATATTTTAAAAATCTAAGAAAATGTTTTCGACTGTAATTCCTATACATGTGTCTGTGACGTAGTTTGACGACTAAAAATTAAATGTCAATAAATATTAAATGTTCAAACTTTCTTGACATGTCGTATTATTGATGGCTTGAATATTTTATGATCTGGATGACCTTCGCATATATTTTAATAACTATAGTTATTACAATAGACCTATTTTAAATTATTATGATTTATAAGATACACAGTTTTTATGGGAATACCCATAAATAATAATTTATCTTGTAATCGACATATAATCATAGGTGGATATTTATGTAATAGTTATGGCCGGCGGAGTTGGAAATTAATTGTGGTCAATATTATGTTTTTGTATATTTTTTTTTTGAAGGTCGACAAAAAATACTAAGCAATCAATATTCCTAATGACTCGTGATCATTAAAATAGATAAAAGGTATATACTATATACTAGTTTTTGCACGTAGGTTCACTCGAGTAATCTTTTTTCTAATTGAATTACGATATTTATCACTTCAAATTAAAGTTAATCGAACTGTAAAAGTCGTATGAAACTCTGTAATTTACTTTTAGTGATTTCTGGGTTTCCCATAGGAGAGAATGACATATAAGTGACAAAATGGGTTCTCTATTTAAGTTAGACAATTTGGCTATTTATTTTGTACAAGAATATTGACGAATATGTTCATATTGATATCGAGACATAAGTTCTAAAAGTTGTAAACATTACCTTCATCTATGTTTGTCACTGAATAATATATTCAGTCCACCCTATTGTCATATTTCGGCCACAAATATTGGTCAGATATTAAAGACAAATAAAAACATAATAATACTATAAGGCGGCTATCGTATACTCTTTTATTTTTTTCAGAAGTTAAGGTGAGCAGTTTCTATAGCTTAGTAGCGCGAATTCCGAAGTTTCGAATTAGTATCCTAGTTCACACCAATGCTGTTAATACTATTTTATTTGAATATAAAAGCAAGGTCTAGAATATTACCCGGGAAGGATCACCCCCCCGGTGCGACCGGGGAGGGTCGTCGGGGGCGCCTCTTTACAGCGCGCGGTCGGAGCCGCCCCACCCGGGGGAGCTTCATCGAGGCTCCCCGAGGATGAGCTCCCCCTCGTGACAAAAGGGGGGCGACGGCGGGGTGAACCAGGTGGATGCACTGTCCTGGGCCACCCCAACGCCAGAGGAAGGTCGCCGCGAGGTTTTAGTGGGTAACCCTAGGATCGGATTGCAGTTTACTGTTTTGGGAGTCCCACACTACTCCCTGCCGTCCGAAAAAAAAAGGTCTAGAAAATTAATCCTGCATGTCGAGATGTGATTGTTGCCGCCTATATCTTGGATATCAATGGTGAGAAGTTACTGAAAAAGAACACTGAGTATATGGAGCTATCCTTAAGTAGTATCCTTTAGTATATAATATACAAGGTGTCTCTGTACGATTTAAATTCAAGCTTAAGGAAGTTACCTTTTATGTCGACGGGTTTATATCCTACTATTACATGTTACGTTATTTTAAACGCGTTAAACGCTTGCAAGTCTCATTAGAAGTTCCACTTCAATAATTATAATTTAATAATAGATTACTGACTTTTCTGGAGACTTAAAATATAACTTCATATTAATTTACATAAAATATCTACTAATTATTGATAGGTCAAACGCTCCAAAAGAATAATTTTACCATTTGTTTAATTTCCACGAATATCTGCTAAATTGATTAGAAGTTTATAGCGAACAGACAGACGACGAAGTTATTTTACAATAATTATTTCTATTGGTTTCTTTGATACTTATTTTTAGCTCACAATTAATTATATTATCCGCGTATATATTTTAAACTTACCACAAAAAAGGTATGATTAAAGTTTGTTTACAATGTAACTATTTATAGCTATTCAATATGTTGTTAAAAATATGTTTACAGCACAGTCGTTACTATTATTTTATGGAACAGGGGGGCAAACGAGAGCCAATTTAGACACGTCGATATTCTCATAGATCGTGGTATTACCCCGGTGGAGCCGGCCCATTCATTCAGCAAACTGCGTGGCACTAATACTGATAAGTTATAGGTATTGATTTTGATTTGGGTTGATCTTAACTTTGACTGTCAAGCATACTGACTCTTACGACCATTTATATACAAAATAGTACGAATCTACTGCTTTGCAAACATACTATTATAATATATTTAACATGGTTTGAAAAGAGCAGTTGACACACGAATTACTTGCCCGATTCTTCTCATGATAGCCTCTACCCTCGGCGTCGGCCCGCTCGTGGCGATTTTTTCTATTCGAACCTGTAGTTTACGTGATTATAGAGTTCAAACAAAACATTCCGCTTTATAATACTGGTCTATATTTAATTATTTTCGGAAGCTATTTGTGATATATATCTATGAATGAAAACTTTGTGCCCGGTATGGCAATGGGTTCGCCACCTGGTCCATTTGGGACGTAAGCATAACGGCGAGACGAGGCTTAAAAGCCGCTGCCTACGTAGACCTTCGGTAGAAAAGGCGTGTTGTTATGTTGTTTATATTTGAGGTATCACAAAAAACCGGCGGAATAAGGCATATTATTATATTTGCCACTGCCTACAACTTCGTGTATACAAGGCGTTAAGTTTTTATATTTTATTTTACACTCAAGCATGACCTCGGCATGTCAATCCTGCTTATATTACAAGTACTGACTTCACAGTGAAGTGATGCAAGACATATGTATAAGCTTATTACATTATTGAAATACTGGTTCATATTCATTTAACTTGATGATTAAATTCTTTCAATCATAATAAAAACAAGAGCCATTTTAGACTTTTGTATTCACTATAATTGTAAATAATATACTACCTTCCATGACCAAATAGAACGAATTCTGGAAGGTGATGTCAGGAGTCTTGAAAAACGACGAATGTGTATAAAAGTCAAAGAAGTGAATGAGGCTTGAAAGAATTGTAGCTTATGGAGCTCTGTTCTATCCGCCTAGCCCGCAAGTGATATGGCGTGAAGTTATGTATGTATGTGTGTACTTACTTAATTGAAAAAAAAAAGATGAAACTGTGTGTAACACGTCCAAGACATTATTTATTATGAAACAAAATCTAATTTCCAAAATATTGTGGCTTAAAACTTCAGACCTTTGGCCTTTGTAACTGTGTGACTTTTTAACTACTACTTAAAAATACGCACTTCAAGGAAATCAGCGAGCGTAAATATTATCAGTTAATCTTTATATTATAATTCGCTTATTATTAAAGATATGTAAGTATAAGATTTAATTAATAGTACTTAACCGCTTTGCCAATTACGATAAGATAAGATAAAGTAAAACTGTAAATATATACATACATACATAAAATCATGCCTGTACCCCGTAGGGGTAGGCAGAGACATTGGCTTTTCACAAGCTACGATCCTGACATACATCTTTCGCCTCATCCTTGATCCTCCCGGTCTTGGGTGCGTAGCATTTTGCCTTTTCTAAACAGGCCAATGGTCTGTTTAAATTGTGAACAACTTCATCATATAAAATGTTAATGATATGATTTCAATTTCTCACCAAAATGATAAACAGGTTTGGTTCTCTGAGAGGCAATCTTCTTAAAACGACTAGCCGCAGGCAACTCAGTTTTATTTAAATGAGTTATTTAATTTAAAATAGACCTTAATGCGACCCAATTTTGGGAACCACAGGCATCCATGATACGTCTTTCACGTAATTGGCTGACATTATATTTAAAATATCAAATTTTATCATTGTAATTCTTGGCAATAGGTTCGCCACCTATTCCATTCGGGACCTAAAAACATAACGGCGAGACGAGGCTTAACAGCCACTGCCTTCGGGTAACAAAGGCGTGAAGTTATGTTAGAAAATGTTATAATTCTTCTGTATGGAAGTTACGCCAATAACTAAAAGGATAAGTGGAAATCGGCTTACGTGGTATGGGCATGCAATGAGGAGGGATAATACACGCGTGGCGAGAAGAATAATAAACCAGAATGTGGAAGGCAATTAGAGAAGAAGAAGACCTAAGTAAATATGGATGGATTGTGTGAAAGACGACACGATTAAGAAGGGTGTTATTGTGGAAGACGTGCATGATAGGGAAGTGTGGAAAAGACAAACCTGTTGTGCCGAACCCAAGTAATGGGAACAAGGCAGGAAGATAACTTCGTCTGCGTGGAATTAAAAAGAAGGTACAAACTTGCAAAATAAAACTAGCCTAAGTAACTATATATTAAATTAACTATCTGCCAATGAAAATAAAATTTGTGTAGCTATTTTTAGACTAGCAGGAACAGGCAGACATAAAAATATTTTATTTTTGTGTAATAGCCTTGCGTGTATTATATGCATTTGCACGATTTTTTTACTGTAAAATGTATTTTATTAGTCACTTAATTCTAAATATATGAAAAAATAAACTAAAGAATAATCTCCTCAGAAACATGTGATTAGTTAAAGAAAAGATTTTTTTTTTACAGTCGTACACAAAGAAAGTTACTCCATAGGAGTCAGATAATACTTTTTTTTTTTATAAATAACCTAACGGTTTGTAATGTTTTTTTTAAGGGTTTTAATGACCTGGTAACTAAGACCTTTAAGTCAGTTTGTAATGTTAGAAAAATGTCATAGATAGTGTATCAAGTTTTTATTTACCCAACGTCCCATGTATGACAAAAACTAAATGTACAGTATCAAGATTACACATACATAACTACACGCCTTTGTTACCCGAAGGTGTAGGCAGCGGCTGATAAGCCTCGTCTCGACGTTATGTTCACGTCCCAAATGGAATAGGTGGCGAACCTATTGTTATATCGGGCACAAAGTTTTCAATCATCGATATTTATCGCACTTAACTTCCGATAACAATTTCTAAAAGTCATTGGTGTGACCAAATGTCAGGATTCGAACCCGGATCAGAAGCCGTATGCTCGACCACTGGACCACCGAGACTAAATATCAAGTATATCCGTATCAAGATTAATACATCTTAAATTGAGGTAAAAAAATGGTTATGTATGACAAAGTACAACCATTTATTATGCGTTGTAGACATGTCATAATGACATGTTGTTAGTTGTAAGGTTGTATGTCAAACAAGCGTTAATGTTTTTTTCCCGTAACTACTCAAGATTAATGATTTTTAGTTAAGATGGAGACAGCCGTTTAACCGTTAAGTAAAATTGTTGAAGTGAGCAGATATTAAGATTGAATTATAATTATGTTCGGAGCCATAAAAATCGAAACAGGTTTATGAAAAGAGTTATGAAAGCCGAAGAAGAGAGTGAGGCGTCTAAGAATCGTGCCTTATGACACTCTGTTCTCTCTGCGTACCCCGCTTGGGACTTGGCATAAAGTAGGGTTTTGTTTTATTTTAATACGAATTTTTAATACACATTGAAGAATTACTATTTTTACTATTACTTAATACTATTTTAATTTTACTATTATTAATTTTTATTTTTCTAAATTAGTAACATTTCGATAGCTTTTGATCGATGACTCTAGATATTTTTGCATGTTTTTATATTAAGCAGAAAAAATAGTGTGCAAAAAATAGTCTCGGTGGCGCAGTGGCTAGCACCCCGCTTCTGATTCAAGAAGTAGTTAGTGGGTTAAAATCCTGGCACACACAAATGACTTTTCGAAATTTTCGGAAGTTACGTGTGATAAATATCGATGACTGACAACTTTGTGCCCGGTATGGCAATAGGTTCGCCTACAACTCCATTTGGGACGTAAACATAACGGCGAGACGAGGCTTAACAGCCGCTGCCTACACCTTCGCGTAGAAAAAGGCGTGAAGTTATGTTATGTTACAACATTATGTTACAACAGTGGTAGAGCCAAGCAGTTTACTGCATAAATGGGCCGGCTCGACCGGTGAAATACCACGACCTCTCAGAAGACCGACGTAAAGTGGCCCATGCCACGTTTCGTTCGGTGAGAGAGGTACCCGGTGGCCCACCCCCTTCCCCATCCTTTCTTATCCCCTTCCCTTAAAGGTCGGCAACGCAACAGTAACACTATATGTGCTGCTGGTGTCCATGGGCGGCGTTAGTTGCTAACCATCAGGTGACACGCCTGCTCGTTTGCCCTCTTATCCCATAAAAAAAAAGTTATATTATGTAATAGTTTGTATATAAATTATACATTAAATATTATTTAATTTTAACGTATAAACACAGAAGGTAAAATCATTAGTAGGTAGTAGAAAATTTCAAAAAAATAACGTGAACTCTCCATAGCGACATTTATAAGGCTGCATATTTCGTTATCGAATGATCGTTATAAGTTTTTTTAATGTATAATAAACTAAAGTAATTAAAATTCATATTAATCCGTACCTTTTATAGTAATAAAAAATATGAATGTAACAAAACAATACAAAAAATATTTCAACTAGCTTATTTTATTTCTTTTATTTTTTATATTGTGTGAGAAAAACCAAGATTCAAAATAAATTATACCTTCACACGTTAAATATTTTTAAAAGAGTGCTGGCACAATTCTTGTGTGTGATTTATATTTTGGACACATTTTTTTCAAAACATTGCGGTCAAACTATTAGATGATATCTAAAAAATCGTCAAATCGAATCATAATTGTCGCTACCTACACCATAAAATAGTAAAAAACGCAAAATTGAAAAATAAATAAAATCATTTTTTTATGGGAGGGCAAACGAGCAGGCGGGTCACCTGGTGGTAAGCAATCAACGCCGCCCATGGACACCAGCAACACATATAATGTTACTGTTGCGTTGCCGACCTTTAAGGGATAGGGGATAGGAAAGGATGGGGGAAAGGGTGTGGGCCTCCGGGTACCTCTCTCACCGAACGAAACGCGGCATGAGCCACTTTACGTCGGTCTTCTGAGAGGTCGTGGTATTTCACCGGTCGAGCCGGCCCATTCATACAGTGAACTGCATGGCTCTACCACTGGTAGATTTCCGAAAAGATTGGTGGCATGAATGGAAATGGAGGTGGTTTTAAATAAATGCTTTATTTAAATTCTGAAGGCCACTTAACCTGTTATGTTGATAGAAAAAACAAAAAGTCAAGAATTATTTAAATAAACAGTGTTTTGGTTGTATTTTGATAATTTCAATATAATGATAAAATAATAAGGAAAATGTTAGTTTTATTTTAAGAAAATAAATAAGAAATAATAAAAAGTAAAATAAAGAAAAATTTTTTGGTTAGTATTAGCTCTTTCAAAAGATTTTATATAAATATATTTAACAAATAAATACAAAAATACTTCCTAATCCAACAATATTGGTATATAAAGTAAATATATTTCTTTAATTTATCTGCAATCTTGTATTTGTAACAACACAATTTATAACATAATTTCATTAAATACGTGTATCAAAAATCTACCTATCAACAGCAGATATAAAAGCAGATTCTTCGCATCGTATTCATACTTGAGAAAAGAGTAACGTTATCTCCGTTTAGTCAAACAAACGGTTATCGGTTCTGCAACACCTGTCATCCAACGCGAACCCTTACCACGTGTTCCGTAGATGCACGAACGTGGGACGAAGTTGAACGAACGTATCCGCAAATAGTTTTGAACTTCTGCGAGCATTGTACTTCGTAACCACCTTTACCCTTATTTCTTATTTCACTATTTAATATAACCAATTTTCCTCAGAACATAACTGATTATTTCACTCATAAATTTCATTGTAAATAACAATAACAAAAAAATATATATTTTAAGAAATAAATATAAAAATTTTGCGATAACTATTTATCTTATAATTAGTAGAGATAATTATTTTGTTTATAAATGATTTCGTTATTATTTGTACCGTACCTGTTCCCCACCAATATCGCTTCCAGCCGTCCGATACCGCGCGAAACATGACCGTTACGTGCGACGCCAACTACGCGTGGCGGCCAACTGACTTGTATGTGAATACTGAATACTGGCTGGCTGACACACCAACAAAACTCGAAATTCAAATTTATGACTAACTAGCTGTGCCCGCGACTTCGTACGCGTGGAATTTGTGATCAGATAGCTATATTTTTACATAGACAGTTGAGAAGTAATTACCTCTAAAATGAAATTGTAACTGGTAGGATAAGTACAGATTGCGGTAGCAATGGTTGTTGCCCGCATTGTTTATTTTCATTTTAACAGGAATTTTTGTAGTATAGCTGTAGCCCGCGACGTCATCTGCCTGAACGCTATACAGCACCAAAAATACCTACGATTATACCTTTTAAAATAACATTTATTTACCCGTTACTTCTTTACATTTCATAAATACAGAAAGTACAGTAACAGAGGGAGACTGTCTTTTGTAAAATTGTTGAACTTCAAAAGTGCTGATTTTCAGTCTGCTTTGAATAAATGACTTTATGGTGATTCTGCTGAATTAAGTAATAAGTTGCGACTGAAGCAAATGTAGAAAATAATGAATAAGAAAATATAAATATAGAAAAGGATAAAAATATATACTTATAAAACTTCTCTATAAACAACATTGCTGGTTTGGCTCTCCGCAGCCAAAATGTAAAGAGAGTCAGGACTGGTGACGCGGGAGCAAGCGACGTACAGCTGCCCGTGTGAGAAGCAGCTCGTCCTGAGGTCGACACCCGCTGCTCTCAGTGTCTGCCCCTGCGACTTATTGATGGTCATCGCGAAGCAAACACTCACGGGGAACTGTACGCGCTTGAACTGGAACGGGAAGTTATGAGGTATGAGGGGAATGCGTGGTACAAATACTGCCTCGCCTACGCCACAACCCGTAAGAATTTCCGCCTCAATGCTGTGTCTGTGGAGCGAGATGACTTTAAGGCGGGTCCCGTTACACAACTTCGGAGGAGATAGGTTCCGAAGAAGCATAATCGGGACACCGACTTTCAGCTTGATAGTATGCGCTGGAAGTCCACTTGCTGACAGAGAGTTCAGAAATTCCACGGGATAATGTGTGGCATCATCTTGCTCGATGACAGTGTTTATAGAGGTGTAAACCACTTCATTCCCCTCAATTTTCGAGAGAATGCATTCGTTGATTGCTTCAGCCTGACCATTTTTGGGCGTCAAAATTGCCCGCTCACATACCCAAGAATTCTGCTGGTGCGGTATATGACTGATGTCCCCGTACACACAGCGAATGAGTTCTTCTAAGCTGGATACGACTCTACCGAGAGACTCTGGAAGCACCACCTGCCCACCTCTCTCCTCTGGTAGAGTGCCTTCGCCAAGACTTAGAAGAACATCGGAGAATTCTTGAGCACGTGCATTGCCGCCGAGCCGAGCTCTCATATTAATGGTCAAGCGCAGCGTACGAACTCGTGACCACAGCGAAGATCGTTTCAACGAAGCATTCACCTCGTCAGCCCTCGATCCCCGCGTCACCACGGGAAGCGTTTGTCGGAAATCGCCACTGAATAGAACTGTGACACCACCCATCAAGTGTTCGTTCCTGCGGATGTCCTGCAGGGTTCTGTCCACGGCCTCAACTGCTTTTCTATTGGCCATCGTACACTCATCCCATACGATCAGAGAGCAATCCTTCAGCACGTGTCCCTTATCACTATTGCGTGACACACCACAAACAGGCGTTTCGGTGCTCTCTAAATCGATGGGAATTTTAAACATGGCATGTGCTGTCTTGCCACCCGGAAGCAGTGTGGCAGCGATTCCCGACGACGCTACAGCAATGGCAATTTTGCCTTGCCTCCTGACCTCTGCAAGTATGCCAGTGGTAACAAATGTTTTTCCTGTTCCACCAGGAGCATCCAAGAAAAACATTTTACCCTGGTTTTGCCCAACGCTTTTAAGAACAGTGTCATAAATTTGTTTTTGCTCTGAAGAGAACAAAGCGACATGGTGATTTCGTATGGTGGTCATTTCGCTCGGATCGTAAATTGTCTCAGCGTTATACTCTCGATTTCCACGGTCTTGATGCGGTGATGATTGGAGAGCTGGTAACCCATATTCGACCAATGGATTGCCGCCGATGGAAATGACCACGTCTTGAAGTGAACTAAGACAGGTGTTCAGCACGCGTTCATCAGTTACTTCGACTTCGTCTCCAGTAGCACGCCTCAAAGCTCGTAGAAAATCTTCAGATAGATGATGTCGATATTTTTCCCACAAAGCTACCGGGTTCGTGACTCCACAAAACACCAAGATGACGGCAAACAGATGACGCATACAGCTGGGGCTGTTACTGACGCTCGCCTCCGCGAGGGTGTCATCCCAGTTTTGGTCACCGTCGAGAAGGTGACGTGCTACACAGGCTGCGCGGTAAGTGGGATACTCCACGCCATCAAATGTTCTCAGAAAGGCAAAAGACGTTGGGCCTCGGATCGTGTGAAGTAATAACCGCAGAAAATAGCATTCGCCATTATTCGGGTGCACGGTATAAACTCTACCCAATACGGTGTCCTTGAAAATTCCCGGAAAACCTTCGACAGCACCTCCTCTTCGACGTCGGTTAAATATTCCCCTTTGCTTGTCGTACGTGTAATATGAAGGCACCTCGTCATACGTAAGGAACCTCGCAAACTGGTCGATTTCGCAGAGCCTGAAAAATGCCAAGAGAGTTGTTTGGCGCGGATTTTCTAAGCGCTCAGCAACGTTGTTGGGATCAAAATATATGCGCTGACCGTTTTCTAGGTGGACGTCTAAATGCATGACGGCAGGATGCCTGTCATATATAGAGAACGCCAGTATCCGCCAAACTGCTTCAGACGTGCTGATGTAGCGACCGGACTGATACTTGGTCACCTCGTCTCTGTCAGTGTTCTGTAAAGCAAACGTCGCCTGATCGCTACCTTTGTTCACGTATTTGCAGATATATTTGATCGACCCGACGCTGGTGCACGACTCGACGTTGATGTGCGTCTGGAAGGTCCTGGACAGTACTGGTGAGTAAGGAACAATCCATCGGTTATCGACCGGTCGCGCCTGGCCACGCACGCTCAGCTCAGTGGAATGCCCGCCCTCTGCTGGTGATCGGCGCCGGTATGAGGGATATCCATCCTCACCAGTAATGGTTTCGTTGGTAAAATTTTTTGGGAATCTTTTTGTACAACGTCCGTCTTTCATACAAGGGGAACTTGGATTTAACGTGCCACAGGGGCCATGCACCATGTGACTTTTAACAATTTGATGCAGAACAGGATCAACGTCAGGGTCCGGAAGCTCTGCACTTATGACTTGATCAATCTGGATAGGCCTGATCTTTTCTTCCAACCACAAAAGCAGATGCGCGTGTGGCAAGCCGCGTTTTTGCCATTCCACGGAGTACATATGACATCGGACTGTACCAAACACTTTTGCCTTTGTTAGAAGATCCATAAGGCATTTCAACTTCAGGTGGAATACGCGAGAGATCAAGTCGTGCCTGTCGTACGAAACCTGTCCTGCAAGGAGTTGAGCTGTTATTTCAGGCCACTTTGGGTTGGTAGTGATAGTAATAAAGAGGTCCGGGCGACCAAACTTTCGCACATAGCAAAATGCATCTTGGGTCCTCTCGTGCATGTACCGCGGACCTCCTGTGAAGGTGGAGGGGAGAATGACCATCCTTCCTACATCTTGAGCATTGGCATCATTCTGCATGGCATCTCTGAGATGGACGTAGTTCTCAGCTCTCAGCTTTCTTTGATTGGACCTTATAAATACCAAACGCTCTGTCTCAATTTTGGCATACATGTCCACCAGAAACTGACTAAAGAGTGTACGATGATGGTGGAGATAAGAGCCATTGTTCACCCTCAGCTGGATCAAGAAGCTGTAGAACTGCATGGCGGACGTTTTTTTGTTATAATTTGGGGAGCCTGTCTGGGGGTCTACATTATAGTGGGCGAAATGGTAGCCATCCTCTCCGCGACAAAACATGAGCGGATATTGAAGAGAATCGTACGCGCGGTGAGTTTCGCTGATCCTTTGAAGCCGGTCATCGTGCGTGCGTAAGACGATATCTCTTTTATCACACTCCTGATCGACTAAGAGAACGGCGACCTCATTCGTCGTTGGCGCATTATATCGTCCCGGATGGGCTGCAATCGGCTTTCTATCTGCACTGATGACAAACTTAAAGCGGTTGCGCTCGTTCTCAGGCACCGACGCCAGAGCGGCTTTGAAGTTGCCAATGTGCGGATTAACGTTATGCAACATACTTTGCAATCCTCTGACCAGAACAGGGTCCAAATTGGGGATGTGTCTACTTCGTAGGTTTGCTTGTTCTTCAAAATCACTTACAAAATAAATTTGCAAAAATTTTGGAATGTCTGTAGGTAGCAGCGAACCGATTTGATGGTAAACTTGCCCCTGGACCTTGAATGTCGGCATGAAACCTGCTTCAACGATTTGATTTGCACCAAACGAAGTCATCTGGAAGGCGCTGTTATAAGCTCGGATGTTTTTCAAAAAATGGCTGGACTTCGGATGTTCGCCATTTAGTAAGATTCTTAACAGATCTGGTGGGTCTTGCATAGACTCCAAGCGTACCTTACCAGATGCACAACACATCCCATTGGGCTCTCCTTTCCATTTGCGGGCTTGACAGTGGGCACACACTTCTTCTAAGACACCAATATCTCCGTGTGCGGCGTAGTTAATCGCAACATTGTACATAAATCCACTTCCCTCTTTATTTAGCCACGATTGCTCTTCGATATCGTAAACCATGGATTCATCGTCAGATGTTGAAAGTTGATTCATGCTACGCCGCAGACGATCTAGTTCTAGTTGTGCCGCACGCTGTTCACCCGACCAAGATCCTCGAAACTCTTGAATTCTATCCCGTTCTAGCGATAGATGAGCAGACGTATCGCCACACACGTCGTGGTACCGCTGCCGAGCAGCTGCACGACGTTCTTCACGCTGCTCATCGTTCTCTAACGACCGTGAAAGGGCATGCTGAGAACGATCTCTTTTTAACCGGGTCATCCGCTCTTCATGATCTTCGATCGACCGAGAAAGAGAAGTGCGACTCCGCTGCGAATTCAACCTCGTCTCTCGCTGCGTGTATGTCTCTGATGCGCGAGACTCGGCGTGGCGCTCCCGGTCGCTTTCCAGTCGCGCTTCTCGCGCTTCGACACTCTCATAAAATCGAGCGGCATCTGAGCGAGAGCGCTGGGAACTCAACCTCGTCTCTTGCTGCGTGTACGTCTCTGACGCGCGAGACTCAGCGTGGCGCTCCCGGTCGCTTTCCAGTCGAGCTTCTCGCGCTTCGACACTCTCACAAAATCGAGCTGCATCTGTGCGAGAGCGCTGGGAACTCAACCTCGTCTCTTGCTGCGTGTACGTCTCTGACGCGCGAGACTCAGCGTGGCGCTCCCGGTCGCTTTCCAGTCGAGCTTTTCGCGCTTCGACACTCTCACAAAATCGAGCTGCATCTGTGCGAGAGCGCTGGGAACTCAACCTCGTCTCTAGCTGCGTGTACGTCTCTGACGCGCGAGACTCAGCGTGGCGCTCCCGGTCGCTTTCCAGTCGAGCTTCTCGCGCTTCGACACTCTCACAAAATCGAGCTGCATCTGTGCGAGAGCGCTGGGAACTCAACCTCGTCTCTAGCTGCGTGTACGTCTCTGACGCGCGAGACTCAGCGTGACGCTCCCGGTCGCTTTCCAATCGAGCTTCTCGAATTTCAGCACTCTCGCACGATCGAGCGGCATAAGTGCGGCTGCGCTGCAAACTCAGTCTTGTCTCTTGTTGCGTGTATGTCTCTGACGCGCGAGACTCAGCATGGCGCTTCCGATCATTTAATAGCCGCATTTCGTATGCTTCTATACTTTCCAGAGACCGCAACGATGCATTTTGAGTGCGCATAGTATCTAATCGGGACTGGCGCGACGTACTACTTTCTCCATCTCGAATTTCCGCATTGTGTTCTCGAAGAGTAGCTATCCTTGCCTCACGCTCAATGGTGGTTTCAAGAGATCGAGCTAACCTTTTCCTTCGACTAACGTTTGAGGATTGGGATAGATTAGACCGTTTTCTAGGCATTTTGATTATTTTAAGTTTGAAAAATAACAGAAAATAATTTACACGCTGAGAATTTACACACAGATAATGATAGCTAAGCAGTAAGCAGTAGTCCGATTCCGAATGAAGTTTATTTAAGTAAATATTTTTTTTTTTAATTATATTTCAGGAAAGTATTTTCAGTTTTCACGTTAAATTCGACTAAGCACACGATAACTTATAGCAACGCAGGTAACCCCAGTTTCTATGAGTTGTCGCGGCGACATCCGTACTCATAACATCACTTTTGGTGAACGAAATTATAGCGCGATCTAATTCGACGCCAACGCCATCTAGTTAGCGAATAGGAAACATTTTTTTTTAATGGTGTAAAATTATAAAATTACGAAGCAATCATTACACCAATAAATACCGAACAAAAATATTAACAGTTTTTAGCATATACAAATACATTTTTTTAATTGTCTTGCTCATCTCTGAAAAGAATTAACGATACAATTTTAAAGAAGAAAATGCACAACTCCATCTATGACTCTTAAAAACATCTATTGACCGCAAGCGCATGATGAAATTTCAATTATTTATATTCAAAAAGTGTTTAAACATGTAATTCGACTTGATGTTTTTAAAATCTCAAAGATTTATTTATATCTAAAACCAAAAAGTGCTTACACGTGTAATTCAACTTAATGTTTTCTGTTTTGTAAATCTCATAGATGGCACTGTTTTAAAATTGTCTGTTATGTTTAACGGCATAAGTTAATTAAAATGTGAAGCTAACTTATATTATATTATTATTATTATTATATGTATAGATTAAAGCATGGTTATTAACATAATAACACCATAACAACATACAAATATGCGTCGTTAGATTACACGTTGCTACAGAATACATTGAAGAAATAAAGGTTCACTGCTCGTGCCTCGTAGGTGATAGCGTGATAATATGTAGCCTATATGTTGACCCGACTTCTTAATAATTTTCGTGCCAAATTTGAAGTAAATCCATGCAGTACTTTTTGAGTTTATCCCGGACATACATACAGACAAACAGACAAACAGACAAACAGACAAAAATTCTAAAAAGTATATTTTTGGCTTCGGTATCGATTGCAGATCACACACCAAGTATTCTTTTTAAAAAATATTCAATGTACAGTTTTGACTTTTCTACAATTTTATTATATGTATAGATTAATAGTGAAGTTCGAAATTCAAAATCAATTCAATACTACATGAGTCATTAGGGGGTTATTATATGTTTAGCAACAAAAAAAATACATTTTTAGGTCTATTGCTATGAAGGAGAGCCATTTTTGTGAGTAACCGACAAAGGGCTCTCTGTCGTACCCTGATTCAATTAATCTGTAATTAGAGTCGAGAGTGCTCTTAATGTTGAGTAGAGACGAGAGGATTTGACATCGTGGCTGTCACTAAAATAAATGGAAGGCTGACAGCATGATGGGTTCCACCGTCCATATAACTGAATTGAGGTCAAATGTGTCAATGTACCTCGCAGGTTTAATATACATAATTCGAACATTATTTTCACGGTCATGTAATTGAATAATTGAACATTTGTATAGTAATTATTTTATTAAATTTCTGTAAATTCAATTAAAGAAAAAAAACCTTATCTTTGTATAGACGGTTTGACAAACAAACAATCAGTTAGTAAAAATAAACAATCAGTTAGTTAAAATTCCAAATTCAAGGAACTTTATTACTATTTATTTTTACTATTTATTGGTCTTAGGAAATAAATTTAAATATAGTTTAATAAAGACTTAATAAATAACATATTATTTATTAAGTCTTAGGAAATAAATTATATATTTATTAAGTTTTGTGTAAAATTGAATTAATAAATAAACAGTAGGATGTAACAGAATAAGGAAAAAACAACTTTTTTTTCCGTCCTTATTTCCCTACTAGCTGACCCGGCTAACTTTGTTCCGCATCAAAAGTAATTTTTACAGCCTTTATTTAGCACAATTAAAGCGCTAAATCTAAAAAAATATCACTTCTTCGGTATTACATAATACATGAATTATACATAAAAACCACCCCGCTGATACCCTCTATCTATTAAAGAAAATCGCATCAAAATCCGTTGCGTAGTTTTAAAGAACTAAGCATATAACGGGACAGATATCGGAAAACGACTTTGTTTTATGCTATGTAATTTAAAATTCCAAATGGAAACGGTGGCGTAACAAAGGAGTTATACGCGATTTATTTTTGCATTTTATTATTGTTTTCCCAGATTCATTAATATAATATCCCCACCCCGTTGACACACTCTATCTATAAGAAAACGCATTAAAATCCAGTGCGTAGTTTTAAAGATCTTAGCATATAAGGCGACAGACAGCGGAAAGCGACTTTATAGATTAAAACAACTTTTAAGATTATATAGCGTTTATTTGTTACTTATTTTTATTTATTTCCCGACGTTTCGAACTCTGGGAAATAAATAAGTAATAAATAAACGCGATATAATCCTAAAAATTGTTTTAATCTATGACTGAGATTCACGAAAGTCTGAGAATTAAAAGCGACTTTATTTTATACTAGCTGTGCCCGCGACTTCGTACGCGTGGAATTTGTGATCAGATAGCTATATTTTTACATAGACAGTTGAGAAGTAATTACCTCTAAAATGAAATTGTAACTGGTAGGATAAGTACAGATTGCGGTAGCAATGGTTGTTGCCCGCATTGTTTATTTTCATTTTAACAGGAATTTTTGTAGTATAGCTGTAGCCCGCGACGTCATCTGCCTGAACGCTATACAGCACCAAAAATACCTACGATTATACCTTTTAAAATAACATTTATTTACCCGTTACTTCTTTACATTTCATAAATACAGAAAGTACAGTAACAGAGGGAGACTGTCTTTTGTAAAATTGTTGAACTTCAAAAGTGCTGATTTTCAGTCTGCTTTGAATAAATGACTTTATGGTGATTCTGCTGAATTAAGTAATAAGTTGCGACTGAAGCAAATGTAGAAAATAATGAATAAGAAAATATAAATATAGAAAAGGATAAAAATATATACTTATAAAACTTCTCTATAAACAACATTGCTGGTTTGGCTCTCCGCAGCCAAAATGTAAAGAGAGTCAGGACTGGTGACGCGGGAGCAAGCGACGTACAGCTGCCCGTGTGAGAAGCAGCTCGTCCTGAGGTCGACACCCGCTGCTCTCAGTGTCTGCCCCTGCGACTTATTGATGGTCATCGCGAAGCAAACACTCACGGGGAACTGTACGCGCTTGAACTGGAACGGGAAGTTATGAGGTATGAGGGGAATGCGTGGTACAAATACTGCCTCGCCTACGCCACAACCCGTAAGAATTTCCGCCTCAATGCTGTGTCTGTGGAGCGAGATGACTTTAAGGCGGGTCCCGTTACACAACTTCGGAGGAGATAGGTTCCGAAGAAGCATAATCGGGACACCGACTTTCAGCTTGATAGTATGCGCTGGAAGTCCACTTGCTGACAGAGAGTTCAGAAATTCCACGGGATAATGTGTGGCATCATCTTGCTCGATGACAGTGTTTATAGAGGTGTAAACCACTTCATTCCCCTCAATTTTCGAGAGAATGCATTCGTTGATTGCTTCAGCCTGACCATTTTTGGGCGTCAAAATTGCCCGCTCACATACCCAAGAATTCTGCTGGTGCGGTATATGACTGATGTCCCCGTACACACAGCGAATGAGTTCTTCTAAGCTGGATACGACTCTACCGAGAGACTCTGGAAGCACCACCTGCCCACCTCTCTCCTCTGGTAGAGTGCCTTCGCCAAGACTTAGAAGAACATCGGAGAATTCTTGAGCACGTGCATTGCCGCCGAGCCGAGCTCTCATATTAATGGTCAAGCGCAGCGTACGAACTCGTGACCACAGCGAAGATCGTTTCAACGAAGCATTCACCTCGTCAGCCCTCGATCCCCGCGTCACCACGGGAAGCGTTTGTCGGAAATCGCCACTGAATAGAACTGTGACACCACCCATCAAGTGTTCGTTCCTGCGGATGTCCTGCAGGGTTCTGTCCACGGCC
The DNA here is from genome assembly GCA_905147225.2 of Euproctis similis. Lineage (NCBI taxonomy): Eukaryota > Metazoa > Arthropoda > Insecta > Lepidoptera > Erebidae > Euproctis > Euproctis similis. The sequence continues at coordinate 14,515,678 of LR990114.1, read as the reverse complement.
TCAACTGCTTTTCTATTGGCCATCGTACACTCATCCCATACGATCAGAGAGCAATCCTTCAGCACGTGTCCCTTATCACTATTGCGTGACACACCACAAACAGGCGTTTCGGTGCTCTCTAAATCGATGGGAATTTTAAACATGGCATGTGCTGTCTTGCCACCCGGAAGCAGTGTGGCAGCGATTCCCGACGACGCTACAGCAATGGCAATTTTGCCTTGCCTCCTGACCTCTGCAAGTATGCCAGTGGTAACAAATGTTTTTCCTGTTCCACCAGGAGCATCCAAGAAAAACATTTTACCCTGGTTTTGCCCAACGCTTTTAAGAACAGTGTCATAAATTTGTTTTTGCTCTGAAGAGAACAAAGCGACATGGTGATTTCGTATGGTGGTCATTTCGCTCGGATCGTAAATTGTCTCAGCGTTATACTCTCGATTTCCACGGTCTTGATGCGGTGATGATTGGAGAGCTGGTAACCCATATTCGACCAATGGATTGCCGCCGATGGAAATGACCACGTCTTGAAGTGAACTAAGACAGGTGTTCAGCACGCGTTCATCAGTTACTTCGACTTCGTCTCCAGTAGCACGCCTCAAAGCTCGTAGAAAATCTTCAGATAGATGATGTCGATATTTTTCCCACAAAGCTACCGGGTTCGTGACTCCACAAAACACCAAGATGACGGCAAACAGATGACGCATACAGCTGGGGCTGTTACTGACGCTCGCCTCCGCGAGGGTGTCATCCCAGTTTTGGTCACCGTCGAGAAGGTGACGTGCTACACAGGCTGCGCGGTAAGTGGGATACTCCACGCCATCAAATGTTCTCAGAAAGGCAAAAGACGTTGGGCCTCGGATCGTGTGAAGTAATAACCGCAGAAAATAGCATTCGCCATTATTCGGGTGCACGGTATAAACTCTACCCAATACGGTGTCCTTGAAAATTCCCGGAAAACCTTCGACAGCACCTCCTCTTCGACGTCGGTTAAATATTCCCCTTTGCTTGTCGTACGTGTAATATGAAGGCACCTCGTCATACGTAAGGAACCTCGCAAACTGGTCGATTTCGCAGAGCCTGAAAAATGCCAAGAGAGTTGTTTGGCGCGGATTTTCTAAGCGCTCAGCAACGTTGTTGGGATCAAAATATATGCGCTGACCGTTTTCTAGGTGGACGTCTAAATGCATGACGGCAGGATGCCTGTCATATATAGAGAACGCCAGTATCCGCCAAACTGCTTCAGACGTGCTGATGTAGCGACCGGACTGATACTTGGTCACCTCGTCTCTGTCAGTGTTCTGTAAAGCAAACGTCGCCTGATCGCTACCTTTGTTCACGTATTTGCAGATATATTTGATCGACCCGACGCTGGTGCACGACTCAACGATTCGACGCCAACGCCATCTAGTTAGCGAATAGGAAACATTTTTTTTTAATGGTGTAAAATTATAAAATTACGAAGCAATCATTACACCAATAAATACCGAACAAAAATATTAACAGTTTTTAGCATATACAAATACATTTTTTTAATTGTCTTGCTCATCTCTGAAAAGAATTAACGATACAATTTTAAAGAAGAAAATGCACAACTCCATCTATGACTCTTAAAAACATCTATTGACCGCAAGCGCATGATGAAATTTCAATTATTTATATTCAAAAAGTGTTTAAACATGTAATTCGACTTGATGTTTTTAAAATCTCAAAGATTTATTTATATCTAAAACCAAAAAGTGCTTACACGTGTAATTCAACTTAATGTTTCAAATCAAATCTCATAGATGGCACTGTTTTAAAATTGTCTGTTATGTTTAACGGCATAAGTTAATTAAAATGTGAAGCTAACTTATATTATATTATTATTATTATTATATGTATAGATTAAAGCATGGTTATTAACATAATAACACCATAACAACATACAAATATGCGTCGTTAGATTACACGTTGCTACAGAATACATTGAAGAAATAAAGGTTCACTGCTCGTTCCTCGTAGGTGATAGCGTGATAATATGTAGCCTATATGTTGACCCGACTTCTTAATAATTTTCGTGCCAAATTTGAAGTAAATCCATGCAGTACTTTTTGAGTTTATCCCGGACATACATACAGACAAACAGACAAACAGACAAACAGACAAACAGACAAAAATTCTAAAAAGTATATTTTTGGCTTCGGTATCGATTGCAGATCACACACCAAGTATTCTTTTTAAAAAATATTCAATGTACAGTTTTGACTTTTCTACAATTTTATTATATGTATAGATGATCTAACTAAACTTCGGAACCAAATGATTGAATTCTTCTCGGCTTTGTTCCACTAAAATCTGGTACTGGCCAATAAAATAACTAGTTTTACCTTATTTTGAGTTAAATTTAAACATAAGATGATAAAAAAGCGCGAGAATAACATAACATAACATAACGTGTCGTAATAACTGTTATCAATCTTTACTTAGTGAGATAAATTATGATTTTTCATACCTACTTGTACTTTTTTGTGCAACCAAGAATTTGTCAAAAATTTTTCATAGTTGTAGAGTCACAAAGTTCGCTGCATTAATAGGCCTACTAGGCTACTCTACCGTTGAAATGCCATGTTCTCTCAGAATATCGACGTGAAGTGGCTAATGCCGCGTTATTTTCGATGTCAGAAGTATCTGGAGGTGCATACCTATCCTTATCCCATCATCGCTATCCCATAAAAAAGAATATTGCTTTATTATGTTATGTTTTTTTCGAAAGTTATGACTATGTCTTTCTCGATTTATCGATGAGGTTTGGCAATAGGTTCGCCACCTATTCCGTAACATTAACGTAACGTTTTTCCGAGTGGTGGCTTTAATATCCGCTCCTGAATGTAAGAAACTTTACAGTGGTAGAGCCAAGCAGTTCGCTGCATGAATGGGCCGGCTCGACCGGTGAAATACCACGACCACTCAGAAGATCCACTTAGAGTGACTCATGTCGCGTTTCGTTCGGTGAGAGAGGTACCCGGAGGCCCACCCCCCTTCCCCATCCTTTCCTATCCTCCCTTATAGGTCGGCAACGCAACGGTAACACTATATGTGTTGCTGGTGTCCATGGGCTGCGCTGGTCGCTTACCATAAGGTAACACGCTTGCTCGTTTTCCTGCCTATTCTATAAAAAAAGGAAAAGGCATAGAGTTCCGTTTACGTTTCTGTTTATTATCAACTGGTTGAGCCGGCGAATTTTGTTCCGCATCAAAAGTAATAAATGGGTACATTTTGGATGCATCACTTTTCTGTAGAGCGGTGAGAAGTTTCTAACCATCAGGTGACCCACTTGCTCGTTTGTCCTTCCTATCACTTAAGAAAATCAGTTTATCTATATAGATAAAAAAAAGGTTCTAAAGGCTTCTAAAGGTAGCGGGTTCGAATCCTGGCTCACACCAATGACTATTCGAAGTTGTTTTCGGAAGTTAAGTGTAGTAAATATCAATGACTGAAAACTTTGTGCCCGGTATGGCAATAGCTTTGCCACCTATTGCATTAGGAACGTAAACAAAACGGCGAGACGAGGCTTAAAAGCCACTGCCTACACCTTTGGGTAGAAAAGGCTTGTAGCTAGGTTATGTTATGTATGTTATTATTAGGCGTCGAAATACAATGATCTATGTACGTACTATTTTCTGTTGTGCCGGAGGCAAAGTAAAATTTCCACAATAGCTGCCACCAGCAGATACTTTATGCTCTTTAGTTTCTGGAATTGAAATGATTCTAAGTATTTTTTGGCCAATCTATACCTATACAAATAGATAAAATGTGTGAGAGTGTCCGTTTGTCACATTGCAATAACTGCCTTTTACGAAATATACGGTATATACACCGTAATAACATTATTTTTTGGAATTTTTGTCTCTCTGATTATTCTGGCTAATTTCTATAACGGCTGGACCGAGTTTGACGGGACTTTTTTTGTAAGTAGCGGATTTAAGAAGAAGTAACAAGTTACTTTTGTTTTAGAAAAAATCTTTTATTTACTCATAGAATGCTTTTGAGGTGAAACAAAGTTCGCCGGGTCAGCTAGTCGAACAATAGAATAGGCCAAGAAAAATCTAAGAACTTAGAGAAACCTGACTTGAGGGGAAAGAAATTTATAAATTACTAATTGATCCGGCAAACTTTGCTCCACATCAAAAGTAATAAGTGAGTAAATTTTGGATTCATCACTTTTTCTGTAGTATATGATGTATGAACGAATGAAATGAATTATAGATACTAACCACCCCGTTGACACCGTCTACCTATGCTATTAAATAAGCCGAAAAGATCTTTAAGCATATTTATGGGGACAGCCAGCGGAAAGCGACTTTATATTATACTATATAATCATCATCATCATTAGCCTTTTTGAGGTCCACTGCTGGACATAGGCCTCCCCCATAGAGCGCCACAACTGCCGGTCCGCTCAATCATGGGGGGTTTTTGCCGTAATCGCCATGTTTGGCAGGCGGGTTAGCGATCGCAGTAGGCTGTATTTTCTTGAGCAAGAATGCTGCTGCCCATTCTTCTAGCTTTTCCATTAGTCGCCTTTTACGACACCCACGGGAAGTGATGGGGTGGCGGTATTCTAAGCCGGCGCCACACAGCACTATATAATGATTCAGAAACAATTCTATCTTTATTTCTAAGACTTTCGCGAATCTCACTCATTGATTAAAACAACCTTTAGGATTATATCGCGTTTATTTATTATATAAATAAATAAAATAAATAAATATATAAATAAATAATAAATAAACGCGATATAATCCTAAAGGTTGTTTTAATCAATTCTATCTTTGTTTAATACTACCTCTTTTTCATGTAAACGCTTATGTTAGTTAATTTCAGAAAGAATCCGTTTTATTTCTGTAGTTAAACAAAATTGAGGTGTCTGCTTGAAATTATTATACTTATATATACATTCCAGTGAATATATTTATGGTACACGTACCTGAATAATTTTTTTTACAATATTCGTCTGTGTTTGTTCTGGGTAATCTCTGAAATGGCTGAACCGATTTTGATGACACTTTTATTGGTAGGTAACTGGTGTAATATGGAGTACCATAAACTACTTTTTTTTAGAAAAAAAAATATTTTATTGCTTCCGAGACGAAACAAAGTTCGCCGGGTAAAAAAGTGCAAAATAAAGCATGCGAAACTCGGACCGATTTTAAATTATGACAGACTTTTAAAAAATATTTGTATTTATGCGATCTGTGTAATCATTGTATTAAGTCTTATGGAGACTTTGAATTGGTTGAAAAAAGTGTTGATCCAATGGCACTTGTAAAAAAATTGTGAAGAACCGATATCTTTGGCTACATAGTTAATATAAATATCTCGTCTGGTCTTGATCTGAGAAAGTATTTTTCATAGTATAGGAGGGCAAAAGAGCAATCGGCTAAACTGGTGGAAAGTGACTAGCGCCGCCCATGAACATCTACAACACAGTTAGTGTTACACTGATACGGTGAATGATGGGAAAGGAGAGGGGAAGGAGGACCGAAACCCGCCATGAGCCACTTCACGTTGATATTCTGAGCGGTCGTGGTATTTTTTCGGCCCAGTGTTGCAGCGATTTGATTGATGGGAGCACGGTCTCCTAGGTACCGTTTGTCATATACAAATTTGGCATAAAGGCATGTCATGCGTGTCCATGTGTTCTGTGACTCTCACTATCATAGATATAAGAATAATAGATCGGCAATAGTCACCCAAACAACGAGACCAAAAATGGGTTGCTGACGTGTGAGTGACTTTTCAATGTGAGTATAAAAAGCGCTTCGAAGTGTCAACTTTTACATAATTAATGTTCATGTGTTGAAATGTAAATATCCTGAAAATCTAATATACGCGGTCGCGCTGTCAGTGATGAATATTAGTAAATTTTTCTGACATGTGCCATCTATTATAGTCTATGCTCACTATTCATTTATTTGTTTTGTCTCGTGTTTTCTATATTGTTAAGGCGTGCATGTCATGTTTGCGCATCTGATCGTGACCACGGTCTGCATTGAAAACCAGCGCCACAGTGTGACATAAACTCAAACTGAAGCCACTAAAGCTGAATGTAGACCCTGTTGTCGCCTGAATTAGGATTGATAAATGTTCAATGAGTGTACAAGATATATCTCAATATGTTGTAATAAATAAAATTAAACATTTTCTTTCTTTCTCTTCTTTCTTTACGACAGTAAATACTTATAATGTAATTTTAAAATAAGTAGAATTACTCATAATAGATTTGTCCCAAGATGTCTGTCTGTATGATAACATGTCTACACGTTGGACGTTACCTGTAAATAGTTGAGGCAGAATTGTTTAGACTATGACACCTCATTGGTTTCTTTTACAAAAAAATATAGTGAGTAGATATATTTAAATTAATTATTAAATTATAACATTCTCGGTGGCGCAGTGGCTAGCACCCCGCTTCTGATTCAAGAAGTAGTGGGTTCAAATCCTGGCACAAACCAATGATTTTTCGAAATTTTCGGAAGTTACGTGTGATAAATATCGATGACTGACAACTTTGTGCCCGGTATGGCAATAGGTTCGCCACCTATTCCATTTGGGACGTAAACATAACGGCGAGACGAGGCTTAACAGCCGCTGCCTACACCTTCGGGTAGAAAAAGGCGTGAAGTTATGTTATGTTATGTTATGTTATATGTTATGTTATGTTAAAGAAAAAAAATTGACAATATCAAATGATAAAGATAATATATATTTTGAGTTTATTAATTAAGTATTTATTTTAATATATAAATTGGCTTGGCAAAAAAATAAAGATTTTACATACATACATACATACATAACTTCACGCCAAATCCCTTGCGGGGTAGGCAGAGAGAACAGAGCGCCATAGGGCACGATTCTTACACACCTCACTCGCTTCGTTGACTTTCATAACTCTTTTCATGCACGCGCGTCGGTTTTTGAGGCTCTTAACATCACCTTCCTCCAGAACACGTTCTATTTGGTCTTGGAATGTGTGTCTTGGCCGTCCTCGACTCCTACATCCGTCCGCTTTTGCATTGTATATCTGCTTAGTCAGTCTTGCGTCAACCATTCTTTCTACATGTCCGAACCATCGGAGCATGCCCTTTCTTACTTTTACACCGACACTCTCTTTCAAACCAACTTCCTTCCTTACAACCTTGTTTTCTACGCGGTCAGCGAGAGTCACTCCGCAGATTTTGCGTAGAGCCCTCATTTCTACCGCGTTTATTCTACTTTCATGCACACTCTGCCATACCCAGCTCTCGCTTCCATAAGTTAGTGTTGGGATCAGGACTGCATTGTGGATTGCTAACTGGGCCTTTCTGCTAATATTTTTTGCGCCCAGGAATCTGCCCAACACTCCGTTTACGCTATTTCCTATCGCCACTCGTGTTTCTACATCCGCGGTGTACCTGTACTCCATCTCTGCTAAAAGCGCATCCAAGATATACAATTTCATTCACCTGTTCCAGCACTACATCATCAACCATTATCCTTGCATCTGTTCTGGATTCCTCCCTTTCAAACACCATTACTTTCGTTTTCGTCGCATTCAACTGCAAGCCTTTAATCATGCAATCATCTTTCATAGTAGTGACTAGTGTTTGCAGGTCCGACGGCGATTCGGCTAGAAGCACGGCGTCATCTGCGTAAAGCAGGCAGCTCACAACTAGGTCACCCATTCGCATCCCTACATCCATCGATCTCATTCTCTGGAGACAACTGTCCAGGTACAGGATGAACAGTCGAGCGGACAGCACGCAACCCTGTCTGACGCCGATATTGACGTCAAACCAGGGGGACAAGCCGCCGTCAACACGCACACACGCTGTGCAGCCCTCATAAGTGGACTGCACAGCGCGCAGCAGTGCTCCGCTCACCCCGTAGCCCGGGAGTATATCCCACAGATCCTTTCGTAACACTCTGTCAAACGCTTTTTCCAGATCCACAAAACCGCAGAAAACCTTCCGGTTAACAGCCAGTTGTTTCTCCACGATGTTGCGGAGAGAAAAAATCTGATCCATGCACCCTCGTCCGCTTCTGAATCCACCCTGAGCCGCCCACAACACTCCATCAGATATCACCCTCATTCTCCTTTCAATAATTTTCCCATACACTTTTGCTGCTAAACTGATCAAACTGATGGCCCTGTAACTGGCGCACTGCATACGTGATCCCTTACCTTTATACAAGGGCACGATGACAGCGCGCCTCCAGTTCATGGGAACCTTACCCGACCTCCAGCACAGATTGCTCAAGGTCAGGAAAGCGTCCCGGACACAGGATCCACCGTGTTTGATCATTTCAGCAGACATCATATCAATTCCAGCTGCCTTACCATTTTTCATACTTCGTATCGACCATTCAATCTCTTCCATAGTAATGTCCTCATCAGATGTTGGCGCAGCGGTGTCAGCCGTAGGCTCACTCGCGGCGCCCACATCCGGAACATACTCGTACATTTCTCCAAAATACTCACTCCACCTGCCCAATACATCGCTTGGGTTTGCAAGAATGTCACCAAACTTAGACATAATTTTGTCCATTCTGGATGTTGACGAAGAATCCCGAGACTTTCTAACTTCCCTCCAGAAGAGTTTGTTATTCGCCTCGAAGTTCTCCGTCAACCTCACTTCCTCATTCGCAACAAGTCTTTCACGCTTCTCTTTCACTAAGGCTTTGTTAACATTCCTGCAGCGGCGGTAGCTCTCATACTTTTTCTCTGTCATACTATCATTCTGGTTCAAACTTGAGACATAATCCAACCATGCTTTTTTCTTTCTTTCGACGCTGGATTTCACATCCGCGTCCCACCAGGCGTCACCTCTCAGAATCTTATGCCTCTTTGCACTACCACATACTTCTTTTGCACTATTCACTATACTTTCTTTCATTCTTTCCCAGCATTCTTCAACACCTAGGTCAGAAAGACTCGTCTCATTGAGTCCTTTACTGACTAGGCCTACATACATACTCCGTACACTTTCATCTTCTAATTTCTCACATTTTATCCTTTCAAGCTCTCCGAAATGGGTACGCACTCGCCAGTGTCTCCACTTCTTGAAAAGGCCCACGAATCGGCTTACCACCAGGTAGTGGTCCGTATCAAGAGTGGGGCCTCTGTAGGCTCTTGTATCCCTTAGAGTATTTCGGAGACGACTATCTATCAAAATCAAATCTATCATACTCTTTTGGACATACAGATTTTAGGATCTAATTTATTCTCTTTTCAGAAGAGTTTTCAATACTTAGGGTTTTTAATTACAGAATTCAAAAACTCTGGCATGACCAAAACCAAAATGACCGGTGAAATATGTCAGTATTTCGATGTAAACTGACTTATGCCGCGCTTTGCTTACTAGAAGGCGTTTCTAGGACTAATCCTAGAAACGCCCTCCTCTCCCCCTCCCATCCCACTTCCGACCCTTTCCCTATTCCTTTATAAAAAAGGCTGGCAACGTAGCTGTAATGCTGCTCTCTGAGACGTCTGCTCGCAAACTTCCGTTTATCCAATAAATATATGTTCTCGGGTGGGAATCGAGCCCGCCGACCTCTACTCTGAAGATGGTTTTAACAATGCATGAAAAACAATCGGCAGATTCTCCAAGAGTTCTCTGCAATTGCTTAAATATACAGCTGTGCTAACTGCCTCAGTCGAATAACGCGCTTGAAGTCCCGTTTCGTTTACGACTTACAAGAACGTGACTACTTCATAAACGTTTAGTTTGAAATAGGTTGCACGTTTCGTTTTACCATTATTTTACAAATAATATCGTAAATTTATATTTGATTTAATATCCTAAAAAGCCTCAGAAAAAGTTATTAAGACATTCACCTCAACTTGTCTTATATTTTATAATTCATAATCAAATACAAATCATTACATAGTATAAAACAAAGTCACTTTCCGCTGTCTGTCCCCTCATGCAACGGATTTTCATGCAGTTTTTTTAGTAGTTAGAGGGTGGTTTTGATCTATATTTCATATTTATTTATGACTAGCAGACCGCGCGAACTTCGTACCGCCATATTTTATACATTTTCCACTCAAAAGATTATTGCCGCAATCATATTAATACCCCAAAGCTTTCATCATAAATGGACTATCTAACACTAATATTTATTTCAATTCAAGTTCTTGATACATACATAACTTCAGGCCAGATCCCTTGCGGGGTAGGCAGAGAGAACAAAGTGCCATAAGGCACGATTATTACACATGTCACTCGCTTAGCTAGTATGTATTAGCGTACTGACAACCAAGACATTGATATTATTTACAACTTCAAAGAAAGCTTTATTAGCAATGCCACTTATGAACAATGAATATAGCAATGAACTTGTCCCAAGTTTTTGCTCAACCTTTAGTTTTTTTTAATACAACATAAACAATTTTTTTTTATATGGTCACTATTGTTGACTTCAACGAAAAAAACGGGCCACCATATGTTCAAACCAGGGTAGCTAACTCACAGTGAGTGTTTTTTTTATAAGTCAAATGATGTCAGTCTAGCGATTACGCTTATCGAAATAAATTTACTACATTTTAAAAGATATCACGATCTTAAAAATGTAAAGTTTATTACATATATCTAGAATGTATTATAAATCAGTCACATCAGTCACACCTTGTCAGTGGTAAAGTCACGCAGTGTTCGCGGCATGAATGGGCCGGCTCGACCCGTGGAATACCACGACCTCTCAGATTATCGCTGAAAAGTGGCCTTAGCCGCGTTTCACTCGCTGAGAGAGGTGTTCGGAGGCCCAATCCCTTTTCCCCTCCCCTACCGAAACCCACTCCCGACCCCACCCATATCCCATTGTAAGCGCCGGCAACGCAACTGTAACACTGCATGTGGTGAGGTGGCCATGAGCGGCGTTTGTAACTATCATAAGCCTGCTCGTTTAAAATAAAAATGTAACCTAATTCCTATCCTATCCTACTTCTAATATATAAACTTCTCGTGTCACAATTTTCCCATACTCCTTCGAAACGGCTTGACCGATTCTCATGAAATTTTGTATTCATATCGGGTAAGTCTGAGAATTTTCAACCCCCTACGATCAACCCCTATTTTTTAAATTTAATTTTTTGGCAAGACAACGTTTGCCGGGTCAGCTAGTAATATATAAATGTGAATGTAAGTTTGTTTGCGTGCTTTCACGCGATAACTACTCAATCGATCATCATGAAACTTTGTACACATATTCTTTAAAGTAATTTACATATTTTTGAACCCGAAGGAAAAACTTATAAAATAGTCTACAACAATATCCTACATACTCTTATAAAATTGTTACAGTCCAAAATTATTTATTTTTGTTACAGAGAAATATATTTTACCTTAAAAAATGTTGTTAGTTTTTTAAACGTCATTGTAAGTAGTAATTTTAAAACCTAATAATTCCAGCCAAGCAATAAAACAGAGTTATCATATTGGTTAACTTCTATAGTAATGATCTTTGATATCTATTTAATGGATTTAATGCGAGCGAAGCCGCGGGTAAAAGCTAGTAACTTTTATAAATAAAAATACCACAAAATACTATTAAATACTACAAATTTTAAACATAACATAACTTCACGCCTTTTGTTACCCGAAGGTGTAGGCAGCGGCTGTTAAGCCTCGTCTCGCCGTTATGTTTCGTCCCAAATGGAATAGGTGGCGAACCTATTGCCATACCGGGCACAAAGTTTGTCAGTCATCGATATTTATCACACATAACTTCCGAAAACAATTTCGAAAAGTCATTGGTGTGAGCCAGTGTCTGGAATCGAACCCCGGACCTCTGGATCAGAGGCCGTGCGCTCGCCCACTGCGCCACCGAGACTTTTTTAAATTCTGATTAAAGTATTGAGCGATATGAAGACAAAGAGTGAAACAACAACAAAACATAACTTCACGCCTTTTCTACTCGAAGGTGTAGGCAGCGGCTGTTAAACCTCGTTTCGCCACTATGTTTTCATCCCAAATGGAATAGGTGGCGAACTTACTGCCATACCAGGCACAAAGTTTATAGTCATCGATATCTAAATACACATAACTTCAGCAAACAATTTCAAAAAGTCATTGCTGTGAGCCAGAACTCGAACCCGCGACTACTTTATACAGAAGTGGGGTTCTCGACAACTGGACCACCGGTACCTTTTAGCAAGAAACAAACGTAAAAAAATCTACCTGCTAGCTGTCGCGGTCCGAGCTGTCCGAGTCGGATACATCATCAGTGTAACTAATTATTTCCCTATGAAATGAATTCTTACATTTTGTATTTTGCGATATCTTTGGAATTAAATGTCCGAATTGAATTATTCAAACAGTTCTAGAAAGGTGTTGAATCTGTCTTTTTATTGAAGTAATTTATTTTCACGAAAGTTAAATTCAAGGTCCAAAATAAAGCATTTTTATAACGACATCAATTTAATTATTTTTAAAAACTCAAAAAACACTTATTGTGAGATAACTACAATAGTTAGACATATGCCATCGCGGACTTTTTTATAGACAAATTTATGTTCTGTAAAAGTGTAGTACATTGTTTTATTCTAGAATCAATAGTTTTTGCAGCGTTCACGATGTAAGAATTATTTTCGTGTCATTTTCTTACACCTTGGGTTACATTATTGGACTTATAGTAAGGATCCCTAATTGATTTGAAAATATAATATAGCCTAAAGCCTTCCTCGACAAATGGACTATATACCACTGAAAGAATTTTTTAAATCGGACTGGTGGTTTCTGAGATTAGCGCGTTCAAACAAACAAACAAACAAACAAACAAACAAACAAACTCTTCCGCTTTATAATATAAGTATAGATAATAAAAATGATAATTTTCGAGATTTACTGATAGAACAAAACAATGTTCTACATTATTAAACACCTTTAGAAGGTGTACAATCTCTTTGGGACAACCTACAACTTTGTTTATTTACTTACGAGAAATAATGGCTTATTTACGAAGCGATTTTAAACATTATAGCATTAATTTTCATTCAATTATGTGTCTTAAATAGATTGTGCTTTTAATATAGATCAATATGCATACAGCAATATATATCAGTATGTAATTTAAACGAAATCTTACGAAGATTATAGATTATTACAGTATAAACATAGCGGGACATAGCAGTTGCGTTGCGCGCCAAAACGGCTGCCGTTAAATAGCACAAATTAAAGTTCGCCGGAGTCAGCTAGTAGCATATAAAATCTATACTTATATTATAAAGCGGAAGAGTTTGTTTGTTTGTTTGTTTGAACGCGCTAATCTCAGAAACCACCGGTCCGATTTCAAAAATTCTTTCACTGGTGTATAGTCCATTTATCGAGGAAGGCTTTAGGCTATATTATATTTTCAAATAAATTAGGGATCCTTACTATAAGTCCAATAATGTAACCCAAGGTGTAAGAAAAAGACCCGAAAAAAATCTTACATCGCGAACGCTGCAAAAACTATTGATTATAGAACAAAACAATGTACTACACTTTCACAGAACATATAATTACCGACTAAAAAGTCCGCGACGCTATATGTCTAACTATTGTAGTTATCACACAATAAGTGCTTTTTTAATTTTTAAAAATAATTAAAATGAGGTCGTTTTAAAAGTTCTTTATTTTGTACCTTGGTATTAACTCTCCTTAAAATAAATTACTTCAATATAAAGATAGATTCAATACCTTTCTAGAACTTTTTGAATGATTCAATTCGGACATTTAATTCAAAAGATATCGCAAAATACAAAATGTAAGTATTCGTTTCTTAGGCAAATATTCCGCGCACATATATCGGGAGTCCCGCCCGACTCAGTCATGAGCGCCGCTCATAGCTGGCAGGTAATTTTTTTTTTAACTTTCTTAGCCATTTTTTTGTTTCTTTTGTCCTAATGAGTTTGTAGTATTTAATCGTCTTTTGGGGGATATATATTGTTATTTTGTAATAAATAATAGGTGATGTGAATATGTAACATCTGTGACCCCGTGTCTATTTAGACACATATTTTAGAATTTGATCTATTTAAGAGTATAATAAACGGGAAATAACGCGACACGTTTAGGTAAACAAATAATTTTATTACTTTTATTATTAGCTTTACGTTTCGTCCTGGTTGCACTAGCTGTAGTCGCAAGCAGACAGATAATTTGTTTACCTAAAGGTTTCGCGTTATTTTCCGTTCATTATATTTATGTAATATGGAACCCGAATATTAAAATAAAAAAATATCTTCATACTGTAACCAAAGTCATGAGTCAAAGCTAGAGTTAGTTTACAGTTAGTTCTTCACGCAGATATTATAATATTATCTATAATTCTTTACCACATAGAGTTGCCCATCTATATTTACTTTTTTAATATAGTGATCTCTTTTAAAATGTAGTGAATTTATTTTGATAAGAGTAATACTCTGGTGCCAAATCGACATCATTTAAATTATAAAAAAATCACTCACTGTGAGTAAGACATAGTGGTAAGAACATGTGGTGACCAGGTTTTTTTGTAAATCGACGACAATGACCAATTAAAAAAAAAGTTTCAAGTAGTAGATACTAAAAAAAACTAAAGATTGACAAAAAACTTCTGACAAAGTCCCTGGTATTGCTGTTGATTGAAATTGATTTTTTTTTTTTTGGGATAGGAGGGCAAAGCGTGTCACCTGATGGTAAGCAACCTGCGCCGCCCATGGACACCGGGAACACTTTTAGTGTTACCGTTGCGTTGCCGACTTTTAAGGGAGAAGGATGGGGAAGGGAGGTGGACCTCCGGGTACCTCTCTCACCGAACGAAACGCAGCATGAGCCACTTTACGTCGATCTTCTGAAAGGTGAGCCGGTGAGGTTGAGCAGCTAACTGCTTATTATTTTTCGTCATATCTAGGTTGTTAGTCGCTAATATCAACAGCTAAGCAAGTAAGATGTGTAATAATCGTGCCTTATGGCGCTTTGTACTCTCTACCTACCCCGCAAGGGATCTGGCGTGAAGTCATGTATGTATAGCTTGAATTGAAAAAAAAATAGTGTTAGTTCATTTATGAGGAAAACTTTGGGGTATTAATATGATCGCGGCAATAATCTTTTTAGTGAAAAATGTATAAAATATGGCGGTACGAAGTTCGCGCGGTCTGCTAGTATATAATATTTCTTAAACTTATGCATAATATTATTCAGAATGCACATGGTCATTTTTAAACAATACATCTTTTGATGTTTAACATTCACTATAAATAATTAATATTAGTTTTATTACGCGGTGTTGCTTGCTTACAAGTAGTTAAAATTGTTGAAATAACATAAAAGCGAAAACTCTTGCTTCAGGAGGAGGCATCATTCATAGAAATTTAGACTCAGATTTTCATAGCTCAAAATTTAAATAGAAGATTAAAACAACTTTTAGGATTATAACGCGTTTATTTATTACTTATTTATATTTATTTACCGACGTTTCGAACTCTTTACAGAGATCATTTTCACGAGTTTAATCTTTGAGTGAGATTCGCGAAAGTCTTAGAAATAAATAAAATAGAAGAATTGTCCCAGGAGAAAATTTTACTCGGTTTCAATCCATGATCTTTTTTATAAAATTCCTTTCAATCTACACCCGTGATTGAGTAAAAAACTTCTGAACATCCAAGTGTCTTCGCAAACATACACATTTTTTAATATTAATAAGATTTTTGAAAAAATAATCCATTTGTTGCAAAACCAAACAGTTGTTCTAGTAAAATGTATCAGAAATAATGAACTATTATGTTTTTATAGGTCACATTTCTCGGTAGTTATCACACATAACTTTCGAAATTAATTTCGATTTTCGATTTATCTTACGATTTACATTACTTTGGAAATGTCATTGGTGTGAGCCAGGATTCTAACCCACGACCTCTGGATTCAGAAGCGGTATGCTCGACCACTGGACCAGCGAGACTATTACCGACCACCGAGAATATCTCAATAAATATTAATTATGTACTTATTATACACAGATGTTTGTAACTGCATACTGTTTTTGTTTACCTAATAAACTAGTATGTGTAAATTTTCTTATGCTGATCTTAACTGTAAAAACTTTTCTGGTAGCTCTTGAAGCAGAACCACTATATGTAGGTAAATTATCAACCTCAACCAGATTTTGTAAAGGAATTGAGTCTCATTTGTGCTGTACATCACACTTGTTTTCACTCGTAGCCAAGTTTGTGATCTTGTCTACGTGGAATGAGAAGGTTTAAAAGTGGTATTCTAAAATATAACTAGTAAAATTACTCATTATTGAATCAGAAATTTTCTAATAGAGACCCCGTCCAATTCAGTCCAGTGGTTTAAGAGATCAGCTGAAAAAGTAGATAGACTGAACAAAAATACTAATGACTTCCTCAATTTTGTTGATTCGTGCTAGATGCCTTTTTCAGATCGTTTGCAATACTATAATAAACAATTGCTCTGAAGTTAATGTCAGGCGTTTACATATATTGTAAATAATCATTCTCTAGAGTTAATTACAAAATTAATGCAGCTTTTCTATTAAATTAATCCGGACGTAATAGTTTATAATGATTTAAAAACTCGGACGAAATTTCGAGATAAATCTCTGTTTCTTTTTCAATATTTGACGGTGGTGAACAACAATTTGGAAAAGCAAACACAATTGGAAGAGCCAGAGGGTTAGTAAATATTAGGCTTAATAAATATTTTTACACGGGATAAGACGGATACCTCTCTCATCGAAAAAAACGTGGCACGAGCCACTTCAAGCCGATATTCTGAGAGGTCGTGGTATTTCACCCATCGAGCCCAACTCAAGAACCCATTTAATCTGAAACTGAATTATTTTTTTACTTATTTTTCACTGTATCTGACATAGAACCCGAGTAACCGACATAGCTCGTAGAATAAGCTCGCTGAAGTGGCAATGGGCTGGCCACATCTGTCGAAGGACCGATGGTAGATGGAGCAAGAAGGTCATTGAGTGGAGACCGCGATTTGGTAAGCGTAGTGTAGGACGCCCACCAGCCCGATGGTCAGACGACCTCAGAAGGGCTGCTGGAAAAAACTGGATGCGGAAGGCAGAGAATCGGATATTGTGGCGCACATTGGGAGAATAGGCCTCTCCCAATGTCCCAGTCCAGTAGTGGACTGCAACAGTCTAATGATGAATGATGATGATTATTTTTCACTGGTGTGGTGCTTGCTGAGTTATAGTTATTCAAGAACACGGACGCAAGGAGTCTTTTCCATTCATTGGATGTGCGTATGATGAACAAACATGGTAACCGCCTGGTCGGGATAGGTGATACTTCCACGAGCGTAGATACTACAAGCTTTTCTACGTATCATCATTACATAGTTATTTCTAAGACTTTCGCGAATCTCACTCATAGATTAAAACAACTCTTCGAGTCTTTACAGAGATCTCTGTAAAGAGTTCGACACGTCGTGAAATAAATATAATTAAGTTGTAGTGGACTGTATTAAATAAAACTCCCGTAGAGTATTCGTACTATGTATATTCTTCCTCTGTTCGCTTAATAATAATCCTATTTTCAAAAACTTCGTCTATTTATTACTAACTATATAATTCAACCGTTATTTACAAAATTCCGGGCGCACTTGCGTTCTCCCGCAGTGATTGGTAGCGGCATAGCGCGCCCGCGGGTTCAGTGTCGCGCGTTCGTATTCATCGTTATTATTGGTCGCGACGGTTCGCGCCCGCGAGTTTAGCTTCGCGCGCTTGCATAGTGGCGCTGAAACGCAGAGCCGTTGTAAATCACCGCGTTCTGTTACCGTGCGATGATTGGCGCGATAGTTAAATTTCGGTTGTAACGGTCCGCGCAATATTCTTGTGTGGCGGTTACGATTTGGCGGGAGGGGCCCTCCTGGCTCGTCATAGGTACTTAACAGTTCTCCCCCCAGCGAAGCCTGCGTAGCTTACTCTTCCATCCTTGTTAAGACGACGAGCTTACTTACAGGTCGCTTGAAGACTCCGGTCTTTGTACAGATGTCTGCTACTCGTATGCCGCCGTCTGGTCCTTTATATACCCGTTCTACCTTTCCCATAGGCCATGTATTCCTTGGTAAGGTGTGATCTGCTATGATTACAATATCTCCGATCGGTAATGGTCGCTGATATCCTGCCGATTCGCCGCGAGGCACTAGACAGGACAGATATTCTCTTACCCAACGTCGCCAGAAGTGATCCGCTAGTGCTTGGCTAGCTCTCCAGGTTCGTCGATCTGCGACATCGCAAGGTCCGGTGTGTGGTAAGCCAATTGATGATCCAAGTAGGAAATGGTTTGGTGTCAGTGCCTCGGGATCTTGCAAGTTCACGCTCACGTGGGTTAGGGGGCGAGCGTTGATGGAAAACTCCGCTTCGGTCAATACAGTTTGCAGGGTCTCCTCAGTTGGTTCACGTTCTTTGAGAGTAGCTGATAGTGCATTTTTCACAGATCGTACTAATCGTTCCCACGCTCCGCCTTGATTCGGTGCCCCTGGAGGTATGTATCTCCATTCCATACGATGTATTTGTCCCTCTTCTTGCAGGGAGGGCATCCACTCTTGGTATGCAGTCCTTAGTTCTGTATCTGCGCCGCGAAAGTTAGTTGCGTTGTCGGAGTACATGATCCGCGGCCATCCTCGTCGAGCTGCCATTCTCCGCAAGGCCATTAATGCTGAATTGGTGGACAATGATGTGACGAGTTCCAGGTGTACGGCGCGTGAAGTGAGGCACGTGAATAGTGCGCCCCATCTTTTCTCTCGGCGGCGTCCCACCTTCACTACCATAGGTCCAAAATAGTCTACACCGCAATGTGTAAAAGGTCTTTGGAATGGTTCGAGGCGTGCCCGTGGTAAGTCCCCAGTCACTGGTGGCTGAGGCTTTGATCGTCTTCTTCTGCATAGAAGACACTGTCGCTCGATGGTGCGTACCGTAGGTCGTAGGTGAATGATCCAATAGCGCTGCCTTAGGTCGTTGGTCACGCGTTCTCGCCCTGCGTGTCCGGCGCAGCAGTGTTCTCGCATCACAAGAAGTCGTGTAATGTGGTGACGGCCATCCAATATAACGGGTTGCTTCGTTTCAGAAGACGCGTCTGCTGCTCCGATGCGGCCTCTCACCCGCAAGATTCCGTCGTTCAAAATTGGATCAAGTTTAAACAGTCGACTCGCCTTTGACAGTTGGCGGTTCGATTTTAAATACTGTATTTCTTTTTCGAAGCACTCTTGTTGGGCGTGCTGCAATAAGGCACTTTCCGCTCTTTCTATGTCCTTGTGCTGCAGTTGTGTAGCTTTCTTTCTACAGGCGTCTATGAAGGTTAGTACGCGCGCTGCAGCCCTTACCAGAACCTCGTATTTCGAGAATCGGGTGTAATCTGGTAACCATGTTCTTTTTATATCCTCTTGGGTCGTGTGCAAAAGTACGTCTTGTTCTTCTACTGTGGTATTCCTTTCGGTAGGCCAATGTTCTTTCGGTAGGTAAAGAAATTCTGGGCCGTCAAACCATCGGTCGGTCACGATGATTGGTGCAGTGGAAAACCTAGTTGCGGCGTCAGCCACATTTAACTCTGTTGGTACCCAACGCCATTCCTTATCATGCGTGAGTTCGGAGATTTCGCCCAGTCGATGCGCGACGAATGGAGTGTATCGCCTTGCGTCATTCCTAATCCAATGGAGTACTGTGGTAGAGTCCGTCCAGTATACTGTTTTTCGTGCTTCGACACGGTGTTCTTTCTTGATTGTATTTGCTAGCCTGGCTCCAATGACTGCTGCCTGTAGCTCTAACCGAGGGATAGTCTGAGTTCTTCGTGGCGCCACTTTAGATTTGGCGGCCACAAGACTCACCCTAATGCCTCCGTCTTGTTCGATGATTCTCCAATAGGCTACAGCGGCGAAAGCCTGTTCGCTGGCATCGCAGAATACATGTAGTTCCAGGTCGTGGCAACTCTCCAAAGAGTAGCAGCGTTTGAGCCGAAGACAGCTGAGGTCGATGAGACATTCTAACCAGGTGGTAAAGAGTTTATTTTCTTCCTCCGGTATTGGTTCGTCCCAGGACATTTTTAGGCGCCACAAGCTCTGTAGAACTATCTTGCCTCTAATCGTAAAGTGACTCAGCAGCTCAAGTGGGTCATATATAGACATGACCGCACTGAGCGCCTCTCGTTTCGTAGGTGCTCGTTTACGGTCGCGTACTTCTGCTGGGACCCGGTTCATCGAGGTGTTGAAGCCCAGTTC
The DNA here is from genome assembly GCA_905147225.2 of Euproctis similis. Classification (NCBI taxonomy): domain Eukaryota; kingdom Metazoa; phylum Arthropoda; class Insecta; order Lepidoptera; family Erebidae; genus Euproctis; species Euproctis similis. The sequence goes on along the minus strand of LR990114.1, from coordinate 14,495,447 downwards.
ATCTTGCGCTGCGTTCCAGATGAGCCCTAGGATTTTGTTCTCTGGTCCTTCTCCCCCCAGTGCGGTCGGCGACGTTGTTTGTAGTTCTGCTGGCACGTCGCGTAGTACGCCTTTCCGGTTCGTATTCCATCCTCGTAGTGTAAAGCCAGCGGTTGCGTGCACCGTTCTAAGTTCTTTGACTGCTTGCCGCGCTTCCTGTTCATCATCGTAGCTAGCTACCAGATCGTCCATATAATGGCATTGGGTGATAGCTTCAAAAGCACGCGGGTGCGTATGAGCGTGCAGTTTTGCGTTATAGTCATGAACATAGTGTGCCATAAATGGAGAACTCGCTGCACCGAATATCATACTCGTCATCTTGAATTGTTGAGGTGGTCCTTTTCGATCGGTGCCTCTCCACAGAAATAGCTGAGCAGGTTGATCTTCCGCTCGGATCTTGATTTGTAGGAACATCTCTTGAATGTCTGCTGTGATTGCTATTTTCTTCTCTCGGAAACGGAATATAATGCCTTGCAGTGACATCAGCAGGTCTGGTCCTTCCAGAAGATAGTCGTTTAGGCAGACCCCTCGGCTTCTTGCTGCGGCGTCAAACACAAGTCGGAGTTTTCCGGGCTTGTTGGGGTTCTGTACAGCAAAGTGCGGCAGGTACCAGCTGTAATTACTCTTTTGTTCTATGCCGTCGCAGGGTACCGCGTATCCCTTCTGTAGTAGGTTCTCTACTTGTTTGGTGTATTCAGCTGCGAAGTCGGGTCTGGCGTCCATTTTTTGTTCAATCTTCTGTAGACGACGAAGCGCTGAATCGTAACTCGGTGGCAGCTTGACTTCGTTATTCTTCCAAGGCAGTCCTACTTCGTACCCCGTACACGTTCTCTTCAAAGTTCTTACGATGATTTCTTGCGCTCGGAGGTTCGATTCGCTTACACGTGGTTTGTGGGCGATCCCAAGCGCGTCGATTTTGAAGTGGTGTTCTATCAGATCATGGAGACATCTGTCGCGGTGCTCGGTCGCATCTACATCGTGTTCGGGGACGTAGACGTGTAGCACGCTGTCGTTGTTCCTTACAATAACGTTGCGAGGCATAGTTCCATGGATTACCCATCCCAGTAGAGTTCTTGATGCAGCCGGCTGGTTCGATCGACCAACTCGCAGTTCTCGGGACACTATGTACTAAGTAGTACACCCTATCAGTAGGTAAGTCTCGTAGGTGTTCTTGTTCAAGCAGTGAACTCGGTACGGATTGCTGGTGAAGCTTCATGTTTTTTATAGTGCGTGCTCGTAGTTTATGTAACACGCCGTCTTCTCCTTTTACCTGTACGGTCACCAGCTGACTGTTTGGCTCGGTCTGAGACATGTTTACTCCTTTCATGTGAAGTCGCTGTATTGTGCCATTAGCCCCAATCTTGTGCGCTAACTCTTCATCGATAAGAGAAATAGTTGCTCCTTCATCCAGTAGTGCAAAGGTCTTGACCTCCCCCCGTGGTCCGACGACGGTGACAGGACACATCTTGAGCAGAACTGCTTTAGGGTTGGCGTTTGTTCGGGTGGCCACCGATAAAACAGATTCAGCGGTTTGTTCAGACTGTTTCTTATTTTCTTCTTGATGGAGTGTGGCATGGTGAGGGCGGCGACACTGATATATTCCACACAGCTTTGCCTTACAGAAGGTGCGTCGGTGTTTTTTCGTGATGCACCGAAAGCATAACTTCTTGTCGCGTACTAATTCCCAGCGCTCATCTATCGTCAGTGCTATGTACTTGGGGCACTGAGTTAGTTCGTGTGCTTGTTCGCAACTGGGGCACCTGTCTATCGGTTCCTTTTCGGGTGCGGTGAGGTTGAACACGGCGCTCGGCTTCCTTTTCGTTCCCATAATTACAGCGGGTCGGGTTTCTTTTCTTACCGTAGTGCTTGTAGAGGGGGCGTAAGTGAATCGTAAAGCTCGGTCGGCCTCTCGCATAAGGAAGCGTGACAGCATGACGATCTCCGGTTCTGCTGTCCCTTCATGGTCACTGGCATAGTCGCACCAGCGTGACCTGACGTGAGGGCTTAGCTTATCTAAAGCCTCCCTGGCCAGCATGGGGTTGAAAAGGTATCCATGGCGATCTATGTTCTTCAACACACAGACCACGTTTTGAAGCCGCACGGCGAAGTTGTTCAGTTCCATAGCTGATGACCCTAGCTTCGGAAGTTTCTTCAAATCTTCGAAGGCTCGATCGATGATTACTTCTGGTCTACCGAAGCACTGTTCTAAGGTTTTCAGTATGACTTCAGGATCAGTAGCAGTGTAAAGGAGGGCTGCTACTATATCTCGTGCTTCTCCCTTCAGACAATTCCTCAGTCTCTGCAGGTTTTCTACGTCTGATATATTGTAAATTCTAGTGGAATCTGTGAAGGCGGCCTTAAATGTCAACCATTCACTAGGTGTACCGGAAAATGTAGGTAAGTCGACGCATTTAATTCTAGGCCTTATTACTTTTTCCAAGGCATCTGTTAACTGATCAATATTGGATTTTGATCTGGTCTGACTTGGTGATCTTCCCTTCGCCTCAAGTCGTAATTGCTGGTCCTCCCTGATCTTGGTCTTCTGACCACTTTTTTCTTTATCACTCACAGGGTTGGTGCGGAGCCAAGCGTCGACCTTCTGGTGGTGGTTTTCAGTCGTAACTTCAGCGTGAACACTCTCTTGATCTTCATGTATTGCGGTCACGTCGGCCTCGAGCCTCTTCCGAATTAATTCTGCTTCAATTTCCAGTTCTTTTCTTTTCAGGACGGCTAGCTTTTCGGCGGCCTCTAATTCTGCCATCTTCACTCTCATAGCCACGCTTGCGGTTGATCGGTGTGAACGTACTGAGCTCCCTGGTGACCTGGTTCGAGGTGGGTCTCTAGGGGCCAAGAGTTCAGAGGTACCAGCGAGGTTATCGGTAGTGGCCATTACTTCTGGTGGCGTGTTAGGTGACAAGTAGTGACGACTTACCCTTAGGCTTTCATGTTCATTTGCGGTTCTTTGTTGGTTCAGGACCTCCGTTTCCACTTGCCGGGGCTCACAGCGGCGTTCTCTGGTTTCTTCCATGTCGGTCTGACTCCTGGTGAAAACCATTGCTGATGAGATTTCTCGAAGTAAGCCGTCGAGAGTTCAGTTCTTCAAAATTGTTCCTAAGATCCGGTTTACTCGAAATAACAAACTGTAGTTCAATTATTCGGAGTTGGTGCTTGCGATCACGCCCCAGTTCACTTCGAAATAATTTCCAGTATTGATTCTTCTTTCTTCTGATCCGGCTCGAAGGACCAAACTGTAGTGGACTGTATTAAATAAAACTCCCGTAGAGTATTCGTACTATGTATATTCTTCCTCTGTTCGCTTAATAATAATCCTATTTACAAAAACTTCGTCTATTTATTACTAACTAATTCAACCGTTATTTACAAAATTCCGGGAGCACTTGCGTTCTCCCGCAGTGATTGGTAGCGGCATAGCGCGCCCGCGGGTTCAGTGTCGCGCGTTCGTATTCATCGTTATTATTGGTCGCGACGGTTCGCGCCCGCGAGTTTAGCTTCGCGCGCTTGCATAGTGGCGCTGAAACGCAGAGCCGTTGTAAATCACCGCGTTCTGTTACCGTGCGATGATTGGCGCGATAGTTAAAATTCGGTTGTAACGGTCCGCGCAATATTCTTGTGTGGCGGTTACGATTTGGCGGGAGGGGCCCTCCTGGCTCGTCATAGGTACTTAACATAAGTAATAAATAAACGCGATATAATCATAAAAGTTGTTTTAATCTATCATTACATAGTATAAAACAAAGTCGCTTTCCGCTGTCTGTCCCCTTATATGCTTAGATCTTTGAAACTACGCATCGGATTTTGATGTGGTTCGTGTTAATAGATAGCGGATGTCAACGGGGTGGTTTGTATGTATATAATTCATGTATGTATATTATAGTTTATAAATCGATTTGGCACTTGAATTGTAAACGCTGTAAAAAATACTTTTGATGCGGAACAAAGTTCGCCGGGTCAGCTAGTCTACACTATATAATAATATTATAAAGAGGAAAGATTTGTATGTTTGTATGTAACGAATAAACTAAAAAAGTACTGAACCGATTTTAATAATTCGTTTTTCTTTAGATAGCTACATTATCACTGAGTAAAATAGGCTATATGTTATCATCGTCGTTATCGACATTTTGTTGGTATGCTAGTAACACCGTGAGGCGGGAAGCTACGTACAATATAGCGGTACGAAGTTCGCGCGGTCTGCTAGTTATTTAAAAACTAAATAAAAAAAATAGAAAATAGTCGCAAATAAATATTTATGGTGACGACCATAAATATTTATTTGCATTGAAAACTTCCTGAAAACTTGTACTACATATTTAAAAACCATCTTAGCGTGCAGTAAAGATCATCTATCGGAAATATGCAGAACTTATTTTATTCCGTCGACGTTCCAACACACAATAACAGGTGGCGCTGATGTTCACGTAGCGCCATTTAGCTTTCAACACTGCTGTCGTCAAAAGTTGGTGGTTTTGTTATTCTGGTCTTTACAGTGCCAATACAATAAGAACGCGGCAGCATGTAGGAGTCCTGGACGATCATCACACCCTTTCCATAACCTAATTGAACGTGTTCTTGCAGAAGGTAATATTAGGAACCTTAAAAATCGACAAGTGTGTTGTATATGACAAGAGTTATGAAAGTCGAGATAGAGAATGAGACGTATAAACATTTAGTTAAAATTGTACCATATGGCGCTCTGTTTTCTCTGCCTTGACGTGAAAATATGTATGTATGTAATGCCCCTAGTTGGAGTTCCAACTAGGGGCATTACATACATACATATGGTTTAGACAGGCAATGATGGGCAGTTGCCCATCATTGCCTGTCTAAACCATTGGTCATGTAATGTAAATTTCCACTAATCAAAGTCGTAATTAATACTTTTACTGGCTACCTGAATAATAAGGCACGATTCTTACATGCCTCACTCGCTTCGTTGAATTTCATAACTCTTTTTATGCACGCGCTTCGATTTTTGAGGCTCCTAAGATTACTTTCCTGCAATTACGTTCTATTTGGTCATGGAATGTGTGTCTTGGCCGTCCTCGACTCCGACATCAGCCAGCTTGTGCATTTTATATTCATTTCCCTGCATATGTTTACTTAGCAAAAATTACTTACGCGGTGGTTTTTGCTAGTGAACGACATTTTTTATGGCTTAGGAGGGCTGCTGTGGCACCTGATGGTAAGTTACTAGCGCTGCACGTAGACTACTGCGACACAATCTTACAGTTGTGTTGCCGACCTTTAAGGGAGTAGGATAGGAAAGAGATGGGAAAGGGGGGTGGGCCTCCGGATACCTCTCTTCGGATCTTCTGAGAGGTCGTGGTATTTCACCGGTCGAGCTGACCCATTCATGCAGCGAACTGCTTGGCTCTTACACTTTTAAGAATATTGTGTTATTGTATGAATCTAGTTTTATATAAATAAAATAATATCTTTGGTCTGTTAGATTTGTCTTATAATGCCTGTGTGGTCCATGGCAACTAGAAAAATGTTTAAATAAGAGGTGCTGGTACTGTGGTGGATATGATATGAATTTAAGTTTATAGTAACTTAAAAAATCTGTTTCCCTATTTTTAAGCAACATATATATGTAAGTTATAAACGTATAAGGTAAAGTATCAGTGGTCCAGTGGCCGAGCACCCCGCTTCTGAATCTAGAGGTCACGTGTTCGAATTATAGCTCACACCAATGACGTTTCAAAATTATTTTCGGAAGTTAAGTGTGATAAATATCGATGCCCGGTATGGCAATAGGTTCGCCGCTTATTCCATTTGGGACATAAACATAAAGGTGAGACGAGGCTTAACAGCCACTGCCTACACCATCGGATAGAAAAAGGCGTGAAGTTATGATATGTCATGTTTATATATAGCAACAGGAAAACATTTATTTAAGTAGATTCACTCAGGATTTCCTAAGACAGTAATTGAATCAACTATACATTAGGTACTCCACCGGACCATAGCCCCATAATTAGATTAGATATACAACGTCAGTTTTTCGTTACCGAATGGATATATAAATTAACCCGGCGAACTTAGTTCCGCATCTAAAGTATTTTTTACAGCTATTAAAGAGCTAAATCTCGAAAATTATCACTTTTTCTTTACTAAATATACATACAAACCACCCCGTTGACAGCCTCTATCAATTAAAATAAACCGCATAAAAATCCGTTGCGTAGTTTCAAAGATCTAAGCATATAAGGGGACAGACGGCGGAAAGCGATTTTGTTTTATTCTATGTAATGGGGTGGTTTATAATATCCATGACATATGACGAGCCTCGTGATGCATTAGTAAAACTACCTACTGCGTAATCGAGGTCGACGGGTTTGATCCTCGCCTGAGTAGAAATATTTATGGTAAGTATGAACTAGACGCCACACAAGCGTCTGGACATTTTTTTTTTTTTTTAAAAGTCAAAAGTCAAAAGTCAAAGTGGTTTTATTTTCATAGGTCCTCACAGACACTTAAAAATAGTCAATGTACAAAAATGTTTAAAATTAAAATAATATTTAAAAAGCTAAGCCACGAGCGCTTGAAGCAAGTGCCTCCGTGGAACAAAAAAACACGGAAGCAATCGCCACGAGCGGCCCGATTCCGAGTGTAGGGGCTTTCATGAGAAGAATCGGGCAAGAAACTCATGTGCCAATACTCTTTTCAAAACCATTGAAAATTTACAGAATAGTATTATCAACGCTACTGAAAAAATATCACATAAAAGGTGTAGCAGCCAGACTACTCGACAATCACAGTTATAATCCAACCAACTTAAAATCATCGTAGTACAAGTAATGAGAGAAATTATATGATATTAGTCGAGCACAACTGACGCGACATCTTCTATATAGAATGGTAACGTTGTGCAACAAGTAAGTGCAATAATAAAAATTATATATAAAGCTTTTATCAAAACAACATGAATTCAAACTCATAACAAGAAATGTTGATTACTATTAGAAATAGAAATATTTGCAGCACGTCTCCACTCCAAAATAAGTGAACAAATTCCAACACGCAAACTACACAATCCGCGTTGAGCAAGCAATTTGACGGTCCCAAGACGACTTGTCCGTCATGAAGTCATTGATAGTGTAATAAGCACCGGCAACGAGACGATGCTTCACAGCCCGCCTAAACCAATCGAAAGAGAGAGCCAGAATATGCGCAGGGATCCTATTATAGAACTGTACACCCATTCCCAAAAACGACTTATGTACTTTGTGCAGGCGATGACACTTTAACACAAGTTTATGCTTGCCTCTGGTATTAAAATTATGTACATCACTATGTTTAGTATATCTATTTAAGTTTTTTCTAACAAACATTATATTGTCATATATAAATTGAGAAGCAACTGTTAATATTCCAATTTCCTTAAACCGTTCTCTAAGGGAGACTTTGGTCCCCAGATTATAAATTGCCCGAATAGCTCGTTTTTGAAGCACAAAAATAGACTGAATTTCAGCTGCTCTACCCCACAGCAAAATGCCATAAGACATGACACTATGAAAATAACTGAAATAAACTAGTCTGGCGGTTGCAACATCAGTAAGCTGTCGAACTTTTCGAACCGCGTAGGCAGCAGAGCTAAGTTTTCCAGCTAAACATTTTACTTGAGGACCCCACTGGAGCTTATTATCTAGAGTAATACCTAAAAATACAGTTGTATTTACTGGGTTTAGAATTCTGTTATTTAAAGATAAATTTATAACCTGACCTTTAACATTGGGCATAGTAAACTTTATTATTTTGGTTTTATTCGAATTTAGGACTAAATTATTAGCTGTAAACCAGTCATGGACTTGTGTAAGAGAGCAATTTACATCATCAAAACTGTTTTTTTTACGGTCTACCTTAAAGAGGAGTGAAGTGTCATCGGCAAACAGTACTATGTCGCAAAATTTCTGTACGAAAAAGGGCAAATCATTAATATGGATAATAAACAATAGTGGACCGAGAATGGAACCCTGGGGAACGCCCATAGACACTGGCGATCCAGACGATCTCACTCCGTTTACATCTACAAACTGAAACCTGTTACTCAAGTATGATGCAACAAGACTAAGTGCAGTGTTCTTAATACCGTAATGACTTAGTTTACGCAAAAGTGTGTTGTGTTCCACGCAGTCAAAAGCTTTAGAGAGATCACAGAATACGCCGATTGCATCCTGTGAGTTTTCCCAAGCATCGAAAATATGTTTAATAAGAGTAGCGCCAGCATCAGTAGTAGAACGACCTTTTGTAAAACCGTACTGCTCTTTGTGAAAAAGATCATTTAAATTGAAATGGTTAAGTATTTGATTTGAAATAATTTTTTCAAAAATTTTGCTGAGTGCAGGTAAAATGGAAATAGGACGATAGTTGGTTGGATCATTCTTACAACCATTTTTAAATAGTGGTATCAATTTGCTGTGCTTCATTAAATTAGGAAATACACCTGCATCTACACATTTATTAAAAAGCACAGCCAGGTTTGGAGCTATGAGAGCAATGATTGAATCTAATAGTTTAACGGAAATGCCCCACAAATCAGCCGTTTTTTTGGAATTTAATTGTTTAAACACTTTTATAATGTCGTAAGGGTCGACATGTTCAAATTTAAACGAAACGTTGCACTCGTCCACACCATCCTTGAGCAGGGCTTCAGCTTTGACGGGGCACGAATTTAACATATTTGTAGTAGAAATGGGAATTTTGGCAAAAAAGTCACTAAATGTTTCCACAACAGCATAACTATCGTCGATAATTTTATTATCAACTGAGAGTTTAATATCATCATCACGATTCCTAGTACGACCAGTCTCATTGTTGATGATATTCCAAGTTGCTTTAATCTTGTTCTGAGATTCCTGTATCCGCCTACTTAAATAAATTGATTTAGCAGTAAAGCAAACTTTTTTAAATATTTTCGAGTAATTTCTAACATATGTATTGAAAACGGGATCAAGATTCCACTTCTTTAAACTGTACAAATCATACATTTTTCTATGTATTTGCAAAAACAAGTATACCTATGCTTGTATTAATATCCGTTATCTCGTATCCATAATTCAAGCACTATAGTTGCTAAACTTGGAACTTGAGAGTTCTGTATGTATTGTGTTGTAACTTAAAGTTTAGTAATGGTAGAGCCATTCAGTTCGCTGCATGAATAGGTCGGCTCAACCTTCTTGCCGCCGAAATGCTTCTTGCCGCGTTTCGCTCGGTGAGAGCGGTATCCGGAGGCCTAACTCTTTTCCTTCTCCCCTTCCCATCCCAGTTCCGACCCCTTCTGTATCCCATTGTGAGGGCTGGCAACGTAACTGTAACACTATTTGTGTTCAGGTGTCCATAGGCGGTGATTGTTGCTCACCATCAGGTGCACGACTGCTCGTTTGCCCGCCAAACCCATAAAAAAAATTTAGCTTTATATTTTGGCCTATTTATTTTATTTTTACTGATAAATTTGACATAAATATATTTGTGGGGCAATTATTAGTTGACCAATAGAGTTTACGAATTTTGCCTCATTTTATTCACAAACAACCAATATCGTTACGGAAACACCCTACAAAATGTTACATATATATGTTTTACTATACATTTGTTAAATAAATATCGATTTCGACTTTGCGACTAACGAAGCGCCGCGCTCACTAAATCAAAGGATTATACGCAGTATCTCACAGACGCAGGTAACAAGGTTCGAAAATAAATGATAGGACTTGTATCCGCATCTGAATTAATAGTTTGTCCCATTTGTTCAACTGTCAGGGGATATGTTATGATAAAATATCGAAAACTCCTTGCTTGGGAAGGCCCAATCAAACATCGGCCGCTTCCATGTCCCATTTGGAGGGCCAGCAACGCAACTGTAATATTTTTTTTATGGGAATCTGTTTCAGGTGACCATGGACGGCGCTGGTTACTTACCATCAGGTGACACGTCTGCTCGTTTGCCCCCTCTATAAAAAAAGAAGTAGTACTTGGTAAAGGATGCGCAAAAAATAATGTTACCATTACCTCTCAAAACTGCGTAAAGTAGCTCATGTCACGTTTCGTTTGATGAGAGATGTAACGTTTACATCCCTGTGAAATAGCAAGGCAAACGAGCAGGTGGGTCGCGGGATGGTAAGCAACTACCGCTGCCCATGGACACTTGAAACTACATAGTGTTACAGTTGCGTTGTCATTAAGAGAGTAGGATAGGAAAGGTGCGGGAGAAGCGTGGGCCTCCGGATACGTCTCTCACCGAACGAACTGCGGTATTAGCCACTTTACGTCGATATTCTGAGAGGCCGTGGCATTTCATCGGTCAAACTTGTAGCTAAACCACTGTGCCAAGGGCGTTTTTTAAATAGAATATAAATCAACATTAAACAATTGTGTACATATTTATTGATATATAGCCTGTGTGTTATTTTAGTAAATATAACGTAGAACTGTCAGTATAAATATTTATCACAGTTACGAACTTATGAGTAATATAATACGATATTATATATTTTCCGTAAGATCTTACGACAATATTTTTACGTTTATCGGGATATTAGCAAAGTATTTCTATTAATTCCGACGATAGTAAACATAGCATGTTTTGGTAGGGATGCTTACGAAATTTTTAATTTGATTGATTTTAAATAGATTACCTTCAATTGGCTCCCTGTCTATTGATAACTGTACGGCAAGTCTTGTGAGGGATTGGCAGAAAGAACAGAGCGCCACAAGGCTCGATTGTTACACACCTCATTCGCTTCGTTGACTTTCATAACTCTTGTCAAACACTCGCGGCGATTGTTATGACCCCTAATATCACCTACCTCCAGAACTTCTTCTATTTGGCCATGAAAGATGTGTCGTGGCCGTCCTCGACTTCTACATCAATCCGCGTTTACATTGTCTATCTGTTAGTCGATCTAACATCGTTTATTCTCTCTACAGCGATACATTGGAGCATACTCTTTTTTACTTTTACACCAACACCCTCCTACGATTCAACTTTCTTCCTTAAGAAAAATAAAAATAACGAACATTAGATTATTGTTGTTTTAGAAAATAAATACAAAAATATATTCAAGAAATAACGTAATCATATTCAATGTTAGAACACAACTAGTATTATTAATTTTTTTGTCAATGATTCTGACAATTACAGCGATTTTAGTCGGTGACAACACAATTTACGTAAGTCTAATACCTACCGTATCTTTTACGCTAGGCTGGTATGATGTACTGTTTTGAGATAATATATCTAATTTGTAAATCTCGGTGGTACAGTGGTCGAATATCCCACTTCCGAATCAAAAAGACGCGGTTTCGAACCCTGGCTCACAAACTTAGAAATTCTTTTCCAAAGTTATGTGTGATAAAAATCGATGACTAAAAAACTTTGTGCCCGGTATGGCAATAGGTTCGCCACCTATTCCATTTGTGTCGTAAGCATAACGGCGAGTCGAGACTTAATAGCCACTGCCGCTCAGAGGGCAAACTTCTAAGATAACCCAAAAACAAATGGGCAATAAACAAGGAATATTCTGGTATAAAACTTTTACGTAAAATATACATTGCTATTTCCAATGGTAGCGTAAGTTCCCTTTTTTGTCACAGTCAGTTTCTGAAACAAAGCGAAAGTACCAACTACTACACTTTTCTATCAAGTGTTTGTCTGCAGACTTTGTCGCTGTGTAGAGTTAGGTAGAGACAAGTGGAACGCGAGGCTGTATTATCTTATGTTCGCGGAGAGAGAAACATTGCTTGAAGTTGTGTACAGGCTATACTTCTGTTTTATACTTTATTTTTCTCTTTTCCTTTGAATAAATAGCCTTGTTATTTTCACACAAGTGTAAGCAAGTATAGTTATGTTTTGAATTAAGACTGTAATAGTATTTTTAAGGTACCAGATGTAATGGGCAGTAGAACTTATTTGCCGCATTTTGATGAAATGTATTTTGTTGTTGTATGTTATATTTATCACATATAATATTATTCTTTATGTATTTTAATTTATATTTTTATATGAATATACACCAGATTGTCGATAGTGTGAGATAATATTTGATCAAAGGCATATAAGCTATATGAAATTAAATATATTATTGTGTTAAGTCACAATAAAACCGGCTGTGATTAAATACTCGGGGGATTGGTTACGGGCGATATGTGTGATTAATATCGATGATTGACAATTTTGTGCTCGGTGTATGGCAATAGGTTCGCCACCTATTCGGCGAGTCGCTGCACTTACCTACATACCCAGGAAAGAAAGAAGCGTGAAGATAAGTTATGTTATTATTACCCCTTAACTCAAAAAACATAACACAGACGATTTCAGCATCAATTTTCTCTTTAATATTTAAAAAGAATAAATATAAAAAAGTCTGCAAATATTCCTTTACTTATGATGATGTGTTTTAGCTTTTAGTCAGATGGAAACTTCGAACATGAATGAAACTTTGGATGTGAACATTCACAATATTAAAAGTGAGATTATTCGTAGATGCAAAGTAATAAAAATATGTTGGTACTTTTCAATCTCTACATATTTAACAAAAAACAAAAAGCGCAAAAACATTTCAAATTTTTACAGTACGACGATGATACTGGTCCGTCAGCCGAAAGTAGCTTACAAATAAAAACACTCACACAAGCATACACTAATATATGAATTGAACTGAACACTAATGTCAAGTATTCAAAAAAAAATATTGAAAGGCCGCCCCTGGTGCTACAGATGTCCATTGGCGACCGTAGTCGCTTTCCGTCAGGTGACCGTCACGCTCCGTTTGCCCCCTTTTTAACATAATAAAAAAAATGTTTCTGTTATAAATACGGGATATGTTGTGTGGAATCATAAAAATGTAGCCAAAGTGGTGCAGGGAATGGAGCTCTTCGTTCCATCCTCAGTGGTGCCAATCGGCGGCAGATCCCAGCCCTGGTTTGATCGCTCATGCAAAACGGCATTACGTTTTAAGCATGAGTGCTATCAAGCCTGGGCAAAAGCAGTGGCGTCCCAGGACTCTGACACCGGCTCTCTTAAGAAGAGGTACAACCTTGCCTACAGGTCCTTCAAAAGAGTTATAGCCGTAGCAAAGTCTCAGTACATAGGCAAAATTGGCGAGAAACTAGTTCGCCTTCCCTCGGGAACCCGTGAGTTCTGGTCGCTCGCCAAGGCTGTTCTTGGGAATTTTTGTAAGCCGTCGCTTCCACCGTTGCACCGGGAGGACCAGTCACTAGCCCACGACGCAAAAGAGAAAGCCGACCTTCTTGGCACTCTTTTTGCGTCCAACTCGACTTTGGACGATATGGGTAACATCGCACCGACAATTCCACATTGCGGTCACGCCATGCCGGAGGTTCGTTTCCGGCAAAGTACTGTGCGACGCATACTTTTATCCCTGGATGTCCACAAGTCGAGTGGGCCTGACGGAATCCCAGCAATCGTGTTGAAGATGTGTGCTCCAGAGTTGGCACCGGTTTTAACGCGTCTTTTCCGGTACTCCTACTCTCTCGGCGCTGTACCAGCATCATGGAAGGTTGCTTTAGTCCACCCGATCCCTAAAAAAGGTGACCGCTCAGATCCGTCCAACTACAGACCTATCGCCATCACCTCCCTATACTCCAAAATAATGGAAACACTCATCAACCGCCAGCTCCTTAAGTATCTAGAAGAGCACCAGTTGATAAGTGACCGTCAGTACGGATTCCGTCAGCGTCAGATTCCGGTCGCTCAGCTGGTGATCTTTTAGCGTACTTAACCCATCGGTGGGCGGAAGCGGTTGAGAGTAAAAGAGAGGCGCTGGCCGTTAGTTTGGACGTAGCGAAGGCCTTTGATCGGGTTTGGCACAAAGCACTTCTTTCGAAGCTTCCATGTTATGGGCTTCCCGAGAAATTATGCGATTGGGTTTCCAGCTTTCTCACAGCTCGGAGCATTAAAGTTGTTGTCAACGGGTCATGCTCCGACTTAAACCTGTGAATGCTGGAGTCCCCCAGGGCTGTGTGCTATCCCCTACGCTGTTTCTTCTGCATATCAATGACATGCTGCTTAGCAGCAATCTTCATTGTTATGCGGATGACAGTACCGGGGATGCCTTATACACCGGCCACCCGCGTATTTCTCGGGAAAACGTCGACGAGCACCGGAACAAACTTGTGTCTGTAATCGAAATTCTGCTTAGTCAGGTTTCGGACTGGGGCCAACTAAACTTAGTCCAATTCAACCCTAAGAAGACACAGGTTTGCGCGTTTACTGCTAAAAAGACACCCTTTGTCGCAGCTCCCTGTTTTGAGAGCACTCCCTTACCCGCCTCAGCCGCTATCGGAATTCTTGGTGTCGACTTGTCGAGTGACGTCCAGTTCCGCGGTCATCTGGAGGGCAAGGCCAAATTGGCCTCCAAAAAGCTTGGTGTGCTCAATAGAGCGGGACAGTATTTCACGTCAGGTCATCGGCTGCAACTTTACAAGGCGCAGGTCCGTCCTCACGTGGAATACTGTTCACATCTTTGGGCGGGGGCACCCCAGTACCAGCTTACTCCATTTGACCGCATCCAACGACGCGCGGTTCGGCTTGTAGACAACCAAGCTCTTACTGATCGGCTTGATCCTCTGGCGTTGCGGAGAGAGGTGGCATCTCTATGCATCCTCTACCTACCGCATATACCACGGGGAGTGCTCTGAGGAATTGTTCGGATTAATACCGCCAGCTCACTTCCGCCACCGTTCGACGCGCCAACGCTACCACCCGCATTGGCTGAATGGTTGGCGATCGACAACAGTGCGTTTCGACAGGCACTTCTTGCCACGTACTGTTCCTTCATGGATCCAGTTGCCGGCTACGGTATTTCCGGACCGCTACGACCTAGGAACCTTCAAGAAACGAGCCTATTCTCATCTGAAAGGCCGGCAACGCTGATGTGATGCCCCTGGTATTGCAGACGCCATGGGCGGCGGTGATTGCTTTCCATCAGGTGACCCGCAAGCTCGTTTTCCCCTTCTCCCATAAAAAAAAAAGTGTTCAGAAGAATTAATTTTGAAAAATAAGCTTTTTTTTCCTATGGGAATAAAGGGGAATCATATGTTAATGATGTAGGTCATATGTATTTCATCATTTATTTCTATTGTTAAAATAATCAAACGCCAGTCCTCAAACTAATATTCATCAAGCTGCAGACCAGAAATCGTATAAAAAAAATTCGCGTGGAGTCCCTCCGCGCTATGGAAGTAAAACTTTGTAACAAACATACATTTATAACACGCTTAATTTAAAAAGAGCACATCTTACTTACATTACGACGGGCCTCGTAGTGCATTGGTAAAATCGAAAGTAGAACGGAGATTGGCGGATTCAATCCCCACTCGAGTATAAATCTTAATATGGGTCTGAGTAGAATTTGGTAATTACTCCTGTATTTAAGAGGATACGCCATATTCAAAGTCGTATTGTTCTTTGATTTTGGTATTCCCCCAAGCTCAAGCCCATTCAACCCATATTGTAAAAATGCATTAAAATACTTATTCCGCAATATTGGATTTAGGATGACGTCACATTTTTCAACATACTATCGAAAAGCCCTTTTATTTGATACACAAAATAGCATTAAAACTATCTGTGAATGAGAGCTATTGGTATTTACCGGGCGAGCCAGCCCATTCATGCAGCGGACTGCTTGGCTCCTCGTGTTTAAAAACTTCAAAAATGAGTCGTAAGATCAAGAACTACGTAATACATATTTATTACATTCATAATATATACCTACATACTACATTGCAAAATGAAAAATTCGATCCATGCGGTTCGAATAAGAATATCGACGTAAAGTTGCTCGTGCCGCTTTTCGTTCGGTGAGGGAGGGATCCAAAGGTACGAGCCCCTTTCCCTCCTACTCTCTTAAAGGAGGGCAACGCACCACAGTGTTCATGGGCGGTGTCAAATTGCTTACCATCAGGTGACCCACTTACTCGTTTGCCCTCCTATCCCATAAAAAACTATGAATTGAATTGTTATTATCATTTTCGCGTGGAGAATTATCCAAATCTCAAAGTTTTACCATGGGTTACCTACCTAATATCAAGTAATTCAGAGAAATCATTGGCTCGGAATCAATCCCACGACCTCCAAGACTATTTATATTAAAATATTAAAGGTACTATTAAAAATTGGAATGATAACTAAGTTCAAATGATAACTAAGTTCCTAACTAGTATTTTAATTTACCTTTGAGTTGGTGTAACCTAATGGTATTATTACATCACTAGTAAAACTAATAATCCCTTTGAACTTTGAAAATGTATTATGTGTTAAAATGTAAATTATAAACGGCATGGGACTTTACTATAATTACTTTACAATATTACTATAATTTACATTTCAACACATTATACATTTTCAAAGTTCAAAGGGATTGTATTAAAGATAATATATATATATCAAATATAAAAATATTTGATATTTTTGTATTTTATAATATAGAGATTATTTGACCGAGGACCAGAAACAGACTATTATTTATACCCTTATTCTGAACTTATTTTATTCCAAATAACTCTAGTTCAGCGCTTATTTCTAAGATCTTGTAACTTGTAATTGACCAAACTAATTATGAATTAACTATATATATTTATTAGACTTGAACAACCAAGGCTCATGTATATGTAAAAATTGGATGGGTAGATAGCAGTATCTTTGTATTTCATAATATAGAAATTATTTCACGGAGGACCAGAAACAGACTATTATTGATACCCTTATTCTGAACTTATTTTATTCTAAATAACTCTAGTTCAGCGCTTATTTCTAAGATCTTGTAACTTGTAATTGACAAAGTAATTATGCATGAACTATATATATTTATTAGACGTGAACAACCAAGGCTCATGTATATGTAAAAATTGGATGGGTAGATAACAGTATCTTTGTATTTCATAATATAGAAATTATTTCACCGAGGACCAGAAATTGACTATTATTTATACCCTAATTCTGAACTTATTTTATTCCAAATAACTTTAGTTCAGCGCTTATTTCTAAGATCTTGTAACTTGTAATTGACAAACTAATTATGAATTAACTATATATATTTATTAGACTTGAACAACCAAGGCTCATGTATATGTAAAAATTGGATGGGTAGATAGCAGTATCTCTGTATTTCATAATATAGAAAGTATTTCACCGAGGACCAGAAACAGACTATTATTTATACCCATAATCTGAACTTATAAATGTTTCTTTTTATAAGATTAGTTAACCATGAGTATAAACCATGTGTGATGATTGAAGTCAGTTTGTCATTAAATTATCCTTGAAATATATTATACTTGAAAATTAATTCTCTTAAAAATTATAAATGAAAATTATACATCAAGTTACTTGATAAATAACATAGTTTTATGTAATATATAAAGAAAACTGTAAATAACTAATGTTGTTTGGGTATGCTTTGCAATATTTTAAATGTGATGAATTAAAAAAGAAAATACAATTTATAAGTTTATAATTACCAAAATATTTGTAAGTACATCCAGTAACAAGTAATATATTTGTTCAAATCACGACTAATTTTGGTTTAAGCAAAAGCTCTTTGTCGTATTGTCTTTCACGGAGTAAAATTAATTCATCGTCACTCGTTATGCACTATTTTTTACCTTCATAAGCTTTACCACAGAATAAAGCACTCCTAAACCACTTTACACTGTACAGTTGGAGTATATAGTTGAATATATTTAATAAAAACAAATAAATAGAGCAGAGTATCGAACTGTCACGATTATTTACTAATAATATGTTTTTACGGTTTCGGTCATAGAGGTCGCAATACGCCAACTTAAATCGCGCTATGGTTTCACTACCGTAGGGTTTATATATGATTGACATTCCAAATCAATTAGTACCTCCACTTGCCACTAGATGTCTGTGTACTATTAAAATTCAAGCTTAACAAATTGAAAAGTTAGCTTCATATATACTTCGATGTTTAAAGTACTATTAAAGCTAAACTCACTAGGTTGAGAGCCCTCAGCGCTCACCAAAAGTCCGCGTAAAATTGTAACAGCCCTCAGGCTACCAATTAGAAGTCACTCAAAAAAAAAAAAAAAAGTACTACTAAATATTAATATATATTGCCCCGCGAGGGCCGCAAGGGGGTGTTAAAAGCGTTAAACGCTCTTGCACGAGACATTAGAAGTTTTACTTCAAAAGTTTTACTTCAAAAACTTACGTAGGTGTAGCCACTTGAATAGTCATCCAAAACACACACAACATTTTTCTGGTCGTCTCGATGGTTTGGAGGCCAACCACCGCTCTTCTGAGACAAGAAGCCTTGGGATCGATCAAATCTCGCATAATCTATTACCCGATTTCCCGAAATCTCTCGATACGTGTCTTAATATTTTTCTTCAATGTTAAACTTGAAAATTTATTAGGCTAGTAAAAAACATGAAAATTTTTGCCAAACGTATAATATCATAGAAAAACATTAGTGACATTGAATAATACGGCACTTATATTTTTTATTCGATTCGTCAAAATTGTAATGATACCATAATCAAAATATAGGTATGATTGTGAGATAAGTGGTGCAATTTTCTATTAAAGCGATATTTACGTAAAAAAAGTAGTAGTATAAAAAATGTCAGGTTTGAATGCTGATATGCATAATGTTCAGCCATCTCTCCACCACCGCGTGTACTCATTAGCCAAATCAAATAGAGCTCTCTCTCCCGATTTCCCGTTACAAATCTTAACCGCTTTTCAATAAATTGCTCTCGGCAACTGTCGTTGTTATTGTTGAGGTAAAGGTGACTTATTATTAAGTCTTGCATGCTTCACGCCAAGTGAGTTAAGTTCACGTTAGGTTACTTACTGAATAAAATAATACTAATCATGAAAATGGATCTAGCCATTGTCTGAGTTAAACAATGTATTAAACACGCTGTGAAAAATGATATTATTTATTATAAGGTGTTAAATATTCACAGAGATTTACAGCACAAAACATTAAATTACAGGTCATTATTTTAAAATTAAGATACTTGAATTGCTTCTAGGCTTCTAGACATAGATGGTTCTATTAAATATGAAGTTCGTTTTCCATCCACTAATGAACACTTCCATCGTCTAATGAACCTTTATGGTTCATTAGATGATGGAAAAGATGAGTACATTTTGAAAAGATGATTTATGCCAGAATTTTTGTCTTTAATCAATCCATCACCGTGTAAGGATACTTAAATTATTCTATTTAATTTTAAATTGTATGTTTGACAACGTATTAAATAAAGGACTTATTTTTAATAAGGTAATGATATTTTTCTTTAAATTTGTTCGCCCCCAAACTATATCAATAACAAGCCATTGACAAGAATAATAGAAAAAGCTCTCGATAAAAACGTATGTGATCAGTATTGGTAACTTGAATCCTGTGTATTGCCTCAGACCTGGATAGATGTACTCTCCTTTTAAACAACTTTGAACACATCTGAAAACAAATATGTTCTATAAGAAGAGATTCTTCAAAAATATTAAATGTCCAAACACTAATTTTTACTTTCTTCACTTTTAATGTCGTTTTAGTGGTGTGGAGGTTGAAACAACTCGCTTTTCAATCAAGGAGATTCAGGCACAAATCCTGGCTCAATAAACTAACTTTTCAAAATCATTTTCGGAACCTATGTGTAGTAATATAGCTACCTTTTCCACCAAACGAAACGCGGTAGTTACAGAAAGACAAGTTACGTCGATATGTGAATAAACAGTCTCGGCCGTCCAGCGATCGAGCACACGGCTTTTGATCCAGAGGTCCGGGTTCGAATCCAAACACTGGCTCACACCAATGACTTTTCGAAATGGTTTTCGGAAGTTAAGTGTGATAAATATCGATGACTGAAAAACCTTGTGCCCGGTATGGCTATAGGTTCGCCACCTATTTCATTTGGGACGTAAACATAACGGCGAGACGAGGCTTAACAGCCGCTGCCTACACCTTCGGGTAACAAATGTGTGAAGTTATGTTATGTGTTATGTTCATAGAATTTTGGTGGCTCTTCCACACTATTTTAATATATTTTAACATACTTACACGATAATATATACAGCAATAAAGGACGCAAGTATTGTCGAGCCCAGGGCATAGCTTTTAGGTCTTTCTCTTCTTACAAGCGCCAGGTCTAACAGCACAATTACAAGAGATACTGTGTGCATGCAGTGCTGAGTCCAAAATGGAACGATTTTGTGAACGCTCAATGGAGCAATCAGCTCGCGATTCGTGTTCCACATTCGCCAGAATAGTATGTCACCAAACTGTAACAAATAACGTGCTTATTTTAAATCTTCACACTTTTTATACCTGACTGTGTGTAACATAACATAACTTCACGCCTTTTCTACCCGAAGGTGTAGGCAGCGACTGTTAAGCCTCGTCTCGCCGTTATGTTTACGTCCCAAATGGAATAGGTGGCGAACCTATTGCCATACCGGGCATGAAGTTTTTAGTCATTGATATTTATCACACATAACTTACGAAAGTAATTTCGAAAGTCATTGGTGTAAGCCAATGTGAGGATTTGAACCCGCGACTTCTGTATTCAGAAGCGGGGTGCTCGACCACTAGACCACCGAGACCATTTTATATACTATAATATTAATATATAGTCTCGGTGGCGCAGTGGCTAGCTTTTGATTCAAGAAGTAGTGGGTTCAAATCCTGGCACACACCAATGACTTTTCGACATTTTCGGAAGTTATGTGTGATAAATGTCGATGACTGACAACTTTGTGCCCGGTATGGCAATAGGTTAGCCACCTATTCCATTTGGGATGTAAACATAACGGCAAGACGAGGCTTAACAGCCGCTGCCTACACCTTCGGGTTGGAAAAGGCGTGAAGTTATTTATGTATATATGTATAACTAAAAATATTCTATTTTAAGCGCATGTATATTATTGTTTTAAATTTGTTTTTTTTTCTAGATTTTAATCGATATATATGTACTAAAATAGCACATATCAACTGATTGTCATGATAGCCAATAACGAGTGTTATTAGATCTGAGTGCATTGTTCCTTGTGATTAATTATAAATTCATCACCAAATATCAGACTGTCTGCTATATAATTGTGATTCCCCGGACCATTCTATTTAAATACGGTCAATAAACTAAAAACATCTTCTGTTTTTGCCAACGACTTAGTAAATCGTAATTCAAAGTAAAAATTTATTTTCAATACAAATATACATATAGACGAAAATATTTGTATTGTATTGTTGTTTGATAATTTCAATGATAGCTTTTAATCATCTTAATATTTCGAGTTCGGGATTATATCAATGACTTTTCGGAAGTTATAAGTGATAATACCCATTTTGGGACGTAAAAATTGGGTGAGTCGAGGCTTAGAGTTGCTGCCTACACCTTCCAGTAGAAAAGGACGTAAATTTACTAGTTGACTTTTGAAATGATGGATGTAATTTATAAAATATTTGTAATGTGGTTTGTCAGCTATGGACTCCTCGACTATAACGTCCATGTTAATTAAATGTGGTAAATCTAACAGTGGTAGAGCCAAGTAGTTCGCTGCATGAATGGGCCGGCTCGCCCGGTGAAATACCACGACCTCTCAGAAGATCGACGTAAAGTGGCTCATGCCGCGTTTCGTTCGGTGAGAGAGTTACCCGGAGGCCTATCCCCCATCCTTTCCCATTTTACTTTCTCAAAGGTCGGCAATGCAACTGTAACACTAAATGTGTTGCAGGTGTCCATGGGCGGCGTTGGTTACCTTAAGGCTTACCATAAGGTGGCACGCCTGCTCGTTTGCCCACCTATCCCATAGAAAATGTTAACCCAAAAATGCTGCCGACAGCTGGGTGGGATTTTTACAAATATAAATAATATTATGCAAGTTACTTATCACAGTAAATATTAAATATCAAGGTTATGATAACAAGACGTAACAATATGCACTTTACTTGAACTCCATAAATGGATTTGAATGTGTATACTTAGTATGCATCCAACAAATTGATCTAACTGTCACATTAAATATTAGAGACACGTGTTAATATCACGGAAACAGTAAAACAGACCACCCATGATCACATCAGGTCGGCTTTGTTTCATATTACAATCGATATTTTATTTATCAAAAGTCTCAGTGGTCCAGCGGTTGAGCACCCCGCTTCAGAATAAAGAGGTCCCAGGTTCAAATCTTGGTTCATACCAATGACTTTTGCGAAAGTTATGTGTGATAAATATCGATGACTGAAAACTTCGTGCCCGGTATGGCAATTGGTTTGCCGCCTATTCCATTTGGGACGTAAACATAACGGGAGTCGAGGCTGAACAGTGACTGCTTACACCTTCGGGTAGGAAAAGGCGTGCAGTTATATTATCCCTAAAAACATCTACAAATAAAATCACGACGATAATATCCAACATTAAATGTAGCATAAAATTATACCAGCCCACTCCGAATTAGCTTTTTAGGCCGTGGAGAAGCCTTCTGCATCGGGCACAATTGTCTTAATCATTGACAGGTAAACCCAAGCAGTGCGCTGCATGAATGGGCTGCCTCTACCTTTCGGAATATCGACGTAAAGTGGCTCACGCCGCGTGAGAGGTGAGAGAAGTATCCCGGAGCTTCTTTCCCATCCTTTCCAATCCTACCCCCTTTAAATTTCGGCAACGCAAAAGTAACACTTTATGTGTTGCAGATGTTATAGAGCAGCGCTGTTACCCGCCTGCTTGTCTGCCTTTCTATCCCATAAAAAAACTTTGGATTTATAAATTAAATATAGTAAAAAAAAAACAAAAAATTTCAGCGTGTCGTCACATAATCACCGACGCTTACTACTTCCGGCTATTCAACTTGTGTAAATAAAAAACGTAATAATATCGAATACTTCCTGATTGCAGAAGGTAAACTGTCTAAATATTTAACAGTGGTGGAGCCATGCAGTGCGATGCGTGAATAGGCCGACTCGACCGCTGAAATAGCACGACGTCTCATAATATCGGCGTAACGTGGCTCATGCCGCGTTTTATTCGGTAGAGAGTTACCGAGATGAGAGAGAGTTATGGTGACCTAACCCATTTCCCTTACAGGTATCCATGGGTAGCGTAAGTTGCTTACCATCAGGTGCTAGTTTGCCCTCATATACTCATAAAAAAACACTTTTTTATAACTCCCTTTATTTAACATAACATAATTTCAAGGTGTAGGCAGTTAAGCCGGCTGTTAAGCCTCGTTTCGCCGTTATGTTTAGGTCCCAAATGAAATAGGTGGCAAACCTATTGCCATAATGGGCACAAAGTTTTCAGTCATCGATATTTTTCACACGTAACTTCCGAAAGGAACTTCGAAAAGTCATTGGTGTGAGCCAGTCTGAGGATTTGAGCCCTCGACCTCGATTTAGAAGCGGGTGCTCGGACACTGGACCATCGAGACTATTATTTTTATTTATTTTATATGATTATTCTTTATTATCCATGTAAGTATATTTTCTCGATTATGTTAGGGATAATTAAGTGCTTCAATACCTTTATTGTACAAACTTACGACAGTGGCTGGCAGAAGAATGCTTGTGAAACACAAGTCTCTAAGTTGATTGAGAACTTGGACGTCCCTCCTTCGATGTTCCTCCCTGAGGCCCCTCCAGTCACAGTACAAGCATATCGGGTAATAGACCAATGTTAAAAGCTGTAACAAAGCGTTATATTAAGTTATCGACTAACTAATTGGATTTAACGTTGTTATTTTCTCATCAATAACTTTACTTTTTTGTTACTTCACACCGTCTTATGCTAGAAAGTGTAGGCAGTGGCACTTCACCAGTGAGTTACTAAAACTTGTTTATGTACATGGTACACAAATTTGTCAGTCATCGATTTTTATTTCCTAATATTTTTTAAAGATATTCTGAAAAGTCCTTGATGTGTATCGGGATTCGAACTAGAGCCGTGGAGCATTTGTGAAACCACTTAGATGATTATTTATTGTTGTCAATATTTAAAACACGAAGAATTTAAGCAGACACTCCAATTATTAAAATAAAGAGAAAATCTTATAATGTCATCTTGGCCATCTGCAACTCAGGTAACCCGCTTTGAATGCAGAACTCCCAGATGTGTATGTTGGTTTACACTGATGAATTTTCGGAATTAAATTCGGAAGTCATTTCTGATAAGTACCTAAGACACAACCGTGCCCGTTTTATGACAATTAGCTTCACTAACAATAACGGAGAATCCTAAAAAAAATGCCGTATCATGGTACATTTTTTTTAATGGAGGACAAACGAGCATGCGTGTCCCCTGATGGTAAGTGACCAGCGCCGCAGGACACCTGAATTACATAAAGTGTTACAGTTGCGTTGCCGACCGAAACGCGGCATGAGCCAATTTACTCGATCTTTTGAGAGGTCGTAGTATTTCACCGGTTGAGCAAGCCCATTCATGCAGCGCAGCATTTACTTTGCACAATTAAGAGCGTGCAGTTACAAAAACAAATATTATAGAACTGCATGACTTTTCTTAGAAAATCTGTCCACAAGGAAAATGTTACAGTGCAAGCAAAGTAATATTGACATCCTTTATTTGCTAGACTCTATGTATTTTGAATGTTTGTTCGTCACAGTAAACACAAGGTTTATCTTAATATAAAAAAGTATGAGTATATTGTATCTAAAAACACAAATTTTCTATTTATTTCTCAGATTTTCGCGAATCACATTCATAACATTAAAACAACTTTTCAGGATTATATTGCGTTTATTTATTACTTATTTTATTTATTTTCCGACGTTTCGAACTCTTTACAGACATAATTTTCACGTATCAATGAAAATAGCTTTTTATTTTATTTTATTAGCTTTAAATTTTATTTCCAAAAAGTGGGTGCTCTCTACAGAGAGCACCCACTTTTTGGAAATAAAATTACTACTACTACAATAAAAAAAAATAAAAAGTTGATGTTAAAAATATGATGAAGCTCAAACATTGGCGAAAGTCCTCTCACAACTTTGAGGACATACAAGTGCGTTTGAAAAAGACTCATACCACTTTGTCAGTGAGATTAAAGATCTACATCTCACAGACAATGAAACAATGGTCAGTTTTGATGTTCAGTCCTTATTTACTTGCCTACCTGTACAGGACTGCATCAATATTATATCTAAGAAGCTAGCAGAAAATCAAATAGCCAAGGAATACACTGAACTATTGAAACACTGCCTCACATCTGGCTACCTACTGTGGAAGGACAAATTCTACAAGCAAGTAGATGGAGTGGCCAGGGGCTCACCGGTCTATCCTGTCGTGGCCGATATGTTCATGACTGCTTTGGTGAGTTCACCAGTAAAGCCCCGTTTCTACAAGCGGTATGTAGATGACACTTTCACAATTTTACCATCTGACAAAGTAACTGTATTCTTAGACCATCTTAACTCCATAAATTCCAAAATACAATTCACAATGGAGTTGACTGGAGTCTATCAATTCTCTAGCATTCTTAGATGTGTTAGTTATTCGTAACTCTAATAATACCTTGAGTCACACTGTGTATCGAAAGACAACCCATACAGATAGATACCTGAATGGTGAATCTCACCACCATCCTTCACAGTTAGTTGCCGTGTCAAAATCTTTGTTTCAGAGAGCACGAGGTATTTGTGACCAGGAACACATAGCAGATGAGATTCAGCATGTGAAAAAGTCTTACATGCCAATCAGCTTAAGGTTCCCAGAAATCATCACAAAAACCGAGTGAAGCGAGCCACAGTTGAGCGCCAACCTGCCGTCTTGCCGTCATAAATCATCAATCAATTGCCTTTTGAGGTCCACTGCTGGACAGGCCTCCCCCATAGAGCGCCACAACTGCTGATCCGTTCCCTCGTGGGGGGTTTTTGCCATAATCGCCACGCTTGGCAGGCGGGATGGCGATCGCAGTAGGCTGTATTTTGTTGAGAGAGAATGCTGCTGCCCATTCTTCCAGCCTTTTCCTTTAGTCGCCTTTTACGACACCCACGGAAAGAGATGGGGTGGCGGTATTCTAAGCCGGCGCCACACAGCTCCATCTTGCCGTACATAAAGGGAATCACTGACAAAATTGGCTATATTTTAAAACGTGCTTCGATTAAAACATACTTTAGGCCACCCAAGAAAGTTAGCCAATTTCTACTATCTGTCAAGTGTCACATCCCCTTGCAAGACCCAGGAGTATATAAGCTGGACTGTGATTGTGGATTCTCTTATATCGGGCAAACAAATAGGTCCGTTAAAACAAGGATCAAAGAACACATTGCTGATGTGAAACACAACCGCTATAATAAGTCTGCTGTTTGTGACCACTGTAGGGAGGGCCCAAAACACTACATCAGGTTTGACAACCCACAAATCCTCGCCAAAGAACAACATTATCGTCCCAGGATGATACGCAAGGCTATTGAAATCAAAAAACATCCAAAAAATTTAAGCTATCATGAAACTATCACCTAGCTGGAAGCCAGTCATAAGTCTCATCAAACCTAGCCCACAATCAAACAGCTCAAGACAGCGAGATACTATTAGTATAGTTTGCAGGTCAGACCCACGTCCATCCCACCAAAATAATGTTGAATTTTGAATAGTGCATATACCCTGGCCTGGAAACCAAGTTTCTTTTTCTCAAAATATTACAAATAATAGTACTGTCAATAGCTCGTCCAAAATGAAATAATAATAATCAGTTTTGAAGAACAGCCGCTGAGTTTTCTTGCTGGGTCTTTCTCAGGACTTGCCGCATTTTTGACCTAGTGGTAGATTTTTTTAACAAATACTTACCTTTAAATTTAAAATCAATCAATCTATACTTATATTATAAAGCGGAAGAGTTTGTTTGTTTGTTTGTTTGAACGCGCTAATCTTAGAAACCACCGGTCCGATTTCAAAAATTCTTTCACTGGTGTATAGTCCATTTATCGAGGAAGGCTTTAGGCTATATTATATTTTCAAATAAATTAGGGATCCTTACTATAAATCCAATAATGTAACCCAAGGTGTAAGAAAAAGACCCGAAAAAAAATCTTACATCGCGAACGCTGCAAAAACTATTGATTATAGAAAAAAACAATGTACTACAGTTTCACAGAACATATAATTGTCTACAGAAAAGTCCGCGACGCTATATGTCTAACTATTGTAGTTATCGCATAATAAGTGTTTTTTGAATTTTTAAAAATAATTATAATGAGGTCGTTTTAAAAGTTCTTTATTTTGTACCTTGGTATTAACTCTACTCAAAATAAATTACTTCAATATAAAGATAGATTCAATACCTTTCTAGAACTTTTTGAATGATTCAATTCGGACATTTAATTCAGAAGATATCACAAAATACAAGTATTCGTTTCTTAGGCAAATATTCCGCGCACGCAATATATGATCGGGAGTCCCGCCCGACCCGGTCATGAGCGGCGCTCATACTCGTAGCTGGCAGGTAATTTTTTTTTTAATTTTCGTAGATATTTTTTTTGTTTTTTTTTTGTCCTGATGAGTTTGTATTTAATCGTGTTTTGGGGTATATATATATTTATTTTGTAATAATTAATAGGTGATGTGAACATATAACATCTAAGACCCCGTGTCTATTTAGACACATAGATTAGAATTTGATCTATTTAAGAGTATAATAAACGGGAAATAACGCAACACGTTTAGGTAAACAAATACTTACTTTTATTATTAGCTTGACGTTTCAGCCTGGTTGCATTGGCCGTAGTCACAAGCAGAGATTTGTTTACCTAAATGTGTCGCGTTATTTTCTGTTCATAATATTTATGTATTAAGCAACTCGAATATTAAAATATTTAAAAATATTTTCATACTTAAGTAACCAAAGTTGGTAACCATGGGTCAAAGCTAGTTAGTTTACAGTTAGTTCTTTAAGCATATATTATAATATTATCTATAATCCTTTACAATATTGCAACTTCATATAAATGGACGAAGCGCAAGATATGCCCACGCACCTCGATCTTGGCGTCTTTTGCTAAAATATAAAGACTTTGCGGGTTTGTTACACGTCTGCATTACACATAGAATAGCCCATCTATATTTACCTTTTTAATATCGTGATCTCTTTTAAAATTTAGTGAATTTATTTTGATAAGAGTAATACCAAGGTGCCAAATCGACATCATTTAAATTACAAAAAAAAAACACTCACTGTGAGTTAGCCATACTGGTAAGAACATGTGGTGACCAGGTTTTTTTTTAAATCGACGACAATGACCAGATAAAAAAAAAGGTTCAAGTAGTATTAAAAAAAACTAAAGATTGATGTCAAACTTCTGACAAAGTCCCTGGTAATGCTATTAATTGAAGTTGATAATTTTTTTTTATGGGATAGAAGGGCAAAGGAGCAAGCGGGTCACCTGATGGTACGCAACCTGTGCCGCCCATGGACACCAGCAACACTTATAGTATTACCGTTGCGTTGCCGACCTTTAAGGGAGAAGGATGGGAAAGCGAGGTGGATCCCCAGGTACCTCTCTCACCGAACGAAACGCGGCATGAGCCACTTTACGTTGATCTGCTGAGAGGTAGGGGTATTTCACCGGTTGAGCCGGCCCATTCTTGCAGCTAACTGCTTATTATTTTAACTGCTATTATTTTCATCATATCTAGGTTGTTAGTCGCTAATATCAACAGCTAAGCAAGTAATGTGTGTAATAATCGTGCCTTATGGCGCTTTGTACTCTCTACCTACCCCGCAAGGGATCTGGCGTGAAGTTATGTATGTATGTATGTATCAGGAACTTGAATTGAAAAAAAAATAGTGTTAGTTCATTTATGAGGAAAGCTTTGGGGTATTAATATGATCGCGGCAATAATCTTAAGTGGTAAATGTATAAAATATAGCGGTACGAAGTTCGCGCGGTCTGCTAGTATTTAATAATAGTTATACTCTCATTTCAACAAACATAAGAAAATAAGATAATTATCTAATAATTAAAAATAACAACTGTTACCTATTAAATCATACAACAAAGGCTCTTAACAAACAAAAAATTTTCTTTAGTAAATATATCTTATAAATAAATATTAAATTTTTTCTTTCATGGTCTGATGTGGGTTACCAATAGTAAAAATCACATTTTTAACATTAACTTTTTGATTTTTATTTCCAAAAAGTGGGTGCTGTATCAATGAAAATAGCTATTGAACGACTACCATCTCTTTGTTCATCACTCGTGAAAATGATCTCTGTAAAGAGTTCGAAACGTCGGGAAATAAATAAAATAAGTAATAAATAAACGCGATAAAATCCTAAAAAGTTGTTTTAGTGGTACGAATTCTCTATTCATTTATTAAAATAATATATACATACTAGCTCACCCAGCAAACGTTGTCTTGCGAAAAAAATTAAGGTTTTAATAAACAATAGTAAATAGTGGTTGATCGTAGAGAGGTGACAGTTTAGGTTTGTACATATTTTTGTATGTAGGGTCTCTAAATTTATTAAAAAAAATAAAACCGTTTAAAAACAACCTTAACCTTTAAGAGGATGAAAAATAAATGCTGTCCGATTCTCAGACCTACCCGATAAGTAAATAAAATTACGCGGGAATCAGTCAAGCCGTTTCGGAGGAGTTACATAACACACACCGTGACACAAGAATTTTGTATATTAGATATAGATTTAAAGAGGAAAATATTATTAAGTTCACTGTAAAGAAGTGGAGTTAAAAATTGTATATAAATAAAGTACTCACATTAAACCAGACAGTCATAAGTTTGAATCTGATTTTTTGATACAACTGTATATCTGGATCATGAGACGAGTTGAAATCAATAGCCAAGAGAACATTTGAAACTATTGCTAAATGAACGAACGCCAGAGAATAGAAGATTAATCTCACTTTTAATAACGTTTTATTTTCCTCCAAAATATTTGTATAGTTTTTAAATTTATTTGAAATTAATTGCATTATATATTTTTTTCTCTTTGCGTTTGCAAATGCTCTAAGATTATGATCACTAGTAAGTTAGGCGTGCGATATTGAGGATAAAGATTCGCTCAGCGCGATGACTTTGACTCAACTGCGATCGAGTAATACTAAAAAACGATCTTAATAATAAAATAATTTGTATACGCAGTTGCGGGCGATAACTAGTTATAGTATAACATTTAAAGATTTATAATACCCTATAATTTTCTATACAACAATAACTTAGGTGGCAAAATGGTTTAGCGGTTTCGCACACGGACTTCTAGTCAGAAGATCCCATGTTGGGAATCCTAGTACGCAACGATCTAAAGAAACTATCACTAAAGTATTGTTTAATAAAGAAATGTATACTAATATGACAATAATATTATTATTATTTTTTGTGTTTTTTTTTGTAAAAGTGATTATAAACTAAACCATATGTTTGACCTTCACCCCCTATTTATAGCATAACATAACTTTAAGCCTTTTCTATCCAAAGGTGTAGGCAGCGGATGTTGGGAGTTCGCCGCCTCTACAGTGGCGTCGTGCGGTCCGTGGCCCTGTACGGGGCCCCCGTTTGGTCGCGAGACCTCGCTGGGGCCTCCCGCTCCAGGGCTCTGCTGAGGAGCCTGGAGCGGATCATGGCCATACGGATCGTACGGGGCTACCGTACCATCTCGTACGAGGCGGCGACGGTCCTCGCGCGTTCCCCCCCCTTCATCCTCCTGGTCGAGATGACGCAGCCGCGTACGATCTCGGCCGGGGAGGGGGGGACCCGAACGCGCGGGGACACGAAGTGCGGAGGCGGGAGGCCTTCGAGAGGAGTGGAGGGCTGTGGTCTCCTTCTGCAAAGCTGTGATGCTCCAGAAGGAGGCCGCCGAGCGGGGTCGGGAGAGAGCCGATCCCGCTCGAAGGCGATCAATGAGCTCGCCGCCGCCGGCGGGCCGCGAGGGCGCACGCCCCGCGGGTGCGCCCGGGTCGCGGTCCGGGAAGGATGACCCCCGGAGCGGCCGGGGAGGGTCGTTAGGGGCGCCGCCGGCCGCGCGCCTCTTTACAGCGCGCGGTCGGAGCCGCCCCGCCCGGGGGAGCCTCTCCGAGACTCCCTGAGGATGAGCACCCCCTCGTGACGGAGGGGGGGCTACGGCGGGGTGGACCAGAGGGATTTATCCGAATCCTGGACCACCCCAACGCCGGAGGAAGGCCGCCGCGAGGTTTTAGTGGGTAACCCTAAGATTGGATTGCAGTGTACTGTTTTGGGAGTCCCACACTACCCCCTGCCGCACCCAGGCGGGGGGTGTGCATAAAGCATTTCCTCGCGTAAAAAAAAAAGGCAGCGGATGTTAAGCCTCGCCTCGCCGAATCGTTATTATCGTCCCAAATGGAATAGGTTAGGAATAGGCACAAAATTGTCAGTCGTCGATATTTATCACACATAACTTTCAAAAAGAATTACGAGTAATCATTGGTGTGAGCCCGGAATCGAACCAACGACTTTATAAGCCTGGAACCTTAACCTTAATAATAAAATATTGTACGACAAAGATGAGTTTACTCCCGTTTACGGAAGCATTTCTCTAAGAATTTCTTTTTCTACGTAAGATATGACAAGACCCATAATAATATATTATCCTTCAACTCACTGCCATTAGGAGGTAATCAACGGGGATCAATCAGATTAATCAATCATGTCGTGTCATGACTTCAAACGTGACCTTGTTTGATATATATATATATATTTGGTAATTCATCACTTCAGACTTACTCATTTGTAAAGGGGAATTAAACAATAATATATAAAAACGTAACTTCAAGCCGTTTTCTACCGGAAGGTGTAGACAGCGGCTGTTAAAGCCTCGACTCGCCGAATCGTTAGTTACGGCCCAAATGGAATAGATGGCGAGTCTATTGCCATATATAGGACACTAAGTTGTTAGTAAACGATTTTATTCACACACATAACTTTTGAAAATAATTCCGAGAAATCATTGGTGTGAGTCCAGAATCCAACCCTCTGAATCAGAAGCGAGGAGCTCGACCAATGGACCACTGAGACTAAATAATATGTAATTTATACAATTTAAGACATTACAATCGAATATTATTATTATATATCGCGATAGGTTGATTGAAGCCTCTTGCGACCAGGGGGCTCGTATATTCTTCGAACATTGGCAACGAGGATTAGCATTGCCATTCAGCGTGGCAATGCGGCCAGTCTTCTGGGCACGCTGCCAGTAGACCGAGATGCGAAGAAATTTGATTTCAGATAGTTTTTCAATTGTATATTATAATATTGTAAATAGTGTAATTTAATTATTTCTTCTTAATAGGCCATTACTTCTCGTAAAAAAAAATTGTGGGTTATCCCTAAGAGACAGACATGTGCCCTCGCGGACTTTTTTGTAGATCTTTTAAAGGTGTAGTGTCTTTTAAAGGTTAATAATGTAGTACATTGTTTTGTTTTATCACTCAGGGCCCAGGTAGCGTTTGCTATTAAAGTTCTAAATCAAAACCACACCGTTGACACCCTCTAACTATTAAAAAAACCGCATGAAAATCCGTAGCGTAGTTTTAAAGATATGCGCATTTAAGGAGACAGACAGCGGCAAGTGACTTGGTTTTATACTACCTATGTAATGATAAATAAAAAAAATATTAATTTTATTGTAGACGTCTGCAATACTGAGAGGGTCACAGTTGCATTCCCAGCTTTTAAAATGGGATAGGGTAAGGAAAGAGGTTACCCTCCCTGAACGGACCGCAACATGAGCCACTTGCCAGCGAACTGCCTGGCTATACCAATTTTTAAGTCTAAAATAATAATTTTATGACATGGTTCAATTAATGAAATGTTCATTACTTTGGGATAAACGAATACAAGTCAAATGGCGAAAAAAGTTTGGTACCTCGGTGGTCCAGCAGTTGAGCACCCCGCTTCTGAATCAAGAAGTCGTGGGCTCGAATCCGGGTTCTCACCAATAACTTTTAGAATTTTTTTTGGGAAGTTATCTGTGATAAATATCGATGACTGACAACTATTTGCCAGGTGTATGGCGGTAGCTTGGTCACCTATTACATTTCACGTAAACATCAGTATGAGTTGTGGCCGCTGTCTACACTTTCAGGTAAAAAAGTCATGAAGCTATGTTTTTAAGGTAAAAAATAAGACATTTCAAAAATCATTACACAGTATAAAACAAAGTCGCTTTCCACTGTCTGTCCCCAAAAGTGATAAATCCAGAATTCTTTCAGATACCAGAATTTCTTCTTTATTACTTTTAATGCGGAACAAAGTTCACTAGTTGAACTAGTAATTTATAAAATAAGTTATGAAATTAGTATTAATATTATGCTTTTAAACATTATACAGACGGATAAACAACAAGACCGGAGGGTGAAATTAATTAAATGCTTGCTTTTAGAATATAATGAAATGTCTGATGCAATATCATTGTTGTATGCTTTGTATTTCCTATGCTTAATGTTTAATTTAATTTGTGCTAAGTGAAAATAGCCTGGCTAGTGTGAACTGAAATATTAAAATGGTGCCTTAGACGTAATACGACGACTTATTGCTGATTTTCTTAATGTTTTTAATATGCGAAAAACATTTTATAGGGTTAAAAAAGTAGTAAATAACTATGAATAGGTCTCTGTGGTCTGGAGGTCTAACATATCGAGGATTGACAAGATTGTGCCCGGTGTATAGCAATAGCTACGTTCACCTATTTTATTCGAGGTGTAGAACTTTGGGGAGTCGAAGATTAACAGAAAAAAACAAAAACTGTTTTCCGACCGAAAAACTGACTTTTTGGAAGTTATGTGTGATAAATATCGATGAATGAAAACTTATGTGCCCGGTATGGCAATAGGTTCGCCAATTTATACCATTTGGGACGTAAACATAACGGCGAGATGAGGCTTAACAGCCGCTGCCTACACCTTCGTGACGTAATAAAAAGCCGTGAAGTTATGTTATGTTGGACCGAAGATATTTAAATCGATGGTGTGAATATTTTTTTCTATATAAAGATGAACACATTGAGCGACATCACCTGCATTACGATTGTAAAACCGAAATCATACTTAATCCATAAAATCAAATGGTGCTAAAATAAATATTAATTTACGAAGCACGTATAGACAAATATCCCACAGTAAGTCTTCAGATGGTTGAAAGCTACTTTGTGCCAATCTGGCAGTGGCCACATGTTCGATACTCGCCTGTAACGAAAAAAGTGCTTTCATACTTGCTTAATTTTAGAAATTATAAGAAGAAAGAAATAAAAGTGT
Source organism: Euproctis similis (assembly GCA_905147225.2). Classification (NCBI taxonomy): domain Eukaryota; kingdom Metazoa; phylum Arthropoda; class Insecta; order Lepidoptera; family Erebidae; genus Euproctis; species Euproctis similis. Next base: position 14,461,146 of record LR990114.1, on the reverse strand, counting down.
CGACATCTGTCAGTACTAAGTTAGTGAGTGTATATCCCTCTACGAATAGCAAATATAAGGTTTCATAGTATATGAAACAGTGCCAGGTAGTTTGCCATTTTACCAACGACGAGTTCAATCAAGCTCCGAACCCGCTGACTAGTTAGTCGAAATGTTTAACGATCCGTAGAGTGAGTTTGAACGAGAAGGTACCATTTAGTGTGATTGCCTTTGAAACTTTACTAAAGAAAACGTTACGACATAATACATTTTTTATATTATTTACATTTATATTAATAAATGATGATTTAAGAATTTAAAAAATCTCAAAAATCGACGCGCTTGCATGTAAAGTGTTATGTTATGAAGTCAACGAAGCGAGTGAGACGTGTAAGAATCGTGCCTTGTGGCGCTCTGTTCTCTCTGCCAACCTGCAGTGGATTTGGCGTTAAGTTATGTATGTATGTATTTTTGAATTTCCATAGTGTGTGTTTCTTTCCGTTAGTATTGTCAGTTTTTGAAATGTATCTTAAAAATATTTAGTTTGGGTATACACGTTTTTTTGTTAGGGCAACCAATTGCCTTACACCGGGCACAACTTATCAACGCATTATTGAACATGTTTATCATCCTAAAAGTGTACCACCCAATTTGGAACCCGAAACTTTTGATTCAGATGAAGTATAGTGATGAATCACTATACTACTAAGGCTAATAAAAATTAATAAGGTTGTTGTTTTGATGTGGTTAGTTTGTAATAACCACCCAATTTCTATGGCCCAAATAGAATCGGTAGCGGAACCTATTGTCATACGCCGGGCACAGTGTATACAATCGATATTTATCACACATAAATATGGAAAGGAATTTCGCGAAGTCACTGGTTTGAGCCCAGAATCGATCCCACGAATTTTTGATTCGGAAGTAGGATCTATCGAGACGGTTATATAATATAAGAAATTGTGTCAAAATACTTAAAAACTATACAGGTTTTACAAAGGGCATTTAATAAATGCATTATCTTGAGCCAATTCAGTATCCAGTTTTATGTAATTTATACATTTTATAAAGTTTTATTACTCTTTATATCTTCATATTGCAAAGCCAACGTATCCAGTACTTATACTCTTATTTCTTCTCATTGGATTGAGACAGAGTCTCGGTGTAAAAGTAAGATATGCTCCGATGGTTCGGCCGTCTAGATTAGTCTAGAAAGAACCGACGACGCAAGATTGACTAAGCAGATATACAATGCAAAAGGGGATGAACCTCATCGGAAAGAGATTAGTCACACACAACGCGCAAACCTCGTCTTAGAGTTGAATTGGACTAAGTTTAGTAGGCCCAGTACGAAACTTGACTAAGCAGAGCTTCGTTTACAGATACAAGTTTGTTCCGGTACACGTAGAGGTTTTTCTGAGAAATGCCCGGGTGGCCGGTATATAAGGGGATGTGTGTAGGAGTCCATCGATTTTTGAGGCTCCTAACATCACCTTCCTCCAGAACACGTTCTATTTGGTCATGGAATGTGTGTTTAGGCCTTCTTCGACTCCTACATCCATCCGCTTTTGCATTGTATATCTGCTTAGTCAATCTTGCATCATCCATCCTTTCTACATGCGCAAACCATCGGAGCATGCCCTTTCTTACTTTTACACCAACACTCTCCTTCAATCCGACTTCCTTCCTTATAACCTTGTTTTCCACGCGGTCAGCGAGGGTATAACTATTGTGTTGCGGGCGGCGCTGGTCGCTTACCATCAGGTGACACGCCTGGTTATTTGTCTTCCAATCCCATAAAAACAAAGTAAATAGGTTATCTAATACTTGTTTGGCATAAACAAATGTTCCTTTCTTAACATACCGATACGGCTAAAGCATTTACCCTCTTTTTAGAATCAATTATAAAATAACATTTAGTCTTCTTAAAAGTATTAAATTTCTTCTTAGACGGTTGAACGACCTCCAATGAGGTATTAAGTGAAATGAATAAGAAGCCTCATTAAGCGAGTAAACTAATCCGATCGGATTAACTAACTTATAAGCAACATTATATTAATATGTGACAGGAAAATTTTGTTTTCTTTTTCAGGGTTCCGCACATAAAGTATGAAAGCGGGACCATATATTACTTAGACCCGTGTCTGTATATCACCAGGATAGATCGTTTAAATTTTGACAGATGAGGTATATCAATTGCTACTGTAAAACATCAAAATGTGATGAATCACAAAAAAATGCCAATGTATGAATAGTAGTTTTTTTATTCTTGGAACTAGATGTCGCTATTTGGATTGCTTAGGTTTATTGAAAACATTATAATAGATGAATATACTTATAAATCTCTTTATTAGTAATATTTTTCAGTAAAATATACAGTGTACAATATAATTCGCCCATTAATATTATTTAATTATTATTATCCAACTTAAAGCTTACGATAATTCCAATAAATTTTAAAAGAATCCAGCGTATAAGTGTTAACATCCTTGTTGTGTGATTATTAAGGGCAGAAACAGTCGTTTCAGGTAAAAAAAAAATATCAGCCAAAATAGTTTTCCAATACTTAATTATTTCTAATTATATTATATTTTTCAGAATTAGAAAGGATAGTTTCTTCGTGTGTTGATCCGGTAAATTCCACCTCTGAAAATGAATAATTGAGCATTGTAAATATTATTAGAAAAAATAAATAATTTATAAAAGCAGTACAAAACCTGTTTGCACAAGGAATAATCCTAGAAACGATAATAAGAATATGATTATGTGTACAGATTTGCTTTTATGTCAGAAAATTTTTAAATTAAACGAAAACATATAAATAGACTTAAAGATACTTTATTAAAAGCTATAGAATATCTATTTGGAATTTACGATAGAATATTTCAAATGGTGTCCAAAAACTTAAAAAGAAATTTCCCCATTTTAGTTTCAGTATACTGGCTTTGGTAATGCCTTTCAAATTAAGTACAAATTATAATAATTTTAAATAAATACTTTTAATGTTTAAAGACTGACGTCTTTTTATTATATTCTAGCTGACCCAGCGAACTTCGTTTCGCCTCAATTAGAGTTAATAATAACACACTTTCATCCCCTCACAGGTCGAAATTGCAAAAAACGCTAGAACTAATTTTTAAATATTTCTTATCAAGTGCTTAAATATAAAGTTTCAAGGTTTTAAAATTAAGAAATCCCATACAAACTTTCAACCTCTAATTCAACCTCTTTATCCCTTTTTTCAAAATAAAAGGTAGCCTATGTCCTTTCTCAGGGTCTAAAGATTGTCTGTGCCAAATTTAAAAAAAAATCGGTTGAGAGGTTCATGCGGGAAAGCGTAACAGGCAGACAGACAGAATTACTTTCCCATTTATAATATTAGTAGGGATTCCTATAATATCTTATAAAAACTTATATATTCTCGAATCATAATTGTTTTTAATTATAAAGCAAAAGCTTTTTGTTAATAACAGTTGGTTTAAAAAGAAAATTGTTATATCTAATATATAAAATTCTCGAGTCTAGATGTGCGTAATTGAACTCCTCCGAAACGGCTTGACCGATTCTCATGAAATTTGGTGTGCATATCGGGTAGGTCTGAGAATAGGACAACATCTATTTTTTATCCCCCTAAATCACAAGGGTAGCCCACCCCTCAATTTGTTTTTTTAATTTTTCGACATATTTCTTTTTCTTATTTTTTTTATAAAACGGGATACTAAAATACATGCAACCCTAAATTTTCAACCCCCTACGATCAACCCCTATTTTTTAAATTTTATTTTTCGGCAAGACAACGTTTGCTGGGTCAGCTAGTATTATTATAGAAGCGAGTAAAGTAAGTGGAACCCTTGTGCAAAAAAACAATGTTGCTACAACATTTCCGCTGAAATGAATTACAATTAATTCTAAACAATACTCACCCTGGTTTCATTAATTGATCGTGTTGACCGATCCTTAATGAAGTTCCTCTACATAAGTTCAGGTTCATTGCCAATATTGTTGCACAATGTGTTGCTACCAGATTTGGATTTACTATTGAAGCTGCGAAAAGCTCATAAGCACGGTTGTGAGAACAAGAGTGTGTTAAACATCCGGGCTGGTTGCTACCACCGTTAGCGAAAATATCGACAAGTCCGATAGGTGTGCCCAGGCCATTGCCGAATGTTCCTCCATCTGTATGTATTACTTCAACGAAACGTGCATCAGTCAGCCTTAGACGGACGGAAGCGGCTCCCCATTCGCTGGCTGCTGGATCTAAGCCTGTTGGTATGTTACAAGACTTTTTTAATTATCAGACCGATATCATTATTATCATGAAGTTATGTTTGCACCAAACGAAACGCGGCATGAGCCACTTTACGTTGATCTTCTGAGAGGGTGTGGTATTTCACCGGTCGAGCCAGCCCATTCTTGCAGTGAAGTGCTTGGTTCTACCACTGCTAAATTATTATAATAAAATGTAACTAATTTCTTATCACATCTATAATAATAGAATAATTAATTTGGCATCTTATAATATATTTATAGTCCTTACCAGTAACTCTCGCCAATCCTGGTAACCTTCTGCCTGCAATACCGGCAATATGTGCGCCAAGATTAAAACCAATTATATGCATGTTTGATAAAGTAGCCACTGTTTCGGTAGCCTCGGTTACTTGAGAAGAATATCGAGTAATTGAAGTTTTCAAATTATTAATTTTAAATATAGTACAATTCTAAACACTTTTAATCAACTGCTATATTTAATAAACTGTTATAAATTTACAAGAAAACTCGTATTTAGTAAATTTATTTAAAGACACACTAGAACGAGTCTTTCTGACTTAGGTGTTGAAGAATGATGGGAAATAGTGAAAGAAAGTCTAGTGAATAAAGCAAAAGAAGCATACGGTTGTGCAAAAATACATAAGAAACGGAGAGTTGATGCCTGGTGGGGCGCGAAGATTCGATACAACGTCGAACAAAAAGCCTCGCTGGATTATGTCTCAAGTTGGAATCAGAATGATAATATGTCAGAGAATGAGTATGAGATCTACCGCCGCTGCAGGAATGCTACCAAATCCTTAGAGACTGAGAAACGCGAAAAATTTGTTGCCAACGAGGAAATGAGGTTGATTGAATGGTAGATACAAACTATGAAAATGATAAGGCAGCGGGAATTGATATAATTCCTGCTGAAATGATCAAACACAGTGTGGCCAACCTGTATCAGAGACACCGAGACTGGAGGTGTAATGTTATCGTGCCTATATATAACCAAGGCATCAGTTTCGCAGTGCACTAGCTACAGGGCCTTCAGTCTGGTCAGCTTACCAACAAAGGTGTATGAGGAAATAATCGAATACAAATCTTGCCTTATGGTGCTCTGTTCTCTCTGCCTATTCCCCAAGGTACATGGTGTAAAGTTATGATTGTATATTTATATGTATAATTCTTACCAGTAACTCTCGCCAGTCCTGGTAACCTCCTGCCTGCAATACCGGCTATATGTGCGCCAAGATTAAAACCAATTATATGCATTTTTGATAAAGTAGCCACTGGATCAGCAGGTATAGCTTCATCATCATTATCATTTTCCTCATCCTCACCACTTTCATCGTCGTTCTCATTATCGCCACTACCGGTTTCGCCATCAACGTTATAAATATAATCTTTGCCATTATGGGCAATTCTATCATTGTTAGGAGTAGCAATAAGTGAATCTATAAATGTTGCTACTCCAGCAGCTACTTGGGGAACAGCGCTTGCAGCTTGTGTGTAAGTAAGCCTTGAATATATTGACCAATCGACCACAATTAAATTTACATCGTCAATGCTCAAAAGGGCTGAAATAAAAAATAAAAATACATTGATTATACAATTGTTATAAAACTTTTGGAATTCTAAACATTCTTAATCATAATTTTTCATATGACTATCTTTTCTTTTATAATTATCTGGTAAAGAGTATCGTTTAATTGTTTAAGCAAATCCTGATTTATTCCTTAAAGAATCTCTTCCGCTACTGGGGTAGTTTTTACATACATACATAACTTCACGCCAAATCCCTTGCGGGGTAGGCAGAGAGAACAAAGTGCCATAGGGCACGATTCTTACACGCCTCACTCGCTTCGTTGACTTTCATAACTCTTTTCATGCACGCGCGTCGGTTTTTGAGGCTCTTAACATCACCTTCCTCCAGAACACGTTCTATTTGGTCATGGAATGTGTGTCTTGGCCGTCCTCGACTCCTACATCCATCCGCTTTTGCATTGTATATCTGCTTACTCAGTCTTGCATCAACCATTCTTTCTACATGTCCGAACCATCGGAGCATACCCTTTCTTACTTTTACACCGACACTTTCTTTCAAACCAACTTCCTTCCTTACAACCTTGTTTTCTACGCGGTCAGCGAGAGTCACTCCGCAGATTTTGCGTAGTGCCCTCATTTCTACCGCGTTTATTCTACTTTCATGCACACTCTGCCATACCCAGCTCTCGCTTCCATAAGTTAGCGTTGGGATCAGGACTGCATTGTGGATTGCTAGCTGGGCTTTTCTGCTAATGTTTTTCGCGCCCAGGAATCTGCCCAACGCTCCATTTACGCTATTTCCTATCGCCACTCGTCTTTCTACATCCGCGGTGTACCTTCCATCTCTGCTAAAAGCGCATCCAAGATATACAATTTCATTCACCTGTTCCAGCACTACATCATCAACCATTGTCCTTGCATCAGTTCTGGATTCCTCCCTTTCAAACACCATAACTTTTGTTTTCGCCGCATTCAACTGCAAGCCTTTAATCATGCAATCATCTTTCATAGTAGTGACTAGTGTTTGCAGGTCCGACGGCAATTCGGCTAGAAGCACGGCGTCATCTGCGTAAAGCAGGCAGCTCACAACTAGGTCACCCATTCGCATCCCTACATCCATCGATCTCACTCTCTGGAGACAACTGTCCAGGTACAGGATGAACAGTCGAGCGGACAGCACGCAACCCTGTCTGACGCCGATATTGACGTCAAACCAGGGGGACAAGCCGCCGTCAACACTCACACACGGTGTGCAGCCCTCACAAGTGGACCTCACAGCGCGCAGCAGTGCTCCGCTCACCAAGTAGCCCGGGAGTATGCCCCACAGATCCTTTCGTAACACTCTGTCAAACGCTTTTTCCAAATCCACAAAACCGCAGAAAACCTTCCGGTTAACAGCCAGTTGTTTCTCCACGATGTTGCGGAGAGAAAAAATCTGATCCACGCACCCTCGTCCGCTTCTAAAACCACCCTGAGCCTCCCACAACACTCCATCAGATATCACCCTCATTCTCCTTTCAATAATTTTCCCATACACTTTTGCTGCTACACTGATCAAACTGATGGCCCTCGTTTTTCTGCGAGATTTTTCTGCAAGGCCAGTTGGCCTTGCAGAAAAATCTCGCAGAAAAACTGGGGTAGTTTTTCTGCGGTTTATTTGATTAGCTGGCGCTGGTCTGACGGAAAATACGCGTAACCTACGCGCACAGGCTAAGAGTCGATGGAAGAGACTACCTTGATTTTCATGAAAAAAATGGCATAAATCTCAATGGAAATCATAAAATAAACGAGTCTATACTTTTCTAAGTGTCGATCTCATGAGGTTTTAAAAGTGTTCAAAATCACGGATATTAAAGTTACTAGTTTGGCGAATATAAGCCATATTAAACAATGCTGCCTACATACAGTCATATAGTCTCAGCGACAGACATATGGTCTCGGTGGTCCAGCGGTCAATCACACTGCTTCTGAATCCAGAGATCGCAGGTTCGAATCCTGACACACCAATAACTTTTTGAAATTATTTTCGAATGTTATGTGTGTTAAATATTGATGCCTAAAAACTTTCTGCCCGGGTTGGCAATAGATTCGGCACCTATTTCATTTGGGACGCAAACATAACGGCGAGTGGAGGCTTAAAGCCAGCCACTGTCTACACCCTCGGGTAGAAAAGGGCGTGAAGTTATGTTATGTTGTTATGTCATGCTGCCTAAATCTTCGGGTTGAAAAATTAGTGAAAATAGCCATAAAATGCACGTACCATTCCTAATATATTGATTACTAGCAGAAAAACCAGTTTCACCGTGACCGTGGATGAAAATGACTGTCAACAAGCTGCTATTAAAATTAGCAGCACTTATAGAGTCTTCTGATGCCAGCACAGTTGCCGGTGTGTTTGGGTGAGCACTAGAAGGATAGATAGTATTAAAAAGTATTCATACATACAATCACGCTTTTTTCCCACGGGTGTAGGCAAAGACTAGTTCTTCCCATTTGCTACGATCCTGACATACATTTGTTGCTTCCTCCAGTCTCATTATCGCTTTTATACATGCTCGTCAGTTCTGGCCATTCTTGTCCTGGCCAGCCACCAACACATCATTGATTTGATAGTAGTAAGTTCGCCTAGGTCGACCTTTGTCGGTTTGCCCTTTCTCATTTGTCTTAAAAATTTGTTTCTTCATTATTTATACTTTTTTCTTTCTTTATATTATTATTTATATTATTCATAAGCTTGCATTATTTAATTATGAGAGATTACATAGCACTAAGACATTTATATTAATTTAAATTTTCCAAAGTTGTGACATACTGATTGAGACCATTAACTTTTGCTGTAAAAGTTTAGATTTGTTTTAACATTTATCACTAATTGTTGGATAGGTATTAATAATATCCAAATTAATAATACTCACTGTCTGTAAAGGTAAAAATTCAATAAGTCTGGATTCCTTGCATCTATGTCAGTAAGACCAACATCTTGGATTCCTTCAACAACTGCTTCTATAGGATTTGCAATGTCACTAGGCAGCTTAAAATCGGTATCCACATTGCTACCCAGTCCAGGGCAGGCTGAAAGCATAAAAAATACAATTAAATGAAAAAAGTCTCGGTGGCGCAATGGGCGAGCGCACGGCCTCTGATCCAGAGGTCCGGGGTTCGATTCCAGACACTGGCTCACACCAATGACTTTTCGAAATTGTTTTCGGAAGTTATGTGTGATAAATATCGATGACTGACAAACTTTGTGCCCGGTATGGCAATAGGTTCGCCACCTATTCCATTTGGGACGTAAACATAACGGCGAGACGAGGCTTAACAGCCGCTGCCTACACCTTCGGGTAACAAAAGGCGTGAAGTTATGTATGTATGTAAATGAAAAAATAGTTTATTATTGCTTTTAGTTAGTAACAAGTATACGCATTACCTCTCTCACCGAACATAAGGTGACATGAGCTACTTTACATCAATATTCTGAGATGTATTGAAATGGTCATATATTCATTAAAATAATTAGTTTAGTGAAAATATAATATTTACCAATGCCCAAAACCAAAATAACGAAGAACTTGTACATTGTTCTTGAGACAAATTTTATTGAATGATTAATTATTTTATTTAGTTGTATTTATAGTGACTAATGTGACCGTCTTTGACAATCAAAATAATATGATGTTTATCGATGGAATCGATAATAGAATTTGGTCAAGTGTGAGTCGCATTCGCGTGTCATAGGTGCCGCCGATTGCCGCCATGATTAGGAAGTAGGTAGGTTGGTGATTTAAAGAATACCGCTCACTCTTGACCCTTTCTATGTTTGAAAAAGTGGCAGCCGTGTCTCACACTGTATATTTTGACGTTTCTTAATTGGTCTATTATTTTTGACTGCAAGTACTACTTCGTAACACTAAGCATCACTGGCTGAAACGATCTGATTAAAGATGTGGCGTAGAGATAGAATCAATTCTATGTAACATAAATTCACGCTTTTATCTACCCGAAGGTGTAAGTAACGACTGATAGGACTTGGCTCGCCAAATACTTATGTCCCAAAATGGAATAGGCCTATTGCCATAAACCGGGCACAAAGTTGCCCATCATAAATATTTAATAAAAGAATTTCGAGATTTTTTTTTGTTAGCTCCGTATTTTCGCCACGACTTTTAAATCAGCAGCGGGGAACTCGACCACAGGACCACCGAGATAAAAATATATCAGAAAAGAGTTTTTTTAGCCCTATGGATATTTTAAAATATTTACACCCACGATTAAAGTCCGATGTTTTACTTTGAACATCGAGTTTATATTTAATCAATCAGTACGTGTTCAAACTTGAAACACTCACTCAATTCCATTAGAACGATAAAAACGGAACCCCGAAAAGTGTTTTTAATAGATAATGTCCTAAAAAATATTCTACATCGTCTAATAGTAATACAAATTTACCGAAATCGTTCGCAGATACAAATCTAATCGCAAAAAAACAAATCAAAACGTTTGCGATTGCAAAATATGTTTATAGATTATGTTCGGTAATTGCAGTTGTGTGTTGATTTCATAATATAAATTTGATAATGGTTTATTCACCGTCGTATTTCTTTATATCGGGTCGCAATTTTTTTCATTCAGCCCATATCAAACTAGAATAACATATTTTGGTTTTATGGGATAAACGGCAAACGAGCAGGTGCCTCATTTACAATACACATACTGTTACAGTTGCGTTGCCGACCTTTAAGGGAGTAGGATAGGAAAGAATGGCGAAGGGGGGTGGGCCTCCGGGTACACCTCTCACCGAACGTAACGCGGCCTGAGCCACTTTACGTCGATCTTCTCAGAGGTCGTTGTTGTTCACCGATCGAGCCGGCCCATTTGTGCAGTAAACTGCTTGGCTCTACCACTGTATAACGCCTTTCTCTACCCGGCGGTGTAAGAAGTGGCTGTTAAACCTCGACTCGCCAAATTGTTACGTTACGTCACAAATGGAATGGTGGGGAACCTATTGCCATTACACCGTGCACAAAGTTGTCAGTCATCGATATTTTTCACACATATATCTTCCGAAAAGAATGGATACCACCACTTCTAAATAGTATTGGTGGCCAAGTTCCCTGCTACATAGAACTAGCTGGTAAATAAAAAAAAATCGCTTTATAATGATGTTGTGAATGATAGGGATTTAAAAATAATCTTATTTTAATCATTACAGTAGTTTAGGAGTTTAAATCAGATTATTAATGAGACACCTAATTGATATGTAGATTTAGAGAGAAAGATATACTGAGAAATCATTAGGTCATTTGCGAAAAAGTAATCTTAATTTTAAATTTTATGGCCTATAATTATAAGTTAGTACGTTTGTTTCAAACATTAATTCTAGGTGAAACTGTACTTGTTTTGACCACTAAATGCAGAGTCGATATACAGCGTTTGTAATTTTTGTAAAGCTTTAAGTTAAATCAAGTGTTACAATATATTATTTTTCACATTTCTCACATCCTTTTATGTCTTTGTAATTATTTTTATCGACATTAGAAAAAATAACAGATATTGATCAACATAAATGCGTAAAAAGCGGAAGTATTTGAAATCACTTGTGCATGTTCTTCATTTACACCTTGAAGATAAATATTATTGGATAGATTATTTATGACGGGCCTCGTGGCGCATTGGTAAAACTACCGGCTGCAGCAATGAGGTCGGGGGTTCGATTCCCACCCGAGCACAAATATTTGTGACAAACATGAATATTTGTGTGGCATCTGGGTGTTTTTCTATGTATTATAAGTATGTATTTACAAAAAAAAAAGTATATATGTATTAATATCCGTTATCTAGTATCCATAACACAAGCATTTTAATTGCTTAGCTTGGAACTAGAGGGCGTTGTGTGTATTGTGTCCCAGATATTATTATTATGTTAGTTTTTTCTTCCTACAAAATTGTAAAAAGAAATGTGTGTTATAAATTTTTATATTTACTTTTGTTATTATAACTTGGTGCGAGTATCAAAATGGCTGGTAAGCACTGGATGCAAATAGTACAGAATGGGAAGCTATGGCATTCTATTCCTTCATCCATGATATGAAAAGGCTAATGATAATGATGATGATAAAATGATAAAAAAAATTAATGTAATTTTATTTTTTTTTGTCGTTTTTATGTAAAAATGTAGTATTATATTGTATGTATTATGTAAAAGTGTAAATGAAGTGAGGTAAGGTCATTAATAAAAAAGAGTAGAGAAAAATCATAATATTAATAACAAACATAATTATAAGTTATGACTGGCTTGTTAGTGTGGAGGTGCTCCAACTGCAGAAACTGTGCTTCTGAATTGTATGATTTTTCGGAAGACATGTGTGATAAATATTGATGACGGAAAACATTGTGCCCGGTGTATTGCAATTGATTCTGCCGTGTATTACATTTGGGTTATTAAAAGTCGAGGTGTCAAGGCGTAATAGCCGCTGTCTACATCTTCAGGTAGTAGTAAAAAGCGTGAAGTAAGCGTGAAAATATACAAGTTTTATTGAATAGATAGTCACGACAATGTTGATAAATTTTCATATTTAGAATGGATAGTTTCTTCGTGTGTTGATTCGATAAATACCACTCCTGAAAAGACAAAAAAATAATAATATTGCAATAGTTATTTATCACATGTTGTGTTTAGTTAAATTAAAGACTATTATACTTTTAGACTATTATATTAGACTTTTATACCTTCTTTAATTTTAGTAATGAAATAAATAAAAATTTTTAGTAAAATCTTTTGGTTTCACAACCAAACTACCAACCAATCCAAGAATTATTTTTTTTATTTGTACAAATGACACAGAAAAAAATATTAATAACATATATAAAGATTTTTTTAGATTATTGGTCTTAAATTAGGATTACAATGAACTTAATGTTTTAACACATTGCATAAAATTAAAACTGAAATAATACTAATTTGCCTTCTTTTGGTTATGTCTTCCGACGAACATCTATCTCACACCAAACAACCCATACACATTTACACATACATATACACCCTTGTCTTACTATTTGGTCTATTTCCCTCACCTGGTTTTATGGGGTATAATAAAGCCAGCTGATGGAAATAGACCAGTAAATTATATTCAGAATTAATTATAACTACAGTCTCGGTGGCGCAGTGGTCGAGCACACGGCTTCTGATCCACAGATCCGGGTTCGATTCCAGACACTGGCTTACACCAATGACTTTTCGAAATTATTTTCGGAAGTTATGTGTGATAAATATCGATGACTGTAAACTTTGTGCCCGGTATGGCAATAGGTTCGCCACCTAATCCATTTGGGACGTAAACATAAAGGCGAGACGAGGCTTAACAGCCCCTGCCTACACCTTCGGGTAACAAAAGGCGTGAAGTTATGTTATGTAATTATAACTCAGACACTCACCCTGATTTCATAAGTCGATCATGTTGGCCTATTCTTAATGAGGTCCCTTTACACAAGTTCAGGTTCATTGCCAACATGGTTGCACAATGGTTTGCTACCAGATTTGGATTTACTATTGAAGCTGCGAAGAGTTCATAAGCACGGTTGTGAGAGCAAGAGTGTGTTAAACAACCGGGCTGGTTGCTACCACCGTTGGCGAAAATGTCGACAAGTCCAACAGGTGTGCCCAGGCCATTGCCGAAGGATCCTCCATCAGTATGTATGACTTCAACGTAACTTGCGTCAGTCAGCCTAAGACGAGGAGAAGCAGCTCCCCATTGACTGGCTGCTGGATCTAAGCCTGTCGGTATGTTTTTAGACTTTAATTAGTACGGCGTAATTTGTAATTTTAATCTATTAATATAAGTCAATTCATATATTTATATTCCTTTATCACCATCAAGGCTTTGTGTAATAGAATGTTCTTTTAAATTTTGAGAGGTAATTTAAAATAACAGGTGCTTCTTGAAACAAAACTGAACGTATTTGGAGTGGAATGGTAATAATGAATTAGGTTATAATGCAATATTCCATTGATATTTCTTTCAGTTTTTTGTTTTTCAAATTATTAATTTTAAATGTAGTACAATTCTAAACACTTTTAATCAACTGCTATATTTAATAAACTGTTATAAATTTGCAAGAAAACTCGTATTTAGTAAATTTATTTAAAGACACACTAGAACGAGTCTTTCTGACTTAGGTGTTGAAGAATGATGGGAAATAATGAAAGAAAGTCTAGTGAGTAAAGCAAAAGAAGCATACGGTTGTGCAAAAATACATAAGAAACGGAGAGTTGATGCCTGGTGGGGCGCGAAGATTCGATACAACGTCGAACAAAAAGCCTCGCTGGATTATGTCTCAAGTTGGAATCAGAATGATAATATGTCAGAGAATGAGTATGAGATCTACCGCCGCTGCAGGAATGCTACCAAATCCTTAGAGACTGAGAAACGCGAAAAATTTGTTGCCAACGAGGAAATGAGGTTTATTGAATGGTAGATACAAACTATGAAAATGATAAGGCAGCGGGAATTGATATAATTCCTGCTGAAATGATCAAACACAGTGTGGCCAACCTGTATCAGAGACACCGAGACTGGAGGTGTAATGTTATCGTGCCTATATATAACCAAGGCATCAGTTTCGCAGTGCACTAGCTACAGGGTCTTCAGTCTGGTCAGCTTACCAACAAAGGTGTATGAGGAAATAATCGAATACAAATCTTGCCTTATGGTGCTCTGTTCTCTCTGCCTATTCCCCAAGGTACATGGTGTAAAGTTATGATTGTATATTTATATGTATAATTCTTACCAGTAACTCTCGCCAGTCCTGGTAACCTCCTGCCTGCAATACCGGCTATATGTGCGCCAAGATTAAAACCAATTATATGCATTTTTGATAAAGTAGCCACTGGATCAGCAGGTATAGCTTCATCATCATTATCATTTTCCTCATCCTCAGCACTTTCATCGTCGTTCTCATTATCGCCACTACCGGTTTCGCCATCAACGTTATAAATATAATCTTTGCCAATATGGCCAATTCTATCATTGTTAGGAGTAGCAATAAGTGAATCTATAAATGTTGCTACTCCAGCAGCTACTTGGGGAACAGCACTTGCAGCCTGTGTGTAAGTAAGCCTTGAATATATTGACCAATCGACCACAATTAAATTCACATCATCAAGGCTGAAAATTGCTGAAATAAACGTATTTATATCAATAATAAAATTGTGACACAAATTTGAGACTTTATAAATAATATTTTTGATCTTCACGACTTTAGGAAAGTGCTTTTCGTGTCGTCATGGAAACTTTCCTAACATTCTTGAGGTTGGCCGACTTTTTTTACATTTTCAAAATGAAATATTTCTTAATCGGAACTGAATTAGTTCAGAAATCTTGCCAAAGAAATTAAAGTTTATATTAAACAAAATAAAAATAGGGATTGGTCGTAGAGGAGTGAAAATTTATGATTATATTGTATTGTGCTGTATCATAATATCAAAGAAACATATATCTAGAGAGATACAACTGGGAACAACACGAGAATTTTGTACATCATATTTATGTCTCTTTCAGGTAAATATTAAAAAAAAAAAAAAATATTTCATACCATTCCTAATATATTGATTACTAGATAAAAAGACAGTTTCACCGTGACCGTGGATAAGAACTATTGTCATCAGGCTGCTATTAAAATTAGCAGCACTTATAGATTCATCTGTTGCCAGCACTGTCTCTGGTGTGTTTGGATGTGCACTAGTAAAATGAATAATAATATTAATTATGAATGAAAATATGAATCCTACTATACTCTTGGACTGCAGAATCGAGGTATGGTGGTTGGATTCCCTCCTGAGTAGAAATATTTATGACTAGCTCTAATTTTTATTTTGAGTCTTGGGAGTTTTTTTTATTTTATAAACGTATGTATTTACAAAAAAAAAAAGAAGTAAAATGTATTAATATCCGTTATCTAGTTTCCTTAACACAAGCTTTAGTTGCTTGACTTGAAACTAAAGAGCGCTATGTGTTGGGTCCCAAATATCATTATCATCAGAGACATTGAAATAAAATCAGAACTTATCAAAAAGTTGTGTGTTAATCACTATTAAGTTCTTCTAAACTTCGAAGGGCCTCAAATGACCAATAGTAATTGTCCATGAATTTTGTTAATCGCTTACAGTGGTAGAGCCAAGCAGTTCGCTGAATGAATGGGCCGGCTCGACCGGTGAAATACCACGACCTCTCAGAAGGTCGACTTAAAGTGACTCATGCCGCGTTTCGGTGAGAGAGGTACCCGGAGGCTGACCCCCTTTCCCCATCCTTTATATAAAAAAATCTAAAACAATGATTTCATATATACTTACTGTCTATAAAGGTAAAAATTTAATACGTCTGGGTTTCTTGAATTAGTAATATCAATGTCTTCCTTGACTTCACCAGAATGATTAAAATCATTGTCTATATTTATCTCTTGTCCGAGGCAGGCTGAAATTAATTACAATGAAGAAATGAAATTATCAATCACCTAATGATCCACAAAATAACATTTGAATCTTCTTTTTAAACACCAGCTGCACTTTGTTTCGCCTCGGAGGCAAAAAGCATAAGTAATTTTCTAAAAAAAGTAGATTAAGTTACTCCACCAATAAAATATTGGTTCAGCCATTTCAGAGATTACCCGGAATAGACAGATATAAAAACAAAAATTTTCAAAAATGTTTTTGTCTGTATATCTGATTGCAGGAAGCAGTTATTTCAATATTACAAACAGACACCTTAAATTGATTTATATGTAAAGATAATTATATAACTTCTAAGAAGAAATGGTTGAAGATTTTATTAATATGATTGCAATAGGAACACATTAATATGTCTATCTGTATATCTTCTTGAGTTTAAGTGTTTAGTATAACATATAGTCTCGGTGGTCCAGTGGCGAGCACTCAACTTCTGAAATCAAGAAGTCGCGGGTTCGAATTCTGGCTCACACCAACGACTTTTCCAAATTATTTTCGAAAGTTATGTGTGATAAATATCGATGGCTGAAAACTTTGTGCTCGGTATGGCAATATGTTCGCCACCTATGCCATTTGGGACATAGATATAACGGCGAGACGAGGCTTAACAGCCTTTTTTACCCGCAACATATACCTTCGGGTAAAAAAGGCGGGAAGTAATGTTATATTGTCGTCATCCAAAAATGACGACAATGTTTTTAAATAAACCGCACATTACTACTTATACTTGTAACATGGCTGTTAATTAATAAAATTGAGTGCGGTATGACGTTTCTCACCGGCTTCTCAAGCTTACTAGTTTTTTGCCTAGTTTCTTGAATATGTCATGCTCACTGAAAGGTCTTTGCTTCCGGCGGCGTCGTTGATCGGGTCCCACCTTCCCAAAAAATGTGGAGAAGGAAGGCAATGGCTGAGATATGCGTTTAAACTCGTGAACGCGTGCTGTTTGTGGGGTCCGGTCCGTTCAAGCGTCCAAAGACCTTTTATTAACGTACTGTGTCTTAAGTTTGACGTGAGAGACTTCATTTTGCTCTATGTCTTTTTTATTAATTTATATTGTTAGTGCATAGTACTGTTAAGTAAATAAAAAAAAGAAACCTCCCTGAGTTTCTTGCCAATTCTTCTCAGCGCGACAGTAATCGAATTGGCGGATTTTAAAAAAGTGACCATCATAAGTGTCTGTACAAGACCTAAATTAAATAATTGAGTTTTGATTTCTTTTTGAAAAAATAAATTGCAGATATAAATAATAAATTTATAACTCACCAAACACCAATGCGAAAATAAAAAACAGTTTAAACGACATTGTGTTAATTTATTTTTGATAGTGAATACAGTTAGCGAATAGATGTATTTATATTTGCAATTGTGGCCTTCTTTGACACTGAAGATAATCTGATAGTAGTATCTATCAATGCTATTGAACTAAATTTAAAGTGTGCTCACTGTAAGCGTTCTGTAGGTGCAGTTGAAATATATTAACATAACATGTACGGTACAAAGTTTTTCAGTCTTCGATATTTATCACACATAACTTACGAAAACAATTTTTAAAAGTCATGTTTGAGCCCGTGTCAGGAATCGAACCCGGAACTCTCGACCTTTACGCCACCGAGACTATATTAAACCTGTAATAATACTAGAGGAAGATATTTAGTTAGCAGTTGATATTTTTACGCATAACGTAGCATAGTTCAATATAGCTTTATTATCAGACATCGGAACATGCGTTAATTTTTAAAGTAGAACTTCTAATCTCTTCTGCAATCGTTTAACGCTTTTAACGCCCCTTTGCGGCCATAAAAGTTAATATATAATAGAAGGATGTAAACGAAATTTTGTATACGCATACGTACGTAACACGACTTCACGCACATTTTTTTTAGTTTCAATACATGAAAATAGATTATTGAAACTGTTTAGTGTTATTTTTTAAAATAATTTTTATTATTTTTGAGATTGTGCATTAATACAGGAAAGTCACTTAATATGGTCTTAAATATTGTATATTTTTTACAAAAAAGCTAAAACTTAAAGCTTAAAAATATTTAACGTATGTAGTATCTGTTGATCTAGAATATACTTTTTGATAGAAAAGAAATAGTTTCTTATTATAATTTACAAAAATATCATTTAAATTGATAATTAAAACACATTAATAGCAAATTATCGCCGATTTGCTATTTATTGGGAGGTTCATTATTAATGGTTTTTGCATGTCTACACGTGTTGACATCAGCTATAACGCCTTGAAAGCACTATTGAATTGTATTGAATTGTTAGGACGGGCCTCGTGGCGCATTGGTAAAACTACCGGCTGCAGCACTGAGGTCGGGGGTTCGATTCCCAACCGAGCACAAATATTTGTGACAAACAGGATAATTTGTGCGGCGTCTGGGTGTTTTTCTATGTAATGTATGTATTTACAAAAGAAAATTATATATGTATTAGTATCCGTTATCTAGTATCCATAACACAAGCATTTAGTTGTTTAGTTTGGAACTAGAGGGCGCTGTGTGATTTGTGTCCAAGATAATATTAAAAAAAAAAAAAATTGAACGAAATAAGTACACATTTTTTAAAATTTATACATGAGACTAATATTATACTCATAGTAGGATCAATCTTTAATTATACGAGTAGCCATTTATATGCGAAAGATGACAACGGAACCCTAATAATTGACCTTTATTAATACATGGTATCCTTAAAAAATATGGATTACCAAAATATTATTTAACTGAAAACGTTCACAAATAGATAACTAATCAATAACATAGTGTTATCATTTTTTTTAGCGAATTCATGATATGTTCTAGAATATATTTAATTAGTTAATTAAACCGTGAGTTAGTGATAATGACAAGTAATATTAAATAAATACAATACAGCATCTCTCTCACATATATAATAACACATCATAAGATAACTTCACGCCTATTTGTACCCGAAGGTGTAGGCAGCGGCTGTTAAGCCTCGTCTCGAGGTTATGTTTACATCCCAAACAGAATAAATGGCGAACCGATTGCCATACCGGGCACGAAGTTTTCAGTCATCGACATAACTTCGGAAAAGAACTTTGAAAAGTCATTGGTGAGAGCCAGTGTAAGGATTCAGAAGCGGGGTGTTCGACCACTAGGTTATATTATACTTATTATATGTTCATAATCAAGTGTTATTTTTAATTGACGATTCTCGTAACACGGCATGCGCTTAATAAATCCTATTCCAAATGGCGCCATTGTATCCTGTGTACAACGCACCTAATATACACATTATGTATAAAATTGCGTCATAATTTAAATACCCACTAATTGCTGAGAAATGAGGAACAATTGTTACATGAACATTATTTTATACGTGATAGTTTTATTGTCAATTCGGACAGAGTTGACGCATACGCCAAGTAACTTGGCATTGAGTACGAATATCTCTTCCAAGTGGCATAAGTTATATCACTGGCTGACCCAAAATTACTTGGCAAGAGTATATTGTGCTATGTTAAAGATTACATACTTACATTTCTCCATACAATAATGATATGACACTTGAGTTGAAAAATGCTGTTTGCAAATCTAGGCAGGCCCCAAAGATAGATAATTAACATAACCAACTTCACGCCTTTTTCTATCAGAAGGTATAGGCCACAGAAATAGATCAAGATAGAACGGCCGCGATGTCATATTTCCATACATTTCGAGCGTGTCACTTTTTTGAAAAACCACGCCCACAGCGTGACGTCATTTTCATTGTGAGCGGGGCGACTAGTTAGGCGACACACACATTAGATTATCGATGTTAATATCGGCAACGAGTGTTAATTTTATTATTTTTATATTTTACCAACTTTATTGATTTTGTGTAACGATAATCATAGAAAGTAAAACATGTTAAATACTTTAATCCGACATATTAAAACCTAAAACATATTTTTCCAACAGTATATAAAATTTAATTATAAATATTTTACTGTCCTTGAAACTATACATATTTATTAAATATTTGCCTTTTTGTAAGGGTTGCCCTCACAGTCCTGGTTAAATAACGAAGCCGAACGTCTACATATAACTCCGTTACTGACTGTTTGAGAAGAACGAGATTATTTTCCATCGGCGATTGGTCAAATTGGTGAAAACTTATACTGTCAAATAAACTGCTGCCAATGTAATTACGAAACACTTTGGTTGAAATTTGTGGTGTTAGAATAAAGTAGGGACAAAGCAAGACATGAGCTGATACTCAAATTATTATTGAATTAATTTATCGATAAGTCCTAAGACTCAACGATACATGGAGTGCCCATCTCTAACATTCGAAGACCAATCACAGCGATTAACAGACACAGCGATCAAGTGGCAGGTGTATTGTGTATTTCGTTCGATTCGACGTACATTACGCGTATAATTTATACGCGCAATGTTTTTGTATACGAGCGTTGAATGCGGACTGCAATGGATATTCATCATAACGAAAAAATATACAAATTGTGACCGTAATTATTGAACATAGTAAAAGTAAAACAATAATTTATAATCTCAAAAAAATACTTTCTACTGATTTTCTGTACTTACTGATCATACGAAATATTTCCTTTTTTCATATTTGATTCACTACTTTTGACAATTTACCACAGCATAATAAGGCATATTTGTGACGTTTTATCTATTTTTTTACGTCCTGAACGCATGGCAGGAACGCTCGTTGCGTAATGAGAGCGAGTTTCGAAAAGCATGCAATATAGTGCATGGTTTTGGCACGCTTGCCACGCCTATTCGCCGTTCTATCTTGATCTATTTCTGTGGTGTAGGCAGTGGCTGTTAAGCCTCTACTCGCCTTTATGTTTACGTCCCAAATGGAATAGGTGGCGAATCTATTGCCATACCGGGCACAAAGTTTTTAGTCATCGATATTTATCACACATAAGTTTCGAAGATAATTCCGAAAAATCATTGGTGTGAGCCAGGATTTGAACCCGTGACTTCTTGGTTCAGAAGCGGGGTGCTTGACCACTGGACCACCAAGACTTATATAAAGACTCACAGTTAATAAAAAAAGAAATTAAAAGGAACTTAAGTTATAACTCGAACCTTATAAAAACACATAGGTAAGATACGTGCTGTACTTTCTTAGCTATTTAATATTTAAGCTAAAAATAAATTCACTGAATATGATAAATATCGATAACTAAAAACTTTGTGCCCGGTATGGCAATAGGATCGCTAACTATTTCATTTAGGATGTAAACATACACCTTCTGGTAGAAAAAGGCGTGAAGTTGTGTTATGTTAATATCTATTTTTGGGGCTTGCCTAGATTTGCAAACAGTATTTTTCAACTCAAGTGTCATAAGCCATAGTCTTTACTAATGAGGGAATAAACATATCAAGGTACTTGTAGACAAGTTAATTTTTTTCTAGTATGTCGTTACGTAATACAAAATATGTTAATATGAAGTTCGATTGATGTGATTGATTGGGTGATTTTTCGGCAAACCTACGTATTCAGGAAATATTTTCGGAAAATATGTGTATCAAATTTGGATGAATTTTCTTGCCATATTTGTCTGTGCCAATATTATGAGGCAAGAGCCCGAATACTGAACCGCCACTCAAATATATAAGCGCTGCTTAAGCGTTTAAGTAGCTGTCACATTAGACAGAATGCGACAAATTTGAGCAGTAAGTAGCACTTTATTGATTGTCAGATTTGAGTGGCGGTTCAGTATTCGGGCGAAGACCACGTAAAATGTTTTTTTTCTTATTGGTAATAGTGACCCACAATTTTAATGAGATGCTATATCATTATTGATAGCTTAATATCAATTAATAGAGATACAATAATCATGTAAGTGATTACATCGCTACCCATCAGGGGAAGAACTGGGCAAATTTTAGATTTGCGAATAATAAATAACATATTACCTTTATTAATTATATTAACTGAACATTGTCTAAAGATAATCAACATTCGATAAGAGCATTTAGTCATCCTGTTTGTCATTTAAATTGCTCATAAGGGATGTATTTCCAATTTTATTACCAAAAAATTTCAATTACTGCAATAATAGTAGTTATATCCCAAGGTGTAGGAAAAAAATTAGAACTAATTGAAGCGTGCTAGGATTTTAATTAGATATTTCTGATTCAGAAACGGAGTATTAAACCAGTTCGCCAACGAGATTGGATATATAAAAATGTATAACTTAACATAACTTCACGCCATTGTTACCCGAAGGTGTAGGCAGCGGCTGTTAAGCCTTGACTCGCCGTAACGTATACGTCCGAAATGGAATAGGTGGCGAACCTCTTGCCATATTGGGCACAAAGTTATCAGTCTTCGATATGTATCACACATAAATTTGGAAAAGTAATTGGTGTGAACCAGGATTGGAACCTGCGACCTCTTGATTCAGAAGCGGGGTGCACGACCTCTGGACCACCGAGACTATTAAATTCGATATATTTATTCGTTTTTTATATACTCTCGAGAGCAATGAATCCGGGTCACTTAAAGAATGTTAAAAATCTCGGAAACTAAAAATGATAGGTTAATGCAATAAATTGTATTTAATAGACAATGTAATACTCCTTAAATGAAAGTAAAAAAAATATGAGTCACCATACATTTTATTAACACAAAATTACATAAAGAAAAAATCTGCTGATCTCTCCTTAAAACAAAAATAGGAAACATGAAATTTTTGAACTTTATTACGATTTTCTTGAATTTTAATACTTCGTATTGCCTCCTCGTGCTTCCATTACTGCGTTTACGCGGTTTGGCATGCTGTACACCAAGTTCCTTATACGATTTTGGGGAATATTCTCCCATTCCTCTGTGAGAGCAATTTTGAGCTCACGAAGCGTGATTGGGGGAGGGTTTCGTTGTTTTACGCATCTGCCTAGCTCGTCCCAAGCATGCTCGATCGGGTTGATATCCGGGCTGCGCGCTGGCCACTCCATACGAGTAATGTTCATCTCTTGAAGGTAGTCATTCACAATCCTACCTGTATGAGGTCGGGCATTGTCATGCATAAATATAGCATCCTCACCTAAATTGACCATAAATGGACCAACGTGATCATTGAGGATTTCTTCCACATATCTTACGCTAGTTAAAGAGCCGTTTTCTATGATCACCAGCTCTGTGCGACTTTCAGAAGAAATTCCGGCCCACACAAGTACAGACCCACCACCGTAGGCTACTTTTTCCTCGATGCATGCTTGCTTGAATCTTTCCCCTGGTCTTCGATACACTCTGTGTCTTCCATCGTGCTTGTAGAGCATAAATTTTGATTCGTCGGAGAACATAACTTTTGACCAATCTTCAATACTCCAATTTACGTGGCTCTGGGCATATCTTAGTCTTGAAATACGATGCCCACGCTCCAGTTTAGGGCCGTTTGCAGGTCTAAGGGGTTTTCAGTTAGATTCAGCAAGCCAACGTCTTACTGTCCATGCACTTGGGTTACTTCCTCCGAGGCGTCGAAACTGATTGGTGAGTTCAGTTCCTGTGAGAAAGCGATTTCGAAGCATGGTGTTCACCGAGTATCGGTCTTCTCGTGCTGTGGTATACCTGGTTCTGCCCGTTCCTGGTCTGCGTAGGTTAGAACCAGTTTCTTCGTAACGTCGGAGAACTCTTTGTACTGTTGACAGCGACACACCAACAGTCCTGGCTGTATCGCGCTGACTCCGGCCGGTTTCCAGCATTGTAAGTATTCTGGTGCATTCTTCAGGCGTAAGCGACATAATTTCAGCTTGAATAATGAATATAGAGCACTATCAACATGGTTTATGTACCCACATAAATGACAGATTACAAACAAAAGCAAAACCAAATGCTGTAATTTCGTAGTTCCATCTTCGAAAGTGGCCCTTTTTCAAATTTGATTTTTTTATGATATAACTTTACAATAACTAAGAAGTTTTAATACCTTCATTTAAGGAGTATTACATTGTCTATTAAATACAATTTATTGCATTAACCTAGCATTTTTAGTTTCCGAGATTTTTAGGATTCTTTAAGTGACCCGGATTCATTGCTCTCGAGTGTAGTTTGTTGTTTTAAATTTGGCTCCATTTTTATCTCCATAATCGAGGGTCAGCAGATCGCGCATGCGTGTCAAAAGGTTAACAATTCGTTCATGTCCCAATGAACGCAGTAGTTCTCGGTTGGATCTCGTCGTCGACTACCGCTTTCAATTCTCTACCAGTAGAGTTACGCGTAAAAGTTTTGCAAAGAGAAATATTCAAGAGAGTAAAAAAGTAGTTAGATCAGTTTTTGCTAGGTGTATGTAGTGTGTAAGTTAAGAGGCGACAGGATGCCGTGGTCTTCCATAGCTGTTTTCATTATCTGCTCAATATGCACAGGTATTAATTATATGTAATATACTTGTTATTACTTAACTTATCGCAAATATTATTCGCTACTTATGGAGTTTATTATTTAATTTATATCTCCTAGTAATTTCGGATGCCTATCAGCTTGTATTTTGACGAACAATTGCAAAACAAGTCTTATATGTAAGTGTTTTTATAACTGATTCTTTTCCGTGTTTGTATTTGATTAAACAGAATTTTTGATGAAATCAATTTAGTAAGTATGGATACAGGCTTTGAGGACGAGTACCTAATATTGTCCAACTTAAATCTTACCTACTTATATACGAAATATGTATCTTTCGATGTTTGCTACTGTTTGGTGCAAAAAATAACTAAATTAGTTTTAATTAAACTCTATAATAGAGGGACTGTTATATCATACCCACATACACTATATTTATGAAGCAATACTTTAAGTCATATATGTGACTAATAGTAGCTAACTTTGAAGTTAAGATAATAATTTAAAAAGGTATGTTGGTGACATCAACCTGTAAATAACCCAACTAAAATCTATATTTGCGTAATTAATACAAATTGTTATCTGCAACGAAAAAATTAAAAATTTGGTAATTATATTCGAAATAATGGTGTTATAATGTCCACCATCTCTCAGAACTACGTATTATAATATTAAACTTTAACTTCACGGCCGTAGTTACTCGATGGTGTCAGTAGCGGCAGTTACGTCTCAACACGTGATACTAATTTACTGGTCCCACGCTTTGCTGTGCAAGTGACCACTCCTTTTTAACTTCTTCCTTTTTTCTTCATTTAAACGATCAAACAAGTAAGCGACTATAGCTAACGGACTTATATAAAACCATGAGCGACACAGTTGAGTTGCCTTAACACCATAGCACAGTACAAAACGTGGCATGAGCAACTTTACACCGATTTTCTTTGTGGTCGGAAATATTATTAGAATTCATAATGGTCCCTGTGCATCAGAGTGAGATGGTTGATATTACATGATTCTCTCCATGCGCAGTTGTTTTTAATTGGCAGGTCAGCCGGTGTGTCAGTTCAAGTTCGTTCAACTAATGAGGTTACGCACCAATAAAATTTATTGTGAATGACGGTATGCTCTATAAATATGACGACTACCTATACCCCGATGTGTTATGTGTAATGATGATAATCATTATCACGTTTTATAACACTGAAATTAGTAAAATGTGGCGCTGATGAAGTGGTTAAAATGTAACACACGCTCATACTATCTTGACGCTATGTACGTTTTGCGATGGACATAATGAATTGGGTGTTATGTAACTCTATCCGTACATCTCACTTCTACGTATTTAATGCTCTTAAAAAATGCGAATCTAAGTTTACCTTATCAAATATCATTAAACCAGTATTTAAAAAGGAAGATAAAGAGTCAATGGTCTCTCTTAAACAATGTCATGGACGGCTGCAGAGTTTTGAAAAAATTTTTCGGCTAACATATCAGCTTAGTTACAATTAGACTTTCTATTCTTCTCAGCACAATACTCGGTCTTATTGCTGCCAGGCAACTTGAAGGTGGATTCTATGAAGAGAGATATAGATCTTTAGAGGCAGGATGTATTAATGCATCTTATAATTAAGTATTTAACTTTTGTTCTCATGGTCTGATGTGGGTTACCAATAGTAAAAATCATATTTTTAACATCAACTTTTTGATTTTTATTTCCAAAAAGTGGGTGCTCTCTGTATCAATGAAGATAGCTTTTGAACAACTACCATCTTTTTGTTCATACTCGTGAAAATGATCTCTGTAAAGAGTTCGAAACGTCGGGAAATAAAAATAAATAATAAATAAACGCGATACAATCCTAAAAGTTGTTTTAATCAATGAATGAGATTCGCGAAAATCTTAGAAACAAATATAGAAACAAATAAGAGATATAGATATTTTGGACATACTATATATTATACTGGTCCAAAATAGTCGTAACTATTAGGTACTTATCCAAAATATCTATATCTTTCTTAATAGAATCCATCTTAAAGTTGCCTGGCAGCAATAAGATGTTGACTGATAGTTACTACTATTAGGCAAACGTAACTTAACAAAACTTCACGCCTTTTTCTACCCGAAGATGTTGGGTAGTTAAGCCTCGACTCGCCGTTAGGTTTACATCCTAAATGGAATAGGTGGCTAAGCTTACGTAATGGAATAGGTGGCTAATCTATTATTTATCACGCATAACATTTGATATTAATTTCGAATTTACACATTATATTAATAATAAAAATTTAAAGTGGGCGTTGTGATATACCATATTTTGGTAACAAAAAGTTACTATTAAGGTTATCATAATGTTTCCCCTGAAATAGGCTGGTGGGTGTGGTGGCGACCAAGCCCACGAATGTAGCAATCCAACATAATGGCATGTTGGGCCATTTAATTATACAACTAAATGTCAGAATTATGGCAAATTCCGCAGGATATTTAGGTACAAATTGAGCAATATGTCGAATTTAGTTGAGTTATGTTGAGTTAGTCTTTTCGAGTAATTTTAATGATAATGAGTGACATAATTTGAAATGAACATAATAAAATGAAATGGAATATGCTGAAATAAAATCATCCAAGTCCTGAACACGGGAACATTGTGCCGCTTATTTTATACATTTAGCACTAAAAAGTTTATTTAGTGGTGGGCACACGGCTTCTGATCCAGAGGTATGGGTTCGATTCCAGACACTGGCCCACATCAATGACTTTTCGAAATTATTTTCGGAAGTTAAGTGTGATAAATATCGATGACTTAAAACTTTGTGCCCGATATGGCAATAGGTTCGCCACCTATTCCATTTAGGACGTAAACATAACGGCGAGACGAGGCTTAACAGCCTCGTCTCGCATACACCTTCGGGTAACAAAGGCGTGAACTTATGTTACGTTTTTACTGTGAAAAGGAAAAATCTAGCAAGTGTTTCACCTGATGTTATGCGACTAGCGCCCGCTTATGAACATGTGCAACGCTGAAAGGGTCACAGTTGCATTACAACCCTATAGGATGGGATAGGAAAGGGATGGGAAAAGGAAACTCTAAAGGGAGATCTTTCTGAATCATTCATGCTGTGGTGAATCCATGGGTAGCTCTTCATCTTCCAAAATTGTCTTCTATTCCATTTAATATTTACTAAGATTAGCGCGGGGAAAGAACCCAAAAAATAGCAAAATAACATTAGTTTAAATCATGTCTTTGGCAAGCCGAGTGAGCCAAGAAAAAAAAATACATTAGTTTAGATTTGAATTGATTTTAAAACCGAACCGGATGTTCTTTTTTCAATTTTTTTTTCAAATTAGAAGTAAGTTATATTATTAATACATACATATCAAACAAGGTCATATTTATACAATGATTAGATCGAAAGGTTATCGCATCGATTAATTTTTAGATCTGATGTCACTTAAATTTTAATTTAGATTTTTAAAGCGATATAAACCTGATAGATAAGTTTAATTGGACCTTGATTGATAATAATATTGTAACAAGTTGAGGAAGTGGGATTCCAAAAATAAGACGCATGAAAAGAGGATAAATGCGGTTTAAGAGCGATTAATGTACATAATCTGCGGTAACGCTCGCGGACTTTTGGCTTTAGACAAGTTACAAACCCTTCGTACCGGTTTCAATTCTGTACCTTCGTTTATTGTGTTTATTTATCGCCGTCCAAACGACAAAAATAAAGAAAAGACTTAAATAACTATTTTGACGCAATTCAGGCAGGTATGTCCATCTTCTGATAAGATACAGTCTGGTCCCGTAATATGTGTCGCAGCCTTCCTACACTCCTTTTTCTGCTTTTATAGTGAATATCTAAAAACAGAATAAAAATACTTCTATATATATATATAACTATCAAAGAATAACCATTTTTACTTAAGTATTCCTAAGGAAGTCGATTTGAAAGAGAGTGTCGGTGTAAAGGTAAGAAAGGAAATGCTCCGATGGTTCGGACATGTAGAAAGGATGGATGATGCAAGATTGACTAAGCAGATATATACAATGCAAAAGTGGATGGATGTAGGCGTCAAGGACGGCCAAGACACATATTCCATGACCAAATATAACGTGTTCTAGAGGAAGGTGATGTTTAGGAGCCTCAAAAATCGACGCGCGTGCATTAAAAGAGTTATGAAAGTCAACGAAGCGAGTGAGGTATGTAAGAATCGTGCCTTATGGCGCTCCGTTCTCTCTGCCTACCCCGCAACGAATTTGGCACTATATACTATATAGTTATGTATGTATGTATTTCTAAGCGATCCTCTCAGAGAAAACATCTTTGATAATATTTATAATTTTATATTTTTTTATATCTGTAAATATCAAAACTGGTATCTACTTAGTAAAAATACGTAATTAAGTTCACTCCAAGTCCTTTGTGGGGTCTTAAACGTCCCACTCACTTCTTTGACTTTCATACTCATGTCATCTCCCGTCTCTTCAATTTTTAAGGCTTCTAACATTACGTTCCTCGGAGTTCTTTAATGGATTAATTTATAAATCTAAATAAGAGCAATAGAAATGGTATCAAAATATAACATAACTTCCTGACACCTTTGTTATCCGAAAGTGTATGCAGCGGCTGTTAAGCCTCGTCTCGCCGTTATGTTTACGTCCCAAATGGAATAGGTGGCGAACCTATTGCCATACCGGCCACAAAGTTTTCAGTCATCGATATTTATCGCACTTAACTTCCAAAAACAATTTCGAAAAGTCATTGTTGTGAGACATTGTCTGGATTCGAACCCGTACCTATGGATCAGAAGCCGGGTGCTCGACCACTGGACCACCGAGACTATTGAATATTGACTATTCAAAATATAACGTTTAAATATAACACTTTAAGACAGGAAAAGTCGTGAAGTTATAAAAATATGTATATATATAATAGGTTGTTAGTAATTAATCATCTCACACGTTTGTATTTAGTAACTTGATTTCTTTTATATTAATGGTTTGGTTATCCGTATATAAGCTAACAATAAATCATCTTATGTAAGACATTTACGCTTATTTCTTATACAGTAGCATAGCTCGCTGGAATACAAAAACCTTTCGTTCAATAAAAGATTTTCTTAATGTTTGAGGTTGTAAAAAATCTATATTAATATCGCAATTGGTTTAGTCTTTACATAATTCAAATTAATATCTTTTTTTATGACTTGTAAGGCAGCTGTAATTACGCCTCGATACACCGACTTTTTACATCCCAAATGGCATAAATAACCATACAAAGTTGGCAGTCATCAATATTTATCACACAAAAAAATACCTGTGTATGATTGAAACCAAAATGAGTTCTGAAAAATCATTGGTTTGAGAGCAATTATTGAACCCCAGTCCTTCTTGAATCAGAAGTAGGATGCTTGACTTTTAGACCACTGACACAACTAAACACATTTTATGGCTCAATTATATAATCTTTTTACGAAATTTATTAAAAATTAGTTAGTCAGTTACTTTACTTCTTACTGGCGTTCCAGCCCAGCTGATGCGACTTAGCCACTATCTGTGTAAATGAAGTTGTCAGTCTTTGGTTATGGCCCATACCCTAACGGATACGATCTGAACAATGACGTTGAATAAAAAACTTTATAAATGTAGCTGAGAGTTGTACTGTTGAATAGCGGAACCCAAGTTAGTCGTGGGGTAGGCCTTGATCGTGAGTCAGGTTGGGATACTATTGCCAGTGATCTTAATAGTGGCGTCATGAAATGGCCACGGGTTCCAGGTTAGCAATGTCAATTAAATTAACACGTCAAATATACCATCACCAACACAGATAATTTGGATGACATAATGTCTATGTCACAACCAATGTTAGTTCGTAGATCATTTTGTTTTGAAAACTTAAAAGTACACGCAGTTTATTACAGTTCTCTGGAGATTCTGCTATTACTACTCTAGTACATCGAAATACAAAGAAAGAAAATATAGTTACGAATGTGTTAGATCATAAAATTTACGAAATACCTTTTGATAACATAAAAAAAACCATTGAAACGAAAGCAAACATTACGCGACAGTGTATGACAGATCTTGTTTTTCACGTGGGAATACAGGCGTGATTTCTTAGAAAAATATTATTCAGAAGTCAGAAACGATATATTCAAATAAAAAGTGAGAGAATGCCTTTCTCAGTAATGCCTATAGCATATTTATTTCCTACGTTATTCGTTAAGAAAGATTCTTATGAAGTAAAACCAAGTATTTTTTTGTAGCATTTTATCGTGTTATTTTTTTGCCGTTTGCTTTTTGACAGCCATTTAGCATATTTTTTGTTTAATATATTGAAATTAGATCACAAAAGATAGTTGTTGTAATTGTGTAATGTAATATTTTTGAATTTAGCTGGAATACATTTCTTAAATGTATAATTTCAATACTTACAAAAGTCAAACATATCTTTACGTAGAACCGTAAAACTAAACCAAAATTTTAGCAGAAAATGCCTCCTCCTGCGTTCGCGACATTGGTTTTGTTATTTCCCGGAAATCCCATAGGAATTAGAGCGTCTTTTTATAGAGGGTTTTTTTGTAATATTTCACTTGATTTTTAATCTGACGTTTTCCTCATGATATTGGTAACATTTTAGTAAAAATATTTTGAACAAAAAAATACATTTAAACTAGTAGTCAACGAATTATAAACTAACTTACTATATGTATAAAGGTGAAAAGCTTCATGATATCATAACGAAAAATCGCTGATTTATCCGAATTAATTTTGATTTCATTTCATAAATAAAAATGCACACAAATTTCGACTATCACAAATTATGTTTATATTAATTTAGGGAATAATTATTATAGCACCTTAATTGATTATCTGGACGATGTTATAATTTTTGGACGGGTGTAGCAGTGCTCTAGAACCAGTACATTTTGATAAAGCATGAAACCGTGTGTACAACACAGTAAATTTTATAACTTTCCGAACAAAACCTGTATAATAGTTTAAAACTTATCCAATATAAGACCTATCTCAAGTTACAACCCTTTTTACTTTGTTCATTTTATTTAAGAAATGGTCAGAAAATAGATGGTTATTTATAGTTTTAGGTCCATTAGCTGTTCGGTAGAAGGCACAAGTTTTACGAGCAAAATTTTATTAGAACTTAATAGGAGAAGGATAAGAAAGGCTATTTTATTTTACCCAATATTGTCGGAAAGAAATAAAAAAAAAATAATTAATTTTTGTTTCATTGAATTCATTTTCTTTTGAATTTTGGATACGAAATAAACGATCTCACATTACGATAAAACCTTAAGGGTTTAAACTCCATTAAGCCTCACAGAACAGATTCCGTTTGTCATGAAGATAAAAAATCCTGTAGATTATACCGGATATTAAAAAAAATGAAACACAAACCCAAATAAATAAAAAAAAACGTAACAAATCGGGGGTACTTTTAAATTAAAAGCCTTAATGGAAACAACGCCCAAGTGAGTAAATACTTTAGAATGGATAAAAATATATCATACACATTTTAGAATACCATTTTAGTAGGCGTTTTATTTGTTCAATGTAATGAATAATACCCTCTGGCGAATTTAACATTAACTAATTCCTAATTTTATTGTTGGCTTAGCCAAACTCTGACTAACTAACCACTCTGACGAAATATTTTTGTGGTCATTTAAACTTAAAATATTATTATAAATTTATTGTTATTTAGGTGTATTATGTTTTCACCCATACATAACTTCTACGCAGTCATTGTCGTGACCCTGGATTAGTACTAATGCTGAAACCCTGCCTTATGATTTTTTTATGGGATAGGAGGCCAAACAAGCAAGTGGGTCACCTGATGGTAAGCTACTACTCACCGCCCAAAAACACCGTGGTGTGTTGCCGGCCTTAAACGGAGAAGAAGGGGAAAGAAACGGGGAAAGGGAATCGGACCTCCGGATACCTCTCTCGCTGAACGAAACGCGGCACGAGCCACTTCATACCGATATTCCAAGAGGTCGTGGTATTTCACCGGTCGAGCAGCAAACTGTTAAATGGTACAAATGTTACATGGTACAAAAATGCTCAACATCAGCTCGAATACTTTATTCCACCCACAGGAATTAACAGGGTGGTCCCATTCTCGTCTTAAGCAGCGATATTAAAAGTACATTAAAACTATCAAAAAAGTAATTTCAATGTCATTTATCCCCAAAAGAATTTGGGTTTTGTATGAATGTCTAATCGTAATCAGGTGTTAAACTGTAAAAAGCTTTCAATTATTCTCAACTTGCAAGTATTTATCTGTAATCAGATTTTAGTATATTTCATTGAAATAATGATTGAAATTTATTTTTAGTAGTAATAAATTAAACAAGAAATTGAGCAAATTAAATAAAACTTACAGTCATATCAAGGATTTTTGAAGAAAAAGAATAATCCCCAATGTCCAAGAGATATTCTCTTCATCACCTGGGCTTATATCGATTGGTATAGTGACGTCAGTGGCGTCAGACAGACGCGCCATTCTGTCGCCGACGCACTCCACCAGATAGGGGATGGGGATGGTTCCTCTGACCTCATTCTCGAACACTTTAACGACATAGGTTGTTTGTAAGGTAATAAAATAAACATCATATCTTGTAGTAACTCCTAAGAAATGATTTAAAATGTTTCACAATTTAAGGGTAGGTAGGTATATATTTTCTAATTGCATATAAATACCCTTATGCTCTCTACCCTCTACCTAAAGGTAGCGCTAATTACGCCGCAATACGCCAATTTTTCGCTTCAAAGAGATGATGAAGGAAAAAATTTCGCTTATCGAACTCAATTTTGTCGACTAGCATTATTCATGATTATCTTATAAAACTTTAAAACTTCTGCTGAATTCGGATTGTGAACCGAAACCTCTCAAATAGAAAGAAGTTGCCCTACTAAGCTATATTTCTTAGTTAGTGTAAAGTTCCAAAAAAATATATAACATGTGTGCCCACTGCGGATTTTCTTACCTCCTATTCATGTATAAATATTAAAATCTGTCTTTACGCATTGACCTCAAACTTTCACTGGCACGTCACACTTGTGGCGCCATTCAGTCGCAGTCATGAGACGCGTCACTTAGATTTTCTGTGAAAATACTACTGAATATTTCAGTATTAATTCTCTTTATAAACTATTTTCTCTGACGTTCTTTCTAAAGGTTCTAGAGAAAAATAACAGTGACTTTTTTCACATTAAATATTATCGCATTACTCTAGATATATAAGTTTAACATAACATAACTTCTCGGCTTTTTTTACCCGAAGGTGTAGACAGCGGCTGTTAAGCCTCGTCTCGTTATGTTTGCGTCTCAAATGGAATATAGTGACGAAGGCGTTATTGCCATAACGGGCACAAAGTTTTATGGATAACTTTTTCTGGATTATATCGCGTTTATTTAGAACTTATTTTTATTTATTTCCCGACATTTTGAACTCCTTATAGAGATCATTTTCATCATAACATTAGAACAGCTTTTTATGGATTACATAAAAAGTTATTTGTGAATGTGATTCACGAAAATCTAAGAAATAAATTACGAAATAAATTTCGAAAAGTCATTGATGTTAGCCAATGTGGGATTCGATCCCGTGACCTCTGGATTCAGTAGCAGGGTGCTCGAACACTGGACCACCGAGATTTAATTAAAAAAACTTTAAAGTATCTATTTTGTCATATGATTGTTATGTTGATGAATCTGTGTTCGTAATTTTCATTGTTGATATTATTATAAACTGCGTTGGATATTATGTGAAAATAATATTAAGTGTTTAGTCGTTATCAACTAAACGATGTTTTAATTGCGTCAAAGGATGAGAGATGCATCGAGAATTATGCAAATTTATGTTAATTGTCTTAATATGCATACAGCATGGCATCACTCTAATAGTAAATTAATGATAAATTTACATTTTGAAATTTTGCATACAGATTTATTTTAGATTCACGGCAAATTGCATTCAAATAATATTGTATAAATTATGTGGCAATATCGATTCAATATTATCGTTTGTATTTAATCTGCTGTTGTCGAGACAGATTTTTTCTTTTTGAAAAACCAACTTATTGCAAAGAGTGAAATAGTTTAAAAAGACTTTCATCGAAATTTTGTTGGATTGCCAATATAGATTGATTCAATATCAGGACTTTTATTTACTGGCAATTATTTTTTAAATAATAGTTTATATTGGTATTTGCATTTTGGCTTACCTACATTATATTTTCAACCCCCGACTGAAACAAGATATGTTAAAAGTTTGTGCCCCGGAGGTTTAAAAGCCTATATTCATCTGTTTAGTTCTAGGTATGTACGGTTTATTTTTATTTGAAAGTTGCATAATGAAATATATTGTACTATAAATATATAGATTTATGGAGACATTTCATAGGTGTCGTCAGTGTTTTTTTTTAGTTAGATATAGTTTCACAACTTAGACGTGCGATATTGTTATGTAGATTGTTGAAAAAATTTTTTTTTCGACTTTCTACTGATTTTTCTTTAAATATTATATATTAAGCTACTTGACCCTAAACGAGCGTTTATCCAGTAGGTAGTTAATGGATGTAGGGATATTCAATAAAAATTTCCGATAAATATTCCTTTCGTTGTCACCCATGAGTTGAAATATATACGTCATCCTCAGGCCTGTCGTGTCGGTTTGAGTAGGGTCAACCGAAAACGATCCTAATTCACTTCAATTACTAATGTGTTTTATTCGCTATATCAAATCGATTTTTTTTTTATTAAATTCAAATTGGTTTTACTGGTATTAATTATACTGATCGAATAATG
This sequence comes from Euproctis similis, assembly GCA_905147225.2. NCBI lineage: Eukaryota > Metazoa > Arthropoda > Insecta > Lepidoptera > Erebidae > Euproctis > Euproctis similis. Next base: position 14,425,701 of record LR990114.1, on the reverse strand, counting down.
ATTTTCTGACGTTTATTTTTGTGGTCTAGTCGTAGCATAATTCCAATACTCCTTGAGTGAGCATGTAGCTTGTGGGTGTGAAGACTGTGAAGGTATATAGTTTATAGACAACAGTGGTAGCGTCTTGTAGTTCGGTGCATGAATGGGCCGGCTCGAGTGATACCAATACCTCTCGGAATATTGTTGTGAAGTGGCTTGTGCCCCGTTTCGTTTGATGAGGGAGGTATCCGGAGGACAATTCCTTTTCGTTCGCCCTTTTTCCCCCAACTCCCTTAAAGGACGGCAACGCACCACGGTGTACATGAGCAGTGAGAAGTTATTTACCATCTGATAACCCACTTGCCCGTTTGCCATCCTATCCCATAAAAAAATAAGAATTTGTTTTTGTTTTGTTTTGTGAGTATTCCCGATCGACAGATTTCCGGAAGGCATAGAGGAAATTTCCCAGGTACAGATCACAACTTGACACCGTCCAGTTCAATATATTGACTAAATTATTAATATCGTAAGCTCTCTCTTTATTTATCTTAAATAATTGAAATTTTGGAATCGCATCAATGATTTGTAGGAATTATTTTCGGAAGTTATGTGTGATAAATACTAACTGACAACTTGTGCTCTATGCATGACAAGAGGTTTGCCACCTATTCCATTTGGAAAGCAATAATTGTGTAGAAAGAGGCGTGAAGTTACGTTTTTTCTTAAACTACTCGTATTTCTTATATTTAGAAAAAAAACGTAAAATAATGAAATGTTCCAGAATATCAATAACTATACTCCCACCCTCTCCTCCACCCATGATTCATGGTCCTTTCATTAACGTAATCGGATCTGACAGCAGCTGCTGTCTTCAACATGGACAAGAAGTACTTTTTAATTAAATACTTTAACGTCAGAAGCCCTGCATGCATCAACATAATACTTGCTTCGAGTAATTAACCAGTCTACAGTGAAATTAGTTTTTAAATGACTTTGAGTGGACAATTTGAGAGCTTTTAGTTGCTTCGCTGGTAAAAATAGAGGGCGCTGTGTCTACCGTATCCAAGTTATATAATATACTAGCAGGCCGCGCGAACTTCGTACCGCCATATTTTATGCATTTTCCACTAAAAAGATTATTGCCGCGATCATATTAATACCCCAAAGCTTTCCTCATAAATGAGAAACTAAATGGAGAAACTATCTAACACTATTTTTTTTTTCAATTCAAGTTCCTGATACATACAACACGCTAGATCCCTTGCGGGTAGGTAGAGAGTACAAAACGCCATAAGGCACGATCATTACACACCTTGCTTAATTGTTGATATTAGCGACTAACAACCTAGGTATGATGAAAATAATAGAAGTTAAAATAATAAGCAGTTAGCTGCATGAATGGGCCGGCTCAACCGGTGAAAAACCAACTCCTCTCAGAAGATCGACGTAAAGTGGCTCATGCCGCGTTTCGTTCGATGAGAGAGGTACGCGGAGGTCCACCTCCCGTCCCCATCCTTTTTCCTTAAAGGTCGGCAACTCAACGGTAACATTATAGGTGTTGCCGGTGTCCATGGGCGGCGCAGGTTGCTTACCATCAGGTGACACGCTTGCTTCTTTGCTCTCGTATGCCATAAAAAATATGATTAACTTCAATCAATAGCAATACCAGGGACTTTGTCAGAAGTTTTTTGTCAATCTTTAGTTTTTTTTATACTACATGAACCTTTTTTTTTAATTGGTCATTGTCGTCGGTTTAAAAAAAAACCTGGTCACCACATGTTCTTACCAGTATGGCTAACTCATAGTTAGTGTTTTTATTTTAATAATTTAAATGATGTCGATTTGGCACCTAGGTATTATTTACCTTTATCAAAATAAATTCACTAAGTTTTAAAACAGATCACGATATTAAAAATGTAAATATAGATGGGCAACTCTATGTGGTATATAGTCGTGCAGCAAACCCGCAGTCTTTATATTTTAGAAAAAGACGCCAAGATCGAGGTGCGCATTTCTTGCGCTTCGTCCATTTACATGAAGTTGCAATATTGTAAAAAATTATAGATAATATTATAATATCTGCGTGAAACTTTGACCCATGACTTTGGTTACTTAAGTATGAAAATATTTTTAAATATTTTAATATTCGCTTTGCATATTACATACATATAATGAACAGAAAATAACGCGACACATTTAGGTAAACAAATTTTCTGTCTGGTTGTGACTACGGCCAGTGCAACCAGGCCGAACGTCAAGCTAATAATAAAAGTAAGTATTTGTTTACCTAAACGTGTCGCATTATTTCCCGTTTATTATACTCTTAAATAGATCAAATTCGAATCTATGTGTCTGAATAGACAAAGGGTCACAGATGTTACATGTTCACATCACCTATTAATTATTACAAAATAAAAATATATATACCCCAAAAGACGATTAAATACTACAATCTCATTAGGACAAAATACACAAAAAAAAAATGTCAAAAAAAAATTTGTGTGGTTTTATGAAACCACCGTAAAAGTGAAACTTTTAAAATTGAGTCTTGGGTTATTGATTTTTAAATCTACTTTTTAAATATACATAAACAAAATATTTTTTCAATAATTATTTTTCAATAATTTAGTTAGTAAGTTTTTTAAATTGATGATTCTGATAAAATGATTAACATTTATATTTTTTTAGAGTGCAACAGTGTAAAACAGTTACTTCACAGCAATTTTTTTAAAAGTTTGCTTTGGCTTCGTTTAACTTTAAGTTAAAGATTTAAATCAATTAATTCGATAATCTCATCATTGTCAAGTTCTTTGGAAGTAAACGACTGAAGATTAAGAATTCCTAGATGGCGCTACTAGGTTGCTACTATTGATGATTCTGCCGTAATATCGTATTATATCGATAGATGTCGCCCGAATCGACAAGTATTCCAGCTTCGGCACTAGGGATAACGCGACACCTATTAAACGTTAACAACATTACAACAAAGGATCTTTACAAAACAAAACGATATTTTTTCCTCCAGTAAATATGATATTTTGATTTATTATGAAAATGTGACAAATACATATATAAAGAGCACTATCTTATCGCTAATAAATTGACGAACATAACTGTGTCACATATATGTAGTTCCGGTGGTCCAGTGGTCGAGCACACGGCTTCCGAATCGCATAGGTCGCGTGTTCGAATCCTGGCACACTTTTTGGAATTGGAAACTTAAGTAAAGTAAGAAAGGCGTCAGTCTGCTTCCTCCACTAATTCGTTAGTTACAAGTCAGTGGCAGTTTTGCAAAGAGAGAGAAAACTAGTTTAATTTGAAATCGAACCGGACGTCACCGGCTTTCAGGGGATTGTGCGATAAGGGCTATTTTAATTTACTTGCCATCTTGTATTTGTTAATAGGGTTTAATAAATGTTTTTTATTTTACGTGGTCACGACAATAATTCCTAGATGGCGCTACTAGGTTGCTACTATTGATGATTCTGCCGTAATATCTTATTATATCGATAGATGTCGCCCGAATCGACAAGTATTCGAGCTACGGCACTAGGGATAACGCGACACCTATTAAACGTTAACAACATTACAACAAAGGATCTTTACAAAACAAAACGATATTTTTTCCTCCAGTAAATATGATATTTCGATTTATTATGAAAATGTGACAAATACATATATAAAGAGCACTATCTTATCTTATATCTTTAAACGAGCAATTCTTGTATATATATATATAAAATTGGAATCTCGGAATCGGCTCCAACGATTTTCATGAAATTTCTATTCCAGCAGATGGCGTTGTTAACTAACACGAAGTCAATGTGTGTTTGCTTTGCTTTTATTACAGTTTATCACTGCAAAAAATTAAGTATATGTTTCTAATATAATATGTTAGTACATAGTATATATTAGTATATATTTATTATTCTGTCGGTAAGATCGAAAAATATTATTGATATTTCATTATTTTATTAGTATGTAATTCGTACTTAAATATAATTTTCAAAAAACACAATTTATAAAAAAAAAGAAAATACCGAGCAAAGCTCGGTCATCCAGATATTCACTACTAAATTGACGAACATAACTGTGTCACATATATGTAGTTCACTTTTTGGAATTGGAAACTTAAAAGCCGCCGCCTACGCCTCCGTCGTTTACAATACATACGAATTTATTATATTCCCTTTTATCGTGTCATTTGTTATATTAATAATATAATTTTTTTTTTCTCCGCCTGCAATACGTACGTACGTATATGTATGTATGTAAAAAACAAACAAACAAACAAACCCGATCCTAGAAAATGTGTCGAAATTGGTAAAGAGGACGGTAATTAGACGATTATACATACGGCCCTCGTGGTGCATCGGTAAACCGCACTACCGATAACACAAGGTCGGGGCGGGTTCGATCCCTCGTCTGGGGGTGTTTTTCTACATGTTTTTACGGTATTTATTTACAAAAATAAAGTGTAGATTTGGGTAATTAATTAATAATAAATAAACGATAATAGACGTGAAAGGCGCTCTGACGAGCGCCTTTCACTTTATCCCTACTCCGCGGCCGACCGTCACGCGACATGCAACACGCAGACGAAAAAGTTTGAGACGATGTAATAAAAGTTACACTTTAAAAAAAAAAATACCTGCCAGCTATGAACGGAGCTCATAGCCGAGTCGGGCGGGACTCCCGATCATTTATATGTGCACGGAATATTTGCCTAAGAAACGAATACTTACATTTTGTATTTTGCGATATCTTTTGAATTAAATGTCCGAATTGAATCATTCAAAAAGTTCTAGAAAGGTATTGAATCTATCTTTAAATTGAAGTAATTTATTTTGAGTAGAGTTAATACCAAGGTACAAAATAAAGAGCTTTAAAAACGACCTCATTATAATTATTTTTAAAAATACAAAAAAACACTTATTGTGCGATAACTACAATAGTTAGACATATAGCGTCACGGACTTTTTTGTCGACAATTACACGTTCTATGAAAGTGTAGTACATTGTTTTGTTCTATAATCAATAGTCTTTGCAGCGTTCGCGATGTAAGACTTTTTTCGGGTCTTTTTCTTACACCTTGGGTTACATTATTGGACTTATAGTAAGGATCCCTAATTTATTTGAAAATATAATATAGCCTAAAGCCTTCCTCGATAAATGGACTATACACCAGTGAAAGAATTTTTGAAATCGGACCGGTGGTTTCTGAGATTAGCGCGTTCAAACAAACAAACAAACAAACAAACAAACTCTTCCGCTTTATAATATAAGTATAGATACAAAATATATAGATAATATATAATATCTTGGACACAATACACACAGCGCCCTCCAGTTCCAAAATAAGCAACTAAATGCTTGTGCTATGGATACTAGATAACGGATACTAATACATATATACTTTTATTTTGTAAATACATACTTATAATACATAGAAAAACACCCAGACGCCGCACAAATATTCATGTTTGTCACAAATATTTGTGCTCGGGTGGGAATCGAACCCCTGACCTCAATGGTGCAGCCGGTAGTTTTACCAATGCGCCACGAGGCCCGTCAATAAATAGAAATAGAATTTGAAGATCCCCTAATTGAAGAGCCTCTGGGTCTGTTCAAAATTAGGGGGCATAACAAACTTGCAAGAATTATACGTTGGATAAGATGATAAATCTAGCTAGCGGTAACTAAAAAAAAAACTTTGAGAGGAAAAAACCTTTTTAAAAGAGGTTTTATTTAAACGGTCTAAAAATGCTTTTCTTAAATATTTTAACTATAAACTTACAATCTCGTTTTAGTTTATCAGACAATAAAAGCTTGTCGCTAGAATTGTGAATTAACTAGTATCAATATGTTAATTGATCTGCTAATTTTATTATATTTTCAATAACAATTTAATTAAATATTGATTGGTAATTAAATCTCGCGTTAAGCTTTTATTATCACATAAATTATATATAATAAGGTTAAAAGTTACATATACATGGTTTAATTATATTTCGACACGTAGGAATAATTTTCTTATCCCTAATTTGCCATAAAATTTACAATATTAACTAATCATCAATATTAATCACGACTTCGAGAAGTCATTAAATTCCGTTATAAGTCGGTATTCGAACTAGTGACCTTGTATTGGAGACCTTCGAACTTGTATTGGATACACAAATTGATCTGTAAATTAAATCTACCTTCATTAAAAATCTCATTCATTTTATCTAATATATAAAATTCTCGTGTCACGGGGTGCGTAATTGAACTCCTCCGAAACGGCTTGACCGATTCTCATGAAATTTTGTGTGCATATCGGGTAGATCTGAGAATAGGACAACATCTATTTTTCATCCCCCTAAATCACAAGGGTAGCCCACCCCTCAATATTTTTTTTTTAATTTTCGACATTTTTCTTTTTCTTATTTTTTTTATAAAACGGGATACAAAAATACATACAACCCTAAATTTTCAACTCCTCACGATCAACTCCTATTTTTTAAATTTAATTTTTCGGCAAGACAACGTTTGCCGGGTCAGCTAGTATAGTATAAAACAAAGTTGCTTTTCGCTGTCTGTCCTCTTGTCCTCTTATATGCTTAGATCTTTTAAACTGATTTTGATATGTTATTTTAAGAGATTGAAAGTGGCAACTGGGTAGTTTGTATGTTAAAATCGTATATACTGTAGCAAATAAAAAGTGATAACTTTTGAGATTTAGCACTTCAATTGCAAACGCTGGCTAAACCCTAAGTAATAGATCAAAACAATGTAGGTACTATACTATTAAACACCTTCAGAAGGTCTACAAAAAAGTCCGCTATGATATATGTCTATCTCCTAGGGATAACCAACAGTAGATACATACATACATAACTTCGCGCCAAATCCCTTGCGGGGTAGGCAGAGAGAACGGAGCGCCATAAGGCAGGATTCTTACACACCTCACTTGCTTCGTTGACTTTCATAACTCTTTTCATGCACGCGCGTCAATTTTTGAGGCTCCAAACATCACCTTCCTCCAGAACACGTTCTATTTAGTCATGGAATGTGTGTCTTGGCCGTCCTCGACTCCTACATCCATTCGCTTTTGCATTGTATATCTGCTTAGTCAATCTTGGATCATCCATTCTTTCGACATGTCCGAACCATCGAAGCATTCTCTTTCTTACTTTTACACCGACACTCTCTTTCAATCAGACTTCCTTCCTTTTATATATATTTATAAGATTTTCTTATGTAAACATAAATTCAATATGCAGATTCAAAATATTAAATTCTACGATAAAATAGAACAGTGAATCGTGTTATTAAATTGGAAGGAGGGAGGCAGGTGTGCCGCAAATATTGCGATTTAGCCTCAACATTTCATATTAAATGATTGAGGAACGGTTTACATACAAACTATTCTACTACTACCCATATATTATATAACGCTTGTTTATATTTAATAGAATATCATCCGAACAATTTTTGATTTATTTCAATAATTATTTTTTGCACAGTGTGTTATTTTACGACGTTCTCTGGCCTGTATTCTTAAAATATCAAACTATTTGATCTATAAAATAAAAATAATACAATGATACTACTGATTAGCACAAATTTCAAGAAGAGCTAAAACGATTTTGCTATTTTCTTTTTAGAATATTCCTTGATGTATCGATCGAGTAAAGAATAACATAACATAACATAACATAACTTCACGCCTTTTGTTACCCGAAGGTGTAGGCAGCGGCTGTTAAGCCTCGTCTCGCCGTTATGTTTACGTCCCAAATGGAATAGGTGGCGAAACCTATTGCCATACCGGGCACAAAGTTTGTCAGTCATCGGTATTTATCACACATAACTTCCGAAAACAATTTCGAAAAGTCATTAGTGTGAGCCAGTGTCTGGAATCGAACCCCGGACCTCTGGATCAGAGGCCGTGCGCTCGCCCACTACGCCACCGAGACTTACAATATTTTGAATAAGAATAATTTTGAATAAAGCCTAAATACATAGAAAAACATTCAGACGCCACACAAACGTTCATGCTTGTCACAAATATTTGATCTCGGGTGGGGATCGAACCCGCCAATCTCGATTCTGCAGGCGGTGGTTTTACCAATGCGACTCGAGGCCCGTTAATACTTTACTATTTTCTAATACACACCAATCGGAATAATTCAATTTTTTTTTATGGGATAGGAGGGCAAACGAGCAGGCGGGTCACCTGGTGGTAAGCAACCAGCGCCGCCCATGGACACCAGCAACACATATAGTATTACTGTTGCGTTGCCAACCTTTAAGGGGTAGGGGATAGGAAAGGATGGGGAAGGGGGTGTACCTCTCTCACCGAACGAAACGCGGCAAGAGCCACTTTACGTCGGTCTTCTGTGAGGTCGTGGTATTTCACCGGTCGAGCCTGCCCATTCATGCAGCGAACTGCTTGGCTCTACAACTGCTAAAATCCATCAATTTGGATTGAATTTCAAGTTGTGTATTTGACAATTGAAGTTCAAGTGACATTTTGATTCCTATCGGCCTAAATATACTTCTAAATAAAAATATATCTGACTTAGAAAGCCTATTTCTTCTTACTGAAACTTCATATATTTAGCCTCAACATGTCTGACTTGTATTGACATGTTCCCTAAAGCATGTACCTATATTTCATATATTCCAGATGCGCTCAGTCTGCCTGTCAATCTCTTACTGAACTTCACCCTTACAAATGCATGGTTATATTATTGATAACCTGGTTTCCTGTCAGCCTAGAGCATTTCGATATTACATCATCTAACGTGAACTGCAAGTTGTATTTGTCAAAATGTATTTTTATAAAAGTATTACAGTATTCCGAAATAACATGTCAGAGCAAATATATTGAAATATTATGTGCTTTGAACTATTTGAGTTATTTTTATGTATTTTAGATGTAAAACTATTGAAGAACGTCGTCTTGTCGTACAAATTATACTGGTAAAGCCCTCAGAATGTCTACGTAGAGTGCCACAAATAGAATGTTATATGTTTTTCTATGTATTATAAGTATGTATTTACAAAAGAAAAGTATATATGTATTAGTATCTGTTATCTAGTATCCATAGCACAAGCATTTAGTTGCTTAGTTTGGAACTGGAGGGCGCTGTGTGATTTGTGCCCAAGATATTATTATTATTAAATAGCATTTCGTAAAAAAACATATCTAATGTCAGTTTAACTATATATTAACAGAAAAATCAGCATCCCATATTAATTTAATATAAAATGACGTATAAAATATATAATTACTAGTTGACACGGCAAACGTTGTATTGCCTAAAAAAAAAATAGGCGGTGGACCAATAAACCACTGCCTATTTTTTTTAGGCGTATGAAAAATAAATGTTGAGCAATTCTCAAACCTACCCGATGTGCACAAAATTTCATCAAAAAGCATGCCTCCTGACAAACTTATTAGTGATAATTAGCTCGCCAAAAATACTAAGATTATAAAGATTCACAGAAAGTAATACTGGAATAACGTCTTTTTAACGCCTCTTTGATCTCCTTTATAGTAAACTTTGTACACGTTGTAAATTTTGAAACGCAATTTTAACATAGCGCCATCTATAGAATAATCCAGTGAACTGATAATAACAGCGCCATCTGTACGCGATCGTTTGGAGTTAACAAAAAAAGAGAATAACATTTATTTGTCATAAAATAAAATCTTGACTATAAATTGAGATATAAAATATCCTATCTTTTAAAATGGACCAAGCTGCGTACGGTGTGCAAATTTGAATGAAAGCGGTTACTTAGAATAGGCTTTCGGCTTTAGTATTGACACGTCATTTATTTATATTAAGATAACATTGATATCATTTATCTACATAACATAACATAACTTCACGCCTTTTGTTACCCGAAGGTGTAGGCAACGGCTTTTAAGCCTCGTCTCGCCGTTATGTTTACGTCCCAAATGAAATAGGTGGCGAACCTATTGCCATACCGGGCACAAAGTTTGTCAGTCATCGATATTTATCACACATAACTTCCGAAAACAATTTCGAAAAGTCATTGGTGTGAGCCAGTGTCTGGAATCGAACCCCGGACCTCTGGATCAGAGGCCGTGCGCACGCCCACTGCGCCACCGAGACTGTTAAAGAAGAGAAGAAGAATTTATCTATTTCTGAATAAATAAATATACATCACAATATTAGTTAAATTCTAATAGATAACATTGCTGCATAATTCGGAATAACATTTCCAATTTCCTTGTCAAACCACCATTGAAATGGGAACTTACATTTTGGGGCAAATTATTGTTTAATTAGAATTTGCTAACATGACATTTATGCAATAGTTCTACTTGTTTGCAACATGTTGTATATTATTAACGTACTAATTCCTGGCATATATAAGAAGGAATCGCCTTGCGTGGTATAGACATGTAATGAGGAGGGATGATGCACACGTAACGGGAAGAACGATAAACCTGAATGTGGAGGTAAATAAGAAAAGAGGAAGACCTAAGAAAATATGGAAGGATTGTGTGAAAAACGACATGATTAAGAAAGAAATAAATGATACAGAAGTGTGGAAAAGAAAAACTTCTTGTGCTGACCCCTAGTGAGGCATACAGGGCAGGAAAATGAAATGATAATTCCTGACATGTACTGTAATCTCCATCTTCATTTTTTTTTACACATTTTGTTGTTATAGGTAATAATGCGTAGTTGAATGTCAGTGATAAAAAACATAGCAATGGATGATCTACGGAGAATGCTGTATGAAGCTCTCTGAATTTCGATGTAAAGTGGCTCATGCGTTAGGTAAGGGAGGGACCATCGCCTTCTCTCCTCGTCTCCCTCATGCCACTTCGGAACTTTTCCGAATTATAGGCTATAGGGTTTATGGGGTAATTATGGGTTATAGGTTAATTATAGGCCGGCACCGCCATTCTAACACTATCTGTTTTGCACCTGTCCATGGGTGGCGCTAGGTGACCCTATTCTAGAAATAATACGAGAAAGGTAACATACAGGGCGATATACATAAGTAACAGATTCTTTACCGGAGACAAAGAACAGGTATGTTGGCATCGACGCGTCATACCGTTTGCCTTCACGGCAAATCATCAATTTAACTGACCATGAGGTTTATTTAAATGTATCATATCATAAAATGTCAATTGAAAATGAAATATTACATATTTAAGGTATGTATTTAGGTATTTTTCATTCCTTTTACATCGCTTAACAATCAAAAGTAAATTATGTAGATAGGTCTCTGGTCATGCTGACGCATCAAGTATTTTTTTTTTGCAATCGTTGATCTGGCATTTGGGTGATTGATTTATTTTTTATAACATTTTATAACATAATTTCAAGCGTTTTTCTACCCGAAGGTGTAGGCAGTGGCTGTTAAGCCTCGACTCGCCGTTATGTTTACGTCTCAAATGGAATAGGTGGCGAAACTATTGCCATACCGGGCACATAGTTTTCAGTCATCGATATTTATCACAGACTGGTTTTCGTAAGGGTAGATCGATTAATCTAGCTATTTACAAATTTCTTCGCATAATAATTGAAAAGATGGATAAAACTATTCCAGTCTATGCGCTTTACATGGACCTCAAAAAAGCATTTGATTATGTTCAGCACAATATACTTCTCAACAAATTGCAGTCTTATGGAATTAGAGGTAACGTTTTGGACTTAATTGAGTCGTATCTCAGTGGTCGTAAACAAAGCACACAAATAACAAGACTATGCCCTATTTTAAAAAAAGAAGTAATATACCGCTCAGACTCTAGAGAGGTTAAATTTGGTGTTCCACAAGGAAGTATTTTAGGACCTTTATTGTTTAATATATATATTAATGATCTTCCAAAAATTACAAAGCATCCAACAGTATTATTTGCTGATGACACAAGTATAATTTTTTATGGAAATGACATCGCATCTTTAGAATCGGACATGAAAGCAACATTATGTACTGTTATCGAATGGCTTAGGTCTAATAATCTATTAATAAATTTAGACAAAACTAATTTAATGCGATTTAAAAGTAAAACATCTAGGCTCAGTGACATAGTTGTGGACTATATGGGTACTAAAGTTAGCGAAGTTGATACTACAAAATATTTAGGTCTTGAAATTGACAGTAACTTGAGCTGGAAAGTGCATACAGAGAAACTGTGTGTAAAGCTCAGTCAACAATCATATGCCATCTATATGCTCAAAAAAAGAGCTAGTCAACCTGTTGTACTCATGGCCTATCACGGGTATATTGAAACCCTATTAAGGTATGGCATTATTTTTTGGGGTAATAATAGTGTGGATAGTAATCATGTATTTATAGCTCAAAAAAGGTGCATAAGATCAATCTGTAAGTTACACCAAACAGATAGCTGTAGGCCATTTTTTAAAAGCTTATGTCTTCTTACAATGCCTTGTTTTACATATTTGAAGTGTGTATGTTCATACGTAAAAATTTAAATCTATTTGAAACATACAAAAGTAAACGACACTGTTATAAAGTTTGCTGCCCACAACATAAAAGTGCACTTTTTAATAAAAGCGTATTTGGTATGGGCCCAAAAATGTATAACAACCTGTAACAGACAATTAATAAATGAAAATGAATGAATATGAATATGAATATGAATATAACTTACGAAAAGAATTTCGAAGAATCTTTGGTGTGAGACAGGATTAGAACCCGCGACTTTTTGATTCAGAAGCGGGGTGCTTGACTACTGTACCACCGAGACTTTTTATGGGCAATATGTAAGAAAATGTTAATTAGCAACGGTGGTTAATCGGTGGTACAGTTCCCTGCTTCTGATTCAGTAGTCGTGCATTCGATTTTGAACTCACAGCAATGATTTCTTGGAGTTATTTTCGGAGGACATGTGTGATAAATATCGATGACTGAAACTTTCTGCCCCGTATAATGGCAATAGGTTCGCCAGCCGCTGCATGGACCTTTGAAGTTACGTTATGATTTTGTGTTAAGTTACCTACCACAAACCAAGATTATTACAGTGCGCGATGTAACAATGGCTGTATGTCACCATAAGCCCGACTGGATCATATCCTTGTCTTGTGTATTATACTTAATGAGAAAGTTGTTTGATTATACTGATGATACGAGTTGACATCGGGGATTCTTCATGAGATCCTTTCTTCTCGCATTCTTAGTGTTTGAGCAAACATTTTCACTTATTTACTTTGAACAATATACTTGAATTTTCAGGCATCGTTTTCGTAATATGGTTATTTGGTTGTTAATTGGCTGTCGTTATTTGCCGTACGTTGCATCGTGATGTTATAAGAATTTTAATTCAAGCATCTGTGATTAAAGAGTTCGCCAAACAAATAAACTCTTATATATTTTTTAGGTACAGCCAAGATAAAATCTTACATAAGCTGACTCAAAAATCACTAATCATTAAAGTTAGGTAACAACAAAATAAACAATCATTACCCAACGTAACATTATTCAAATTGCTATTGCTAAATTTATTTCAGATACTCTTCTTAAAAGATCTGATTATATTTTACATTTATAAATTATAATTAATTAGACAATCCTGACACTGGCTCACACCAATGACTTTTCGAAATTGTTTTCATAAGTTATGTGTGATAAATATCGATGACTAGAAATCTTTGTGCCCGGAATGGCAATAGGTTCGCCACTTATTCCATTTGGGACGTAAACATAACGGCGAGACGAGGCTGAACAGCCGCTGCCTACACCTTCAGGTAACAAAAGGCAAAGGCGTGAAGTTATGTTATGTTATAATTAATTAGATGAATTGGTCAGATTTATAATAATATATTTGAAACGTGTGTGCGCACACATTTTCTGACATAATCTGACCTATTCAATCTATTCATCTAATTAATTAAATCTATATATACTATATAAGAGATTTCCACCTATATATTGACTCATCACGATATCTCTGGAACCATAAGGCGTAGCGACTTGAAATTTGGTAGGATTATTCCTTTCGCCGAGTAGAGGTCAGCTAAGAACGGATTTTACGAAATTCCACCCACAAGGGGGGTTGCGGGGGTGTTAACAATGGAAAATTCCCATTTTTAACCTATAGCTGCTATCGACTTCAAATTTGTCGAAGATATTGCAGTATTAACATAGCGGGGCAGCAGTTATTACTTTTGATGCGAAACAGAGTTCGCCGGGTCAGCTAGTGATTTATAAATATAAAACCATTTCAGAGAAAATGCTTTTATATTCCGTCTATACATTTTCAATAAGGTACCTTCTTTCTATTATATAAATAAATTTATTGATCAATTTACATGGTAAAAATTCCCAGAATTTCATCATAAGGCCGGTCATTGAAAAATGCCTTACTGAATGGTATTATATTGTGAAAAGATATTGGCTTGATAAAGTCACCTTTTTCAATGATTATTAATTCTTTAACGAATATATGTTGTAGTAATTAAATATAAAAGAGGAATGACGTATTTATATAGTACAATTATTATCTAGTAAATAACAAAAAAAACATAACATAACTTCACGCCTTTTGCTACCCGAAGGTGTAGGCAGCGGCTGTTAAGCTTCGTCTCGCTGTTATGTTTTACGTCCCAAATGGAATAGGTGGCGAACCTATCGCCATACCGGGCACAAACTTTTCAGCCATCGATATTTATCACACTTAACTTCCGAAAACAATTTCGAAAAGTCATTGGTGTGAGCCAGTGTCAGGATTCGAACCCGGACCTCTGGATCAGAAGCCGTGTGCTCTCCTACTAGAGCACCGATACTCTATCCGATCCAATCTAGTAAATAACAAAATAGATAGACAAACTATTTTGTTATTTACTCCATACTCACAGATAAAAACTATTCAGTAGGGTCGGATTCCTAGGACTGGATGTTTTAGGACTGTATATATGATCATATATGCTTAACTTTTCCTATGTTATCAGCAGAAATTTGGAAACTGGCCGTGGCCAGAATTCCTACAAATTTTTGGGAATATTTAAACGAATAGTTGTAATTTTATGATTCTAATTTCTGATATCATTACATAGTATAAAACAATGTCAGTTTCCGCTGTCTGTCCCCTTATATGCGCATATCCTTAAAACTACGCAACGGATTTTGATGCGGTTTTTTTTAATACTTAGAGGGTGTTAACGGGGTGGTTTTGATCTATATAATATTCATGTATAGTGTAGTAAAAAAAGTGATAATTTTCAAGATTTAGAACTTTAATCGCAAACGCTGCCTGAACCATAAGTGATAAATCAAAACAACGTACTACATTATTATACTCCTTTAAAAGTTCTACAAAAAAGTCCGCGAGGGCATATGTCTATCTCTTAGGGATAACCCACAATGAACATTTTTATTTTTTTACATTTTACGAGAAATAAAGGCCTATTTACGAAGCGATTTTAAACATTACAGAATTAATTTTCATCCAATTAAGTGTCTTAAATGGATTGTGCATGTAATATAGATGATCTTGGCCCTTTACAGTATGCAATATAAAAAATATTTTCGAAGATATTGCAGTATTAACATAGCGGGACAGCAGTTATTACTTTTGATGCGGAACAAAGTTCGCCGGGTCAGCTAGTTTGTATATAAAATCCACATATTAATATATAAGTATCATTTCTTATTTAGAGAGATACATATATTGCATGAAGAAAGTGATGTCAGGAACCCTAAAAATTGTCGAAAATGTTTGACAGGAGTTATGAAAGACAAGCGAATTACGTGTGTAAGATTTTTTTATTCTGTTCTCTCTGCCTACCACGCACATGGCTTGGTGTGAAGTTAAGTAAGACTCGACTCAGAATAAAATATGTACTCGGGTGGGGATCGAATCCGCCAACCTTAATCCTGCAGTTAGTAGCTTTACCAATGAACCAAGATTTATACATGTTACATTTGTTTCAGGTAAAATTCCACCATGTTACATACTTGCGAAGCCTTCGGGTATAAAGGTTTGTAAATATAAGCTTTAGCCAGCGAAGCATTAAGCCTCAAACAGGAGTTTTATCTTTTTTTGACACGAGGTCAATTGTATAATTATCATGGTTTTATATTTCGTAAAGATTTTTAACCGATTTATTTTTATTTCTTATTTGACAAACTTTTCCACTCCATACAGTGCTAAGATTTAAAATAAAAAAAATGATTATTTTAGGTGATAACATATAGAATTATTGTAATGAATAATATTATCATAAATTGCTCTCATTGTAACAATAACTTAACTTATTATTTATTATCATATTAAATTTTATTAAATATAATAATTTTATTAAATATAATAGTAAAGTTAATAACTTTACTATTATATTTAATTACTGCTATATTAAAGGTACTGAAGGACATTTCTAATAGACATTTATATCACACCACGTCCACAATATCCAAAAGCTTAGCTTTGAATGCAGAACTTTCCAACATACCAGAATAGTTCATGACAAAACACCAAGGAACTAGTGTATTAAAACTTTAAATAATGATGTTCTCAGTTTCATAATGAAATTTATCCATTCAGTAGCTCAGATAATTGTGTAATATGAAGCCTCAATAGATGCCAAGTTGCCAAGTAAAGTCATAGAGGCGCCATCATGTCGAGACATACAGTCTCTGAAAATTTGTTGCAGATATTTCTATAGCCGTGACCTATTAAAGTAAATATCGGACGTAGTCTAGAGACAAACATCTGACCCAGATTCGATTGATCTGAATAATAAGAAACAAGGATAAATATGTTTGCGTCTTTACTATAGGTCTACCAGGATCTGATGGCAAAAGAAAAGTTTAAAAAATAAGGATTTTCATATAGCAACAAAAGCAAAATGTCATCTCTCAACTGAAATTTCGAGGAATTATTTTTATATTGGCTTCAAATTTCCTTTAACAAGTGGAGAAAATGTCGAAGAAACCTCTTCGATTGCAAGCAAAATAATTGTTTTCAGTGTTTATCAAAAATACTTGACGAACAAGGTGCAGAACAAACAGAATCATCGATATTGAGCCATGTGCAAGCGTTGACTGGTTAGTAGAAATACCAAGTCTTGATACTTTGGTTTATTTCATTTTTCTTGTGTATTATATTATGTATACTAAACTTTGATTTATTTTACGGGTTTCTAATACTACCATACGACGAATTGTTGCTGAAGGCAGATCTAACAGAGGCGTATTTAGTACGCCCGGTAAAAAGAGGAAAAGTGGCAAAAAAATAAACTTGGATAATTTTGATTTGGAATTGATTAGAAACAAGATAAATGCGTTTAACAGTGTACGAAAAGAAATACCCACTGTCATGAAATTGCTACAAATTCTTCGCAGATTATTATCGCAATATTGCAGGCCCATCTAAAAGTATTTCGGCAGGGCATATATGGATTATTGTACATGCTGGTGGAGAAAATGGTCTTGTGCTACACTGTTGCTTGGTGTACAAGTCGAAGAGACAAATCAAGAAGAGACAATCTGCTGACTATTACCATGATATGATTATAGATAACTTTACAAAATGGGTTACGGAGAAGTTGATTCCTAACCTTAGAAAACCTTCTCTAGTTGTCATGGACAAAGCCAAGTACGCCTACACAAGCTGACCGTATTGCTGTTAAAAAAGAATGGCTTCAATGAGACAATATACCTTACGACGATAATTGGTGTAAATGTCAATTACTGGAAGCAGTCAAAAATCATAAGTTTGAACCTAAATATCAGATAGATGAGATTTTAAAATCACACATCTTGAGACCCCCACCATATCATTATACGTAAAACCCCATAAAATTAATCTGGAGAATAATAAAACAAAGTTGTGGGTGAGAACGTTCATAGAACTGCAAGTGATATAAAATCAATGCCAGAAGAAGCTTTTTCTCAAATAGGGATAGATGAATGGCGAAAATCTTGTGAACATGTAATAAAAATTGATCATAGAACAAGATCGATACATTGGGATGCAGGAGGAAAGGTTTATAATAAATACTGCGTCTTCCTCCTCTTTCTCTTCCGATGAAGACTGTTTTAGAAACCACTTATTTGAAACGATTTTCAAGTTCCGATAGCCTTTAATTAATTAATAAACTCATGAATAGAATAATTGAAGTTTTCATCTAAATTTCGAACCCCACATTCGTCACAGTAAGATTTTAAAATCCTTGATCATTGGATACATTTTTATATTTGCATGTATCACACAGAATCAGCTAATATAAAAAAAAGTATCAAAACTCCAATTTTCCCAGTATGGCTATCGTCAATTTCTTTTTTCTCTTTTTGCCATCAGATCCTGGTAGACCTATACAAAAAGATCTAAATTTTCTTGCAACGGCTGCTTGCAAGCCTCAACTTGCTGAATTTATACGTCCCAAATGGAAGGGGTAGCTATACACCGGTCAAAATGTTGTCAGTCATCGATATTTACCACAGATAAGTTTCCAAAAGCAGTTAGTAAATTTATTTATGTGATCTCGGATTCGATCACATGACTTTTTTATTCAGAAGCGGGATACTTGATCTCCATTAACCACCGAGACTTCTATATACAGTATTTGCCCAGTAATATTAATTTTGAATTTAATAAATAAATTGAATTGAAAGGTTGAGTATTTGTGATTATGTGATGACAAATGAACTTAAACATAAGTTCAATGCTATATACGTTATCATATTTTATTGATGAGACATTAAACTACTTGTACTACTTAAATGTTATAAAACAATGTCACGTAGACAGCTAATATAAAACTACCTGTTGCCTGCAATTTCGTTTGCGTTGAAAGCATAAATACTATTCCTGTGCCATTATAACGGTTCATTGCTAACCCACAATTAGTTATACCGTGAGAACATTTAGCCTATGTGTTGACTAAACCTGTTTGCTATATTTATGCAAAATTGGACATAAAAAATGCAGTACTTTTAGAGTTTATGCGTAATAAAGAAAAGGATAAACAGACAAAAATTCTAAAAAACATATTTTGGGTTTGGTATCGCTTGTAGACTATGTTCAATGTACAGTTTCAACTTTCTTACGATTTTATTATTTGTATAGATTACCAGCAGTATCTGTATTATAGAAATATACTTGACTTACTAGCTAGCAATGAATCTATTCAGTTGAAGTGAAAAAACCGAAAAGATAAGCTTTTTATTAGCTTTTTATTTTTTACAAAAAAATCAGTCAACGTGAGTAATTAATTTCTATTATTGTTGTCTTAATAAAGGCTAAGTGAAATCGATCTGAATATCAAATATAATTTCCTAAAGACAATCGAATATAATAATATACTAATACATAGAAGTGAAGTCAATCCTTTGCGGCGTAGGCAGAGAGAACAGAGCGCCATAAAAAAAATCTAACGCACGTTTCTCGCTTGTCTTTCATAGCTCTTGCCGTACACATTTCTTGGTTTTTACCTTCTTGAAGCAATATATACCAATATATCCCTCTCTTAATATGAAATGACACTTATACCCGTATATTCTTACATGGACTTTAAATTTTGACGGTCCTCTTGGCGGATTGGTAAAACTACCGGCTGGAGCTATGAGGCCGAGGGTTCGATTGTTTTAATAATAATACATAGAAAAACACCCCGACACCACACAAATATTCATGGTTCACACAAATATTTGTGCTCGGGTGGGAAACATAATATGTATATAAACATAATAAGTATGTATTTACAAAAGAAAAGATATATTAGGTCGGGGAAAAAGTCTTTTCGCATAACGTAGGTATAAACTTATTATAAAATTTCTTTGACTGTACTATTTGTGTCTGGCTGGTTTTGGTAACATTAAAAAGGTTACATTATAAAGAAAATAAAAAAATAAAAAAAAGTTGTTTCCCGCTATTTTTCATTTGTTTTTCTCTCCGTAAAAATGAGTGAATCTAATGAAGAAATTCGATACATTTTAAAATTTTATTATAAAAAAGGCAAAAATGCAACTCAAGCAGTGAAAAAAATTTGTGATGTTTATGGACCTGATGCAGTGTCAGTAAGAGTAGCACAAATTTGGTTCAAACGTTTTCAGTCCGGAAATTTTGATGTTAAAGATGCACCTCGCTCTGGTCGCCCTGTTACGAATAAAATGGACGCCATTTTTGAAAGAGTGGAGCAAGATCGGCATATTAGTAATTACGATGTAGCTGAAGAACTGGGAATTGACCACAAAACAGTTTTGACCCATTTGAAGAAAGCTGGTTATACAAAAAAGCTCGATATTTGGGTGCCACACGAGCTCACTCAAAGAAACTTAATGAACCGTGTACTCATTTGCGATTCATTATTGAGACGTAATGAAACCGAGCCGTTTTTGAAGAGATTGATAACTGGCGATGAAAAGTGGATCACGTACACAAGAACGTGCGAAAAAGGTCGTGGTCGAAAGTTGGCCAGGCTTCACAGACTGTGGCCAAACCTGGCCTAACACGAAATAAGGTGATGCTGTGTGTATGGTGGGATTGGAAGGGCATTGTTCATTATGAGCTTTTACCGTCCGGCAAAACCATCGATTCTGATCTTTACTGCCAGCAACTGATGAGATTAAAGGAAGCAGTCGAGAGAAAACGGCCGGAATTGATCAACAAGAAGGGTGTGGTCTTTCATCACGATAACGCTAGACCACACACATCTTTAGCCACTCAGCAAAAATTAAGAGAGTTCCACTGGGAGGTCCTAGGGCATCCACCATATAGCCCTGACCTTGCGCCTTCAGATTTTCACCTGTTTCGGTCTCTTCAGAATTCTTTAGGTTCTGTAAGGTTGACCTCAAGAGAGGACTGCCAAAACTATTTGTCCCGTTTTTTTGATCAGAAGTCCCAAAGTTTCTACAGTAACGGGATAATGTCTCTGCCCACAAAATGGCAGAAAGTTATTCAACAAAACGGTACATATATATTGTAAATAAATGTAAATAAACTTTGAAAAAAATGTCTTGACTTTTCATACAAAAATACGAAAATACTTTTTCCCCAACCTATTATATATATTCATATCCGTTATCTAGTAATAATAATAAAAGTATAACATAAGCATTTAGTTGCTTAGCTTGGAACTAGAGGGCGCTGTGTGTATTATGTCTAAGATATTATTATTATTAAATAGATATTATAGTATTCATCATTGAATTACATTTGTACGTTTAGAAAACCCGTAATATTCCCGAAAATTCGTGGGAATTCTGGCCACGTCCATCAATCAAGTGGATATTTTGGGGACTGGCCTGTGAATACTTAATGAAATAATTTACATAATCTTCGTCGGTTATTATTATGAGATTGGCTATTCTACGCGAGTTTATTACATGTAAGCATAATTTAATTATCCGTGTTGTTTTCCTTTGTTCGTACTAAACAAATGAAGATTAAAATTTGTTTAATTTTGTTTAGGTAAGTTTTGTTTTCACAATTTGTCTTATCACTGTATACCTGTATAGTCTGTTAGCGTTTCTTTTTTGTTTACAAATGAGAAGGTTATGATCTCTCTTGCTTAAAAACTAAAAGGAATACATTCAAGTTAATTACAAAAGCAAGAAATCATAATGTTTTTATTTGGTACTAGCTTTTACCCGCGATTTCGTCCGCGTAAATTTTTTTGTTTTCTCCCGGCTGTAAGTCCCCCTGCAACAATGTCCCACTATCGTATGAAAGAGCAAAACTCCCAACAAAAACGACTAAAAATCACTAACTCAATTTAGTTATCTGCCTATTCCTACCCCCTAAGAACGATGGCGTGATTATTTATAGCCTATGACCATTTCTAGGTAATCATCTATCACCATACCAAATTTCATCAAAATCCGTTCAGCCGTTTAGGCGTGAAAGAGTAACAGACAGACAGACAGAGTTACTTTCGCATTTATAATAATAGTATGGATTATATACATAAACTGGTCCAGCGAACTTCACATATTCTTTTTTATAAAATGTCAATTCATTTTTATTTGATATTTGTATATAGTACATTAAAATCTGTTGTTACATTTTTTCTACACACATTCCATGACCAAATAGAACGTGTTCTGGAGGAAGGTGATGTTAGGCGCCTCAAAAATCGACGCGCGTGCATGAAAAGAGTTATGAAAGTCAACGAAGCGAGTGAGGCGTGCAAGAATCGTGCCTTATGGCGCTCCGTTCTCTCTGCCTACCCCGCAAGGGATTTTGCGTGAAATTATGTATGTATGTACGTACATTTTTTTGTAATATACAGGCGCACAAAATCTTCTTCACGTTCGTAGTTGTTGTTGACGTAACATTTTAGATAATTATTACAGATTAGAGATATTTTAGTCCATTAAATCGGTGTATGTATACGCTTTCATACAAATGATTAATAATATCTTCTTACCATCACAATGATACTAAGGTCATAGGTTATAGAGACCTTTATGAGATTGTATTACATTTATACATATATACATAACTTCACGGAACAGGATTAGATTGGGATCAGATAGTATTAAATGAGCTTTTATCTAGGCAGTCACCAAAAAATATACAAATAAAGAGTTGAAGTTAAAAAGCTAGTTTTTTTTCGTTTGTACGCTTTTATCTCAGATATTCGAAATTGAATACTTATAACATCAGGGTAAAAGCTATGGCAACTAATTACATTAAGAACCAAAATACCAAATTGATATGGAAATAGGAAATTTGAAAAGAAAAACAAAGAACCGGAGCTTATTTTCTGCTATCAAAACTTTTAAAGTTTCTCAAATGTTGTTGTACTCAAACAATATTACAGCGATAAGAAAGATCTCATGATGAGTCCTTTGTATCAACTCTTATCACCAGTATAATCTTGGAACTTTCTCATTATGTATAATATCGCACTGATGGATCTGATCTAGTCAGAATTAGTGTGACTTACATTGTTACATCACGCATTATAAATAATCTTTGTATGTGCTACGTAATTTTAAATGAAATATTGTTTTTCTAGCAACGTTAGTGACGATAATAAATTCGGCGAATTCACTTACGTACGCCCAGTGTCGACCCTAACAGCTCGAGCTCTATTCAAAAGCATAAAGAGGAAATCCCAAAAATAATTACTGTGAACCAGGATTCAACACCTTTACTTCTTGATTGAGAAGTGTGGTGATGAACCACTACAGAAACGACACACTTAAGCACTTTTCGTACATATTATGTGTATAAATGTACATTGAAAATGCCCCGATATTATTTCATTTTGACAGGACATTCTAAAGCCTTCCTTTATTGCTTTTCGTTCTCTTTTTTTTTACGCAAAACGAACAAGATTCTCACTTAAATCACAGAGTTGTCCCGATAAACGAATATTTATGCAAATGCAGAGTTTCCCGGCGACCACATAAAACTGTACAATATACCACATGATATAACGAGTAGTTGTTAAAAATTAAAAACTATTTTCTATTTATTTTATTACCAACTGGGTCAAAGTCTGTTATCGCGGAAGTTATATTATTAAAAATTGTTTGCGGATGGTGATTTTAATAGCCTTGTTATGAATTAAAGAGTTATGAACGTCGAAGTAGCGAGTGAGGTGTATGTTAGAATCGCGCCTTATGGCGCTATGTTATCTCTGCTTACCCCGAAAGAGATGTATTTGTGTGTAGACATATACATAATATTATACTATAGAGAAGTCTTACAACTGGGTGAATTTTACTTCTTTCTTTGACCCGTCATTTGTAACCGGAAAACAACAATAAGACTGTACTTCAACGCAACGTCTATAAAAGAACATAGTTAACCGACACAAGGGGGTTCTAATTCCTTCGAAAAAGGGTCTTTGTGATTATTCAAAAAGTTTTGTTATGTGATCCAGGAAAAAGAAGATACTTGACTATAAACTGTTTTATTTACGATTTTTTTTCGCATAATATTTGTCTTTCAATATTTTCTTGTTTTAATTAGAATAGTAACGGAGCCCGTTGGAAATTTTGGTAAGGGATGAAAACCAAATGTCAGAGCAGCAAAAACTTAGAAATGTACAACAAGTAAAAGCTATTGCAACGTATTTGTTACGGTAACTAGTTATATATAGGGTCTAATTTGTAATGTATGCACTATTGTACTAAAGGAATATTTACCATTTATTCTATTTAATCACATGGAAAAAATTATTTGATTGACCGTTTCTTGAGTCGATAAATCCTTTTTTTTATTTTAACCACGTCAAGCAAACTAGTCAACCAGACAACATCTTCGAACTACAAATAGTCTATAATATGCAGGTATGCAGTAAATTAAGGTTTTACTGAGCCTGATTTCTTGAGGTATAAGTCAGCGATGATCCACATAGCAACACAGAGCCGACCTTTTAGCTCATAGAAATGTACTATTCTCCACAAATGCTGGCCACGTCGGTTAATCAATTGACTATTTCAGGTCGGAATCCTACATACGTAATGAAATTTCTTAATCTGAATTAACTGCGTACAATACAGGAGTTGTAACGGCTTCAGGAGAACTTGCTTTTAGTATTGACAGATTTATGTTTAGGCTTTATTAATTTTTCAATTGATAATCAATAATATATATATAAAGGGAAGTAGAGTTATAGGATATCTGTGTTACAATAAAAGAGAAGAATACAACATGACTGATTTCCAACGTAACTTAGTGATAGAGATCGCTGGGCAAGAGTTCTTTAATATGCATTAATAAAGCAATATCTGAGGTATAAAAATCTATTTTTGGCGATGGTCCCAGATACATGGTAATAAGTCCACCCATCATTAACAAGTTTGCCTATTCTTTAGGATCTCTAGCGAAAAGATAGTCTTTTTTTTTTTTTTTTTTATGGGATAGGAGAGCAAACGAGCAGGCGTGTCACCTGATGGTAAGCAACCAACGCCGCCCGTGGTCACCAGCAACACATATAGTGTTACTGTTGCGTTGCCGACCTTTAAGGGATAGGGGATAGGAAAGGATGGGGAAGGGGGGTGGGCCTCCGGGTACCTCTCTCACCGAACGAAACGCGGCATGAGCCACTTTACGTCGGTCTTCTGAGAGGTCGTGGTATTTCACCGGTCGAGCCGGCCCATTCATGCAGCGAACTGCTTGGCTCTACCACTGTTAAAAGTTTATTGAGTCTTAAGTTTTAAGTCTTAGTGAGAATTGTATTTAATTTCGTTTTTTTATATTAACATGTCATAACTTCACGCCTTATTCTATCCGAAGGTGTAGAAAGTTGCTGTTAAGCCTCGACTCGCCGTTATGTTTACGTCCCAAATGGAATAGACAGCGAACCTATTGCGATACTGGGCACAAAGTTTTCAGTCATTGGTATTTATCACACATAATTTTCAAAAATAATTTTAATAAGTTATTAGTATGAGTCAGGATACGAAGTCGTGACTTCTTGATTCAGATGTGGGGTGCTTGAACACTGGTCCACCAAGACTTTTTTATATTCAAAGAAAAAAGGGCGACAGTCGTTATAGAAAACATCAAAATCAGTACACTTTATAGAGACCATCATTTATTTATAAAAGAAAAGCCAGACATTTATGTGCCGGGAACGAGCGTTACGTCGAGCGTAACAAAAAGTTATCTATCCTCTTTTGAATTGCAAGCCCCAGTTAGCTTTTTAATTGAAATCCTTGTAAAAGGATTTACTCCTACAGTTCGTGTAGTAATAAAGAATGTTATACATAGTAAGTGGAATAATTTACTTCTGACTTCTATTAAAAATATCAATACTTAATAACATAAATATCAAGTAATAATAGATAAATAATAATAGATTGCGGCTTATCCCGCAATCTCTTGAGTTGAATTGCCATTTTTGTGCTTACTTCTCCGGGGACGGCGTTTTCCATATTTATTGTTTCATTGTTGTTTATGACGGCGTTTTCGTTTGCTTTTATCTATTAAAATATCAATTCCTCACCCAGATGCCAACTTGCCAATATTAAGTTTTTACTATTTTATCATGTAGATATATTTATTTGTTTGTGGAACATTCCGAAAGTCTTATTTACCCTTGATATTTTTGTTCCCATAAAATCTCACTTTACAAAGACGTGTATGTATTCTGCAATTGTTTACACGCCGAAAGGTAGAAAAATACCCTTTTCAGCTGTCAATAACTGTTACGAAGACGACCGGATACCTACATGAAGCCATTTATATATGTCAATCTAACGTGACATTAAAAACTCTGCATTTGTATCTAGAATTGTAAATATTGTACTATAAATTCGCTTCAAAAGTACTTATAATTTAAATTCACATTCATGTAACATAACCAAAAATCGACGCGCTTGCATGTAAAGAGTTATGAAAGTCAACGAAGCGAGTGAGGTGTGTAAGAATCGTGCCTTATGGCGCTTCGTTCTCTCTGCCTACCCCGCAAAAAATTTGGCCTGAAGTTATGTATGTATGTGTGTGTACTATTATCTTAGTTTTTTATTAGGATGGTGTAATGAAATTTACATTGGTATCATATTTTATTGAATTAAAGCCGAGCTAAGTAAATAGGCGAGGTCATTGCTATAGTAAGTCAATCTGTAAAACATAAGATACAGAGAGGGGGGCAAAAAGAAAATGCTTTTTGTAGGTTTTGTCATTCCTATGTAAGGTATAATAAGAGTCTCGGTGGCCCAGAGCAGACGGCTTCTGATCCAGAGGTCCGGGTTCGATTCCTGACACTGACTCACACCAATGACTTAACGAAATTGTTTTCGGAAGTTATGTGTGATATATATCGATGACTGAAACTTTGTGCCCGGTATGGCAATAGTTTCGCCACCTATTCCATTTGGGACGTAAACATAACGGCGAGACGAGGCTTAACAGCCGCTGCCTACACCTTCGGGTACCAAAAGGCGTGAAGTTATGTTATGTATGTAAGGTATGTTTATTTTTATGTCAAAAAAAATGTCAAATCATCACATTTATATTTTCTCTTAATTTATTTTAAGAATTAATTTATAGTTTATTGATTATTAATGTTCCTATTACATAACTTGACACTATTTCAATAACGATTAATCTTTCACCTGAATTCCTAGCAATAAACAAATGTTTATGATTATAGTCTAAGTAAGCTTAATTATTAACATTCCAAAGGTTATTCCGACAAAGTAAATAAATTCCGAGAAATTATTAAATTCCTTCTTCGTAACAAGATCTTTACAAATTCTAATAACTTTCGTCGTTTACAAAACACCCTGTAAAGAAGGAGAAAAAATATCAGAGTTGGTTGTATTTCACAAGTAATTAAATGAGAGAGTATTATTGTTTAATACATACATACATACATAACTTCACGCCAAATCCCTTGCGGGGTAGGCAGAGAGAACAGAGCGCCATAGGGCACGATTCTTACACACCTCACTCGCTTCGTTGACTTTCATAACTCTTTTCATGCACGCGCCTCGGTTTTTGAGGCTCTTGACATCACCTTCCTCCAGAACACGTTCTATTTGGTCTTGGAATGTGTGTCTTGGCCTTGTGTCGCGGTCAGCGAGAGTCACTCCGCAGATTTTGCGTAGAGCCCTCATTTCTACCGCGTTTATTCTACTTTCATGCACACTCTGCCATACCCAGCTCTCGCTTCCATAAGTTAGTGTTGGGATCAGGACTGCATTGTGGATTGCTAACTGGGCCTTTCTGCTAATATTTTTTGCGCCCAGGAATCTGCCCAACACTCCGTTTACGCTATTTCCTATCGCCACTCGTCTTTCTACATCCGCGGTGTACCTTCCATCTCTGCTAAAAGCGCATCCAAGATATACAATTTCATTCACCTGTTCCAGCACTACATCATCAACCATTATCCTTGCATCTGTTCTGGATTCCTCCCTTTCAAACACCTAACTAATTTATCAATTACATTAATAATCAAAAAACTAAATTAATTCACGTGTTCATTCATGTGTTGATTTTACATTTTTTTGCCATAAAAATAAACATACATTATATTACATAGGAGTAACAAAACCACGAAAACCTCAACATGAACAACTGGCAAAGTCAATGGACACTTGCAATATTTGATTTGCGTGATTTGTTGTTCGAGCCGGCCCTTTCATGCAGTGAACTGCGTAGCCTTACGATTTTAGATATTGGGAACTTACGCTTACATATAAACACCTAACATAACATAACACAACTTCACGCCTTTGTTACCCGAAGATGTAGGCAGCGTCTGTTAAGCCTCGTCTCGCCAAGTTTTCAGTCATCGATTTTTATCACACATAACTTCCCAAAAACAATTTCGAAAATTCATTGGTGTGAGCCAGCATCAGGATTCGAACCCGGACCTCTGGATCAGAAGCCGTGTGCTCGACCACTGTACCACCGAGACTATGTGCTTATATATAAAGCGGAAAAAAACTTTCATTTATAACGCAGTTAATTCACAAAAGTTGTAATTTGATAATAATATTAAACTACAATAAAAATCAATCCAAACTATCGTACGACAAAATTTAGTATGTTGGTATTAGTAGAGCATAGATTAGCTCATTATCCAAACAATCATTTAGCTATCGGCCTGACACACACAAACTGGGCACTTGTGTTTACAATAGATCAATGAGACGTTGATTAACGATCAAGGAGGCTCGATTCAAGCTCACTGGCCTCTTAGTAGTACACAAGTACATCCATTGAGCTAAAGACTGTTTGGATTGTAAGGGGGAATTATTTAATAGGAATTAATTTAGACACTCACTGCTTACGGACTATGAAGAAAATACATTTAAATCAATTAATGCAGGGTAACTATTTATAAGTTTGATTGATTAGTTACTGTGGCTTTTTAATATTTGAACCCTAAAGATATCATAATTCAAAAGGTCCTGTTTTTTTTTTTATGGGATAGGAGGAAAAACGAGCAGGCGTGTCACCTGATGGTAAGCAACCGACGCCGCCCATGGACACCAGCAACACATATAGTCTTACTGTGGCGTTGCCTACCTTTAAGGGATAGGGGATAGGAAAGGATGGGGAAGGGGGGTGGGCCTCCGGGTACCTCTCTGACCGAACGAAACGCGGCATGAGCCACTTTACGTCGGTCTTCTGAGAGGTCGTGGTATTTCACCGGTCGAGCCGGCCCATTCGTACAGCTAACTGCTTGGCTCTACCACTGACAAAATGTACAATGACAAATGTACTTTAATGGTCAGGTTTATACCATAATCTCAACTTACGTTACAGCTAATTGTTCCGGATCTGTATCGTCCTTAAACAATTACAAAAAAAAAATCAGAAAAAAAATCTGGTTGCCTGTAAAGTCGGTTTTACGGGCGAAGATTTTACGTGACAACGTCTTTTTCTCGGTAGAATATTTATTGATATGAATATAATTAAGTTGAAGGCATTTGCTCGTCCGTTTCCATTGTTTTGAGAGTGGTGATTCCTGTTGAACATTTGAAATTGAATGGATGAATTTTTAATTTTAAAGAATCAATTTGAAAATCAAAACACTTATTCAGATCGAAGGTTCAAATTTTTGCTAAATAAATTTGAAATTAATTAAAATTTGTAATTGTAAATGATGAAGTTGAAAATTAAAACATTTACTTAAATTAGATGTTAAAATTCTTGCTCAACACAGTTTAAATCAAGTTTTCTTATATCTGCCACTTTTTCTTAATATTTGTAATTTTAAAGAATCAATTCGAAAATCAAAACATTTATTCAGATCGAAGGTTCAAATTTTTGCTAAATAAATTTGAAATTAATGAAAATTTGTAAAATAATAATTAATTAATTAATTAATTTTAAACTAATAATTTACTTAACACTATCAACATTTATCAATAGTATGACATAACCTATAAACTCAGTTTCTCAACTTTTGTGTCAATCTAACAATTAATCAATCAATCATAGTTTACGATAATGAAATATCAGTGTACAATTATTTACCTTTATTGTTGTAGTTGTTGTAAATGACGAATCTAAGCACTCCACATTTTCACTACAGACACAGCTGACGATACTTTAACCACACGTGTGAACTTGTATTATGACGCTTTCTTGTTTTTCCAACGCCAAGAACGTTCGAGAAAGACAAAGACAGAGACACAAGCATGCGCCGATTCAATGCGCCTAATTCTCTAGTGCTGCGCGCGCGGCAGACCGATCATAGTTGAGTGGGAGAGAGACGCAAGGCATTCGGCGGGCCTCTCTCTCGTTCGGTGACTCATCGTAACGTTACCGAGCGTTACACTTTTTCATAAGTGACTCCCAGCCGCAACCTAATTTAAGACGTTGTCACGTCAAAAGTTATACAAATGATAGATGAATGTAGATTAGACACTACGATTATACTTCACTAGACACTAAAATCCATAGATATAAGAATAATAGATCGGCAATAGTCACCCAAACAACGAGACCAAAAAGGGGTTGCTGACGTGTGAGTGACTTTTCAATGTGAGTATAAAAAGCGCTTCAAAGTGTCAACTTTTATATAGTTATTGTTTATGTGTTGAAATGTAAATATCCTGCAAATCTAATATACGCGGTTGCGCTGTCAGTGATGAATATTAGTACATTTTTACTGACATGTGCCATCTATGATATGTCTATAATCTATGCTAAATTTATGCTAACATCGTTTTAATTTTTGAGAAGTCTGTGAGTCTTAGTCATAATTTTAGTATGGTTATCATCAACTAGCGCATAATGGCTTCCTAATAGGCCTCCTCTAGGGACGTTTTCTATCAAGTATCACTCAGTAAGATCATTAATTATACAAAAGCTTTTAGCGCTTGAGTGTTAATGGACTATTTTATTAATTGGTTCAAATTGCTTTCATTTCTTTTTTTATTGAATTTCATTTCTTCTTTTAGATGACGGGATTTGGTCAGGAAATAAGAGAGTGCCGATGTAAAAGTAAGAAAGGGTATGGCTCCGATGGTTCGCACATGTAGAAAGAATGGATGATGCAAGATTGACTAAGCAGATATACAATGCAAAAGCGGATGGATATAGGAGTCGAGGACGGCCAATGATCAAATATACATAAAACAAACTCTATATTATTTAAGGTCTACGTAAACTAAATGGGAGCTAATGTCCTATTATATTTTTTATCTATATTCCAGAAATTATATTTATTTTTATTTTAGTAGAAAAGCAATTATGAGGGACAAGAAAATTTTGCAGCGAAATAACAATGGAAATAAAAAGATTGTTGGCCCTTTTTTAAAAGAATTAAGCTTTTGTTAGAATAAAAGCTTCGTATTAATTTCTTTTATATGTGTATGTATACGTTTCGGTTTGCAACCCCTAGTTGAGTATCTTTTGAAGATTACTTCCTCGTCTCGTATTTATAGTAGGATAAATGGTTTTTATCGTACTTGGTTATATTAATATTATGTCTGAAGCCGTCATTTATTTATGTAATTATTCCATGAAAATTAAGAGGATATACATTTCTTTGAGGTAATTTGCTGAGTCTTGAGTGAGGTTTATCTCAGCTTCGGGACCATAAGAAATACAAGGAGATTGGGATAGAATTACCACTAAATGTGTAATGAAATTGGAATTTAATTTTAATTGGGGTATTTGAAATCATTTATTAAGTAACCGGAGAAGCATAATTGGTTATAAATACCCGTCAATATAATTAATTTTATTATATACAAAACATTACAGTGTTATAACAATATAATTTACTAATATTGAAATATATATTATTTAAAAACTACAAATTGGATTCTTTTTTTATATAGCATGTGTAGTATGATGTTTTTTTTTTAATTTGTAACTAATTATTATATGTCCATGGACAATGTTGAGTTAATTAAATAGATAATTAACTATTTTTCATTTATTTTCATACATTGTTACTGGACGTAATACCACTAATTAAATAATAAATACCTACTATATGGCTTAATGAGTCTCGGTGGCGCAGTGGTCGAGCACACAGCTTCTGATCCAGAAGTCCGGGTTCGATTCCAGACACTGCCTCACACAAATGACTTTTTGAAATTGTTTTCGGAAGTTATGCGTGATAAATATCGATGACTGATAAAAACTTTGTGCCCGGTATGGCAATAGGTTCGCCACCTATTCCATTTGCGACGTAAACATAACGGCGAGACGAGGCTTAACAGCCGCTGCCTACACCTTCGGGTAACAAAAGGCGTGAAGTTATGTTATGTTATATGGCTTAACTCAATTCGTAATTCGTTACTATTCATGAAGCTTTAATCTAAACATTTGAAAATTAAAACTATCTCCGTCCTTTCCTCTTATTCACAAAAGAAACATTACAGGAACAAAGTCTCAAAGTCGTCATGTCATACGTTTTATCCAAACAAATGTTTTCAAAGTTTCAGCTCTTCATATGTATATTATATACAGGTGTATACTTCAAGTTATATTATCACGTGTAACGCACCATATCTTTTGATAATAGTTTGATAACATTAGTAACTAATTTGATAGTACTTACATGGAACATCACGCAACTGGAACGCAACTTCCTGCCTACAATAATGGCTTCACTTTAATTCATAGCAGCCTACTATAAACCGCAAACTCTACTAATGAATTTCGGGTTACCTTTTGAAGCCTTTTACGTAAATTTTGTCATTGTAACAGAGAGGTAATACATGACCGGTTTTATGAAATATAATATGAAATTTATATTTTATACTGGTTGACACCCGCGTGTATGGGTTAGAATGTTGAGCCAAGGTTCAAAGAGACGGATGATAAAGTAATTCATGCTACGGAAATGATAATGTTGAGATGGATGTCTGGATTGTCGACAATAGATACAATCCGGAATGAGATTTAAAATACGTGGACAAAATATCTAGTTTAGAACTTGAGGCTAGAAGTGGAAGACTGAGCAATTAGATCATCTAGTCCAGCTATACTCTAAGTGTGTTCCGCGGAACCCTAGGGTTCCGTGATACCTCTGTCGGGGTTCCGCAAGAATCTAGAAATAAAAAAATCAAAACACCTCTCTCTGGTCGCTCCGCGGCTGTGCGGACTCCGCGGCCGCGCTATGAATGTTATTTAATTATTTATTTGTATTTGTATAAGCTTATGTTACATTAGCTGGTACAATCTATACTTATATTATAAAGCGGAAAAGTTTGTTTGTTTGTTTGAACGAGGTAATCTCAGAAGCCACCAGTCCGATTTCAAAAATTCTTTTAATGGCGTATAGTCCATTTATCGAGGAAGGTTTTAGGCTATATTATATTTTCAAATAAATTAGGGATCCCTACTATAAAACCAATAATGTAACCCAAGGTGTAAGTACGTGACCCTTACATTGCGAACGCTGCGAAAACTATTGAGTACAGCACAAAACAATGTACTACACTTTTATAGAGCGTATAATTGTCTACGAAAAAGGTCGCGAGAGCATATATCTAACTATTATAGTTATCGCACAATAAGGGTTTTTTGATTTTTTAAAATTAATTAAAATGATGTCGTTTTTCAAATTCTTTTTTTGTACCTTGGTATTAACTCTCCACAAAATAATTTGCTTCATTAAAAAGATAAATTTAAGGCCTTTCTAGAACTTTTTGAATGATCACATTTGGACATTTAATTCAAAAGATATTCACCGTGTACAAAATTTAAGTATTCAATTTCTAAGACAAATATGTTGCGCGGGGTCATGAGTGGATTTTTTTACCTTTTTTAGGCGATACGAAGTTCGCGCGGTCTGCTAGTATCTCATAAGTTTGGTCTCAACAATTTTATACTTGTACAACGCGTTCGCTCTAAGTTTTCCGGTCTGTGGAATGCGCGTACCCTCTCCCACGTGACAACAAAACTTATAATGTGTCATAGTTTTACCCAAATATCTAACGTACACAATTTTTATTGTTACAATTAAATAAAAAATTTCGAACGTCATACACTCATACCTATCGCCAGCGGCAAACTTAAAACGAGCGGGTAGTATACTTGTAAGCGCTCAGTCTCTTTGATAAAAGCCGCCTCTGAATTAGACGCTATAGTTGTCAACAAGCGACTTTCGTCTCTAACTTCAAAGGATAAAGTCGATATTGTTTACAACGCTATTTTTAAATTTCTGTTTTTATTTTTGCTTTTTGTTTATGAAAGGTGCCGACCCGAGTATTTTCGAGAATATTTGAGATCGAGTCTAGGACTAAGTATAAAAGCGGCGATCGCGCGTTGGCGTCGTCAGTTGATGATTAGCGTTCGGAGCGATAAGTTACTACCTACTTACAAGCTCGCTAGCGAGAAACTAGTGTCCATTGTTTTACTGCCTGCTGTATTCTGTTGTCTCAGTTTTATACATTTCTTCTCTGTAGGTTCTAAATTTAGTCTCTTATACGCAGTAACGATTGTGCATTATTTAAACCCCACTATCCTGACTTGTAACATTATAAATAAAGAAGAATGGAACGTTGGCTTAAAGGTGTTAAACGTGTTCCAACAACATCTTCTAATGACGCTGAATGTTCAAAAGCAATGCGCGCGGAGAATTTAGCAATCACCGATCCAGAAGATGATGCCACGAGTGCCACGACGTCAAGCTCGACGGTTTCAAAGACGAAAAAAAGGAAGTATGATGAATCTTATATCAGTTTCGGATTTGTTGATTCCAACGGCTCACCTCTCTGCATGCTCTGTAGTAAACTGCTTCCTAATAGTTCCATGGCACCTGCCAAATTGCGTCGTCATTTAGAAACCGTACACCCCGAGACTAAAGACAAGAATAAAGAATTTTTTGTTCGCTAAAAAGATCAGTTATTAGAAAGTAAAAAAATATGATGCATGTAACACAAACTACCAACAAAAAGGCCACGGAGGCATCATATTTAGTTAGCTATCGCATTGCACAAGCAGGTGAAGCGCACACTATTGCTGAGAAATTAATAAAACCATGTGTATTAGACATAACAAAATGTATGCTTGATGAAAAATCTGCAAAGCATCTTTCTACTGTTCCGCTATCAAACGATACTGTTTCACGACGAATCCATGATCTGGCAAGCTACGTCAAACAAGAACTAGTTACACGTCTACAAAATACACGATTCGCTTTGCAAATGGACGAGTCGACTGATGTCGCTGGTTTGGCTATCCTGCTGGTTATTGTGAGATATCCATATAAAAGTTCCTTTGAAGAAGACATGCTTATGTGTTCATCGCTGCTTACAAACACTACCGGGGAAGAAATTTTTAATAAAATAAATATATTTTTTGAAGAACATAATCTCAGTTGGAACAATTGCATTGACATTTGTACAGATGGGGCCAAGGCGATGACAGGTAAAACAGCAGGAGCAGTGTCACGAATGAAAAATAAAGCGCCTAATTGTAGTTCCAGTCATTGTATTCTGCATAGACAAGCACTTGCGATGAAGCAAATGCAGGCTAATCTAAAATTAGTTATGGATGAAGCGGTAAAAATAATTAATTTTATCAAATCACGACCACTACAATCCCGATTGTTCTCATTATTGTGTGAAGATTATGGCAGCAAACATAAAACACTGCTGCTCCATACAGAAGTGCGATGGCTGTCTCGGGGAAAAACTTTTAACAAGGCTATTTGAACTTAGAGCCGAGTTACAAATGTTTTTTTCAGCAGATACTTCTTTTAATTTGAAGGACCGTTTGTATGATAAAACTTGGTTGTTCCGATTGTCTTTTATGGCGGATATCTTTCAAAAACTTAACGAATTAAATTTATCGTTGCAAGGTAAACAGACAACAGTGTTTCAGGCCTATAATAAAATAACTGCTTTTAAAAGAAAATTAGATTTTTGGATCATTTGCATTGGTAAGAAAGAAATAGAAAGTTTTACGTTACTCAGTGAGTTTGTTAGCGAAAACGACTCAGAAATGTTTGAAGGTAATGTGTTTGAAGAATTGGTCCAATATCTCAGTTCGATGCGCGCATCTTTTGAAAAGTATTTTCCCGAAGAACACAATACAAAAATTAAAGTGAACTGGATTCATAATCCTTTTTTACCCAACTTGGAAAAGCCTGAAAACATGTCAAATGAGATATATGAATCTCTTTTAGAAATGTCATCAGACACAAGTATGGAGTCATTGTTCAAAACGACGCCTCTTAATGATTTTTGGTGCAGAATCCAAGATGAATATGCAATGCTTGGCCAAATGGCTCTGGATATTCTTCTCCCGTTCCCAACTACATATTTGTGCGAAACAGGATTCTCTACCTACGCAGCCACGAAAACAAAATATCGCAATAGACTGGACGCCGAAGCTGATATGAGACTCCAACTTTCTTCCATCAAACCTGATATCAAGCAATTGATGAAAAATAAAAAACAGTTTCATACCTCCCACTAGTTAGATTTTTTCTTTTTTAATGTTTTCTATTATTGTCCTTACCAAGTGGTGAAGTAAACAATAATTAGTAACTGATACATTGTACTTTTATTATGATGATTAGTAAAGAATACACTTATAAAAATAATTGTTTTATTGTAGGGTTCCATCAAGTATTTTGCTTCCCAAAAGGGTTCCGTCATTTAAAAAGTTTGAGAACCACTGATCTAGTCTATTATGATTCACGATATAAGCACTTTTTGGTAATTCCTAGTTGTTCGAAGTGAATTTGCATAGAAAGCTTATTCAATTTCCTTTTCAATCTTATAGCAGGAATATTAATGATTTTTTAGATTCAACAGTGATACATTCTTCTAAAAAACTAATGAAAGTGTAAAATGTTTCCGATAGATGGCGCGAAATATGAGAAATAATTAAAAGTTAATGTATAAAAAACATTAGCAGAAAAGCCCAGCTAGCAATCCACAATGCAGTCCTGATCCCAACGCTAACTTATGGAAGCGAGAGCTGGGTATGGCAGAGTGTGCATGAAAGTAGAATAAACGCGGTAGAAATGAGGGCACTACGCAAAATCTGCGGAGTGACTCTCGCTGACCGCGTAGAAAACAAGGTTGTAAGGAAGGAAGTTGGTTTAAAAGAGAGTGTCGGTGTAAAAGTAAGAAAGGGCATGCTCCGATGGTTCGGACATGTAGAAAGAATGGTTGATGCAAGACTGACTAAGCAGATATACAATGCAAAAGCGAAAAGAGTTATGAAAGTCAACGAAGCGAGTGAGGCGTGTAAGAATCGTGCCTTATGGCGCTCTGTTCTCTCTGCCTACCCCGCAAGGGATTTGGCGTGAAGTTATGTATGTATGTATGTAATGTATAGAGTAACTTACATATATTATAGTACGTAATATGTACTTAGTTGTTGAGACTGAAGATGATCATCTTCACTACATAGTATAAAACAAAGTCGCTTTCTCTGTCCCTATGTCCCTTTGTATGCTTAAATCTTTGAAACTACGCAACGGATTTTGATGCGGTTTTTTAATAGATAGAAGGTGTCAACGGGGTGGTTTTGATCTATAATTCATGAATAGTGTAGTGAAAAAAATGATAATTTTCAAGATTTAAAACTTTAATCGAAAACGCTGCCTAAACCCTAAGTGATAAATCAAAACAATGTACTACATTATTATACACCTTTAAAAGGTCTATAAAAAAGTCCGCGAGGGCATGTGTCTATGTCTTAGGGATAACCCACAATGACCATTATTATTTTTTTACTTTTTACGAGAAATAATGGCTTATTTACGCAGTAATTTTAAACATTACAGCATTAATTTTCATCTAATTAAGTGTCTTAAATAGATTGTGCTTTTAATATAGATTAATATAGCCATTTACAGCATGTAATTTAAACTAATATTTACGAAGATATTACAGTATTAACATAGCGGTACATAGCTGTTGCGTTTGCCCGCCAAAACGCGTGCCGATAAATAGCACAAATTGAACTTTTTAAGATCCAAATATTACTATTTTATTTTTTTTGATGCGGAACGAAGTTCGCCGGGTCAACTAGTACTATTATATAGTAAGACTAGCTGACCCGGCCAACGTTGTCTTGCCGAAAAATAAAATTTAAAAAATAGGGGTTGATCGTAGGGGGTTGGAAATTTAGGGTTGTATGTATTTTGTATCCCGTTTTATAAGAAAAAAAAGAAACAGAAATATGTCGAAAAATTAAAAAAAATATTGAGGGGTGGGCTACCCTTGTAATTTAGGGGGATGAAAAATAGATAAAAACCGATTCGCAGACCTAACAAATATGTATACCAAATTTCATTAAAATCGGTCCAGCCATTTTGGAGGAGTTCGAGGACAAATACTGTGACAGAAGAATTTTATATATATAGATTGTTTAACTTCAGTCTCTACAGTACTGTAATCGAGCTAATTACTAAAATCCAAATGAACACAATCTTCGTCACAATTTAGCGAGGATAATGTCGTCATTATCGTTTTCATTTATACACTCTTACCAGTCTCTAGGCATAGTTACAGAAACAAGTGAGACTAAAGTAGCAAGAAAAAGTAATGCCATTTTGCCACTTTATTTCCTTTATGTTCTTAGGTATAATACTATTACATATAATTTGTTGGCACATTTACTGGTTCTCATTGATAAAATAACCTTCGTACTTTCCAAGTTTTTCAATGGTCTACTGAGTTTTTGATTGAGATCTCTAGTTTGATTTTGGGTACACACCAAGGAGTTATAAAATTAAATACATGTATAATTGGATGATCTATAATTTTATTTGAAGGACAATTAAGTTCGCTGAATAAATAGGGCCGCGCGATCGGTAAAATACATTGACTTCTCAGAAAATTGACCTAAAAGTTTCTTGTGTCACCTGATGTAAGCAACCTACGCCGCTCATGGACACCAGCAACACATTTAGTGTTACCGTTGCGTTGCCGACCTTTAAGGGAGTAGGATAGGAATGGATGGCGAAGGAGTTGGACCTCCGGGTATCTCTCTCACCGAACGAAAGGCATGTGCCACTTAAGGTCGATCTTCTAAGAGGTCGTCGTATTTCACAGCCGGCCCATTCATGCTGCAAACTGCTTGGCTCTACCGCTGATACGGTAGTAAATATAAATAGATTATTTGAATTAAGCGTTATTATTAAGAGCGATTATTTAAATAAAATTGTTTTTCTTAGTACAACGTTTTGATATTTAATTAAAGTTGTTTTTCTTAGTATAACGTTTTGATATATAATTACAATTACTAAATGGTTTTTATCTATTAAATTACAAGATTCCTATTTGGAATTTGAGCATTGAATTAAAATAATTTTCAAGTTTTCAAACTTGGGTTTTAGAATTCTCGGAAACGGTAAGTAAGTTTGTACAAATTTGTTTGCAAACATCTTGACGGGAAGCTTAAATGCTATGATTTTAAAAAGATCGATAGCGACTTCTTGATAAATGTTTTCAGCGGCCACTACTTTTCCTGCGAAATGAAATTGCTGTGGATCGCCTATGTATTATGTTAGGGCTCTAGCAATACGCCGACAGGAACATTTTAAATAAATATAAATACATAAATATACTATACGTATGTTTAAATAACAAATTTAAAATATTAACAATTATTTTTTCGACCCAAAACAAAAAAAAAACACAGCTTTTCATTTTACGTTGGCTTCCTCCAAGAATCTAGCCACTTAACCTCTTGATCCCTAGTAATATAGTTAGCGAGTGAGGAATTTCATTAGCGAATATCAAGAGCGGTGTCACAACGACTTCATTAATTAAATTGCCTTTAAAGACACGTGACAAGATCTCGTAATAACAGATTGTTCTGTAACTAAATAAAACGCCATGTATTTTAGAAATTGGAACTTATAATATTACATTATATGGTTCACTGTATTACTGTATTAATAATTAAACAGTAGAACAATGTGCGAGTGGACCTAATCGTTTAAATTAATATGCGTTAAATAAACCTCAAATATTAAATTTCATTACCCTAATAATCCATAGTCTATACATCGTTGGTGAAGACATTTTTGAAATAAATTAATAGATTATTACGAAATTAAAATAATAGTTTCTGAAAAATTTCCGAGAAGTCACGGGTCCTTTGGGTGATTCGGGTCCGCTTCTTGGTTTGTCCAAATATCCGATGACTGATTACATCGTGTCGAAAGAGGTTTCGATGTTTACGATGTTTCAAGCAATATTTCTGATAGTCGTGTCATATTTACCGCTGCCTGCAACTTGGCGTAATATGGATATTTAAATGTATTTTTTATTTTAACATAGTTTAAAATAACATGTACGTAAATTAATACCTTACCAATTTAGAGATTCCATTTCCCAATACAAAACCAATTTGCATATTTCAAATGACATCAATTAGTTTTCTGTATTGAGAAAATCGAATGATGCGCGATTTGATCTAATCGATTCTAAACTTTTACGAATTACCAATACCTAACTAAATTCAAATAAAACAAAAAGTACTTCTAAAACTTATTCTAGCGCAGTGGGTTACAAAATAATATATTTTCAGCAAACTGTATATTCAATATATAATAGATGCTACAAGCTAGGTAATAATTTATTTCCAACCCCCAAGAAAATAATAAAGTACCAATATTAGACTCAAAGTACTGCTTATAAAGAGCAACCTTCGACTTATAAGCGATAAAATGCGATTAATAACGTTTTTGGGCTATCTGTTCCAAGAGTAACGGTATCAGCAGGTTGTCCTTGTTCCTAATATATATTATCCAGACATAATATAATATTTGATTATTTTTCGGAGTAAATATATTTTATAACCACAGAAATAGATCAAGATAGAACGGCTGCGATGTCATATTTCCATACATTTCGAGCGTGTTACTTTTTTGAAAAACCACGCCCACAGCGTGACGTCATTTTCATTGTGAGCGGGGCGACTAGTTAGGAGACAAACTCATTAGATTATCGATATTAATATCTGCAACGTGTGTTAAATTTATTATTTTTATGTTGTACCAACTTTATTGATTTTGTGTAACGATAATCATAGAAAGTAAAACATGTTAAATACTTTAATTCGACATATTAATACCTAAAACATATGTTTCCAATAGTATATAAAATTTAATTATAAATATTTTATTGTCCTTGAAACTATACATATTTATTAAATATTTCCCTTTTTGTAAGGGTTGGCCTCACAGTCCTGGTTAAGTAACGAAGCCGAACGTCGACATATACTTCGGTTACTGCCCGTATGAGAAGGACGAGTTGATTTTCCATCGGCGATTGGTTAAATTGGTGAAAACTTATACTGTCAAATAAACTGCTGCCAATAAAATTATGAAGCACTTTGGTTGAAATTTGTGGTGTTAGAATAAAGTAGGGACAAAGCAAGACATAAGCTGATACTCGAATTATTATTGAATTAATTTATCGATAAGTCCTAAGACTCAACGATACATGGAGTGCTCATCTCTAACATTCGAAGACCAATCACAGCGATTAACAGACACAGCGATCAACTGGCAGGTGTATTTGTGTATTTCGTTCGATTCGACGTACATTACGCGTATAATATAATTAAGCGCGCAATGTTTTTGTATACGAGCGTTGAATGCGGACAGCAATGGATATTTATCATAACGAAAAAATATACAACTTGTGATCGTAATTATTGAATATAGTAAAAGTAAAACAATTATTTAAAATCTCAAAAAAATACTTTCTACTGATTTTCTATACTTACTGATCATACGAAATATTTCCTTTCTTCGTATTTGCTTCACTACTTTTGTTTTTACAATTTGCCACAGCACAATAACGCATATATGTGAAGTTTTATCTATTTTTACGTCCTGAACGCAGGGTCGGGTCGCTCGTTGTGTAATGAGAGCGAGTTTCGAAAAGCATGCAATATAGTGCATGGTTTTGGCACGCTTACCACGCCTATTCGTCGTTTTATCTTGATCTATTTCTATGTTTATAACTACTCTATGTATAATAGTCTGACCAAATTGTGGCTGAATAATACATCTAGCCCCATAGTAATAGGAGGAAATCTCATATACTTACATATACTTTTATTAAAATGTTTTTGCTGCAAATCAAGATTCGTGTCCACTAACAGAATGGAGGAACATCGTTGAACTGCCAAATTATCATAATGATAGCATTGTTTTTAAATAATTGAAATAATTTAAATAAAAAATACCGAGTCAACTTATGTACACGATAGTGCTAATGAAAATTTTCACAACGCCATGTTTCTTCTTTCCGAGCTTAAACTACCCCAGATAGCTAATCATAAATAATCAAAAAATTTATGTTGATTGTATATTATCATATTGCAAATAAATACATAAAATTTTATTACACGATAAGTTTTTCAGGTTTGAATCTAAACCGCGGATCTCGTAGTCGGTGTATGTACATATCCAAAACAAGATCCGCCAATGAAGCCAGTTAAAAGTTGAAATCCTTAATTTTACCAAATGACGTCATACCTGTAGATGTTTTTGTTGAAGTCAAACAAAGGATGTAAGAAGTTGTCAGTTCTTTAGTTTCTCAACTTTCTGTTTTTATAACGGGCGAGGCCTTTGTTAAAGAAGGAAACACTGTTATTTACTTAAAAAAGAGTTAAATAAGTCTTCTCATTCGTACCGCCCGCTGTTGAGTTTTGTTGAAATACAAACTTATTTAAAATTGTAAACGTTGAAATAAAAATATGAATTAGATTTTAATGTTATTATAATAAAATAATACCTACGGTTGAATTAGTATTCAAAACTATAATAATTACTACAAATTAAGGTCTTATATTCGTGGAATCAGGCATAAAATTGGAAAGTAGGACACATGCTCACTAAACAATGATAGTTGACAATTCTATACTTATAGCAGGCTTTTAGTCTTAAGAGTAGGGCCGCAAAGTTTGCGACATGAAATTTGTAGACTCTTGCAATTCAGCAATCTAAGTCACACTATCCTATCCTCTATTTTAACAATAGGAAATGTATGTTATCGATAATTTTGGGCCTCCGGATACCTCTCTCGATATTCTAAGAGGTTGTGGTATTTCACCGGTCGAGCCGGCCCATTCATGCAGCGAACTGCAAGGTACCACTCGCTCCTCCTTCTTCTTACATCGTTTGTCCTCAGTGCTGAGGACTGTGGCTTCTTTTATAAGCTTTGTCAGGGCTTTGGACTAGATTTCGCCACCTCTCTCTCTCTCTGAAGTGCGTGACATCGTAGACATCGAGTTGTTTGGATTTGATCAGACCAGCGAAAGGGACACCTGTTTCCTCACTAATATTCATTTTAAAATATTTCATAATACTCGTAATTAAATACAGATTAAAGGAAATATTTTAAACGCGCTGTCAATCTTTAAACTAATTTTAAAAGCTAGTCAATTTTATATATATTCAAATATTTGCTAAGTTGTAAATTATATTTTAGACGGTTTATATATATTTTACAGTTATTGCCCAAGCGTCAGGATATTGGCATTAATATATTAAGTGTTCTGTTACCAGAAAAGCGGACATAATACGGTTGCACGATCGTAATAATTCTACAGATACTTCAAAGAACAGCTGTGACGGCTGTAATTACTGCTAGTAACGATAGGAATAAATGTTTGATGAAAAACAGGATTGAAAAAGGAGAGAATTTCTTTATTGCATTTGCAAATTCTTCTTCTTATTTCTTCCTTAATTCCGATATGTGAGGTTGAGCTATCTCATTTGTCTTCACCACGAATTTCTATCTTGGATTGTATATAATAACCTGTTTTTGTAGTGGTTTTAGAGCTATCTACACCTAGAAGTCTTCAGTGTGCATTTGAACTCCAAAATCTAATATTTTCACAAAAACTGCACTAATAGAATGTGGGTATATTGCTGTCCAAATAAATTCTATAGAAGAACAGTAATAAATTTATCCACGTTGCACCCAACATTTATTAGAGGCATACAAATGGGTTACTTTACCATTAAAGAGAATGCTTTAAAATTTAAGCCGGGCCAGCAATTTAAATTAATTCTGTAAGCAATCCTAGTCTAAAAGCTTCCTTATATTATTTACAAAGACTGAATTCGTCTGAGGTTGTTAGCGAAGACGAATAAAATAATTAAATACTATACATCTTCTCTCCTTTTACTTGTTGGATCTATCTTCGTTACTGTATAATCGGATGAAGCACTTGGAATGTTTTAAGTCCACTGTCAACTAGCACAGGTATTTATAGCCATGTAACTAACACTGCTGGTTGTAAGTAAAGAGATGACTACTAATAGAGAACAAAAATGGTAAATTAGAACAAATTATGCATGCAATATGGCATAATTTTATTTTTCATTAATATTTGTCAAACGAAACTTATATCATGACTCCTAAAAAGATATTAACGCATATAGTCTCAAACATGGGACATTCGAGCGTTTATTTATAATGGTTTTGCGTTAAAAACTAATACAAATCTCTAGTCAGTGATATTTGTGGAGTTTACAGAATGAAAAACACAATTAAAACAAGTGCAACAATAATATTCAGCTCTAACATACGAGTTCTGACCACAACTTTCGTATCTGGGAATTAATTTAACTTTTGGGACACGGTATC
Source organism: Euproctis similis (assembly GCA_905147225.2). Taxonomy (NCBI): domain Eukaryota; kingdom Metazoa; phylum Arthropoda; class Insecta; order Lepidoptera; family Erebidae; genus Euproctis; species Euproctis similis. The sequence goes on along the minus strand of LR990114.1, from coordinate 14,381,262 downwards.
TCTCTGTTTTGGGTACAATTCATTCTCGGCAGGATTCACGTGTGCTTGGTTACAGGTATTCTAATTTTGTACGCGAAACTTGTTGGTGCTAATATTTTGATGTGATATTATACCTAATTGTAAATGCGTTATACATTTGCATAACACCAGAGATAAAAAAAAGAAAAGCAATTAGAAATATATTCTAATTCAGAATTGTGAAGGTCTGCAGAGTTTGTGCCAATGTCCAAACTTAAATTAAAATAGGAGCAAATGACATTCGGAGGGACTCGTTTAAATAACTCGAATAAGTACAGTGTAATATTAAATGAAAGTTATTCCAAGATATTTTTATGGACTTCCCGGATGTGCCATCATGTCGTATAATTGATACATGCGCATTGAGTGTACCAGCAAATATTTAGATGAAGAGATTACTTTTGTTGGACTCAAATTTAACAATGGAAGAGCTACGCAGCTCACAGCTTGAATGGATCGACTCGTCCGGTTGACTACCACGAGCTCTCAGAATATCGACGTAAAGCAGTTCATACCGCATTCCGTACACTGAGGGAACTATGCCGAGGATCGCGTCCCTTTCCCATCGTACGTAGAGAGGTATAGAGATGGAAGGTAGGGAAGCCGACTCCTTTAAGTTCGGTGTAACAATATCATTATTTCAGGTATCCATGGATGGTACTGCACTAGTCACTTAGCGAGTGACCAGTTTGCTCGTGTGCTTCTAACCCCACAAGAAATAATTTATTTTTATAAGTAGTAACAAAATGTCAGTAACTCAAACAAAAGTTATTGTTTGAGAAGTGACAGATACGAAGTTCGCCAGTTTCTCTAGTGTTTGATATATATTACTGTCATTATTTGCGTCATCTGGCGTCACGAATCGTGCAACATCTGTGAATAAAATAATTCGTATGCCTCACACGATGTTAGTAAATGCCTCTTTATAAATTCAGTGGCCCTTTTCACATAAAAACTGTGAGCGATCGTTGGAATATCCATTCTATTGTTTTAGCGATCAAACTTTTGTTTTATTTTTGATCTACACGACAGTAAGACAGCTGACCAGTTTTTGAAAAGCCGATACAACATTTTTTTTTGGTATTTTCACAACGCTTTTACCTGAATTAAAACGCGGCGGTTGTTAGAAATAACTGAAATGTTACGTCCCAAATGGAACAGGTTTGAGACCATATTAATCCATCTATATTTTTCCAGCGTAATTTCTGAAAAATGATTGGTGTGAAGAAAGATTTAAATTGCATACTTCGTGATTTAGAAGTGGATGAATCTACTTCAAATTTTAATTTTATCGTTAAGGCAGTGAGTATCTATTACATAGTTGTACTAAATCAGATTAAATTAGAGAATTATTAAATAGATAAATCAAAACAATATCTAAATGAATACACCTCCATAAGGTCTACAAAAAAGTCTGCGATGGTGTATGTCTATCTCGGACAACCCAAAATGACCATTTTTATTCTTCACATTGTCTCGGTGGCGCAGTGGTCGAGAACACGACTCTTGATCCAGAGAGGTCCGGGTTCGATTACAGACACTGGCACACACCAATGACTTTTCGAAATTGTTTTTGGAAGTTATGTGTGATAAATATCGATGACTGAAAAACTTTGTGCCCGGTATGGCAATAGGTTCGCCACCTATTCCATTTCGGACGTAAACATAACGGTGAGACGAGGCTTAACAGCCGCTGCCTACACCTTCGGGTAACAAAAGGCGTGAAGTTATGTATATATATATGTATCCATACTAATATTATAAATGCGAAAGTAACTCTGTCTGTCTGTCTGTCTGTCTGTTACTCTTTCACGCCTAAACGGCTGAACGGATTTTGATGAAATTTGGTATGGTGATAGATGATTACCTAGAAACGGTCATAGGCTATAAGTAATCACCATCGTTCTTAGGGGATAGGCAATAGGCAGATAACTAAATTGAGTTAGTGATTTTTAGACGTTTTTGTTGGGAGTTTTGCTCTTTCATACGATAATGGGACATTGTTGCGGGGGGACTTACAGCCGGGAGCAAACAAAAAAACTTATGCGGACGAAGTCGCGGGTAAAAGCTAGTGTTAATATATATACATTGTTTCTGAGGTCAAAGTCGCTGGGTCAACTAGTATGAGATAAAATATCTGTGAGATTACGACCGTTTCTTCATTATTTTGTTCGCTCGATTTTCGCAAGTTTTATTTTATTTTTTCTCGGCTCTTTTCCTTCTGTACGCAGGCCGGAGGAAATTCCTTGAAATCACGAATTTGTCTCGATAAACGAATATTTATGTTAATGTAATGTCTCGCTATGTCCGCGGAAAACTCTTAAGTATTCCGCACGAACTACTTGGATTACAATTATTAAAATATGCTTTACTCATGGGATAGAGAATGAACAAGCAAGCGGCGGGTAACCTGTTGGTAAGTGACTAGCGCCGTCTATGGAAATCTGCAGCTCCGAGAGGATTACTTTTGTTTGGCTGATTTTTAATGATATATAGGGATATTTATTAATAAAAAGCATATGGTATGAGCCATTTTCTGAGAGGCCATGGTATTTCATCGGTCGAGCCGGCACATTCATCCAGCGAACTGCGAGTCTTTACTACGATTAAAATAATAATACTGCGTGCTGAAGAGGGGTCGGCGAATTTGATTTCCATCCGAGCGCAAACATTTGTCTCATGAAAATGAAAAATGATCCACCCTTCCCTCTTCAATGTGACCAAATGTTTCATTTGTGGAGAGAAGCCAGTCTGTTGTCAACATGTTAAGCTAAAAATGTTCTAAAATGAGGTATTAATCAACCTTAATACAAGTCAGTCCATATTATTAATTGGCAATATAATCAAGAACCTTAAGTAAATATGCATTACTCACCGAAATATATTTGATTAAGTTACCATAGTAATTTTACAAACAAATAATAATTAGGAGTCGTAATATTCTAAAGAAATAGTTTCAGCATCGGATCAATAAAAAATAGATAAAAATGATTCTGTCGATAACTATCCGACTTAGATCGATAAAATAAATTGAGATTATGACATTTTTTAATAATCAATTTACATACCTTGTGATGACAAATATTGTTCAATAAAATACTGAATTTCAATCGATGGTTCTAATTAAACCCCTGCTAAAGTCGTCTATTTTGACATCTACGGCAGGAGATGAGATGTTACTGTCGATTAAAAGAGGAGTCACGCTTTGAGTGTTAACTTGTTTAACTTTACGCCATATACCTTTTGGAGTGGGGACAGAAAGAACAGAGCTCAATAAAATACGATTACTACATACCTTAGAAGTTAAATACTCAAGGTCTTTAACTTTTGTCATATACCTATAGTGTCACTTTCCCCTGGGACACGTTTGATTTGGTCATAGAAAGTGGACTGCACATATGTTCAGTTAGTTAAATCCAAAGAAAAAAAGCGAGAAGAAAAGATATTAGATCGTAAATATGAAAAGAACACAGCATTTGATAGTCGCAGTGGTCCAGTGGTAAAACACACGGTTTCTCAATCTAGAGGTCGTGGGTCCTCCTGGCACACACCTATGACTTTTCGAAATTGATTTCGGAAGTTATGTGTCATAAACATCAATGACTGTTAACTTCGTGCCCGGTATGGCAATAGGCTCGCCACCTTTTCAGTTGGGACGTGAACGTAACGGTGAATCGAGGCTTGGCAGCCGCTGCCTACAACTTTGGATATAAAAAGGCGTGAAGTTATTTTTTTTTCAATCAATTTCTATATAATCCTCTGAAATACCAATAGAAAACGTAAATTGAATGTACGTTGAGGGCTTGTTTACTTATTCAAGTTGTATCAGTATTTGAAAGCAATATCAGTGATATCTCAATATTACGATACGTTATTACCAATTTTGTATATATCTTCATGAGAACGAGAAGATTGAACGTGAAACAAGTGGGTGATTTATTTCTGTATGATCGTTGATTCTACATTTTATGTATCTTTGTTTTTTCTTTGATAGCTTCTCACTAGTGATTGTGAAAATACAATTTTACAAATACACACGTATGTAAAAATGTTTTTCAAAATTTCTGCAAACAAGAATAGGCTTGTTGTTTTACGGGACAGGGGGCAAACAAGCAAGCGAGTCACCTGACATTAAGTAGCCAGCGCCACCTATGGCCACCTACGACAGGTAGGTCTACAGTGGCGTTTACGGCCTTTATAACAGTGGAATGGGAACGACGGAGAAAAGAAGTTGGCCCTAAGATACCTATTTACTGAACGCGGCATGAGCCACTTGCCAGTGAACTGCATAGCTCTGTCACTGTTAAATTTATTGAAAAACCACTTTTTGCCTTGGAACAATTAGGTTTTGATTTTCAAAACTTCAGCGTTTAGGGTTATTTTCGTATTCATACTTAACATACATCAACATAACTTCACGCCGTTTTCTACTTGAAGGTATAGGCAGTGGCTGTTGAGCCTCGACTTGCCATCATGTTGCCACATGTTTACGTCCCAAACGTGTAATAGGTGGCGAACCTATTGCCATACCGGGCACAAAGTTTTTAGTCATCGATATTTATCGTACATAACTTTCGAAATTAATTTCGAAAAGTCTTAATAATTATTTTTATCAATAGCTTTTACTTTCTAAAGAAACTGATGATGTGTCAAACAGGTTCGAGGTCGGGCAATACGCTTCTGAATAAATAATAGCGTGATCAAATCCGGGCAATCCGGCAATCAATCAAGTCTCGGAATTCTTTTCATCACATTACTAATCGTAGTTGTAGATTAGTAATGTGTTGAATATCTATGACTGACAACACTGCGTCCGCGTATTTGTAGGTTCCACCACCGATTCCATTTGGAACGCAAACATTTGAAATAGTAAAAATCATGACAAAACACACGATTAATTGTCTATTTCAAGATCATAAAAGTAAAGATTTCAAACTATAGTAAAAAGTAGATTCATGTCTGATAAAGAACCATAATATCAAATTAAACAAAATATTTACATGAAAATAAAAATGTCATGTAGTTAGAACTTCATAGTAAAAACAATTCATTTAAGTTTGTAAGGTCGTGTAAACTCATCGTGGTTGGCATGTTATATTCGCGTGACCTGCAACATGTTGTTACAAGTTAAGCCTCGCCCAGGTCGGTGATACTCGCGCTAATGCTGAACGAAGGTAACGCAAACATTGACCTATCAATATTTAATCTAACTTTTTATTACGTCTATTTTGCGTAATAGATTAGCATATTATAGGAAATTGTATTTTAGCGCATGTGAAAATCATAAACAAAAGTAGGATTATTTTGTAAGAGGTTCTTAAAAACACTTGAAGTAATTTAATCATAAAAGATATGATGAGATGAAATTTAATGGCATTTCTGCAAATCTCTTCAAAAGTTCACATGTTATTAATATGGGTGAAAGGAGACATATATTAGCAGCTAAAAATAAAATAAAAAGACAAAAATAAAATTAATTAAAAAATTAAATAAAATAAAATAAAATTGATAAAATCTTAGTTTATATACACATATACACATACATAACTTCACGTCAAATCCCTTGCGGGGTGGGCAGAGAGAACGGAGCGCCACAAGGCACGATTCTTACATACCTCACTCGCTTCGTTGTCTTTCATAACTCTTTTCATGAACTCGCATCGATTTTTGAGGCTCCTAACATCACCTTCCTCCAGAACATGTTCTGTAATGTCATGGAATGTATGTCTTGGCCATCCTCGAACCCTACATCCATCCGGTTTTGCATTGTATATCTGCTTAGTCAATCTTGCATCATCCATCCTTTCTACATGTCCGAACCATCGGAGCATGCCTTTCCTTACCTTTACACCGACACTCTCTTTCAAACCGATTTCCTTCCTTATAGCTTTGTTTTCGACGCGGTCAGCGAGGGTCACTCCGCGGATTTTGCGCAATGCCCTCATTTTGACCGCCTTTATCCTACTTTTATGCACACTGCGATACCGAGCTCTCGATTCCATAAGTTAGTTTATCATAATTAAAAAGGGTATTGTTGTGGAATTTATTATTAAATTTGTTTGTACGCAGGCAACTGTGGAGTTGATTTAACTTTTAACTAGTAAACACGACAAGTTAGATACAAATTTTTAGTGCTGGCCATTGAAGAGAAAATATTTTGATATTTTCTAATTAACATATATAACATAACATAACTTCACGCCTTTTGTTACCCGAAGGTGTAGGCAGCGGCTGTTAAGCCTCGTCTCGCCGTTATGTTTACGTCCCAAATGGAATAGGTGGCGAACCTATTGCCATACCGGCACTAAGTTTTTCAGTCATCGATATTTATCACACATAATTTCCGAAAACAATTTCGAAAAGTCATTGGGGTGAGCCAGTGTCTGGGATCGAACCCGGACCTCTGGATCAGAAGCTGTGTGCTCGACCACTGCGCCACCGAGACATCAATTTTTTTCCTAATTAATTAACAATAATCTTTATATCTCGGTGGTCTGAGGGTCGAGCATACCGCTTCTAAATCAAAACGTCTCGGTTTTGAAGTTTGGCTCATAGTTCAGAAGTTATATTATATTACGTTAAAGTCGTACCCGATGTATAGCAATAGGTTCCGCCACCTAATTCGACCAATTCGAGGCTTAACAGGAACGACTTCAGATAAAAAATGTATGAAGTTGCAAAATTAAATAAATAATTATTATAAGATTGGCGCATAGGTACCTGGGATAATAATTTAGTTTTCAATTTTAGGCTTCTTGGAGCTGCAACCTTTATTTGTAGCTCCAAGACTCCAAACTAAAGTATTTAAAATATTACATAGGTCCCCACACAGAGTTAAGATTCCTCAAACCTGTAAGGTGTTCTGGACACGTATTTTTATGTGAAAATAGAGTAAACAAGCGTGCGGGTCATCTGATGGAAAATGACCACCGCCGCCCATAGACATCCGCAACACAAATAGTGTTACAGTTGTGTTGCCAGCCTTCAAGGGAATAGGGTGGGATAGGTGAGGGAGGGAGGTTGAGCCTCTGTATACCTCTCTCACCGAACAAAACGCGGCATGAGTCACTTTACGTCGATATTCTGAGGGGTCGTGGTATTTCACCGGTTTAACCAGCCTATTCATACAGCGAACTACGTAGCCATAATTTCGGTGATGCTTCAACTTTAATAACGGTTACACTTCTATTTAAATGAAATAATGTTTATTTTAGTAGGCATATTATTTATTATTAAAAACCATTTTTTTTACGTTTAAGCATATAATACTAATTTTAGTATTACTACCAGCAGTGATTCTTGGTTTATTTAAGGCAGCGTATTAATTATTTGTAGTGTTGAATACTGGTAAGTTAATTAAAAATCTGCTTTTGTAGTCAAGTGATGAGAGCGATGGAAAAGTTGCGGATGTTAAATAGAGCAACAACTTTATAATTAATTAAGGGATGAATTGTTGTCTGGTCAGTAGATGAACGCGAGATAGCTTTATATTCGCTTTTAATAACAACAGTTGTATTTGATTCTATAATAAAAGACGCTATAACATTACAAATATAAACTTGTACAACATATAAATATAATATCAGTATCTAATTTACGATTGCCGAGATTATTTGGAAAAACTTAAGTTACTTTACTCTACGCCAAGTTCTTTGCGGGGTAAGCAGAGGGAGCTGAGGGTTATAAAGCACGACTACTAGACACCACAGTCACTTTTTAGACTTGCATAACTTTTGTCATACAGAATTGACAGTTTTTAAGTCTTCTGACATTGAAAACGATAACCGTTGGGAAAGAAAGGTTCTCGAGTCGCGATCGCAAAATTTTCGACGCGAATATGGCCGTCTCCTCACTAGGTGGACCAAGACCTAGTAAGAGCCGCAGGAACTCAACGGCTGAGAGTTTCGTGGGGAGTCCTATGTCCAGCAGTGGACATAGACAGATTTTTTTTATGGGATAGGAGGGCCAACGAGCAGGCGTGTCACCTGATGGTAAGCAACCAACGCCGTCCATGGACACCAGCAACACATATAGTGTTACTGTTGCGTTGCCGACCTTTAAGGGATAGGGGAAAGGAAAGGATGGGGAAGGGGGGTGAGCCTCCGGGTACCTCTCTCACCGAACGAAACGCGGCATGAGCCACTTTACGTCGGTCTTCTGAGAGGTCGTGGTATTTCACCGGTCGAGCCGGCCCATTCATGCAGTGAACTCTGGCATATTTTGTATTGGATTGGAATGTACGTTATGTAAACAAAATTTTTAAATAGCTATTTCAAAAGAACAAACAGCTATTCTCTAGAGATTAGACATTTAAAATTGGTTATTACATGAGCCGAGGTCAGCGTTAAAAAGAAAACTCGCATTATGTAGACGCGCTGTGTGCAATTATGTGTGCACTTCAATTCGCAATCAAAAGAATGGATTTTGTTTGATAAATGTTTGTAGCAGATGGTTTTTACAGCAAACTACTGAACACTTAGGCCCGTAAGATCAATCATAGTTAAAACTGTCGATTTTCTAAACTATAGTCAATTTTAATCTAGAGTTTAAACCTGCCTCGTAAGATCAACAGCGAAATGGACATAGATTACGTAAACTAAGTTTAGTTTTCGACAGATGGCAACATTTGGTTATTTAATGTCCATATTTCGCTCATCATTCACTCTTTTGTACATTGTCTGTGGCATATTTCGTGAAAAAAACTCTTTTTCTCTTTCTTTCATGAAGTTTTATAGTGTGACCATAGATTTAAGAAAAATTGATTGGCAATAGTCACCCAAACAACGTGACCAAAAATGGGTTGTTAATGTGTGAGTGACTTATGGGGCTCGTGGCGCATTGGTAAAACAACCGGCTGCAGCACTGAGGTCGGGGGTTTGATTTTCGCCCGAGTACAAATATTTATGACAAACATTAATATTTGTGCGGCGTCTGGGTGTTTTTCTATGTATACATATATACTTTTCTTTTGTAAATACATACTTATGTATTTACAAAAGAAAAGTATATATGTATTAGTATCCGTTCTCTAGTAACCATAGCACAAGCATTTAGTTGCTTAGTTTGGAACTGGCGCTGTGTGATTTGTGTCCAAGATATTATTATTATTATCAATGTGTTCTAAGGGAAAATGGAAAAGCTAGAAGAATGGGCAGCAGCATTCTTTCTCAAGACACTACAGCCTACTGCGATCGCCAACCCGCCTGCCAAGCGTGGCGATTATGGCAAAAACCCCCCATGATTGCGTGGACCGGCAGTTGTGGCGCTTTATGAGGGAGGCCTTTGTCTAGCAGTGGACGTCAAAAGGGCTTATGATATGATGTGTTCGTAAAAAGCGCTTCAAACCGTTAACTTTTACATAGTTAATGTTCATGTGTGGAAATGTAAATATCCCCAAAATCTAATATACGCGGTTACGCTGTCAGTTATTCGATGCTATTAGTAAATTTTTCCTGACATGTGCCATCTACTGTAGTCTATGCTAAATCTATGTATGAACCCACAATCGTTGTGTCAGATGTCAGCTGATAAACGACCGCCATTTTTAAACCAGGCAGGACCACGGTTTAAACGGCAAAATCTCCTGGTGTAAGCTAAACTACAGTTTAAACTGTTATTGGAGGTTTATCTAGCATTGATCTTACGAAATAAACGACAGATGAGGTTTAAACTAGGTAAAATAGTTTAAACTGTGATTGATCTTACGGGCCTAAGGCCCGTAAGATCAATCACAGTCAATCACAACGATTGTGGGTTCATACATAGATTTAGCATAGACTACAATAGATGGCACATGTCAGGAAAAATTTACTAATAGCATCGAATCACTGACAGCGCAACCGCTTATATTAGATTTTGGGAACCGCGTATATTTTATTTACATTTCCACACATGAACATTAACTTTGTAAAAGTTAACGTTTTGAAGCGCTTTTTACGAACACATTGATAATAATAATAATATCTTGGACACAAATCACACAGGGCCCTCCAGTTCCAAACTAAGCAACTAAATGCTTGTGCTATGGATACTAGATAACGGATACTAATACATATATATATATACTTATATACTTATATGTCTATATATATATATATATATATATACTTTTCTTTTGTAAACACATACTTATAATACACAGAAAAACACCCAGACGCTGCACAAATATTAATGTTTATCATAAATATTTGTGCTCGGGTGAAAATCGAACCCCCGACCTCAGTGCTGCAGCCGGTTGTTTTACCAATGCGCCACGAGCCCCGTAAGTCACTCACACATTAACAACCCATTTTTGGTCACGTTGTTTGGGTGACTATTGCCGATCTATTTTTCTTAAATCTATGGTCACACTATAAAACTTCATAAAAGAAAGAGAAAAAGAGTTTTTTTCACGAAATATGCCACAGACAATGTACAAAAGAGTGAATGATGAGCGAAATATGGACATTATATAACCAAATGTTGCCATCTGTCGAAAACTAAACTTAGTTTACGTAATCTATGTCCATTTCGCTGTTGATCTTACGAGGCAGGTTTAAACTCTAGATTAAAATTGACTATAGTTTAGAAAATCGACAGTTTTAACTATAATTGATCTTACGGGCCTTAGAGTGCTTTAATTCTTTGTGTTTAGCTCAAGCTATTAGCCCAATTCCGTAGCTATTATAGTATTCTCGAATTTAGTTTGTCAAACAAATTGAGAACAAACTTTTGCCTTCAACTAAGTACTCGTGGCTCTAAAAATCTTGTTATATATTTAATGTATTGACTGAAACTAATTAAATAAACCCAACCTGTTTAAAAATACACCAGTACTGTTTATTAATGAGTTTAATCTACAAGATCACAGAAAATTAGATTAGCTCAAACAAGCGGCCCCTATTTGCGCAAAATATTTCTGAAAAACGCTAAACGGTTAATAATTAATCCAGTATTATCTTACTATTAAGAGAGTATACAAAGCATGTGGTTCTACAAGCGAAATTAAAAATTATTTAATTTGTACACCCGATACATAAATAACTTAACGCCAAATCCCTTACGGGGTGGGCAGGACAGAGACTCTCACTGGCTTCGTTGAATTTCATAACTCTTTTCATGCACGAGCAAAAAATTTTTAGGGCACCTACATTATTATACCTTCCTCCAGAACACGTTCTATTTGGTCATGGAATGTGAATCTTGGCCGTTCTTGACTCCTACATCCATCCGCTTTTGCATTGTATATCTGCTTAGTCAATCTTGCATCATCCATTACTTATACATGTCTGAACCTGCCCTTATTTGCTACCCAATGTAAAAATTTGTACACAGATTTGAAAAAATAATGAGTTATTATCATTATTTATTTTACACGGTCACTCTATTCTAATCTAACTTCCTTCCTTACAACGTTGTTTTCAACTCGGTTACCGTAAGTCACTCTGCAGATTTTGCGCAGTGATTTTGACTTCAACCGCGCTTATCCTACTTTCATGCACACTCTGCCTTACCCAACTCTCGCTACCATAAGTTAGCATTGAGATCAGTACCGCATGGTGAATCGCTAGTTGGACTTTTCTGCTGACGTTCTTTGCATCCAGAAATCTCCCCTACGCTCCATTTACGCTATTTTATAACTTCCTTTCACCTATTCTAGTACTACATTACCGACCATCATACACCATGTCTTTTCAAACAACATAACTTTTGATTTTGTCACAATCATTCAATCACAATTGTCCATCATAGGCCTTTCATCAAGCAATCATCTCTGTTAATAGTGACTAGTGTTTGCAGGTCAGACGGTGATTTGACAACCGATGTTATATTTATAAAATCAATATTTTTCTCCCAATTTACTAAGATGTTCGGCTTTTTGCGGAATTTGCACGATAATACATATAATATATAAAGAGATATTAATTCAGTGAACGAACCTAACTCCATTATTTTAGTACGACACCACACTCAAAGCCCTTTGTTTTTTGATATTCATTGTATTTCATGCAAGAAGAGAGATTTTTATTTAAATCAGAGACTAATTCAGATAAACGAATATTTATGTAGACGTATATTGCACGACGGCCTTCATACAACTTTCGAAATTCCATAATATTCCACACGATATAATCTGATAACGCATATGGAAAAAACTATAGCCAGCTTCATTCCGCTGAAAAAAATTACAGCCATAGCTGTTTATTACATTTCCTAATCAAAGTCAAGTCAACTCAATTATCATTGACAAAGAGTAAAAACACTCCTCGCTCGTTCTAAGAGGAAATAAAATAAAACGATGTACTAACTGCGAGTACCCTACGTATTCAATAGCGGACACGCCTGTCCGAGTCCTGACACAAATTGGAGGATTTCAAAACAGGGGTATAAAACTAAACTCAATTCAAAACTATTCTAAAAATATTCGAGGATTAGGCTATAAAAAGTCTCGTTTGGATTTCCACAGTTTCCGCAGTGCAAATTGTCCAAATGATTGATGATTTTAAAAAACAACAGGATAATATTTTAAATCTAACTTCACATCAATTGACAATGCGTAGTTTTGAAGGATTTTTTTTTTAAATTCATAGTTGACAGTGTTGATGCACTTGTACTTTTCCTAACGCGATTTTACTTTTTTATATGGCTAATCGCGACTACAGTTTATATTTATTCGATAAGACATAAATCCCGAAGAACTAACCCCTTCCCCATCCTTCCCTATCCCCTATCCCTTAAAAGGTCGGCAACGCAACAGTAACACTTTTTGTGTTGCTGTTTTTTGCTGTACGTATAGCACTGTCATGCAGTAATGGATTCAGTATATAAATTACACACGTCAGTATTCGGTACTCAACCACTAATAATAGTAAACGGTGGCATTAAAGTGCCATTCCGGTTGAATTTAGTAATACACGATAAGCTGTATCATTTGGGAGGCAAATTTCGAACTCAGGAAATGTAAATGAGTCGAAAGCATTGTATTACAATGCAAATTTAGTGATTTTATATTTATTTTTGAAATGTTGATGATGATAAATGTTCATGCTCATGAAAAATTGCAAGGTCTCTGGCTTTGCACTGTATATCTGCTTAGTCAACATTGCGTCATCAATTATTTCTACGTGTTCAAACCATTCAACATACCATACTTACTTTAACACCGACACTAGCATGTGAAATCCATATCTTAGTATAACTTTTTTGAAACAAACAAAGAGACAAAAATCTTTTGTAAATTTATTATTACTAGTTGACCCGGCGAACTTTGTTCCGCTTCGAAACTATTTTTTACAGCGTTTACAATGAAAGTGCTAAATCTCGAAAATTATCACTTCATCTTTAGTACATTATATGAAATATATATACAAAAAAATTCGTTTAGAGCCTCTATCTATTAGCAAAAACAAATTCAAATTCAAATTCAAAATATCTTTATTCCATAGACTTTACAAAGTACTTAGAATCGTCACATAAAACTACTAGCTAATATTCACGAAGCTTAGATTCCCTTTCATCACACTGTCTTGAATGTGAAAGCCAATCTAAGTGCCAGTTCCGGCGTCAAGGCTTCTTGAGACGAACTGGCAAGAAACTCAAGGCCGACTCTTTTCAATTTCCAGTTTAACAGATGGTAATAATTACAATCAATACAACACAAAAGGATCAGTTCAATTCCAAACTTTTTTATTGTTTATATAATCTGCGATACAATAATAAGCCCTTTGATATAATCTACTTTTAATATAATTCTTAAATTTACCCATGGATAATTCAATCGCGTCGTTTGGAAGTTTATTGTAGAAAAAAACGCATCGAAACCCGTTGCGTAGTTTCAAAGATATAAACATATAAGGGGACAGACAGCGGAAAGCGACTTTGTTTTATACTATGTAATGATAAATCATAACGGTGAACTTTTGCTATAATTTAGTATTTGCCAAGTATCATCACGTATACATTTTTTTCTTATTTAGATCAATTAAAATAATTTAGAATAAAAGATTAGACAATTCTTGATGAATGTGGTCCACAAAATAATATAAACCTGTCAAAATATGCATTGAAGCATTTCAGTAGGTACTACACAAATGAAATATTTACTAAAACCAAACATTATTTAAAAGCACTCAAAACACAATAACTTATTTGCATTTATCAAATAGTGTATCTTTATCACTCAAATTTGACAGTTAATTAAGTGCTACTTACTGCTCAAATTTCACGTATTCAGTCTAATGTGGCAGCTACTTAAACGCGTAAGTAGCGCTTATATAATTGAGTGGCGGTTCAGTATTCGGGCTTATGTCTATCTTTCTATCTTTATGTTCAATCATACATATAAGGTTCTGCGGTAATTAAATTTTCTGCCAATACTTGTCAGGCTATAAAACTAGTCATGACTATTTTATAGCTTACCTATAAACGATTTTATTAGGTCATTACAAGGTACATGAAGGTTTTACATGGCTATAGGCAGTAATACAGACATTATAATGAAGTATAGACGTAATCTGAATTCTACATAAGGTTTATTTATTTAATAGTCAAATGTATATAGAAGTGGCCACTAACTATTTAAAAAAAAAACGAATATGAAGGATAATAACCTTGAATTTCTATTAAAATACAATAGATGTTTGAGCAATATTATCTAGAAAATATTATATAACCCTGGAATATTTCTCTTTTATATTATTCACTAACAAGAAAATAATAAACTACCAAATAAAAAAAAAGAAAATGCTTCTAATATCCATTCTAAGGAATGGATGATGCAAGGTTGACTAAGCAGATATAGAGTGTAAAAGCGGAATGTGGAAGTCGAAGATGGCCACGACGCTTTTTATGACCAAATTTAAAGTGCCTTTGCAGAATGTGATATTAGAAACCTGAAACATCGACGAACGGGTGTGACAAGAGTTATGAAAGTCAAAGAAGCAAGTGAGGTGTGTAAGAATCGTGCCTTATGGCGCTTTGTTCTCTACACGTACTCCGCAAGGGACTTGGAGTGAATTTATGTGTGTAAAAAAATAAATATAACTACGGTTATTTTTTTTGCTAAAATGGAATTCGCGCGTACGAGTGTGCATTTACATAAAAAAAATTATTTATAAAATTTTAATTAGCTTTTCCCTTTTCTATGGAAAGGGTAAAAAAACTGTGAATACGTTAATATTAATATGAAGTCACGAAAACATATTTCATAATAAAAATAGCGACGGACAGAGTGAGTCAAAAGCCTTTGTTTCACTGCACTGTTAGATATTAAATAAGTTTTCTCATCATCCAAATAGCGAGTTTCAGTAATTTTTATTTGAAACATAGAAAACACGTCTCATGGTGAAATATATACACAATTAGGTAGCGTTTTTACTAGCAGGTCTCAAGTTCGATTCCGAATACATAGTAAAAACTCCTTTCTTTTTTACTGAAATTAAACCCCATGTTTGAAAGTGTAAGCCCTGTCATCAGCAATAATAATTTAATGTGCGTTTTGAAACAAACATTTGTCTCTGCTGATTCCTTTGGGTTACAGCGTAAGTCACTAGTATTAAATTTTCTATATCCTTTATTCCCTATTTTCTCATTCAAAAAGTCTCTCAATCAACAGCTGTAGACAACTATTTATTAGCTCAAATTAGTATTGTAACAGGTGCCATCACTAATATCCAAGTCATTAAGCCCAACACGACACTGGAACAGTAAATGCAGTAAACAGTAAGCCTTAATAGATTTAACCTATAACTTCGTACGAAAACGGCTACAAGCTTTAGCTATCTCTATATTCTATTAAAAGTTTTTATAAATTTAAGTATCGTGGTTTAGTTTGAAGTGAAGTATAACTTATTATTTGATTAATAAAAATAATAATTATTAATAATTTATTATTTGAGTGCAAAACAATTGCTTTATTTCTGATTTAGTGTTATTATTTAACAAATTCTCTATTATATTTTTTATTGCATTTACAAGTTTTATTTATACTACGTAAGGTGAAAACTTTTGATTGATTTTTGATTTCGCACAGCTCTAGTTTATACAGAGAAGAAGTGACACATGCTGTTTTTTTAAATTATGCATAAACATACATTATTTTGAACGAGTACTCGTGGCTTTCTGAAGAAAACCATCCTTTCTTTCCATTGTTTAATTTAATTTCAATGTTTATGTTGCAACCAAAAGCAACTGTTGTATTTAATCATTTATTCAATCTAGAATGTGAATGTTGAAGGTCTTGGCAGCTCAGCGATTACGTTGACATATTCGCGTGACATACATGTTGTTACAAGATAGCCTCACCCATGTCACTCTAGCACCCTAATGGTACATGGTGGCTACCAACACAAATATTGACTTAACATTCAGTCAACCTTTTTATTGCTCTACACGCAAAGAAGCACAGTTTTATGTTTGACCTCCCTGAAATTAATGTTTTTGTTTTAAAGGTATTTTAAAATGTATTCGAAATTATTAAGTATTGCCATAGATAATAATAATAAACATCTAAAACTAGCAGAAATTTTAATAAGTTCATTACAAATTTACACCAAAATCAAAATCTTATTTATTCAATTTAGGTCATTAAAGACACTTATAAAGGTCAATATTTACAATCCGCCAATTCGATTACTTACGCCCTGAGAAGAATTGGCAAGAAACTTAGGGGAGTCTTATTTTTTTTTTTACTTAATTATCAGTAATCTAAATCACAAATTATTAGAATTTATAGAGAAAATGAGGTCCATCACGTCAAACTTAGGACGAAACATACCATATGAAAGATAATTAAAGCTCATAATTATGATTTAATTCCAATGCTAATGGTATCTATATGAAATGAGGAGAGATGATACACGATGATATTGCGAACAGAGAACCTGAATGAATATAAGGAAATGAGAAAATATGGATGGTTTTTGTGAAGTACGACATGGGTGTTAGTGTGTTAGTGGACGACAAGACTGTTAGTGTGCAAGATATGAATGATAGGGAAGTACGGAGAAGAAAACCCAAAACGCCAAATAAATGGAACAGGCCAGGGAGGTGAATCCCCGCTAATTACTAATCATGTTTATTAATTGAGTATCAAGCCATGCATTTAAAACTTGGCTCGAGTTATGGAATCAGAAAAAATTCATGTTATTTTTACTACTTACATTGCATTTGATCTTTCTTATTTATTGATGTTTTAATAAGTTTAAAAATATCCATAGATTGATACTTTCTTAGAACTGCTAGTGATTTTTAATTTAAAAAGTCTTTTAACTTCATTTACTTAATCTTTGATCGTTGCTCTTTTGCATTAAGAAATAAATTATATTAATTAGAGCTAAGAGTCTTACTCAAAGTAGTTACCTTAGTTGATTGAAACGAATATCTTTGCACTTAAAAATATTAAAAGAAAATAGGTACATCAAGAAAAATCTATTCATTATTTATTTCGTAATGTAGAATTTTTTGCATATTAGCATGTATTTTTTAAGGGATAGGGAGGCAAACGAATAAACGTGTCGCCTGATGGTTAGCGACAAACGACGCTCATGGACACAAACAGTGTTTCAGTTGTGAGGCTGGCCTTTAAAAAGGGCTTTAAAACGAGGGGTCGGAAGTGTGATGAGCCACTTTGCGTCAATATACTGACAAGTCCTGATATTTCATCGGTCGATCCGGCCCATGCATGCAGATAGCTGATCTACCAAGAATTTCATCCAATGTCAATATTATCTTACAATTAAGATACGCAGTAGGATATCCCTATTTATCCGTGATGCTTCATCAATTAATTTTACTTAAGAAGTGACTTTGGTGTCAGTTACTTTTAAGTTGCGAGTGTGAATAACTAGAAAATAAGGCATGTTCTTCAGGGAATAACCCTCGTTAAATTGGACCTTTTATGGAGATAAAGCTAGGAAAATAGTAGCCACAAATCTGAAGTAGTATAGTGCAAAAATATTACAGGTTTTTTGATTGGCTAATGAAAATCGTGCCCTTTTCTCATTTATTACATTGTTAAAAAAGGCTTTAAACATTACTTTTAAGGTGAGCTAATTTTTTTATAATAATAATACTATATTTTTTTCAAAGTTGAACAAAATATAGTATTTATCACAGTAATTATTTATTAGCTTCTGTTCTAAATAAAACACAAATTAGAGGTGAGGAGAGACATAAACAAAGGATAATCATAACGTACATATTTTAAATTATAATCCCATATTAAATATAAACAAGACAAAGAACCCGCAAGAGTAATTTGTAATCTTGAGTCACATTCCGTAGAAACTGAGTTTTGAGTTACTCAAGAATAGAAAACAAACTTAAAGTATTAATTTTACTAAAAGTATTAAAGTATCAAACAACCAACTTTATGTTTTACTAAATCCTTATCTTATGAATAAAGCTATTTTCAATTAATTTACTTAACCGCAGATAAACAGGATTCTCAACAAAGAGTATGAATTGTACTAAAACATATCTATTTCTCGCAAAACAACTTCAAAATGAAATTCTGCATTATGAAGTTTAGCATACTATATATCGCTTTTTTACATAGATTATTTGCTCCTTAAATTTTCGCTAACAACTAGTACTTAAAATAAATATTTTATTACATATCTTTGATCGAAAAGTATAGGGTATCGGTACACACATACATACACACAATCACGCCTTTTTCCCATGGGGGTAGGCAGAGACTAATTCTTTCCACTTGCTACGATCCTGACATACGTTTCTTGCTTCCTCCACTCTCATTATCGCGTTCATACATGCTCGTCGGTTGTGGCCACTCTTGACCTGGCCCCTCACAAACACATCGTAGATTTGTTGGTGGTAGGTCCGCCTAGGTCGTCCTTTACCGGTTCGCCCTTTCACACTTGTCTTATAAATTCATTTAGTCAGTCTACTTTCGTCCATCCTTTCTACATGTCCGAACCATCTAAGCATTCCTTTCTCTATCCTTGTCTCTATATCTTCTTTCACACCATCGGTATCGGTACACCTGAATTAATCTTATAGTCAAATAGGTAGAACTGATATTTACACAACGCAGTATATGAAAAAATGGCAAAATTGTTTTGTATTCAGTCCTTGTAATTAAGGTTCCGCGTCGAATGCTAAACAGCCTGGCAATCAACTGAAATTTGTTTGTTGGACGAAAATAAACAAATGAATGTGACTCTTACGACGAAATTAGGTGAAGCGTTTGTGTTTTAGTTTATATTGAACGATTGTGTTGAATGGTTGAATGGAAGAATGATAGAGTGTAATAAAATATGTATTTTAAATCAGAAGGACGCAGAAGTCACCGATGATGACCCAGGCACACTTTAAACTTTACCCTAAGTGTTGTCAGTGGCTGTTACGACTCGACTTGACGTATTTCAACGTCCCAAACGAAATAGGTGACGCAATCTATTGCTATACACTGGGCACAATTCTATAACTCATCGATATTTATCAGTCATAACTTCCAAAATAAATTGAAAAGTCGATTCAAAGCCTGGTTGATACCAATGTATCAGCCAGGATTCCAACCAGAGATTTTTTGATTAAGTAGCGGGTTGCTAGACTTTTTAGATCATGTATTTCTATGTTAAAGAGGTTATTAATTTCCTTACAAAATTATAGCCCGGCAATGCACTACTTAGTCGTTTTCTGCAATTAAAACTTGAATTTATTATCAAAATAATGGTTTTAAATTGATAAATGTTTGTAGCAGATGGTTTTTATAGCTTACTACTGAACGTCCATAAAGTTATGTTCCTTGCATTTGGTTCAAGCTATAAACCGAATTTCTCGGTTATTACTTTTGCGTAACATTGTCAGAGTTTGGCGTCGTAAGTTATGTGTGATAAATAAATATAACTAACGAACAAGTCTCTGCTACATATTTTATTGGATCAGATAATAAATAATTCAATTATCTTGTCGTGGCATAATACCCCCTGTCTACACAGTCAGATACGGTTACGTAAGTTAACTTGTTAATAATAGTAAATGTCCGACTACGCTGTCTATGAGTCAAAGAGAGTGAAGCATGGAAGAATCGTACCTTATGGCGCTCTGTTCTCTCTGCTTGCCCCGAACGAGACTTGGCGTGAAGTATGTATGTAAGTATTTTTTGCATATGTAATCTATGTATGTAAGTACTTATTTTCATATCGATTATGTGGTTTATAAGTTTTATTTTATCTTGCTAGTAACTAAAAGAGTAGAGCACTAATTATGAATGTCAGCAACTTACATAAAATTTATTAATTCTATAGCAATACTGAGATTTTAAGATTCATTAAGCTTAATATAATATTTATACACGAGGCAATACAACACGTGTTCCTCTTTAATGTACAAGAAAGGTCCAAGTATACTTACTTACCAATTTTCCTCTCAATTCAGGGCAATATAGGTAAATAAATTTTCAGGTCCGTGGTGTAGCGAGACGACAAGACTTGACGTATTTTTAGACAATACTAGCTGACCCGGCAAACGTTGTCTTGCCGAAAAATAAAATTTATAAAATAGGGGTTGATCGTAGGGGGTTGAAAATTTAGGGTTGTATGTATTTTTGTATCCCGTTTTATAAAAAAAATAAGAAACAGAAATATGTCGAAAAATTAAAAAAAAAATTCGCGTGGAGTCTCTCCGCGCTATGGAAGTAAAACTTTGTATCAAACATACATTTATAACACGCTTAATTTAAAAAGAGGACATCTTACTTACATTACGACGGGCCTCGTGGTTCATTGGTTAAATCGAATGTAGAACGGAGATTGGCGGATTCAATCCCCACTTGAGTATAAATCTTAATATAGGTCTGAGTAGAATTTGGTAATTACTCCTCTATTTAAGAAGATACCCCATATTCAACGTCGTATTGTTATTTGATTTAGGTACTCCCCCAAGCTCAAGCCCATTCAACCCATATTGTAAAAATGCATTAAAATACTTATTCCGCAATATTGGATTTAGGATGACATCACATTTTTCAACATACTATCGAAAAGCCCTTTTATTTGATACCCAAAAAAGCATTAAAACTATCTGTGAATGAGAGCTATTGGTATTTCCCGGGCGAGCCAGCCCATTCATGCAGCGGACTGCTTGGCTCCTCGTGTTTGAAAACTTCAAAAATGAGTTGTAAGATCAAGAACTACGTAATACATATTTATTACATTCATAATATATACCTACATACTACATTGCAAAATGAAAAATTCGATCCATGCGGTTCGAATAAGAATATCGACGTAAAGTTGCTCGTGCCGCTTTTCGTTCGGTGAGGGAGGTATCCAAAGGTCCGAGCCCCTTTCCCCCCTACTCTCTTAAAGGAGGGCAACGCACCACAGTGTTCATGGGCGGTGTCAAATTGCTTACCATCAGGTGACCCACTTACTCGTTTGCCCTCCTATCCCATAAAAAACTAAGAATTGAATTGTTATTATCATTTTCGCGTGGAGAATTATCCAAATCTCAAATTTTTACCATGGGTTACCTACCTAATATCAAGTAATTCAGAGAAATCATTGGCTCGGAATCGATCCCACGACCACCGAGACTATTAATATTAAAATATTATAGGTAAAAATTGAAATGATAACTAAGTTCAAATGTTAACTAAGTTCCTAACTAGTATTTTAATTTAACTTTGAGTTGGTGTAACCTAATGGTATTATTACATCACTAGTAAAACTAATAATCACTTTGAACTTTAAAAATGTATAATGTGTTGAAATGTAAATTATAAAAGGCACGGCACTTCAAATCAAATATAAAAATATTTGATATTTTTTTATTTCATAATATAAAGATTATTTGACCGAGGACCATAAACAGACTATTATTTATACCCTTATTCTGAACTTATTTTATTCCAAATAACTCTGGTTCAGCGCTTATTTCTAAGATCTTGTAACTTGTAATTGCCAAACTAATTATGAATTAACTATATATATTTATTAGACTTGAACAACCAAGGCTCATGTATATGTAAAAATTGGATGGGTAGATAGCAGTATCTTTGTATTTCATAATATAGAAATTATTTTACCGAGGACCAGAAACAGACTATTATTTAAACCCATCTGAACTTTTCTTTTTATAAGATTAGTTACCCATGAGTATAAACCATGAGTGATGATTGAAGTCAGTTTGTCATTAAATTATCCTTGAAATATATTATACTTGAAAATTAATTCTCTTAAAAATTATAAATGAAAATTATACATCAAGTTACTTGATAAATAACATAGTTTTATGTAATATATAAAGAAAACTGTAAATAGCTAATGTTGTTTAGGTATGCTTTGCAATATTTTAAATGTGATGAATTAAAAAAAGAAAATACAATTTATAAGTTTATAATTACCAAAATATTCGTAAGTACATCCAGTAACAAGTAATATATTTGTTCAAATCACGACTAATTTTGGTTTAAGCAAAAGCTCTTTGTCGTATTGTCTTTCACGGAGTAAAATTAATTCATCGTCACTCGTTATGCACTATTTTTTACGTTCATAAGGTTTACTACAGAACAAAGTACTCCTAAACCAATTTACACTTTACAGTTGGAGTATATAGTTGAATATATTTAATAAAAACAGACAAATAGAGCAGAGTACCGAACTAGCACGATTATTTACTAATAATATGTTTTTACATTTTCGGTCATAGAGGTCGCGCTTCGCATACGTCAACTTATTAAATCGCGCTATGGTTTCACTACCGTAGGGTTTATATATGATTGACATTCCAAATCAATTAGTACTTCCACTTGCCACTAGATGTCTGTGTACTATTATAATTCAAGCTTAACAAATTGAAAAGTTAGCTTCATATATACTTCGATGTTTTAAAATAATACTTAATATTAATGTATATTGCCCCGCGAGGGCCGCAAGGGGGCGTTAAAAGCGTTAAACGCTCTTGCACGAGACATTAGAAGTTTTACTTCAAAAATTGAGGGGTGGGCTACCCTTGTGATTTAGGGGGATGAAAAATAGATGTTGTCCTATTCTCAGACCTACCCGACACGCACATAAAATTTCATGAGAATCGGTCAAGCCGTTTCGGAGGAGTTCAATTACGCACATCTAGACTCGAGAATTTTATATGGGTTCGAATCAGGGCTAACACTAATGAATTTTTGAAATTCCTTTCGGAAGTTATGTGTGATAAATATTGATGACTGACAACTCTTTGCCCGGTGTGTGGCAATTGGTTCGCCATTTGGGACGAAAAACAGAACGGCGAGTCGAGGCTTAACAGCCGCTTCGGGTAGAAAAAGGCGTCAAGTTATGTTATGAATACATTACTACTATATTGTACCACTTTTTGTACTTTTTCTTTTTTTTTTACTTTTTTTTAAATTTATTTTTTTCCGTTATTTTTTAAAGATTTTTTTTTCTTCACATTTTTTCTACCCTCGAAGTGGCTATGGCTCTGCGAATTTAGACGATACAAATAGAATATCTCTAGAGTTATTAGTGATACAAGCCAGGAAGTCAAAGTCAAAGACGCTTTATTTTCGTAGGTCTTCACAGACACTTAAAAATAGTCAATGTACAAAAATTTAACTTATTATTTTAAATAAAATTAAAATATAGCTATCCTTTCTCTATTCAGACGCGGGTCACTCGACCTTCCAGATCACCGAAACTGGAGGGTATAAATAAAATTCTACTTCGAAAACAACACGTAAAATATTCAGAATACTATTCAACTTCGCTCATATATATTTGAATGACGAGTCGAAAAATCACAAACCAATTCTGGAAATCATTAACTACCTTCATTGTGATGAAACAAACGTAACCCGTTGCGAAAACTTTTGATAACTTCGATATTCTATTTCACATAAAACTTTAATAAAACCTATTAGTTAGCTACTGTGTAATAAACGGCTATTTACAAGTTAAGTTTATTAATAAAGAGCTGATTAAATGGAACTTTTGAAGGTCCCCTTCCGTTAGGTTTTGCGACTGTGACGAAAGTTAACACAGAATTTGTTACACAATATTAAGTGTCAACTAAACTTTATTTTATAATTTGTAAAACGTTTAATTTCCTTATATTGTATAGTTTAATGTTTCATTACGATCCATTTAAAATTATGTAAATATATTATTTCTGTTATAAATGGAGTTTGCAAAATATTCAATGCATCTAGCTTAATAAATGTGAACTCAATAACAATAAACAACCCACATGCGGATATTTCATTGTTATAAATATATTTGATTAAATGATTCATTAGTGTTGATGATGAGTACCTACTAAATTAATACCGTGGCAATAAGTACAAAATTTCATCATAATTGGTCGAGTATTTTAGATAAAAAAACGTAAAAAGCACGACCTGGAATTAAATATGGATGAAAATTTGATAAATCTTGTATATTATCACACTACTTGTATACATTATAAACGTCAGCATTTTAAAAAGAGACTATCCCAATCTTAAAGAATCTCCAATCCCCTCTATTCGTATGGATAAATTCCTGAAAATATTCCAGATACTCGGATTTTAAAACATATACGAATGAAGATAATTGTGTATGTTTCAAAAAACAAATTTATGTGAATATTTGTATATATTAAATATTACTTGAATATCGGAACAACATGGCAGTCGCACCTGACGTGCTTGTACGATCTAATATTGCGTCCTCGTCTTGAATTCACGTGTGACACGGTCAAATTTAATATTTCATATCTTACAATGTACGCCCTACGTATTCTTAAAATATTATTTTTATTCAACACTAGACTGCTGCCTGAAGCATTGCCTAGACTATATTTACATTGGTGTATATTTGTACTGATTCAACCCTCCTTCTGCCCCTAAGTTAATAATTTATGGTCATTTAATATATGGGTAAATTATTAACGTACAACAGCCAGAGTATAGAGGAAGAAAAGGAGCAAGCGCGAGAAAGGTAAGCCAGATAGACTGACGCAGTAACGCGTTACGTTCTGTTTTAGCGTCCCCTATAAGAAGATAATACTTCAAAAGTTTTTCATTTGCTTACTCAATGAAAGGTAAAATACCCTTTTCACGTGTCAAGAAGTGTTCAGGAAAGGTTACAAAAAAGTATGTTAGTTTATGTGTCAGTCCAACGTGAAAATCCGAAAGAAAAATACCACATGTGCGTAGATACTTTCATAATAGTTCGTCACCTATTTCATTAGAGACGTAACGTAACGATTCAGTGACCCGAGGCTTACTGGCCGCTACCTACACCTTCGGGTAGAAAAGTTACGTTAAGAGTTACGTTTGATGGATAGTCATAATATGTCGGAAACAATCTGTTGTTCAGACGGTGATTATAATCTCATAACCTATGACAGGAAAGATCATCGCCCCCATCAGATCAAATATGGGATTTCAACTTAGTTTATTTATATTAGATTTTTGGTGTATTCGTATTTGTATTTATAATAATATATATTATATGTTATATCATTATTATATTGCTAGCTTGTGTCAGTCTTTAACAACATATTTTTAACAGTTCATAAATTTAATAAGCCTTATCATTTATCATGATGCTTCTTGTGGATAACTTGTTTGGAAATCATAAACGATTATTGAAATACCAATTCTTAGTGGAAGCACGAAAGTGATCGCAAAGATTGCGCAGGTAAAGTGAAATTAAATTGACATAACACTTTTTTTTTCATCTGGTAACTAAAAATTTACACTTTACAGAGAATACTAATATACTATAAATTGACGTTGGATTTAAAGCTCAGTAGTAAACCTGCTTCAAGTGCTTCAGTTTTTCTCTAGTTTTAATAAATTTTACACACATTGCAATATAAAAATGTTTAAATTTTAGCGTACTTCGTATAAAGACTACTATTGCATGCGCATATGAGGCAAATGAACGTTAGACAGTGCGTTATAGTTGATTAATTAAATGCTTGCAGGTACTTTGCTATAATTAATTAATATAGGCTGTTAGTGATCGATGCAAGCTGAATTTTAGTTACAGTAACTTTATAAATAACCACTCTTTAGCACTATGTTTGAATTCGAAATATAAAAGAATATTATACAAAGCTAAATAAAGTTAATTAGTAATCATGAACGACTAACAGAAGCTTTTAATCATGTTGTGAATGGCAAAAATCCTAGTTAGTAATTTTAATGATAGTTTATACTAAATATTTAGTTTACACTGGTATTGAATTAAATAAGCTAATTAGTTAAATTATAACTACTAATTTAGCTATAAAAACAAAGGTTACTTTTTATTATTAGTATATCTTTTCGGTTCTAATCAAGCACGCTATACTTTTAATAAAACTTTATTTTAATGACGTTAAATATTCTTTTCTAAAAATTTATATAAATAAAACAAAATCTTTAAGATATCATGACTGTGAAAAAAATCACAAGTTCCTCAAATGTTTCCCTACGGAACAAAATATGACAAAGAAAGTTGGAAAGCTCTCGTCTTACTGAAACGTCATTCCGCTTATATTTATGCCTCTAGAGAACAGAGTGCAAGGATGTGATTTCTCTTTGTGAGATCAGGAAAAGGTGAAATAAATTGTGGAGTTGGAAAAACGTTGCCCGCAAGTGGGATTTGAATCTACGACCGCATTTCGCCACAGCTTTACATATAGTTGTGTTTATTGAGATCTCATCTGTAGTTATTTTGTATCCATATATACTGTTTATTCTAGATAATATCTATGAACTAGTTAAGAATAAAGTAATTTCGTTTGGACATTTAATAATGTGAATTGTAATCAGTAGTAGAGCCACACAGTTTACTGTATGAATGGGGCGGCTCAACCGGTGACATACCACCACTTCTGAGAATATCGATGTAAGTGGCATTTATCGCGTACGTTCGTTGAGAGAGGAATCAGGAGGCCCACTACCATCCCTTTCTTTTCTTATCCTACTTAGGTAAACAGCGGCAACGCATCTCTAACACTATCTATGTTGCTGGTGTTCATGGACCGTGGTAGTTGCTTATCACCAGGTGACCTGCTAGCTCGGTCGCATTTCTATTTCATAAAAAAATCTAATAAATTCGCACTTTTCAAATTCTAAAAAAAACTCTGTTCTATTGGATGAAGGGTAGGTTCCATATACAAAATGTAATGAATTTCTGCCTCAGGACAAAACTGAGGCAGAAATACTTGTTCTTTTATACCCATTGAACCGTAAAACTCACGTTACACTCAATCCATATCCGTAAAATGTATCCGATGAAGTGGACATTGAAATTCACAATGTGCATAGATTTATCTTCAGTGTTTTATCTATTGATGTGTATGGATAAATATAAATTGTTGTGTATTAAGTTGTAATAAAAGGAAAACTGTAGATGAAGAAAGAAAATAGTCATCCGGGAATAGCGTGAAAGCACCTCTAGATACATTTCTGGGTGCTGAGAACGTGAGTAAAGAAGTCCAACTCACTATTTACAGAATTGTACTGGTATCAATTCTAAGTCTCTATATAGCATTTATGACCCAATTGGACATGTTCTAACAAAAGTTGAATGAACGAGGTCGAAGTTCAAGCACTTAGGGATCTTAAATAGGGATCTAAAGAATGAATGAATAGAAAGTGACGTTGTTAAAACGTAAAAAGGGTATATTCTGCAAGATGATGATATTTAAACGAAAGGACTTGGGAGTCGAAGAAAGACATGATACAGTACGTTATTAAAAGATGACATCGGAAGCCTTAAATCAAACGAACATGCATGATAAGAGTTATGAAAATCAAAGAAGATAATCTATACTCTATACTTATATTATAAAGCGGAAGAGTTTGTTTGTTTGTTTGTTTGTTTGAACGCGCTAATCTTAGAAACCACCGGTCCGATTTCAAAAATTCTTTCACTGGTGTATAGTCCATTTATCGAGGAAGGCTTTAGGCTATATTATATTTTCAAATAAATTAGGGATCCTTACTATAAGTCCAATAATGTAACCCAAGGTGTAAGAAAAAGACCCGAAAAAAAATGTTACATCGCGAACGCTGCAAAAACTATTGATTATAGAAAAAAACAATGTACTACAGTTTCACAGAACATATAATTGTCTACAGAAAAGTCCGCGACGCTATATGTCTAACTATTGTAGTTATCGCATAATAAGTGTTTATTGAATTTTTAAAAATAATTATAATGAGGTCGTTTTAAAAGTTCTTTATTTTGTACCTTGGTATTAACTCTACTCAAAATAAATTACTTCAATATAAAGATATAAGATTCAATACCTTTCTAGAACTTTTTGAATGATTCAATTCGGACATTTAATTCAGAAGATATCACAAAATACAAAATGCAAGTATTTGTTTCTTAGGCAAATATTCCGTGCACGCAATATATGATCGGGAGTCCTGCCCGACTCGGTCATGAGCGGCGCTCATAGCTGGCAGGTAATTTTTTTTTAATTTTCTTAGACATTTTTTTGTTTTTTTTTTTTTGTACTAATGAGTTTGTATTTAATCGTCTTTTGGGGTATATATATATATATTTTGTAATAATTAATAGGTGATGTGAACATATAACATCTAAGACCCCGTGTCTATTTAGACACATAGATTAGAATTTGATCTATTTAAGAGTATAATAAACGGGAAATAACGCATCACGTTTAGGTAAACAAATACTTACTTTTATTATTAGCTTGACGTTTCAGCCTGGTTGCATTGGCCGTAGTCACAAGCAGAGATTTGTTTACCTAAATGTGTCGCGTTATTTTCCGTTCATAATATTTATGTAATAAGCAACCCGAATATTAAAATATTTAAAAATATTTTCATACTTAAGTAACCAAAGTTGGTAACCATGGGTCAAAGCTAGAGTTAGTTTACAGTTAGTTCTTTAAGCAGATATTATAATATTATCTATAATCCTTTACTATATTGCAACTTCATATAAATGGACGAAGCGCAAGATATGCCCACGCACCTCGATCTTGGCGTCTTTTGCTAAAATATAAAGACTTTGCTTTGTTACACGTCTGCATTACACATAGAATCTATATTTACCTTTTTAATATCGTGATCTCTTTTAAAATTTAGTGAATTTATTTTGATAAGAGTAATACCAAGGTGCCAAATCGACATCATTTAAATTACAAAAAAAAACACTCACTGTGAGTTAGCCATACTGGTAAGAACATGTGGTGACCAGGTTTTTTTTTAAATCGACGACAATGACTAGGTAAAAAAAAAGGTTCAAGTAGTATTAAAAAAAACTAAAGATTGATGTCAAACTTCTGACAAAGTCCCTGGTAATGCTATTAATTGAAGTTGATATTTTTTTTTTATGGGATAGAAGGGCAAAGGAGCAAGCAGGTCACCTGATGGTACGCAACCTGTGCCGCCCATGGACACCAGCAACACTTATAGTGTTACCGTTGCGTTGCCGACCTTTAAGGGAGAAGGATGGGGAAGCGAGGTGGATCCCCAGGTACCTCTCTCACCGAACGAACCGCGACATGAGCCACTTTACGTCGATCTTCTGAGAGGTAGTGGTATTTCACCGGTTGAGCCGGCCCATTCTTGCAGCTAACTGCTTATTATTTTACCTGCTATTATTTTCATCATATCTAGGTTATTAGTCGCTAATATCAACAGCTAAGCAAGTAAGGTGTGTAATAATCGTGCCTTATGGCGCTTTGTACTCTCTACCTACCCCGCAAGGGATCTGGCGTGAAGTTATGTATGTATGTAACAGGAACTTGAATTGAAAAAAAAATAGTGTTAGTTCATTTATGAGGAAAGCTTTGGGGTATTAATATGATCGCGGCAATAATCTTAAGTGGTAAATGTATAAAATAGAGCGGTACGAAGTTCGCGCGGTCTGCTAGTGAGGTATATAAGATTCATATCTTACGGCGCACTATACTTGCTGCTACCATTTAAAGGGCTTGGTGTAAAGCTTATTTAGCTTTACACCAAGCCCTTTATGAAAGATAATAAAATAAATAATAAATAAATAAATAATAATATCAATTAAATTAAAGTTTAATGTATAGTTCTTTGTTCACGGCTGAGAAAAGCCTGACAATAATGAACGTTTGCTGCTCTCAAAATAAATTGGATAGTATATTTCTATTGCCGGCAGCAGAATGTGTCGATGTCTGAATCTACGAAGTGATCGTGTTTTATTGTTGAACCTCCCAAGAGAAAATAATGTAAAAAAAACGTACAACTGGAAAGTGTCAATAACAAAATCAATCCACACAGTCCATTTACAAAGTTTTGTGTTTATTCCATTTAGATGCAATAAACATTGCCTTACAAACTTAAAATTAAAATTAAATATTTAATTAACTTAAATATTTAAAACAATGTTTTAGAGTAACTATTTATAACTAGGACTTAGTTTCCGAGTAGGGTTTGTTGAATTGCACCCGAGACTGTGAATATTTACTCTTTTTTTATATAATACGGAGGCTACCAACAAATTATTCAATACTACTACTAACTAGCATCAGAAGATTATATATTGTAGTCAGTTTATTTTTAAGCAGAACAAACTGCGTAATCCAAATCCACTTAAATGCTTCTTCTAACTACTCCATAATACTCTCGAGAGCAATGAATCCGGGTCACTTAAAGAATGTTAAAAATCTCGGAAACTAAAAATGATAGGTTAATGCAATAAATTGTATTTAATAGACAATGTAATACTCCTTAAATGAAAGTAAAAAAAATATGAGTCACCATACATTTTATTAACACAAAATTACATAAAGAAAAAATCTGCTGATCTCTCCTTAAAACAAAAATAGGAAACATGAAATTTTTGAACTTTATTACGATTTTCTTGAATTTTAATACTTCGTATTGCCTCCTCGTGCTTCCATTACTGCGTTTACGCGGTTTGGCATGCTGTACACCAAGTTCCTTATACGATTTTGGGGAATATTCTCCCATTCCTCTGTGAGAGCAATTTTGAGCTCACGAAGCGTGATTGGGGGAGGGTTTCGTTGTTTTACGCATCTGCCTAGCTCGTCCCAAGCATGCTCGATCGGGTTGATATCCGGGCTGCGCGCTGGCCACTCCATACGAGTAATGTTCATCTCTTGAAGGTAGTCATTCACAATCCTACCTGTATGAGGTCGGGCATTGTCATGCATAAATATAGCATCCTCACCTAAATTGACCATAAATGGACCAACGTGATCATTGAGGATTTCTTCCACATATCTTACGCTAGTTAAAGAGCCGTTTTCTATGATCACCAGCTCTGTGCGACTTTCAGAAGAAATTCCGGCCCACACAAGTACAGACCCACCACCGTAGGCTACTTTTTCCTCGATGCATGCTTGCTTGAATCTTTCCCCTGGTCTTCGATACACTCTGTGTCTTCCATCGTGCTTGTAGAGCATAAATTTTGATTCGTCGGAGAACATAACTTTTGACCAATCTTCAATACTCCAATTTACGTGGCTCTGGGCATATCTTAGTCTTGAAATACGATGCCCACGCTCCAGTTTAGGGCCGTTTGCAGGTCTAAGGGGTTTTAAGTTAGATTCAGCAAGCCGACGTCTTACTGTCCATGCACTTGGGTTACTTCCTCCGAGGCGTCAAAACTGATTGGTGAGTTCAGTTCCTGTGAGAAAGCGATTTCGAAGCATGGTGTTCACCAAGTATCGGTCTTCTCGTGCTGTGGTATACCTGGTTCTGCCCGTTCCTGGTCTGCGTAGGTTAGAACCAGTTTCTTCGTAACGTCGGAGAACTCTTTGTACTGTTGACAGCGACACACCAACAGTCCTGGCTGTATCGCGCTGACTCCGGCCGGTTTCCAGCATTGTAAGTATTCTGGTGCATTCTTCAGGCGTAAGCGACATAATTTCAGCTTGAATAATGAATATAGAGCACTATCAACATGGTTTATGTACCCACATAAATGACAGATTACAAACAAAAGCAAAACCAAATGCTGTAATTTCGTAGTTCCATCTTCGAAAGTGGCCCTTTTTCAAATTTGATTTTTTTATGATATAACTTTACAATAACTAAGAAGTTTTAATACCTTCATTTAAGGAGTATTACATTGTCTATTAAATACAATTTATTGCATTAACCTAGCATTTTTAGTTTCCGAGATTTTTAGGATTCTTTAAGTGACCCGGATTCATTGCTCTCGAGTGTAGAATTAGAATGAATAAACACATCAATTATGAACTACAAATAGTTCTGTAAGTTTGAATTGAGGCTTTGATCGTTAATCAAAGCTTTACAGATATATTGCTAGTTAAGCACTTTGTTTACTTTTGCTTATAGCTGTTATATATACAGGTAAATGAAACTGATTGCGAAGAGAAGGAGAACTAATTAGTATTATTATAACACAAATATAATCAATAGCAATTAAACGCGACACTTTTCGGTAACTAAAATGGCCGTGGTCACAAGCAGACTGCCTGAGATCACGGCCCCGATCACGATGAAACATGGCCAAAACGTTAAGCAAATCAAGGTAAATAATATTTACCTAAAAGCAAATTTTGTTTACCTTAATTATTTTTAATTAATTATTTCAAATACTAGGTATATTTACTTTGATCTGATTAAAAATACTCGGTATCAATCGAACTCATACATAGTCAATTCCCAAATCTCTTTTAAATGTTCTCGGGTTCCGTATTAAATTTAAGGGCTTTATCTAATTTTATATCCTAAAAATGTGATTTGGTACGATAGTGGATATCTATTTAGCTTTGCAGAAAATAGGTGAATATACATCTATGAAATACTTTACAGCTGTAGAATAAATTTGGACTGGTTCAAACACGTCAACGTGAAGTTTTTTATACCGTTAATTTAATTAAGTAAAGATTTTGATTTAGCATAATACAACTTAAAAACACTAAACGTAAATCCTTAATTATTTTTAATATTTTCGATAATATTTTCCGATTTATGTTACTTTTCTTTGAAAGCATAACATTTGAAAGCATAATAGATAACTTTTTAAATTGTTACCAATTATTCACAAAATTATCTCCTTTATGATTTTTGAATACTTTTTTATTATACCTGTGAAATAAATCTGCTTTCAGGCCAATAGAGAAATTAATGTTCAAAGTTATAAATAAATATCTTCACGATAAATAATGCTCGTAAAGTTATACTCTCGTACAGACAAATGATGTAATTTAAATTATATAATTATTACGATCCTGAAACATACGAAAAATGTCAATCAACTTTTACCTATTGTTATACTGGCTTATCCTTTACCTGGCGTTCCTCCTAAAGTTTGACAATTTATTATTTAATTAAGAGAGTTTATTAATGAAATTCCCAAGCATATTTCAAGAGCTTAAATAAATTTTCAGTAAATTATAAGATTCCTTCGTGTTTCTCTTTTCAAAGCCAACAGGAAGTTCTAATAACTTTTGACTTTTAGTTAGCGCCTCGTGCAAAAAGAAAATATTGTAGGCATTACTTTCATAGCAAAATCTCATGTCATAAACTGTCTCTAACTCACTACATCTAAATTGTTTAAGCATTATCTGTTACTTATAAGAAAAATAAAAAATGTTTTTGCGGTCGGTGCATTGATAAAACGACAGATTGCGAAGTAGAGGTAGGCGTGTTTGATTCCCTGCCAAATCCAAAATATTTATGATGATCATGGATTTTTGTATGGTACAGCAACTGGGTGTTTTTTTAATGTATTATAAGTATGTAAGTATTTATAAAATAGTAGTATACATGTATTAATATCCGTTTTCTAGTTCCATTGCGAAGGTATGTGTATTGTATAAATTACATAGATACGTGAAGCGAAAACTTAGGACCTATTGTAGTATGTATACTCGCTGTTTTCTTTTAGCAGTTAGTACTACCCTTCAGTAGTGCTAAGTAATATTTACGCCAAATAAAAAAAAAACCAGAGATTGTTAACATAATTCTCAGCTGAAAAAAAAATTGGCAGCTCATTCGTGGAGGGGGCTATACGCGCTACTGATTGCCTAAACTTATAGAAATACTGGGTAACAAAGGCGTGAAGTTATGTTATGTCAGTCCACAATACAGCTGTCTAGTCGAGCAGTCTAGTAACAAATAGATTGAACGTGTAGACCAAAACCATACAAGTGCATCATCCGGTTAAACGTTGCCATACATGTATAACAAAAGAAAAAGGAGTGTTCAACTTGTACTTGAACATTGTCATTCAAAACTTATTATGGTTTGTCCACAAATATTTGTTAAGGATTATGGATCAAATACATAGGATCAAACTTTGTGCATCAAAATTCAGCAGACCTGGATGTATAATAGCAGATTTTCCATTATTCGTAAAAATAGCGATGAGTAAAGTAAGCTACATGAGTAACTCAGATTCCTTACTTATTTAAAACTGACTATACCATGATTTAATTTTGAGTAGCTCCTTGGAAGATTGGCCATTTAACCTCTTGACCCATCGTAACAAAGTTAGCGATAGGAGAATTCCATTAGTCTGTACCGAGAAGAGGAGACGCGATGACTAAATTGATGAGTATCGCTACAACTTACGTTCCTCTTAACTGATGGTTGAAATTTAATTTCCTCAGTTATTTAGAGCGAAATAATAACTTTACTTTTTTTTTCAGGTAAAGCAGTTTTCTGGCCCCTTAAGCTGTTCTAAAGGTATAATAATAAGCTTCCTTTATATTGTCTCATGACTCGACAAGTTTGACAAATTATAATTTAATAATATTACCGTTTAGATATTAGTTTCACGCAGCTGAAACGTGACGTGTGCAAATTCCCCGTCCGCCATAATGGTTTCACCTTAATACATAGCAGCCTGCGACAAACCGCAAGCCGTACTGATGAATTTCATGTTGCTTGTCTTTTGAAGATGTTTTATTATAGTGAAATAGAGTTGATGATATTGATACGTAAATAATTTTGGTGGTTTCGCTTTCTATTCTGGCTCACACACTCACTGGATGTATGACAATATGTTTTGCACCCATTACAAATGGGACCAAGATATTTCGTTAGTAGAGGCATAACTGCCGCTTCCTAGAACAGCTGGAATAAGTGGAATTAAGTTGATGAAAGAAAACTTTTAATTATAGGCAATAGGCATTCTATATTCAGAAAATTAATAATATTAAGTGATAATAAAAAGAGAAAATATTAAGAGTCAAAAAGCTTAGAGTCAAACAGACTTAAAAATAGTCAACGAATACAAAGTTTATACTCAATATTTTTAATAACATAAGTATTTAAACACGAGCGCTTGAAAAAAGTGCCTCCGTGGAACCCAGGATTCAACTCCACTATTTCCATAAACAAATGTAAAAATAAGAGCGCCAGAAGTGGCATCAGTCGCAGCGCTAACAAGCACTACGGCTGGATTCTGAATATCTCTTCATTTTTATTAACACAGTAAACACGCAAATCCGTCTATATTTTGAAACCGAAAACCAAGTATAATATTAAGCAACTTGTATATTTTCGGAAATTTTCATTTTGCATTTTGCATCAATTAACCTTATAGAAAATATTTGACAATTTATTAGGTCGGGGAAAAAGACTTTTCGCATAACGTAGGTATAAACTTATTATAAAATTTCTTTGACTGTACTATTTGTGTCTGGCTGGTTTTGGTAACATTAAAAAGGTTACATTATAAAGAAAAGAAAAAAATAAAAAAAAGTTGTTTCCCGCTATTTTTCATTTGTTTTTCTCTCCGTAAAAATGAGTGAATCTAATGAAGAAATTCGATACATTTTAAAATTTTATTATAAAAAAGGCAAAAATGCAACTCAAGCAGTGAAAAAAATTTGTGATGTTTATGGACCTGATGCAGTGTCAGTAAGAGTAGCACAAATTTGGTTCAAACGTTTTCAGTCCGGAAATTTTGATGTTAAAGATGCACCTCGCTCTGGTCGCCCTGTTACGAATAAAATGGACGCCATTTTTGAAAGAGTGGAGCAAGATCGGCATATTAGTAGTTACGATGTAGCTGAAGAACTGGGAATTGACCACAAAACAGTTTTGACCCATTTGAAGAAAGCTGGTTATACAAAAAAGCTCGATATTTGGGTGCCACACGAGCTCACTCAAAGAAACTTAATGAACCGTGTACTCATTTGCGATTCATTATTGAGACGTAATGAAACCGAGCCGTTTTTGAAGAGATTGATAACTGGCGATGAAAAGTGGATCACGTACGACAAGAACGTGCGAAAAAGGTCGTGGTCGAAAGTTGGCCAGGCTTCACAGACTGTGGCCAAACCTGGCCTAACACGAAACAAGGTGATGCTGTGTGTATGGTGGGATTGGAAGGGCATTGTTCATTATGAGCTTTTACCGTCCGGCAAAACCATCGATTCTGATCTTTACTGCCAGCAACTGATGAGATTAAAGGAAGCAGTCGAGAGAAAACGGCCGGAATTGATCAACAGGAAGGGTGTGGTCTTTCATCACGATAACGCTAGACCACACACATCTTTAGCCACTCAGCAAAAATTAAGAGAGTTCGACTGGGAGGTCCTAGTGCATCCACCATATAGCCCTGACCTCGCGCCTTCAGATTTTCACCTGTTTCGGTCTCTTCAGAATTCTTTAGGTTCTGTAAGGTTGACCTCAAGAGAGGACTGCCAAAACTATTTGTCCCGTTTTTTTGATCAGAAGTCCCAAAGTTTCTACAGTAACGGGATAATGTCTCTGCCCACAAAATGGCAGAAAGTTATTCAACAAAACGGTACATATATATTGTAAATAAATGTAAATAAACTTTGAAAAAAATGTCTTGACTTTTCATACAAAAATACGAAAATACTTTTTCCCCAACCTATTATTATAAATCTGAGGTTTAGGTAATCCTTGTTACTAGCGCATTATTAATCTTAATAAATTCTTAAAAAAAACCACCAGTTTTGTATGCTAATGTGTGAGATGGGTAGAGGAGAGACAAGACCTTAAGATACCTTTCTCACCGAATGAGACACTTAACGTCGGTTTTCTAAGAGCGTTTTCACCAATTGGCCATTTACATACAGCAAACTACCACTGTATATTACTGTTAATCAAATTACTGCAAACGTTTTGGAAGAGGTTAAAAAATAATTTGTTCAAAAAAACAAGTCCAATTTATGTAAAACTCAGTGCTGATTGTAATTAAAAGTAACAAAACAAGTTGATAGTCCAAAGAGATAAATGTTAAGCAGGATTTTGTACTGAAGATAGTAGGACTATACGGTTTTGGGTTCAAATAATTCCCTATAATATATTCCCAGCAATAACGGAACTACACGAACCCTCATTATTGCGTAACGGAATGTAATCTTACGATATTTATAAAGAGCCTCTTCAATGTAAAAATAATTACTAGTGGTGTTTATACAGAAAATGTTAATTTCTTAGCTAAGCCGAGGATAGATAGCATTTTTAGCTGCTCTATGATAATATTATAATCTATTGATGTGGTTTTACGAATTAATAACTTTATTTTTATATTGAATCATTAGCAAATAATTAAATTCACGCCGTTGTTCTTGAAAATGTATCTCGACAGGCCAAATTGAATATACGGTTGTAGGGAATCACGGCACAAATTATTGCTTGGATAAGTATCAGTAATAAATTCAGAAAATAATTATAAATAAAGTTGTATGAATTATATACGGATTTATATAAGCAACGAAAAAATTCATTTCATAATAATTATATATAACTATCTGAATCAGCTCACGTTGTCTTGCCAAAAAAACAGTGGTAGAGCCACGCAGTTCGCGGCATAAATGGGCCGACTCTCCCGATGAAATACCACAACCTCTTGCAATATGGGCGTGAAGTGGCTCGTGCCGCATTTCGTTCGGTGAAAGAGGTATCAGGAGGCCCGATCCCCTTTCCCTTCCCACTCTCATAAAGAATGGCAACGCACCACGGTGTTGATGGGTGGTGAGAAGTTACTTACCATCAGGTGACCCATTTGCTCGTTTGCCCTCCTATCCCATAAAAAATAGGTATAAAAAACAGGGGTCGATCGTAGAGGGGTAAAAATTAACATTTGAATGAATTTAATATGTTGTTTCCTAAACAAATAAAAAGAAAGAACAAATATCTATCGAAAAAATAAAAATAAATATTTAGGGATGGACTACCCTTAATATTAAGGGGGTTTAAAAAAAGATGCTGTCCTATTCTGAGACCTAGCCAATATGTACACAAAATATCATAAGAATCGGTCAAGCTGTTGGAGGAAAAGGGTAACTAACACTGTAACACGATAATTTTATAAATTAAAAGATAAACCTACAAAAAGATTTACACTAACATTAACTACGATTTATATTAACTACGATCGTGGATCATTAACCACACTGGATAATAATTAATGCAGCAACTACGCGATCAAATATAATATCTGAAGCCACTATAATATCTGAACTCATATATTAATAGAACAACCGTCGCTGCGGAAGTAATTCACGTCATATATTCTGGATATGAGATACAACTCGCTCTTACAACAGGAGGTATTGACTGTGACCTTTTTCCACTCTAATAAGGCATTGTTTAATATTTTATCAGATAGTGCATTGGTTTTTTGGATAGAGAAATAGAGAGTTGTTTTAAAATCTTTTGACTCTATCATCTTTTAACAGTGCTAGTGAAGTTTTCTGCATGAATGTGCTAACTCGACTGGTGAAATACTACAGTAAATAATATCGACGTTAAGCGGCCTATGTGGTGTTAGTTTGATAAGAGAGGTATCAGAAAGCCTACCTCCTTCTCTGTTCCCCTCCCTTTACACTCCTTTAAAGTCTAGAAACGTAATTGTAACGCTATGCTGCAGTTCCCATAGGTGGCGCTAATCATTTACGAACAGGATACATGACTTCTCGTTTGTCCCTTAATACATAAACATGTGAGCGCGAGATTATTCTCAGAAAACTTTCAAGCAATCAGTGTCGGCATATTTTTCAAATGTATATACTGTAACTTCGCGTGGCTTAGTACCGTAAGGCGAGAGCAGTGGCAATTATGCAAAATTTCTACTAAACATGTATAATAAACATAATCTTTAAAGTTAAGGCATTGCACATGCCTAAACGTTAAAGATTATTGGCATGTGTCGTGTTCTTTGATGAGAGACGCATCCTCATTTCCAAATAGAATCATAAAGATAATTGTTCAATGCTACAAACAAAATCTGAATATCTGAACGAAAGATCTGAACGAAATCTGGATACCTCGCATACAGAAGGAAACACGTCATAAGCCCCTTTGTCTGTCTCAATATTCCGAGAGGTGGCGGTAATTTGCTTGTCAAGGATCGGCCCTCTATGCAGCAAACTGGTTGGTTCTACTTATTCAAGAATAATTCCAGTCAATCACTTTATTTAAGAGTAGATCTGCAGGAGGCACTCGCAGAATTCAATTACTAATGTCAAAGTGTTAAAATATTCCTCTCTCCCTTTCAGTAAGTATTAAATAAAAGTTTACGCAGTAGGAGTAGGCACGCCCAATAGCAGATGTCCGAATCGTGCGATGAATTTGAAAAAAAAATACCATTTCTGATACGTACACGAAAAAAAACGAGTAAAATGGAATTTAATTTGGAAAAAATGGAAAAAAGCCTTTCGTTGACTAATTTCAACATATTTTACGAACAAGAGATCCGTTTTGCTCCATATTTAGAACATTTAAACGACAGCTCGATGTCAATTATTTTCGTAGAACGTTGAAATTCTATGTAATGTTGCTTTTTTATTTCACACATTTTAATTGTTAAGCACGTGAAAACCTGTTGAAGTAAAAAGTTAAATATTTTGGAAAGACTTTGGAAACAAATAAAAAGAAATGGATCCACTCAAATTTTATTCAAATTAAATTAAATTAGGCTAATTTGTACCAAAATTAACATGGCTTCATAAGTGATAAAGTTTGAAATTCCAGTAATAAAGACACATTCTATAAAAAATAACATTAATTAATAAAAAAATATAACTAAACATAAAACTATATTTAGTAATATTTTTTTATCTTACTTATACGATAATTTTTGTCATTCAGTCATTACATCCTATTAAATCAACAATAAATCAATTTTATACGTGAGAATATTTTCTATCTAAAGTCTATTTATATATTATATCTAAGGTCGATGTAAATGGACATAAATATTAATTTAAGAAGACATGTAGTTCTTAAAATTTCTTTTTACAAACCGTTAACGATATCTCTATGAGACCATGATGCAATTGACTCACAAATAGTTAAAAACTATAGGGCAGTTATTGTAAATGATACTTAATTATTTTTAGTCATCTATATGAATCTATTTAGCTGACGGTAGACCATGCAACCGTTATAACAAAGTAATTATTACCTAAACTTATAAACGATAGTCCCTAGGGGTCGTAAACTAAGTGACTTACTGGCAATTAAAAGTCAATTAGTAAAATTAATTGTAGTACGTTTTAATTAAACTAAATTACTTAAGGACTAACAGATTATATGAGATTATACCTGGTTTTACAACCTTACTACTAACACTAATACAGGTAACGATAGCTTTATGAGCTGTTGAATGAGAGAGTTGCTGGCAATTAAAAATACACTTTCAGTTAAAACTACTCTTTGTTTTAAGGAGCTAACATATGAATTGTAAATTTTATGATATATATAACTCCATAATTTTTTAATTTAAACATGTTGGAATTTAAGGAAGGTATAAAAGGCTTCTTTGGTTGATATTTTTATATCAAAGATATGATTTGTTCACCAAATCCTCTATAAAAATATAGACTAATAAAAAACCCGCTAAAATACTATTAAAGTTATGGTCACATTTGTGAATGGAAGTTTTGTCAGGGTCATTTGTTGATCAAAAATACTTCAAATGTCCAATAAACTACACAAAATTTTCAAACTAAATGATATCCATATGGAGAGATGGATTTTACATATTTTATAAAAAAAATTCGCGTGGAGTCCCTCCGCGCTATAGAAGTGAAACTTTGTAATAAACATACGTTTATAACACGCCTAATTTAAAAAGAGCACATCGTACTTATATTACGACGGGCCTCGAGGTGCATTGGAAAAACTACCGACTGTGGAACGGAGATTGACGGGTTCGATCCCCACTCGAGTGTAAATCTTAATACGGGTCTGGGTCGAATTT
Source organism: Euproctis similis (assembly GCA_905147225.2). Classification (NCBI taxonomy): domain Eukaryota; kingdom Metazoa; phylum Arthropoda; class Insecta; order Lepidoptera; family Erebidae; genus Euproctis; species Euproctis similis. Next base: position 14,340,130 of record LR990114.1, on the reverse strand, counting down.
GGTAATTACTCCTCTATGTAAGAGGACCTGCCATATTCAACGTCGCATTATTCTTTGATTTAGGTACTCACCAAAGCTCAAGCCAATTTGATACCCATATTGTAAAAATGCATTAAAATACTTATTCCGCAATATTGGATTTAGAATGACGTCACATTTTTCAAGATACTATCGAAAAGCCCTTTTATTTGAGACCCAAAAAAGCATTAAAATTATCTGTGAATGAGTGCTAGTGGTGTTTCCCGGGCGAGCCAGCCCATTCATGCAGCGGACTGCTTGGCTCCACGACTGTTATTAATATCATCCCTAGCGGGTTTAAACACGTCAAAATTGAGTCCTAAGATCGAGAACTACGTAATACATAATTATTACATTCATAATATATACCTATATCATCATCATTAGCCTTTTTTTTTTGAGGTCCATTGCTGGACAGGCCTCCCCCATAGAGCGCCAGAACTGTCGGTCCGTTCACTCATGGGGGGTTTTGCCATAATCGCCACGCTTGGCAGGCGGGTTGGCGATCGCAGTAGGCTGCATTGTGTTGAGAGAGAATGCTGCAGCCCATTCTTCCAGCCTTTTCCCTTAGTCGCCTTTTACGACACCCACGGGAAGAGATGGGGTGGCGGTATTCTAAGCTGGCGCCACAAAGCAAGCAATACAAAGCAGCAATGCAAACAAGCACAAAGCAGCCTAGCAAAAGAAAAAAAACATCGATCTATGCGGTTCGCTGCATGAATGGACCGGCTCGACCGATGAAATTTATTTATTTAACACCACGATTCAATTCACACCAAAGAAATACCACGACCTCAGAATATCGACGTAACATTGCTTGTGCCGCTTTTCGTTCGGTGAGAGAGGTATCCAGGCTCTCTTAAAGGAGGGCAACGCACCACGGTGTTCACGGGCGGTGTCAAGTTGCTTACCATCAGGTGACCCACTAACTCGTTTGCTCTCCTATCCCATAAAAAAGAAACAATCGAAATATTACTATCATTTTCGAGTGGAGAATTATCCAAATCTCAATTTTTTACCATGGGGTACCTACCTAATATCAAGTAATTCAGAGAAATCAGTGGAGCTCAACTACTGGACCACCGAGACTATTAATATTAAAATATTATAGGTACTATTAAAAATGGGAATGATAGCTAAGTTTAAACGATAACTAAGTTCCTAACTAGTATTTTAAATTAACTTTGTGTTTAAGAATACAACAGACTGATCTGAGGCACTTGAAATTTTGACTTTGAGTTGGTGTAACCTGATGGTATTGTTACATCACAAGTAAAACTAATAATCACTTTGCACTTTGAAAATGTATCATGTGTTGAAATGTAAATTTTAAACGCACTTCAAATAGATTGTGATTAACAGACATAGAATAGTCAACATTATCATAATGGTGTCTATATAGATATATATTCCAAATATAAAGATAATATAAAGTAATATATAATAATAATATTTGATACTTTTGTATTTCATAACATAGAGATTATTTCACCCAGGACCAGAAACAGACCGGATAACAGATATTCTGAACTTAATTTATTCCAAATATCTCTGGTTCAGCGTTCATTTCTATGGTCTTGTAACTTGGAATTGCCAAACTAATTATGAATTAACTACATATATTTATTAGACTTGTACAACCAAGACCAGATCTTTGTATTTCATAATTTAGAGATTATTTCACCGGGGACCAGAAACAGACTATTATTTATACCCTTAATCTGAACTTATGTTTCTTTTTAGAAGATTATTTAACCATGAATATAAACGTTTATCATGTCATGATTGAAGTCAGTTTGTCATTAAATTATCATTGAAATTAATTAGTATACTGGAAAATGATGAGTCTTGAAAATGATAAATGAAAATTATACCTGCATTAAGTTACTTGATAAATAACATATTTTTATGTTATATTCCTACTAAACAAAGTATATATGTTCCTGTATGCCTTTAGATAAAACTGTAAATAGCTAATGTTGTATGGTTGTAGGTATGCTTTGCAAGATTTTAAATATGATTAAAAAAGAAAATAGAATTTATAAGTTTATAATTACCAAAATATTCGTAAGTATATCCAGCAAGTAATATATTTGTTCAAATCACTACTAATTCTAGTTTAAGCACAAGCTTTGTTGTCTTTCAGGGAGTAAAATTAATTTATCGTCACATTATCGTCGTTTTTACGTTCGGTCATCGGATTTACACTTTACAGTTGGAGTATAATATACTCCAACAATTCAACATAATATGTTGAACATTTTTAATAAAAGCACATAAAAACAAATAGATTGGAGTACCTACTCAATACCTACTGTCAGTGTTACGATTGTCACGAATGTTTACTAATAATTCGTCGGGGATAGTGCAAATTCGCGAATCTACCATACGTAAAGAACGCGTATCTGCAATCGTCCAGTTTTACAGAAAAAGCATATCTTACTTAATAACTCTATTAGTTATACTAGGGATATTCGATATACATCAATGCATCGAAAACATCGATGTTTACAATTCAATACATCGAATCCATCCGATGTTTTGAAAAGCCGTCTGTATACTCGATGTGTCGATATTTTTTTTATAAAACATCGAATCAATCACTTCTTCTCGAAACTTCTTGAAGTATGAAATGAAACAGCATATTTCATCAAAATCATCAATTAGTACGACTACGTAATATACCTGTGTATTATTTTACAATAATTAAATTTTACAATAATATACATATATATTATGTAGTCGTACTAATTGATGATTTTGCTTGAGGAGGAAGCTGAATCTTGAGTATATTATTTATTTTATAATAATATATTCTCATGATAGCCCTCACACTCGGAATCGGGCCGCTTGTGGCGATTGCGTCCGTGTTCTTTTTTGTTCCACGTAGGCACTTTCCACAAGCGCTCGTGTTTGTATTTAATTTTAAATAACATGATAACTGTACTTGTTGACTATTTTTAAGTGTCTGTGAAGACCTATAAAAATGAAGCTATTTTGACTTTGACTATACCTAATTATTTTTGTTGCTACAATCGACTGGACTATCTGCCACGATCGACAAGTTATAATAAAGATTTTTCTCATATATGGCTTTTATTAATTTTATTAAAAAATAAATGTCATATATGAGAAAAATCTTGTTTTTAACCGATACATCAAATGACATCGATGTACAGTTACGATGTATCGATTCTATAAAAACATCGATGTTTTTTCAAAATGGACACCACTAATTAGTTTTATGATCAAGCTCATTTTGATTGGCTTCATATTGGTCGAAATGAAGTCGTGTCAAGGCGGTGGCAGCCTATCAAAATTTTTCGAGATTTGCTCGCGAAAACTTTAATTGGCTACAACTTTCACATACGCGGAATTATCCAATGCTAGTCCGCGGATTTGCACTATCCCCGAGGAATGTTTTTACGTTTTCGGTAATAGAGGTCGCAATACGCCAACTTAAATTGCGCTATGGTTTCACTACCGTAGGGTTTATATATGATTGATATTCCTAATCTATTATAGTACCTCCACTTGCCACTAGATGTCTGTGTACTAATAAAATTCAAGCTTAACAAATTGAAAAGTTAGCTTCATATATACTTCGCTGTTTTAGAGTATTATTGTCAATTAATATATATTACCCCGCGAGGGCCGCAAGGGGGCGTTAAAAGCGTTAAACGCGCTTGCACGAGACATTAGAAGTTTCACTTCAATAATACATAATCTCTTTTAATCGCACCTTTACATAATAATATAAATCGGCTTAACCAACGGAAACCTTTATAAATACCCTGTGGCAAAATTGATGAGCAAAACTCATGGGCAGCTCAAATCTGTAGTACTTGCGTTACGGCTTCCTTTTAACGTTAATATTCCCTTCAAATTATAACATGATAAGTATGAAACAAAAAGTATGGAGAGAGTTTTGATAGATTATGTATAAAATAGATTATAGCAGTAGGATTAGCTTTTGCTTCGGAAAAAGGTTTAAATAAAAAGACTACCTATTTTCTGCTAATAGTTATGATAATTATAGCCAGTGTTGTTGCTAGACAAAGTAGCTTTCAAATAGTGAAAGCAGCTTCAGAGTTCCTTGTTTACAAACAAATAAGCAAATCTGTATCATAAATATTACTTTGAATATATTTTACTTTTCTGGTTTTAGAATTCACTTTTAAGCGCTTTCTTTATATATCTTGTAGCAAAGTCTTGTAAAACAGTGCGACTTTTTTATAATATATACTTTGCTCTATGGGTTTTTTTAATTTGTTTTTTATTTGGTTATAATTAAGAATTATTTAAATAAATTTCATTGAGGATATAAATACATTGTAGTAATTTTAAAAACCGATAAATGTAAGTAAATAACTGGTAATTATGATGAAAGTTAAAAAGAAGAAGCAGCAGAAGCGGTGTACTCGACCTGCAGACCACCGACACGACTTTTATTGTTTTGCTTAAACTAACTAAATAAAATGATCTTAATTAGAGCATTTCACGTTTTCCTTGTATATTTCGGCAAAAAATAAAAGTTAACCTGGTCTATTTGTATAGCCACTCGAGAGACAAGTTCATTGCTAATTAACCCGTTGGATAAGATGTATAAATTTAAGAGTTTTTGAACAAAATAAATTAAAACCAAAAACCCTTTTTAAAGCAGCTTTTATTTAAGCGCTCTAAAAATAAGAAAATAATATTTCCTTAAAAATTTCAAGTATCAACTTAGAGCCTCAGTATGTACAATTTATATAATAATAAAAGCTTGTCGCGAGGTTTGACTCCCTATCAGTAGGTAATTAAATTGCAATAGGTAATATGGTAAAGTTAGTAGATTAATTTACATGAGTGTTTTGCCCATTTCTTCTCATGACAACCTTACAATCGTCCGTGGGCTTTTGTTCCAAGGAGGCAATTTTCTCAAGCGCTCGTGTTTTGATATGTTATGCTTTAAATATAATAATAAGTTAAATATCTGTATTTACGGACTATATTTAGCTGTGTGTGTGATTTAATTTGACATTATAAAATTAGTACAGTTTATTTACAACTCGCGCGACAAGCTTTTTAATTTATTTTTTAATTTTTAATTATCGCTAGCTAGGTTAGTGTCATTTCATTCAACGTATCATTATTGCAAGTTAGTTTACCGCTTAATTACAAACAGTCCAGCTCTTCAATAAGGAGATCATCTAATTCAATTTCAGCTTGGAGCTTTCTTTTCCATAGCCATATTGTAGAAATGCATCAAAAATATGTATGCCGTCGTCTTGGATGGTCTACCATATTGTATATAGAATAACGTCACATTATTTTTCGAGTTATTCTCAACAAGCCCTTTCATTTGATACCCATATTGTTGAAATGCAAATATTTTTCCCGCCATATTGGATTTGGAATGACGTCATATTTTTTTTTAACAAGCCCTTTCATTTGATACCCATATTGTAGAAATGCATTGAAAAAACTGTTCCTCTATCTTGGATGATCCGCCATATTGGATTTAGAATGACGTCACATTATTTTTTTAGTTATTCTCAATGAGCCCTTTCATTTGATACCCATGTTGCAGAAATGCATTCAAAATATCCATTCCTCCATCTTGGGTGGTCCGCCATATTGGATATAGAATAATGTCACACATCATATCATGCATTGTCATCCATAGTAAACGTGTATACAAAATTTCAGCTCAATCGGTTGAAGATATCTACTTCAAAATTGAGTTGGAAGATTCCACCGAACATACATACTTACATACATACAGTACAAGTTAAATAAAAACTTTTAAAAAGCCACTAGTTATATTTTCATTATTTGACTGTAGGAAAGAAAATATAGCAACGTAACATAATATTTCGGCACTAAATAAAGCAACGTGGTTGTAGAGAAAATTAAAGCATAAAACGTAGGCGTCATATATTTATTCATGTAAAAATATTGGACACGTTCATCGCAAAAGCTCAGCGGTCTATTAATCTTCTGTTTACAATATTCTTGATCTGGACGATGCCTTATAAAGGATATGAATTTAGATTCAGAAAACATTTTACAGAATTTAATTGTGTATATTCAGTTTTATACCAGATTCATTTAAAAAAATCTTTCATACCCGCCAATGGTTCCTCGTATCAACGAATTGAAATTTAATTGTGAATGATTTCCATAGATGGCGCTCCATTGTGATACATTATGAAGTAAAAGAAAATATAGAAACAATAGTGTATTTAAACAGATTTAAATCTATCGTAAGTAATTACAATAGAAAGATATCCTCGTCTCAGTCTACTCAGTTGGTTATACATTTCTTTAAAATGTATCTGAGCTGAGTTGGAAGATTAAAGAGTGATGGAATTTTTGTATGAAAAAGTTAAAATTTAAAATGCTTTATCACATTATTTCTGGACGTCTATGGTTCCCGAGATTATTCTGAATTTAAGAGTATTTTCTGTTTTTATATATATATATATATATATCCTATCTAGTCTTGTCTTACAAAAACGCGCAGTAAGAGCTATCTATCAAATGAAATCTCGCGCATCACTAAGAGAGAAATTCAAAGAAATTAATATTCTCACCGTTGCCTCGCAATACGTATTAGATAATATTCTTCATGTTAAGAAAAACATTCATCTTTTTCCTAAAAAATGTGATATGCACTCATATAATAAAAATAAACTTGCTACGCCGTTTTTCCGTCTGAAAAAAGTTAATAACTCGTTTATGGGTAATTGTGTACGTTTCTTTAATAAGATTCCTGAAAATGTAATTGAGATGCCGTTTACTAAATTTAAGGCGTATGTTAAAAGATGTCTCATCAGCAAAGCTTATTATAGTATCAACGATTTTTTGGAGGACGACAAAGTTTTTAAATAAACCACTCATTACTTCTTACACTTGTAACAATTTGAATTGTTAGTGCATAGTACTGCTGTGTAAATGATAGTAATAAAAAAAAAAAAACAAAAAAAAAACCTCCCTGAGTTTCTTGCCAATTCTTCTCAGTGCGAGAGTAATCGAATTGGCGGAAGTAAAAAAAAAAAAAAAAAAGTGACCATAAGTGTCTGACAAGACCTAAACTGAATAAATGAGTTTTGATTTTGATTTGAGTCGTTTTTTTGTCAACTTTAAATCGTATTTATTTCTAAGATTTTCGCGAATCACGATCATAACATTAAAACAACTTTTAGGATTATATCGCGTTTATTTATTACTTATTTTTATTTTATTTCCCGACGTTTCGAATTCTTTACAGAGATCACTTTCACGAGCCACTCGTGAAAATGATCTCTGTAAATATATATAAAAAATAAACGCGATATAATCTTAAAAGTTGTTTTAATGTTATGAACTTTAAATCGTATTAATGAAATTTACAGATCTAATAAAACTTTTAATATTTCGTAACATTTTATCTTTATTTGAGTGCGTCACCTGAAAACTAACGTTGGGTAAGCTCATTTGTATGCTTATCACGTATCACGGGAAAAAAGGTTCTTTATAAATTCAGGAACCTTTTTACATAAAAATCGTAAGATATTGTTTGACTACATGAAAACTACTGATACTGTCATAATAAAATTACAGAATAGTTATCGTGGCAATCGAAACTGTCGACTACAACTAGTCCGCGTAGTTTAGTCATTTCTCAGTTATAAAATCAAATGTCGAATATTTTCAATTTCAAAAAGTTATCAAATATCTTGTAATTTTGGCCTCGTTCCCGTAACTAATAAATAATGAGAGAGTGCGTTTGATAATTTCGCCATAACTTCCGATCATGGCCATCCGGATCGTACGGGGCTACCGTACTATTTCTTTTATTTTTAAATAAACTCAGTGTAATTAAATAAGTTTTTTTTTTAAAACTTAATTTTACGCGTCCCGCGTAACAGTACGAGGCGGCGACGGTCCTCGCGCGTTCTCCCCCCTTCATCATCCTGGCCGAGATGTACGCAGCCGCGTATGATCTCGGTCGGGAAGGGGGGTACCCGGACGCGCGGGGGTACGAGGTGCGGAGGCGGGAGGCCTTCCGGCGGGTCCTGGGGGACTGGCGCGACGCGCTGGTCCTCCAGGGCTGTGCGCGTCAGCGCGCCGTCGGTGCCGTCCTGCCCCACCTCGAAGCCTGGGTGCTCCGTAAATGGGGCACGGTCACCTACAGGTTGACTCAGATACTCACCGGGCACGGGTGCTTCGGTGAGTATCTGAGTCGAATGAAACGTGAAGAGACGGCGAGATGCCACCATTGCGCATCCGACCTGGACTCGGCCCAGCACACGCTGGAGGTCTGCCCGGCATGGGTGGCCGAGCGTTGAGTCCTGGTCGACGGGATCGGGCGAGACTTGTCCCCGGCGGCGTTGATCGCGGCAATGGTGGCGGGAGAGAAGGAGTGGAGGGTCGTGGTCTCCTTCTGCGAAACTGTGATGCTCCAAAAGGAGGCCGCCGAGCGGGCTCGGGAGAGAGCCGATCCCGCTCGTAGGCGGCGGCGGCGAGCTCAGTGATTGCCGCCGCCGACGGGCCGCGAGGTCGCACAGCCCGCGGGTGCACCCGGGTCGCGGCCCGGGAAGGATGACCCCCTGGTGCGGCCGGGGAGGGTCGTCGGGTGCGCCACCAGCCGCGTGCTTCTTTACAGGGCGCGGTCGGAGCCACCCCGCCCAGGGGAACCTCGCCGAGGCTCCCCGAGGATGAGCACCCCCTTCGTGACAGAGGGGGGGCGACGGCGGGGCGGACCAGACGGATTATCCGAATCCTGGACCACCCCAACGCCGGAGGAAGGTCGCCGCGAGGTTTTAGTGGGTAGCCCTAGGATCGGATTGCAGTTTACTGTTTTGGGAGTCCCACACTACCACCTGCCGTCTCCAGGCGAGGGGGTGTGCATAAAGCATTTCCTCGCATAAAAAAAAAAGAAAAAGGCAGCGGCTGTTAAGGTTCGTCTCGCCGTTATGTTAACGTCCCGAATGAAATAGGTGGCGAACCTATTGCCATACCGGGCACAAAGTTTTCAGTCAGGTTTTTATACCTCAAGCCATAAATTAGTGTAAAACACACACACACACGCACTTCATGGAAATACTGTATGAAATATCAAAATAGACATGAATGTTTTCATTCTTTTGGTTCTGCTGATAATAGTAAGTAGTGAATTATGTTCTTAACTACTTTCTTATGTTCTTAACTATTAGCTTTGTATATAATATGTATTAGATAGTACACCTACTTGATAATCCAATATTGTAATATACAATACCTTAGTATTGGAGCCTTAATATTGGTAATCCATTACCAATATTAAGGCTATTACATTTCAAATCAGCCCGCATTTAAACGCACAGCTGAACATTACAAGTCTGCATAACAACTCTGCTTGCTGCTCCCTTCTTGTACGCACAACTTCCATTAGTTATTTCAATGATTTTTATGCTCCCAAAAATATAACTGAAATTGTATACAAAGTTTTCGGCAAGTGAGTAATTAAATAGATAATATAAATATATTTATATATATATTTATACTTAGTTCAAAAATAAAATTTCTAAATGAATTTAAATTGTATCTACCCCTGTAATGATAATAAAGAGAAAATTGGATCCTATTTCGTTATATAGGCACGTTTTATGGAGTTTTGTATTACAACCTAACAACAGTAATGTGATAACGTTAGAAGTATAATAACCTTTTATGAAACACTGTCTATAAAAGTCTATAAAATATACTTATTGCATATATAGTGTCACAGTGGTGTAGCTGACCTTTCTTATGGAATAGGGATAGAAGTTGGGAGTTGGATAGGGAGTGGAGGGAGACTGGGGTGGATCTCCGAAAACCTTCCCCATCCTTTCCTATCCCCTATCCCTTAAAGGTCGGCAACGCAACAGTAACACTATATGTGTTGCTGGTGTCCATGGGCGGCGTTAGTAGCTTACCATCAGGTGACACGCCTGCTCGTTTGCCCTCCTATCCCATAAAAAAAAAAAAACCTCTCTCACCCAACGAAGTGTGGCATGAGCTGTTTACGTGAATTTTCGACGGTAAGTAAGTATTTCACGGGTCAAGCTGTAGCGGTGATATCTATTTATTATTATTATTAAATATTTATTTATTATTTAAATGTAGCCTAATCTATATACCATGTCGAACAGCAGCGACTCCGCCGCAACTGCCGCCTCACAAATAAGCGACCATATCACGGCGCGACGCAAACACAGAGCAAGAACATCCACGGCGCTTGAAAGTAAAGGTGCACGGAATTTGAAAATCAAGGTTCCACCATTCTGGCCAGAGGACCCCGAACTATGGTTCGCACTGGTTGAGGGTCACTTCGAAACCCACGACGTCACCGACGACGCTTCAAAGTTTTACCAGGTGACCAATAACCTTGACATCCAGTACGCTAAGGCTGTGAAGGACATCATTGTTAGCCCTCCAGCTAAATACAAATACAATAAGATAAAAAGAGAGCTAATAAAGCGGTTTTCTGCTTCACACGAGAAAAAGATTGAACAATTACTAACTCATGAAGAGCTTAGAGACAGAAAGCCTTCACAATTTTTAATACACCTGCAGGATTTAGCCGGCCCTTCCATCCCTCAAGATTTTTTGAAAACGATGTAGTGCAACCGCCTACCCACAAATATTCAAACCTTGTTGGCATCTCAACCTACCCATTCTCTGGAACAACTTGCTGATCTAGCCGGCCGGATACAGGAGCTGACGTGACCAGGTACTGTTGCCGCTATGTCATCTCGTCCTGAATCTGCGCGACAGCCATCTGAGGAGATTACCGAACTAAAGCGGATGGTCCAGCATCTCACTCTAAAGCTGGAAGAGCATACACGATCTTCTTGTTGTCCTGCCTCTCCCTACTACAGAAAGCACGAAAAAGGTCATCCAACTTCACGTCAGAGAAGCCGATCTAATTCCTGCCATAAAATGTATCCTCAATGCTGGTACCACCACAAGTTCGGTGACAAGGCCAAGAAGTGCATCAAGCCATGTGAGTACGCAGTGGGAAACGACCGAGGCAGTCGATAATGGCGACCGACGATTGCCTACATACCGGTCGCTTATTTGTCACCGACAAAAATTCAAAACTGCAGTTTTTGGTATATACGGGAAGTGATGTATGCGTATATCCTAGATCTCCCATAAATCAACATTGTAAAAAAAATTCGCGTGGAGTCTCTCCGCACTATGGAAGTAAAACTTTGTAACAAACATACATTTATAACACGCTTAATTTAAAAAGAGCACATCTTACTTACATTACGACGGGCCTCGTGGTGCATTGGTGAAATCGAATGTAGAACGGAGATTGGCGGATTCAATCCCCACTTGAGTATAAATCTTAATATGGGTCTGAGTAGAATTTGGTAATTACTCCTCTATTTAAGAAGATACCCCATATTCAACGTCGTATTGTTCTTTGATTTAGGTACTCCCCCAAGCTCAAGCCCATTCAACCCATATTATAAAAATGCATTAAAATACTTATTCCGCAATATTGGATTTAGGATGACGTCACATTTTTCAACATACTATAGAAAAGCCCTTTTATTTGATACACAAAAAGCATTAAAACTATCTGTGAATGAGAGCTATTGGTATTTCCCGGGCGAGCCAGCCCATTTATGCAGCGGACTGCTTGGCTCCTCGTGTTTAAAAACTTTAAAAATGAGTTTTAAGATCAAGAACTACGTAATACATAATAAGTAATATTTATTACCTAATATATACCTACATACTACATTGCAAAATGAAAAATTCGATCCATGCGGTTCGAATAAGAATATCGTCGTAAAGTTGCTCGTGCCGCTTTTCGTTCGGTGAGGGAGGTATCCAAAGGTCCGAGCCCCTTTCCCTCCTACTCTCTTTAAGGAGCGCAACGCACCACAGTGTTCATGGGCGGTGTCAAATTGCTTACCATCAGGTGACCCACTTACTCGTTTGCCCTCCTATCCCATAAAAAACTAAGAATTGAATTGTTATTATCATTTTCGCGTGGAGAATTATCCAAATCTTAAACTTTTACCAAGGGTTACCTACCTAATATCAAGTAATTCAGAGAAATCATTGGCTCGGAATCGATCCCACTACCAGCGAGACTATTAATATTAAAATATTATAGGTACTATTAAAAATTGGAATGATAACTAAGTTCCTGACTAGTAAGTAAGTGGTGTAACCTAATGGTATTATTACATCACTAGTAAAACTAATAATCACTTTGAACTTTGAAAATGTATAATGTGTTGAAATGTAAATTATAAAAGGCATGGCACTTCAAATAGAATGTGATTAACAGACATAAAATAGAATGATCAACATTATCATAATGGTGTCTGTATAGATATTTAATCCAAATATCTATTTGGAATATATATCATACGGACACGTCACAGACATGTCTGTTAATCACCATCACAAAGGAATTATATTAAAGATAATATATAATATATATATATACTTATATCAAATATAAAAATATTTGATATTTTTTTATTTCATAATATAGAAATTATTTCACCGAGGACCAGAAACAGACTATTATTTAAACCCATAATCTGAACTTATAAATGTTTCTTTTTATAAGATTAGTTAACCATGAGTATGTTTATTATGTGATGATTGAAGTCAGTTTATCATTAAATTATCCTTGAAATATATTATACTTGAAAATTAATTCTCTTAAAAATTATAAATGAAAACTATACATCAAGTTACTTGATAAATAACATAGTTTTATGTAATATATAAAGAAAACTGTAAATAGCTAATGTTGTTTAGGTATGCTTTGCAATATTTTAAATGTGATGAATTAAAAAAAGAAAATACAATTTATAAGTTTATAATTACCAAAATATTCGTAAGTACATCCAGTAACAAGTAATATATTTGTTCAAATCACGACTAATTTTGGTTTAAGCAAAAGCTCTTTGTCGTATTGTCTTTCACAGAGTAAAATTAATTCATCGTCACTCGTTATGCACTATTTTTTTACGTTCATAAGCTTTACTACAGAACAAAGTACTCCTAAACCAATTTACACTTTACAGTTGGAGTATATAGTTGAATATATTTAATAAAAACAAACAAATAGAGCAGAGTACCGAACTGTCACGATTATTTACTAATAATATGTTTTTACGTTTTCGGTCATAGAGGTCGCGCTTCGCATACGTCAACTTATTAAATCGCGCTATGGTTTCACTACCGTAGGGTTTATATATGATTGACATTCCAAATCAATTAGTACCTCCACTTGTCACTAGATGTCTGTGTACTATTATATTTCAAGCTTAACAAATTGAAAAGTTAGCTTCATATATACTTCGATGTTTTAAAGTAGTACTAAATATTAATATATAATGCCCCGCGAGGGCCGCAAGGGGGCGTTAAAAGCGTTAAACGCTCTTGCACGAGACATTAGAAGTTTTACTTCAATTAGAAGTTTTACTTCAAAAAAATAACTATGAACTATGTGCGGCTAACGGAACAATAATTAGTACTTACGGGTATATTAATATAGTTTTAAATATAAGCTTGCACCGCGACTTTGCTTGGCGATTTATTATCGCCGACGTGAGTAAACCAATTATTGGGGTAGATTTTCTTTCACATTTTAATTTAATAGTGGATATTAGAAATAATAAATTAATAGATAATAACACTACGTTAACTACTGTGGGTTTGCTTACTAAACGTAAAGACGATGTTTGTTCGGTTAAGGTAATTTCTGGTAGTTCTATTTATCAAGACATACTTGCCAGATATCCCGACATCACTCGTCCATCTGGTTTACACCGCACGACACAACACACAACAGTACACCACATTCGCACTACACCTGGGCCACTCGTATATTCCACTCCACGCAGACTACCACCTGAATATTCACGATATATTTGATATATTATCAGGCATATTCACGATTTTTCACAGTCTTTCAGGGTGTACCGTCTTTTCCACCATTGACCTGGTTAAGGCTTACAACCAGGATCCTGTGCATCCTGATGACATCGCGAAGACCGCCATCACGACGCCATTTGGTGTGTGTATTCGGTGCTTCTGAAATTGAATTTTTGGGTTACAGTATATCTGCTGCAGGCATTGTTCCTCTGCCAACGAAAGTGGAGGCCATCAAAAAATTCCCCATACCCAGGACACTGAAAGAACTTCGCAGATTTCTAGGGATGATAAATTTTTACCGTCGTTTTATTCCAGGCGCCGCACAACATCAGACGTCTCTAAAAGTATTGTTAACAGGTTCAGTTAAAGGTTCACACCCAGTTCAAATAGTGGATAAAGCACAGCAGGCCTTCGAGGCTTGTAAGGATGGTCTGTGCCAAGCCACGTTGTTAGCTCACCCTCATTGGGGCACCAAACTGGCCCTGGTAACGGACGCTTCAGACCTTGCCATAGGTGCAGTTCTTCAGCAGCTCAATAAAGGCGTTTGGCAACCTCTAGCATTTTATTCGCATAAGCTGACTTCAACGCACCAAAAATATTCTCCTTATAACCGAGAACTCTTGGCGATCTATGAGAGCGTAAAATATTTCAGGCACATGGTGGAGGCACGTGAGTTTACCATCTACACTGATCACAAGCCTTTAGTGTTTGCATTCCACGGCCGGAAAGATAATTGCTCCCCCAGTTTCGTCATCTAGACTTCATAGCCCAGTACTGACATTCGTCATTTATCAGGTAGAGATAATCTGGTAGCCGACACTCTCTCTCAAGTCTATGAGGTGACAATTCCTCTCAGTCACGAGGAGCTAGCAACTGCCCAAGATGCCGATGTGGAGTTGAAAGAAATCGCACAACGCACTACTTCTCTGCACATCAAAAAGGTGACACTACCAGGCTGCAGTTCGAAATTGCTGTGCGATGACAGTAATGGTAATCTGAGGCCGTTCATTCCCAGATCACTGCGCAAAGAGTCTTCGATAGCTTGCACTCACTATGTCATTCAGGTACTAATGCAACTGCGAAGCTAGTTTCAGAGCGATACGTATGGCCTGGCGTCCGTAAAGACTGCAGAGAATGGGTACGCAATTGCCTGGCGTGCCAGAGCTCGAAAGTCACACGCCACGTATCGTCTCCACTAAGCTCTTTCAAACTTCCAGCTGCTAGATTCCAGTTCGTACACATCGATCTGATTGGTCCACTACCCGTTTCCCACGGGTGTAGGTATTGCCTCGCAGCCATCGATCGTTTTACACGGTGGCCTGTGGCCATACCTATACCAGATATCACAGCAGAGACAGTGGCCAAAGCCCTGCTGAGTGGCTGGATCGCGCATTACGGTTGCCCCACTGATATCGTGACAGACCGCGGGGCACAGTTTGAATCTCCTCTTTTCAGAAGCTTGTCTGAAATTGCAGGCTTTCGACATCGGCGAACCACAGCATACCACCCGATGTGTAATGGTCTCGTGGAGAGATTTCACCGCCAACTAAAGGCGGCAATAGTCTGCCATAAGAACATGAGTTGGGTGGAGACTCTTCCACTCGTTTTGTTAGGTATTCGCAGCGCATTTATGGAGGATCTCGGAGATTCTTCAGCCGAGCTGGTTTATGGTGAGCCCCTACGCCTACCCGGCGACTTTTTTCAGGAGAAACCTGATTATATTGCAGACTTGTCACAATTTTCGGCAAGACTGCGGAGTATAATACAGACATTGCAGCCTTCGCCGACTACTCGTCATGGCAGCAATCGTCCCACCTTTATTTTCAAGGACTTAGCCACATGCACTCACGTATTTTTACGTGACTGTACTGTTGGTAGTTCTTTGAAACCTGCGTATACCGGCCCCTACGAAAATTCACAGCGTGGTGACAAGGTGTACATACTTCTGGTTGGGGGCAAAAAAGTCAGTGTGTCCATTGATCGGCTCAAACCGGCATACATACAGTGTGACGACAATACCACAACCCACACAGATATCACACCAACACAACCATGCGGACCATCTAACTCACAGTAACACAACACTAATCGAGACACATCAAACCATACCACAACTAACACACCTCACGACCCGAAATTACCTAAAATCGAAGAAAAGTTTGCTACCACTCGGTCAGGTCGTAAAGTGCGTTTCCCTGATTATTACCGCCCGTAGTAACGGTCTCCCGGGGGGCTGATGTAGCGGTGATATCTATTTATTATTATTATTAATAAATACTTATTTATTATTTAAATGTAACCTAATCTATATAATATATATGTAATTTTTATATAAATAATTTTCATAACTTAATTAAATTATTTCAATAAATAAACAGACAACAGGCGATGATTTTATATATATGGAAACCGATGCCGGCCGATCGTCCACCCCTATTGTTCTCGCAAGTACATACGAGCGCTGGCCGCCGTCTTGCGGGAGCGCAGCATTCGTTCGTTAGCTCGAGTCACTACTATTACATCGTATTGTTCCGCTATCCTCACGCCTACTAAATAACACGCCACGGACAGCTATCTTGTGTGTCTCTGTTTCTATGTGCTATTGCTATTCTTAATCTAATTTTTCACTCCTTCTATTCTATTTCTCTTGACTATGTGTCATAGTGCTGTGTGTAAGACTTTTGTGCTTAATAAAATATTTCTACCTTCATCTACAAAGTGTGTCTACTTATTTTATACTTCTCAATCTCTTACTGCGTTGATCAACTATAACCGGCGAACACTCACACACTCGCTATAAAGCCAGTCTATTTATAATGCGAACTATGTGATTCTACTACGGATAAATATCAAATAAATAATATTATAACTTACCAATGCTTACATCGCCGGGGAAAATATTTCTAACTTATAGTTATGAATATCAACAATTTTGGTATAAAATTTTACCGAGTTGTTCAACAGGTAAGTAAGTTTACTGAAACGTGCCATAATTTAGATGGATTCTCCAAGTTATATGGCCTCGGTGTACGAAATGTTTCATATTATTTAGAAACTAATTAAGTATAAAGAAGATGATAGAGGACTTGATTGGTGATATTCAATTATATATTGACCAAAAAAATGTCATAATTAAAGTCTTAGTAAGTCTTGAATCATAATCAGTACCCTGTTGCTTTCCTAATGTAGCAATGAAAGCTTACTTCACGAAATAACAGTAGAGAATGTATTATTTATGTCAAAATGATTAAAGATTTATCTAAATTAAACGGAACAATTGAGATTATTTGTCTCTTATTTCATGCATTTTTTACCAACAAATGTACACAACAACTTTTAAGCATCGTTTTGACAAATGCTCAACACCGGGCACAATGTTGTCACGAATCAATATTTATCACACATACATAGGTGTACCGGTATGAAATGAGCGTTTTTTGTGCAAATAAAATATTAATTTTGATTAGATAAAAATAGAAAAAAATAAATTTATTCAAAATATTGTCCATCACTTTCTACACATTTTGTCCACCTTTTTGGTAATTTGTGGATACCATGCCAATAGAAATGTTCTTCTTTTGAAGCAAACCAATCAGACACCCAATTTTCCACTTCCGCGTAGGAATCGAACCGCTGCTCAGCCAATGCGTGTCCCATCGTTGAAAATAAATGGTAATCGGAAGGAACCAAGTCTGGTGAATACGGCGGGTGGGGTAGCAACTCCCAGCCAAGTACTTTGATTGTATCCTCAACCGATTTTGCTTTGTGTGCAGGTGTATTGTCGTGTAACAAAATTACTTTGCCGTGTCTTCTGGCCCATTCTGGTCGTTTTTCGATCAATGCGTTGTTCAAATTGATCATTTGTTGTTTGTAGCGACTAGTATCAATAGTTTCACCAGGTTTTAGGAGTTCATAATACACCACACCCTTCTGATCCCACCAAACACAGAGCATTGCCTTCTTCCCGAAACGATCTGGTTTTGCAGTCGATGCTGATGGTTGTCCCGAATTAACCCATGATTTTCTCCGTTTAGGATTCTTAAAATAAATCCATTTTTCATCGCCAGTGACAAGTCGATGCAAAACTGATTTTCTTTCATCTCTTTGAAGCAAAATTACACAAGTGTTTTTCCGGTTTTCCATTTGTCTTTCATTCAATTCATGTGGCACCCATTTTCCACACTTTTGAATTTTTCCCATAGCTTTCAAACGGTCTGAAATTGTTTGTTGTGCAACATTTAACATAGCTGCCATTTGCTTCTGACTCAAAGTATCATCTTCATCCAATATGGCTTGCAGTTTGGCGTCTTCGAATTTTTTTGGTGGTCTTCCACGTTCTTCATTTCTCACATCAAAATCATTACATTTGAATCGTTGAAACCATCTCATGCATGTTGCTTCTAATAGAGCATGATCGCCATATGCTTCGACAAGCATTCGATGTGATTCTGCAGCATTTTTTTTAAATGGAAACAAAAAAATTATGCTTTCCGCAAATCATTACTTTCCGGCACAAAATTTGTCATTTTTAACACAATAAAAAAATATGATGTTGTTTGTTTACTAACTGTTAGGTTAATTGAATGTTTGACAGTTGTCATGGCAACCAAACAGAAAAAAAATAAGGCTTATTCACAACAAATAACCCCTACCAACACATTTGTATCTTAACGCTCATTTCATACCGGGTAACTTCACAAAATAATTTCGAGAAGTCATTGGTGTGAGCCTTGATTCAATATTTTAACTTCTTCATTCAGAAGCAGTGTGCTCGCAGACTATCGATAGTTTAATTAATAAATTGGGAAATCGTTTACACTTTGTTAAAATAATTTATAAATTCGAATTATTAATAAGAATTTGACAGCGAATAAAACTCATTATAGTGTTGGTGATCACGTTAAGTTGACCCTACTCAAAACCCACACGATTGGTCTGACAATCTGACAATGACACTTCGCCATCAACTCCTGAGAGGCATCACCCGAAAATGTTTTTGAAATTTATAATATATAAATTTCCCATCCCTTATATAATTTTCTGTGTACAATTTTAATCTACCCTCTGACAACGGAAGCGATCATCGTTTTTCGTATTTCTAAATTAATTTCAAATATCTCTCTCTCCGTATTGTGATACATTCTATTCCCCTATAGAATTCCCATGGCCGGGGTGATAAAGACCCGCTTTGTATAGAGAAATTGGTTTTTAAAGCACAATGTACGTAGATATATACGTTAGAGTGGTTATTTAATATGATTATACATATAGAAAGGGTTATTGAAAAGTAAATTAAAGAACTTTGACTTAACAACAAGAATAGTCAATACTATATTTTATTTTTGAAAAGAATTTATGAAATCAAATAATATAATATTAAATGAAATTTTGTTATACTAGCTCGTCTGTAAAATAAATCTTACTAATAATAATATTAATGGGAAAGTTTGTGAAGATTGTTGAATGTTTAGATGTTCTCAACTCAAACCAAATTGAATTACTGTTTAAAAGTAGCCTATATGATACAGACAATTTCCTGGAATATCATATAGGCTATATGATATTCCAGGAAATTGTCTGTCAATATATCTGTTTTCATAAAGTTCTATTTTGTTTTAAAAATTTATTTTTATGTGATAGGAGGGCAAACGAGCAGATGTGTCACCTGATGGTAAGCAACCAACGCCGCCCATGGACACCAGCAACACATATAGTGTTACTGTTTCGTTGCCGACCTTTAAGAGATAGGGAAGGATGGGGAAGGGGGGTGGGCCTCCAGGTACCTCTCTCACCGAACGAAACGCGGTATGAGCCACTTTACCTAGATCTTCTGAGAGGTCGTGGTATTTCACCGGTCGAGCCGGCCCATTTAATTAACCAATATTTCGACGTCGTCACATTATCTTTTAGGATACGTTATTTTTTATACCACAAATTTAGTTTCTGGCGTATTCAGACCTCATATCATTAGCGTACTTGTAAAATATACAGAAAACAAGTAAAATATAAAAAATACACCCGACTAAACAAAAAAGAAATCTAATTAACATTTTAATGAACGTCGAGTTTTTCAACGAAAGTCTTGTCTTATTCCAGTCGTTTTGTTTTATTCCAGTAATTACTTGTACATAATATAAGCTTGTGTGACTCTTGTAGAATGAATTCTACTAGTAGTCTGAAACTAAAATGTATTCAGCTGATTTACGAGTTTTTTTTATAATATAACATTACACGGCCTTAATAGAATAGGCGGCACCTATTGCCATACACTGAACTGAACATTACATTGTCAGTGGTCGATATTTTATCATACATAACTTATGAAAAGAATTCCGAGAAGACACTGATGTGAGTCGGAGCGGAATCGATTAAACATTGGATTATCAAGATAACTTATGTATAATACACATACACGCGCAGATTATAATTATCTTTTTATTTTTAAAATTTGTGAATACATCTTAATTATGAGGTAATTTAATGTAGAGAACAAATTAAATAATGTTTATAAGATTTTCAATGAAAGAGCCAAGCAGTTCGCTGCATGAATGGGCCGGCTCGACCGGTGAAATACTACAACATTTAAGAAAATCGACGTAATGTGGCTCATGCCGCGTTTCGTTCGGTGAGCGACGTACCCGAAGGCCCATCCCCGTCCCCATCCTTCTCCCTTAAAGGTCGGCAACGCAACGGTAACACAGGTGACACGCTTGCTCGTTTGCCCTCCTATCCCATAAAAAAAATGTATTAAGTTCTTTATTGAAAACCTTCATTTGATCAAGAAAGTGTCATATATTTATAGGCAGGACAGCTCGTCTGCTGAAATACCTATATAGCGAAATAGCTGTCAGAAAATCGACGTGAAGTGGCCCATAATACTGTATTTCAGTAAAAATAAGTAAGAGGAAGCCCACCATTTTGATAACTACCCCACTTCCAATAGCGTCTTAAAAGCTAACGCAACTCGGACTCTTTTGGTGATGCAGATGTTCACGGGCTTCGTTAGCCATCAAGTAACTCGCTTGCTTGTTTGACACATTAAAACAAACTTTTTACTTGACATTTGACTCCATTAAAACAAATTATCATATTATTAATATTGTTTTAACGAAAATTTATCACATTCTCATCTCACAAGTATTGAGGAATACATTTCGCTTTGATACCGTTATCCTTTGTGTGTGATAGAAGTCTAACCACAGACAAGATTAACGCAACCAGCTTAGATTACAGTCTCAAACTTCTCATTAATAGGTGTTAGTATATATTGGCAAATGGACACTTTGGATGGGCTTCCAGAAAGCTTTTAAAAAATGTATTTATTGCATGATTATAATTTCCACTAACTATTTCGAGGGACCAATAAATAACTCATTCAGCGAGGCCAGACATGATTACTCCTGTCCATTTCTTCAGATGTTAAATGCGTGAAGATTTTTAAGGTCTTTCTATAAAAAGAAACTGTTACTCTATTGATTTTCTTTCTTTTTAAATATTAAGTCTAATTCCTATGTGAGAATGTTACAGTTATTTATATTTTAAAATTAAACAGCGTATCTGTAGTCGCGTCGGCACTCACTCAATTATAATCCCTCGTCAATGTTCGCTGTCCGTATCCGCCCGTCCATTATGTTCGAGGCTTATTATAATACCATCTTATCTAACATTCGACATTATAGCTACATTTTTTTTTTAAAGTGAAACTTTTATTACATCGTCTCAAACTTTTTCGTCTGCGTGTTGCATGTCGCGTGACGGTCGGCCGCGGAGTAGGGATAAAGTGAAAGGCGCTCGTCAGAGCGCCTTTCACTTTCTAGGATCGGGTTTGTTTGTTTGTTTGTTTTTTTTTTATAAATTGTGTTTTTTGAAAATTATATTTAAGTACGAATTACATACTAATAAAATAATGAAATATCAATAATATTTTTCGATCTTACCGACAGAATAATAAATATATACTAATATATACTATGTACTAACATATTATATTAGAAACATATACTTAATCTTTTGCAGTGATAAACTGTAATAAAAGCAAATCAAACACACATTGACTTCGTGTTAGTTAACAACGCCATCTGCTGGAATAGAAATTTCATGAAAATCGTTGGAGCCGATTCCGAGATTCCAATTTTATATATATATATATATATATACAAGAATTGCTCGTTTAAAGATATAAGATAAGATAGTGCTCTTTATGTATTTGTCACATTTTCATAATAAATCGAAATATCATATTTACTGGAGGAAAAAATATCGTTTTGTTTTGTAAAGATCCTTTGTTGTAATGTTGTTAACGTTTAATAGGTGTCGCGTTATCCCTAGTGCCGTAGCTGGAATACTTGTCGATTCGGGCGACATCTATCGATATAATACGATATTACGGCAGAATCATCAATAGTAGCAACCTAGTAGCGCCATCTAGGAATTATTGTCGTGACCACGTAAAATAAAAAACATTTATTAAACCCTATTAACAAATACAAGATGGCAAGTAAATTAAAATAGCCCTTATCGCACAATCCCCTGAAAGCCGGTGACGTCCGGTTCGATTTCAAATTAAACTAGTTTTCTCTCTCTTTGCAAAACTGCCACTGACTTGTAACTAACGAATTAGTGGAGGAAGCAGACTGAGCGCCATCTAGGATTTCTTAATCTTCAGTCGTTAACTTCCAAAGAACTTGAAAATGATGAGATTAACGAATTAATTGATTTAAATCTTTAACTTAAAGTTAAACGAAGCCAAAGCAAACTTTTAAAAAAATTGCTGTGAAGTAACTGTTTTACACTGTTGCACTCTAAAAAAATATAAATGTTAATCATTTTATCAGAATCATCAATTTAAAAAACTTACTAACTAAATTATTGAAAAATAATTATTGAAAAAATATTTTGTTTATGTATATTTAAAAAGTAGATTTAAAAATCAATAACCCAAGACTCAATTTTAAAAGTTTCACTTTTACGGTGGTTTTTCTTGTAAAGGACCGCACGTTAATCTACCCACTCAGAATTCGATAATCTCTTACCAAATGAAATACAACATGAGCCACTTTACGTCGATATTCTAAGAGGCCGTGACATTTCATTTATACAGCAAACTGCGTGGCTTTACCACTTTAAAAAATTTGTTTGAGAGCTCAACATACATTCACCTATGCTGGAATAACCCTATCAGTTAGGTTAAAACATTGTACATTTGTATAAAAAAAAAACAATAAAACGGCAAACATTTGCAACTCCAATAAGTGAAAATAAAATAAATCATTTTGACACTTATTACGACCGACGATATGTTTCCGCGGTTTTAAAAAAGACACGGGAAATATTTAAGTTCAAAGAAAGCAATTTATTTAGAGTAAATACTAGTAAGTTTTAATTAATTTTCATTTTGCAATATTTACAACTGTAATCTGGATATCATAGTGGTTTAGCAAGCACGCTTTGATTTACAAAATTCAGTGTTCAAACCTAGTATTTACGAGTACCAATAACCATTTCTAATATTTTATAATTATTTGATGTTGATTGTGTATTTTCTTAAATTTTCGAAATTGTTAGCCTTTTTAAAAGCTTTTATTTAACTTGCACTGTATGTATATATGTGTGTATGTATGTATGTATGTATGTATGTATGTAAGTATGTATGTATGTAAGTATGTACGTTCGGTGGAATCTTGCAACTCAATTTTAAAGTAGATATCTTCAACTGATTGAGCTGAAATTTTGTATACACGTTTACTTTGGATGACAGTGCATGATATAATGTGTGACATTATTCTATATCCAATATGGCGGACCTCCCAAGATGGAGGAATGGATATTTTTAATGCATTTCTACAATATGGGTATCAAATGAAAGGGCTCATTGAGTGTAACTCAAAAAATAATACGACGTTATTCTAAATCCAATATGGTGGAATATCCAAGATGGAGGAAAACATATTTTAAGCTTCTGTACAATATGGGTATCAAATGAAAAGGCTCATTAAGAGTACCTTAAAAAATAATGTGACGTCATTCTAAATCCAATATGGCGGATCATCCAAGATAGAGGAACAGTTTTTTTAATGCATTTCCACATTAAGGGTATCAAATGAAAGGGCTTGTTAATAGTAACACGAAAAAAATAACCAATATGGCGGGAAAAATATTTGCATTTCAACAATATGAGTATCCAATGAAAGGACATGTTGAATTTAACTCAAAGAATAATATGACATCATTCTAAATCCAATATGGCGGATATTCCACCATATTTCCTTTTTTTACAATATGGGTATCAAATGAAATGGCTTGTTGAGAATAACTCGAAAAATAATATGACGTAATTCTAAATACAATACGGTGGACCATCCAAGATGACGGCATACATATTTTTGATGCACTTCTACAATATGGCTATGAATTAAAAATCATCATTGCGATTAAATGGAAAAGAAAGCTCCAAGCTGAAATTGAA
The DNA here is from genome assembly GCA_905147225.2 of Euproctis similis. Lineage (NCBI taxonomy): Eukaryota > Metazoa > Arthropoda > Insecta > Lepidoptera > Erebidae > Euproctis > Euproctis similis. The sequence goes on along the minus strand of LR990114.1, from coordinate 14,315,742 downwards.
TTAGATGATCTCCTTATTGAAGAGCTGGACTGTTTGAAATTAATTAACTAACTTGCAATAATGATGCGTTGAATGAAATGACACTAACCTAGCCAGCTATAACTAAAAATAAAAAAATTATTTAAAAGCAAAAACCCTTTTTAAAGAAGCTTTTATTTAAGCGCTCTCAAAATAAGAAAATAATATTTCCTTAAAAATTTGAAGTATCAACTTAGAGCCTCAGTATGTACAATTTATATAGTAATAAAAGCTTGTCGCGCGAGTTGTAAATAATCTGTACTAATTTTATAATGTCAAATCAAATCAAAATAGTTTTATTTTCATGGGTCTTCACACACAGTTAAATATAGTCCGTAAATACAGATATTTAACTTATAATTATATTTAAAGTATAACATATTAAAACACAAGCGCTTGAGAAAATTGCCATGGAATGGAACAAAAACGCACGGACGATTCTGAGTGTAAGGTTGTCATGAGAAGAAATGGGCAAAACACTCATGTAAATTAATCCACTAACTTTACTATATTATCTATTGCAATTTAATTACCTACTGGTAGGGAGACAAACCTCGCGACAAGCTTTTATTATTATATAAATTGTACATACTGAGGCTCTAAGTTGATACTTGAAATTTTTAAGGAAATATTATTTTCTTATTTTGAGAGCGCTTAAATAAAAGCTTCCTTAAAAAGGGTTTTTGCTTTTAATTTATTAGCATTGACACTTGTAATGTTGAAACTACTACTTGAACTATTATTGTATACCTTTTTTTATTGTTTAATTATTTTCTATTTATTCTCTATAAGATAGATCAATTTAATCCAATAAAATAATAATAGTTTAATTGAGATTTATTTCAGACTTGTAAGACGTCAAGGACTTGTCACTAGATTTTCAAAGTTGTCAAAGTACCTCACAATTGGTCTATTGGCTAATTCAAATGGAATTACTAATAAAATATATACATAATATTTATAAAGTCATAGTAATTAGCCTTAGTCTTAGTAATTTAGTCTCGGTGGTCCAGTGGTCAAGCACCCGCTTCTAAATCTAGAGGTCGCAGGTTCGCATTCTCACACTAACTCACACCAATAACTTGTTGAAGTTCTTTTGGGAAGATATGTGTGAAAAATATCGACGACTGAAAAATTTGTTCCCGGTATGGCAATAGGTTCGCCAACTATTCCATTTGGGACGTAGGTAAACATAACGACGAGACGAGGCTTAACAGCCGCTGCATACACCTTCGAGTAGAAAAGGTCGTGAAGTTATGTTATGTATGTTATGTTAGTAATTAGCAAAAGTTTTTTTTAATACGAGTACTATGGTAGGTAGATTTTTCTGGGAAAGATATATTTTACAAAAGAAATGAGTTCGTTTAAAAGTTCTAACTAAAAAGGTTTCTGAAAATTACTGAAAATTTTTGTATTTGTAGAACTGAATGAAAAATTATATTAAACTATTACTTTTAGAGTTTAAAATTTATAATAAGTTTATGAAATATAAGTTGTACTAGTATAAGATTTAGTACAATAACCGGCTACATATAGATCGTCATGTTATGAAATAAAAGTGTAGGTCGTTTTGTATTCAGGCTGTGTGAATAAGAGACCTCGGAGAATGTTAAGCAGCTAACAGCCGCGCCAAAATTCGTTTCATCTTGTTTCGAAAGAACAAACAAATGACTGTGGTTCACTTAACAAAATTGGGAAGCGCTCTGATCGTGCATATTCCGTTTGTGTTTAGTCATTTGTCTTCAGTAAATATAAGTTTTCTCAATTTACAAAAGTGGATTAAATCTCCACTGGTGTTTAATTTGATTATTGAACATTGTCCGCCGAACCACGATTTCTTTCTGCATGTTAAACGTACATCACCCGTGGTACGCATATAGCGACATTTCTTCAATAAAGAGGTAATTACGTTGTCGGCCCTAAAGAAGATAGGGCCTCTGGTTACCAATCTGTATGAACGAAACACGACACAAAATTCTTCACGTTGATTTTCTTAGATATCGTGTTCAATGTGTGTGATTTCACTACTTGAGTCGCAATATTTATGTATCGAAATGAGACGACTGAATGAAAAACTTAAAATATAAACTTTAATTCCGATGCGTAGCTGCAACTGTCTACACTTTTAAATTTAAAAAGGCTTGATGATACAAAAAAATCTACATTCTACTTTTTATATCACAAAGACAAGGACATTTATTTTGTACTTGTCAAATGTATAAAGGTAATGACTTTTGGAGAGTGATTTATGTATATTTTCGTTTTCCCGAAGTAACTGAGACTTTCTGAGACTGAGATTTCATAATCTTTTTTGCAGGTGAGAAGTAATAATAGCTGTCAAAATGATAAATGATGGCAATGGGGGCGTCAATTCCGACAGGTTGCAGAGACTTAGGAAATTGTATAGTGATATTATTTTATACGCTTTCCTATTCATTATTTATATTTGTGTATTATGTTAATAATTGGAAGAATGTAAGCGTGAAGAACAGTCACGAAATAATTTCTACGGTCAAATTGAAGATGTTGGTACTTGCGAAAGGTGATTTTAGGAGATTTAATAACCGACAAGCATGTATGAACAGAAATATGAAGGTCGCAGAATCGAGTAGGGTGTTTAAGAATCGTGTCTTATGGAGCTCTGATTGCTCTGCCTATCCCACAAGACTTCGCGTAAAGTTATTTAAATATGACGTTATAAATAAAATGAATGATAATTCGGGTAATTATAGTATTCCATTATTGCTTATGGTTACGTGTTTCTAACCCAATTAACGACAAGTCTCGGTCAATTGCCGTCATTGTAATCTCTCATCTCCTTATGCTCAAAGTCACTTTAGAGTTTGAAAAGATTATTTTAATGATCGTTAGAAGTAACAGTCGAACATAATTTCGTTATTTATTTAGTACAAGCTCATAGCAATTATAAGTATGTGTTATATTTAAAACCGTTTGCATAGATAATAATTAGTGCATTTCACAAAGCGTCTCTGCGTCGAAGTCATTTGTTTATTTTGTTTTTCATTTTTGTTTACTTTAATATTGTTATATTTTTTTAAAGAAATATTTTTAAAGCTCTATATAATGTTCACACATACATCAGTAATATAATTAAAAACTTAGTTCATAACTTCTTGTTATTTTCTATAACTTCATGCCTATTTTATTTCAGAAAGGTATTATTTCTGTCTTGTCCGTCATCCTTGATTATCACATATATATTCAAATTCAAAATATATTTATTCCTAAGACTTTACAAAGTACTTAGAATCGTCATACAAAACTTCTAGCTAAAATTCGCGGAGCTTAGATTCACTTTCATCACACTGTCTTTAATGTAAAAGCGAATCTAAGTGCCAGTTCCGGCATCAAGGCTTTTGGAGAAGAACTGGCAAGAAACTCAAGGCCGAATGAAATTACAAATACTATCTATAAAATATAGATCTCTTCAAATCAAATTCCACATTTTGTGAAAATTTTCTCCAGACAATATCTAGTATTTATGTTGTAATTTTAAATAAGCTTTCAGACAACATGTGTTTATTATAATGAAACGACTGACTTATTCTTTATTCAAACGATCCATAGGAAGTGAACTAACAAATTGGCCTCTCAATAGGACTGTATTAGATCAACATTCGTGTCACGTCTATAAAGCCTGTTGATTTGCTCTGCTACGTGCACTTTTATACCCTGTGAATATCTTCAAACTTTTATGGCTTTGTGCAAAATCAATAATTCAGCAAAAGAAAAAAATACTTAAGGAGTCATAAATAGGATATATTATATCAGCAGTTATATAAAAGAATCTTTGTATGTATTTAAAATCACAACAAAGATAATACACCAAGGAATAAGTGCACGATAAGTCGTTAAAAGTGAGTTATTGACAAATCAATATCTTCCACTCTTGATTGCTCAATAGTTTAACATCCTTACTTTTTTATGGGATAGGTGGGCAAACGAGCAGGCCAGTCGCTTGATGGTAAGTAACCAGCACCGTCTATGGACACCTGCAACACAAATAGTGTTACAGTTGCGTTGCTGACCTTTAAGGGAGTAGGATTGGAGAGGATAGGGAAGGGAGATAGGCCTCCGGGGTACCTCTCTCACCGAACGAAACGCGGCATGAGCCACTTTACGTCGATCTTCTCAGAGGTCGTGGTATTTCACCGGTCGAGCCGGCCCATATTCATGCAATGAACTGCTTGGCTCTACCATTGTAGCACTGCTTATAATTCTGACCTCCTAAGTTTAAATTTGGGTACAGATATAAGCAATTATGTGTGATAAGTATTAATCAAAAGAGTCTGACACCTTTTCAGTAGGATCAAAGAATATTTTTTTCTTTCGTATTCAGTATATTTAAAAGGTTTTACAAATCCTGAAATTTCGTAACATAAATCAAATTGTTGTTGAACCTTCTCTCGACCTTTTCAGCAATAGAAACGAACTATTCTCCACAAATGCTGGCCACGTCGGTTAATCAATTGAGTATTTCATGTCGGAATCCTACATACGTAATGGAATTGCTTGATCTCAACCAACCATACAACACTAGTAGCTGTTTTGCTTTACAAAGGTTCTTCATTATTCATTCAATTTTATTTTCTCTTATATTATCTTTTTTTTTTAATTTATCAATAGCTACATAAAAGGAAGATCGTATAATTTAAAAGATTGCTAGAGCCACGCAACTCACTAATGAAATACAACCACTCACAAAAAATCAACGTTAAGTAGCTCACACCACATTTTGATCGATAAAAGAGATATTCAAAGGCCGAACCTCTCTGTCTTCTTTGAAAACGTAACTATGAATATTTCGGTATAACAGATGTCGATGGGTGGACCTAGTAGCTTACCACCGGGTGACCTGCTTATTCGTTAGCCTCCTTTTCCATAAAGAATACCAAAAAATTTTCAAATCACATATCCAGACACTAACGCCATATTAAAAACTTTCTATTTGTGTCAATGTTATAAGTTATTATTAAGACATTTTCTCGATAGTCCAGTGGTCGAGCTCGCGCTTCTGAATCAAGCAAGTAGTCGTGGAATCGATTCTTTTCGTTTTTTTGTCTGGCAAAATTATGCCTTATTTATAGCAACAGATTCTGACTCCTTTATAGGAGTCAGAATCTTATGATATAAAAAAATTGTGGTTCGAGGCTTATCAGCCGCTGTCCACTCCTTCTGCTAGAAAAAGGCGTGAAGTTAAAGTGAAAAATAGAATAATAAGAAAGAAGTTTTTTTCATCAAACAAATATCATTATTATTGGCTATTGGGCCGTGGAGATAATTTTTTTAATTGTATATTAATAAAAACTCTTTCATAAGCTTACTCTGTTGCCTTCACTGCAAGATGGAATTATATTTAACTGTAATCATTAGGTACCTGTACTCATCATAAATATTTAAAGGTAATTATTTATTTAAAGGGAACCGCGTAGAAAACAATATTCACTCAGTATGCCGTGCCAAAAAATTTTGTTGAGATATGTTGGCAACTTACCAATCTCTTATCAAAGAAGCTGTTTATTGCCTAGTTGACAAAATTTTGGTATACGTTTCAAGAATCCAGGGTTGTTTTAGTTTCGAAGATTATCTAGATTTTTTTTAACTTTTAAATTTGGAGCGCGTCCAAATTTAAAAAAAAAGCCCAACCATTTAACGTGGCTTGGCAATTTGGAATCAGTAACTAAATAGTAAATAAATATGAAACAGATGGCTCCCAAGTCGCTACAGACTGCCAACAACTAGTCGCTCTTTTTGAAAATCCCTATATATAGTCACTATATGACCTCTATATGAAATAATAAAGGCATAGTACTGGCCTTTAAAGTACTAAGAGTATTGTAATAAAGAATAAAAGTGAAAATAGGAATCCTTTTATATTTTGTTATCAAATCAAGTTTAAGATATTAAAAGTTAATATTTTTTCTATAAGTCTTATGCAATAAATATTTGCATTTAATTTTCCTATTTTAAGTTGAACAGCAACGTCATTAATTTCCAGATTTATTTCAGTAAGACCGTGAACTATTCATATTCAAATAAAAAAGGCAATATTTTTGGGCTAACCGCCGACAATAACGTCAGTAGCAATGAATTTATTGAGAATTGTAGGTAGACTGCGGGTATTGTTTAGTTTTAAAAGGAGAGCTCGCTTTTAGACATTTATTCGTCGGAAACTGGAGCGTTATCAAAAGTTATAGGTTATTCCTTTTTGACCTCAAAGTAAGGAAATATAATTATTAAGATATACATACATTAAGATTAAATATAATCTAATTCTTTGCAAAGCCTCTGATTTATACAGTTTAAAATAAATAAATTACAAAAAGTAGCTTCTAGTATAAAATAGTCCCGGTGGTCTAGTGGTCGAGCTGAATCCAGAGGTCCTGGTTCGAATCCTCACACTGGCTCACACCAATGACTTTTCGAAATTGTTTTCGGATGTGTGATAAATACCGATGACTGAAAACTTTGTGCCCGGTATGGCAATAGGTTCGCCACCTATTCCATTTGGGACGTAAACATAAGGGCGAGACGAGGCTTAACAGCCGCTGCGTACACCTTCGGGTAATAATTGCGTGAAGTTATGTTTATGTAAAAGGCTGATATATCGTAACAAGACCACCTGATTGCCTGGGATGAGAACAGAAAAATCACAATTATGAGATTTTTATGAGATTGTAAGGGCAAACGAGCAAACGGGGTCACCTGATTGTAAGTGCTCACCTCCCGCCGCGTTGCCGTCCTTTAAGGGAATAGAATGGAAAACGAAGTGGAAAGGGGGTGGGACTCCGGAAACCTCTTTCACCGAACGAAACGTGCCATGAGCCACTTTATGCCGATATCATAAGAGGTCGTGGTATTTCACCGATGAAGCCCGTCCATTGATAAATAAAATTGTGGCCAATGTATAGCAATTTGTTTCGCCACCAATTCTAATTACTTTGGATTACTTTTGGTCTTTATAATTCTATGACACAACGGTTGGAATCTAAACGGCGTGACGTTCACAAAGCGTAAATTTAAAAAGACCATTGGAAATGAGCGTGCGGGATTAATAGAAAACAATAAGTAAAAATACGTAACAAAAAGAAATTATTACATTTGGATGCCATTCACTGGATCTTTTAGATTCACAATAGTTATTACTATCTATGGGTATCTTTTAGTCAACTTTTTATCATTTTGTAGGTGAGATTAGCCGTGGTTTTGTCAATAATAATAATTAATAATATAATTATTTATTAAAATGTTACATAAATATCCACGCTACTTAAACTCAAACCCTAAAATCGTAGTTAGGAACTGGTCGGTTCTTAAATTATTTCTATTACCTCACATAGCAAGGAGTATTTATTTCATTTGCAGCTCAAAATCTAAACGTCGGTGACTCGATAATGTGTTTTTACACTTCATTTCCTTTACAATGTCGCTCAAAACAAGCAAATGCATTTTGTAATTCTTCTTTACACTTTGACAGGTACAACGCACTTTTAACGCGTCACTATGCTTTTAGCGATGGATGCCTTTTTATTTGGTTTCCCGTACAAATTAAGTTAACAGTTACTACTGATTATTTATAAACTGATATTATAAGATATATCTATATATATAAGAAATATACAAAAAATATTTTTCATCATTAAATAAGAAAATTGGCTTTTAATGGATTCGAGTGATGTGTTGGGACCAATCGTACTATAGCTACTAATAACATCAACTTTTATTTTTCTGCTTGAATCCCTGAACGTTCAACACGTAAAAACTATTAAATCCATGCAAGATCTACACAATTTGCTTATCTCCTTAACTATATCCTACATACATATTACACAGATTCGAAGGTTGAAAATATTACTCGAATGTTGGAGTTTTAAACCTCTTGGGGCATTGTGACGACTGAAGAGACTCTTTTTAAAAATAGTACATTTCTACAATGGCTTTGAACGTAGGCAAATATTAAGAATCGTAGCGAGAAGCGATAGCTACGGGCAATCTGCTACGTGGTTGTGCATACTTGCCGAGTTTCCAATGCATTGCTTGCCGCGTCAGTAATGTTACGCTGTCGAAAATCATTTCAACATGTGATTCGATTTGGTCGTTAAAGCAACGCCGGCTAAGCAGATTTACATACCTACAAAATTGGTTTAGCTAAAGGTTATATCAGGAGCTTGAAAAACCGACGAGTAGTGGATAGATTAATTCCCAACTTTCAGAGTTTTATAGACCTTAACAAAGAGTATTGTGTAGGTCGTTTGTTTGTTTAGTTAAAATCTGATGACAATGGAAAAAGTTATCGTTCATCAGAAAAACCACGCAAGTAGAGGTGCGAGTAACAACTAGTTAAATAATATAATGACAAAAACTATGTACCGGGTTGCAACCAGTTTGCTCTTACTGGATAGCTTTCAAAAACTTTGGATGGCTTAAGTTGTAAAACAAAGTTTTGAACATTGCGAGCGCCTTTTTATGCAGAGCTCGAGTTTGCGTTTTTTTCTGTTTGTCAAAATTATTTTCCATATTGAGTATGGTTTAAGCCCTACTCTAGATATTCCTTTTTGGTGATTGAAAATATGTATAAATCTAACAAGGTTCGATGGTTTTGCAACAATTTATTAAAAGTCACTGAAAATATACCCCTGTGTTGTTAGGAATCAGATGTTTTCCGTGTATCTTGGATTCAAATTCGTGTACAAGCATCCCAATGACTGTTCAGTTACTTTTTTTCAGAAGCAATTATAATTAATTAAAATCAATGGCCTAAATTAAATTAGTAATAATGAAAAACTGCAAGCATATTAATATATATTGCGCTTGCAAGACACATATTTAATCTTTTAGGGTAGACACCCTATAGATAGTCTTGGCTTCAAAAAAAAAGTGACGAAATTTTATAATTATAATCGTTCAGATAGTAAATAGGACCTTGCATTGAAATTTATTGGGAATCTTCTATATTACAATCGAAATAATAAATTAATTAAACACAATAATTATTATCAGCTCAACAAAAACAAGTCTACTTTCTTATCTTTGACACTAAAGGATAAATTTCCGGAACTACCTTCTAATTAAATTAATGACAATTCACAAACATACGCATACATTTAACTGAGGAATTGACATCACAAAATGCATTATCGTTAATTAATTAAATGCCAGCAGGCACTTTGTTGGAACTAACCCACTGTAAAAACATCGCCTGCAGGCATTCGTAGTTAGTAGTTAATGAGAAGACTTATAAATCTACTATTTTGGAGCAGAACATTGTTTTGTACGGTATTATTTGTGTTTAAATACAAAATATTTGAAACGATTACAACAAAATTAAAAAGAAATAATATTTTAAATTTTAAAAAGAAACAATATTGAAACAACAAAAACTTTCAAAATGTTAAATTTTAATAAAAACATACCGAAAACCATTCGAACATATTCAAGAAATGATTTCATTTCCAGATTTATTGGATCGTAAAATTCCAAACAACGTCTTTTGATATAATTCTGCGCTAACCATATCTATGATATTACTTTATCAGTATTAATCAACCTAAGTGGTCTTTAGCAAGCTAATCCAGTATATTATTGAGTAATAAAATTCTTCATAACGACCTGTTTGTATCCTTTTAAAAGCCTCATAGATCCTTAGTTAGGGTGAATTTAATAAAAGATATATACATGGTATACATATACATGGTTTATTATCATGGGCTGAAGGTTTTCAAGGGTGTTTACGACATCATGATAGCCATACTTTATCACGGAAAGTTTTATATTTACAAAATTAGATACTACAGCAATATAAAGACAGATTCGTAAAGAATATTACGAGGTTATAAGGTTACATAGAACTTTAAATAAAATTGAAATAAATAAAGATCGTAGTGCTAACAACAAATTTTTATACTATAAAACATGACAGTATTTCTCACAAAAAAGCTTCATGTCTGGAGAATAACCACAGAAAGTATTTTTTTTTAATTTGTACTTACGGACCACTTTGATATTATGGACTTAAACTATACATTTATTATGAATAACGCTATAAAATACGCACAAAACTAATATTTTATCTGCATATTACGATTGTCTATGATATGTTATACAGCATTTTCCGATGGTTGAAACAGGTAAAAAGAAACGATGATACAAGATTGACTGACCAGATATACAATGCAAGAGGTACATGAAGCACGCGATTAAAGCCTGACGAGAAATATGAACTATCTCCCACGCAAGGGACTCAGCGTGAAGTTTAGTTATGTATTGCAATTTTGCAGTTCATAATAAAGTTTATTATAAATGTATGAAATCTTATCGTACTATATAAAACATGTGCAAGGAGTCAATCTATACTTATATTAGCTTAGACCACAACACCTCAATCCTCTCCGCCATGTTGGGAGATTATTAATTTACGAAGTGAGTTGATCACAGATTTAACTACTTTGTGTACCTCCACTTAACTCCAGTAGGCAGAATTTAATCGCAATATAATCCCTACTAATAATGATTTTAATAGCACCGAAATAATGTAGTTAAAATAGAAAAGTCTGGTCTGGTTCCGTTCCAGGTTTCATTACAAATTATATATCCAAGATCAAACATCTTCTTACACTTTTTCCATCCTTTAGGGTGCTGACAACTCGTTTTCTTTTTCCACACTGCCATATCATTCGCTTTTTTCCACACCAACACCCATCCATATCAACTTCCACACAATTCACATTCCCCATTATGATTTATGATTAATTTCGCAATATCGAGTATCGTAACAAATAGTAAAATAAACAACTTATGAATAAAATACAAAACTTATTAATAAAATGTTTTTATACTCATCCTGTTCATATTTCAACAACAAAAATAAAAAATTCTTGACAAGAAATCTCTGTTAAAAAAACATTTTCATTCTATATAAAATAAGTACAGGTTATTGAGTGCGTCAAGGCCTATTTCCCGACTCTCAATGTCATATTTAGCTCCTCATGGAGCAAAATACAGGACGGAGACAGTCTGAAACCTCGCTCTACTAAGATATTATTTCTTTTATATTGATGTCCCAGAAAAGTAAATTACAACGAAGTGATTTGTTATTGTACACACTCACATAGTTGCCAGGAGGCAACTATGTGAGTGTGTAACAAACATATACTCGTAAATATACACTCACATAGGAATGTGAGTGTATATTTATATGTTTGTTTATTATTGGAATTGGAATGATACTATTTGGATTTCTACAGAGGTAGAGCCAAGCATTTCACTGCATGAATGGCCCTGCTCGACCGGTGAAATACCAACAGTAAACTATGTCCACTACTAGAATGACTTCTTATGGATACATTGGTATATTTAGATTGCACAATACATATAATTGTTCTTCCAAATTAACGTTAATTTATTTTTAAGCTTTACTTACAATTTTTTTTTCTACTAGTAGTATACAGACGCACCCAATATTAAAATGATGACGTACTTAAACCATATTGTAATTTCATATATTCCCATGTATTTCTTAGAATTTGCAAAGAAAAACTCCCTCTAAGGTGGAGTATGGGAAAAGCAAGGGGTAGGGGGTGGGCATCTAAATCTAAAGTTATTTTTTTTAAACTATTTCACCGGTTCACGGTCAAAACAACGTAATTTAATTAAATTTTCTAAGAGTTTTATTGCGTGCACATTTAATTGTTTAATACTTTACGTATTAGAATCACTCAAACAACAGATCCCTTCGAAGTCAAATAAAATTTTTCATCGCTTTACGTCAAGATTGTAAACTTTCTAAGTATTAAAAGATACTACACAATTTTTGAAGGGTCTGTCAATTTTACAAGGACTTTATGGCTTAATTGAGGTAAGAGTTTAATTAAGGAAAGTTCTTAAAATAAATATGGATTTGTGTGTTGTACTAAAAATAATAAAAATGTAATGCGACTTGGTCCGAATCGTTACTGAAATACGAAATATCATTAAGTTGTGCGTTCAATGCCAATAGATTTTTGAATAAAAACGGTATTCAATAATATGAAATTAATATAAGTGTAATGAATATTTTAAATTAAATGTAAGTTGAGTTGATGAAGACTGGAGTTACACACACAAACACAAATTGCCTTACTATTTAATATATCTTACTACCTTTTTTGAGGCCTCCGTAGTGTTTAAAAATAGCACAAAGTTCTACCTTGCCATAAATTTAGCGAGATTAAGAGGGAATCTGTTATAAACTTCACCCATACTTTTCGTGACTATATAATCAAAATTACGTCAACATAATATTTAAAGCGGTTTATTATGGTGACAGCATTTTATTTTTATTTTCTGTTTAAACTAAATAAATAGTTATCGTTGAAGCAGTTTAGAAAACAGACAACACACAACACACAAGTACATGTTGGTGAACCAAGAATTGTATAGTCATTAAGAAGATTTATTCTACAGTGGTAGAGCCAAGCAGTTCCCTGCATGAATGGGTGAAATACCACGACCCCCCTTCCCCATAATTTCCTATCCTACTCCCTTAAGGGTCGGCAACGTAACAGTAACACTATATGTGTTGCTGGTGTCCATGGGCGGCGCAGGTTGCTTACTATCAGGTGACACACTTGCTCGTTTGCCTTCCTATTCCATAAAAAATATTTCAATAAAACTTTTCAATTGAGTTCACATATGTACATAATGGCTTCTTACACAGATAATAGACAATTTTTTCCTTAAATATCTTTGTTATATTTTGTATAACGTTTATAATAATTTTGTACCTTCCGGGTTTTTACATAACAATATAATTTCCTGGTAAGCCTCGAATTTAACGTGCGAATGTATTTTTATTGCCAATATTTTGTGAGCTTAGGAACAAACATAGGATCATAGCGATAAGGCCGCCCTTTGTACAGTTTTAAGAACTTTTCTGTATTCTAGTTGATATTTAATGTTTATAACACAAATAAAGACTTATGCCTCGTGGCGCATTGGTAAAACTACCGGCTGCAGCAATGAGGTCGGGGGTTCGATTCCCACCCGAGCACAAATATTTGTGACAAACATGAATATTTGTGCGGCGTCTGGGTGTTTTTCTATGTATTATAAGTATGTATTTACAAAAGAAAAGTATATATGTATTAATGTCCGTTATCTAGTATCCATAACACAAGCATATAGTTGCTTAGCTTGGAACTAGAGGGCGCTGTGTATATTGTGTCCAAGATATTATTATTATTATTTATCTATCAATAGAATAAAATAAATTACGTTTAGGTTTTTACATAGCAGTAATGACCCAAACATAATTAATTCACCAAGGAATCATCATCATCACGGTACTCCTCTATTGGCTAATAGATCTCCTGTCCCATTTGGACTACGAGTTTCCAGATACTACCAGACAGACTAATTGGGTCTAGAGTAACATTATCTCGGTTATTTATGAAACAATAGTTACAAATAACGTCCAATATTCTGCAAGATCTATCATTTTCTATCATTTATGATATGAAACTTATAATATTTTGCCACAAAGTTACTAGAGATTAATTTAAATAAATTTTTGCGACATTAATTCAATATTTATTCAATATTTTGTCTCGGTGGCGCAGTGGCGAGCACCCCGCTTCTGATTCAAGAAGTAGTGGGTGCAAATCCTGGCACTGGCACACACCAATGACTTTACGAAATTCTTTTCGGAAGTTATGTGTGATAAATATCGATGACTGAAAAGTTTGTGCCCGGTATGGCAATAGGTTCGCCACCTATTCCATTTGGGACGTAAACTTAACGGCGAGACGAGGCTTAACAGCCGCTGCCTACACGTTCGGGTAACAAAAGGCGTGAAGTTATGTTATGTATGTATGTATGTAATTCAATATTTATGATCAAATAAAATGTCACATTTTATTGAAATGTTATCATAAAAACTAGCGTGCATATTTGATAAGACTTATGAGAAATTCATATTTTAAACGCATATCTAGGAAGCGAATCAGGTTTGTAAAATTGAGATAATATGTAGCACTACATATATTAAAACATAACACACAAATGAACTTATATGAAAATGCATTTATTTTTTAACTAAACTAAATATACGCCCTAAAAATACTGCCGAAAAATTATTGGAAACATATGTGGACTCGTGACAAATATTTGTAGCCGACAAAATCGTGTTCGATGTTGACCAAAAGTAATTCATTCGACGACGTATGTATTAATTTCCGCTGCCTACACCAACTTCGGATATTGAAAGTGAGAATGTATAAAAATATTTAATATCAAATCAGTGTTGCCAATAAATGACAAATATATTTAAGATTGAGAAATTATAATTTATTTTTACAACATATTCTTTATCGTTACAGTAGTCTGGAGTTTAAACAATTAGTTCAACAATAAGTTTCGGGGTTCGGACCAATAACTTTTCGGAAGTTAAGTGTGATAAATATTGATAACTAATATCATTGTAGCGATGTATGTAGATTCCATTTATGACATGAAAAACAACGCGTCGAGAAATAATAGGCACAGCCTACACCATCGCATAAGAAAACGCTTGAGGTTACGAATCTTATGCGATATAAATGTGATCTAATACAATAATACCTAAAATTATCACACACCTTTGTGTATGACTGTACTATATTTTAATTTTAGTAGTTCCTCGGACGATAGACCATTTAACCTTTTGACCTATCGTGATATATTTAGTGACACCATCATTTCAATAGGATAAGTTATGAGATGATTAAATTTAATGAACTAATGTATTGGAATTAATGAGTCTTACTATAAAAAACCCGCCAAAACAAATATTATTCAGGCTTGTATTGAGTACCAATCTAGAAACTACTGCCATTTAATTACTCGATGCCATCACTATTTACATTATCATATGTGCCCATCCGATTTATAATCCCGGCTAACTTCAATGACTTTTTCAATGACATGTGTAATAAATATGACATAATTGTATCAATGACCAAATACAGATTTAACCGCCAATGACATTTGGATGAAATCTATTTAAGACTGTTAATTGGAGCTAATATTAATAATTTCCCAGTAAAGGCTTTGAAATCACGTAGCACCAATATTATGCCGCCAAGGTTATATTATACTCACATTGTTATATGTCAATAGATATCACGAAGGCACAATTGTCTATTCGGTTATTAAGATTATATCCATTCAAGTGGAATTGTATGTTATCGTATAATACTGGAGTGTTCATCGTAGATAGCATTACGACCGCAAATGTCATCTAAAACGAGATTAATCAAAGAGATACACTGCTTCGCGGTTCGTGTATATCAAGCGTTTGACTTAATATAATATGTTGTTAAATTATAACTTTGAAGGAACAGGATACAAAAGAGGTTAATTATTATTGTGAATTAAAAAAATATACTGAGTATGGGGCAAATTATAAAATACATATCTTCACGCCAACAAATTTTTGGGGATGAATAGACATGATTCTTATGCGCCTCACTCGCTTCTTCGACTTTCATAACTCATGTCATACGCTTCTAAGACCGCGTTGTCTTTAAAATCAAAATGTTAGGAACAAAATCTTTCGAACGATTAATTCTTTAATAAAAAGCTTAATCGATCTTTAAAATCCACATAAATTAAAGTTGTCGATGTACAACTAAATTTCTTATGTATCTCGCAGGCCAATTAATGATTTATTAGGGTACGAAAATTTTGCACGTATTTTACGTCTTTGTAACAGATCCAAAGATGATATTTGATTTGGTCAATTGTCTCTGACCTCAAGTCAACGTTTTTCAACATAATATTAGTTCTTATCTTTGAAAATAAAAGCAGGATTATGAAGATTTCCGTTTCGGTGATCCAGTGGTCGAGCACACGGCTTCAGAATACAGAGGTCACGGGTTCGAATCCTTGCACACACCAATGAATTTTTGAAATTAATTATTTTCAAAAGTTATGTGTGATTAATATCAATGACAAAAAACTTTGTGCCCGGTTTGGCAATAGGTTCGCCACCTAGTCTATTTGGAACGTAAACATAACGGCGAGTCAAAGCTTAACAGCCACTGCCTACACCCTCGGGTAGAAAAAGGCTTGAAGTAATGTTATATTGTTTGAATAAGAAGAATGGGGAAAAAAATACAGCAAATAAAAAATAATTAAAAAATTAATCGAATCAAGTGTTTAATAATCTCATCAACGAAAGCTCTTTAATGATCTCATTATCTAGTCTTTTATGATTTTGACTTCAAGTGATGTGTTGAGTACCTTTCAAAAGTTTCTCTTCTCGTTATTTTTATTTACGATGAAATGAAAGGTTTATTTATTACCCTTCTTGATTGCTTTAATATTCTTTAACTTATAATATTCTTTAAGTTATTATATTATGCTATCAAATCAATATTCTATCACGGTCGTTGCATTATGAGAATAATTATGAGATCAAGTCGAAATGAAGATCGATCCGAGGGATTCGTGCCGTAAACGTGTGTGTGTTTATTATTTTAAAAATCTTTTTTTGTTAAGTCACTTTGCGCTATTAAATAACGTTATTGATTTAAAAGTAAACAATATTGTATAACACACAGTTGAAACGCGACGCATGCAATTTCCCGTCTACCATAATGACTCCCACCTTAATTCATGGCAGTCTGTGACAAACCGCAGGCTTTACTAATGAATTTTGTTGTAACTATGGATACGCCTATTAAGTACATTTTGTGATGATAACCGGAAGCTGATATATGTTCAGTTTTGTAAATAGAGTCCGACTATTTTTAATTATTACAGTTGTTTATAAAACCCACACAAATATCTTAGCTATGAGGTGGATATTTTCGGCATTTATTCGAGAAAAAAATGACTCGAAAAAATGCTGAAGTAAAAATAATTAAAAATATATATAAAAATTCAAGCAGGAACCGTTTGAAACATTATTTAATTCTCATTTTGATATAATTAATAGCCTCGAAATATTTGTTTTGTTAAAACTTCTTAGCCAAGGTAGCAGAACAAAAGGGATTTTATGAAATGAATAGCCGGCGTTATGTTGCTGTCATCTGCAGTATCCTTTAAACAATGTTGGTTTACTTGTGTCCAAATTAATTTAGCTAAACCATAATTGTGGGTAATATCAAAATACCCATTAAATTTTTAACCCGCCGTTAATTACCCCAAAGTGTAGGCAGTATTATCTCGTGACTCGTCTACTCGAATATTTGTTACGTTGGCAACAAAATTGTCTTGTTGCCAATGACTATTTTTATTCAGACTAAAACATTTGTAAAAAAAAAGAATAAATTCATTAGACAATTTCAATTTATAATACTTATTTAAAATTTTGGAATTATATCTCCCGATAGATCATGATTTTTATTTATGGGATAGGAGGGCAAACGAGCAGGCGTGTCACATGATGGTAAGCAATGCCGCCCATGGACACCAGCAACACATATAGAGTTACTGTTGCGTGGCCGACCTTTAAGGGATAGGGGAGAGGAAAGGATGAGAAAGTAGGGTGGGCCTCCGGGCCCCTCTCTCATCGAAGAAACGCGCCATGAGACACTTTACGTCGGTCTTCTGAGAGGTCCTGTTATTTCACCGGTCGAGCCGGCCTATTCATGCAATGAACTGGTTGGCTCTACCAATATTAAATTGTTCACTGTTGTAATTATTTTGTTTCCTACGGAGTTTTCGTATACATAACGTGCCTCGGGTCATAAATTGGAGGCTTTTGTATAGTACAATTGGTTTTTCAAATACAATATACAAATTTAACAATACGAGACTATGGGATGGGATGGGGAAGCAATATTGAAATCGAGATAAACTCACGTAGATTGAGTTTTGACATTTCGTGTGATGAAATATGAAAGTTGATTGAACTGAAAATTTATACTGAACGTAGCCTATATAATAGGTAACATTAATACTTATTGGCAACAAGTATATATAGTGATTCTACTATGGATATACAAGAAATTTACTCGTAAAATCCATAAGCTAAAATAACTTGGAATTGGAATATTTTGTTCATTGTAAAAGAGGCAAAGGGATAAGCAGGTCAACTGTTATTAATTGACTATCGTTAGCAATGGACTTTTGAAACACCAAGAGCACGATGCTACAGATGTCCATAACCGGTTGCGGCACTGTTGCGTTGCACTTTTAATGTAAGCTAAAAAAGAGGAAGGGGTAAAAAGAAGAAGGGTGAGACTTCGGATACTTCTCTCACTAAACGAAATTTGCCATGATCTACTTTATATACATGTTATATCACCGGTTAAGCCACGTCGTAGCGAACTGTGTAGATTTAATACCGTCAAAACTTATTGATAATTTGATGAACGAGTTTTAGTGTGCTGAAAGAATAATCAGTGAAAATATAAATGTCGGAGCTTGGACACAGTGGTGCCATCTTAAGAGTATTCGTGAAATACTTTTGGTTTTATAACTCATTATAATACTAGTAGTATTGATAGTATGCAGTGACTTGTAAGCAGGCATGCCTAACCCGTGAGTGGAACGTCTCCGAACTAGTATGTAAAATACACTGACGGTTATAAGAAAGAAAGTGTCGGTGTAAAAGTAAGAAAGGGCATGCTCCAATGGTTCGGACATGTAGAAAGAATGGTTGATGCAAGACTGACTAAGCAGATATACAATGCAAAAGCGGATGGATGTAGGAGTCGAGGACGGCCAAGACACACATTCCATGACCAAATAGAACGTGTTATGGAGGAAGGTGATGTTAAGAGCCTCAAAAACCGACGCGCGTGCATGAAAAGAGTCATGAATGTCAACGAAGGGAGTGAGGCGTGTAAGAATCGTGCCCTATGGCGCTCTGTTCTCTCTGCCTACCCCACAAGGAATTTGGCGTGAAGTTATGTATGTATGTATGTATGTTATAAATGTATGTTATAAGAACTTGACCACCTCGCCACAATCACCATTTTGTCGAGGTGAACTGACACAGTCCTAAACTGACGTAGAGTAGTAGTATTGGTTATAGACGTAGTATTAATAGTAGACTATTGTCGTTGAGACGCAACAGTTGTCGTAATAGTCCACACCGCCATATTTTACAATGATAATTCCGCTGATAATTATAGATTTGTTACATTATTTGAAATCTACACTACAGCAATATACATATATTTGTTTACTGAATTCGCATTTAAATTTTACTTGATAACCTAACGCAATTCATTGATATTGAAAGGCACGAGAGAGCAAAGCAATTATCAAAAAATATAATTAAATACGAGTGTACTCAGATCAGGTTTCGCTTTTTCGCAATAATTTAAATTTGAAACGAAAGAGTTTCCGCTGAGCACACCTTCAGTCAATTAAGGAGGTTCACAACTATATAGGATAGTTCACAACAAGAAGACTTAACATATAAACTGCAGTAACTAATATCTGAGAGATACACGTACTATCTGATCAAGCAATGAAATGGCACAATGCAGCAGATAGAAACTATGTAACATACAATATTCACATCGTGTACTAGAGCGAGGCTTTACAAACGTCCGCCCACACACACTATCACTACAATATGTTGCTTTAATTTATTGAAACAACACACATATACATCGGATTTATTAGAAACATGAAGCTAATTCATGAAATACAATTAGTACATAGTTATTATCTAGATAGAGCTTCAAAGATAATTCAAATTATAATTGATATACGAATAGGTCGATCATATGAAAAAAATGGAAGATGCAAAACAGACTCAGCAGATATATACTAGAAAAACGGAAGGATATAGAAATCATGGAAGTAGAATGAATTCCTTGATGTAAGAAGAAGGGACCGTACAAAGAATATTAATAGGCTGGGCACCTTCGTTTTCTAAATATAAGCAGACAACTTAGTATAAGCAATATTTCATTACTAGTAGTAAATTAGCAGTCTCGGTGGTCCAGTGGTAGAGCATACGGCTTCTGATCCAGAGGTCCGAGTTCGAATCCTGACACTGGCTCACACCAATGACTTCTCGAAAATTGTTTTCGGAAGTTAAGTGTGATAAATAATATTGATAACTGACAACTTTGTGCCCGGTATGGCAATGGGTTCGTCACCTATTCCATTTGGGACGTAAACATAACGGCGACACGAGGCTTAACAGCCGCTGCCTATACCTTCGGATAACAAAAGGCGTGATGTTATGTTATTTAGTAGTAAATTGAGATTATTATTAAAGTTATTTCAGTATTCTGAAATTTATTGACATTGTATTTCCGTTTCACTTTGAATGTATAAAATTTAAAGGGAAATGAAACTCCATAATTGTGGACTGCCGCAACACGAAAATTAGTTTTTAATGGGCTTGGTTGTGAACACACCTGATTTACACTTAATGGAATGATATCATATTGAAACCAATTGCCTAAGGCCTCGCCAAAGTAGGCTGTAATTCCATAAATAATAGCAAAATAACGAAAGAAAGAAAAAAACACTGTTCATGGAAAGTGTTTCTTTCTTTCGTTTTCCTAGTTTATATCTGCTGAGTTAGTGTAGCAAAAAAAAAACAGGTAAACTTATGACAACATGAATAGTTTAAAAGGGTGACATGTTGTACTGACCTCACTTATGGTAGGATAAGGCAGGAATATAAAATAATAGCTGCGATTTAAAACCGAGGATTTGGAACTACTAAGGTAAAAGCTAAAAATTTTAGTCATACAATTTTAATATCAATTCTATTTTTCGCCAATAAAGTAAACGATTGCTAAATAATAATAATATCTTGGACACAATACACACGGCGCCCTCTAGTTCCAAGGTAAGCAACCAAATGCTTGTGTTATGGATACTAGATAACGGATATTAATACATATATACTTTTTCTTTTGTAAATACACACTTATAATACATAGAAAAACACCCAGACACCACACAAATATTCATGTTTGTCACAAATATTTGTGCTCGGGTGGGAATTGAACCCCCGACCTCATTGCTGCAGCCAGTAGTTTTATCAATGCGCCACGAGGCCCGTTACTCCATTTTGCCTTCCATGTATTTGATAGAAACATTAAAACGTAAATACTTATAACGTATTCC
Source organism: Euproctis similis (assembly GCA_905147225.2). Classification (NCBI taxonomy): domain Eukaryota; kingdom Metazoa; phylum Arthropoda; class Insecta; order Lepidoptera; family Erebidae; genus Euproctis; species Euproctis similis. The sequence continues at coordinate 14,294,637 of LR990114.1, read as the reverse complement.
ACAGATAACATCAAACGTCCCATCTCGAAACTCATTCCACAGCGCAATTTTTAAAGGCTCATTTCGAAAGCACCTCCAACAGTGAAGCGCTTCTCATATGGAGTGCGGTGAAGCTACAAAATTGATATTCAGATATTTTCACTCTTGACATTTGCAGAAAAGCTTACCTACCGTACTTTACAGCGTGATTACACACATATATATTTACTTATATGTATGCTTATACATCTCAAACTGAAATGAAATATTAATTTTGAAGTTAATAAGAGGTTCATTCACACACATTCCATGACCAAATAGAACGTGTTCTGGAAGAAGGTGCTCCTCAAAAATCGACGCGCGTGCATGCGTGCATAGTTATGAAAGTCAACGAAGTGAGTGAGGTGTGTCAGAATCATGCCCTATGGCGCTCCGTTCTTTCTGCCTACCCCGCAAGGGATTTGGCGTGAAGTTTCAAAACCTCTTACATACATGGTTTTGAAAAAACATGTTTGATGTCTGATATTTGATTTCAATTAGCGTCAAAAATCAAGCAGCTTCTGGTTCACACCAAGAATTTCTCGGATTTTTTCGGAAGATTAGTGTGATAAATAATGACGGCCGACAACACTGTGCCCGGGGTGTGACAACAGGATCCACCATTAATCCATTTAGGGCGTAATGATTTGGCGATTCAAGGTAAAACAACCGCTGGTAACGTTAATCTGCCCATGGAGATGTGTAACATAGATAGAGTTACAATTGCATTGCCGCTCATTCAAATGAAATAGGAAATGAGTGCGAAGTTGGATGAAAAGGGGAGAGAGTAAGGAGTTGGGCCTCCGGATACCTCTCTCACCAAGCGAAATACGGCATAAGCCACTTTACGTTGATAATCTGAGAGATCCTGATATTTCACCTGTCAAACCATCCCATTCATGCAGCGAACTGCGTGGCTCTTCCACTGTCAATTTACTAATTATTGCCAATCTAGTAGTAGTTCATCGAAGTTTATTTCAATTCTAACTTCTTAAATAAGCTTCACCTAATTCTTGAAATCAAAAAGTTGTGGCTGTAGCAAATCTCTTTATTTCAGCGTAAATCTGCATCGAATTGCAATCTGCAATCGAAATTCAATTACGACCGACAAAGAGTAAAAACATTCCTCTTCCCTCTTCCCGCTTCGAGAGCGAATGAAATAAAAGGTTAGGAAGTTGGAATATATTTAATGGCAGATGTCCGAATCAGTGACATGAATCGAGAAAACATTTTTATTATGAGAAAGAATAAATGAATGTGAAGGTACATTTTCAATTAAAAGAAAAAATATGTTATGAATAAATCACCAAATACAGGCTTTATAAAAACACTATAGATGTTATCATTAGCATCAGTCTTGTCCTGTGCTTACCATTTGATGTGGACACGACAGGTTTTCTCCATCCACACTTCTTTATCAATCGCTTTTTCAACACCACCACTTTTTTTTATGGGGTAGGAGGGCAAACGAGCAGGCGTGTCACCTGATGGTAAGCAACCAACGCCGCCCATGGACACCAGCAACACATATAGTGTTACTGTTGCGTTGCCGACCTTTAAGGGATAGGGAATAGGAAAGGATGGGGAAGGGGGGTGGGCCTCCGGGTACCTCTCTCAACGAACGAAACGCGACATGAGCCACTTTACGTCGATCTTCTGAGAGGTCGTGGTATTTCACCGATCGAGCCAGCCCATTCATGCGCGAACTGCTTGGCTCTACCACTGTTAAAACCACTTTTCCTAATCATATCGTTTTTCACACAATCTATCCATGTTTTTTATGTTTTTCGTCTCTCTTATTTCCTTTAGATTTACCTTTTGCAGCCATAATCCTCCTCAGCATATGAGGAGGATTGATATCCAAATCTCAAAAGCAAAATACTTAGGACTTATTTAAATATTTGTCATTTTTATTGCAATATCACTCATCTTTCAAATTATTTCTTCATACAGTTCCGATTCTTGCGAGTCTACTCAAAGACATCAGACCCACTCAACAAATTAATGGGAACAAGTTTCTCAGATATGGATGTCTGTATGTCAAAGTTTTTCCGCGAATATTTTATTTTAACAGAAATGCATGCATGATTACAGGGAGAAGAAATTCTTTAACCGTTTTTGGCACTTTTTTGTGGAACTTAACATTTAATTCCATCAGATATTCGATATATAGTACATGAATAGTAAATATATATAACGGGCCTCGTGGCGTATTGGTAAAACTACCGGCTGCAGCAATGAGGTCGGGGGTTCGATTCCCACCCGAGTACGAATATTTGTGACTAATATGAATATTTGTGTGGCGTCTGAGTGTTTTTCTATGTATTATAAGTATGTATTTACAAAAGAAAAGTACATATGTATTAATATCCGTTATCTAGTATCCATAACACAAGCATTTAGTTGCATAGCTTGGAACTAGAGGGCGCTGTGTGAATTGTATCCAAGATATTATATTATTATATCAAATTTTCATACTTCAGCTTCTGCTTGAAAAGTCTGAGGGTGTAGGATGAGTTTTTAATTAAAATATTTGACTATATGACAAAGTTTTAAATTATTTAATTCGGTTCCTAAGTATCAATGTTTTTTTTTAATAAGATTTATTTTATTTTCATTCCTGTTTCACAAAATGGTGAAAAGTTATTCTCGTTCTTACTTAATTGTTTATTTTAATATAATCTTCTCAATTACGAAACGAATTAATTTTGTTTGACACTGAAATATGGATTTTGCAGAGGAAAGAGGTTTTAGATAAAACAGAGTCGCAGTTTAATTAGATTTTTGTGAGTATTAACGTTAATCTGTGTACGGTTTAGAAATTGGACAAATTTACGTGGATCATCTTTTTTGTATTTATTTAACTTTATTTAGACATTTAGAATAACTTAAATATTTACACTTGCATTTTTGAGAGCAATGTTTTTTTGATAAATTGAGAATTAATATGCCTAAGAATATATTATTATTATTATTATTAATATTAATAATATTAATAATATTAATAATATATTCTTAGGCATATTAAATCAGGGATCACACTAAAATTGATTTGGTTTCAGTTCCGTGACATTTAGAACACATTCATATAATTTGTTCGAAAAATAGGAAAATTAACTTTAATCTTGGTATTGAATCTGTAATTATATAATTGTTTGACAATAGAACCTTAATAATGCTGAAACATAACTTAAATTAATTATTAACGAATATCGACCGCTCACCGGCCACTAGTACTTATAACGAGGAAATAGCTAAACCGGGAAAGAGTTAAATTATTAGTATCCTCAATCTAAGTTTCTTAGTACCTACTAGACAGTTCTGTGAGACATCTTTGTATTTATTTTTATCTGAACTTACTGTTATTAGGTCGACTGTTTGAGTCCGATTTGGAAAAAGAACAGTTTTCTACAGTGACTGCCTCTCTGATCGCCGCAACCCAAATGGATTAACGTTATTATAGGGCAGACGAGATCAGGATATCATGATATTAGAGGGTACTGGAACGGCCCAGTTACGACTACTTTAGGTCGCCTGCAGTCGGATACGAAGTATTATTATATTTATCTAAAGTTCTAAGGAATTTGTCATTCTATGTACCTTACCTAGAAACTAGGATAAGGTAAAGTTGATTGATTGATGATGCTTATAAGCTAGATAACTATCGGTAGCTTCTATCAGTTATTGATATTTATCACACATAACTTCCGAAAAGAATTCCTAGCATTCACTGGTATGGGACCAGAATCGATTCCATGACTACAGAAGTTGACGACAGACCACCGAGATTAATTTTATGTTATAAACATTAATTTTATTATTCTTTCCCAAATAGAATTAAAATCAGTTATTCATTAAGCTTAATATAAACTATAAACCTGTATTTAATTTGAATTGCTATACACATCGCTACTGAACTATTAATATCATGAATAAATTACTCATTATACCCGATAAAACATCGATACATCGCTTGCGATACTAAATAATTACTTTCGAGTCAAAATTCCATACATATTAGTAACATTATTTATAATAATTTGTAGTATAAATTAATACATACTGATAAGAATAGCGTTTGTTACGCCTGGTTTAAAGTTCATTGTTTCATTAACTTACCCTGGCTTTTATCAGCGTAGTATTAGTTTGCGCAGTTGAATTGGAAGCAGCACAACTTACTAGTACCCTGATAATAGCATGCTTAAAATTATATAACTAGAAGACAGTTAGCTAGACAATTATATAGCTAGAAGTTCGGTGGCGCAGTGGTCGAATCGGTGGCGCAGTGGTCGAGCACACCGCTTCTGATCCAGAGGTCCGGGTTCGATTCCAGACACTGGCTCACACCAATGACTTTTCGAAATTGTTTTCGGAAGTTATGTGTGATAAATATCGATGACTGAAAAACTTTGTGCCCGGTATGGCAATAGGTTCGCCACCTATTCCATTTGGGACGTAAACATAACGGCGAGACGAGGCTTAACAGCCGCTGCCTACACCTTCCGGTAACAAAAGGCGTGAAGTTATGTTTATGTTATGTTAGAAGACAGCATTTATATCTGTGTCACTATAAAAGTAAAAGTTTATTTTAAGCGTAATGTCCCACTTATATGAATAATTTTAATGTGTCGTTACGAAAGCTGATATTAAGAGCGTATATGAATGACGTGTGTAGGAATCGTACCTCATGGAGTTCTGTTCTCTCTGTCTACCCCTCAATAATTGGTGCCTTTTATAGGCAGTATTGATATATTATATGAGAAATTTAACAGCGCCACGCAGCCACGCAGTTCACTGCATGAATAGGCATACTCGGCCGGTAAAATGCCATGTCCTCTCAGAATATGGATGTAAATATGTTTGCCCTCATATTCCGTAAAAATAAATTCCAATGATTTTAATGTTGGGTCACATTATATGTAAATAATCAACTTAAAATTTTAAGTAGAAAATGTTAACCAGATACTGATATGACGAAACGTACCTCGTGTGGACGATATAAGTAATTAGTTCCTAACATCACTTACCTACACGGATCCCGTCGGGATCCTGCATTATATAATAGCAAGAGAGTGAGAGAGAGTTTATGTTCCCCAAGTTAATAATTTGCCTCTACACACTTTTTATGCCTCGATTTTGTAAAATATTCATAACATGTTCAGGACCCTCGTAAAGCCTGTTTATGATACACAGCATTTTTATAACTTGTGTCAAAAGAAATATAAATATTAATAGCCTAAATATTAGACCGCCTACTAATTTTCAAATGAAATATGTATGATGTTAGGTTGTGTAACGAATTATCAGCTCAAACTCATGAGGTCATCTAGTCTACAGATTTCGCAAAAGCTGTACACATATTGAGCATATTTGTAAGTAGCTTAACAATTACTTTATAGCTTCGAAAGACACAAATCTTAGCAGAATTCAGTTAAAAAATATCGTAAAAATTACTTTGAAAAAAAAGTTACCCGACTTCTAGAAACTTAAACCACAAAATCTTCATAACTAAAAAGCGATAAATAACTAACTAGCAATATACAAAACGTAATATCACGAATATCGAAGTCGGTGCAACACAATAGAGTACGTTACAGGTAAACTTATTTTTGTCTTGACTACAAAAATAAGTGACATTTGTAAATATTATAATAGTTAAAGATTACTTTATAAAAGTATTGCGTTTTGTATATTGTATTAAGTATACAAATGAGTAAGTTTCGTTATTTAGAAAGTTGAAACTGTACATTGAATATTTTTTTAGTATACTTGGGATTGATCTACAATCGATACCGAACCCAAAACTATGGTTTTTAGAATTTTTATCTGTTTGTATGTTTGTTACGGATAAAGTCCAAAAATAGAGCATGCTATTATAATTTTAATTGCATGCTTTTATAACTTTAATTTTGCATCAATATAGCCGAGAGGTCGGGTCACACAACATCATTAGCCTATTGCAGTCCACTGCTGGACATAGGCCTCTCCCAATTTGCACCACAACTTCCGATTTTCTGCCTTCCGCATCCAGTCTTTTCCAGCAGCCTTTCTGAGGTCGTCTGACCATCGGGCCGGTGGGCGTCCTACACTACGCTTACCAAGTTGCGGTCTCCACTTAATGACCTTCTTGCTCCATCTACCATCGGTCCTTTGGCAGATGTAACCAGCCTATTGGCACTTTAGCGAGCTTATTCTACGAGCTATGTCGGTTAAGTACTCCAGTTCTTTGTCGGATATACTCATTTCTGAGTTTATCTTTCAGAGATACCCGAAGCATAGCTAGCTCCATAGCTCGTTGAGCGACTTTAAATTTGTGGACTAGCCCCACCCTAAGTGTCCACGTTTCGGCACCATAGGTCATAACTGGTAAGACGCACTGACTGAAGACCATTCTTCAGGCATTGCGGTATAGGGGAGTCGAAAACTCGATGTAGTTTGTCAAATGCGGCTCAACCCAGCTGAATCCTCCTGTCGACCTCCTTCGCGAAGTTTCATCTACCTAACTGGATAATTTGGCCTAGGTAGACGTATTTCTTTACAACTTTGAGAACCGATTCTTCGACATTTATCGGTCTGGGCACGACATGTTCATTGAACATGACCTTGGTCTTGTCCAAGTTCATGGGTCACACATAGGCGAAATATTATCACGCTATCACTAATTGATAAAATATAAAGATACAAGCATAGTATTTTTGCTTTTCACGCAGATAAAGTTGCAGGCAACAGCTAGTATAATAATATTTTGAAGAATTACTAAAATATCACAAGTGAAATATAAAACACATATAAAGATACAAGCGTAACTCGTAAAGGGAATAAATCTTTGAAATGTTCTGTTGGAAAACGGAACTGCATGGCTCTTAAGCCAAATGTTAAAATTGAAATTGTGTCGTGAATATAAAATATTATTTTGCCCAGACTCTAGTAATATACTCATGCCCGAATGTGCTTGAAATCTGATAGATAAACAGCAACAAATGTCCTGTCAAGCTCCTAATAAGAACAATTATTGAATAACAATATTAAAAAAGTAAAAATAAATGTGTTAGCTACATAGGCAGGCTCGCCCTGATAAAAACCATGACTTTCAGAAAAACAGCGTAACTATGTTCGTGCCAAGTTTAGGTTGGTGAGAAACCTAAGCGTTAACCGTCATCATCATCAGCCTATTGCAGTCTCTCCCAATTTGCGCCACAACATCCGATTCTCTGCCTTCCGCCTCCAGTCTTTTCCAGCAGCCTTTCTGAGGTCGTCTGACCATTGGGCTGGTGGGCGTTCTACGCTACGTTTGCCAAGACGCGGTCTCCACTCTATAACCTTCTTACTCCATCTACCGTCGGTCCTTAGGCAGATGTGACCAGCCCATTGCCACTTCAGCGAGCTTATTCTACGCGTTAAGCGTAATTATACTAAATTAAATGATATTTAAGTATATAGATTTTATTACTATAACTATGAATTACAGAAGAGACTGATGCATTCACAAGTGTTCTGATAAAATAACTGAATAATTCAATAAACATATATCTAGACTTTCATAAATATCTACATTCATAGAGTTCATGTGAAAAATTAAATTAAAATAAATCCGATCAAAAACTTAAATCGAATTGCAACGATGTGAAAAATTGTTTTTTTTTATTATTCCACACGCGAGTTCATAACGATTTTAATAATACGCCTGACAACAAATTCACAGTTTACTGACATTCATTAATTTGTTTCATGTTTAGCATAAAATAAAAAAAAAACAAACATGAATTGGCAGCTAATAAAAGCCATATCGACAATTTATATTTTCAAACAGATAAAACAGAGTGAAGATCCGACTCTACGAGAAAAAGACCAATTCTTTAGTACTTTTTATCCCAAAGGAATACGCTATAAACATATATAATTAAATAATATTAAGTAGAGTTTCAAATTCATTTAATTTTCGGTAAAATATCTGTGTGTTTTGTTATAATTTCTTCTGTGTTGAGGATATAATTTGGCTAATTTTAATTAATGTTATATTTTGCTTTAATTTTGGATTCAGCACATTTTCAAATATGATTAGTCTGGGGGTGGCAGTAGTTATTTCGCAGTCCCATACTCTTCCAGTCTCCTAACGGTCAGTATTTAGATTATTTTAGCCAGCCAAAAGAGTTAAACATCTCGGCTCTTTTAGTACTCGTAGCTTAATATAAAATTTTCTTCGATTACAACTCGCATTTATAAATACAACATTTGTTCCCTCTACCTACCCTGTAAGGGACTAAGCCTGAAATTATGAGTATAAATCTAGTAGCTTTTATGCAACTCTTTCCGTGTACAGTGAATGTTTCATTACTTTTTAATTGTAATATCTTTCAATAATTGTAAGATAAATTTTAACTTTCTTTAAGGAAGTTGGTTTGAAAGAGAGCGTCGGTATTAAAGTAAGAAAGGATAATCTTCGATAGTTCGCACATGTAGAGAGATCGGATGATGTAAGATTGACGAAACGATTGAAAATTTCTATTCTAAAATATTTCCGAAAATGTTATTTAAGCTACACATGCAGTAAATACGTTATCATCATTTTATGGTTCGTATCATTAACACAAATGCCATGTCACGTCGTATTACTAGCACAGTACATGCATCAGCACGTCCCAGTTGTAATGCTGTCGATATCCAACAAGAGCCATGGGTACTGAACTATGCTCTGTATTAATTGGAACAGTTGTCTCATATCTGTTATGCAGACCATTGAATATGTTATGATTTTTTATTATATTAAGTAATAGTTAAGAACGTAAATATTTTTTCAAATAAGTCTTTGAGTAGCATATATTTTGGAAAACTGACAAGTGAATTGTGAAGGAAACATTCAGATCATTACTAAATTAATTTAAATAAAACTGTGTTATGAATTAGTTTATCTTCGCATATTTATTATTATCCAGATATAAAAACATCGTAGCATTGTCTAGTTTTCAGAAATATTTAGCTCTATGGAACAGGTAATTAATCTACTTCCCTATAGAAATCATATTTAGTCATCAGGGATCAAAAAAATAAAAACAGAATACTTAACAGCTTTTATCAACACCATTAATAGTGTAACAAAAACTTCTTAAATTGAAGGAATAAATCCAAGTAGTTTGACAGTATGATTTCCACACCAAAACCTTTTTTTTATTGAGGTACAACAACGATAAAAAAGGTGTAACTTTTAATGTACATCCCTTATTCGGGACTCTCCAGAGATAAGTTAAAAAGTTTCTAAAAAAGAATTATGGTAAGAATGTTGGAAATGCCTACATAGAAAGGTATATTTTTTTTATCTAAATATCTAATTACGATAAATTTCAAACAATAGCAAGCTTTGAAACTTTTTGAATTTTAAAGTACACAAACAAAACAGTATTATATTATACTATACTTAGTCATGCCATAAATATTGTAACAAATATTTCTTTTTTAAATGCAAATAACATTTATCATCATCAGAGTAGTATTAGTTTGCGCAGTTGAATAGGATGCAGCACAACTTACTACTACCCTGATATAGCATGCTTAAAATTATATAACTAGAAGACAGCATTTATATCTGTGTCACTATAAAAGTAAAAGTTTATTTTAAGCTTAAAGTCCCACTTATATGAATAATTTTAAAGTGTCGTTGCGTAAGCTGATATTGAGAGCGTATATGAATGACGTGTGTAGGAATCGTGCTACATGGAGTTCTGTTCTCACTGTCTACCCCTCAATAATTGGTGCCTTTTATAGTCAGTATTGATATATTCTATGAGAAATTTAACAGCGCCACGCAGCCACGCAGTTCACTGCATGAATAGGCATACTCGGCCGGTAAAATGCCATGTCCTCTCAGAATATGGACGTAAACTGGCTCATGCCACGATTGCCCATTTCCCCTCTTAACTCATCTTACTCCGCTAAAGGCCGGCAACGTAACTGTAACTTTTTGTTGCATGTGTCCGTGGAGGGCGGTAGTTACGTACCATCAGGTGACCCGCTCGCTCGTTTGCCCTCATATTCCGTAAAAATAAATTCCAATGATTTTAATGTTGGGTCACATTATATGTAAATAATCAACTTAAAATTTAAAGTAGTAAATGTTAACCAGATACTGATATGACGAAACGTACCTCGTGTGGACGATATAAGTAATTAGTTCCTAACATCACTTACCTACACGGATCCCGTCGGGATCCTGCATTATATAACAGCAAGAGAGTGAGAGAGAGTTCATGTTCCCCAAGTTAATAATTTGCCTCTACACACTTTTTATGCCTCGATTCTGTAAAATATTCATAACATGTTCAGGACCCTCGTAAAACCTGTTTATGATACACAGCATTTTTATAACTTGTGTCAAAAGAAATATAAATATTAATAGCCTAAATATTAAACCGCCTACTAATTTTCAAATGAAATATGTATGATGTCAGGTTTTGTAACGAATTATCAGCTCAAACTCATGAAGTCGTCTAGTCTACAGATTTCGCAAAAGCTGTACACATATTGAGCATATTTGTAAGTAGCTTAACAATTACTTTATAGCTTCCAAAGACACTTGTATCTTAGCAGAATTCAGTTAAAAAATATCGTATTAAAGTGTAGAAGTGAATGTGAATATAAAATGTTAATATTTCTATAATTTTCTATTTAGTTATTTTGTGTATTTTTAGTTAGATAAAATAATAATTATTATACTTATGTTTATTATAATCACAACGTAGTTTAAAATATAATGTTATATTGTTTCGCAAGTAATCATTGTATTCGATCTACTTATTAGCTTACGATTTTTAGTTTAACATCTATTGTGTTTAAAGATAAAAAAGGGTAACGACGTTCGACGACACAATATTGTAACGACGTTTAGTTTTTTAAGATCAGATTTTTTTTTTATTATGTTTAGAATGGTTAACAAGTGAAGCTTCGTTTTTAATATCTCTTTGAATAGTTTTCTCTGCATCAGAGTATTAAATAAACTATACATATAATAAAATGGTAGGAAAGTTGAAACTGTATATTGAATATTTTTTTTAGTATGCTTGGGATTGATCTACAATCGATACCGAACCCAAAACTATGGTTTTTAGAATTTTTATCTGTTTGTATGTTTGTTACGGATAAAGTCTAAAAATACAGCATGCTTTTATAATTTTAATTGCATGCTTTTATAACTTTAATTTTGCATCAATATAGCCGAGAGGTCGGGTCACACATCATCATTAGCCTATTGCAGTCCACTGCTGGACATAGGCCTCTACCAATTTGCACCACAACATCCGATTTTCTGCCTTCCGCATCCAGTCTTTTCCAGCAGCCTTTCTGAGGTAGTTTGATCATCGGGCCGGTGGGCGTCCTACACTACGCTTACCAAGTTGCGGTCTCCACTTAATGACCTTCTTGCTCAATCTACCATCGGTCCTTTGGCAGATGTGACCAGCCCATTGCCACTTTAGCGAGCTTATTCTACGAGCTATGTCGGTTAGGTACTCCAGTTCTTTGTCGGATATACTCATTTCTGAGTTTATCTTTCAGAGATACCCCAAGCATAGCTCGCTCCATAGCTCGCTGAGCGACTTTAAATTTGTGGACTAGCCCCACCGTAAGTGTCCACGTTTCGGCACCGTAGGTCATAACTGGTAAGACGCACTGACTGAAGACCAGTCTTCAGGCATTGCGGTATAGGCGAGTCGAAAACTCGACGTAGATTACAAATGCGGCTCAACCCAGCTGAATCCTCCTGTTGGCCTCCTTCGCGAAGTTTCATCTACCTAACTGGATAATTTGGCCTAGGTAGACGTATTTGTTTACAACTTCGAGAACCGACTCTTCGACATTTATCGGTCTGGGCACGACATGTTCATTGAACATGACCTTGGTCTTGTCCAAGTTCATGGGTCACACATAGGCGAAATATTATCACGCTATCACTAATTGATAAAGTTGCAGGCAACAGCTAGTATAATAATATTTGGAAGAATTTCTAAAATATCACAAATGAAATATAAAACACATAATCACCGTTACAAGCGTAACTCGTAAAGGGAATAAATCTTTGAAATGTTTGAAATCTGTTGGAAAACTGAACTGCATGGCTCTTTGGCCAAATGTTAAAATTGAAATTGTGTCGTGAATATAAAATATTATTTTGCCCAGACTCTAGTAATATACTCATGCCCGAATGTACTTGAAATCTGATAGATCAACAGCAATAAATATCCTGTCAAGCTCCTAATAATAACAATTATTGAACAATAATATTAAAAAAGTAAAAATAAATGTGTGGCGAGCCTGCCTATGTAGCTATACATAGGCAGGCTCGCCCTGATAAAAACCATGACTTTCAGAAAAACAGCGTAACTATGTTCACGTAAATGATATTCATGTATATAGATTTTATTACTATAACTATGTATTACAGAAGAGACTGATGCATTCACAAGTGTTCTGATAAAATAACTGAATAACTCAATAGATATATGTATCTAGACTTTCATAAATATTTACATTCATAGAGTTCATGTGAAAAATTAAATTAAAATAAATCCGATCAAAAACTTAAATCGAATTGCAACGATGTGAAAAATTGTTTTTTTTTTTATTCCACACGCGAGTTCATAACGATTTTAATAATACGCCTGACAAAAATTCACAGTTTAATGACATTCTTGATTTTAATTTGTTTCATGTTTAGCATAAAATAAAAAAAAAAACAAATGTGACTTGGCAGCTAATAAAAGCCATATTGACAATGTATGTTTTCAAACAGATAAAACAGAGTGAAGATCCAGCTCTACGAGAAAAAGACCAATTCTTTAGTACTTTTTATCCCAAAAAAAATACGCGATAAACATATATAATTAAACAATATTAAATAGAGCTTAAAATTCATTTAATTTTCGGTAAAATATCTGTGTGTTTTGTTATAATTTCTTCTGTGTTGAGGATATAATTTGGCTAATTTTAATTAATGTTATATTTTGCTTTAATTTTGGATTCAGCACATTTTCAAATATTATTAGTCTGGGGGTGGCAGTAGTTATTTCGCAGTCCCATGCTCTTCCAACCTCCTACCGGACAGTATTTAGATTATTTTAGTCAGCTAAAAGAGTTAAACATCTCGGCTCTTTTAGTAACTTAATATAAAATTTTCTTCGATTACAACTCGCATTTATAAATACAACACTTGTTCCCTCTACATACCCTGCAAGGGACTAAGCCTGAAATTATAAGTATAAATTTAGTAGCTTTTATGCAACTCTTTCCGTGTACAGTGAATGTTTCATTACTTTTTAATTGTAATATCTTTCAATAATTGGAAGATAAATTTTAACTTTCTTTAAGGAAGTTGGTTTGAAAGAGAGCGTCGGTGTTAAAGTAAGGAAGGATAATCTTCGATAGTTCGGACATGTAGAGAGATCGGATGATGTAAGATTGACGAAACGATTGAAAATTTCTATTCTAAAATATTTCCGAAAATGTTATCTATGCTACACATGCAGTAAACACGTTATCACCCTGTTATGGTTCGTAGCATTAACACAAATGCCATGTCACGTCGTATTACTAGCACAGTACATGCATCAGCACGTCCCAGTGGTAATGCTGTCGATATCCAACAAGAGCCATGGGTACTGAACTGTGCTCTGTATTAATTGGAACAGTTGTCTCATATCTGTTATGCAGACCATTGAATATGCTATGATTTTTTATTATATTAAGTAATAGTGAAGAACGTAAATATTTTTTCAAATAAGTCTTTGAGTAACATATATTTTGGGAAACTGACAAGTGAATTGTGAAGGAAACATTCAGATCATTACATAATTAATTTATCAAAACTGTTGTATGAATTAGTTGTTTTTCGTATATTTATTAATATTCGTATGTAAAGACATCGTAGCATTGTCTAGTTTTCAGAAATATTTAGCTCTATGGAACAGGTAATTAATCTACTTCCCTATAGAAATCATATTTAGTCATCAGGGATCAAAAAAATAAAAGCAGAATACTTAACAGCTTTTATCAACACCATTAATAGTGTAACAAAAACTTCTTAAATTGAAGGAATAAATCCAAGTAGTTTGACAGTATGATATCCACACCAAAACCTTTTTTTTATTGAGGTACAACAACGATAAAAAAGGTGTAACTTTTAATGTACATCCCTTATTCGGGACTCTCCACAGATAAGTTAAAAAGTTTCTAAAAAAGAATTATGGTAAGAATGTTGGAAATGCCTACATAAAAAGGTAGCATATATATTTTTTATCTAAATAGCTAATTACGATAAATTTCAAACAATAGCAAGCTTTGAAACTTTTTGAATTTTAAAGTACACAAACAAAACAGTATTATATTATACTATACAATTTACTTTCACTTAATATTCGAAAAATTTGAAATTTATTTCAATTAAAGGTTTTAATCGATACTTAGATACGTTGGTCGAGTACAGTAAATTAAAATGTACACAATTTGAAAACCGTATATTTAACTATTTTCAAGTTAGTGCTTAATTTATTTTTATCTATGCCTATTTTGCAACGTTATCCTATAGCAAATCCTACTCTTCTTAAATTATAAGTAAATCTGTGTATATACAATACATCCCTTGTCCTTTGAGGCGTTTAGGTGGCCAAATGTCCCAGCATCCCGTCGCTTGTGACGTCATCAGATCAATCAATACAGAGTTACCTTGGTTAAGCCAACTTCTTAACAATCTTTTTATTGGTGATTTATCTAATGGCTCAATTATCTATCGTTTTTATTTAGAGAGGAAATTATTGACTTCGAAATAATTTAACAGTTGAAGAGCCAAGCATTTCGCTGCATGAATGGGCCGGCTTGACCGGTGAAATACCACGACCTCTCCGAAGATTGACGTGAAGTGGCTCACGCCGCTTTTCGTTCGGTGGGAGAGGTACCCGGCGGCCCACGTCCCTTCCCCATCCTTTCCCATCCTACTCCCTTGAAGGTCGGCAATGCAACTGTAACACTATATGTGTTGCAGGTGTCATGGGCGGCGCTGGTCACTTACCACCAGATGACACGCATTCTCGTTTGCCCACGTATCCCATAAAAAAGTATATATTTATTAATATCAGATATTAATATATATATACTTTTCTTTTGTAAATACATACTTATAATACATTGAAAAACACCCAGACGCCACACAAATGTTCATGTTTATCACAAATATTTGTTGCAAACATGAATATTTGTGTGGCCTCTGGAAAGAAAGAAATAAAAAAAGAAAGACTGTCAAAAATTATGATAAGATGTCTTTCATGCTTTTTCTCTTTAGGTGGCCTAGACCTTGGTTTCTCAACAGGAGTCTTAAATTTCAAATGTCAATGTGTTTTTGGAAAAAATCGTCAAGTTAAAATATAATTGACCATGTCTGGATCCTTGTGTATAAAAGTGTGACGTAACAAAAAACACGCATGAAATCAGAGGATATTCCTCATACACTGACAGTTCAATTGCTAATATTTCTTAGTATTAAGACGGATCCATAATTTTTCAGTTCACAATAGAATTCTACACGTCAGCAAAAGCCAACTTATGCTGAAAATGGCAAAGGCAGTTCCCATAAATTCACACATTCAGGAGCGATGCCAAAATCTCTTCAATAATTCTTTACTTGCCGAAACAATAAGGTTTTGAAAGTTCTTTTATAAATATAAAATATTTATTTCAGTTTCCAAAGTTTGTGTCATTTAGATTTTTGTTATTCAATTAAACATAGCAATATTTCTCACAAGTTTTTTTTTATGGGATAGGAGGGCAAACGAGCAAGCGTGTCACCTGATGGTCAGCAACCAACGCCGCCCATGGACACCAGCTACGATAGTGTTACTGTTGCGTTGCTGACCTTTAAGGGATAGGGAATAGGGAAGGATGGGGAAGGGGGGGGGGGCTCCGGGTACCTCTCTAACCGAACGAAACGCGGCATGAGCCACTTTACGTCGATCTTCTGAGAGGTCGTGGTATTTCACCGGTCGAGCCGGCCCATTCATGCAGCGAACTACTTGGCTCTACCACTGCTAGTCATTCGAATTTCTTACTATAAATAAATATTATGTCGTAAGATATATTTAGACATCAGCCTGAGGTGTTAGTAAGTATAAGTATTAGCAAAAGAATTGGATATATGCAGGTTTTTTAAACTCAAGTATATGTAATGCTATTTGAAGTAACTAATTTCAACAAAAAAAAGACTTTTAAAATGGCTAAAAAGTAATATATCCAAGTGTATATAAGTGTAAGTAAGTGTAAGTGTAAGTGTGTAAATGTTTCAAGTGTGACCAGAGGGCTGGCTTGTTCTTTGTACAGAGAATAAGTATTGACATTCAACGTGGCAATGCTGCCAGTCTTCTGGGCACGTTACCCGTTGACAACGATGCGGAAGAATTTTTCGATGCCTTTTAATAATTCTTTTGTTTTTTATAATTTTTTTTTTATAATCTATATCTGTAAATAAATTGTAAATAGTCATATATATCTAACAGTTATATTTTTAATAATATGTAAATGTAAATAAAAGTATGTTTTAGTGTATACAATCAAAATTAGTCGAAAATATCGCAGGTGTGACAGATCATTCATTCGTTCATATTATCATAGGTATGTCAATGTATCATTCATTAGGCACCTTTTCGTATGAGTGTTATTTGTTTACAATCACGACTTATATCCCATTTTCATATCTTAAGTATATCTTTTTTCTTGTATCAAAGGACATTTTCTGTTTAAACTTACCTTTAGGTTTCCTCTTTATGTTCAACTACATAAATATTTTATGACGGACATAGAATATACTCGCTTGATTAAAAAGCGAGTAAAAAAAAAATCGTGGTATTAATTAGATAAGTGTCGTCAGGTCATTGCTATTCTACAGTTAGCAAAATTCGACCTTCGCAAATGGCAGTCAAACTCACAAGAAGTTTTACAAGCCCTTTGTAATAATCGTACTGTATCAGATTTTGTAGACCTAAGCGATGGGAACGAGTTGTCTAAAACTCTAGGACTTAATTGGAAGTATTCCACTGATACATTTACATTTTCTATTAATTTACGTCCCACTGAAAGAGCTACAAAACGTCAAATTTTGTCAAGCATAGCACAGATCTTTGATCCCATTGGTTTACTTGTTCCTTGTATTCTGCTATCGGCAACGACCTCAACAGTTATGTATGTGTGAATGTAAAATATTAATACATGTTTGATTTGTTTCAGGTAACATCCATCATGTTACATACTTGCGAAGCATTAATTTTTAGAGGTTTGATAAACGCCCTAGTTAGTGAAGTATTAAGCCTTAATAGAGTTTTTTTTCATTTTGAGGGCATGGTCTATTAGATATTTATATGTTTTTATATTTCGTAAAGATTTTTGGCCAATCTTATTTCTTTCTTATTTTATGAAATTTTCTACTCCATATAGTTGTATGATTTAAAATAAAATAAAATAAAATTTATATAAAATATATATTAAAATTATAAATAATTATTATAAATATGATTATTTTAGATGATAATAACATTGAAACAACTTTTTAAGGATTATATCGCGTTTATTTGGAACTTATTTTCTATTTATTTCCCGACGTTAAATAAACGCGATATAATCCTTAAAAAGTTGTTTCAATGCTATGATTTGCGAAAATCTAAGAAATAAATTAGATCTTATTAGATAGAATTATTGTTGTGAATAATATTACCATCAATTATTTTTATTGCAATAATAATTTATGAGTAAATTAAAAAAAAAATAACATAACATAACTTCACGCTTATTCTACCCTAGGGTGTAGGCAGCTGCAGTTAAGCCTCGTACCCGCCGTTATACTTACGTCCCAGATGGAATAAGTGGAGAATCTATTGCCATAACGAGCACAAAGTTTTCAGAGACAACAGAGCGCCATAAGGCACGACTCTTACACATCTTACTCGCTTCGTTGACTTTCATAACTCTTTTCATTAACGCGCGTCGATTGGGGCTCCTAACATCACCTTCCTCCAGAACACGTTCTATTTGGTCATGGAATGTGTGTTTTGCATTGTATATCTGCTTAGTCAATCTTGCACCATTCATTCTCTCTACATGTCTAAACAATTGGAGCATAAAGCTAAAATCCCGACAGCAAGAAAGCTATACTTAACCATTACCTTATGTAAATATCATAACTTTGTTGTTCCTTATTTGCCATATTCCTCAAAACGACATGATAATTGCCCTGTGCCTAGATGTAAAAGTATGAAAGGATGGAGGCATTCCTCTCACATGGCTTCTTATGTTTATAATAAGTTGAATAAGATCTTAAAAATGAAAGGATTTAATCTAAGACAATTCAAGAACACTATAATTGGGTGGCTACTTTAACAAAGCTACAATGAAGTAGAAAGACTAGTTGAAGGTTTAAGTTGATATTATACGATACATAAATATATAGACATACACCATACATATACATACATATAGAGACACACACACACACACACACACACACACCATACATACATAGAAACACCCACACGAAACACACATGTAAACAAACACTGCTCACACGCAAATACACATATCATTCATTCATGCACGCACTATCAAAAAACTAAATATTGATTAACCTGTTTAAAATTGTAAAATAAATAAAGTTAAATTATTATTAAAATCTGTATGGGATGTAGCCTGACCTTTACAACACAGTGTTAAACTAACGCAAACGTCAGTGTCAATGTCAGGTAATCAATGTATACCTGTCATAATAAATAATTTATTTATTATTTTTTATTTATGCCCTTTATTACTTTTACACCGACACTCTCTTTCAGTACGACTTCGTAATCAATGTATACCTGTCATAATAAAGAATTTATTTATTATTTTTTTATTTATGCCCTTTATTACTTTTACACCGACACTCTCTTTCAGTACGACTTCCTTCCTTGCAACCCTGTTTTCGACGCGGTCAGCGAGGGTCACGTTGGCTGGGAAACGTATTTATTTCCATATATGCGATAACATTTCTTTACTCATCAATATTATCGTAGAAATATGTAAAATAAAACCGTTTAAAAGGGCTTTGAAAATGTTAAGTATGAGATGAATTTGAATCCAGAACTTTCCAACATAAATTCATACAATAAAAGTAAAAAAATAATAATTGTTGTGTACCCGAACACCCGGGAATTTTCCAACATAAATCTACACAATAAATTTATCGGTAAGACTAGTTCATGACGAAGCACCAAAGGACAGGCATTGAGCTCCTAATAATAATATTCTCAGTTTCTTAATTAAATTTATCGATTCAGTAGCTTAGATAGTTGTGTAATATGAAGCCTGAATGAATGCCAAGTTGCCAAGTAGAGCCATAGAGGCGCCGTCATGTCGAGACTCACCGTCTCTGAAAATTTGTTGCAGATATTTTTATAACTGTAACCTACTAGACTACGTCAGATATGGTGACAAACATCTGACTCAGCTTCAATTGTTCTAAATAATAATAAATAAGGATAATTTTAGAGGTCGATTGAAATTAAACATGTATATTTTTTTAAGTAAAATTGTTATTTTCAGTTAACTTACGAAAAAAAACTGTCATATTTTTTTTATATTTATAAAACAGCTTTTACAACCCATTGTTTTGTAAAGTAAAGAATTATTTAAGTGGTTTGGCATCGCTCCTGAATGTGTAAATTTATGGGAACTGCCTTTGACATTTTCAGCATAAGTTGGCTTTTGCTGACGTGTAGAATTCTAATGTGAACTGCAAAAATTATGGATCCGTTTCAGTACCAAAAAATATTAACATCTGAACAGTCAGTGTAAGAAAAATATTCTCTAATTTCAAGAGTGGTTACGTCACATACTGTATAAATAATTATTCACACAGCAGAAATTATGTGTTAACTAGCCAATTTTGTTCCCTTATATATATTAATCATCATCAGCCTATTGCAGTCCACTGCTGGACATAGGCCTCTCCCAATGTGCGCCACAACATCCGATTCTCTGCCTTCCGCATCCAGTCTTTTCCAGCAGCCTTTCTGAGGTCGTCTGACCATCGGGCTGGTGGGCGTCCTACGCTACGTTTGCCAAGACGTGGTCTCCACTCTATGACCTTCTTACTCCATCTACCGTCGGTCCTTCGGCAGATGTGACCAGCCCATTGCCACTTCAGCGAGCTTATTCTACGAGCTATGTCGGTAACTCCAGTTCTCTGGCGGATATACTCATTCCTGAGTTTATCTTTCAGAGATACCCCGAGCATAGCCCGCTCCATAGCTCGCTGAGCGACTTTAAATTTGTGGACTAGCCCCACCGTGAGTGTCCACGTTTCGGCACCGTAGGTCATCACCGGTAAGACGCACTGGTCAAAGACTTTGGTCTTCAGACATTGCGGTATAGGCGAGCTGAAGACTCGACGTAGTTTGCCGAATGCAGCCCAACCAAGCTGAATCCTCCTTTCGGCCTCCTTCTCGAAGTTTCGTCTACCTAACTGGATGATTTGGCCTAGGTAGACGTATTTGTTTACAACTTCGAGAACTGACCCTTCGACGCTTATCGGTCCGGGCACGACATGTTCATTGAACATGACCTTGGTCTTGTCCAAGTTCATGCCCAAACCGACACGCCGGGAGGACTCGTCCAGGCTGCGCAGCATTCCGCTTAACTGTTCCAGCGACTCTGCCATTACAACGATGTCGTCGGCAAACCGAAGATGCGAGATGTACTCACCATTCACGTTGATACCCTGTCCAGTCCAATCCAGTGTCTTGAAAACGTCCTCCAGAGCATTGGTGAAAAGTTTGGGAGATATAACATCTCCCTGTCTTACACCTCGATTCAGCTCGATGGAGTTCGTCGCCTGGTTCTGTATCTGGACAGCCATCGTGGCGGTGTCATACAAGCATCTCAACACCTCGATATAAAGCCAGTCAATCCGACATCGCTGCAGTGCATCCAGAACTGCCCAAGTTTCGATGGAGTCGAAGGCTTTTTCGTAGTCCACGAATGCCATACACAGCGGCTGATTGTACTCTTCGGTCTTCTGTACAATCTGCCGAACAGTATGGATGTGGTCCACGGTACTAAAGCCTTTTCGAAACCCGGCCTGCTCCGGAGGCTGGAATTCGTCGAGTCTTGCAGCGAGACGATTCGTGACGACCCTCGAGAACAACTTGTAGATATGGCTCAGGAGTGAGATGGGTCTGTAATTCTTCAATAAGGTTTTATCACCTTTTTTGAAGAACAACACCACCGCACTCCTGCTCCAAGCCTGTGGTGTTATGCCCTGATGTATGACGGAATTAAAAAGGCTTGCTAATTCCTTTAGGATAGGACTCCCGCCGGCTTTTAGAAGCTCTGTAGTAATTCCGTCATCACCGGGTGCCTTGTTGTTCTGGAGTTGCCCGAGTGCCGCACTAATCTCGCTTTCAGTGACATCGGGAATGTCCTCACTATAGTGACGCGTTAGCGGGGCTCTGTGGTCATCATCGCTGTGTCCAGTTGGCTTGGTCATCCGTGTGGAATAAAGAAGCCCATAAAAAGATTCGATCTCTGCGAGAATCTCGGGCCTAGAGATGACGATACGTCCATCCGCAGTTTTCAGCTTCGTCAGATGGGACCTTCCAAGCTGCTGAGCGAACACTTTTGACCCTTTGTTGCGGTCGATCGCGTTTTCGATTGCTCGCGTATTCGATCGACGAAGGTCGCGCCGCATCAGCTTTCTAATGCGCTGGTTTAGGCTTTTCCATTCTGACGAAGACAGCTGATCGGATGGAGTTTCTCGCCTTTGCCTCATCAGCTCGAGTGTCTCAGCAGAGAGCCTGGACTCCTTTTTCTGCGATTTCGGGAACAGCCTTTGAGACACTTTCCTCAGCGTGTTGACCACAGTGTCAGCTTTTTCGTCCACGTTGCCTGTGGTTTCCAGCAGGTCGAATCGATTTTTAAGTTCCATTTGGAACTTTTCGGTTTCGGCTATTTGGAGTGGCGTAGGTCGGATAATAGACCTTATCTTCCGGGTCCTTTCAGCTTTTAAGTTAATATTTAGACAGCCTCGAAGAAGTCGGTGATCACTTCCAGTATTAAACCTGTTGATCACAGAGACATCTCTAAATATATGCTTACTATCCGTAATGATAAAATCTATCTCGTTCCTTGTCACCGAATCGGGGCTTCGCCAAGTCCACCTCCTGTGGAGACTCTTCTTGAAGAATGAATTCATCAAGAAAAGCCTTTCAGACTCCAGGAAGTTGACTAGCATCTGGCCCCTGTGATTCCGGCACCCCAAGCCATATGGACCGATTTTCGTTTCGCCGCGTTCTTGTACTCCCACTTTGGCGTTGAAGTCCCCCATAACAACGTTGTAGTGAGCCTTGGCGGTACAATGTATTGCTTTTGCAATATCCTCGTACATCGCCTCCGCTATCTCGTCAGAGTATGTCGAGGTCGGCGCATATACCTGTACTACCTTCAGGGTGTACCTGTTGGTGAGTTTCAGTACAAGGTACGCTACCCTGGTCGACACACTACTGATCTCCACAACGCTGCTAACGAGGTCCTTGTGAACGAGGAAACCGACACCCCCCTGGGAGAGCTGGTCACCTTCCCGAAAGTAGAGTAAGTTGCCTGACTGTAAGGTTATCGTGTCCTCCCCCTCTCGCCGGACTTCAGATAACCCTAGAATATGCCAGTTCAAGCAACCCAGCTCCACCTCGAGTTCAGTGAGATGTTGGTCCAGCCGAAGACTGCGTCCATTATAAGTAGCCACGTGTAGTTGTTTTTGGCAGCCTGCCGTAACCCGGAGATTCTTCGCACCCCCTGTCCCACCGTTACCACGACCGCTGCCTTGGCCGGGAATAGCGGGACCACCGGGAACTGGGGGCCGTTGTATTGCTGCTTTTTTCATAGGGAGGTTTATGCCCATAGTCCCCACGCTGGGCAAACGGGTTGGAGACCGCAGGGGTAAACCTCTTTAGATAAGGACGCTGCTGCCCGTCCCTACCACGAACATTTAGGTTGACCAATGTTTTTGGGATGGTTATACCGCCAGCCTTCGGTTTTGTGCTGTGTAAGCTTGTCAGCCATATGTTTTTATTTCGCTCCCGGCTGACTGAGAGAGTATTAATAGATATATATAGATATAGATATATATAGATATATATATATTAATAGATTGTCTATTCTAAATTTATCACTTAGCTCCCAAAAAGACATTTGTATGAGCCAGTAGTTGCACCTCAGACTTCTATAAAGAAACCAAGTGCTAACTCTCCAGGCCACCGAGAAAAGAAAAGCAGGATAGACCCCTTAAAAAAATGTTTTTTAACTACATACACAATTCCTGAAGAGAAAATCAGGAAGTGACATAATCATTTCATGTCTAAATAAAACAATAGAAAAGTGGGCCATTAGATAAATCTCTAATAAGCAAGGTTAATGAGATGTTTGCTTAACCAAGGTATTGATTGATCTGATGACGTCACAAGCAACGGGATGCCGGAACATTTGGCTGCCTAAACTCCTCAACAGACACGGGATGTATTGTATATAGACAGATTGAAAATATTGAAATGTAAAAAGTGTAGAATTTGCTATAGGGTAACGTTGCAAAATAGGCATAGATAAAAATAAATTATGCACCAACGTGAAAATAGTAGCTACAGATACCTTTTAACAATATGGTGCTAAAATTTTATATATTTTGTTTTATTGTTCTGTACTGGAACAACCATCTAAGTATTGATTAAAACCTATAAATGAAATCAATTTCAAATTTCTCGAATGGTAACTGCAAGTAAATTGCACAATTCAAACAATACTGTTTTGTATGTGTATCTCGAAATTCAAGTTTATTGTAAGTAACTGATAAAATGAAAAAAAAAAACATGTAATATACTGCCTTTCTACGTATGTACTTCCTACATTCTTACCTTGTTTCTTTTTTAGAAACTTTTTAATTTATCTCTGGTAAGTTCAGAATGAGGGATGTATCTAAAAGTTAAACCTCTTTTACTGGTTTCATACCTTAGTAAAAAAAAAAGGTTTTGGTGTGGAAATCATACTGTCAAACTACTTAGAAAGGATTTATTGCTTAAATTTTAGTAGGTTTTGTGATACTAGTAATGATGTTGATAAAAGCTGTTAAGTGTTTTTGTTTATATTTTGTTGATCCCTGATAGCTAAATATGGCTTTTATAAGGCTGTAGATTAGTTACCTGTTCCATAGAGCTAAATATAACTCAAAGCTAGACAATTCTACGGTGTGTTTACATCCGGATATAAATAAATCTACAAAAAAACAACTAATTCATACAACAGTTTTCATAAATACATCCGGTGATGATCTGAATCTTTTCTTCACAATTCACTCGGCTGTTTTTCAATGTAAATGAAACTCAAAGACTTCTCTGAAAAAAGATTCTCGTTCTTAACTATTACTGAATACAATTCAGAATTATGATTCTGAACATATTCAATCGTCTACATAGAAGATATGAGATAACTGTTCAAGTGAATACAGAGAACAGTTCAGTACCCATGCCTCTTGTTGGATATCGACAGCATTACAACTGGGACGTGCTGATGCATGTACTGTGCTAGTAATACGACGTGACATGGCATTTGTGTTAATGCTACGAACCATAACAGGATGATAACGTGTTTACTGCATGTGTAGCTTAAATTCAAATTTCCGAAATATTTTAGTATAGAAATTTAAATAAGCATACATACATAACTTCGCGTCAAATCCCTTCCTAGGTAGGCAGAGACAACAGAGCGCCAAAGGTTTATTTGCCATTTATAACAGTTTTAATGGAAGAAAAGTTAATATTAAGCCACTACAAGAGCCGAGATATTTAACTCGATACATCCTAAATGCTGTCCGTTAGGAGGCTGGATGAGGACGGAGAGTGCGAAATAACAAGTGCAATTCCCAGACTAATATTAAAAAATTAAAACAAAATACAAGATTAATTTCAATAAACCAACTTAAACTCTCAAGACGGAACAAATTGTAACAAAACAGAGATATTTTCCCGCAAGTTTGAGAAAGAGAATTAGAAGCTCCACTTAATATTATATAATTATATATGGTTTATCGCGTATTTATTTAGGGATAAAAAGTACTAAAAAACTGGTAGTTTTCTTGTAGAGTCGGATACTTACTCTGTTTTATCCATTTGAACAGACATTGTCAATATGGCTTTTATTAGCTGCCGTTCTTTTTGTTTTTTTTTGTTTTGGAGCTAAACATGAAATAAATTAAAATCAAGCGTGTCATTTAATGTGTGACTTTGTCGTCAGGCGTTTTATAAAATTCGGATCGAGGCTTTCAGAGTTTTTTTTTATAAATTGCATTGCGATTCATATATAATTTGTCTCATAACAGTCTCGGTGGCGCAGTGGTCGAGCGCACAGCTTCTGATCCAAGAGGTCCGGGTTCGATTCCTGATACTGGCTCACACCAATGACTTTTCGAAATTGTTTTCGGAAGTTATGTGTGATAAATATCGATGACTGAAAACTTTGTGCCCGGTATGGCAATAGGTTCACCACCTATTCCATTTGGGACGTAAATATAACGGCGAGACGAGGCTTAGCAGCCGCTGCCTACACCTTCGGGTAACAAAAGGCGTAAAGTTATGTTATGTATGTTTTTTTGTTTATTTGGAAGTATAAATTGAAACTCAGTACAATCAATAATTTAATTAGAACACTTGTGAAGGCATCAGTCTCTTCAGTAATACCTTGCAATAACTATAAACGTAAATATCATTTCTTTGGCTAAAATTACGGCTAAATGAAACTTACACAAGAGCCAAATTACGTTGATTTTTTTAAAGTCACCGTATGTAGCCAACACATTTTTTCAAATCAAATGAAATCAAAATCTCATTTATTCAATTCAGGTCATTAAAGACTCTTATGAAGGTCAATATTTTCAATCCGCCAATTCGATTACTCACGTCCTGAGAAGAATTGGCAAGAAACTCAGGGGAGTCCTTTTTTTTTGTTTTTACTTAATTATAAGTAAACTAAATTACAAATTATTAGAATAATTTATAGAGCAAAATGAGGTTCCTCGCGTCAAACTTAGGACACAGTACGTTAATATTCTTTGGACGCTTGAACAGACCAGTCCCCACAAACAGCACCCGTTTACGAGCATGACCCATATCTCAGCCATCGCCTCCCTCGCCATATTTTAGGGAAGGTGGCGACCCGATCAACAACGCCGCCATAAGCAAGGACTTTTCAGTGAGCATGACTTATTCAAGATCCCAGACAAAAAAAAAAGAAACTAGTAAGCTTGCCCGGAGAGAAACGTCATATTGCACACAATCTTACTAATTAACAGTAATGTTTAGTTAGCAGATTAACAATATTTTGCTACAGCAAATACAAACAATATAACACAAAAGAAGTAATTCAATTCCAAACGGATTTATCATTAATATAATCTGCGATACAGTAATAAGCCCTTGTATATACAGTCGACTCTCGTTAATTCGAAACTCGAGGGACTCTTAAAATATTACGAATTATCGAGTGTTCGAAATATTAAATAGTTCGAAATTTGTGAGAGAAATTAAAGAAAACTTCGAATTATTAAGTGTTGATCAATTCTTATTTATTAACTGCTATTCTATAACAATGACAGAACTTTAGAGGTACATTCGTGTACATACACTTACGTATTCATAATGTTAATTAATTATTATTTTGAAAGAATTCTGTAATACTGGTTTACCTTCCGAAAATACCATAACTTCCGAAAAGAATTTCGAAAAGTCATTGGTATGTGCCAGTATCAGGATTTAAACCCACTACTTCTTGAAATAGAATATACATGGTCGATATTAGCATGGCTGTCGATTTTCACATTAACATGCTCATTATTAGCAATGTATCAACACTCACTATCAACACTCACACAACAATCACACACACATGCTACTATTGAGCACTTGCTTGGTAATGACATGCTTTCGTACTAATTCTTGGTATCGACTTGACGAGTGACGTCCAATTTCGCGGTCATCTGGAGAGCAAGGCCAAATTGGCCTCAAAAAAGCTTGGTGTGCTCAATAGAGCGGGACGGTATTTCACGTCAGGTCATCGCTTGCAACTGTATAAAGCGCAGGTCCGGCCTCACGTGGAATACTGTTCTCATCTCTGGGCGGGGGCACCCCACTACCAGCTTTCTCCATTTGACCGCATTCAACGACGCGCGGTTCGGCTTGTCGACAACCAAGCCCTTTCCGATCGGCTTGATCCGTTGGCGTTGCGGAGAGATGTTGCATCTCTATGCATCATGTACCGCTTATACCACGGGGAGTGCTCTGAGGAATTGTTCGGACTTATACCGCCTGCTGACTTTCGCAATCGCCCGACTCGCCAGTGTTTCCATCCACATCGGCTTAATAGTTGGCGATCTACGACAGTGCGATTCAGCCGTCACTTCCTGCCACGCACTGCTCCTATATGGAACCAGCTGCCGGCAACGGTATTCCCGGACCGCTACGACCTTGGAACCTTCAAGAAACGAGCATATTCCTATCTTAAAGGCCGGCAACGCTGATGCGACGCCCCTGGTGTTGCGGATGTCCATGGGCGGCGGTGATTGCTTTCCATCAGGTGACCCGCTAGCTCGTTTGCCCCCTTTTCCCATAAAAAAAAAAAAAAAAAAAAAAAAAAAAAAATAAAAAGCATGTGTAACAGTACCATTAGGTAGTCAAACACTGTAATCATAGCCTAAACAAAGGCTCACATAACAAACAAGTTAATACAAGTTTGATCTTGTCGCAAAATGTATGTACATACTTACAATCTTTCTCTCTGCAACTTCGAATTGTCGAGTGTTGGACGCCGATAAGTTCGAATTAACGCGTCGTTTTGTTATATAGCAATGATATTTTCGTACGAATTACCAAGAGTTTAAAAATGTATTGATTTAGTTCGAAATATAAAGAGATTTTGTAGGGAACTCGTGATATCTTTGAATTATCGAGAGGTTTGAATTATCGCAGGTTTGAATTAACAAGAGTCGACTGTAGTCATATTTTAACATATTTCTTAAATTTACCTAACGATAATTCAACTTTACTTTTACTTTCAAATATATTAATTGTTCCGATTGGGGCATGACAAGACATTTATTGCTATTTATCTATTAGATTTCAAGCACCTGTAGGCGTCGGTATATTACTAGAGTCTAGGCAAAGTAATATTTTGTATTCGCGACACAATTTCAATTTTAACATTTGACTAAAGAGCCATGCAATTTCATATTCCAAGAGAACATTTCAAAGATTTATTCGCTTTACGAGTTACGCTTGTTTCATCATCATTTTCCTGCCCTTGTCCCACTCTAAGTGGGGTCGGCACAACATGTCATTCTTTTCCATTCTCTCCTGTCACTCGTCGCATTCACACTTACTCCCTTCATATTCATATCAACTTTTACACAGTCCATCCATCTCTTTTTCGGCCTTTATCTGCTAATGTGTCCATCCACAGTCATTCTCATCGTTCTCCTTGTGACATGGCTTTCGTCCCTTCTAATAATGTGGCCATACCACGCCAATCTGTGGTAGATTCTTCTTCTAATTTTTTCCGTTATTGGTGCTACTTTCATGCTTCCTCTTATATACTCATTTCTTATTCTATCCCTTTTTGTCACACCACACATCCATCTTAACATTCGCATTTCTGTTGCATGTACTCTCCTTTCATCCACTTCTTTCATAGGCCAACATTCAGACCCATACAATACGACAGGCCTGACAACCGATTTGTATATTTTCCCCTTTAATTTAAGGGGCATCCGTGGGTCGCATCCTGTTCCTGAAACCTGTCGCCATTTCATCCATCCCGCATTCATTCTGTTATTCACATCCCGGTCAATATTGCCATCGCATTGAATAAGCGAACCAAGGTATTTGAAGTTTGACGTAACTTTGAGGCTTTTTCCGTCCAAAGATATCGAGGAAAAGCCAGAGGAGCCACCAAAGTCACAGAAAAGGTGCTCAGTTTTATCGCGGCTGATCTTAAAACCGACTCTCTCTAGCTTATTCTGCCATCTTTTCAGCCTACTTTCTACCTCGGCCGCTTCCTCTCCTACCAGAACAATGTCGTCAGCAAAGAGCATGCACCAGGGTGCGTCCTCCTGAATGTCCGATGTAAGAGCATCGATTATCAGGAGGAACAAATAAGGGCTTAAAGCCGATCCCTGGTGTAAGCCCACATCCACACTGAACTGGTCGGTGACGCCGGTTACGGACCGGACACTAGTATACGCTCCTGCATACATCGCTTGCACCAGCCTAACATACTTGTCGGGCACTCTTTTTTCTTTTAAAGCCCACCACAGAACTTTACGAGGAACTCTGTCATATGCCTGAGTTACGCTTGTTTATAGAATAGAAACTGTGTTTTACTTTCACTTGTTATAATTTAGAAGTTCTTTAAACCATTATTATTATGTAATGCTCTGATGTAGTGATTGCTATTGAATAAGATATTATTAAAAACGAAGCTTATTAGATAAATTATTACAGAGTCACTTTAGTTGACTACATTTGACAGTTAAGAAAAAATCAACAACGTAACATTTTTGTTTTTTTTTAGCACTACACAATTGCTCAATTATTTTTAGTTCGATTACAAATTTATTAAAACAATGATCAAAATGAATAATATAATGATTTGCTTTCACTTGTCAACCATATAAAACTAAACAAAATAAATTGGTTAAACACCTGAACGTCGTTACAAAACTGCGTAGTCGACCATCGTAACCCTTTTTCTTTTAAAACTTCTCTTCTTTGATAGTGGTAGAGCCAAGCAGTTCGCTGCATGAATGGGCCGGTTCGGTCGGTGAAATACCACGACCTCTCAGAAGACCGATGTAAAGTGGCTCAAGCCGCGTTTCGCTCGGTGAGAGAGGTACTCGGAGGCCCACCCTCCTTCCCCATTCTTTCCTATCCCCTAACCTTAAAGGTCGGCAACGTAACAGTAACACTGTATGTGTTGCTGGTTTCCATGGGCGGCGTTGGTGGCTTACCATCAGGTGACACGCCATAAAAAAAAACATTAGGGATGTTAAATTAAAATTCGGAAGCTAATAAGTACAATCTTATACAATGATTACTTGTTAAGCAATATAATCATAAATTTAAAACTACGTTGTGACTATAATGAAATATAAGTATAATTATTATTACTTTAGCGAACTATAAATTACACAAAATAACTCAATAGAAAATTATAGTTTTGTGTGCTTTGGCGGAGTGTGTAGAGTAGAAGACTTCATGCGTTTGAGCTGTGAATTCGTTTACATACCCTAACATTATCATACATAATTCATTTGAAAATTAGTAGGCGGTTTAATATTTAGGATATAAATATTTATATTTCTTTTGACACAAGTTATAAAAATGCTGTGTATCATAAACAGGCTTTACGAGGGTCCTGAACATGTTATGAATATTTTACAGGATCGAGGCATAAAAAGTGTGTAGAGGCAAATGATTAACTTGGGGAACATGGACTCTCTCTCACTCTCTTGCTATTATATAATTCAGGATCCCAACGGGATCCGTGTTGGTGATATTAGGAACTAATTACTTATGTCGTCGACACGGGATACGTTTCGTCATATAAGTATCTGGTTAACAACATCTACTTTAATTTTTTATTCAGCTAACTTTAATATTTTTTTATGGAATACTAGGGCATGCGAGCAAGCGCGTCACCTGATGGCCTGAAACAACAGTTCAGTAACAGTGGCTCTGCCACTGTTAAACTTCTTCGTAATTATTACTGATCATAACTAAGAAACTCATTATTAAGATATATAGAAATAAACACAATCAATACCCTAAGTAACGTGCGGGGTAGACAGAGATAACAGAATGAATAAGGCACGAATCTTACACACCTCACTTCCGCATTCGCTTCTTGAACATCCTTAGCTCTTAAAACCATGTTCCTTAAACGCTCGTCGCTTAAGGCTCCTAATTTCAGTTTATGCACTGTCACGCGCAATTTAGTCACGAAAAGTGTGACTTTTTAAACAACTTTGACTTTTTGTACTTTTGTAGTGAGGTATGAATGCTGTCATCTAGTTATCCAATTATAACCTTATATGGTTAGTAATAAATTGTGTTGTTTCCTATGCAGCTGCATAAACTAATACCATAAAATTAAAAGAAAAACCCTTTTTAAAGAAGCTTTTATTTAAGCGCTCTAAAAATAAGAAAATAATATTTCCTTAAAAATTTCAAGTATCAACTTCGAGCTTCAGTATGTACAATTTATATAATAATAAAAGCTTGTCGCGCGAGTTGTAAATAAACTGTACTAATTTTATAATGTCAAATTAAATCAAAATAGCTTTATTTTCATGGGTCTTCACACACAGTTAAATATAGTCCGTAAATACAGATATTTAACTTATTATTATATTTAAAGCGCTTGAGAAAATTGTCTCCTTGGACCAAAAACGCACGGACGATTCTGAATGTAAGGTTGTCATGAGAATAAATGGGCAAAACACTCATGTAAATTAATCTACTAACTTTACTATATTATCTATTGCAATTTAATTACCTACTGATAGGGAGTCAAACCTCGCGACAAGCTTTTATTATTATATAAATTGTATATACTGAGGCTCTAAGTTGATACTTGAAATTTTTACGGAAATATTATTTTGATATTTTTAGAGCGCTTAGATAAAAGCTTCTTTAAAAAGGGTTTTTGCTTTAATTTATTTTTTACTTTTTAGTTATAGCTGGCTAGGTTAGTGTCATTTCATTTAACGCATCATTATTGCAAGTTAGTTTACCGTTTAATTTCAAACATTCCAGCTCTTCAATAAGGAGATCATCTAATTCAATTTCAGCTTGGAGCTTTCTTTTCTATTTAATCGCAAAGATGATTTTTAATTCATATATTGTAGAAATGCATCAATAATATGTATGCCGTCATCTTGGATGGTCCACCGTATTGTATTTAGAATGACGTCACATTATTTTTCGAGTTATTCTTAACAAGCCCTTTCATTTGATACCCATATTGTACAGAAGCTTAAAATATGTTTTCCTCCATCTTGGATATTCCACCATATTGGATTTAGAATGACGTCATATTATTTTTTGAGTTACACTCAATAAGCCCTTTCATTTGATACCCATATTGCAGAAATGCATTCAAAATATCCATTCCTCCATCTTGGGTGGTCCGCCATATTGTATATAGAACTAGTTGACCCGGCGAACTTCGTTCCGCATCAAAAGAAATAAATTAGTAATATTTGGATCGTAAAAAGTTCAATTTGTGCTATTTATCGGCACGCGTTTTGGCGCGCAAACGCAACTGCTATGTACCGCTATGTTAATACTGTAATATCTTCGTAAATATTAGTTTAAATTACATGCTGTAAATGGCTATATTGATCTATATTATAAGCACAATCTATTTAAGACACTTAATTGGATGAAAATTAATGCTGTAATGTTTAAAATTGCTTCGTAAATAAGCCATTATTTCTCGTAAAAAGTTAAAAAATAATAATGGTCATTGTGGGTTATCCCTAAGACATAGACATATGCCCTCGCGGACTTTTTTATAGACCTTTTAAAGGTGTTTAATAATGTCGTACATTGTTTTGATTTATCACTTAGGGTTCAGGCAGCGTTTTCGATTAAAGTTTTAAATCTTGAAAATTAATATTTTTTTTTCACTACACTATTCATGAATTATAGATCAAAACCACCCCGTTGACACCCTCTAACTATTAAAAACCGCATCAAAATCCGTTGCGTAGTTTCAAAGATTTAAGCATACAAAGGGACATAGGGAAAGAGAAAGCGACTTTGTTTTATACTATGTAGTGATAATGTCACACATCATATCATGGATTGTCATCCAAAGTAAACGTGTATACAAAATTTCAGCTCAATCGGTTGCAGATATCTACTTCAAAATTGAGTTGCAAGATTCCACCGAACATATCTACATACTTACATACATACATACATACAGTGCAAGTTAAATAAAAGCTTTTAAAATAAATGGAACTATGAAATTTAAACCAGCCGTAACAAAAGCTATTGTCATCAGTATGTATTAATTTGTACTAGGCCTAAATATCAGAATATTGTCACTAAAATGTATGGAAAATTTATAATAAATTAATTATTTAGTATTGACAGCGGTCCAATCGATGTTTCATAATTTTATCGCGAATAATGAGTTATTTATTCATGATATTAATAGTTCAGTAGCGATGAATATAGCAACTCAAATTAAATATAGGTTCATAATTAATATTAAGCTTAATTAATATCTAATTTTAATTATATTTGGGAAAGAGTAATTAAACTAATGTTTATAATATAATATTAATAAACTTAATTTAGGTTTTCTGACAGTCGAGCACCCTTTTTCTAAATCAAGAAGTCGCAGGATAGGTTTCCAACCAATGATTTTTCGGAATTTATGTGTGATAAATATCGATAACTACTATAGCGTATAGGCTTATAGCACTTATCTTTTCATAAAGGTAAAAATCCTCAGAGTCAAGACTTAAAAGCTATTAAATACATTCTACATACATTCAGCTGAAAAAAAGCGTATAGGTATAAATAAAAAATTAAAAAAAATCAACTTTATCACAGCCTAGTTTCTATACATGGTACATAAATAATATGATAATGCTTTTTATCTGACTGAATTCGATCTAGCATAGTCGTAACTGAGCAGTTCTAGTACCCTCTAATATCATGACATCTCGTCTAGTCCTATAATAACGTAAATCCATTTGGGTTGCGGCGATCAGAGAGGCAGTCACTGTAGAAAACTGTTATTGTTCCGAATCGGAACCAAACCAAACAGTGGCCCTAATAACAGTATGTCCAGATAAAAAATGTATACAAAGATGTAACACAGGACTGTCCAGTAGGAACTAGGAATCTTAGATTGAGGATAATAATAATTTAACTCTTTCCCTGGTGAGCCATTTCTTCATTATAAGCACTAGTGGCCGGCCAGCGAGCAGCGATATTAGATTATTAACGTTCTATTGTCAAAGATTTCTGCAATTCCAGATTCAATACCAAGATTGATGTTAATTTGCCTATATTTTAAACAAATTATATGAAAATCTTCTATATGTCACGGGACGGAAAAGCAATCGTACTCTTTTTTATGGGATAGGAGGGCAAACGAGCAGGCGTGTCATGTGATGGTAAGCAACCGACGCCGCCCATGGACACAAGCAACACATATTGTGTTACTGTTGCGTTTCCGATAGCGATAGGGGTCAGGAAGGGATGGGGAAGGGGGGGGGGTGCCTCCGGGTTCCTCTCTCATCGAACGAAACGCGGCATATTGACTGAGAGGTCGTGGTATTTCACCGGTCGAGCCCTCCCATTCATGCAGCGAACTACTTGGCTCTACCTGATGATAAATGACTCATGTCATTTGAGTAGTTGTAAGACCATAGAATTCCAATTCCAATTTAGTATGACTCATTTAATCTTAGGCATATTATTTCTCAATTTATCAATTACATTACTTTTAAAAAATGCAAGTGTAAACATTTAAGTTATTCTAAATGTCTTAATAAAGTTAAATAAATACGAGAAAGATGATCCGCGTAAATTTGTGAATTTCTCATCCGTCTTAAGATTAACATTAAGACTCACAAAAATATAATTAATCCGCGACTTTGTCACAAACATCTCAAAGATTTTGCAATCATTAAGAACTTTATTTTTGAAACCCGTTTTCTCTTCATAATATATTTTTCAGTTTCAAGCAAAATTAATTCCCTTCGTAATTTAGACGATTATTTTATAACAAACAAATAAGTAAGAACAAGAATAATTTTTCGCGTTTCCGTGAAACAGAGATAAAATTAAAATAAAATGTTTATTTCTAAGACTTTCGCGAATCTCACTCATAGATTACAGAAATCATTTTCACGAGTTCTGTAAAGAGATCGAAACGTCGGGAAATACATAAAAATCAGTAATAAATAAACGCGATATAATCCTAAAAGTTGTTTTAATCTATGAATAAAATAAAACTTTGAAAACCATTGTTAATTAGGAATCAAATTAAATGTTATCCTTTGACATGTAGTCAAATATTTCAAATAAAAACTCATCCTACACCCTCAGACCCACTGCTCAGACCTTTCAACCAGGAGTCGAATTATTAAAATAGGTTACATATTTACTCCTTAAGTGTCGAGTACCTGGAATTAAATGTTAAGTTCGATCAGGTACACACAACAAACTGCAAAAATTGGTTACAGATTTTTTTCTCCCATTGATGAGAAACGTGTGTATCGTTAAAATAAATTATTCTAGTTAAAACTTTGACATACAGACTCATCTACATAGGAGAAACTTGTTCCCATTAATTTGCTGAGTAGGTAATAACATTGATGTCATTGAGTAGACTCGCAAGAAGCAGAACGAGTATGAAGAAATAATTTGAAAGATGAACGTTATGGCAATAAAAATGACAAATATTTAAATAAGCCCCAAGTATTTCGCTTTTGGGATTGCATATGATGAGAAGGTTTGAAGACTGTAATAAGAATGATACATCAAAAGAAATAACACAGAGAAAAACTTAAAAACATGGGTGGATTGTGTGAAAAAAGATCTGATTAGGAAGAGTGTTGGTGTTGATAAAGCGATTGATAAAGAAGTATGGAAGAAGAAAACCTGTTGTGTCCACCACAAATGATAAGCACAGGCCAAAAAGGCTGATGCTAATGATGACATCGGTAGTATTTTTTATAAAGCCTATATTTGGTTATTTATTCGTGAAATATATATCTTTTAATCGAGAATGTAAGGTACATTCATTACATATTCATTTATTCTTTTTCATATTAAAAATGTTTCCTCGATTCATGTCACTGATTCGGACATCTGCCATTAAATATATTCCAACTTCCTAACCTTTTATTTCATTCGCTCTCAAAGCGGGAAGAGGGAAGAGGAATATTTTTACTCTTTGTCGTTCGTAATTGAATTTCGATTGTACCTACTGCAGATTTACGCTGAAATAAAGAGATTTGCTACCGCCTTAACTATTTGATTTCAAGAATTAGGTGAAGTGTATTGTAGCAGTTAGAATTGCTATAAACTTAAATTTAAATTGACTACTTATAGTGGCATTAATTTGTGGATTGACAGTGGTATAGCCACGCATTTAGCAACATGAATGGCCGGCTCGACCGATGATATACCACGACCTCTTAGAATATCGACGTTAAAGTGGCTCATCCCGCGTATCGCTCGGTGAGACAGGTTTTTATTTTATTTATGGGATAGGAGGGCAAACGTCAAGCGTGACACCTGATGGTAAGCAACCTACGCCGCCCATGGACACCAGCAACACATATGGTGTTACTCTTGCGTTACCGACCTTTAAGGGAGTGGAATAGGAAAGGATGGGTAAGGGGGGAAGGGCCTCCGGGTACCTCTGTCACCAAACAAAACGCGGCATGAGCCACTTCACGTCGGCCTTCTGAGAGGTCGTGGTATTTGACCGGTGGAGCCGGCCCATTTATGCAGCAAACTGCTTGGCTCTACCACTGTTATGTATCCGAAGGTCCAATCCCTTACCCTCTCATCCCACTTCCTACTCCTTCTTTACCCCATTTTAAAGGCTAGCGAAACAACTGAAACACTGTCTATATTACATATCTCCATGGGCGTTAAAGTTGCTTATTACAAAAAAAAATATTTCCTGCATGTCACATTGAGGATATTTGAAAATTCATGGCCAATCTTAATTAATCATATTTTAGTTTGCAGCATAAGCTTCCATTACTATTAAAGTAATTAAATTCAGTAGTAGTCAATTGTAAGTTATTTTGAAGTTTAAACTGACAGATAAGATTTCATCAGCCATATATTAAAAAATATATTTGTTGGTATATAACACCATTGATAATAACGAATGTAAAAAATCAATGCCAAGACTTAAATGTGTCAGCAGAGTATCCCAACGGTCCGGGGTGTGACAATCAGCCAGTCCCATCTGGTATTGTTTCAGACACAATTTCATTTGTTAAATGGCAAATCATGCCAAGTCCTCAGATTGTAATTAAAAATATTATGAATTCAACTTCTTTACATACATCTTAACTTCACCCCCTTATCGACATAAACGTGTAGGCAGCGATTGTTAAGCCTTAACTCGCCAAATTTATACGCCCCAAATTAAATAGATGGTGGATCCTATTGTCATTAACCGGGCATAATGCTGTCGGTCATCAAGATTTATCACACTTATCTTTCGAAAAGAATTCCGAGAAATTTTTGGCGTGATCCAGAATCGGGGTTCATCGACCACCCCAATTCAAATCAAAACTCAGATATCAAATATCTTTTTGCTAACCTATTAATAGCTTCAAAATTAATATTTCATTTCACAGTTTGCGATGTATAAGTATACCTATAAGTAAATATATATGTGTGTAATCACGCTGTAAAGTACGGTAGGTAAGCTTTTCCGCAAATGTCAAGAGTAGAAATATCCGAATATCAATTTTGTAGCTTCACCGCACTCCATATGAGAAGCGCTTCACTGTTGGAGATGCTTTCGAAATGAGCCTTTAAAAATTGCGCTGTGGAATGAGTTTGAGGATGTAACGTTTGATGTTATCTGTGGAATACGTTATAAGTATTTACGTTTTAAATGTTTTTATCAAATACATAGAAGGCAAAATGGAGTTATTAGCAATCGTCTTTTTTGTTGGCGAAAAATATAATTGATATTTAAATTAAATGTCTTAATTTTTGGCTTTTACCTTAGTAGTTTCAAATCGCAGTAGATTGGTAATGCTGTAGTCAGAATATGGTACTCAGCTATTGTTTTACTTCCCTGCCCTTATGCCACCATAAGTGGGGTCAGCACAACATGTCACCCTTTTGAATTATCGGTGAAATACCACGACCTTTTAGAAGACCGACGTAAAGAGGCTCATGTCGCGTTTCGCTCGATGAGAGAGGTACCCGGAGGCCCACCCCCTTTCCCCATCATTTCCAATCCCCTATCCCTTAAAGGTCGGCAACGCAACAGTAACACTATTTGGTTGGTTGCTTACCATCAGGTGACACGCCTGCTCGTTTGCCTTCCTATCCCATAAAAATCTAATTTAAAAAAAAAACATTCAAAACTAACTATCGTGTTGCGGCCGTCCATAATTTTTATGGAGTACACATTTTAATTTACTAACAGATTTTCAAAGAGGGTTTTTTTATATACAAAACTATTTGACCCGGCGAACTTTGTTTCGCTTCAAAAGAAATAAAAATGGGCACAGTTTTTATTCGCTACATTATACATGAAATATACCTACAAATAATATTATCCACCTATCTGCATATCAATTAAAATATTAATTATCTAGTTTTTAGAACTTTATCTAGATAACCATAGTATTAATTGTATTTCATCAATTAGTTTCATGTTTCTAATAAATCTGATGCCTATATGTGTTGTTTCAATAAATCAGAGCAACCTATTGTAGTGATAGTGTGTGTGGGCGGACGTTTGTAAAGCCTCGCTCTAGTACACGATGGGGATATTGTATGTTATATAGTTTCCATCTACTGCATTGTGCCATTTCATTGCTTGATGATCAGATAGTACGTGTATCTCTCAGATTAACTGTCTGCAGTTTATAATAATAATAATATCTTGGACACAATACACACAGCGCCCTCTAGTTCCAAGCTAAGCAACTAAATGCTTGTGTTATGGATACTAGATAACGGATATTAATACACATATACTTTTCTTTTGTAAATACATACTTATAATACATAGAAAAACACCCAGACGCCACACAAATATTTATGTTTGTCACAAATATTTGTGCTCGGGTGGGAATCGAACCCCCGACCTCAATGCTGCAGCCGGTAGTTTCACCAATGCGCCACGAGGCCCGTTAAGTTATATTTGAGGTGTTGCAGTTTTAAACTCTAACTTCATATCTTTATCAGGCAAATGCGTAAGCAGCGCAATTTTGTATCTACAGCGCTTATATAAATGGCGAAATCTATTTTCTTTTCTAATCTTTGTCGTACATTCTGTAATATGAATAATATATGTTAAGTAGTTTGTACTTGGTATGCGCTTGAATATCAGCCAAAAATGGTAATGCAAATTATCCTTGTTGTTCTCAATCTTTTAGCACAACATTAAAACTCGTTAACAAGATAACTTGTAAATTCACGCAGTTTACTGCATGAATGGGCCGCCTTGACTGGTGAAATACCACCGTATATCAGAAAATCTACGTAGTGTCACGTTTCGTTGATTGAGAGATGTATTCGACCCACCCTTTCTTCTTTTTACCCCTTCTTCTTTCTTATCTCATCTTAAAAATGCAACGCAACTGTGCTGCAACCTTCCATGGATATTTGTAACACCGTCCTCATGCTGTAACTGATATTCATAAGTAGTTTTAGTTGTTTACTTCAAAGTGTCTTGCTTGCCTGTTTGTCTACTATCCAATTAACAAAATATTTCCTTTACGTGAGTCATTTTAGCTTACAGATTATAAGAGTAAAATTTCTTCGAAATACATATTAATATTGCTACATATACATGTTGGCAATATGTATTGTTATTATTTATGTTACATTCAGTATATATTTTCAGTTCAATCATCTTTTCATATTTCATCACACGAACTGTCAAAACTCAATCTACGTGAATTTATCTCGATTTCAATATTGCTTCCCCATCCCATTCCATAGTCTCGTATTGTTAAATTTGTTTATTGTATTTGAAAAACCAATTCTACTATACAAAAGCCACCAATTTATGACCCGAGGCGCGTTATGTATACAAATATTTGGTTTAAAACATAATAATTACAATATCACGATCCATTGGGAGATTGAATTTCAAAATTTGAAATTAGTATTGTAAATTGAAATTGTCCAAAAATTTTACTCTTATTTTTTAAGAAAGTATAAAAGTCTATAGAAAATTAACTGGCGGAAAATTTAAAATTTTGTCGCCAACGTAACAAACATTCGAGACGAAAGCTTCTTATTAATTCCCTTTAGCTAGTCGTTTACGATTTTGGCTTCCACTGTTGAGTTGAGTATCTTTTAAAGGTTTCTCTCCCCATTTTTGTATTTACAATGAAATAAAAGGTTCATTATCCTTCTTGATTACTTTAATACTCTTTAACTGAATAGCTCTCTCTCTATTTAGTTAATAAATTGCGCTCTCAATTCAATATCCTTTCATGGTCGTTCCATTATAAGAATATTTATGAGATTAATTAAAAATACAAATATCAGTAATAAATAATAATAGTTAAAAAAATTACACAGTTCCATTATGACTCTCTAGCAATTGCATTAAATGTATAAATACATGTACTTTAAATGTACTTCTTTGAATAAGATAGCGACGTAAATTACCAAGAGAATTACCTCGTGGTAAGCAACTAACGCTGCTCATAGACATTTGAAACACTAAGAGGTTCACAGTTGCGTTGCCGGCCTTTAAGATGAGATGATGAGTACAGGGGGATTAGTAGAGGAAGATACGGAGGGGCCACCCCGGATACCTCTCTCACTGAACGAAACGCTGCATAAACCACTTAACGTCGATTTTCAGAGCGGTCGTGGAATTTCAAGTCGGCCTATTCATGCAGTGTTTA
Organism: Euproctis similis; assembly: GCA_905147225.2. Lineage (NCBI taxonomy): Eukaryota > Metazoa > Arthropoda > Insecta > Lepidoptera > Erebidae > Euproctis > Euproctis similis. Next base: position 14,253,872 of record LR990114.1, on the reverse strand, counting down.
GTGGCCTGAATGTGTGAAGTTCAATCATCATTTACATTTTATTCAATGTTATTTATAAAAAAAATCCTTGTTTTGTTTAGTCACTTTGCGCTATTAAATAATTTTATTGATATAAAAGTAAATACAATTGTATATCGCGCAGTTGAAACGCGACGCATGCAAATTCCCGTCTACTACAATAGCTCCCACCTTAATTCATGGCAGCCTGTGACAAACCGCAGGCTTTACTAATGAATTTTGCTGTAACTATGGATACCTACGCCGTTTAAGTATATTTAGTCATGATAACAAATCGCTGTAACTTTTAATTACTTGAGATACAAAAAGATATTGTTATTATTTTAAACCAAAACCTTAAATTTTGTGGCAGCTTAAGGAAAGGGTATTTATTTATACCTCAAGGTTTTTAATGAAGACGAAATTAGGCTAAATTGAAAATAACTCTCCGTTAACTTCCGAGCGAGGACAGCAAAGTGTTCTCGTCAAGTTGTTACCAGACTGTTTAGAAATGATTTAGACTATTTTTAAGTGTCTGTGAGGACCTATGAAAATAAAACCACTTTGACTTTGTTCCCGAATTTGACTGAAATTTTCATTTCAACAGGAATTTTTTTAGCTTCGTTTAATCACGTCTATTAAAAAGCCTCGGCCATGCTATTTGGGAGGAGTTTAATCATCGTGAACATCGTGATACGAGAACTTTATACTAAGATTATATTCACTATTCTTTGTATTATAAATCTCGATTATCTAGTAGTCCAGCACTAAGATATCTAATTCACAAGAGCTAAGATGGAATCGTAACAGAAACAAATGTAATTTTTCGTCATGTATGGTACAGAATGCGCCATCCATGATCACGGACTTGGCATTAAATTAGGCATATTTACCAGTATCTATAAATTTGAGTATTATCTATCTTGTTATGAGGTAGAAATTTGCGGCACATATTCGAAAAAAAAATATCACTCGCGAAAACGCTGAAGTAGAAAAATATTTAAAATAAAACTCAAGCTCAAAACATTAACATTATTTAATTCTCATTCTGAGATAATTAATAGCCTCAAAATATTTGTTTCGTTAAACTTATTATTATCCCTAGTTATTACTATCCCTAAAACAATGTTTGGTTACTTGTGTCCAAATTAATTTACCTAAAACATAATTGAGGGTAATATACAAATTATCATAATGATCTTTAAAACGCTGTTAATTACCCCAAGGTGTTGGCATTAGTCGTATTATCTCGTGACCCGTGAATTAATAAGAAGCTTTCGTCTTAACAACATAATATTATTCAATTTATTTGTTTTTTTTTGGCTCTACATAATTTCCTTTTTCTTCTTGTTAAACTTCATTTTGATAGTTTAGAACTAAGATCTCTCGGTGGTCCAGGTTGAGCACCCCGCTTCTTAATCAAGAGGTCACGTTTTCGAACCCAGGCTCACACGCCACTGACTTTTGGAAATTAATTTCGAAAGTTATGTAGGATAACTATGGATGAATAAAAACTTTGTGCCAGGTATATGCAATAGGTTCACCAACTATTCCATTTGAGATGTAAACATAAAGATTAGTCGAGGCTTAACAGTCACTGCCTACACCTTCGGGTAGAAAAAGGCGTGAAGTTATGCTATGTTAGAACTAAGATGTTAGTTATTATGCTCTTTTGTATCCTGTTCCTTCACAGTTATAATTTAACATCAAATTATATTAAGTCAAACGCTCGATATACACGAACCGCGAAGCAGTGTATCTCTTTGATTAATCTCGTTTTAGATGACATTTGCGGTTGTGAATCTATCTACGATGAACACTCCAGTATTATACGATAACATACAATTCCACTTGAATGGATATAATCTTAATAACTGGATAGACAATTGTGCCTTCATGATATCTATTGACATATAATAATGTGAGACATTTATTAAGTATCGCGGCATAATATTGGGGTCACGTGATTTCAAAGCCTTCACAGAGAAAATATTATTCATAGCTATAACTTTTTAACCTTAAAATTATAACATAACATAACCTCACGCTTTTATATCTAATGTGTGTAGGCAGTGGCTAGTAAAGCCTTGGCAAGTAGATCGTTAGGATACATCCCAATTGGAATATATGGCCAATCTATTGCCATACACCGCGCACAAATTTGTCAAAAAGTCACCGATATCTATTACACATAACATCCGAAAAGAATTAAGAGAAATCATGGGTGTGCCATCGATTCCACGACTACTAAACCTAAGACGGTATCTCGACCATTACAACTCAACGAGTCGAGGCATAACAGCCGCTGCCATACATTTGGGTAGAATAAGACGTGAAGTTATTTTATGATAATATTCCAAGTTATAGTTTAACAATGTATTAGTTCATTAAATTATCTCATAAATCACTAAATATATCACGATGGGTCAAAAGGTTAAATGGTCTATTGTCACAGGAACTAGTTAAATTAAAATATATATATAAGAATAGCCATACATAGAGGTGTATGATAATTATAGGTATTAAGTTCTGATTAATTGCGTTAAATAACATTTATATTGCGTAAATCTCACGCGATGGTGTAGGCAGAGCCTATTAGACCTCGACTGGCTCCATTTTTCACATCACAATCAGTATAGGTTGCAGTACCTACGTACATCTACATACATTTATGACACGTAAATTTCGAATACACGAAACGTTGTTCGAACGTGTTCGAACGAACAGTGGTAGAGCCAAGCAGTTCGCTGCATGAATGGGCCGGCTCGACCGGTGAAATACCACGACCTCTCAGAAGACCGACGTAAAGTGGCTCATGCCGCGTTTCGTTCGGTGAGAGAGGTACCCGGAGGCCCACCCCCTTCCCCCGTCCTTTCCTATCCCCTATCTCTTAAAGGTCGGCAACGCTACAGTAACACTATATGTGTTGCTGGTCTCCATGGGCGGCGTTGATTGCTTACCATCAGGTGACACGCCTGCTCGTTTGCCGTCCTATCCCATAAAAAAAAAAACTTTTTTGTGTGAGTCTAAGTCGAACCCAAGACTTCGTGATTAAAAATCTGAGTGTTTGACCCCCAGACTACGGTAAAGATAAATAATATGTAAACAAAATCTTATCTTATATCTTTAACAGGCAATTCTTGAAATTGGATATAATTGGAATCTCGGCTCCACCGATTTTCATGAAAATTTGTGTATAGGGTTTCGAGGGCGTTGAATCGATTCGATTTCGATCGATTAAGATCGGGACTAGACGACGGCCAGTCTTCAGCTCTAATGAAGTCCGAAACGTTCGCTTCCAACCAAGATTGCGTGGACCGAGCTTTATGACCCGGTGCCGAGTCTTGCTGGAAGGACCATACTTCGTTATTGAACATGGTGTTGTTAAGGGGCTTGACTACCTTTTCAAGAATGGTATCTTGATACACTTGTGCCGATGTTTTGATACCTTTTTCACAAAAATATGGCTCAGTCACTCCTTCGTAGCTAACACACCACCAAACCATCACTGAAGTCGGATAATGCCTACGTTGCACTCTGTCAACTGATTGGGAAGCTAAGTTCGAGCTTTGAGCATAAATACGGTCATTTTGTTTGTTAAAATGCTGCTCAATTGTAAAAACTTTTTCATCCGTAAACAATATTTTTCTGTGACTTCCCTTTGCGTACCGCTTCAGTAGTTGTTTAGATTTTAACACCCTATTCTTTTTTAAATTATCAGTCAATAAATGACCAGTGCGCCTCTTATAGGATGCAAGTCCTAAGTCATCTCTTAAAATACGCGACATTGTTCTAGGTGCTATCTTCATCTCCCGAGATAAAATCTTTTGCTTGCGGACAGGATTTCTTCGAATTCTTTCCCTTACTGCTTTGACCACCTTTTTCGTACGAACACTACGTGGACGGCCAGGTCTTTTAGTGTCACAAACAGAGGAGGTCTCATTGTACCTATTAATAGCCCGGTACACAAACATTTGACTAATACCAAGTGTATGGAGAGTTTTAAAAATTACATTTGGCTCCATACCTACTTTGTGTAATGCAATCACAGCGATTCGGTTCTATTTATCACCCCACTCCATTTTAATATAGCAAAATATTGTAAAATGTAGTGGCGCCAAAACGAGAAAACACAATGAACAATCGTATAAAAATGACAGATTCCAAATTCAAATGTAATATTTTTTTATTTTTAGTTGTAACAGTATTTATGGCCAGACTAAGTATATTCAAAATTCGTTCAGAGTTTGTAATAGAGAATTAGTAACACAAGGTTGAACCACAAGAATTTTCTTTAAGTAAATATATTATTCATTTACATAAACTATATATTCATAGGAGAAGGATTAAGAAGTTTCTTAATTATGGTAACGAAAGGGAGTTGAAAAACGTTTAGTGATTATAATTAATTTGATAATGTAGTAAAGTTATAAATTTAAGGCCTGTTATTAGTTAAGTTTTTAACTTTCATACATGCTGTACAGCTTAAGTCGATGCGTTATATTTGAACAATTATTTCTTTAGCGATAAAATACAAACTTGTATACCAATTTTATTTAGAAATGCTTCGTTGTATTGGTTTTCAAGTTTCAAGCTATCATTTATATTAAACAAAATACAAATTCATTTAAGTTATTGTTTTACAGCCATGTATGTAGACTTGTTTTGATCATCCCAATATTTTCGTGATTATACTTATATATTATGACATCTGTTAAAAGGTGCTAAGTTTGGATCTGGTAACAAACCAATGAACTTAAATGAATTGGATTATTTTTGTCTAAAACAAATATATGTCCAGAAAATATTACAGATAAATCATTGGATTCTCGTTAGTCATGTGTGGGCTCAGGACAAATATTTATAGCCCCTGCCTACGCCAGCATCAGATAGTGCCAATGTATAAAAATATTAAATATTAAATCAGTGTTTCCAAGTAATGACATATTTATCCACTGATCTTTAATACCAAATTGTAGTAATTTAGTACCTGGATTACCGAGCATTGCTTGGTATTTTTTTTTTTATAAATTGTGTTTTTTGGAAATTATATAGTCATATTTTTAATTTAAATATGGACTTCTCAAACGCCACTTTTGATATTTTTCTGTCAATAAAAAAGAAGTTTATGGTTAAGTCGATTATCGATAAAACACGATAAAATGATTTTCTAAAAATGATTCCTAGCTGAATCGATTCAACGCCCTCGAAACCCTATACACAAATTTTCATGAAAATCGGTGGAGCCGAGATTCCAATTATATCCAATTTCAAGAATTGCCTGTTAAAGATATAAGATAAGATTTTGTTTACATATTATTTATCTTTACCGTAGTCTGGGGGTCAAACACTCAGATTTTTAATCACGAAGTCTTGGGTTCGACTTAGACTCACACAAAAAAAAAACTTTTTTGTGTGAGTCTAAGTCGAACCCGTCGAACCTCGGGCGTTCGAAGTCTTGGGTTCGACTTAGACTCACACAAAAAAAAAACTTTTTTGTGTGAGTCTAAGTCGAACCCAAGACTTCGTGATTAAAAATCTGAGTGTTTGACCCCCAGACTACGGTAAAGATAAATAATATGTAAACAAAATCTTATCTTATATCTTTAACAGGCAATTCTTGAAATTGGATATAATTGGAATCTCGGCTCCACCGATTTTCATGAAAATTTGTGTATAGGGTTTCGAGGGCGTTGAATCGATTCAGCTAGGAATCATTTTTAGAAAATCATTTTATCGTGTTTTATCGATAATCGACTTAACCATAAACTTCTTTTTTATTGACAGAAAAATATCAAAAGTGGCGTTTGAGAAGTCCATATTTAAATTAAAAATATGACTATATAATTTCCAAAAAACACAATTTATAAAAAAAAAAATACCAAGCAATGCTCGGTAATCCAGGTACTAAATTACTACAATTTGGTATTAAAGATCAGTGGATAAATATGTCATTACTTGGAAACACTGATTTAATATTTAATATTTTTATACATTGGCACTATCTGATGCTGGCGTAGGCAGGGGCTATAAATATTTGTCCTGAGCCCACACATGACTAACGAGAATCCAATGATTTATCTGTAATATTTTCTGGACATATATTTGTTTTAGACAAAAATAATCCAATTCATTTAAGTTCATTGGTTTGTTACCAGATCCAAACTTAGCACCTTTTAACAGATGTCATAATATATAAGTATAATCACGAAAATATTGGGATGATCAAAACAAGTCTACATACATGGCTGTAAAACAATAACTTAAATGAATTTGTATTTTGTTTAATATAAATGATAGCTTGAAACTTGAAAACCAATACAACGAAGCATTTCTAAATAAAATTGGTATACAAGTTTGTATTTTATCGCTAAAGAAATAATTGTTCAAATATAACGCATCGACTTAAGCTGTACAGCATGTATGAAAGTTAAAAACTTAACTAATAACAGGCCTTAAATTTATAACTTTACTACATTATCAAATTAATTATAATCACTAAACGTTTTTCAACTCCCTTTCGTTACCATAATTAAGAAACTTCTTAATCCTTCTCCTATGAATATATAGTTTATGTAAATGAATAATATATTTACTTAAAGAAAATTCTTGTGGTTCAACCTTGTGTTACTAATTCTCTATTACAAACTCTGAACGAATTTTGAATATACTTAGTCTGGCCATAAATACTGTTACAACTAAAAATAAAAAAATATTACATTTGAATTTGGAATCTGTCATTTTTATACGATTGTTCATTGTGTTTTCTCGTTTTGGCGCCACTACATTTTACAATATTTTGCTATATTAAAATGGAGTGGGGTGATAAATAGAACCGAATCGCTGTGATTGCATTACACAAAGTAGGTATGGAGCCAAATGTAATTTTTAAAACTCTCCATACACTTGGTATTAGTCAAATGTTTGTGTACCGGGCTATTAATAGGTACAATGAGACCTCCTCTGTTTGTGACACTAAAAGACCTGGCCGTCCACGTAGTGTTCGTACGAAAAAGGTGGTCAAAGCAGTAAGGGAAAGAATTCGAAGAAATCCTGTCCGCAAGCAAAAGATTTTATCTCGGGAGATGAAGATAGCACCTAGAACAATGTCGCGTATTTTAAGAGATGACTTAGGACTTGCATCCTATAAGAGGCGCACTGGTCATTTATTGACTGATAATTTAAAAAAGAATAGGGTGTTAAAATCTAAACAACTACTGAAGCGGTACGCAAAGGGAAGTCACAGAAAAATATTGTTTACGGATGAAAAAGTTTTTACAATTGAGCAGCATTTTAACAAACAAAATGACCGTATTTATGCTCAAAGCTCGAACTTAGCTTCCCAATCAGTTGACAGAGTGCAACGTAGGCATTATCCGACTTCAGTGATGGTTTGGTGGTGTGTTAGCTACGAAGGAGTGACTGAGCCATATTTTTGTGAAAAAGGTATCAAAACATCGGCACAAGTGTATCAAGATACCATTCTTGAAAAGGTAGTCAAGCCCCTTAACAACACCATGTTCAATAACGAAGTATGGTCCTTCCAGCAAGACTCGGCACCGGGTCATAAAGCTCGGTCCACGCAATCTTGGTTGGAAGCGAACGTTTCGGACTTCATTAGAGCTGAAGACTGGCCGTCGTCTAGTCCCGATCTTAATCCTTTGGATTATGATTTGTGGTCAGTTTTAGAGAGTACGGCTTGCTCTAAACGTCATAATAATTTAGAGTCCCTAAAACAATCCATACGATTGGCAGTGAAGAATTTTCCCATGGAAAGAGTGCGTGTTTCTATTGATAACTGGCCTCAACGTTTAAAGGCCTGTATTGCAGCCAATGGAGACCACTTCGAATAAGCTTTTTATATTTTATATCGTTTTATAGTTTATTAAAGTAACACACTGTAAAAGTAATAAATGTTATTTGCAATTAAAAAAAAAATTCTTTGTTACAATATTTATGGCATGACTAATTATATAAGTAAGCTTCTGGGCTTACATCAATTGCTTACCCTGACGCAACTACGTCACAGGCGTCAGGATAGCGCGCCTGTCTGCCGCTGGATCATTCCAGCACAAATATTACTTTGATCTTTCTCAGTAACCATCGTGTTTAACTATGACGACGCCATAAAAAAGTATTAAGTTTGTTTGTTCTCTCTATAGCTTAGAATTCTAACCTTTGAATGACAGTTCGAGAGTTGTAATCCAATTGGATTTCAAATTGAAAAAAAGGTGCCCGATTTATGGTAATAAGCTTCGTCCCTTGTTTTATGGGGATGTTTCAGAGGGTGGGTTAAAAAATAATAACCGCTATCTAATCCTTTTTGTATCAAATATTGGTACTTTTTAGCGATTTTTCTCAGTTTTACACACCTGATTTTTTCCTAGCTATGCGCTTATGCTAAGAATTTCAAATTAATCTTATCATATATGCACGCTTGTTTTTATGAACACCTTCCTATAAAATTTATTTAAATTATGTCTAGAAAAAATAAGAAAGCCATTATGTTACTTATTGGCCTATTTCAGTATTAACATTTTAAACAAAATTATATCAAATTAAATTACACTTACGCGGTAACGTATTTTTCCGTCGAAATGATGCATACATCAGGTACTGCACAGGGAAGTCAGCGTTTTCAAAGAGCATACCAAGCGAATATCTTTAAGCATTTGCGTTTAAGTAAGGTTTTATCGTACTAATTGTACTTGCCGTTTTTTTTTATTTATTTTTTTACCACAGACTTCTATGCGATTTATTGAGTTGTCAAAATATCTTTTAAATAACTAATGAGATCTTTACAGCTTTTAGAAATGTGTTCGAACTTAAAAACTTATATAATTAGTTACTACTTTATATAATTAGTTACGATTCCTTCAATAAAGTTAAAAATGAGATGACACTTTTACTGATACAATTTACAAATATTTTTTGTTGGCAGTGGAAACGTTACACAAACACATAACTTCACGCCAAATCCCTTGCGGGGTAGGCAGAGAGAACGGAGCACCAAACGGCACGATTCATACACACCTGACTCGCTTCGTTGTCTTTCATAGGCCTGTTCATACACACGCGTCGATTTTTGAGGCTCCTATTTTTCTTTTTATGGGATAGGTGGGCGTTAAATATTATCTTGACGTAATTTTGATGAAATGGTTACGAAAAGTATGGGTGCGGTTTATGAGGGATTCCCTCTTAATATCGCTAAATTTATGGCTAGGTAGAACTTTGTCCTATTTTTTTTCCAAAACACTACTGAGGCCTCAAAATAGGGAGTATAATGGTTTCTTATCTATTATTATATTAAATAGTAAGGTATTTGATGGTTTGTGTTATTTGAAAAAAAATCATGACTAGCTTTTATCACTCTTGTATTCATCAACTCAACTTGCAATAGCATTTAATTTATATTATTCATTACACTTATAATAATTTTATATTATTGAATACCTTTTTATCCAAAAATTTTTTGGCATTAAACGAACATCTTAATAACCTTTCGTATTTCAGTAACGATTCGGACAAAGTCGCGTTACATTTTTATTATTTTTAGTACAGCACATAAATCAACCTTTAATCTAAGAAGTCCCTCTTCACCAACAGGTTGCTGAAATTCACATTTTTCCTCAATTAAGCCATAAGGTCCTTGTAAAATTCATAAAACCTTCGAAAATTGTGAAGTATCTTGTAATACTTAGAAAGTTTACAATCTTGATGCAAAGCAATGAAAAGTTTTCTTTTTACTTTGAAGGGATCCCCTCTTTAAGTGTTTTTAATGCGTAAAGTATTAAATAATAAAACAATTACGCAATAGAACTATCAGAAAATTTAATTTAAATAATAAGTTAACGTTTTTATAAATTAGTTAATTTCAAGTATATTAACAGTGGTAGTGCTACGCAGTTTTCTGCATGAATGTGGTGGTCCAACCAGAATAATAATATGACCTCTCTAATCGACGTAAAGTGGCTCATTACGCATTATGCCGGCCATACACGCTACGGTCTACCGGAAAGGTCCACCTGTGCAGATATGCCTGCGCAGGTAGACCGGAATGTGTGTGGGAATAGACCTGTGCAGTTTTTTTGAACCTGCGCAGGCAACCGGCGCAAGATCGAAAATCGATTTTTTCGAGTGACCTGCGCAGGCATACCTGCACAGGTGGACCTTTCCGGTAGACCGTAGCGTGTATGGCCGGCATTACGTTTGTTGAAAGAAGTAGATCCAGAGGCCCACACCTTTTCGTTTTTCTTCCCATCACTATCTTAAAAGGTCATTTTAGGAGAGGATAAATATAATGTATAATAACATACATAACATAACATAACTTCACGCCTTTTGTTACCCGAAGGTGTAGGCAGCGGCTGTTAAGCCTCGTCTCGCCGTTATGTTTACGTCCCAAATGGAATAGGTGGCGAACCTATTGCCATACCGGGCACAAAGTTTGTCAGTCATCGGTATTTATCACACATAACTTTCGAAAACAATTTCGAAAAGTCATTGGTGTGAGCCAGTGTCTGGAATCGAACCCCGGACCTCTGGATCAGAGGCCGTGCGCTCGCCCACTGCGCCACCGGGACTGTTTGTAATGTATAATATATAATGATATTTTTGTTTCAGGTACATACCATTTCAATATTGGGTGCATCCAGACTACATGTAGAAAACATTAATATTGTAAGCAAATCGTAAAATGAATTAACATTTTAAACAATAATTAATATGTACTGTCCAATCGTGGATTAGCAGTACATTAACATATCCATAAGAAGACATGCTAGTAGAGGAAATAGTTTACTGTCACCCCCGGAAGTATACGGGGTGGCTAAACCTAAGTATTTTAAAGGAAAACAGGATAATGAATTAAATTTGAATAACCCTGTAATTTAATCTGTACATGAAACATTTATAGCATATTGCTGTCTCTGTTGTAGAGCATATTATATGCTAAATCCTTTTAGACTTGCGAGTTCGCCTTTATAATGTATGGCAACTACCTTCTAAAGCCTCTAGAATCCTCAGTGTATTTACTTTTAAGCGATTGTCGATAAAATAAGCTCTTATAAGATGGCTTGAATTTACGCTCAAGTATAAGATTGGCTATTTAGTGATTGTATTTTGTAAGAAACCACAACTTACTTAATCCGACTGCTCTGTTAAGCCCATAAATTTTGCTATTTATACCGAACTGAAATAATCTCCGACAAGACAAAGATAGAAGAGATACTGACTTCACAATATTGATGTCAGAAGATATATATTATTTTAATAATCCTAACTACCTAGAGACAGTATCATTCCAAATAGCGAAAAACAAACAAATATACACTCACAATAACAAATCACTTCGTTCTACTTTACTTTTCTGGGGCATCAATATAAAAGAAATAATATCTTAGTAGGGCGAGGTTTCAGACAATCTCCGTCCTGTATTTTGCTCCATATCGAGTTAAATATGACATTGAGAGTCGTGAAACAGGCTTTCACGCACTTATGACCGGTATTTATTTTATATATACTGATAATAAGTACCGTGACTTCTGTTGAGATTTTCTTGTTTTTTCTGTTGAAATATAAACAGGATGAGTATAAATATTATTATTATATTTATTATAAATTTTACACTTGAAAGAGAGTGTCGGTGTAAAAGTAAGAAAGGGCATGCTCCGATGGTTCGGACATGTAGAACAAATGGTTGATGCAAGACTGACTAAGCAGATATACAATGCAAAAGCGGATGGATGAAGGAGTCAAGGACGGCCAAGACACACATTCCATGACCAAATAGAACGTGTTCTAGAGGAAGGTGATGTTAAGAGCCTCAAAAACCGACGCGCGTGCATGAAAAGTGTTATGAAAGTCAACGAAGCAAGTGAGGCGGTAAGAATCATGCCCTATGGCGCTCTGTTCTCTCTGCCTACCCCGCAAGGAATTTGGCGTGAAGTTATGTATGTATGTATGTATGTATGTACTATATTGCAAAAGTAATGATAAATCTGAATTCGGAAAGATTGTGGATTGTGTGAACGATGATATGATTTGGATGGATGTTGGTGTGGAAAAAGTGAATGATAGAGAAGTGAAGAAAAAGAAAACGTCACGATCCCAAAAGATGGAAAAAGGGTAAGAAGATGATAGATGATTGATCTTGATGTATAATTTTTCATGAAACTGTGGTCTGAAACGAAACCAGATGCTTTTCTATTTTAACTACGTTATTTTGCTGCTATTAAAATCATTATTAAGAAGGGTTATATTGGGATTTAAATCTGCCTGCTGGAGTTAAGTGGAGATATATAAAGCAGTTAAGCCTGTGATCAACTCCCTTCGTAAATTATTAATCTCCCAACATGGCGGAGAGGATTGAGGTGTTTTGGCCAAAGCTAATATAGATTGACTCCTTAGACATATTTTTATATAGTACGATAAGCTTTCATACATTATAAAAGAATATACTTTATTGTAAACTGCAAAACTAATATTTATATATACATAACCAAACTTCACGCTAAGTCCCTTGAGTGTGTACGAGATATAAGTCGGTCTTAAGTCACGATTCTTACACACCTCACTCGCTTCTTGCACTTTAATATTTCTCGTCAGGCTTTCAATGCGTGCAAAATGTACGTCTTACTCTGTACATCTGCTCAGTCAATCTTGCATCATCCTTTCTTTCTACCTGTTCGAATCATCGGAGCATGCCTTCATAAGTTTAACATACCATACAAAAACATAATATTATTATGCAGGTAAAATATTAGTTTATGTGTATATTTTAAAGCATTTTTCATATAATAATATCTTGGACACAATAATATCTTGGACACAATATACACACAGCGGCCTCTAGTTCCAAGCTAAGCAACTATATGCTTGTGTTATGGATACTAGGTAACGGATATTAATACATATATACTTTTCTTTTTTGTAAATACATACTTATAATACATAGAAAAACACCCAGACACCACACAAATATCCATGTTTGTCACAAACATTTGTGCTCGGGTGGGAATCGAACCCCCGACCTCATTGCTGCAACCGGTAGTTTTACCAATACGCCACGAGGCCCGTCATATGTTTAGTTTAAGTCCATAATATCAAAGTAGTCCGTAAGTACAAATTAAATTAAAATCGACAATGGCTCTGACTCGCTCCAGACATGAAGTTATTTTGCGATATATATGCTATCGTTTTTAGAATAACCATTTATTTGTAGTAAAATTTTTAGCAATATGATCTTTATTTCAAATTAATTATAAGCTCAATCTTATAAGCTCGTAATATTTCTCACGAATCTGTTTTTATTTTGCTTTAATATCTAATTTTATAAATACAAAACTTTCCGTTATATGACGTCGTAAACACCCTTAATAACGTTCAGCCCCTTGATAATAAACCAATGTATGTACATAATTCTTTTATCGAAGTCACCCTAACTAAGGATCTATGAGGCTTTTAAGAGAATACAAATAGCTCGTTATGAACAATTTTATTAGTCTATAATATACTCTATTGGCTTGCTTTAGACCACGTAGCCCCCGTGTTCGCGAAGAAATGATTAAATCTTATTCAGCTGCTTACGCCGTAAACAGGTCTTTAACAATATTTTGCTGGTCACCAAGCACTTAACATTGATTAAGGCCCGTATTCGCGAAGAGATGATTAAATCTTATTCAGCTGATTACGCCGTAAACGGGTCTTTAACAACATTTTGCTGTTCACCAAGCGATAATCTTAATGTACCCCAATAACCTCGTTTAACCGGCGGTTATTGTAAACAAATGTGACATTTTATAAATAAAGTAAGGTGAAGGATCTAATAATGGACACTTGTGTAGTACAAGTGTCCATTATTAGATCCGTGTTCATCATAAAAGCAATACAAGCAATTAGTACAAAACACAGACCAATAGTCATTAGTAAAATATCATATTAATATTTTCAAGAATGCGTAGTAGAAGTATCTGTAGTAAATTCTTAGAAATTTGAGAAGGTATAGGAAAATCTAAAATCACCATTGATAGACATTTAGGATCAAGTTGTCCATTCCCAGTGATGGACACTACCCAGCATTAGATTTCCAGTCATTGACATTGTTTTTTGTCAGGTCATATACATTATTATTGAAAATATAAACAGTATTTAGAAGACGAATAAATTTAAATCCTGTTTAATTTAAATTAGTAATTTCTTTGAAACTTAACTAGCATACCAATATAACCATTCCTTATTAAGTCTTTAACTTTAAAACTATCGAAAAAGTATGTTTTCTTTGAATAAATAAAATAAATGTCCATCGCTGGTGTATTGTCCATTATTGGAACCTCTACCCCAAATAAAATATAATAGAAGTAGCTATGAATTACATTTTAGATGAAAATAATGTTTTAGACGATTTTAAATACACGTAAGTGAATTATACGGGCATCCCGTTTATTCCAAATACGACGAAATTATTTCGAAGAATATGAGAGAAAGCAAAATAATAAAACGCATTTCAGACGTTGCCATGACAACAGAGATCAACAAAATAAAACACGATGCTAATAAATAGCAAAGGCGTTTATGATAACTGAATCGCATTGCCATACCACGGTTCACATTTTGCAGTTTAATATTATTATCCTAACATTTTTGGATGTCGCTCGGATGTAAGCGAATGTATACAAATTGTATACATTATACACTGCCATTTTACTAAGTAGCAATATACTACTCATTCTTTTACTATTCATTCGTTCTAATTACAACTGATTAGGTAATAGTCCCCATTTTATTTTTGGTGAACAGCGTTAACTTTATAGGCCCGATTACATTTAGCGCTCTATTTAGGTAACACACCGTTATGTCATAGTTGGCAAACTTCACCCTTAGATCGATTAATTCTGATATAAGTTTATCATAGATATAGTTAGGGCAGGGTTATGACAAAAGATATAGTAGTATTGAGATGAATAAAAATAAGATTGTGTTACTCAACAGTCTCGGTGGCGCAGTGGTCGAGCACACGGCTTCTGATCCAGGGGTCCGGGTTCGATTCCTGATACTGGCTCACACCAATGACTTTTAGAAATTGTTTTTGGAAGTTATGTGTGATAAGTATCGATGACTGAAAACTTTGTGCCCGGTATGGCAATAGGTTCGCCACCTATTCCATTTGGGACGTAAACATAACGGTGAGACGAGGCTTAACAGCCGCTGCCTACACCTTCGTGTAACAAATGGCGTGAAGTTATGTTATGTTATGTTTACTCAAATTGTGACTTAACAGCAAGGGAAGGTCCAAGGTTCGCACCACTTTTGCACAGTTATCAATTACTGAAAAATTTATGCACCGAGTATCAGTATCGCAACGTACTATTCATTTTTATGAGGTTCAGCTGAAGTGCAGCTTGACGAAAAGAGACTCAAAAGAATAAAAATTCCACTCTTTAATATCAACAAAAAAAAATGTTTAATTTTGTTGTAATCGTTTTAAATATTTTGTATTCAAACACAAATAATGTCGTACAATATAATTTTCTGCTCCAAAATAGTAGTCTTACAAGTCTTCTCATTAACTACTAGCAACAGATGCCTGCAGGCGATGTTTTTACAGTTGGTTAGTTCCAACAAAGTGCCTGCTGGCATTTAATTAATTAACGATAATGCATAGTGTGATGTCAATTTCTCGGTTTAATTTATGCGTTTGTGCATTGATGTTAGTTAATCTTGCAGGTAATTCCAACAATTATCTCTTAGTGTCAAAGATAAGCAGTTTGCTGCATGAATGGGCTGGCTAGACCGGTGAAATACCACGACCTCTCAGAAGATCGACGTAAAGTGGCTCATGCCGCGTTTCGTTCGATGAGAGCGGTATCCGGAGGCTCACCCTCCTTCCCCATCCCTTCCTATCCTACTCTCTTAAAGGTTGACAACGCAACTGTAACACTATATGTGTTACAGGTGTCCAGTGTCCATGGGCGGCGATTGTCACTTAACATCAGGTGACACGCTTGCTCGTTTCCACTACCATCCCGAAAAAAAAACACATTTTACAACACCATCACTGCGTCATATTTCCATATATAGTTTTAATATGTGATAAAAATTTCTAATGATAGATTATAACATATTTTCCATAACCCAGAGGAAATATATAAATGGCTTTGAAGCCATACTTTAGATGGAAAAGATTTTTGACAAAATGTTGCAAACTTGAGCTGTGGATAAAAGGGCATCCGACAAAATTCAAAAGTTTGTTTTGCAATTTCAGCCATCCGAAGTTTTAAAAAGCTATCCAATAAGAGCAAACTGGTTGCAACGCGGTAGACATTTTTTGTCATTATATTATCGAAATAGTTGTTGCCGACAGCTTTATTTGCGTCGAATTTTTGATAACGATCACTTTTTGCACTTACGATTTTAATTAAACTAACAAACTTTGCCTACACGATTCTCTAAGTTGAAATTGATAAAACTCTGCAAGTTGAGAACAAATTTATTTACTACTCATCGGCTTTAATGCCGCTAATATTGTTTGCCAGGGAAAATTTTGTTGTTTTTTTACCAAAGGATAGAATTTGGCAGTGGTGGAGCCAAGAAGTTTGCTGCATGAATGGGGCGGCTTGACCAGTGAAATACCGCGACCCCTTAGAAGATCGATATAAAGTGGCTCATGCCGCGTTTCGTTCGATGAGAAAGGTGCCCGGAGGACCAACCTCCTCCCCCATCCTTCCCTATCCCCTATCCCTTAAAGGTCGGCAACGCAACGGTAACACTATATGTGCTGCTGGTGTCCAGGGGCGGCGTTGGTTGCTTACCATCAGGAGACACGCCTGCTTGTTTGCTCTCCTATTAAAAAATGAAGCAAAACTAAATAAAGATATATTTTGTCGCAGTTTATTTCACTATTCTCACGTCCTCTATAATCTCTCTAGAGGCACAACCTTTTTTTATAATCTAAACTCGTGGACAACTCATAAATCAAACATTACCAAAATTATATTGTGGTATATCTTATATGTTTTTTTAAATAAAAGTGGTAAGAGACCAGCAATGTCTATGGACAGCTATATATGGAATAGGATCACACTTATATATAGCCCGCTTTTAAGATATGATTAGAAGGGGAACAAGTGGGCCTGCGGATACCTGTCTTAGTGAACGAATCGCGGCACGAGCCAGTTAACGTAGATTTTCTGTCAGGTGGGTGTATTTCATTTTCGAGCGGGCCCATTCATACAACGAACTTTCAAAAAGATTTGTTAAGTACCCGTGGTTAACTTACTTAATTCATTATAACACGAATCTCATTTGATCTTCTGAATAATAAGAATATGGTATTTTCACCCTGATTCTGAATTAAGAAGTCGATAGAATTTGGGCTCACAGTAATGATTTTTCGGTATTTTTTTATATGATAAATTTAGATGTAAACATAACATAACTTCACGCCATTGTTACGCGAAGGTGTAGGCAGCGGCTATTAAGCCTCGTCACGCCGTTATGTTTATTACGTCCCAAATGGAATAGGTGGCGAACCTATTGCCATACCGGGCACAAAGTTTTCAGTCATCGATATTTATCACACATAGCTTTCTGAAAACAATTTCGAAAAGTCATAGGTGTGAGCCAGTGTCAGGATGTGAACCACGATCTCTGGATTCAGAAACCGTGTGCTCGACCACTGGACCACCGAGACTGCTATAAATATAAATTTAGATTTCTGATCACATTTTAGCCGCTGTATAAATCCGCCACCCATTTGGGTCGTAAAAAATATGTGGGTTGAGATTAAACAACTGCTGCCTATACCTTCAGCTAGGAAAACCATAAATAGAATCATTATCATATAGATATCACTTAGTCAAATAGCAGTCTCACATATTTAGAGTCAGATGCCTACGTGGCTATTGTTAAATGTTCAAATGATTTTCGACAGCGCATCTAACATTACAAACGTGGCAATGCATTGGAAACTCGGCAAGTATGCACAACCACGTAGCGAATTGCCCCTAGCTATTACGTCTTGGTACGATTCCTAATATTTGCCTACGTTCAAAGCCATTTTTAGTTATTTACTATTTCAAAAAGAGCTTCTCCACTAGTGACAATGCCCCGGGAGGTTTAGCAATCCGACTTCTGAATGGTATTTTTAACTTTCAATTCTGTGTAGGTATTTATATTTTGGGTGATTTAATTTTGTCAGTCATGGATAACACAAATGTATGTTGGATAGTTTAGGAGAATAGCCAATAGTACTGATCTTGCATAGGTTTAATAGTTTTGAAGAGCAGTAGTTGTAACCCTGTTACTCAATATAAAGCAATTTAAAATTTTTATGATGAACAATGTTTTGTAAATAGCAGTGGCTGTTAAGCCTCGACTCAGTAGATGTAGAATAGGTAGCGAACCTATTGCCACACCGGGCACAATTTTATTCAGTCATCGATTTTTATAACACTTACTTTCGAAAATAATTTCGATAAGTTATTGGCGTGAACCTGGATTCGAACCCGCGACTTCTTGTTTCAAAAGGGGGGTGCTCAACCACTGGACCACCGAGACTCCTTATTTATAGAAATATTCCTTATAATTCATTTATTATCGAAAAAACACCAAAAGTCGCACCCACAACATGATAAAAAACTTGTCTAGAAGTGATAAGACCGCATTTTATAAATTTTAATGTTTAAATTGATATCCAAATGTAATCATTTCTGATATGTTTTTGCGTATTGTTTTTTTTTTGTCCTTACGAATTTGCTCATGTCAATGGTCTTTTTATCTCTACGTTTCATAACTTCACGCTTTATAAACTTCAATGTATCCAAAGGCAGCAAAAGTCGTACCTCAACTCACGGAACTATATCGACTCAAAGTAGAAAAGGTGGCGCAACCTATTGCTTTACATATACAACAATTTTAATCATTCAAAAAATCAAAGATTGATATCTGAGTTTGAAAAATTTTCTTAACTATATCCTAAATGTTTTTACATTATTTTATAATACTTTTCTGCTCAAAAAATACACAATTCACTCTCATAGTGATCCTTACACATTGCATCGACGTAATCAACGTTTGACCACCGCAATTCTTTAAATTTGAGATAGAATTTTACAACGATCTCTTAATACACAAATCACACAACTGCCTTCAGATTGACGTCAAATATTTGGTATTTATTTTAAACATGTAATTTATTCTCCTTGTAATTTCTTTATTTTACATACACATACATAACTTCACGCCAAGTTCCTTGCGGGGTAGGCAGAGAGAACAGAGCGCCATAAGGTTAGTTAGTTTAAGTTAGTTTAATCTGCTTATAACTGGTACATTCATATCATTTCCACTTTCTACACTAGCGCTATTACAGTGAGTGTTTTAACAAAAAAATGCCGTTTACAAGTGGAAAATTTTTAGATACAATTCCTACATGCAAAATGGTCTTCCTTACTTAAACAGTCCATGCCTCTAATGTGTAGATATGACACTTATTTACATGATTGATGATTCGTTTATTCGACTGAAATAAGGTATATTCTAAAAAAAAAATAAAAAGAAATTATAATATATACCATCATAAATTACATTAAAAAGCAATACTGTTTTAATAACATAAGTGCCACGTTGTCTCAGAAAATGCGCGCCAAGAAATTGGCGGCATTCAAAACATGAGTTCTTTTTTTTTACAGCCAGCAGGCAAACGGCCAGTCTGATGTTGACCGGTTATCCAGTCGTTGATGCTTGTAACAGCACAATTTGTATACTTCAAAAGTGATCACGAGGATGAAATGTATTTTTTTCTTTGATTTCGTTAACTTTTTAGATGGTAACTAATTTATATCTTTCAAATAACAATAACTTATTTGTTAGTGCATAAAACACATGCTATAAAAGTACATGTCAATGAACCGAATACAAGGAATGTAATTAGTACTTTCTTACTAGGTACTCGCAGTATGATGCAACAGGTCGAGCCTCTTGAATTACATACCTATTTTTTTTTTTTTTTTTTTTTTCTGGATCAGCTCATGAACTTATTATATTGCAGTATCATCTAATTTACATGTATTTTATTTACTTTATTTATTTATTTATACCACAGAAAAACATACAATAGAGTAGCTTATGTTATACAATATTTAGGATCAAGTGACTAAAATAACAATGTACAGCTGGTACTTAAAATAGGAAAACCTGTGCTATAAGTACCAGCATCCTTCCGGTGATACAGTAAAATTATTTTATTACATATAACACAGCCATATAATATAATATTTTATATTGAGTACAGTGGGAACATTTTACAGAACTGGAACCAAGGTTTGGCGTTCTTGTGTGTGTGTGTGTGTTAGTGTGTGTATGTGTGTGTGCGTGCGTGCGTGTATGCGTGCGTGAGTGTGCCTGTGCGTGAGTTTGCGCGTCGATATGTGTTTGCGTGTGTCTATGCGTCTATGTTTATTTGAGTTAGTAAGTATATTTGTATGCGATGATAAGTTGATTCCCTACATTGAAACCAAATGTTAGATGTTTTGATGCAGTAAAAGTTCAGATTCGCCGTAGGACTGCTTCTTTAGCCAATCACTTACCATCAGTTTACAAGCGTGCAATGATTTGTCTGTGACAGGTAGTTGCTTGATAATTTTACTATATATGAAATTTCCTAGATAATAAAAGAATCTCTGGCCAAACGTTGTTCTCCGGTGTATAATAGGCGGAAGTTTATATCTACGAGCAGGTGCTTGGTGAAAGGTTGGTAAAGATTGCCTGAATTTTGACAGGGTAGTATGTTGTTTTAGTACTATTTCTAGAATAAACAATTGGCGCACCGTTAGCACCTCACAGTACTCATATAGTTCTTTTGTAGGGTAACGAAAAGGTTTGTGAGTTGCTACTTTCAATACAGCTCTTTGCGCGCGCTCGAGCTGTAAAAGATTACTTTTAGGTGCACCACCCCAAGACATTATACAGTATCCTATGAGTGATTGACAGAGTGTCAAGTATACCATTTTTAGAATGCATGGTTCCGCAATCCGCCTGAGATGTTTAAAAACGTAGATCAGCTTACGAATTCGCCCAGCGACCAAATTAATGTGAGAAGAAAAGTTCAATCTCTCATCCAGCGAGACACCCAAGTATTTTATAGTACTAACCTTCTCTATGTTTAGACATTTGCAAGGAAATAATAAATTCGTTGGATGCTTATGGGCAGTAATACCATTAATTATTTGTTTTAGGCCAATTGGGGTTCTTATGCTAAAAGTCATATATTTAGTTTTATCCACATTCAAACACAAGTAGTTAAGAGTTAGCCAGTTAGTAATCCTATCAAGACCGATTTGAGCAATATGAAAAACCTCACTCCATGAACGCCCCGTAAACACAAGGGCAGTGTCATCCGCATAGGTAAATAATTTACCTTGCCTCAAATTTAGTTCGCACATGTCATTAATATATATGAGAAATAGCGTAGGACCCAGAATACTACCCTGTGGGACGCCATATTCTATATTGAGATCATCACTAAGGTGATCACCTATCTTTACACGTTGTGTACGCTCAGATAAATAGCTGCGGAATAAATTAAGTTGCCGGCCCCTAATACCTATTCTTTCTAGCTTAGTAATCAGCACTGGGATTGAAAGCGTATCAAAGGCCTTAGCCAAGTCCAAGAAGATACCGATACATTTATCACCTGAGTCTAATACTTCTACAATATGACTTGTCAGATTATGAACGGCGTCGTTAGTTGATAAATGGCTACGAAAGCCGTATTGGTTATCAGATAGAATTTTATTGACTTCAAGAAATTTTTTAAGACGAGTGTTCATAATTTTTTCTAAAATTTTGGATAGTGATGACAATACGGAGATAGGTCTATAACTCGAAGCAGAGTCCCAACTACCAGTTTTATAAATAGGGTATACGAGAGCCTTTTTCAGGAAGAGTGGAAAGACACCGTTGCGGATGGCAAGGTTAAAGATATGCGTTAAAGGTGGTATAAAAATCAATCTATATTGCTTTAGTATATTAGATGAAATTCCATCTACACCCACCGCACAGTTACTACGCAATGATAAAATTAATCGTTCTATTTCAGCTTCATCAGTTTCTAAAAATACTAACGAGTTAGGAACAAATCTAGATGGTTGTGTGTTAATATGCAGGGATAGATCAATAGATTTAGAAATATGTTCTGCTATTTTCTTTCCTGTGTTAATAAATGTTTCATTGACTTGATTAATGGATTCGGAAGCAGAACCACTGCATTTAAGCAAGGGGTCAGCAGATGAATTTGATTTTTTAATATGAGCAACATCTTTAATTATATTCCAAATCTGTTTAGGGTTAGATTTCGCTTTATTTAATTCAGATCCTTCGTATTGTCTTTTAAGTCTTTTTAATAGAAGATTACAGTACTCCCGGTATCTCTTATATGTAATCTTAAGGGTCTCGTTATCAGGTGCACGTCTTGATTTAATATATAGCCTGTCCCTGTTTTTCATACACCTCAAGACACCAGGAGTAATCCAAGGTTTAAAAATTTTTAGACGATGAGGCACTCGGTAAGTAGTGCTACTTGTTGCTATAGCCCCAGATATCGAGACAATAAAGTATTCCAGGGCGATATTTACATCCGTACATTCATAAACATGTGAGAAATCAATTTCAGACAGAAGATTATATAGCTGATCATAATTAATTTTTGTCCTTAAGGATATATGAGTTTTCAAGGACTTATTAAGAGCAACCACTACAGCATTATGATCCGTAATTGTAGAATCAACTACTATAGTTGTGGCACTCAATCTAGTCTTGAGAAAGACATGGTCAAGACAAGTTTTGCCATGAGTGGGCATGATGTGGGCAGGTAAGAGACCATGGCTAGCAACAAGGTTTAAATAATCCTGCGATCTATCCGTGCTACTATTTATTATATCTATATTAATGTCTCCAATAATCATTGTATTTAAAAATGAACGATTAGCAGTTAATATCTGATCTAAAGACAAAAGAAAATTTGAAGTGTCTTTAAAAGATGGAGATCTATAAATGGCAAAAATTGACAAGTCATTTCCAGTTTTTATTTGTATGCATGTTGCATCGGAACATTCTACTTCGGTAATCGATATGTTGGTGATATTACTCCGCACATAAATAACAATACCGTCACATTTGTTATGACTTCTATTAGATGTGTAGTAGTTATATCCGTCTAATGCAGGTATATTGGGGTTCAGCGAAAGCCAGCATTCGGTAAGAATAATTATATCCTGAGAAATAGATGTGCGGGTTAGAAGTGTGTGTAAACCAGTCATATTTGCAGAGATACTACGAATATTTTGGGTTAATATGCAAAGGTTTCCGGCCGTGATAAATTTGTGACAGTTTTCTGGTTCGCACCTAAACGACTCTGACACCTTTAAATCATCAATAATATTGAAATGATTACATGAATTATCGAATTTTACTGTTTTTATTAATGTTCTTAGTAAATGACCCAATAGTTATATAATTAGGGAATCTGAAAGGTAGACTATAGCTTTTGGTATAAAATATAAATAATTGTGTTATCGACGTGGCACGTGGGTGTGATAATGGGTATAATGTTATGAAGAGAGATTTGAGGTGTCGTGTATATGGACATAAGTTAATTTGGTATGAGATTATTGCATGGTTTTTACTTAAAAACAATTTGTTTAGAACATGTGGAATCAATTTTACAGGCAAACCATAACAAACAAACAGATAAAATATGTTAAAAATACAGAAGAATATCATTTTAAACATGAAATCCACATATACTAGTCACACTTTTGTTGCAATTTTACTAAGACTTGATTCACTATCAATTCTAATTTGGGGATCACCTTCAGACCTGCGCAAGTATATGTAACCTCGTGAAGTCCAACAGTAAGAAAAACCATTTTCACGGGCAAACTGACGAGCAGCATGGAATATTTTCTGGGCTTTCGAAGTTAGGGCCTCTGATATAAATACAGGCCTAGCTGGTCCAGGCACCTTGAGGTGGCCAGAATTCAACTTGTCACTATTCTGTTTCTTCCTATTGAAACTTTTAATCCCTTGTAAAAGTCTTTCTTTTTTTATGACACTATTCAATTCTACCACGATAGGCTTGATGCCTTCTTTATGAGTCGTGACCCTGTATATATCTCTGATATCGGTATCATTCATCTGTATGCCTATAACCTGCGACAGGTTTTTAACTATTTCAATGGAGTCCTCTTTATTTCAAACTTGCTTTCACTACGTAATACACTGGGCACGTTTCGTATTTCTATACATGACGATCTATTTTTGCGTTCAAGGGCCTCTATTTTCTCTTCTAATCTTATAATTACTCTCCTATCCTCAGCTCTATCTTGCTGCAGGTTTTGAAGTGTTTTAAGTATGGTGTCATATTTATCAGATATGAATTGTAAGTTTCCCTTCAGTTCCTCGTTATTTTGCTTGAGTTCGGCAAAATTTTGTTCAACTTTAGCTGACAGAGATGAGATTAGTCTTTTAAGATCCTTGAATTCGTCGTCATCACGCCTGCGTTTCTGTCTAACATTTAAATTTTCACCACTACTCCTCTCAGATGCTGTATCCGACTCACATATCTGTGACGAATAGGTGGGTCCTAATGTGCTAACTGTCGAGGCAGATGGGTCAGATGAACGAGGCTGAGACATCTCGAAAGGATTAATTACCGGTAGTTGAAGCAAACAAACCCTTAGGTAATCACTATATGAACGATTTCCCCAAAATAATAGTTTTTTTTTTTTATATAGCAACTTTAGATGATAATGCCAATGTCGAATGACAGCTGTCACATTCGTACTGACAGATGACAACCAGGTTAAAGACAGTTGGGGGTGACAGTTCG
This sequence comes from Euproctis similis, assembly GCA_905147225.2. NCBI lineage: Eukaryota > Metazoa > Arthropoda > Insecta > Lepidoptera > Erebidae > Euproctis > Euproctis similis. Next base: position 14,228,992 of record LR990114.1, on the reverse strand, counting down.
GTGATGGTATATACAATTTAGCTTATAAACGTCTTCCGTTTCAATTGTTTCTGTCCTCTTCGCACCAGCACACTGTACTTTTAGTTGTGCTATGCGCTCCTGGTAGTCTGTCAGTTATTCTTAGGCAATAAGTGCAATAAAACACACATCAATTAATTGAAACTGTCACTTTGGTTTAAAAGCAGTCAGTTCATAGGGTAGTATTACAAATAAGCTCACCAACTTGTTCCGACCAGAGCGCTGATATCCACCTCACGCTAGCACCATAAGTAATGCTATGCGATCCTAGTATTTTATTAATTTAAATAACCAAATAATTCATAGGAATGAATTTTGTTATTGTCTAATAAAACTTCTGCACTGTACACACGTCTAGTCACTTTCGTGGTCCAAGAGGGAAGGGGGGCACGATTCTTACACGCCTCACTCGCTTCGTTGACTTTCATAACTCTTTTCATGCAAGCGCGTCGATTTTTGAGGCTCCTAACATCACCTTCCCCGAGAATACGTTCTATTTGGTCATGGAATGTGTGTCTTGGCCGTCCTCGACTCCTACATCCATCCGCTTTTGCATTGTATATCTGCTTAGTCAGTCTTGCATCAACCATTTTTTCTACATGTCCGAACCATCGGAGCAAGCCCTTTTTTACTTTTACACCGACACTCTCTTTCAAATGAGTGTTTTTTGGTGACAGTTATTGAGAAACTCTGTTTTATTTATATAATCTTCTAAGCTAAAAGAATCCAGAAATCTTGAATTTTTTATTTTAAACTGTATAAATAAGAGACTTTACAAAGATTTAGATTAAAGACCTGCAGGTATAAGACCTGCAGGCTTTGAGGTCAAAAAGAAATAACCTATAACTTTTGATGCCGCTCCAGTTTCTGGCGCATAAATGTCTAAAAGCGAGCTCTCCTTTTATAACTAAACAATACCCGCAGTCTACTATTATCAATAAATTCATTGCTACTGACGTTATTGTCGGCAGTTTGCCCAAAAAATGCCGATTTCATTTGAATATGAATAGTTCACAGTTTTACTGAAATAAAACTAAAAACTGATGACCATATTGTATAGTTTAAAATAGGGAGTACTAATATTTATTGCTTATTGCTTATATAGAATACAAGCAAAATATTAAAGAAATATTATATTTTACTACTTGATTTTGGTTTATAAGGTCTGCCTATCCTGTTGTATGTTTACTATTTTGTCACTAAGGCCAAATCACCATGCCAAGTTACACAGGTGAGTGGCGCGTCCAAATGATAAAACTAGAACTTCATAATGAGTGTTTTATGGTGACAGTTATTGAGAAACCCTGTTTTATCTATTTAATCTACTGAACTAAAAGAATCCAGAATTCTTGAAATTTTTATTAAAATTTTGTTAGAAAGCCAATAAACAGCTTTTTGTATAAGAGATTGGTTTGTTGCCAAAATATCTCAGCAAAATTTTCTGGCATGTCGGACCGAGCGAATTTTGTTTTTTATCGCAGAACGAAATTAACAATAACAGTTAAATAGTTAGGGCAGCAGTTAAGGGAACAAGAGCAAGATTAAAAAAAGATCAAATATATATAATATCTAAATATTAAACATACAATATAAACATTTAACTTTATGGCTCAATAGCTAATAATGTTGCTATTTGTTTGATGTAGAAAGGATGTACGATGCAGTTTGACTAAGCAGATATGCAATGCAAAAGCGGATGGATGTAGGAGTCGAGGACGGCCAAGAAACACATTCCATGACCAAATAGAATGTGCTCTGGAGGAAAGGGATGTTAGGAGCCTCATATGTCGACGCGGGTGCATGAATAGAATTATGAATGTCAACGAAGCGAGTAGGCAGAGAGAACGGAGCGCTTTAAGGCGCAATTACTCCGCAAGGGATTATGTTTGATGAAAAAACTTGTTTTTTTATATTTACTCTTAATAGTGACATAAACAGAAAGTTTTTAATATGAAGTTGGTATCTAGATGCAAAAGAGAATAGCGAGCAAGCAGGTTCCCTGGTGGTACTAGCTTAAACCATCGACATTTCAGAATTCAGAACGGTTACGTTGTCGACATTTGAAGTGGCACAGGGTGGAATATTCAGGAAGGAAAAGGGAAGAGAAACAGTCCCTTAATACCTCTCTCATTGAATAACATTCAGAATGAGTTACTCTACGTCTATTTTATTTGAGGTGATGGTATTTCATCACTGAGCCGCGTGGCTCTAACACTCTTTTTATATTTGTTTCTAAGATTTTCGCGAAATCCCACTCATTGATCAAAACAACTTTTAGGATTGTATCGCGTTTATTTATTATTTATTTATATTTATTTCCCGACGTTTCGAACTCTTTTTATAATATACGATTTTCCTTTCATGTAGCTAATGACAAATAAAAAAGATTAGATAAGAGAAAATAAATTTGAACGAATAATAAAGAACCTTTGTAAAACACAACAGCTACAAGTTTTGTATGGTTGGTTCAGATCAAGCAATTCCATTACGTATGTAGGATTCCGACACAAAATACTCAATTGATTAACCGACGTGGCCAGCATTTGTGCGGAATAGTTCGTTTCTATTGCTGAAAAGGTCGAGAGAAGGTTGAACACCAATTCGATTTATGTTACAGAATTTCAGGGTTTGTAAGACCTTTAGAAAATTTGAATAAACTGAATACGAAATAATGAATTATTCTTTAATCCTACTGAAAAGGTGTCAGACTATTTTGATTGATACTTATCACACATAATTGCTTATAATGGCCCCCAAATTTAAAGTTAGGACGTCAGAATTATAAGTAAGGATGCTAAACTACTGAGCTATCAAGAGTTGAAGATTTTTATTTATCAATAAATCACTTTTAACTACTTATCATGAACTTATTCCTTTGTTTGCTATCTTTGTTGTGATTCTAAATACATATAAAGATTCTTTTATATAACTGCTGATACAATATATCCTTTATAAGACGCCTTAAGTATTTTTTTCTTTTGCTGAATTATTGATTTTGCACAAAACCATAAAAGTTTGAAGATATTCACAGGGTATAAAAGCGCACGTAGCAGAGAAAATCAACAGGCTTTATATACGTGACACGAATGTTGATCTAATACAGTCCTATTGAGAGGCCAATTTGTTAGTTTACTTCCTATGGATCTTTTGAATAAAAAATAAGTCAGTTGTTTCATTATAATACTGATCTATGTGTAAACATACCAATCCATGCATGATGAATTTTAAAATTATTTCTATAAAAAAATAGAACAATACTAAAGTAAATAATATGAAATAAATTAAAAGCAAAAATCCTTTTTAAAGAAGCTTTTATTTAAGCGCTCTAAAAATAAGAAAATAATATTTCCTTAAAAATGTCAAGTATCAACTTAGAGCCTCAGTATGTACAATTTATATAATAATAAAAGCTTGTCGCGCGAGTTGTAAATAAACTGTACTAATTTTATAATGTCAAATCAAATCAAAATAGCTTTATTTTCTTGGGTCTTCACACACAGTTAAATATAGTCCGTAAATACAGATATTTAACTTATTATTATATTTAAAGCATAACATATTAAAACACTAGCGCTTGAGAAAATTGCCTCATTGGAACAAAACGACGGACGATTCTGAGTGTAGGATTGTCATGAGAAGAAATGGGCAAAACACTCATGTAAATTAATCTACTAACTTTACTATACTATCTATTGCAATTTAATTACCTACTGATAGGGAGTCAAACCTCGCGACAAGCTTTTATTATTATATAAATTGTACATACTGAGGCTCTAAGTTGATACTTGAAATTTTTAAGGAAATATTATTTTCATATTTTTAGAGCGCTTAAATAAAAGCTTCTTTCATTTCAGCTTAGAGCTTTCTTTTCCATTTAATCGCAATGATGATTTTTAATTCATAGCCATATTGTAGAAATGCATCAAACATATGTATGCCGTCATCTTGGATGGTCCACCGTATTGTATTTAGAATGACGTCACATTATTTTTCGAGTTATTCTCAACAAGCCCTTTCATTTGATACCCATATTGTAGAAATGCATTAAAAAAAACTGTTCCTCTATCTTGGATGATCCGTTATATTGGATTTAGAATAACGACACATTATTTTTTCAGTTACTCTCAATGAGCCCTTTCATTTGATACCCATATTGTATAGAAGCTTAAAATATGTTTTCCTCCACCTTGGATATTCCACCATATTGGATTTATAATGACGTCATATTAGTTTTTGAGTTACTATTAACAAGCCCTTTCATTTGATACCCATATTGTAGAAATGCAAATATTTTCCCCGCCATATTGGATTTGGAATGACGTCATATTTTTTTTCGAGTTACTATTAACAAGCCCTTTCATTTGATACCCATATTGTAGAAATGCATTAAAGAAAACAGTTCCTCTATCTTGGATGATCCACCATATTGTATTTAGAATGACGTCACATTATTTTTCAGTTATTCTCAATGAGCCCTTTCATTTGATATACATATTGTACAGAAGCTTAAACTATGTTTTCCTCCATCTTGGATATTCCACCATTTTGGATTTAGAATGACGTCATATTATTTTTTGAGTTATACTCAACAAGCCCTTTCATTTGATATCCATAATTGCAGAAATGCATTCAAAATATCCATTCCTCCATCTTGGGTGGTCCGCCATATTGGATATAGAATAATGTCACACATCATATCATGCATTGTCATCCAAAGTAAACGTGTATATAAAATTTCAGCTCAATCGGTTGAAGATATCTACTTCAAAATTGAGTTGCAAGATTCCACCGAACATACATACTTACATACATACAGTGCAAGCTAAATAAAAGCTTTTAAAAAAGCTGTAAATATTAAATAACTTTGACGCAACTGCGTTTTTTGAAATGCACTAATTCTTATCTATGCAAACGGTTTCAAATATAACACTTACTTATAATGGCGATAGGCTTGTAACAAATAAATAATAAAATATTTTCGACTTTTACCTTTAACGATTATTAAGTTAATATTTTAAAACTATAAAGTGATTTTGAGCATATAGATATATCAGTTCACTACAGACCGTAGGTCTAATTGCCGATTACAATGATGGCAATTGACCGAGGCTAGTAGTTGGGTTAGAAACACGTACCTAACCATAAGCAATAAAGGAATAATATAACTATCCAAAATTATCATTTATTAAACTTATAACGTATATTTAAATAACTTCACGCGAAGTCTTGTGCGATAGGCAAATCAGATCATCTTTAATTTGACCGTAGAAATTATCTCGTGACTGTTTTTCACGCTTATATTCTTCCAATTATTAACATAAAACACAAATAAATATTATGAACAGGAAGGCATATAAAAATAATATTACTCTATAATTTCCTAAGTCTCTGCAACCTGTCGGAATTGACGTCCCCATTGCCATCATAAATCATTTTGACAGCTATTATTACTTCTCACCTGCAAAAAAGACTATGAAATAAGGATTCTCAGTTACGTCGAGAAAATGAAAATATACATAAATCACTCTCAAAAGTCATTACCTTCATGCATTTGGCAAGTACAAAATAAATGTTCTTAGCTTTGTGGTATAGAAAGTAGAATGTTGATTTTTTTTATTCTTCAAGCTTTAATATTTACAAGAATAGGCAGTAGCATTTACGCCTCGAATCTAAAGTTTATATTTTAAGTTTTTCATACATAATTGGGTACATAAATATTCCGACTCGACTAGTGAATTATAACGACATCTAAGAAAATCGACGTAAAGTGTTTCATGCCGCGTTTCGTTCAAACAGTTCTGGTATCCAGTGGCCCCATCTTCTTTAGGGCTGAGGACGTAATTACCTCTTTGGAGTTAAAAATATCCATAGGCGGCGCTATATGCATACCACGGCAAGAAATAGTGGTTAGGCGGATAGTGTTCGATAATTAAATTAAACATCAGTGAAGATTTAAAACAATTTTGTAAATTCAGTAAACTAATATTATCTGATGAAAAATGACTAAACACAAACAATAAATACGCACGATCAGAGCTCTTCCCAATTTCATTAAGTGAACCACAGTCATTTGTTTGTTCTTTCGAAACAAGACGAAACGAATTTCGGCGCGGCTGTTAGCTGCTTAACATTCTCCGAGGTCCCTTATTCACACAGCCTGAATACAAAACGACCTTCACTTTTATTTCATAACATGACGATCTATGTGTGGCCTGGAGTCGTACTAAATCTTATATTAGTATAAATAATATTACATTATATATTTTTACTGTATAATTTCCCGCTTTTTTCTTCCTGAAATTGTTGGTTGCCGCTGTTAAGGTGCGGCGCACTCAAATTTTACTTCCCAAATAGAATAGCTGGCAGAACCTGTCGCCATATTCTAGGCACAATGCTGTTAGTAGTCATCATCGCATCACTTAACGCACATAACTTTCGAAATTCATTTCATAAAGTCCCAGATTGTGTGAGCCCAGATTTAGTGTTCAAACCTATTCCAATTACACTAGTGTAAATAAATGAATGTATCATTATAGTCAATCGTAAACTCTGTAGTGTATATAATATAACAATAGTAATAGTCAAAGTCAAAGTGGTTTTATTTTCATAGGTCCTCACAGACACTTAAAAATAGTCAATGTACAAAAATGTTTAAAATTAAAATAATATTTAAAAAGCTAAGCCACGAGCGCTTGAAGCAAGTGCCTCCGTGGAACAAAAAAAAACACGGAAGCAATCGCCACGAGCGGCCCGATTCCGAGTGTAGGGGCTTTCATGAGAAGAATCGGGCAAGAAACTCATGTGCACTCTTTTCAAAACCATTGAAAATTTACAGAATAGTATTATCAACGCTACTGAAAAAATATCACATAAAAGGTGTAGCAGCCAGACTACTCGACAATCACAGTTATGATCCAACCAACTTAAAATCATCGTAGTACAAGTAATGAGATAAATTATATGATATTAGTCGAGCACAACTGACGCGACATCTTCTATTTAGAATGGTAACGTTGTGCAACAAGTAAGTGCAATAATAAAAATTATATATAAAGCTTTTATCAAAACAACATGAATTCAAACTCATAATAAGAAATGTTGATTACTATTATATTACTAATATGTAATTAAGTTATACTGATAAAACTCTAAAATTGACAATAAATTTAAAATTACTTATAGTAACATAACTTAGAAACAATTTTAGTGAAAGCTTTTTCACAAAAGATTTTCTTTTGCAAACTTAAGTATAAAAAAAACATTTTTTCTCATGGCGCTCTGTTCTCTCTGCCTACCCCGCATAAAAAACTCATAATAAAAAATAAAAATATATATTTTTGGTCAATTACTTACTTAGGCCCGTAAGATCAATCACAGTTTAAACTATTTTGCCTAGTTTAAACCTCATCTGTCGTTTATTTTGTAAGATCAATGCTAGATAAACCTCCAATAACAGTTTAAACTATAGTTTAGCTTACACCAGGAGATTTTGCCGTTTAAACCATGGTCCTGCCTAGTTTAAAAATGGCGGTCGTTTATCAGCTGACATCTGACACAACGATTGTGGGTTCATACATAGATTTAGCATAGACTACAATAGATGGCACATGTCAGGAAAAATTTACTAATAGCATCGAATCACTGACAGCGCAACCGCTTATTAGATTTTGGGAACCGCGTATATTTTATTTACATTTCCACACATGAACATTAACTTTGTAAAAGTTAACGTTTTGAAGCGCTTTTTACGAACACATTGATAATAATAATAATATCTTGGACACAAATCACACAGCGCCCTCCACTTCCAAACTAAGCAACTAAATGCTTGTGCTATGGTTACTAGAGAACGGATACTAATACATATATACTTTTCTTTTGTAAATACATACTTATAATACATAGAAAAACACCCAGACGCCGCACAAATATTAATGTTTGTCATAAATATTTGTACTCGGGCGAAAATCGAACCCCCGACCTCAGTGCTGCAGCCGGTTGTTTTACCAATGCGCCACGAGCCCCGTAAGTCACTCACACATTAACAACCCATTTTTGGTCACGTTGTTTGGGTGACTATTGCCGATCTATTTTTCTTAAATCTATGGTCACACTATAAAACTTCATAAAAGAAAGAGAAAAAGAGTTTTTTTTCACGCAATATGCCACAGACAATGTACAAAAGAGTGAATGATGAGCGAAATATGGACATTAAATAACCAAATGTTGCCATCTGTCGAAAACTAAACTAAACTTAGTTTACGTAATCTATGTCCATTTCGCTGTTGATCTTACGAGGCAGGGTTAAACTCTAGATTAAAATTGACTATAGTTTAGAAAATCGACAGTTTTAACTATGATTGATCTTACGGGCCTAGGCCCGTAAGATCAATCATAGTTAAAACTGTTGCAACATAGGCAACATAGGCAACATTTGGTTATTTAATGTCCATATTTCGCTCATCATTCACTCTTTTGTACATTGTCTGTGGCATATTTCGTGAAAAAAACTCTTTTTCTCTTTCTTTTATGAAGTTTTATAGTGTGACCATAGATTTAAGAAAAATAGATCGGCAATAGTCACCCAAACAACGTGACCAAAAATGGGTTGTTAATGTGTGAGTGACTTACGGGCCTCGTGGCGCATTGGTAAAACTACCGGCTGCAGCACGGAGGTCGGGGGTTCGATTCCCACCCGAGCACAAATATTTGTGACAAACATGAATATTTGTGCGGCGTCTGGGTGTTTTTCTATGTATTATAAGTATGTATTTACAAATGAAAAGTATATATGTATTAATATCCGTTATGTAGTATCCATAGCACAAGCATTTAGTTGCTTAGTTTAGAAGTGAAGGGCGCTGTGTGATTTGTGTCCAAGATATTATTAATATTGTTATCAATGTGTGCGTAAAAAGCGCTTCAAAACGTTAACTTTTACAAAGTTAATGTTCATGTGTGGAAATGTAAATAAAATATACGCGGTTCCCAAAATCTAATATACGCGGTAGCGCTGTCAGTGATTCGATGCTATTAGTAAATTTTTCCTGACATGTGCCATCTATTGTAGTCTATGCTAAATCTATGTATGAACCCACAATCGTTGTGTCAGATGTCAGCTGATAAACGACCGCCATTTTTAAACTAGGCGGACCACGGTTTAAACGGCAAAATCTCCTGGTGTAAGCTAAACTATAATTTAAACTGTTATGGGAGTTTTATCTAGCATTGATCTTACGAAATAAACGACAGATGAGGTTTAAACTAGGTAAAATAGTTTAAACTGTGATTGATCTTACGGGCCTTAGTGTATAAATATGGTGTGTCTTGTAATTTATTGATATTTCCGTTCGCATTAGCCAATAGACCAATTGTGAGGTACTTTGACAAAGTTGTTGGCTTTTTGTCACGTTTGTGTCGAACTTTGACAACTTTGAAAATCCTTAGCACTCGCCAACTAATTTTAAACTTTTGTGACAAGTCTTTGTCGTCTTTCAAGTCTGCTATGAATCTTAATTCAACTATTATTATGAGCATTTCATTGGAGAAAATTGATCTATCGTATAGAGAATAGACAATAATAAAAAAATAAAAAGTAATCGCTAATAACGACCAGTAATATAAAAAAAAACTAAAATATTAAATATTAGAAATAGTGATTGGTAAGGATGAAACGGGACTTTGCAAATGTATGTTGGAGATATTGGAAAATGAAAACTAATTAAATCTAACCAGTAAACACACAAAATTAATTGCTTTCTTTAAACTTAAATAATTCCCGTCTCTTTTTTAAAACCGCGAAAACACGTTGGCCGTACCTCATTTTCGCAATAAGTGTCAAAATGATTTATGTTATCCTCACTTATTGGAGTTGCTAATATTTGCAGTTTATTTTTATTTATTTTATAATTTTTTTTTTGAATATTATTTTTCAACCTAACAGAGATGATTATTCCAACATGGATGAATGTATGATGGGTTCTCACACAAATTTTGTAACAGCGGCAAAGCCATGCAGTTTGCTGCATGAATGAAATGCCACGGCTTCTCAGAATATCGACGTAAAGTGATTTATGTTGTTTTGTCCCTTGCCATCCTTCTACATTTTATAATCGATCATCAAATTCTGATTAATTATTAATTTAATAATCTAAAAGTGAGTAGATTAACGTGTGGTCCTTTACAAAAATAAAAATAAAATGTAGTTATAACGCCGAATGTTAGATAGGACGGTATTATAACAAGCCTCAAACATAATACGGACGGATACGGACAACAAACATTGATGACGGATTATAATTGAGTGAGTCCCGACGCGACTACAAATGCGCTGTTTAATTTTAAAATATAATTAACTGAATCATTCTCACATAGGAATTAGACTTAATATTTAAAAAGAAAGAAAATTAATAGAGTAACAGTTTCTTTTCATAGAAAGACCTTAAAAATCTTCACGCATTTAACATCTGAAGAAGTGGACAGGAGTAATCATGTCTGGCCTCGCTGAATGAGTTATTCATTGGTTTCAATTGTGCAATAAATACATTTTATCAAGTAGTCAACTAAATGACTTTTAAAAAGCTTTCTTGAATCCTATCCAAAGTGACCATTTGCCAATATATACTAGGACCTATTACTCAGAAGTTTGAGTTCTGAATCATATAGATCACCGAACAGATCAAGGTAAGACTGTAATCTAACTGCAATCTAACCTGCGTTAATCTTGTCTGTGGTTAGACTTCTATCAAACACAAAGCTTAACGGTATCAAAGTGAAATGTATTCCTCAATACTTGTGTTAGGCAAATGTGATAAATTTTCGTTGTATGATAATAAAATAATATTAATTATATGATAATTTATTTTATAGGAAAGAGGGCAAACAAGCATGTCACCTGGTGGTAAATGATGCCCATGAACGGTTGGATTACCAGAAGAGTCAGAGTTGTGTTGGCTTTAAAGAAGATATTGGAAGTGGGGTAGGTAAAGGGTAGAGCCAAGAGGGTGGGTTTCCTGTTACCTCTTTTCATTGAATCACACCAATGACGTCACGTATTTCTTTTCGAAAGTTATGTGCGATAAATATCCATTACTAACAACATTGTACACACTGTATAGCAATAGGTTACGCCACCTATTCTATTAGCGACGTGTAAAAATCAGCTTAACAACCGCTGCCTACACTTCCGTGTTGAAAGAGGCGTGAAGTTAAATAGATTTTAATTTAAGAGTAGTCGTACTATTAGTACTAGAAGACTGACACTAACTAGGTTATATGCTAGTAATTACTGGAATAGAACAGAACAACACGAGGACAAGACTTTCGTTGAAAAACTCGACGTTCATTAAAATGTTAATTAGATTTCTTTTTTGCTTTGTCGGGTTGTTATTTTTTATATTATACTTGTTTTATATACATTTTATATTTTTTACAAATTCGCGAGAGACCAAGTTTATGCCATGAATTATGTCGAATATTATTAATTTTATTGGAAAATAAAGAATCTAGATATTGGTTATATAAAACAAAACGGAACTTTATGAAATCACTGACAAAAAAAATCCTGGAATATCATATAGATTACATTATAAACAGTAATTTAATTGGATTCTGTTCAACTGATATTCCGTGATTGAATAGCATACAACTAAACATTCAACAATCTTCACAAACTTTCCCATTAAGATTATTATTAGTAAGATTTACTTTACAGACGAGTTAGGTGCACAAAATTAAAATACTTTTCAAAAATAAAATACAGTATTGACTATAAAGATAAACATAACTTCACGCCTTTTGTTACCGTTGCCGTTGTTTACGTCCCAAATGGAATAGGTGGCGAACCTATTGCCATGTCGGGCACAAAGATTTCAGTCATCGATATTTATCATACATAACTTCCGAAAACAAATTTCGAAAAGTCATTGGTGTGAGCCAGTGTCAGGAATTGAACCCGAACCTCTGGATCAGAAGCCGTGTGCCACTGGGCCACCGAGACTTATTATTGACTATCCTTGTTTTAAAGTCAAATTTCTTTAATTTACTTTTCAATAACCCTTTCTATATGTATAATCATATTATCCACTCTAAGGGATATATGTCGTATATTGTGCTATAAAAACTAATTTCTCTGTACAAAGGCGGTCTTTATCACCCCGGCCATGGGAATTCTATAGGGGAATAGAATGTATCACAATACGGAGAGAGTGATATTTGAAATTAATTTAGAAAAACGATGATAGCTTCCGTTGTCCGAGGGCAGATTAAAATTGTTGACAGAAAATTTTGTATAAGGGATGGGAAATTTATATATAAATTGCAAAAACATTTTTGGGTGATGCCTCTCAGGAGTTGATAGCGAAGTGTCATTGTCAGATTGTCAGGCCAATCGGGTGGGTTTTGAGTAGGGTCAAATTAACGTGATCACCAACACTATAATGAGTTTTATTAGCTGTCAACTTAAACTCTTATTAATAATTCGAATATATAAATTATTTGATCAATGTGTAAACGATATTCCTATTTATTAATAAAATTAAATTCTCGATATTCTGGAATGCGAGCACCCTGCTTGAAGTTGTTACATTTAGTCAATTTTGATGTTCATGTCAATTTGTGTTTGGTGTCAATCAAACCAAAATTTTTGCCATTGACTGAAATATATATATTTTATGTATTAATATATATTTATTATTTTCTCAAGTTAAAATTATCAATGACTGACTACTTTGTGCTCGGTGTATAGCATTCGTCGAGTCGAGGCTTAACAGCTGTTGCCTGTACTTGTGGGTAGAAAATGCCTGAAGTAAGAAAAATCTCAATCTCAATTAAATAAAATCTCAATTATTAAATAATTTAGATATATCTTTAAACATGTGGATTTAATATTCTCAAAAGTTATTGCATGTAGTAAGGTTTCATTGCTACATTATGAAAACAACAGAGTGTCCTTTAGCTGCGAATGTAAAATCTATTAATTAGCACAAATTTATCATTTTTTATTAGTGGTCAATATTTATCCTATTTAACTTCACTATTCTTCATTAAAAAGCCTGCTTACTTAGCACACCACCTTAAGACTCCTTGGTCATCATAGATCCTGTAATTTCACAGAGGAATTATCTGTATTAGTATAACATAGATTTGAGAATAAAGAAAAGTTAAATCTGACATATTAATATAGTATAGACGACATTTTATCCCCGGCAAACTTTGTTCCGCATCATAAGTAATTTCACAGCGTTTGCAATTAAAGTGCTAAAGGCCGTATACTGAACCGCCACTCAAATATGTAAGCGCTCCTTAAGCGTCTAAGTAGCTGTCACATTAGACAGAATGCATGAAATTTAAGCAAGTAAGTAGCACTTTATTCATTGTCAGATTTGAGTGGCGGTTCAGTATTCGGGCGTTAATCTCACAAATTGACAAATTTGTTTCCAAGACTTTCGCGAATCTCACTCATTGATCAAAACAACTTTTAGGATTATATTTGTTTTGTATGAGTATGTTTTGTACTGTGTAATGTTAATGATTTAAAACGTATCAAGACTTTAATTATGATATTTTTTTTGTCAATATATAATTTAATACCACCAATCAAGTCCTCTATCATCTTCTATATTCTTAATTAGTTTATATATAATATGAAAGGACATTACGTACACCGAGGCCATATAACATCGAGAATCCATCTTAATTAGGGTACGTTTCAATAAACTTACCTAATGTACAACTTGGCAAAGTTGTATACCAAAATTCTTGGTATTCATAATCATAAGTAAGAAATATTTAAAATAAAAAAATATTTGTTTGATATTTAACGATGTTAGAATCACACAGTTTGCGGTATAAATTGATTGGTTTGACCGGTCAAATACTTACCTCGTTATTACTTACGTCGAAAATTCACGTAAATAGGCTCTTGCCAGGCTTCATTCCGTGAGAGAGGTATTCAGAGATCCACCCCTTGTGGCTCCACTCCCTCTCCAACTCACACTTCCATCCCTATTCCAAGTTAAAGCTCAGCAGCAATATGCTGTTAGTATCTTTTGTAGTCTCGGTGGCGCAGTGGTCGAGCACACGGCTTCTGATCCAGAGGTCCGGGTTCGATTGCAGACACTGGCTCACACCAATGACTTTTCAAAATTGTTTTCGGAAGTTATGTGTGATAAATATCGATGACTGACAAACTTTGTGCCCGGTATGGCAATAGGTTCGCCACCTATTACATTTGGGACGTAAACATAACGGCGAAACGAGGCCCAAACAGCCGCTGCCTACACCTTCGGGTAACAAAAGGCGTGAAGTTATGTATCCTATCTTTTATACACTTCTAAAGAAAGTGTTTCATAAAAGGTAATTATACTTTTAACGTTATCTTATTGCTGTTGTAAGGATCTAATACAAAAGTCCATAAAACGTGTCTAAATAACGAAATAGGATCCAATTTTCTCTTTATTATCATTACAGGGGTAGGTACAATTTAAATTCATTTGGAAAATTCATTTTTGAACGAGGTTGCATGCGGCCAGATGGTAGGTTCGTCGGTTTAGTGATGGCTGGATCTTCACAAAAGACTGACATAGGAAGTGTTTGTAGGAACTTATAGTTCAATTAAGATACAAATTTACTTAAATTTTCTTCTCATTTATATTTGAAACGCTGAACACTTTGTTCAAATTTTAATTTATATTGTTGGGAATCATTGAAAACGCGAATTAAAGTTGTGATTCCCTTCTCAGAGGCCATTCAAAAGCAATATTATATATAATGTTAAAGCGTCCGTTTAAAGGCTCCATTTGTTATATAATGATAGTCTGCTAATCTAATATTTTAATATGCATGTTTATTATTTAATATATAATATATGAAAGTGATAATATGTTTTGTTGCTGCTAATGTAAAGAACAAAACTAAGAACTATTACCAGCAGAACCGGATTAATAAAAATTAATATCTAATTTGAACAAGGATTTCATGTAGTATGCCCATAAAATTGTACACTTAAAACCAACTTATAGCTAGAAGTATAAAAACAAACATTCATAACTTTACGACACGTCCCTTGTAGGGTAGACAGAGAGAACAGAGATTATTTAGTGTAAGATACAAGCCCGTAGTGACACAATTAGTAAGTATAAAAGGTTGTTCAACAATTTATGGTATGGTTTAAATTATTATTAACTACTCCCGATGGAAATCCACGTGTGATCCGGAAGTTATGGCGAAGATATTAAACGCACTCTCTCATTATTTATTAATTACGGGAACGAGGCCAAAATTGTAAAATATTTTTTTAACTTTAAAAGAATAGATGGCCGTTGTTTTAATCATAATAATCTTTACAATAATATTTTTAAAACTTTCTTGTTTTGAAGATATTTCCTATTTGATTTTATAACTGAAGAATGATTAGTTATTGTCAACAGATCCGCACGCCACGATAATATTTTTTACTGATTATTTACTATTATAATAAAGAGTTTCAAAACTCGATACAGAACCGTTGAAGTGTATATAGACCAGGGTAGATAATTTTTAAAACCAAAAAAAAATAATAGTAGGATGAAACCCATTAGAAAAGGAGGAGAATATTAAAAAATGAAAGGAAAAATAATTTACGGGCGATCTGAAGTCGGGAAGGGGGTGGGGGTGAGTTTTTAAGGAAAAAAAAAAAACGGCTTTTCTCGATTTCCGGCAAAAGTAAAAAATCAACGATACCATTAGTACCTGTACTTTTTTATTATAATATTAATTTGTGTTTAATTTACTACTGACTAAGCAGATATATAGTGAAAAAGCAAAAGAATTTAGTAGTAGCTGACACACTTTTTAGGAACATATTGAATGAGTCCACTAGAAAGGTGATGTCAAGAGCCCTAAAACCAACGAGCGTGTATGAAAAGAGTTAAGAAAGTCGAATAAGCGAGTTGCGAGTGAGTTGGCGTAGTTTTATATGTACTAAATATGTATAAAAAATACGTTTTAAAA
Source organism: Euproctis similis (assembly GCA_905147225.2). Taxonomy (NCBI): domain Eukaryota; kingdom Metazoa; phylum Arthropoda; class Insecta; order Lepidoptera; family Erebidae; genus Euproctis; species Euproctis similis. The sequence goes on along the minus strand of LR990114.1, from coordinate 14,212,984 downwards.
TCTTTGAATGCACCAGAATTTCTGAATAAGTTTTATTACGACCATATCAGCAGGTTTCATGTAGTCAAACAATATCTTCCAGTTTTTATGTGAAAAGGTTCCTGAATCTATAAAGACCTGTTTTCCCAGATCGTGATGGGCACGCAGTTGATGTTACCCAACTTTTATTTCCAGGTGATGCACTCAAAGAATGATAAAAATTTATGAAATATTAAAAGTTTAAAAAGAGATCTTTAAATTCAATTAATATAAAGTGATCTTTAATTTTAATTATAGTGGACAAAAAATCGGTAAGAGTAGACTACAACATTTATTATGAAATTAATTATAAATTGTTTAATTTCAAACAAAGAAAAACAGAGAGCAAACATGGTTATAAGGAGCGAAGTCGGATTGAAAGAGAGTGTCGGTGTAAAAGTAAGAAATGGCAGGCAGGCATGCTCCGATGGTTCGGACATGTTGAAAGGATGATGCAAGATTGACTAAGCAGGTATACAATGCAAAAGCGGATGGATGTAGGAGTCGAGGACGGCCAAGACACACATTCTATGACCAAATAGAACTTATGCATGAAAAGAGTAATGAAAGTCAACGAAGCGAAGCGAGGTATGTAAGAATCGTTCTCTCTGCCTACCCCGCAAGGGATTTGGCGTGAATTTATGTATGTATGTAAATATAAATTTAAATATTTATAAAAAATAGGAAATACTCTTAAATTCGTGATAATCTCAGGAACCTAACATGTCTGGAAATAATGTGATGAAGTCTTTTAAATAGAAAACTTATAATTAAGGCAAAAATAAAAAGCCTGTTTATTGACTGTTGGTACAGAAACAGCGCCATCTATTTAGGTTGCCGCGCGTTAATATTTCATCTTCAGTACAGGAGTGAGATGTTACTCGAAGACAATTTTTAACTCGGCGATAGGAGAGTGAGTCAACATTTAATAATAATATCTTGGACACAATACACACAGCGCCCTCTAGTTCCAAGCTAAGCAACTAAATGCTTGTGTTATGGATACTAGATAAAGGATATTAATACATATATACTTTTCTTTTGTTAATACATACTTATAATACATAGAAAAACACCCACTTTGTGTTGTATACATGTTAGAACATGTTCTGTAGAGTAAATGTTTTACAAGGTTTTGTTGAGAAGACGAGAAGACGGTAGCTTTCTAATGTAATTACTTACGACAGATTTAAATCTGTTTAAATACACATCTCGGTGGTCCAGTGGTCGAACACCCCGCTTCTGGATCCATAGTTTGTGGTTTCGAATCCTGGCCCACACCAATGACTTTTCGATATTAGTTTCAAAACTTATGTGTGATAAATATCGATGACAAAAAACTTTGTGCTTATAGGCAATAGGTTCGCTACCTATTTATTCCGCCTGGAACGCAAACATAACGGAGAGTCGAGGCTTAACAGCCACTGCCCTACACCTTCAGGGTAGAAAAAGGCGTGCAATTATTTTATTTCAATACACATCTGTTTGATACGAGGAACCGTTGGCGGGTATTATATAAAAGATTTTTTTCGTAATAATTCTGGAATAGAAGTGAAAAACAGTCTCGGTGGCGCAGTGGTCGAGCACACGGCTTCTGATCCAGAGTTCCGGGTTCGATTCCAGACACTGGCTCACACCAATGACTTTTCGAAATTGTTTTCGGAAGTTATGTGTGATAAATATCGCTGACTGAAAAACTTTGTGCCCGGTATGGCAATAGGTTCGCCTTGATGTTACTTGATGTTACCTATTCCATTAGGGACGTAAACATAACGGCGAAACGAAGCTTAACAGCCGCTGCCTACACCTTCGGGTAAAAAAAGGCGTGAAATTATGTTATGTATGTTATGTTAGAACTGAAAATACACAATAATTATGTGAAAATTTTTCTGAATCTAAATTAATATCCATTACAAGATATCGCCCATATCAAGAACCTTGTAAACAGAAGGCCAATTGCTAGACCGTTAAGCTTTTGCGATGAACGAATCCAATATTTTTACATGAATAAATATATGACGCCTACGTTTTATGCTTTAATTTTCTCTAAAACCTTGATACTTTATTTAGTGCTGAAACCTTATATTAAGTCGCTATATCTTCTTTCTTTCAGTCAAATAATGAAAATAGCCTACTACCAATTAGTATATATTTTTTTCTTCACAAACTCTTATATTTATACGTTTTATCCGGGCAATGAGTTAGCAATGAACGTTAGTTCTCAGGTTGCTTAAAATAGACCAGGTTAACTTTTATTTTTCGTCGAAATTTATACAAGGAAAACGTGAATCGCTCTAATTAACATAATTTTATTTAGTTAATTTACGTAAACAACAAAAGTCGTGTCAGTGGATTGGAGGTCGAGTACACTGCTTCTTCTCTCTTGCTTTTTAATTGTCATAATACTTACCAATTACTTATTACTTACTTATATTTATTGGTTCTTGAAGCTCTTAGAATGTATTTATATCCTCAATGCAATGGATTCAAACAATTTGAACCGTAAACCACAAAATCTTAAAGTATATGAAAATAGTACCTCTATAACTAAAAAGCGATAAATAACGTAATTTACAAATTTGTATACTTAAAATAATATGCAAAACGTAATACTTTAATAAAGTCATCCTGAGGTAAACACAACGAAAAAAATATTTTTGAAATCCGTCCATAATTGACGAAAATATCGGTGAACATATATAAAAAATAAAAGAACATATATATATATATATATAAATTTATTTTCGGTAATGGAACTTGCATCCAATTAAGCTTGTCGTTTGCTGCAACGCCAAAAGAAAACGATTCATAAATCACGGCTTTACTTTTGATATTTTATACGAAACTTAATATTGTTTTTTTTTTATTTCACGAAACTCAACTGATCTGGTCGAGTACACGGTTTCTGAATCCAGAGGTCGTGGTTCAAATCCTGACGCAGGCTCACACCAATGACTTTTCGAAATTGTTTTCGGAAAGTTATGTGTAATAAATATCGATGACTGAAAGCTTTGTACCCGGTATGGTAATAGGTTCGCCACCTATTCCATTTGGGACGTAAACATATCGGCGAGACGAGGCTTAACAGCTGCTGCCTACACCTTTGGGTAACAATGGCGTGAAGTTATGTTATGTTATATGTATGTTCAACTGAGAATTTTGTATCAAAAATGCACTATTGCTTTAATATTTTGTACTGATAATTAATTCTGAAAAGCCAATGAATTTACTATTTACATTTTTATTATTTATTACACCAGAATAAAATATATTTAACAAGAATTAAGACGGAAGTCGCATTATTTTATCTGACTGTACTAGAAGAAAATAAAAGGAAGAGTTAACTCTTCCTTTTAAAGAATTCGAAGTCATTTCTAAAAACACGAAAGTAAAATAAACTCATACTAATATTATTATACAGATTCAAGGAACTGTGAAACTACTTTACCAGCAACAACACTGGCTTATTTATCAAAAACAATAAACTATTAGCAGAAATTAGGTAGACTAATTTATTTTAACCCTTTTCCAAACAAGCTAATCTGATTGCTATAATCTATTTTATATATAATCTATCAAAACTCTCTCCATACTTTTTGTTTCATACTTATCATGATTACATTTGAAGGTAATATTAACGTTTAAAGGTATCCGTAACTCAAGAACTACAGATTTAAGCTGCCCATGAGTTTTGCTCATCAATTTTGCCGCAAAGTATTTATAAAGGTTTCTGTTGGATAAGCCGCTTTCTATTATTATGTAAAGCTACTATTAAAAGAGATTGTGTATTTTTTTATAAAATTTATGTGTCTCCTTATTAGAGTGGAAAAGGTCACAGTCTAAGAGCGAGTTGAATCTCATATCCAGAATATATGACGTGAATTACTTCCGCAGCGACAGTTGTTCTATTAATATATGAGTTACGTGGTTTCTGATATTATACTTGATTGAGTAGTGACTCCATTAAAGCTGATGTAGAAATTTTTTGGGCTTATAATATAGACTTACTTTGATTAATGTAGGATCGGCTTAATCAAATGAAGGTGATTATCATTAAAATAGGATGGAAAAGAGATCAGAAGTGGGATGAGTAGGAGAGAGGGAAAAGGTTTGATCTCTGTGGCATGAGCCACTTTACATTGTTTTGCTTAGAAGCAAGTGATTCTACTAAACATTAATATAACTGTACTGACTAAAATTAAAATTACACAATATTTACTGTATACCTAAAATTTTGATATGATGACTTGTAATTTGATGGAGCCATCAAATTACATGTCTTATGTCAATCATGCATTGAAAAACATGCGACTCATGCGGCGTTACCTAGATCTCAAACAGATGCACTTTTTTTTTAAGTACATTTGTTTCCTACTGTTTCTCCTATTTAAGTGAGCGATGCGTCCGCGTGGACAGCTACTATATAAATTACCAGTTATTTCAATTGTAATTTAATTAAAATTAAAAAATAAAACCATTCCATCAGTATTTTCTTATGACATCGTCACATTTAACAATCGTCAGTAAGCCGACTTAACAGATAAACATTTTTTATGCAGTGTTTTATCGCTGATTATACTGTACGCTGAACTGTATATAAAATGCATATAAATAAATGCATATACTCTCTGCCTACCCCGCAAGGGATTTGTAAGTTATGTATGTATATAAAATTTATAAAACTATTTATTTCAAATTCGCAATAAATTTCTACAATTATTTTCTGATTATATTACTGATAGTTATCGATGCAATCATTTGTGCCGACATTCCTTACAACCAAATATTGAATTATATATGTATAATTATTGTATATATATTATATATAATTATATATATGGCTTGTCTTGATACATTTTCAAGTACAAATGCGTGAATGTATTATTCTGCTAATGATTCAATATAAATATCATCATTTTCCTGCCCTTGTCCCACTCTAAGTGGGGTCGGCACAACACGTCATTCTTTTCCATTCTCTCCTGTCACTCGTCGCATTCACACTTACTCCCTTCATATTCATATCAACATTTACACAGTCCATCCATCTCTTTTTCGGCCTTCCTCTGCTAATGTGTCCATCTACAGTCATTCTCATCGTTCTCCTTGTGACATGGCTTTCGTCCCTTCTCATAATGTGGCCATACCACGCCAATCTACCACTTCTAATTTTTTCCGTTATTGGTGCTACTTTCATGCTTCCTCTTATATACTCATTTCTTATTCTATCCCTTTTTGTCACACCACACATCCATCTTAACATTCGCATTTCTGTTGCATGTACTCTCCTTTCATCCACTTCTTTCATAGGCCAACATTCAGACCCATACAATACGACAGGCCTGATTAAATATAAATATATGGTTATTAATATGTAAAACCACAACAATCCATTAAAATATCATCATAGAGCGACTGAAAATTTTATATATCGACGGCTTAACTAAGAAATTATCATTTCCGATATCTATGGACACCATAGTAATTATTTTTACGTTAAAACGGCTCTTTAAGAATACCGTAAGATTACATTCCGTTACGGAATAACGAGGGTTGGTGTGGAGCCGTTATTGCTGGGGAATAAGGAATTATTTGAACCTGAAACCGTATCTTCAGTACAAAATCCTACTTAACATTTATCTTTTTAGACAGTCCTGTTACCTTTAATTATAAACGGCTCTAAGTTGTATATAAATTGGACTTGTTATTAAAAGCTTTTATTTAACTTGCACTGTGTGTATGTATGAAAGTATGTATGTTCGGGGAGAATCTTTGAACACAATTTTAAAGTGGATATATTCAACCAATTGAGCTGAAATTTTGGATACACGTTTATTTTGATACAAGATGGAGGAATGAATTTTTAACCATTTGTACAGTATGAAAGGGCTCATTAAAAGTAACTGGAAAAATAATGTGACGTCATACTAAATCCAATTAGGAGGATCATCCAAGATAGACGAATAGATACGAAAAGGATATCTCGGAGTATCCAACATACTAGATTAAGAATGACTTCACATTAAATAACTCTCTATGAGCCCCTTCATTTGTTACCCATATTGTAGAAATGCATGTTTCTTAATGCATTTCTACTCTACTCTACTACTTATCAAATAACAAGGCTAATGGCGAGTAAATGTAAAATCTGCTCCAAGTTGAAATAGAATGAAGATCTCCTTTTTGAAGAGCTGCACTGTTCAAAACTAAGCGGTAAACTAACTTGCACCAATGATGCGTTGAATGGCATAAACATGAACAGACTGAGCAACCTAAATCGTTATAACTAAAAATTATTTAGCAAATTAATTTATATCCTTGTCCAAAACGGTTGCACAAATTTGATTAACAGTAATAGACAGTGGCAGTTTGCGCCATGAATTGGCCGATCGGTGAAAACCCTTTCAGAAAATAGTCGTAAAGTGTCACAAGCAGTGAGAAAGGTCTTCTCTCTTCTGTGACCAGCGCTCATGGACACCTGCAACACACATAGTGTTACAGTGGCGTTGCCGACCTTTAAGGGCTTAGGACGGAAAAGGATGGGGAAGACAGGTAGGCCTCCGGGTACCTCCCTCACCGAAAGAAACGCGGCATGAGTCGTCGTATTTCACTGGACGAGCCGGCCCATTCATGCAGCGGATTGCTTAGCTCTACTGTTAATGCAGATTTTTAATGCACTTGCAATAAGCTTATATAAACCGGATTTATCATAAATTGGCTAAATATTGGTAATTGACGCAAAATACAAAATGGGTAATATCGGAAAATATACAACGTAAATAATATATTTGGTTTTTGGTTCACAAAGTAAAGACGGATTTGCGTGTATACTGTGATACAAATGAAGAGATGTTCAGAATCCAGCCGTAGTGCTTGTTAGCGCTGCGACTGATGCCACTTCTGGCTCTCTTATTTTTACATTTGTTTATGGAAATACAAACTGTGGTGTGTTAGTGTAGTTTAATCCCGGGCTTAGAGTCAGATAACATAATGACAACATCATACATAGCATACAATTGGTACAACTCCTTGGTTGGCCAGGATTTGAACCGAGGCCACCAAAATTATTTACGCATCAATATCACCGACTCTAGTTCACTATAATAGAACATCTTCAAAAGACAAGCAACATGAAATTCATCAGTACGGCTTGCGGTTTGTCGCAGGCTGCTATGTATTAAGGTGAAACCATTATGGCGGACGGGGAATTTGCACACGTCACGTTTCAGCTTCGTGAAACTAATATCAAAACGGTAATATTATTAAATTATAATTTGTCAAACTTGTCGAGTCATGAGACAATATGAAGTAAACTTATTATACATTTAGAATAGCTTTAGGAATATGCAACGGGGGTCTAAAACAGCCTTACCTGAATAAGTACCAACTGTACTAAGTTTGTTCGTTAATGGTCAACTATATGTATGTATAATACGTATACCTAATATACCTATAAGGTATACGTATACGTACACATACGTACGTATGCGGTACATATGCGGTACGTATACGTAGGTATACGTACCTTATCACCACGTAACTTTCTTGCAAGTTTTTCGTCCTTTTTGTCATAAAGACTTTCATTCGGAAAAAAAGTAAGTTAACTAACTTAAGTTATTAATTTTCTCTAAATAACAAAAACCTTTCAACCATCAACCATCAGTTAAGAGGAACGTAAGTTGTAACGATACTATAATCAATTTACTCATCGCGTCTTCTCTTCTCGGTACAGACTAATGGAACTCTCGTCAAACTTTGTTACGATGGGTCAAGAGGTTAAATGGCCAATCTTTCAAGGAGCTACTAAAATTAAATCATGGCATAGTATAGTGTTAAATAAGTATGGAATCTGACTGACTCATCTATTTTACTTTACTTATCGCTATTCTTACGAATAATAGAAAATCTGCAATTATTAATAAAGGTTTGCTGAAGTTTGATTCTTTGAATTGATCCAAACTGTTCATGGATTGATCTACGCCCTGTAACTAATATTTATTTGCTTTGTTTTGAATGACAATGTTAAAGTAAAAGTTGAAATACTTTTTTTCTTTTGTTACACTTTATGTCAACGTATAACTGGATGATGCACTTGTAGGGTATTTAATCTACACGTTGAATATACATTTATAAGTAGACTGCTCGACTAGACTAGAGCTTGACTGTTGTATTTCTGAATTGTTTATTTATAATACTAATCATAAATAAACAATTCAGAAATACACTCTACCTACTACCCCACCTTCACTAGGTGGGGCGGAAATGTACGCAGCCGCGTACAATCTCGGCCGGGGAGGGGGGGGATCTGGACGCGCGGGGACACGAAGTGCGGAGGCGGGAGGCCTTCCGGTGGATCCTGGGGGACTGGCGCGACGCGCTTGTCCTCCAGGGCTCTGCGCGTTCACGCGCCGTCGGAACCGTCCTGCCCCACCTCAAGGCCTGGGTGCTCCGTAAATGGGGCACTGTCACCTACAGGTTGACTCAGATACTCACCGGGCACGGGTGCTTCGGTGAGTATCTGAGTCGAATAAGGCGCGGAGAGACGGCGAGATGCCACCATTGCGCATCCGACCTGGACTCGGTCCAGCACACGCTGGAGGTCTGCCCGGCCGCCCTGGAGGTCTGCCCGGCCTGGGCGGCCGAGCGCCGAGTCCTGGTCGACGGGATCGGGCGAGACTTGTCCCCGCCGGCGTTGGTCGCGGCAATGCTGGTGGGCGAGGAGGAGTGGAGGGCTGTGGTCTCCTTCTGTGATGCTGTGATGCGGGAGAGAGCCGATCCCGCTCGAAGGCGGCGGCGGCGACCTCAGTGATCGCCGCCGCCGACGGGCCGCGAGGGCGCACACCCCGCGGGTGCGCCGGTCGCGGCCTGGGAAAGATGATCCTCCGGTGCGGCCGGGGAGGGTCGTCGGGGGCGCCGCCTGCCGCGCGCCTCTTAACAGCGCGCGGTCGGAGCCGCCCCGCCCGGGGGAGCCTCACCGGAGCTCCCCGAGGATGAGCACCCCCTGGAGGGGGGGCGACGGTGGGGTGGACCAGAGGGGTTTACTCGAATCCTGGACCACCCCAACGCCGGAGGAAGGCCGCCGCGAGGTTTTAGTGGGTAACCCTAGGATCGGATTGCAGTGTACTGTTGTTTTGGGAGTCCCACACTACCCCCTGACGTACCCAGGCGGGGGGGGAGGGGGGTGCATAAAGCATTTCCTCGCGTAAAAAAAAAAAAGGCTCCTCAGCAGAGCCCTGGAGCGGGAGGCCCTCGCGAGGCCCCAGCAGGCGGTGTAGCGCGCCTGCTACCCGGTGCGCTCGGGGAACCATCCGCACTAGGTGCTCCTCGAAGCTCCAGCGGCTGTCCAGGGTAAGGCCAAGGACTTCATGTAACAAAGGCGTGAAGTTATGTTATGTTGTTAACATAACTTCACACCTTTGTTACCCGAAGGTGTAGGTAGCTGCTGTTAAGCCTCGTCTCGCCGTTAGGTTTACGTCCCGGAATAGGTGGCGAACCTATTGCCGTACCGGGCGCAAAGTTTTCAGTCATCTATATTTATCACACACAACTTCCGTAAACAAATTCGAAAAGTCATTGGTGTGAGCCAGTGTCAGGATTCGAACCCGCGACTTCCTGATTCAGAAGCGGAAAGCTCGACCACTGGGCCACCGAGACCTCCATATATTCTTATAATTTATACAAAAATACCCAGACGTCCTACAAAAATCCATTATCATCATAAATATTTGTACTCGGGTTGAAATTCCTTACTCGGCAGTCGGTTGTTTTAACAATGCACCACAAGGCCCGTCAAAATTATTTTTATTTTCTTAAGTAACACGATTGCACGTTTAATATTTTGTAAGCTAATTACTTAGTGAAAGTTAATGGGATCTTTGTACAATTACGCTTTTAATATAATGTCTACAATATTTTCCTTTTACAGGAGGCGCTAACTAAAAGTTAAAAGTTATTAGAACTTCCTGTTGACTTTGAAAAGAGAAATACGAAGGAATCTTATAATTTCCTGAAAATTTATTTACGCTATTGAAATATACTCGGGAATTTCATTAATAAACTCTCTTGATTAAATAATAAATTGTCAAACCTTAGGAGGAACGTCAGGTAAAGGATGAGCCAGAATGACAATAGATAAAATTGATTGACATTTTTAGTATGTTTCAGGATCGTAATAATTACAAATCTCCAGAAATATTTCGCAATATGATTTGTGTTGTACTCTTGTAGAGTACAATTTCACGAGCATAATCTATCGTAACAAAATTAATTTCATTAATTAATATTGAATATTACTTTCTGGAAGCGTACTCAAAAATCTATAAAAGTCTTTTAATATTATTGAAAACAATTCAAGAAGTTATCTATTATTGTTGTCAAAGAAAAATAACATAACGAAGAAACAACCTTTTCAAAAATGTAATAATGCTAATTATTTCTTCTTTATCAAATCAATAAAAGTCATGATTTTACAATAATACGCAATAAGTTTCGTTCTACCTTAGTTTATTTGTTTACACACCATTAGGCAAAAGTAAACAAAGTACTTAATCAGTCAAGCTTTGATTCAAAGAAGCCTCAATTCAAACTTACAGCACTATTTGTATTTCACAATTTATGTGTTTATTAATTTTAATACTATTAAGAATTATTTGGAAGAAGCATAAGTGGATTTAAATTACGCAGTTGGTTCTGCTAATATTAATTTGTAGTTAGTTTTGAATAATTTGTTGGTTGCCTTTCTCATAAAAAGCGTGAATATTTACAGCCTCAGGCGCAGCTCGATAAACCCTACTAGGAAACCTAAGCCCTAGTTATATATTGCAACTCTAAAATATTTTATAAATATCAAGAGGTTGTAAGGCGGTGTGTACTGAAACAAAACGGAATAAGACAACCCTTTCTAAATGCACTGCGTGGATTGATTTTGTAATTCACACTTCTCAGTTATACGTATATTTTCTCTTGGGAGGTTCAACAATAAAACACGATCACTTCGTAGATTCAGAAATAGACACATTCTGCTGCCGGCAATAGAAATACACTATCCAATTTATTTTGAGAGCAGCAAACGTTCATTATTGTCAGTATTTTCTAACTCTCTCAGTGGTAGAGTTTTACAGTCACCACTCTAACAGTGGTAGAGTCCTGCGGTCCGTGTCTTTTTTTGTTCCACGGAGGCACTTTCCACAAGCGCTCGTGTTTGTATTTTTATTTAATTTTAAATAATATGTTATCTGTATTTGTTGACTATTTTTAAGTGTCTGTGAAGACCTATAAAAATAAAGTTAATGCATTAATATCGGCGTGAAGTGGCTCGTGCCGCGTTTCGTGAGAAAGGTGACCGGAGACGCGATCCGCTTTCCTCTTTTTTTCCTCTCCTACACCCTCCAGAAAATACGGCTACGCACCACGGTGTTCATGGGCGGTGAGTAGTTGCTTACCATCAGGTGACCCATTTACTCGTTTGCCCTCCTATTCCATAAAAAAATTACTATAATTAAATTGATATTTATTATTTATTAAGCTTTACGCCAAGGCTTTTAAGGGGTAGCAGAAAGTATGGTGCGCCATAAGGTAGGAATCTTACATGCCTCATTCGCTTCGTTGATTTTCATAACTTTTCCTCTTTCGATATCGTACTGTATCATGGCGTTCTTCAACTCCTAAGTCTTTCCGCTTAAATATCATCTTTCGGAGTATACCCTTTTTACGTTCTAACTCCGTCACTTTCTTTTAATCCATTCTTTTGCTTTAGATCCCTATTTGTAACGCCGTATGCTACCAACATTCCGCAAATGTTACAAAGTGCTAAAACTTAAAACACGTTTATTTTACTTTCGCTAGCACATGTCTTACTCCTGCATAATAGACGAGATATAGAGACTTAGAACTGATATCTGTACCGTTCTGTAAATAGCGAACTGAACTATCCAGAAAAGTACCTAAAGGTGCATTTATACTTTTTTCTGATAACTAATTTATTTTTAAATTTACAGTTTTCCTTTTATCACAAAAAATACATTTATTTTTTAACTAAACTAAATATACGTCCTAAAAATACTGCCGAAAAATCATTGGAAACATATGTGGACTCGTGACAAATATTTGTAGCCGACAAAATCGTGTTCGATGTTGACCAAAAGTAATTCATTCGACGACGTATGTATTAATTTCCGCTGCCTACACCAGCTTCGGATATTGAAAGTGAGAATGTATAAAAATATTTAATATCAAATCAGTGTAGCCAATAAATGACAAATAAATTTAATATTGAGAAATTATAATTTATTTTTATAACATTTTCTATAACGTTATGATAGTCTGGAGTTTAAATACTCAGTTCAACAATAAGTTTCGGGGTTCGGAACAATAACTTTTCGGGAGTTATGTGTGATAAATATTGATAACTAACAATATTGTAGCGATGCATGTAGATTTCATTTATGATATGAAAAACAGCGCGTCGAGGAGTAATAGGCAGAGCCTATACCATCGCATAAGAAAACGCTTGAGGTTACAAATCTTTTGCGATATAAATGTGAACTTAAAGCACAACAATTTCATATGCATCCATATGCATCAATAGATAAACTACTAAAGATATATCTTGGCACATTGAGAATTTAAATGTCCACTCCATCGGTTTCATTTTACGAATAAGCATTAAGTGAAACGTGAGTTTTTACAGTTCAATGGCTGAAACAGAACAAGTATTTCTGTCTCAGGACTAATCACATTTTATACATATTATTGATAGGTCAATAATATATTATAGAATGAAATAGAAAACAATCTCTATGCTAAACGAAAAGTGCGACTCTATTAGATTTTTTTAAGGAATTAGAGGGCAAACGAGCAAGCGGCCGGTTAGATTTGCGTTGCCGGCCTTTAAGTGAGTAGGATAGGAAAGACAGGGGAAGGGGGGTGGGTCACATAGCTCTCTCATTGAACGAAACACTGCTTATAACCACTTGACGTCGATATTTTGAGCGGCTATCAGGGGAGGCCGGTCGAGCCAGACCATTCATGCAGCAAACTGCTTGGCTCTGCCACTAATTATAATTTATTTACAACAATTATTTTTTCGATTTTGTGATCTGCTATGTTTCTTATTATCATCTTAGCGTCTGATCAAAAATATTATGTGATTCAAAACAACGCCACCGAAATTTTCATAATTCATATCAACAAGATAGCGAGCACTTTCGATTTTATGTATCAGATTATTTTTTTAAAATAGCTTCCCGAATATAATTATTTGAAGCCTTCTACAATAATTAATAAAAATAAACTACAATGATCCATGCTAACAAATAATTAAATATATTTTTGTTTCAGGTAACTCTTTATTACCAATTCTGTTACTTCATACCTGATCTAATGATCGATGAAAAGAGGACTTGGAAGGAGATAGGCCTCCCGATAACTGGGTGTGGCCACTTTACGTCGATTTCCTGAGATATTGTAGTCACCAATCGAGCCAGCTCATTCTTACAGTGAGCTATGTATCTATACCACATATATGTAAGTATTGGCAATGATGATTTTTGTTCCAACTCGAGGTGAGCTGAATAAATACTTTTCGAAGAACAATAGAAGCAACATTAATAGACAGCGTTTAGGTCACATGAAGGTGATTTAAGGATATCATTGATTGAAATTACAAATTACCTTATAAAATTCATGTAGGAAAGTTAATTTGGCGATCGTCATCGGTCTTTTAAAACAGACCAGGATCATTTAAATATCATCTCAGTGTTCCAGTAGTCGACAACCACGTTTTTGATTCAGAAATCATGGGTTCCATCTGGGCTCACGCCAGTGATTTCTAGGATTTTTTTTTAAAGTTAAGTGTGATAATTATTAACTATTGATAAAATTGTATCCGATGTACGTAAATGGGGTAAAATCAGTGAAAAATCACAGTAAAAGTCGCTATCTACAACTTGGATAAGAAGAGGCGTAAAGTTAAAAAAAACTATATATATTTATTGAATTTAATGTCCTAATAAAACGAATTCATTCGTAACTATTTCATAGATATTATCTAGAATAAACTGTATATTTGGACATCAGATAATTACAGACGAGATCTGACAGAGAGACACAACCGTATGTAAAGCTGTGGCGAAATACGGTCGTGAGTTCAAGTCCCACTTGCGGGCAACATTTTTCCATCTCCACAACTTATTTCACCGTTTCATGATCTCACAAAGAGAAATCACATCCTTGTTCTCTGTTCTCTCCAGAGACATAAATATAAGCGGAATGACGATTCAGTAAGATGAGAGCTTTCCAACTTTCTTTTGTCATATTTTGTTCCTTAGGGAAACATTTGAGGTACTTGTGATTTTTTTACAGGCACAAAATATCTTTAGGATTTTGTTTTATTTATATAAATATAAGAAAACAATATTTAACCTAATTAGAGTAAAGTATTTTTTTTTAAGTTTAGCGTGCATGATTAGAACCGAAATGAAATACTAATAATAAAAAAATAACCATAATTTTCGTCCATGATTGCAATTTAACTTTCTTCTTCTTTCTATATATAACATTCTTTTATATTTCCAAGTCAAACCCAATGGTAAAGAGTGGTTATTTTTAAGGTTACTGTAACTGAAATTGAGCTTACATCGATCACTAATATCCTGAAGGCTATATTAATTAATTATAACAAAGTGCCTGCAAGCATTCAATTAATTTACTATAACTGTGTAACGTTTGCCTTAAATGCTCATGCCACAGTAGCGTTTATACGCAGTGCATTAAAGTTTAAATATTTTAGATTCCAATGTGTGTATAAAATATATGATAAAATAATTGACTCAGATTTACTATAATAAAGGTATCGGAAGCGGTTTTAACCAAGAGGTATAAATCAATCGTCAATTTATGGTACTTATACTAGCAGTCTCTGTAATGTGTAAATTTTAAGTCGCCAAATGATAAAAAAACGGCATTGAGTCAATTTCATTTAAAATACCTGCGCAATCTTCTCGATCACCTTCGTGCTTCCACTAAGAAATGCTATTGCAATAATCGTTTAAGATTTTCAAATAAGATAGCCACAAGAATCACAATGATAAATTATAAAGCTTATTAAATTTAAAGAAATAAGATATAGTGACAAGGATAGAGAAAGGAATGCTGATGGTTTGGACATGTAGAAAGGATGGACGAAAGTAGACTGAATAAACGAATTTATAAGACAAGTGTGAAAGGGCGAACCGGTAAAGGACGACCTAGGCGGACCTACCACCAACAAATCTACGATGTGTTTGTGAGGGGCCAGGTCAGGAGTGGCCACAACCGACGAGCATGTATGAACGCGATAATGAGAGTGGAGGAAGCAAGAAACGTATGTCAGGATCGTAGCAAGTGGAAAGAATTAGTCTCTGCCTACCCCCATGGGAAAAAGGCGTGATTGTATGTATGTATGTATGTATTAAATTTATTATTTGTTATAAAATATGTTGTTAAAGATTAAGACAAGCTAGCAATAAAATAATATACTGACTTAGGTACTTGTATTATAATGACAAATACGAATTAACCGAAAAAAATTGTTTATTATATACATATTGAAATTACTTATAAATATATTACATATAAATATTATTACACAAATCAGAACGAGAGTTCAAATCCCTTATTCTGATCTGATGCAGACATCTTTCGTGTCATAGGTTTGGATTATAATCACCATCTGAACAGATTTTGTCCGACATATTAAGACTATCGATTAAACGTAACTTCACGCCTTTTCTACCCGATGGTTTAGCAGCGGATGTTAAGCCTCGTCTTCCTGAATCGTCACGTTACGTCCAAAACGAAACAACTGGAGAAGTATTTTGAACGCACGTGTGGTATTTTTCTTTCCGATTGTCAATTTGGATTAACACAAAAACTAACATATTTTTTCGTGTAACACATTGTGTGTCCTGGACACTTCTTGACAGATGAAAAGGGTATTTTACCTGTCATTGTGTAAACAAATAAGACTTTAAAAAAAATATCCTCTCATGGGACGGTAAAACGGAACGTAACGCGTTACGGCGCCAGTCTGTCTGGTTTCCCTTTCCTTCCTCACTCTAAACTACAACGCTCGCTGTTTTTTTTTTATGGGATAGTAGGGCAAACGAGCAGGCGTGTCACCTGATGGTAAGCAACCAACGCCACCCATAGACACCAGCATCACATATAGTGTTACTGTTGCGTTGCCGACCTTTAAGGGATAGTGGATAGGAAAGGACGGGGAAGGGGGTGGGCCTCCGGGTACCTCTCTTACCGAACGAAACGCGGCATGAGCCACTTTGGGTCGGTCTTCTGAGAGGTCGTGGTATTTCACCGGTCGAGCCGGCCCATTCATGCAGCGAACTGCTTGGCTCTACCACTGTTGTTTTTCCTTCTATCTACTTTAACAGTTTTATGTAATATAGTTCAACTTTCATCAATGCTATTTTGGGGTTCTTAGATTCTTTTACGAGTCTATTAAATGAACATATACTATAAACTTAGGTGCAGATCTAAGGGCGAAGCAGTACAAATATACTCCAAAGTAAATATAATCTAGGCAATGCCTTAAACAGCAGTCGAGTGTTGAATAAAAATATTTTAAGCATATGTAAGACGTACATTACAAGATATGAAATATTAAATTTGACCGTGTCACACGTGAATTCAAGACGAGGACGCAATATTAGATCGTACAAGCACGTCAGGTGCGACTGCCACATTGTTCCGATATTCAACTAATATTTAATATATACAGACATTTACATTTATATTCAAATTCAAAATATCTTTATTCCTTAGACTTTACAAAGTGCTTAGAATCGTCATAAAAAACTACAAGCTAAAATACTCGGAGCTTAGATTCCCTTTTATCACACTATCTTGAATCTGAAAGCCAATCTAAGTGCCAGTTCCGGCGTCAAGGCTTCTTGAGAAGAACTGGCAAGAAACTCAAAGCCGACTCTTTTCAATTTCCAGTTTAAGAAATTATAATAATTACAATCAACACAACACAAAAGGAGCAGTTCAATGCCAAACTTTTTTATCGTTTATATAATCTGCGATACAATAGTAAGCCCTTTGATATAATCTACTTTTAATATAATTCTTAAATTTACCCATGGATAATTCAACCGCGTCGTTTGGAAGTTTATTGTAGAAGCAT
Organism: Euproctis similis; assembly: GCA_905147225.2. NCBI lineage: Eukaryota > Metazoa > Arthropoda > Insecta > Lepidoptera > Erebidae > Euproctis > Euproctis similis. Next base: position 14,195,787 of record LR990114.1, on the reverse strand, counting down.
ATACACCTGGAAACGAGTTATGTATGTATTGTATGTTATGTATTTTTGAAACACACAATTATCTTAATTCGTCTTATATCTTTAGAAATACTATCTGGAATGTTTTCAAGATTTTATCTATTTACTATACGAATAGATGGGATTGGAGATTCTTTTAGCAATATTAGGATAGTCTCTTTTTTAAATGTAGGTGATATCTGTCTGTATGACAGATTTATCACATTTCTAACATTCATATTTAATTCCAGGTCGTCATTCTTACGTTTTATGAACCAAAATACTCAACCAATTATTATGAACTTTTGTGTTTATTTCCACAGTCTTAAAATATATGTCTTTATCTATCTTGTTGAATCATTTGATCCAATATATTTATTACAATGAAATACCCGCTTGTGTATTCGATCGCATTTATTCATTTAACTTTATTTAGCTGGACGTTTTGAATATTTTTGAAATTCCATTTATAACATAAATGTTATATTAATATAACTTTAAATGGATCGTTATATAACATTAAACTATACAATCTAAGGAAATGAAACGTTTTAAAAAATATATAAAATAAAGTTTAGTTGAATTAACACTTAATATTGTGTAACAAATTCGGTATTAACTTTTCGTCACAGTCGCAAAACCTAACGGAATGGGACCTTCAAAACTTTCATTTAATCAGCTCTTAATTAATAAACTGAACTTGTAAATAGCCGATTATTACAAAGTCACAAACTATTAGGTTTTATTAAAGTTTTATGTGAATTAGAATATCGAAATCGTTAAAACTTTCCTCAACGGGTTACGTTTGTTAAATTAGTATGAACGGATTGAATCATTTCCAAAATTGTTTTGTGATTTTTCAAATCGTTATTCAAATATATTTGAACGAAGTTAAACGGTATTCTAACTGTTTGACGTGTTTTATTCAACATAACATAACATGACATAACTTGACGCCTTTTGTTACCCGAAGGTGTAGGCAGCGGCTGTTAAGCCTCGTCTCGCCGTTATGTTTACGTCCCAAATGGAATAGGTGGCAAACCTATTGCCATACCGGGCACAAAGTTTGTCAGTCATCGGTATTTATCACACATAACTTCCGAAAACAATTTCGAAAAGTCATTGGTATGAGCCAGTCTCTGGAATCGAACCCCGGACCTCTGGATCAGAGGCCGTGCGCTCGCCCACTGCGCCACCGAGACTTACCCGTTATGTGTTTTATTCGATGTAGAATTTTATTTCTACCCCCACCAATTATTATTATTGATACCACAAATTGTAATGGTTTTGGTAGGCCACAGATCGAGCGACTCGCTTCTGAATAGGGGAAATTATAGGATCGCATTCTGTACACTACTGTAACACTAATAACTCTTGAGAAGTTAACTTTGATTAATATTGATGACTGAGAACTTTGTGCTCGCTATGGCAATAGGTTCGCTACCTATTCCATTTGACACGTAAACATAACGGCGAATCAACGCTTAACAGCCACTGCCTACACCTTCGGGTAGAAAAAGTTGTGAAGTGATATATGTTAATAAATAATTAATAATATAGATGGCGTAGTCAGACATTTACTTTTATTAACTATTTATCTTAAGTAACTGTATCTGACAGTGTAGACAGGGGTATTATGCCTCGACACGACACAAGAATTGAATTATTATCTGATCCAATAAAATATGTAGCGAAGATTTCTGTCAAATAACGGGCAGAATTTCATTAGTTATACGTATTTATCACGCATTACTTATGTCGTCTTACTGTGACAACGTTACGAAAAAGTAATAACTAAGAAAAATCGTTTATAGCTTGAACCAAGTGCAAGGAACATAACTTGATGAAAACTTTATGGGCGTTCAGTAGTAAGCAATAAAAACCATCTGCTAAAAACATTTATCAATTAAAACCCATTATTTTGATAATAAATTCAAGTTTTAATTGCAGAAAACGACTAAGTAGTGCATTGCCGGGCTATAATTTTGTAAGGAAATAAATAACATCTTTAATATATTATAAAAAAAATGTGATTAAAAGTCCAGTAACCCGCTTCTGAATCAAAAAATCTCCGGCTCGAATCCTGGCTGATACCAATAACTTTTCAATTCATTTTGGAAGTTATGTCTGATGAATATCGTAGACTGATAAAATCGTGCCCAAGTGTATAGCAATAGATTGCGCCACCTATTTCATTTGGGAGGTTGAAATACGACAAGTCGAGTCGTAACTGCCACTGACGTGTAAGAAGTTTAAAGTCTGTCTGGATCGTCATCGGTGAGTTCTGCGTTTTTCTTTTTTTAAAATACATATTATAATATTCTCTCTATCGTTCTTCCATTCAACCATTCAACACATTCGTTCAATATATAAAACCCAAACGCTGCACCTAATTCGTTATAAAATTCACAGTCATTTATTTATTTGCTTCTAACAAACAAATTTCAGTTGGTTATCGGGCTGTTTAGCATTCGTCGCGGAATCTTAATTACAAGGACTGAATACAAAACAATTTTGCCGTTTTTTCTTTCATATCACTTCTTGTTATTTAAAAAAAGTCGAATTAGGTTGTATTTACATATTTATGCTGCGTTATGTAAATATTAGTTCTACCTATTTGACTATAAGATTCAGGTGTACTTATACTCTATACTTCAATGGAGCTTTCCCCTTAATTCTGTCTCTGTTTAAGATCAGAGCTACGTCAAAAACTATTTATTTTAATTACAATTCGATAGCAAAAAAATAAGGAACAAATAATCTATGTAAGAAAGGGATATAATGCTAAACTTCGTAATGCAGAAATTAATTTAAAAGTTGTATTGCGAGAAATAGATATGTTTTACTACAATTTATACTCTTTGTTGAGAAATAAGTTGAATTAAGTTAAGTAAGTTGAAAATGACTTAATTCATAAGATAAGTACATGTTCATAATATCATGAAAGGATTTAGTTAAACATAAAGTTGGTTCTTTGATACTTTAATACATATAGTAAATTTAATTCCTTGATTAAGTTAAAACTTAGTTTCTGCGGAATGTGACTCAAGATTACAAATCTTGCGGGTTCTTTGTCTTGTGGAGAATATATCAAAAATATTGGAATACAATTTAAAATGTCTAAGTTATTAGTAGTTAGTATATATATTAGGCTGATACTAAATGTAATATTTATTGGTGCATACAGCAGTAAATACTTTTTTTAATATTATAATATATGAGAAAAGGCATAATTTTCATTAACCAAAAACGAAACCTGTAATATTTTTCCATGATACCTACTACGTCAGATTTGTGGCTACTATTTTCCTAGCTTTATTTCCATAAAAGGTCCAATTTAACGAGGGTTATTCCCTTATGAACATGCCTTATATTATAGTTATACACACTCGCAGCTTAATATAACTGACACCAAGTCACTTCACAAGTAAAATTAATTGATGAAACATCACGGATAAGGGATAACGTACCTAGTATTATAATTGTAAGATAATATTGGCATTGGATGAAATTCTTGTTAGATATTATATTCAAAGGAATTTTAGTACAAAGTTTTCAATTTTCATGTCAAACAATCAATGTTTAAATACGAATAGTCAATACGGTTTTCAGGTAAATTATAGCTTAATGAACAACATGCTGCTTATGTTAATTTCCTTCAAGCCCATAAAGGCCGAAAGTGTAGGCAGCGACTTTTTGCTTAGTGTATATTGGTCATATCGGGAATAATTTGTTTATTTGGAGTTTCCGGAAATTGTTTGACAATAATAGATAAATGAACATATCGTGCGTGTATTGCGTATATTATACCACAAGGCATATTTTTTTTATTTTATTTAGTAGATAGAGTGATCAAACACGTGAGGTTGTAAAATACAGCCACGCAGTTCTAGGAATGGGCCGGCGCGACCGGTGAAATACCAAGACTTCTTAGAATGATTACGTAAAGTTACGCATGCCACGTTTTGCTCGGTGACAGAGGCCCATCCCTTTCACTCGCCCCTCTCATCCAACTTTCTACCGCTTCCCTATCCCTTTTTAAAAGCATGTCACACAACTGTAACCCTATCTGTATTCATGGGCGTCGTTACTCGCTAACTATCAGGTGACACGTTCGCTTGTTTGCCTCGCCATCCTTTTAAAAAATACAAGCTAATATGCAAAAAAGACTCTTGATTACGAAATAAATCATGAATAACTTTTTTCTTGATGTACCAATTTTCTTATAATATTTTTAAGTTCAAAGCTATTCGATCCAATCAACCAATGTAACCACTTTGAGTAGGTAAGACTCTTACCTCTAACTAATATAATTTATTTTTTAATGCAAAAGAGCAGCGATAAAAGATAAAGTAAACAAAGTTAATTAACTTTTTAAATTAAAAATTACCACTTATTCTAAGAAAGTACGGGCGTCGAGATCAATCCACGAATATTTTTAAACTTTATAAAACATCAATCGTTTGAAAAGGAGGAATCCAGAATGGATGCAAGGATAATGGTTGACGATGTAGTGCTGGAACAGGTGAATTAAATTGTATATCTTGGATGCGCTTTAAGAAAGCGCTTGGAAGATACACCGCTGATGTAGAAAGATGGAAAGGAAGTGGGGTTAGGAAATAGCGTAAGTAGCACAATGCAATACTGATCCCAACGCTAACATAAAGAAGCGATAGCTGGGTATGGCAGAGTGAGCACGAATGTAGGATAAACGCGGTTGAAATGAGGGCACTGCGCAAAATGTGCGGGGTGACCCTCGCTGACCGCGTCGAAAACAAGGTTGTAAGGAAGGAAGTCGGATTGAAAGAGAGTGTGGGTGTAAAAGTAAGAAAGGGCGAGCTGTGATGGTTCGGACGTGTAGAAAGAATGTATGATGTAAGATTGAATAAGCAAATATACAATGCAAAAGCGGAGGGATGCCAAAAATACCAAAAAGAACGTGTTCTGGAGGAAGGTGATGTTAAGAGCCTCAAAAATCGACGTGCATGCATGAAAAGAATTATGAAAATCAACGAAGCGAGTGAGGTGTGTAAGAATCGTGCCTTATGGCGCTCCGTTCTCTCTGCCTACCCCGAAAGGAATCTTGCGTAAAGTTATGTATGTATATATGTAAAACATCAATAAATGAGACAGATCAATGCAGTTCGCTGCATGAATAAGTCGACTCGACCGGTGAAATACTTTCAGGGAGGGCTACTACATACTCTAAGGTATAGCCACAGCCTTGACTCACCGTGATTCGGCGAGTCAAGGCTGGGTCACAAATGGAATAGGTGGCGGAATCTATTGTCATACACCAGGCACAATGTTTTCAGTCATCGATATTTATCAGTTACAACTTCCGAAAAAAACTCAGAAAACTCATTGATTTGACCTAAGAAGAGGCTCACAACTTTTTGATTCAGAAGCGGGGTGGGGTATGCCACCTCCAAGAATATATCTGTTTACGAATAAACAAAAGAATATACACTCGAGAGCAATGAATCCGGGTCACTTAAAGAATCCTAAAAATCTCGGAAACTAAAAATGCTAGGTTAATGCAATAAATTGTATTTAATAGACAATGTAATACTCCTTAAATGAAGGTATTAAAACTTCTTAGTTATTGTAAAGTTATATCATAAAAAAATCAAATTTGAAAAAGGGCCACTTTCGAAGATGGAACTACGAAATTACAGCATTTGGTTTTGCTTTTGTTTGTAATCTGTCATTTATGTGGGTACATAAACCATGTTGATAGTGCTCTATATTCATTATTCAAGCTGAAATTATGTCGCTTACGCCTGAAGAATGCACCAGAATACTTACAATGCTGGAAACCGGCCGGAGTCAGCGCGATACAGCCAGGACTGTTGGTGTGTCGCTGTCAACAGTACAAAGAGTTCTCCGACGTTACGAAGAAACTGGTTCTAACCTACGCAGACCAGGAACGGGCAGAACCAGGTATACCACAGCACGAGAAGACCGATACTTGGTGAACACCATGCTTCGAAATCGCTTTCTCACAGGAACTGAACTCACCAATCAGTTTCGACGCCTCGGAGGAAGTAACCCAAGTGCATGGACAGTAAGACGTCGGCTTGCTGAATCTAACTTAAAACCCCTTAGACCTGCAAACGGCCCTAAACTGGAGCGTGGGCATCGTATTTCAAGACTAAGATATGCCCAGAGCCACGTAAATTGGAGTATTGAAGATTGGTCAAAAGTTATGTTCTCCGACGAATCAAAATTTATGCTCTACAAGCACGATGGAAGACACAGAGTGTATCGAAGACCAGGGGAAAGATTCAAGCAAGCATGCATCGAGGAAAAAGTAGCCTACGGTGGTGGGTCTGTACTTGTGTGGGCCGGAATTTCTTCTGAAAGTCGCACAGAGCTGGTGATCATAGAAAACGGCTCTTTAACTAGCGTAAGATATGTGGAAGAAATCCTCAATGATCACGTTGGTCCATTTATGGTCAATTTAGGTGAGGATGCTATATTTATGCATGACAATGCCCGACCTCATACAGGTAGGATTGTGAATGACTACCTTCAAGAGATGAACATTACTCGTATGGAGTGGCCAGCGCGCAGCCCGGATATCAACCCGATCGAGCATGCTTGGGACGAGCTAGGCAGATGCGTAAAACAACGAAACCCTCCCCCAATCACGCTTCGTGAGCTCAAAATTGCTCTCACAGAGGAATGGGAGAATATTCCCCAAAATCGTATAAGGAACTTGGTGTACAGCATGCCAAACCGCGTAAACGCAGTAATGGAAGCACGAGGAGGCAATACGAAGTATTAAAATTCAAGAAAATCGTAATAAAGTTCAAAAATTTCATGTTTCCTATTTTTGTTTTAAGGAGAGATCAGCAGATTTTTTCTTTATGTAATTTTGTGTTAATAAAATGTATGGTGACTCATATTTTTTTTACTTTCATTTAAGGAGTATTACATTGTCTATTAAATACAATTGATTGCATTAACCTATCATTTTTAGTTTCCGAGATTTTTAACATTCTTTAAGTGACCCGGATTCATTGCTCTCGAGAGTATAATATATTGAATTAACAATTACACAATGGAAAAATGTAATAGATTCTCCCAAGATAATAAATAACATAGCAAAATGGGATTATGTAAATAATTTTCATAAATATGCGGGTCTGTCCCTTTAATATCCACTTAATTAACGGACGTGTGTAGAATACCCTGCGAAATTTAAGTATTAGGTTATTTAAGGAAAAAATATAACAACTTTGTTTATGAGCATAATGAGAAGAATGTTTTCTGATTCGATAACTCAACTGAAATTTAGCGTTTTAGTAGTATGGCTTGATGCTCAGATGATAAACAAAATATTTTATTTTGTATTGATCCGTTTTCCCGCTCTGTTCTCATTTTTTTGGGTTTGCACAACAGGTTTTTGTTTTCCACACTTCCCTATTATATTTTCCACATTAACACCCTTCTTAAACATCGTCGTCCTTCACACAAACCATCCATATTTTCTTATTCAATTTGACAGTGACAGTTATTAAACAATTTGACATTGGTAGAGCCAAGCAGTTCTCTGCATGAAATGCGGCTCGACCGGTGAAATACCACGACCTCTCAGAAGTCCGACGAAGTGGCTCATGCCGCGTTTCGTTCGGTGAGAGAGGTACCCGGAGGCCCACCCACCTTTCCCCATCCTTTCCTTTCCTCTATCCCTTAAGGTCGGCAACGCAACAGTAACACTATATGTGTTGCTGGTGTCCATGGGCGGCGTTGGTTGCTTACCATCGGGTGACACGCCTGCTCGTTTGCCCTCCTATCCTATAAAAAAAAAACTCCTTCCACATTCAGGTTTATAATTCTTCTCGTAACATGTGTATCGTATCGTTCCTCTTCATTACATGTATATACTATTAGAATTGTTATCAAATTTAATCATTATTAATTACTATGATTAAAATTTCAGGGATTATATCTTTTCCTGTTTCATATAAGGACTAGTATGTCAGCACCTTCTAGGAAGTAGCTAGTTCGGATACAGGTACACATTGAAAATTTGGCCACCTATTGCTTAAGACCAAAAATTTTATTCGGTGATAAGAAACAACGTTACGTACAGCTTCTGCTAATTTCAAATTGTTGATATAATCTTGTATGGCAATACTTTTTTGAATAAGTATGAAAATATATAGGTATAAAAAAATATATAAATTTCACTCGGGAGATCAAACATACTTTTTAAACTGTGCTTCTTTGCGTGTAAAGCAATAAAAAGGTTGACTGAATGTTAAGTCAATATTTGTGTTGGTAGCCACCCTGTACCATTAGGGTGGTAGAGTGACATGGGTGAGGCTCTCTTGTAACAGCATGTATGTCACGCGAATATGTCGACGTAATCGCTGAGCTGCCAAGACCTTCAACCTTCACATTCTGGATTGAATAAATGATTAAAAACAAACAGCTGATTATGTTTTACAAATTATACTCAAAACAATGGACATTTTTTTTTTCACATTCTTATTCATTTAAAAATAGAAAGGATGGTTTTCTAAACGACTAACGCGGTTACGAATGGGGTAGTTTGTGTAATGTGTATTTTATTGAAAATATTGTATGTTCTCGCATTGAATAGACAATATTATATAGTATATATTCATAGGAAGGGACGTAGTGTGGACACGATATTCGTCATGCCGCGAATCATTCCGGCAATGTGAACGCGAGTGGCTGACCACATTATTCATTGACGGATCTCGTGGCGTATTGGTAAAACTACCGGCTGCAGCAATGAGGTCGGGGGTTGGATTCCCACTTGAGCACAAACATTTGTGACAAACATGAATATTTGTGCGGCGTCTGGGTGTTTTTCTATGTATTATAAGTATGTATTTACAAAAGAAAATTATATATGTATTAATATCCGTTATCTAGTATCCATAACACAAGCATTTAGTTGCTTAGCTTGGAATAGCTAATTATTATTATTATATTAAAAATAATATTAGCATTTGTCAAATCTTCTCTGTATAAACTATAGGTGTGCGAAATTTCATGCTCCGTCGTTTTTTTTTGGAAAAAAATAGATCCGAAGTTTTCGCTTCACGTATTAATATATAAATAGGAGTTGTAAATGCATTAAAAAAATATAGTAACTAGGGATTTTGTTAATTAATTTCACTATATCAGAAAAAAACAATTGTTTTACTCTCCAATAATGAATTATTTACGTTAAACTTCACTTCAAACCAAACCACCCTACTTAAATTCATAATTTGAAACACCATATTCTAATCTATATATATAAAAGAGATTTCCACCTATATATTGACTCATCACGATATCTCTGGAACCATAAGGCGTAGCGACTTGAAATTTGGTAGGATTATTCCTTTCGCCGAGTAGAGGTCAGCTAAGAACGGATTTTACGAAATTCCACCCACAAGGGGGGTTGCGGGGGTGTTAACAATGGAAAATTCCCATTTTTAACCTATAGCTGCTATCGACTTCAAATTTGTCGAAGATATTGCAGCATTAACATAGCGGGGCAGCAGTTATTACTTTTGATGCGAAACAGAGTTCGCCGGGTCAGCTAGTTCAATTTATAAAATCCGTTAATAGAGTATAAAGATAGCTAAAGCTTACGTAACTGTTCTGCTACGCTGTTATAGCTTAAATCTATTAAGGCTTAAGTATTTACTGTTCCGGTGTCGTGTTGGGCTTAATGACTTGGATATTAGTGATGGCACCTGTTACAATACTAATTTGAGCTAATAAATAGCTGTCTACAGCTGTTTGATAATATTGACAGTGAGAAAATAGAAAACAATTTAGGGTTTACCAAGTATAAAACTTGCTAAACATTAAATTATAGCAAAAGTTCACCAGTATGATTTATAATCTTATATATAAAATTCTCGTGTCACAATTTTCGTTCCCATACTCCTCCGAAACGGCTTGACCGATTCTCGACCTCTGAGAATCGGCCAACATCTATTTTTCATCCCCCTAAATGTAAAGTGTAGTCCACCCCTAATATTTTTTTATATTTTAGACGAATTTTTTAGTTTTTATTTTTTGATGATACAATATACAAAAATACATACAACCCAAAATTTTCAACCCCCTACGATCAATCCCTATTTTTAAAATTTTATTTTTCGGCATGACAACGTTTGCCGGGTCAACCAGTATTATATAAAAAGTTATACTAAGATATGGATATCACATGATAGTGTTTGTGTTAAAGTAAAGAACGGTATTTTCTATGGTTTGAACATGTTGTAACAATAAATGACTCAATGTTGAATAAGCAGATATACAGTGCAAAACTGGAGCCCTTGCAATTTTGCACGACACACTTTCCATGACCAAATTAAACATTTCAAAAATAAACATACAGTCACTAAATTTATATTGGAATACCATTCTTCCAAATCATTACATTTCCTCAGTTTGAAATTTGCTCACTAAATGAAGTAGCTTATTCTGTATTACTAAATTCAATGTGAATGGCAATTTAATGCCACCGTTTACTATTATTAGCGGTTGAGTACCAAATAGATAGAATAGCTGTGGGGCGCTGGCTTAGAATACCGCCACCCCATCTCTTCCCGTGAGTGTCGTAAAAGGCGACTAAGAGAAAAGCTGGAAGAATGGGCAGCAGCATTCTCTCTCAACAAAATACAGCCTACTGCGATCGCCAACCCACCTGCCAAGCGTGGCGATTATGGCAAAAACCCCCCATGATTGCACAGGACCGGCAGTTGTGGTGCTCTATGGGGGAGGCCTACGTCGTTGAGTGGACCTTAAAAGACCTTAATGATGATGATGAGTACCAAATACTGACGTTTGTAATTTACGTACTACATCCATTACTGCAAGACAATGCTTTACGTACAGCAAAAAAATAATATTATAAAACTAAAACTGAAAATGTAAGGTTTTAGTTTTATAATATTTTTTTTTGTTTGTACGTTAAAAAGAAATGTACGCATACAAAAGTCCGAGCTTAAGCTACCACGGGACCACTATTCATTCATTATTTAGGATGATCTAATTCTAGTTCTTCTAGATTTATGTTTTGTCGAATAAAAATAAACTATATTCGCGATTAGCCATATAAAAAAGTAAAAACCAACGAAAAAAGAACGAGTGCATCGACACTGTGATGTATGAATTTAAAAAATAATAAACCTTCCAAACTAAGCATTGTCAATTAATGTGAAGTTAGCGCAAACTGTGGAAAATCCAAACTACATTGGTATTTTTTTTTCATATCTTAATTCTCAAGGGATCAAGATTTGGGCGGCTAGGGTTATATTAACATTTTAATATACTAGAAGATTTATTGTCTACTGCAGTATGTTTAGATTTTTTTATAGTTTTCCATTGAATTTAGTTTCATACGCGTATTTTGAATCTTCCAATTGGTGTCAGGACTCGGACAGGCGTGTCCGCTATTGAATACGTACTCGCAGTTAGTACGTCGTTTTATTTTATTTCCTCTTAGAACGGGCGAGGAGTGTTTTTACTCTTTGTCAATGATAATTGAGTTTCGTTCGTCCCATTGTTTATAGAAAATAATGAAAGGTATTCCCTCGAAATTTTAAATTTATTTTACATTGTTTTTATCCCAAAATTAAAGCTTGAACTAATCATTACATAGTATAAAATAAAATCGCTTTCCGATGTCTGGTCCATCTTTGAAACTACGCTACGAATTTTGATGCAGTTGTTTTTTATTTGATAGAGAGGATCAACGGGATGGTTTGTATCTATCATTCATGTATGATATAAAATAAAATAAAATAAATAAAATAAGCCTTTATTGCTGTCTTTTTTTTTTCACTATACAGCTGTTTCACTAATCTATTCTATTGCATATAAACTATTTATACTTAAATTAATTATAAATCGGCTCGGTTTTCTGTGACAGCTTGTCCTACGACATAGGCCTCCTCCAAAGTTTTCCCAGACTCTCGATCTCTAGCTATGCGGGTCCATACTGACCCAGCGACTTGTTTAATATCATCCTCCCAGCGTTTACGCTGTCTCCCTTTACTTCTTATGTTGCCCCTTGGGTACCATTCCGTTATTACTCTGGTCCACTTTTCCTTAGTTTCCCGCAACATATGTCCAGTCCAGCGCCACTTTAGTGTTTTACACACCTTAAGTGCATTTTTGAATTTTGTTTTATTTCTAATCTTTTCCCAATTAACCTTATCTTTAATTTTTACTCCAATTACACTACGTTCTATGCTGTTCTGACAGACTTCTATTTTGTTAGCTAATTGGTGAGTTGCATGTATGATATAGTAAGGAAAAAATAATGAATCGAAAATTTACTCATTTATTACTTTTCATGCGGAACAAAGTTCGCCGGGTCAGCTAGTAGGATGTACGAACTATTTAATGGGTATTCTCTAATAGTCCATAAAAGTTAGGAAATAAAAATCAATAGCTGTAGGTGATTTTATTCAGCTAAATGAAGTTAGCTGTTGTTGTTCCTCCAAACGCGTTATCGGATCTTTTCGAGTAGAATATTATTGAGTTTTGGAAGTTTTATAAATGGTCGTCGTACAATAATACATTTACATAAATATTTGTTTATCTGAATCTCTGCTTTAAATACAAATTTCTCTTATTTCATGAAATACAACGAAAATAAATAAAATAGAGGGCTTAGAGTGTGATGTCGTATTAAACTAATGGAGTTAGGTTCGTACACTGCAGTAATATCTCATATAATCTGCAAAAAGCTAAGCATATTAGAATTTTTTAAGAAAAATACTGATTTTTATAAATATATGTTCTTAATCATTACATAGTATAAAACAAAGTCACTTTCCGCTGTCTGTCCCCTTATATGCGCATATCTTTAAAATTACGCAACGGATTTTGATGCGGTTTTTTTAATAGTTAGAGGGTGTCAACGGGGTGATTTTGATCTATAATTCATGTATAGTGTAGTAAAAAAAGTGATAATTTTCAAGATTTAGAAATTTAATAGCAAACGTTAGCCTGAACCCTAAGTGATAAATCAAAATAACGTACTACATTATTATACGCCTTTAAAACGTCTACAAAAAAGTCCGCGCATATGTCTATCTCTTAGGGATAACCCACAATGACTATTTCTATTTTATTACTTTTTACGAGAAATAATGGCCCATTTACGAAGTGATTTTAAACATTACAGTATTAATTTTCATCCAATTATGTGTCTTAAACAGATTGTGTATGTATAGATGATCCTGGCCCTTTACAGCATGCAATTTAAACGAATATTTTCGAAGATGTTGCAGTGTTAACAATGTTCGCCGGGTCAGCTAGTAATAAGATAAAAAAGAATTCATTAATAGCCGTTTCGCGTTCTTCAGAGTTATTTGAGCAGATAGGGGCCGCTTATTTAAGATCATCTAATTTTCTGTAATCTTATAGATTTAACTCATTATTAGAAAGTATTGAAGCAGATTTTAATTAAAAAGGTCAGGTTTTTTAATTAGTTTCAATACATTGAATATACAACAAGATATATTTTTACAAAATCTTTGAAATTTAATAAAATTGAAATTTTCACTAAAGATCGTTTAATAAAAATACAGTCTTTTTTCTAGTGCACATTAAAGTAAGACTTTTTATTAATTAGGACAATTCTAGAGTGAAAAAATTCAATCCAATTCGTAAACTTAAATAACCATTCTTTCCTACTTTGCCTGCCTATCCCATAAAAAATACTAATTAGTTCTATAGCTACGTAGTCGTAGGCAAAAGTTTGTACTGAATATTATTCAACAAACTAAATCGGATAAAACTATAACAGCTACGGAATAAGGCTTATAGCTTGAGCCAAATACAAAGAACAAACTTATGCTTTGTGAACTGAACGCGTCCAGTAGTTAGCTGTAAAAACCATCTGCTACAAACATTTATCAAACAAAACCCATTCTTTTGATTGCGAATTCAAGTCATAATTGAACATAACTCGTCTACATAATGCAATTTTAGTTTAGTTTATTTCTCGAAAATAATTGTTTGTTTTTATAAAATTCCTAAATACGGAATTCGTTAACGTAACGTACATTGGAATCCATTACAAAAGATACAGTAAATATAGAAAAACATTTCATCACCTTTACTACGTTTTTTTATAAGACAGGAGGGCAAACGAGCAGGCTTGTCACCTGGTGGTAAGCAACCAACGCCGCCCGTGGACACCAGCAACCCATAAAGTGTTACTGTTGCGTTGCCGACCGTTAAGGGATAGGGGATAAGGATATAAGGGGATAAGGAAGGATGAGGAAGTGGTGTGGGCCTCCGGGTACCTCTCTCACCGAACGAAACGCTGCATGAGCCACTTTACGTCGATCTTCTGAGTAGTCGTGATATTTCACCGGTCGAGCCGGCCCGTTCATGCAGCGAACGTACACGTACTTGAAAAAGAAGTACGTATCCTGTAAAACTGATATAATTTTATTCCTGTTCCCGGACAATGCAGAAGTGGTAATTTCCGTAACAATTCTCAGGATAAATATAATTTGCTTACGGAAATCACCATTCCTTTTGTTCATAATCAAGAATGCTCTTATTTGATAATCACAATAAGGTTATGCTGAGTCCTTGTAAATAGAGGAAGAACATTTATTTGATAAAATAATTATTATCATTAAGGAGGGTGATGTTAGTAAGGAGTCTCAAAATCGACGCGCGTGCTTTAAAGAGTTATGATAGTCAACGAAGCGAGTGAGGCGTGTAAGAATCGTGTCTTATGGCGCTCTGTTCTCCCTGCCTACCTCGCAAGGAATTTGGCGTGAAGTTATGTATATGTATGTATCATTAAGTATATAAAAATACTTATGAATAAAACTTGTATTCTTTTTAAAAATACTGACGAAAAATCATCATTATTAGTCTTTCAATTATTTTGGTTGTCTTTTGTGATTTGATTATTTTAAGTGTCCTTAAGAATCTCTTACAAAATAATACTATTTTTCTTTATGATTTTCACATGCGCTAAAATACAATTTCCTATAATATGCTAATCTATTACGCAGAATAGTCGTAATAAAAAGTCAGATTAAATATTGATAGGTCAATGTTTGCGTTACCTTAGTTCAGCATTAGCGTGAGTATCACCGACCTGGGCGAGGCTTAACTTGTAACAACATGTTGCAGGTCACGCGAATATGACATGCCAACCACGATGAGCTTACACGACCTTCCAACTTAAATGAATTGTTTTTACTATGAAGTTCTAACTATGTGACATTTTTATTTTCATGTAGATATTTTGTTGAATATGATATTATGGTTCGTTATCAGACATAAATATACTTTTTACTATAGTTTAGAAACTTTACTTTAATGATCCTGAAATGGGAATTAGTGTTGGACAATTCAACTTGTGTTTTGTCATAATTTGGAATTGGTGGTGGAACCTTTACTACCGCGGACGCAATGTTGTCATCATCGATATTACTCATCACTTACGAAAAGAATTCGGAGAACTTATTGGTGATAGCCCGGATTTGATCCAGAGATTCTTCATTCCGAAGCGTATTGGGTTTTTCGGTACCAATCTTTGAAATTTGTCTGTTTGAATCAAAGGTCGGCTGGCAGAGAATGCTTTATGGCATTACGTCCACTTTGTGTACCAAGTCTGTACATAAAGAATAAATAAATATTGCCTGACCCCGAGAGCCAGGAGACGATTTGGATTTTATATAAATATTTTGTTCTTTCTGCCTACCTCGCGAGGGACTTGGTATTAAGTTGTTGTTGCTTTAGTGAGACACATAATCAGTTTGTTTAGATAGTAGAAGCTATTGCTAAAATTAATTATTAAGTTAGGATTTATTAATGCATGCATTACAAAAAGAATCCTAAACGCTGATATGATGAAATATTGATAATCAAAACGTAATTGTTCCTAGGCAAAAAGTAGTTTTTTAGTAGTTTAACAGTTACAGAGTCATGGAGTTCGCTGCGAGAGCAAGCTCGCTTGTAAGATGAAATACCAATACCTCTCAGAATATCGACGTAAAGTGGCTCATATCATGTTTTGTTCAGTAAGAGTGGTATCTTGAGGCCCGTTTCCCATTTTCCTTGTTCCCATTCCACTCTTTTAAAGGCTGTAAACGCAACTGTAATCCTACCTGTGTTGCTAGTGGCCATAGGCGGTGCTAGCCAAATATTACCAAGTGACCCGCTTGCTCGTTTATCCCCTATCCCATCAAAAATAAGCCCATTTGTCATTTTGCAAGGAATATGAAAAAAAATTGAGATACGTATGTAAATAAAAATTTATTCTCACAAACGTTGGTGAGATGTTAACAGGAAAAAAATATGTATTATATAAATAGAAATCAACGATCATACAGAAATAAATAACCCACTTGTTTCACGTTCAATCTTCTCGTTCTTATGAAGATATATACAATATTGGTAATAACGTATCGTAATATTGAGATATCACTGATATTGCTTTCAAATATACATACAAGTTGAATAAGTAAACAAGCTCATAACGTACATTCAATTTACGTGTTCTATTCTATATCAGTGGATTATGTTGACATTGATTAAAAAAATTATTTTGTAGCCACAACTATTTTGAAGTTAGAATTTATAATATAAATAATATATAATTTACACACATTCCATGACCAACTAGAACGTTTTCTGGAGGAAGGTGGTGTTAGGAGCTTCAAAAATTGGATTTTGTTCTTTCTGTCCCCACCCTGTTTTAAAATGGACAGTACCATGTTATCTCTTCCCGTGGATGTCGGAAGAGATGACTAAGTGATTTGAACTGATGACGGTTCAGCACTCCAATTTCTGGTTCATAGTGCCTATTTAAAATCGTTACTTCAATAAATCACAACCATTTGAATTTGATTGACCATTTAATAGAAAGCAAATATTTATATGAAAATGAATTATTAATAAGTAAGATTAATTATTAATAAGTAAAATAAGTCTCGGTGGCGCAGTGGTCGAGCACACGGCTTCTGATCCAGAGGTCCGTGTTCGATTCCAGACACTGGCTCACGCCAATGACTTTTCGAAATTGTTTTCGGAAGTTATGTGTGATAAATATCGATGACTGAAAAACTTTGTGCCCGGTATGGCAATAGGTTCGCCACCTATTCCATTTGGGACGTAAACATAACGGCGAGACGAGGCTTAACAGCCGCTGCCTACACCTTCGGGTAACAAAAGGCGTGAAGTTATGTTATGTATGTATGTTATGTTAATTATTTAAGTGTCATTGAAGACATATTATATTTAACAATATTTATCATCATAGCGTGTCTAATTGTTATCTCATCGTTTGTCTATCATCTAATAATGTCATCTGATTATTAATTAGTTCACCTCATTTTCAATCACAATTTATTTGATCCACCTAATTCGAATAGTTAAGTTTCTTGACAGAACAATATTTATTATCAATGTGATGCTATAAAATCTCCTTAGAATATTAAGGCCCCTAAAATAAATTTGTCTTGAAATGAAGATGATAACATAGACAAATATTATTTCTTACTATATGATTACGTTACTTATGATTCTTGATCTTATTACCAATTAATATTATAGTCTGAATACTTCTTTTTTGTATTAAGGTTTGATTAAATCCTCATTTTAGTAGATTAATATATAAACAGCAGACAGGCAGACAACAGAGTGCCTTCTCTTGTCAAATGAAATATTTGCTCACATGGAATAGGGAAGGGTGGATCATTTTTCATTTTCATGCGACAAATGTTTGTGCTGGAATGGAAATCAAAATCGCCGACCCCTCTTCAGCAGGCAGTATTATTATTTTAACCATATTAAAGCCTCGCAGTTCGCTGAATGAATGTGCCGGTTCGACCAATGAATTACCACGGCCTCTCAGAGATTGGCTCATGACGTATGTCTTTCGATAAGAAATTTCCCTGTATTACCTCAAAAATTAGCCAAACAAAGGTGATCCTATCGATGCTGTAGATATCCGTGTTCGGCGCTAGTTGCTTACCATCAGGTGACCCCCTTGCTTGTTCTTTCTCTATCCCATGAGCAAATCATATTTTAATAATTGTAATCCAAGAAATCTCACAATATAACAACGATGAAATTGGTAAATGATTCGTGCAAATACCCTGAGAGTTTTCCGCGGACATAGCGAGACATTACATTAACATAAATATTCGTTTATCGAGACAAATTCGCGATTTAAAGGAATGTCCTCCGGCCTGCGTACAGAAGGAAAGGAGAAGAGAAAAAATAAAAACAAAACCTTGCGAAAATCGAGCGGACAAAATAATGAAGAAACAGTCGTAGTCTCACAGATATTTTAGCTCATACGCTCAAATACATTTCATGATCATTACATAGTATAAAACAAAGTGTTCACTTCTAAATCGCGAAGTCTCCAATTTGAATGGTTGTTCACACCAATTATTTTTTCAGAAATTATGGTGGATACATATTTATAGTTAATAAAATTATTGCGCCCGACTTATGACTATATTTTATGTTCTCAAACCTATTTCATTTGGGACGTAAAAATTAAGTCATTCCTAACAATCACTGCCTATATATTTGGGTAAAAATGAGTGTGAAGCTATGAAAAAATTTAGTATCGGCTTTTCAATAATTGGTTAATTTCAATGGGTTGACACCTACATTTCAGGCAGCTGTCTACTGAGGCGTAGATAAAAAATTGAATAAAAGTTTAATCGCTACAATAGAATGGATAAATCTATTCCAACGATCGCTTACACTTTTTTTATGTGAAAAGGGCCACTGAATTTATAAAGAGGCATTTACTAACATCGTGAGGGGCATATGAATTATTTTATTCACAGATGTTGCACGATTCGTGACGCCAGATGACGCAAATAATGACAGTAACATATATCAAACACTAGAGGAACTTCGTATCTATCACTTCTCAAACAAAAACTTTGGTTTGAGTTACTGACATTTTTATTACTACTTATAAAAATTATATTATATCTTGTGGGGTAAGGAGCAAACGAGCAATCGGGTCACTCCCTAAGTGAGTAGTTCCGCCCGAAGACATTCGGAATACAGCTGGAGTTACATCCGACCTTTAAAGGAATGGGATGGAAATGAAGGGTGAAGGGAGGTGAATCGGGATACCTGTGTCACTGAATGTAATGTGGCATGAGCTACTCTAAGTCGATATACAGAGAGCTCGTGGTATTTCACAGAACGACCCGTCTCATTCTTTGACGAGCCTCGTGGCGCATTGGTAAAACTACCGGCTGCAGCAACGAGGTCGGGGTTTAATTCCTACCCGAGCACAAACATTAAAATTTGTGACTAACATGAATATTTGTGTGGCGTCTGGGTGTATACATAGAAAATATGTATTATAAATATGTATTTACAAAAAAAAAAGTATATATGTATTAATATCCGTTATCTAGTATCCATAACACAAGCATTTAGTTGCTTAGCTTGGAACTAGAGGGCGCTGTGTGTATTGTGCCCAAGATAATATTATATTATTATTATTCATGCAGCCAACTCCGTAGCTAAACCACTGTTAAATTTAATTTAGTCCAGCAAACGCAATATTTTCAGCATATTTTCTGCTGGTATACTTAACACGCATGTAGCAATTATACAAAATGATGGCATATCACCGAATTCCATCAGAATATCTTGGAATAACTTTCATTTAATATTACACTTTACTTAAGTTATTTAAACGAGTCCCTCCGAATCTCATTTTCTCCTATTTTAATTTAAGTTTGGACGTTGGCACAAACTCCACAGACCATGACAATTCTGAATTAGAATACATTTGTAATTGCTTCTCAATTTTTTTTATCTCTGATAACATAACATAACTTCACGCCTTTGTTATCCGAATGTATATGCAGCGGCTGTTAAGCCTCGACTCGACTTTATGTTTACGACCCAAATGGAATAGGTGGTGAACATACTGCCATACCGGGCACAAAGTTTTCAGTCATCGATATTTATCACACTTAATTTCCGAAAACAATTTCGAAAAGTCTTTGGTGTGAGCCAGTTTATCTCTGATATTATGCAAATGTAAATAACCATTAACTATTAAGTGACTTTTTCGTTTAAACTTATAATAAAAATGTGCTAGAACTTCAAATGTTTTTTTATTGTATATCTGCTTAGTCTAACTTTAGAGAACTACACAGTTTGCTGCATGAATAAGGTAGTTTTACTCATTAAAACACCACGACCTCATAAATAACTAACATAATGTGGTAATAAGAGGAAGGAGGGGAAAGTAGTAAGTCTTGTTCCCTTCTGTCCCAATAAGGATTCCATCTGCCGGCAACGTAACTATAATGTTCTCTTTTTTAGTTCTCTTTTTTAAGTGAAACATATGTCAATGGGGTAGCAATAGTCACTTACCACCAGGTGACCTGTTTGTTTGTTAGACTCGTTTCCCTTAAAATAAACATATTTTTTCTTTCTTTCTATAATCTGAATTACGACAAGCATGCTTGACTTACTTTGCACTGACCGTCCATCTTATATCCGCCTTACAACGAGGCCCTCAAGATATTATAAATAAATTCTTAATAATAATTGTGTTATTTAGATAGTATTATATCATCATATCAAAATATTAGCACCAACAAGTTTCGCGTACCAAATTAGAAAACTTATAACCGAGCACACGTGAATTCTGCCGAGAATGAATTGTACCCAAAACAGAGAGATACCGTGTCCCAAAAGTTAAATTAATTCCCAGATACGAAAGTTGTGGTCAGAACTCGTATGTTAGAGCTGAATATTATTGTTGCGCTTGTTTTAATTGTGTTTTTTATTCTGTAAACTCCACACATATCACTGACTAGAGATTTATATCTATTTTGTCACGGTGAACTATTATATTAAATATACGCTCGAAGGTCTATTGGTTCAGTACTCTGATTTTTAATTTGAAGTCTCATGTTCTAGTGTATATGCGCTAATGTCTTTTTGGTAATCTTTTCAGAAGTTAGGTCTTACAAATATCGATGAAAAATGAAAGCATGCCCGTTTTATGGTACGAATCCGCCACTTATTCACATATGGTAAATGAGACTAAAAAAGTCGGCGCTTCTAGGCGTAATCGCCGCTGCAAACACCTTGTATGAGGCAAAAAAAAAAACATTTAAGATTACATACCCAGTAGACTAAAGTTTAAATATCCTGCCGTGTTTATCGGCACAATATGTTCTCTTTTACTATTCTTTGTTCTCTATTAGTAGTCACTCTTCACTTTCATCCAGCAGAGTTAGTTAAATGGCTGTAAATACATGCGCTAGTTGACAGTGGACTTAAAACATTCCAAGTGCTTCATCCGATTATACAGTAACGAAGAAGGATCCAACAAGTAAAAGGAGGAAAGATGTTCGATGTAAAATTATTTTATTCGCCTTTCCACTAACTGCTTCAGACGATTTCAGTCGTATCTTAGTTGTCTTTGTAAATTATTTAAGCAAGCTTTTAGTCCCGGATTGCTTTCTGAATTAGTTTAAATTGCTGGCCTGCCTTAAATTATTGGATTTATTTGGACAGTAATATACCTAAATTTTATTAGTACAGTCTTATGTAAAAAATTTTGATTTTCGAGTTAAATACGTCCTGAACATCGTCTAGGTGTACATAGTTCTACATCTACCACAAAAAGAGTTTGCAAATGCAATAAAGAAATTCCTTCCTCTTTTATCCTATTATTCTAGAAACATTTATTCCCATCGTTACTAGCCGTGATTACTGCCGTCACAGCTGTTCTTTGAAGTATCTGTGGAATTATTACGATCGTGCAACCGTATTATGTCCGCTTTTCTGGTAACAGAACACTCAATTTATTAATGCCGATATCCTGACGCTTGAGTAATAAATGTCAAATAGATATAAACCTTCGCAAATATAATTTACGACCGTGCTGCTACAAATATTTTAATACATACATATTTGATACTAACTTTTACAATTTTGTGTTGGACTGTTACTGTGAATAAAATTTTAATACCAAAATATTTTAAAGTTACTTCAATTGTTTGCAAAGTTTCGAAATTTGTCTAGAGATTGAGGGCGTATTTAAATTTTTTCCTATAATCCATGTTATATTTCGTGTATTCTATACTGTACCTTTTTATAATGAGTATTTTTACAGTGAATTATTAGTTGCTGGGTAAGTAGCTCGCTGGTCTGATCAAATCCCTACTATGATAAACATCTCGATCTACGATGCCACCCACTTCAGAGAGAGAGGTGGCGAAATCTAGTCCAACGCCTTAACTTAGCTTATTAAAGAAGCCACGGCCCTTATCACTGAGAACAAGCGTTGTAAGGAGAAGGAGGAACAAGTAAAGCCTCAATTGGTAACCGATTCATGATTAGTCTATATTAGCTAATAATATACTACTTTTTTAAGGATGAATGAACTGTTCCCACGGGACAGGATGTACAAGAATGTGGAATGTACAAAATTATCGAAAACAGCACAGAAAAATAAACTTTCCTATTATTAAAATAGAGGATAGGGTAGAATGGGATGGTATAGTGCGACTTAGATTGTTGAAATTGAAAAGCCTTAATGTTGCAAACTTTGCGGCCCTACTCTTAAAACTAAAAGCGTTCTATAAGTATTGAATTATCAACTATATCATTGTTTACTGGACATGTCCTCATTTCCTATTTTTAGCCTGATTCCACGAATATTAGACCTAAGGCTGTCAAAATTATTAGAGTTTTAAATCCTAATTAAACTGAAGGTATTATTTTATTATGAAAACAATAAAATCTGATTAATATTTTGATTTCAAATGTTAACAATTTTAAATAAATTTGTATTTTTACAAAACTCAATAGTGGTACGAATAAGACGATATATTTAAGTTTTTTTTAAGTAAAAAAAACTGTGTTTCCTTCTTTAACAAAGGCCTCGCCCGTTGTAAAAACAGGAAGCTGAGACACTAAAGAAAGGACAACTTCTTACATCCTTTGTTTTACTTTAACAAAAAACATACACAGTTATTGCGCCATTTGTTGAAATTAAGATTATCAACTTTGCCCAATGCTCAACCCACAATGCATAATTACATACACAGACTACGAGCTTTGCGGTTTTGATCCAAACGTGAGCAAAAAAATTGTGATACAATTGGATGCATTTATTTGCAATAAGATAGTTTACAATTAACATAAATTGTTTGATTATTTATGATAAGCTATTTGGTGTTTTTCCAGCTCGGAAAGAAGAAAGATGGCGTTGTGTAAATTTGGATTAGCACTATACTACGCATAGACATTCACAAATAAAACGAAACATAGAACCTTCATAATTTTGGATTATTGTATTACTTTTTAAAACAAATTAAAAAGTTAATACAACTCATATCAAGAACTTTTTTTTTCTTATGGGCAAATGACAGATTTCAACTAAGCAAATCAAACTCTAAGAGCGTACAAGTTGCCTAGGTAGTCAAGAGGTCGAGCAACCTCGCTTTTGAATCAAAATATCATGGGTTCTAATCCTGATTCACACCAATGTCTTTTCGTAATACTTTTCGGAAGTTATATGTGATAAATAAAGGTGACTGAAAACATTGTGCCTAGGACATGGCAATAGGATCCACTATTTATTCGATTTGGGACGTGAAAATTTACCGAGTCGAAGATTAACAGCCACAGCCCACACTTCGAGTAGAAAATTGTTTTATAAAAAAAACTAGTATTACTATAAAAGACGCAAATAATAGAAGAAAACCTGTATTTAATGTAAATCAGCACATCATTTAACTCTATAGAGAATTGTTCTAGCTTTTAATAGTCTGATGGTTATTTATTTTAAGGACTCATAGATCTATTGTTAACTGTTTAAATTAAAGCTATCTAGTCTAGAGGTCCTATTAACCGATTGGGCAATAAAGAAGTAATGTTTTGCAAGTGCAGGTAAACGGCTGGATGGATTCTAGATAGGTATCATTTTAAGAAAATTGTCAATTTATTTATTAATCGGTAAGTTTTATTCTACATTATTTTAATTATTTGAAATCAATTTTATCAATATGATAATGGTAGTTCTACGCTGTTCCTCTATTCCAGTAGCGTTTCCGAGTCTGCGATTTCACCAAAGACCTTTTATGTAAAGAACCACATAGGTATATTTTAATCCTACAAACCTACTACTAAGGTTATTCAAAATATATTCACTCCAAAAAAACATGTAATATTATGTCTGGATAGTATATATTAGGAACAAGGACTACCTGCTGATACCGTTATTCTTGGTAAAGATAGCCCAAAAAGTTATAAATTGAATTTATCGCTTATAAGTCGAAGGCTGCTCTTTATAAGCCATATTTTTGTGCTTTATTATTTTCTTGGGGGTTAAAGATAAATTATTACATTGCTTATAGCATCTATTACATATTGATTATAGATACAGTATGCTGACAAAATTTGGATTTTGTTACCCACAGCGCTAAGAGATAAGTTATGTTTCAGAAAAAAAAAACTTTAATAATCTTAAGAAAATGCAAATCGTACAAGTTTTAGAATCGATTTGGTCAGATCATTTGATTTTTTCCACATAAATAAACTAATTGATGTTATTTCGAATACGAAAATTGGATTCGTATTGGGAAATGGAATTTATAAATTGGTTAGGTATTCCTAGATAATTTGCGTACATGTTAATTTAAACAGTGATGAAATAAGAAATATTACATTTGAATTTTGGTAATGTGATATTCTGGATTGTTTTTTTGTACATCTAAACCTTATTACGGCAAGATGCGGCAGCGGTAATTATGCTAAATCTTTTAAAATGTTGGTTTAATGATCGTAAACAACGAAAGTGGTTGCCACACTTTGAGCACGATTTCATTAGTCATCGATATTTTGGACTAACCAAGGAGCCGACCCGAAGGAACCAAAGGACCAGTGACATACATACATAACTTCACGCCAAAGCCCTTGCGGGGTAGGCAGAGAGAACGGAGCGCCGTAAGGCACGATTCTTACACACCTCACTCGCTTCGTTGACTTTCATAACTCTTTTCATGCACACACGTCGATTTTTGCGACTCCTAACATCACCTTCCTCCAGAACACGTTCTATTTGGTCATGGATTCAATTTCAGTTTCGTAAAATCTATTCATCTATTTAAAAAATGGCTTCACCAGCTATATATAGTTTAAAGACTGTAATAAAAATCATGATATTTAATTGATATGATTATTATGGTTTTAAAATTTAATATTTGGAGTTTATTTAAAACCCATTAATTTAAACGAATTTAGTGTGACTAAATTAATCGGATTAAGTTTGTTCGCACATTGTTCCACTTTTGTTAATTATTAATACAATAAACCTATATAATGTAAATACTTATCCGGATAATCGTAATTATTATTAGTTACAGTTTCTAAAATAGATGGCGCTTTATTTAGTTACAGAACAATCTGTTGTTATGAGATCTTGTCACGTGTCTTTAAAGGCAATTTAATTAATGAAGTCGTTGTGACACCGCTCTTGATATTTGCTAATGAAATTCCTCACTCACTAACTATATTACGAGGGATCAAGAGGTTAAGTGGCGCGATTCTTGGAGGGAGCCAACGTAAAATGAAACACTGTCGTTTGTTTTTTTTTTGGGTAAGAAATAATAATTATTAATATTTGCATATTTATAAACGTATGTTTGATGATACGATGTACGTGATGATTATAACTATTTAATAATATATTATTGTCGTATATGTATATATATATAATGTATAAATATTCATATAATGTTCTTGTCGCCATATTGCTAGAGCTATAACAAAATACATATGGCGATCCACAGCAATTTCACTTCGCAGAAAAAGTAGTCACCTCTGAAAATATTTAACAAAGAAGTCGCTATAGCTTCGCGTCAAGATGTTTGCAAACAAATTTGTACAAACTTACTTACCATTTCCGAGAATTCTCAAACCCAAGTTTAAAGACTTGAGAACTATTTTAATTGAATGCTCAAATTCTAAATAGGAATCTTTAGGTAATTTAGTAAGTAAAAGCTTAGTAAGCCTTTAATAATTGTAATTATTTACCAAAACTTTATACTAAAACTCAATTTAAATAAGCGCTTAAATTCAAGTATCTTTTTACATTTAGGTACTACCAAATTTAACTAAAAATTTGAAAATTAGTCTAGTATTTTGTCAATTTCATTTAAAAATAAAATATTTTAATTCAAACTTTGCTCCTGTACAGAATCTGGAATTTAAAAATGTAGTTGACGAACAGTTTCCAGTTAGCAGCAACAGTTTTTCACTCAAGTGTTTCGTGATGTTCCTTTTTCATGGAATTAAACGAGCAAGCGGTTCTCTGGAGACCTCTCTCGCCAAACAAAATGTTGAGGAGTATGTCTATTTTCTGAGAGATCCTGGTATGTTACCGGTCGAGCACGCTCTTTCATGCAGAAAACTTCGTGGCTATACCACTATAATTAATTTTGTACATTTTAAATTAATTCGATTTATAACTAGGTCTCTCCCTCTCTCTCTGTCTTTCATGTAGTAAAAAGGGAACTGAAGACATTTCAATCACAAATTTGTGTACCAAACCTTTTGAACATTGAAATGGAAACTTTCTAGATTATCCGTAAAACTTACTAATTTTCATATTTTGGAGTCTTGAAAATCTTGGAAAATACGAAGGCCGTTTTACCAACGTGAGCCAGTAAATGCGGAAACAAAATGTATGTAATAGTAACATACCTAAGAACATAAAGGAAATAAAGTGGCAAAATGGCATTACTTTTTCTTGTTACTTTAGTCTTACTTGTTTCGGTAACTATGCCTAGAGACTGGTAAGAGTGTATAAATGAAAACGATAATGACGACATTATCCTCGCTAAATTGGGACGAAGATTTTGTTCCTTTGGATTTTAGTAATTATCTTGATTACAGTACTGTAGAGACTGTAGTTGAATTGTACTACTCATTAACTGTTTTTTTTTCATTGTAGCTTATAATTCCCGCCATCTATGGAAAACATTTTACACTTTTGTAAACACACTTAATAAAAATTTACACTTTTTTTTAAAAAAGTGTAACACTGATGAACTTAAAAAGTCTTTATTATTCCTGCTATGAGATTAAAAAAGACAATTGAAGCAGACTTCTATGCAAATTTTCTATATGAACAACTAGGGATTGCCAAATAGTGCTTATTTAGTGAATCATAATAGCCTCGATGATCTAGGCTCAGCATTCCACTTCTAGTCGCAAGTTCTAAGCCAGGTATTTTATATTTCATGCCGTATTGTATCCATTGTCGTCACTGCACACATTCATTTCAATATTCACATTTCCGTAGCATGAATACTTTTATCATCCGTCTCTTTGAAACTTGACTCATCATTCTAACCCATACATGCGAGAATCAACCACTGTAAAATATAAACTTCATATTATAGTATATATTTCATAAAACCGGTCATATATCACCTTTGTGTTATAATGACAAAATGTACTTAAAAGGCTTCCAAAGGTAACCCAAAATTCATTAGTAGAGCTTGCGGCTTATAGTAGGCTGCTATGAATTAAAGTGAAGACATTATTGTAGGCAGGAAGTAGCGTTCCAGCTGCGTGATGTTCCATGTAAGTACTATCAAATTAGTTACTAATGTTATCAAACTATTATCAAAAGATATGGTGCGTTACACGTGATAATATAACTTGAAGTATACACCTGTATATAATATACATATAAAGAGCTGAAACTTTGGAAACATTTGTATGAATAAAACGTAAACATCGCGACTTTGAGACTTTACCTGTAATACTTCTTGGGTAATAAGTTGAAAGGGCTGATATAGTTTTATTTTTGAAATGTTTTATTTTTGATTTCTTCTTTTGCCTATTGTGTAAACAATAATAACATCTAAAAATATGTAAATCAAATCAGCTGTTCCTACAAAAGCTTCAGGACTTGACATGAATAATGATTTGAGTTTTACTAGCGGTATTACGACTAGTGATATATGAAAATAAATAAGAAATAGTTGGTTATCTATATATTGAACTCAAAATTATCAATTACACAAAACAATTAAATGGCATTGAACGAATTTTATTTTTTAGATACAATAAAATAATATGATAACCGAGGCACGAATAAATTAGCTCGACCATCTCTCAGAATATTGACGTAAAGTTGAATACAGCGTTTCATTCGGTGAGAGACGTATCTGCAGGCCCAACCTCCTTCCCTCATCCCACTAACTTGCAGGCTGGTAACTGTGACACTATCATTTCTCAGTGCTGCAGGTATCCATGGGCGACAGTAGTTGCTTATCATCAGGTGAACCGCTTACTCGTTTGCCCCATTCTAAAAAGAAACCTTCTTGTAGTGTTAAACTAATATGCATTTCAATATATATATGTGTGTTCAATATATATTTAAATTATAAAGAACACATGCTGGTTAAAACATGTGGTGACCCGGTCTTTTTTTTGTAGAAAGACAATGACCAAATAAAAAAAGGTTTAAGTAGTATTAAAAAAAAAACTAAAAGTTGACAAAAAGCTTCGGACTAAGTCCCTGACATTCTATTAATATCACTTATAAAGTGTTGATTGAAATTGATAATATTATCACCATAATATATCTTGGTTGTTAGTCGCTAATATCAACAGCTAAGCAAGTGAGGTGTGTAATAATCGTGCCTTATGGGCCTTTGTTCTCTCTACCTAACCCGCAAGGTATCTAGCCTGAAGTTATGTATGTGTGTATCAAGAACTTTAATTGAAATAAATATTAGTGTTAGATAGTCCATTTATGAGGAAAGCTTTTTAATATAATATTAATATGATTGCGGCAATAATATTTTTAGCGGAAAATGTATAAAATATGGCGGTACGAAGTTCGCGCGGTCTGCTAGTGTTTTATATAAAATAAGATCAATTATATGAACGGATGTTTAGGACCAATTATCCTTCTTCAAATAATTATTGACTGATTTCAAATACCCCAATTAAAATTAAATACCAAATTCATTTCACATTTAGTTGAAATTCTATCACAATCTCCTTGTATTTCTTATGATCCCGAAGTTGAAATAAATCTCACTCAACATTCATTAAATTAACTGAAAGAAATGTATATCCTTTTAATTATCGTGGAACAATTCCATAAATAAATGAAGGCTTCAGACATAATATTACTGTAACCAAGTACACTAGAAACCTTTTATCCTACTATAAATACGAGATGAGGAAGTAATCTTCAAAAGATACGCAACTAGGGGTTTCAAACCGAAAATGTATACACATAAAAGAGATTAATACAAAGCTTTTATTCGAACAAAAGCTCAATTCGATTAAAAAAGGGCCAGAAAGCTTTTATAGTAATTTCTATTGGGCTGCAAAATTCTCTTGTCCAAAATTCGCTTTCCTACTAAAATAAAAATAAATATAATTTCTGGACCATAGATCAAAAACTGTGCTGTGTGGCGCTGGCTTAGAATACCGCCACCCCATCTCTCCCGTGGGTGTCGTAAAAGGCGACTAAGGGAAAAGCTAGAAGAATGGGCAGCAGCATTCTCTCTCAACAAAATACAGCCTATTGCGATCGCCAACCCGCCTGCCAAGCGTGGCGATTATGGCAAAAACCCCCCATGATTGAGCGGACCGGCAGTTGTGCCGCTCAATGGGGAAGGCCTATGTCCAGCAGTGGACCTCAAAAAGGCAAATGATGATGAATGATGATGATGATGACATCAAAAACTATATCATATATAATTGAGACATTTGCTCCCATTCAGTTTACTTTATTATGGGGTGGGTTCAAACGATCAGGCGTCTCCCGGTAACAAGCAACAAACGGCGCCCATGGACACCTGACCAAAAATAGTGTTATAGTTCACTTGCCTGCCCTTACAATGGGATTTGGGAGAGGAAGGAGGTAGGGTGGGGAGGGGACAGGAGAAGGGGTGGGACTTCTGGATACTTCTCTAAGCGAGCGAAACCCGGCATGAGTCGCTTTACGTTGATATTCTGAGAGCTGAGTCCAGTCGGCCTATTCATGCAGCGAAATGTGTGGCTATTTTCCACAAATATATTCATATAAAACGTGAATATTGCACGTTTGTGTCCTTCAATGGCTATACCTTGAATTAAAAACGCTAGTCAGTTGGGGATTTAGTAAATAAATTTCCTTAAGCAACTGTTAATTCAAAAAATTAATTTACCAAATTCTTCATCAAAAAGAAGAGAGAATTGAAATAAAACGAAATCAAATCAATTTCAGCCTACTATAGTATAGTCTTTTATCACTCAAGCACTAAAAGCTTTTATATAATTAATGCTCTTACTGAGAGATACTTGATGGAAAACGTCCCTAGAGGAGGCCTATTAGGAAGCCATTATGGGCTAGTTGATGATAACTGTACTGAAATTATGACTGCGGCTCACTGACTTCTTAAAACGATTTCAGTGCCTCCTGAAATATTAATGCAGTGTATCCATATTCATCTATCATCTTCAAAGATTATTTGCTGTTTTTTTGTTTTGTTATTGAGATAGATGGATAATACAGAACCAGATGAAGTAACTGTAACGAAAGTTGAGATTGTAGTATTAATCTGGCGTGGTATGATCATTAAAGTACGGGCTCTTTTAAAATAAGGTTTCTTTGGTGTATCAATAATTCATAAGTCACAGCAACTAATCAATCAAAATTATGAAGGACCCGATAATAATTTATTTTCTTTACAGTCAGTCAGTAGCGAATTACCTTATTAATTTCAATTAAATAATACCCTGAGGCCCTAATATGAGAGGCCATTGAGCTTGAATCGAGCCTCCTTGATCGTTAATCAACGTCTCATTGATCTATTGTAAACACAAGTGCCCAGTTTGTGTGTGTCCGGCCGATAGTTAAATGATTGTTTGATTAAAGAGCTAATCTATGTTCTACTAATACCAACATACTATAGTTTGTCATATGATGTATTGGATTGACTGTTATAGGAGTTTATTATTATCAAATTAAAACTTTTATGAACTTTTTTTCGCTTTATTTAAAAAGGTAAAATATTTAAGTTACAGTTGAACAGTGGTACATACACGCAGTGCATGAATGAGCCGTCTCCTCTGAAGCTAGACTAAAAGTGCGTTTTAACTACTTGGCGTTACTTACAACAAAAAATAAGTACATAATCTCAAAAAAACTTTAACCATCTTTATGATAATGTCTAATGATATGGTAATATTATGTGCAAGACTATTTGAATAATTATTAATCTTTTACCTGAATTCCTAGCAATAAATAAATGTTTATGAATATAATCTAAGTAGGCTTGATTATTAACATTCTAAAGTTTATTTCGACAAAGTAAATAAATTCCGAGAAATTATAAAATTCCTTCTTCGTAACAAGATCTTGACAAATACTTCGTGAATTTCCAATACATTTCATCGTTTACGTAACACTCTGTACAGAAGGAGAAAAGTATCAAAGTTGCTTGTATTTGATAAGTAATTAAATGATAGAATATTGTTTATTTATCAAACTGAAACAATATTAAGCGAGTAAGGTGGGTCAGAATCGTGCCTTATGGCGCTCCGTTCTCTCTGCCTACCCTGCAAGAGATTTGGCCTGAAGTTATTATTGTATGTATCAAATGGATATATTTATTAATTACATTATTAATCAAAAAACGATAGTTTATTTACTAAATAAATTGTTACAATAAATCAAGTGAAAAATATGTATGTATTGATATCACATTTTTTGTCATAATAATAAACATACATCACATTACATAGGAGTAACAAAACCTATAAAAAGTCATTTTTTCTCTTCTCCATCTCTGTATCTTTTTTATTTTATAGATTGACTTACTATAGCAATTAACTCGACAGTTAACTTTTCTCGGCTTTATTTTAATAAAAAACAACAAAAATACCAATGAAATTTCCTAAAAAACTATGTAACACCTTTGTACTATATTATGTAGAATTAAAAAAATCTACGCTAATATTAGCATGATATTAATTAATAACATTTCACATTACCTTACATGGAATAGTATAGTGTAGGTTAAGATTAGAACTTGTGACCCTTCAGTTTATAACGACTTCAGCAGAATGTTCAATGTTGTATGCGAGGAGGCGTCTCAGGATATCTTAATATTATCTTGAATAATTAAACAATTTCTCATCGCATCACGTTCAATTATGCATAGTCTTATCACAGTCGTTAGTTTTAACTTTCATACATACATATTATACATTATTAATTTTTATTTGATAATGTATCAGCTCTTTTATCTCCACCTTAATAGACTAAAATAATCCTAAGCATTTTTTTAGACCACCTTATATATATCATTGGTATAATAACATATCATCAAACCACTTATTAAGAACATAACATAACATAACTTCACGCCTTTTGTTACCCGAAGGTGTAGGCAGCGGCTGTTAAGCCTCGTCTCGCCGTTATGTTTACGTCCCAAATGGAATAGGTGGCGAACCTATTGCCATACCGGGCACAAAGTTTGTCAGTCATCGGTATTTATCACACATAACTTCCGAAAACAATTTCGAAAAGTCATTGGTGTGAGCCAGTGTCTGGAATCGAACCCCGGACCTTTGGATCAGAGGCCGTGCGCTCACCCACTGCGCCACCGAGACTTATTAAGAGTTTGTAAAAAAAAGTATTAAGATATTAAAATAAAAAAACTCAGTTTTAATTTTGTTTCATTAAAAAAAAGTACCAAAGATTTCATACGGGCGAAATTCGCCTTTTTACAAGGTCATCAAATTTCCTCTTGACGTCTAAATAAAAGGAAATAAAATTCATTCCAAACTACTAACTATTTGACTAAAATGAGACTTTTAACCTTGTATCTATGCTTCGTAAATAGTGAATCGTTATATTACGTGAATGTCAATTCAAATTATAGGTACTTTTGAGAAAAAATTATAACAAAATATTTATAACTCCAGAAATAAATGAGTTTCAAATCTTAGGTTAGATTGACATATAAAATAAATGGCTTCATGTAGGTATCCGGTCGTCTTCGTAACAGTTATTGACAGCTGAAAAGGGTATCTATTTTTCTTACCTTTCGACGTGTACACAATTGCAGAATACATTAACGTCTTTTTAAAGTGAGATTTTATCGGAAAAAATATCAAGGGTGAATAGGGCTTTTGGAATGTAAGCGTTCGTAATTTTAAATTCAAATTCAATTAAATAGTAAATACTTAATATTGAATACGATATCATTAATGTCATGGTTTTAATTTGAAGAATTAATATGTTGTATGTATTTAAAGGTTTTGAATAGTTATTGACAAAAAGCAAATGAAAACGCCTTCACCTGAGAAGTCAGCACGAAATTTCAATTTCCACTGAAGAGACTGCAGCATGAGTCAACTGAGTTGTTACATAATATTTATGTTACTAAGTACTGATATTTTTAATAGCAATCAGAAGTAAATTATTCCACTTACTATGTATAACATTCTTTATTACTACACGAACTGTAGGAATAAATCCTTTTACAGGGATTTCAATTAAAAAGCTAACTGGGGCTTACAATTCAAAGCGGATGGATAACTTTTTGTTACGCTCGACGTGACGCTCGTTCCCGACACATAAATGTCTGGCTTTTCTTTTATAACTAAATGGCGGCCTCTATAAAGTCACTGGAGTTGACGTTTTCGATAACGATTGTCCATATAAATAGTTTTTTCTTTGAACCTATAAAAATCTAGTTTTAAGTAGATTTTGAATCTAAAAATAAATCTGGCGTTAAATATTAATCTCATTGAGACTTACATCTTTACGCTGGTTAAGATCCTAATTATTACCCAAATTAGTGAAGTATTAATGAGATATATATCTGGGACCGCTATACCATCGCCGAACATGTTTTTTCGAAATTTAAATATTTATATTTGTTCATATTAAAAACACTCTTTTACACACCGCTACTTTTGCGTAGCGAACTACAAATGTCGCTACGCAAAAGTAAATAACTTAGTCACAGTAACTTACGAAAACCCCTTGGTTAAGGTGGAAATCAGTCCTGTTGTATTACTGCTCTCTTATTGTAATAGTCACAGATATTCCTTTCACAAATAGATTTATTGGGTCTCAATTCAAGAACTATTAAACCCTAAACATAAATCAGTCAATACTAAAGCATGTTCTCCTGAAGCCATTACAACTCCTGTATTGTACGCTGTAAATTCAGATTAAGAAATTTCATTACATATGTAGGATTCCGACCTGAAATACTCACTTGATTAACCGACGTGGCCAGCATTTGTGGAGAATAGTACATTTCTATGGGCAAAAAGGTCGGCTCTGTATTGCCATGTTGGATATCGTTGATTTATGCTTCAAGGAATCAGGCTCTGTAAAACTTTGATTCACTGTAAACCTGCATATTATACTATATTTGTTGTTCAAAATTACGCCTTTATAAAATTCTGGTATTAAAACTCCTTCCAAAGTTTAACCTTGACTAGTTACTGAAGGAGTCATAGGACATACATAACTTCACGCCTTTTTCTACCCGAAGGCAGCGGCTGTTAAGCCTCGTCTCGCAGTTATGTTTACGTCTCAAAAGGAATAGGTGGCAAACCTATCGCCATAACGGGCACAAAGTTTTCAGTCATCGATTTCTCACGCATAACTTCCGAAAATAATTTCGATGAGTCATTGGTGTGGGGAGGGATTCAAACCGGCGACCTCTTGATTCAGAAGTGGGGTGCTCCTCCACTGGACCACCGAGACTTCAATAATAGTTGACTACACATTAGTATCGTATGCAGATGAATTAAATTGTTCGTATGTATGTAGTTCAAGTGCACAGTAGTTTATTTAAATTTTAAGAATTACGTCCTGATAAATGATAAAACGAAACCACTATACTATTGACCAACTATCCGGATGTCACTGTGCTTAGTTCGATTAAAATTTCAAGTATTTTGGAGATTCCAGAATGTAATGACTGATTGAAGTATTATTTTCCACAGGAATAAATGGCATATATATGTCATATGTGGTAAATACGATGCAGGAGTTTTTACCTAATGACTGTAGTTTATACCCAAAAACTTTTGTTCTAATTTTAGCTGCTCCAACATTTGTTTCGTTCCTCTCCAATATTACCAACGTATAAATAGACCTATATATTATGTCATTAGTTTCGTTGAGTTCATACACATGTTTCTTTAGTATTTTATAACAAGAATTTATTTAACCAACGGCCAAAAATGGATTTGTAGGCATGTACTTATAAATACATCTTAAAATTCCCAAAAAAAAAAATACCTAATAAACTTTTCTACTTATTTCTAAGACTTTCGCGAATCTCACTCATTGATCAAAACAACTTTTAGGATTATATCGCGTTTATTTATTATTCATTTATATTTACCTCCCGACGTTTCGAACTCTTTACAGAGATCATTTTCACGACTCGTGAACTCTTTACAGAGATCATTTTCACGACGTTTCGAACTCTTTACAGAGATCATTTACACGACTCGTGAACTCTTTACAGAGATCATTTTCACGACTCGTGAAAATGATCTCTGTAAAGAGTTCGAAACGTCGGGAGGTAAATTTAAATGAATAATAAATAAACGCGATATAATCCTAAAAGTTGTTTTGATCAAACTTTTCTACGAAAAAAATAACGTAAATAAAACAGTGAGGTATATTGTCAAGTATTTTCTTTTTCCCGGATCATACAGCAGAATCATTTGTTTGTCCTTTTGTATGGTCACAAAGATTTCATTCATTTTCAGGGGGAATCAGAACCCTTGTGTTGGTTAACTGTGTACTTTTATAGCAGTTGCTCAGTGAAGTACAGTTTTATTGTTGTGATCCGGTTAGGAATGGCGGATCAAAGGAATAAATAAAATTATCAATGTTTTAAGACTTTTTTGCAGTATAATATTCCCTTGCGGGGTATCTAGAAAAAACAGAATGCCATAAGGGACGATTCTGACACAACGGCTTCTTCGACTTTCATACTATTTACACTACTATTTAACACGGCTATTAAAATCACCTTCCGCAAGTAACTTTTAATCATATATCATCCGCGATATCAAACTTGGATCTGGTTAGTAATTAAATAAATAGGTTATATATAAGACAAAAACCGTTTTATTCAATTTAGTGCCTTATAATAAACGTCTAAAAGGGGTTAAAGTTAAAACAATACTTAAAACAAACAACAAATTTAATGTTCATAAACTGTTCTGTACAGAAAATCTTCACAAATATCGTGTGGTATTTTGCAGAGTTTTATGTGGTCGCCGGGAAACGATGCATTTGCATAAATATTCGTTTATCGGGACAACTCTGTGATTTAAGTGAGAATCTTGTTCGTTTTGCGTAGAAAAAAAGAGAACGGAAAGCAATAAAGGAAGGCTTTAGAATGTCCTGTCAAATTGAAAAAATAGCGAGCCAATTTCAATATAGATTTATACATTTAATATGTACATAAAAGTGCTTAAATGTGTCATTTCAGTGGTGGTACAGTAATTCGACGAATTCCTTCCTTGCTTTTGAGTGCAAAAGACGTGGGATCGAAACTAAGCTTTCGTAAATGACTTCGCGGATTATGTGTGTTTAATGAACTGACTAACTTATGCCCGCTGTAAGGCAATAGGTTCCGTAAAAAATGTAGAGGCAAGTAGTGATATTTCGTAATAAAAACATTTAGTCCAATCTTGTAACGAAACATAAAAAATAAATATTACTCGCTTAGTCCACTTTAAGTTTTTTATGTTATCTCCACTTACTGGAACAGCTATTACTTGGTACATATTTGATTATTGATTATATTTTTATTTCACTATTTCAGGGGTCGTGAGTTCGAGATTAGACTCGGCAATGACTTTCCAAAAGCTGTGTATGATAAATGTAGATGACTAACAGAATTTTCCTCGATGTTTGCCATCTATTTATACTTATATTTAATTTAGTGTGTCGAGGAATGATTACTGCTCCAACGATAGGATATTAAAAGCGTGAACTTATCAATCACATGTAATGATGAAACTATTGTAATTAAAATATTCAAAAAAACTAATGTTCATTGATAAAAACATTTTTTTTTAATAATCCTTCAACTTCCTTTTTCTGCCCGGCTAATACGGCTCACTAAATAGGCATAATTTGGTCAGTCATCAATATTTATCACACATAACTTACGAAAGATTATTTTATATCAATACTAGTTGACACAGCGAACTTTGTTTCGCCTCAGAGGAAATAAAAATGGTTATTGTGGGTTATCCCTAAGTGATAGACATACATCATCCTGGGCTTATTGTAGACCTTTTGAAGGTGTATAATAATGTAGTACATTGTTTTTATTTATCACTTAGGGTTCAGGCAGCGTTTGCAATTAAGTGCTAAATGTCGAAAACTATCACTTTTTTTACTACATTAGACATGAATGATTAATCAATTGTTTATACTTTCGCAGAAATTTCAAAAATGTTCATAGTAAATGAAATATTTTTAAAACATCAACAAAAATATTTTATCAAGGTATCTAGATAAACAACATAACTTCACGCCTTTTCTACCCGAAGGTGTAGGCAACGGCTGTTAAGCCTCGTCTTGCCGTTATGTTTACGTCCCAAATGGAATAGGTGGCGAACCTATTGCCCCATACCGGGCACAAAGTTTTTCAGTCATCGATATGTATCACACATAACTTTCAAAATTAATTTATCTAGACATTTCTATGAATTTACAATATTCTGTCTAAATAATTAGTAAAATAGTCTTGTTTCGGGAAATAACGATTACTCTTTAACCGATTACATTATTGTTGACTTAATACCCAGTTATGTGATATAAGGGCAAACGAGCAGACGTGTCACCCCATGGTAAGCTACTAACGCCGCCCATGGACACCTGCAATACTGACAGTATTACTGAGTTGCCGGCCTTTAAAATGGGCCCTATCCCATTATAAAGACTAGCAACCCAACAGTTGGGGTCGGAATTGGGAGGGGGAAGGGTAAGGGTAAAGGGTTGGACCTCCGGATACCTCTCGAGGATACGCAGTATAACCGACTTTACATCGATATTTACAGAGGTCGTGGTATTTCACCAGTGGATCCAGCTCATTCATGTAGCGCATTGCTGGGCTCTACTTTCAGTACCATATCTCATGTATAAGTAAAATAATATAACTTTTAAGTCAATTACATAATATTTTGGGACCATAAAACTTTCTTAAGTATTTTAGTATTCATTGGTATTTACTGGATTTGAACAAGATACCTCAGAATCTAAAGTAGAACGCTGATGGAATAGACCACCGAGACAGCAAATTGCCAACGCTTCTTTATATAAGCAACGTGAAGGAACAAAATAATATCATGTTAACACGACGTCCAGGTCAACGCTCGCTACCACACCCATCACATTAATGACCTCACGGTCATGAAAAATCAATTACACTAAGTAGCCATAAAATACTACTTCCGGTGATATAGTGGCTATTAATAGTTGCTATTAATATAAAGTGAATAATATTGAAAAAAAATATTAAATGAAACAAGAACTTTTGTTATTATACAGTGCATTTAAAATTTAACAGGAACTGTATCTTAAGACGTTTACAATTTTTAGAAAAATCTGTTATATTAGGAATATATCATTATCATTACATATTAAAAAAGTCGCTTTCCGCTGTCTGTTTATATGTTTAGATATTTGAAACTTCACAACAGATTTTAGAGTGTTTTTTCTCAATAGATAGAACGTTTTAACAGGGTTGTTTTTGCGCATTTATTTCCACCTATTCAATTAACACCAATCTAATTAAGTACATTAAACGCATTATGAATTTATTATAGACTAGCTGATCCGGGAACTTTGTTCCGCATCAAAAACAATAAATGAGTACAATTTGGAACTTAAAAACTTCAATTTGTGCTATTTATCAGCACGCGTTTTGGCGCGCAACTCAACTGCTATGTCCCGCTATGTTAATACTGTAATATCTTCGTAAATATTTGTTTAAATTACATACTGTAAAGGACCATATCGATCTATATTAAAAGTACAATCTATTTAAGACACTTAACTGAATGAAAATTAATGTTGTAATGTTCAAAATTGCTTACATAGCGGTTGCGTCGCAAAACGGTATCGGCAAATGCATGCCAATAGATAGCGTCAGTTGAACTTTTCAAATTTATTCCATTTAAATGCATTCATGTCATTTATTCTACTAATAAACATTCCGCGGACGATTTTTTTGAACTGATAATGATTTGCCAGGTAATCGCTGAAATGTAAAGACGTCTTCAGCAAGAATTTATTAGTTGATCGCAGATCTAAGAGACTCTGATAAAACTTGTTGAAAATTTCTCATAGTATGTTTACTATTTAAACCATATTTGTTAGAGGTAACTGAGCTTATGTACACAGAAATCTAAATTTTAAATTTAAACGTCGTAATTTTAAATTTAAGCGAGATTTAAACGTCTTATTACGATGAGACGTTTGGACTCGATTTGAAGTTTGTAGCCGCTGAGAAATGTTTTATTTAATGTCACGTTTCTGATAGACTTATACAATAATAAGTGATTTTTTTATAAAAGACAGGACTAGATTTATCATTTAATTTTAAATTTTAAAATATTTGTCATGTAGGTGTTTTATTCAGATTTACAATTGTTCTTTATTCTGAATATTAAATTGACTTTTTAATGTATTTTAATTGACAGGTTGATAATATAATTAAACATTTTATTTCCAGTGAGATCTGGGGGAGAAGGGGAGCCCTCCGTTCACATATTGGCAAGGTCCAGAGTGTACAATGTCGGGGAAACCAAAGCGATATATTGTGAAGGACGGAATTTAGAAAATGTACGTATTAATTTGTTAATATCTATTCGTATAATAATTTAGCGCGATTGTACAATAAAAAACCAATATTGACTACTAATAGATCTTTAGTTCCAAATTCTGCTTATAGATTTCTGTGTGATTGTTCTTATTATGTATAATCTGTTGATGAAATTATTTTTATTTAATTTTATTTTATTATTTATTATATCTGTTGATCTATTAATGTAATGATCTGTTGTTATTATGTATAATAAAACACATAATTGAGGTTTTTCGTCAGGTCGTCATACGTGACCACCGTAAAATCGTAAAATAAGTCGTTTCAATCATTAAAAGAGCTGCTACAATAAAAAAACTTAAAGATTATATTGTATTTGTAGATTAGATTATGTTGTTTTTTTATATAGGATAGGAAGGCAAACGAGCAGGCGTGTCACCTGGTGCTAAGCATCGAACCAGCCGCACATATAGTGTTACTGTTGCGTTGCCGACCTTTAAGGGATAAGGGATAGGGAAGGATGGGGAAGAGGGGGTAGGCCTACGGGTACCTCTCTCACAGAACGAAACACGGCATGAGCCACTTTACGTCGGTCTTCTGAGAGATCGTGGTATTTCACCGGTCGAGCCGGCCCATTAATGCAGCGAACTACTTGGCTCTACCACTGTTAAACCACTGTATATATATATATATATATTGAAGATAAAATAATATTCAAATGTGTTTGCTTATAAAATATTTTGTTTATATGATAGCCAAAATACATTTCTATTTCGTAGTAATATCCGATTGCACTTGTAATTTGTATTTAATTTTGTACTACACTTCCTTCGGAAATCGGTTTTTCTTGGAAGAGTATGAGCAGGAAACTCTTTATTTAAATAATTCGAAAAAATGCGCTATAATTCTTTGAAAATTGGATATAGTATTTTAAAGTACCAAATAC
Source organism: Euproctis similis (assembly GCA_905147225.2). Taxonomy (NCBI): domain Eukaryota; kingdom Metazoa; phylum Arthropoda; class Insecta; order Lepidoptera; family Erebidae; genus Euproctis; species Euproctis similis. Next base: position 14,154,957 of record LR990114.1, on the reverse strand, counting down.
CAATGAAACAGTGGACTAATTAAACATTTTATACCAATTTCAGCCCATAGAGTGGTACTCCCCTTCGGGTAAATTAATCGAGAGGTCCAAAGACAACAGAATCTACGTCGAAGAGAAAGTGGAGAACAGTGTTATGGTGAAAATGCTAATTATACACAGCATCAGCATCGAAGATGGCGGCAATTGGACCTGCAAATCTGGAGACCTTAGCGAGACCAGAGAATTTATCGTCGGAGGTTCGTGTTTTTTTTTTACACACCATGGCGACAGAAACTAAAGTCCCGTCCCACCTGATTATAAATATGAGGGTTAATATACTAATATTAAACTCTTGCTAATTAGCATTTAGTTACAACATGAAAATATAAATAACCAGTTGACCCGGCGAACTTTGTTCCGCATAAAAAGTAATAAATGAGTAAATTTAGGGGTTAACACTTTTTTTTACTACATACATACATGAATTATAAATTAAAATCTGTTGCGCAGTTTTAAAGATTAAGGCATACCTACATAGGGTATGGGGACAGAGAAAGCTACTTTGTTGGTATTTATACATATACGTACATAGCTTGACGCCAATTCCCATGCGGGATAGGCACGGTTGTTACACGCTTCACTCGCTTCTTTGTCTTACATAACTCTTTTCATGTACGCTCGTCATGTTTGTTCTAGATATGTTTAATTTTATTTTCCTCAATTCATTTAATTTTCAAGTTGATTCATATATTATTATGATACCGAGGATTTATGCTTTTTAATCAAGCGAGGTTCATATATATTGCCCGAGTAGTAGGGTCATAGTCGCCAATAACGATAGAAGGCATATATATTGCCCGGTGATAAAAAGGCATATTTTTGTAATAAAAGATACATTTCTCTCATAAGTCATTGCAGATACTGTACGGACTTTTGTTAATGTAACCAATTTGAACATTACAGAGAAAGTCCATCTAGAAAAAAAGTTTGAAGAAGTGGAGGGCGAAGAAAGAAAATCAGTCAAGTTGACATGTGAAGCCAAGGGTCAACCTCCACCAGTCGTCGTGTGGTACAAGGAGAAACAACCTTTAAACGGTAACCGCAAACCAAATCTCACTTAGTGCTTATGATTACATCATGATCTTTGTTTTGATAAATATATGTCTACCATATACCTGACTCGGGGTTCCTTAGGGATTCCTTAGCTCATGCCGGTACATATTTTAAACTTTCGACCCTAAAAACTTTGGAAAACTTTTAATATAACACCAGTTATGCCGACCACAAAGGAGGTGAACAGACCAGCAAGATGATAATAAGAGTGAAAAAAAAGCTATGATTTCCATGAAGTAATTAAAAACTACTGATGGTGCATTAATGTTTGATGATATTTATAATAATTACTGATAGTAGGTATATGTTTAACATTTTCAGTGAAAGACGATCCCAAGAAGTATATTGTTAGAGGAGACCATTCTTTAGAGATTAAAAATCTAATGCACACAGATACAGGGCTATATACTTGTAAAGTGAGGCAAAAGGCTTTATCACATTACACCGAGAAAAATGTACAACTATCTGTGCTACGTAAGTATTTATAATATCATATATTTCAAATCAGATATTTAAGTTTTTTGTTACTTTTGTATCGGAAAAAATTATGTCTAATTCGAATGAATAGATTTCGTTATATCGCCTAAATACAAACCTGCTAAACGACTCAGTTCAGAAAGGTAATAATTTTGTTTTTTTTTTATCATTTAATTCAAGTAGTGTTCTATTCTAACCATAGAAAAGACAAACAATCAATATTACAAATAAGGCAGTATGTCTTCTAAGCTTTAGCCTATCCAAATTGGGGACTGGAAAAAAAATACAAATTGTTACGTGTTAAAATTTGAAACCAAATTTCTTTGTTAGCTACACACCTACTTGAGAAATGAAAAAAAGTTGTTTCCCGAAACTCTTGGGAAAATTTGACAAGAATTTCGGGGAACGACTTTTCTTTTTTTTTCCAAATCAAACATTGTCCTCACTAATACGTGAGCCGTCAGTAGCAGGCAAAATAATAACCGGGTCTTCGGACTATGAAAATAATCCACTTTTATTTTTCTTCTTAAGAAAATAATATTGATCGCTTTCATTTCAGATAAGCCCATAATGTTAAATTCTGAAACACAAATGATTTACCCGACGGAAATGTATAAGACTGAAGAAATATACGCCATTCTAAATGAAACGTAAGTATGACGATAACATCCAGTTTTTAGCTACAGTGAGGACTATAATATGAACCAGGATTGCAACCTGAGATTTCTTGATTAAGAAGCGGGCTGCTCTTTTCCTAGACTATGGAAATGGTATTATTATTAGTATTATAGACTTTTATTTGATTTTTTCAGTAAGAACATAACATGCAGTACAATTGCTTACCCTCCAGCGATGTTCCGATGGTTTAGAAGGGTGAACAGTTTTGATTATCCTATCACTGATGCAGATTCTGTAAGTACTCTAAAATAATATTAATATAATATTAAATAGTATAGCAGATATAGTTTGGCCTAACTGCAAAAGCATTTAACTAGCAACAAAAAGACAAGTAAAAAAGCGGCGATAAGACTTTTCATCAGCAAAAATATATTAATATGCAAAATAATAAAATCTGATAAAATAAAAATCTATGCCGTAAAGAGATTGTAATTCATGACTATCTGAAAACCGCGACGTCGCTCTAACCAACTCTATCACAGTGATAATGGCACTTCACAAGCTTAAAATTTAATGAGTAATTTTGCGACTTTGAATTTTATAAGATTCTAAAATTATGCCGAGAGCAAAATATTTACAAATATTATTATTAAATACCTTCAATTTTACTTGATTTAGGTTAACAAAATTTTCGTATGTTCCAGGTGATTCCATCTGAAAACGGAACCAGTTCCACTTTGGTTCTAAGGTTGTACAACAGCAGTAATTTGGGTGAATACAAGTGTACTGCAAATAATACCAAGGGAATTAATTCCATTGTCTATCACGTCAGCGCCGGACTAAAGCCTTCGCCTCCTGATATGGTTAGTATTTATCTATGAAACTTGGTTTATGTACTCCATAATAAATCAACGTATTTATTGTTCTTTTGAGGAAAGAAGCAAAATTTACCTGAACTGGTAAATACGATTTTACTCATAATTCAAATAGATTAATAATAATATCTCGGACGCCCTCTAGTTCCACGCTAATGTTTAACTAAATGTCTGTATTATGGAAACTACATAACGGATATTAATACGTATATACTTTTCATTTGTAAATACACACTTATATAACATAGAAAACACCCAAACGCCATACAAACATTCACGCTTGTCATAAATATTTGTACTCGGGTGGAAATCGAACCCACTGACCTCGATTCCGCAGTAGGTTGTTTTACCAGTGCACCACGAGGCCCGAATATAGATATAAGAATAATAGATCATCAATAGTCACACAAACAATGGGACCAAAACTGGATAGTTAATGCGAGAGTGTCGTATCAATGTTTGCGTAAAAAGTGCTTCCAAGTGTCAACTTTTACATTGTTCATGTATTGAATTTAAAACATCCTGAGAATCGCTTCGATTCGATCGAATTAGTAGTACATTGGTATTGATCAAAATATTTTAAATAAATATTCTTTCTTATTTCTTATTTGTTGAAAAAAAAAATATAGTTTTCGTTTCGTTGTAGTTTTTTTGGAAATAGTGAAAGTTAATTCAACCTGTGTTATTTAAAGTAATATAAATATTGATTATGATACAAGCATTGACTTCTTCTATTTTTTTTTTTCACATTTAATGTGAACACTGAAATTAGAGCAATCTACTGGCGCATTTTAACACTAATTCATATTCCAATAAAATTAGGCTTCAGCATAATTCGGCATTGTGCGGCACTGAGTCGCATAATGCTCTACAATTGGAAAACTAGTATAATCACCGCTGACAGCGCGACCGCGAGTATGCGATTCTCAGAATGTATATTATTCAACACATGAACAGAGATGTACAAAACGGTTTTAAAAAAGCATTTAAATACAAAATGCAAAATACTTTTGAGATTTACTATTTCAAATGCAAAATACTAAATAGTTTTTCGTTATGTATTTCAAATGCAAAATGCGAAATAGGTATTTTCAAAATACTTTTTTTTAAATAAAATACTTTTTGACCAAATCTTCAATAAGTCTCAGTGATCCAGTGGTTGAGCGTTTAGGGTAGAGACTCTAGGAACATGGAGTCCGAGTGCTCGTGCACTCTATAACTAAAGATCTTGCAAAGAGACTGATCGAGGGCTCTCTCGACCAGGGGCCAGGTCTCTTCTTCGCACAGGGGATTAGCATTACCATTTGACGTGGCAATGCAGTCGGTCTTATGGGCACGCTGCAAAAATTGATTTCTGGTAACCGCTCATATCCGTCCAACTACAGACCTATCGCAATCACCTCCCAATTCACCAAGGTCTTGGAAACCACTATTAACCGCCAGCTCCTTAATTATCTAGAGGAGCACCAGCTGATTAGTGACTGCCAGTACGGATTCCGTCACGGTCGCTCAGCTTATGATCTTCTAGCATACTCAAGTAATCGGTGGGCGGAAGCGTTCGAGAGTAAAAGAGTGGCGCTGTCCGTTATTTTTTAGGTAGCGAAAGCTTTCGATCGGGTTTGGCACAAAGCACTTCTCTCGAAGCTTCCTTGTTATGGGCTTCCCGAGTAATTATGCGATTGGGTCTCCAGTTTTCTCGCGGCTCGGCGTATTAAGGTCGTTGTCGACGGGTCAGGCTCCGACTTATCCACTTATCCATGAGTGCTGGAGTCCTCCAGGATCCCCATCCCATCCCAGGGTGCTATCCCCTGCGTTGTTTCTGCGTTGTTTCTGCATTGCACCAATCTTCATTGTTATGCGGTTAGGTACGGGGCTATGCGGTCGGGGGATGCCATATATACCGGCCTATACTGGTATATATGGCATATATACCGCGCTATATTGAACGTCGCGACGCCCAATATAGCGCCGCGACGTTAAATTTAGCGCCGCGACGCCTCACACAGCGCCGCGACGCTCTATATAGCGCCGCGACGCCTAACACAGCGCCGCGACGCTCTGTATTACGCCGCGACGTTAAATTTAGCGCCGCGACGCCTAACACAGCGCTGCGACGCCTAACACAGCGCCGCGACGCGCCCCAGATCGAACTCCCAATCTCGGTTTACAACCAACAAATGTTTCTGCCACTTGTCAGAAGTTAAGAAAACTAATAACTATTTTGAAATTATTAATTATTTCAATAATACGTGATAAACTCTATTAACTTTATTACTATAAAGGAGTTTATCACACGCGTGATACCGAACCTTTGAGAACCCTTTAAGACCTTTCCGCAGTTGTGCAGTTTGGACAGTTAACAAAGAGTGATTACCTAATCTAATTTAAGTAAATGGCTATCGTACAGGTGTACGTAACGTTAGAATCCCGATATGGTTCTGCATTTTTTTGCTACAGCTTTACTTTCACAATGGAACTACAAGCTAGGTTGGATCTTTTTTCCACCAAGCTTAGTACTGAGAGTTCTCTCTCGGTCAAATTTGATTTTTTGATTTCTTGGGGTCAACTTGTCGAGTGACGTTCAGTTTCGCGGTTTTCAACCTCGCGTGGAATTCTGTTCTCATCTTTGGGCGAGGTGCCACTGCTCAAAGATGACTACCAGCTTACCCCATTTGAACGCATCCAACGACGCGCGGTTCGCCTTGCCCACAACCAAGCTCTTTCAGATCGGCTTGGCCCCCTGGCGTTGCGGAGAGATGTTGCATCTTTATGCATCCTCTACTGCATATACCACGGGGAGTACATACATACATAATTTCACGCCAAATCCCTTGCGGGATAAGCAGAGGGAACGGAGCGCCATAGGGCACGATTCTTACACACCTCACTCGCTTCGTTGACTTTCATAACTCTTTTCATGCACACGCGTCGATTTCTGAGGCTCCTAACATCACCTTCCTCCAGAACACGTTCTATTTGGTCATGGAATGTGTGTCTAGGCCGTCCTCGACTCCTACATCCATCCGCTTTTGCATTGTATATCTGCTTAGTCAATCTTGCATCATCCATCCTTTCTACATGTCCGAACCATCGGAGCATGCCCTTTCTTACTTTTACACCGACACTCTCTTTCAATCCGACTTCCTTCCTTCCAAGGTTATACCTAGTTTTCCACGCGGTCAGCGAGGGTCACTCCGCAGATTTTGCGCAATGCCCTCATTTCGACCGCGTTTATCCTACTTTCATGCACCCAGCTCTCACTTCCATAAGTTAGCGTTGGGATCAATATTGCATTGTGAATTGCTAGCTGGGCTTTTCTGCTAATATCTTTTGCTCCCAGGAAAATAGTGAATAAAATAATGTTATGTATATTTATATGATAATAATATGTATGTTCAATAAATAAATGTTCACTGACTTTGAACAATACAATACAATACAAATATTCTTTATTGTACACCAAAAATATTTCGATTACAAGAAAATCATAATAATGAATGCACAAACGGCGGTCTTATCGCTATCGGCGATTTCTTCCAGACAACCTTTACAACAATATTAAGTATAGTACAATTTGGAAGTCAAAAAAGTATTTGAAATACTCACAACGTATCGTAACTGAACTAAAAGCGGTGAACATGAGGAACATTAAACTGAAGTATAAAAAGTTGTAATTTATTGGTACATGCTCAGCCTCCACACCTATTTCATGGAACAATGTACCAACGAACAGAGCCACTCATGTACACTCTGCCATACCCAGCTCTCACTTACATAAGTTAGCGTTGGGATCACAAATTTGATAGTACATGCGTCATTCTTTTCTTTCATTTTGTTCGGTTGGTAATTTTATGCTAAAATTTATCACAAAGTATTTTGCATTTTGAAATGACTATTAAAAATACAAAATACATCTCGAGAGGTATTTCAAATAAAATACAAAATGCTTTCAACTAGAAGGTATTTAAATACAAAATAGGCATTTTGTATTTTAAATAGAAGTATTTCAAATAAGTCTCATCTCTGCCCATGAACAATAACTGTGTAAAAGTTAAGACTAAAAGTAAACACTAGAAGCGCTTTTTACACACACATGGATAAGTCACTCACATATCAACAACCCATTTTTGGTCTCGTTGTTTGGATGACTATTGCCCATAGATTTAGCATAAACTGTAGTAGATGGCACATGTCAGCAAAAATGTACTGCTAATAATCACTGACAGCGCGACCACGAGTAAGCGATTCTCAGGATGTTTTTATTTCAAAACATGGACAATATCTGTGCAAAAGTGGACACTTGGAAGCGCTCTTTACTCTTTACGCGAACATTATATATTTTTTAACGAATCCACCTCCTAGTACAATTATAATAACATTGTTTTATTATACACTTTGCTATTTATTTTTTACAGGCGTCTCGGTTGAATAAATTAAAACATAACTTTTGCCTTTTCATAAGGTTTGAATATTAGTAATTGATCGCAGCTACGTCCGTGTGATATATTCTAAGGATTGGAATGATTTAGTGGTATCCTAGTTTTCTAACTTATTTTGTAATTTATTTCTGTGTGTCTACGTGTTCAGGAAAGTTTTATCCAAATCATAATGGCTGTACAAGCTGTAATTTTGGAAAGCTTTTCTACAAAGTTATTACATCTACATCTGATAAACATAATTACAGGTATCTCTGTATGAAGCCAATGTAACTGCACTCATTTTCAACGTGTCTTGCTCCAATTGTACGTACCCAGAAGAAGATGAGGTGACTCCAGATCCTGAGGCGATTCTTGGTAATTATATCACATAATCAACTAAGTTAATTTGATTGAGGTGATTGATATTCCTGTAGTAAAATGGTGACAGTATTTTAAGATAGGTAGTCCTAAAGAATATTATTATCAAAGATCACAGTAATATTACAAAATTATAGCACAATCAGTCTAACATGTAGTTTTTGCTGTTTCTGTTTTACTCTAATATACTGCCATAGACATTATTTTACTGTATATTGGACATAACCTACATCTTAGTCATGTTACAGTTTTTTGTTTTATATATTTAGGTACCTACATTCAACAGAAACTAACTTGTTAGTGCAAATGGGTTTAAAGTTATGAATTAAGCATCCAGAATTCATTGTTAATTTTTTTATAAATGTAGAATATTCGTTTTGCATGTCCATTAAAATTTATAATAAATTTCCTGATAGTTTGAAAATTTTGACATTGACTGTATTTAAAAAACAATTATTTATATTATTGATTGACAAATGTTATTATAATTAAGTTGAATTCTTTGACGATAAAAATTGTACGACATGACATTATAATCTATTCATATTAATATATCTATAAAATTTGTACACCATATGTGGTAAAATATCAGCACTGTATGACCGTATAACACTACAGGTGTTATACGGTCATACAGTGCTATAATTATTTTTTTTAAAATATCGTAAAAATATACATATTTTTACGATATTTTCACAAATAAATAATACTTACTTACTTACTTAATATTGGAATGGGAATTCGCTTAGACCGAAAAAATACAAGTGCGATTGTAAGTCGCACACAAAGTGTTCTGGAAAAACTTAAGATAAATGCAGCGGCAACAAAAATACATAATATATAAAAAAATCCACTATCTATATGTTTGTCTGCAATTTCAGAACAGAACTCTTATTCTGTTCTGAAATTGCAGACAAACAAACCCATGATTAATTGTATAGATTTCGATGTTAGTAAAAAAAAACCCTAATCGTTTCAGGTTACTCTTTCCAATTGGTAGTAGCTAAAAAGGGCTACCCACCAGATTGGACAGATCCACAGCAATTCGATGTTCTTGTCAATGATGGTGAGTATTTTAATTTACACTCATCTTTTTGAATAACAAATTTATGAAAGAAATACTTAAATAAAGAAAAACTTAAATAAGTTTTGAGGCCGACCAAGACACACATTCCATGACCAAATAGAACGTGTTCTCGAGGAAGGTGATGTTAGGAGCCTCAAAAATGGACGCATGAAAAGAGTTCTGAAAGTCAACGAAGCGAGTGAGGTGTGTAAGAATCGGGCCTTATGGCGCTCCGTTCTCTCTGCCAACCCTGTAAAGGATTTGGTGTGAAGTTATTTAAGTATGTGTATGTTATAGTTATGACAGCGGCTGCGACATATATAGTTTGTTACTAATATATATTTATTAGACATACCTCCTGCAAAGATTTGCGAAATGTTACAGGCGGTTAGCTTGATTCGAGTTCAGGTATATTTCAAACAAAAGTCGGAGAGCTAAACCAAAACTTTTTAGCTCAATTTATAAAAATAACCTTCATGTTATAGATATGTGTTTTTTTAGCCTTGTTTCCATTTTCCACAGATGCCTTATACACAGTGGAACCTCTATGGAATAGTACTACCTTCTATGCCAGAGTCTGCTCAAGGAATGCTGCCGGAAACTCTTTATGGGTGGAGATACCAGGCGAGGTTGCCACCAAAAGTCAAGCCGTGAAACTGGCAGAAACAATACTTTTGCTATGTCTAACTATTTTGTTCGTCAGTCTCAACTGAGGTCCTGAATTCATGCCCTCATATTATTGACATAATTATGTAAAGCAAACAATTCTGTCAACTGTATTCAATAAGAGTTTTTTTTTGTTTAGTTAAACGTGATTTAATTTTTAAGCAGTTTTTTTTTGTTTTATTTTGACAAGACTTCACTTGATAGAAACTATGGTAGTCATTGCAACTGAAATATAACTAATTTGCTACTAATAGTATCTGACTGATTTGAGTTTATAGTACATTTATACATTTTCTTCTAAATATGTTTTAGAAAGAAATATGTGATTGATGAATTGCCTAAACTCGTGTAGTAGTAGTCTAAATAGCAGAGGGATATGAAATGTTCTAATAACCTATAAGTATGGTATTTGTCATTATAAATATTCAGTGCCAATATTATTCATCGAATATTCCTTTCACTCTTTGTTTTTTAATCTCAACTAATTACGTGCATTCATTGACCTATATTATATAGACTTGTAGTAACCTTCTCAAAGTGTGACCACTGGCCATAAGCCTACAGGCTTATGCGAAGCTTATGTCAATTCAGTCATCTGTCAGACGCGAACCGATTAACAATAGGTACAAAATGGGTAAATGCGTAGTAAAAGAGTGCGATTCAAGATCGGAAACCCATAAGAAATTAACCGGAATTACTTTCCACGCGTAAGATTAATGTTTACATTAATATTAAAATACAGTAAAATAGATAAAATGTTGAATTTTCATAATTAGCTTCAGTGATACCACTAAAAACTTAGTTTTAGTTTCCCACATTTGTGGGAGAGTTATTAATTTATGGAAAAGGAGATTTTAAATATTTTTTGTTATAATAATAACGCTGCAGGGTGGCTAAAGATGCAGCACGCCGTGACAAGTGGGTGAAAATTATCCGATTGCTGAGAAAAGAAACTGACTGGCTACCTGCACCCGGGAGATCATTTATCGTCAATTCAATTTGATCATTCGCTTTTATTAATAAATGCCATAATTAATAAATACTTAAAAATAAGATTGTATCACGAAAGCAAATTATTAACTCAGACTTATAAAAAAGAGACTAAAAGGCAATTTTATACAAAACTTATGTTACATAGCGGTGTATGATCAATAATTCATCTGCCTAGCTTTTTCCCAATTATGTTGGGGTCGGCTTCCAGTCTAACCGGGTGCAGCCGAGTACTAGTGTTTTACATGGAGCGACTGCCCATCTGACCTCCACAACCCAGTTGCGTGGGCAACACAATCCCCCTTGGTAAGTCTGGTTGTTAGACTTTCTGGCTTCTGACTACCCGTAACGACTACCAAAGATGTTCAAATGACAGCCGGGACCCACCAATTTAACGTGCCTTCCGAAACACGGAGGAACTCGTCTTTTCGTCTCGTCTCTTCTTTTTCATAATACATAATTCACTAATAATTTAAGTATGCATGCAGTCTTATAAAGACGAGTATGAGCCAAATTATTTTTTTTTTTATTTTTGCCTGTGAAATGATTAAAAATCATAATTATGAATTACTACGTGAAATCTAAAGGGGGAGGGGGCATATACTACGAGTGTTCACTGATGGGAGGGAGGGGTCGAAAAATCTTAAAAAATAGGTCACGTAGTATGGGTATGTTCCTTTATGATCGATCGACCCGTGCGGCTGTTAGGCCCTGTCCACGTTAATTACAATAATTCCCTTTCAATATAATGAATGTAAGTACATTATTTTACTACTCAAGCGTTTTCACTATTTTGTGTATCTGTACCTAATTGTGTACACCTTACCTACAGCGCTTTAAATCGCTGCTCTAAGGCAGGTGTACACAATTAGGTACAGATGAGTGTGATCCAATTTTTTTCGGAACAGCCAATCTAGTACGGAGTACACAGAGATCGTTGATCCATTCATTATTTCAGTTATCTTGTAATACATCTGATAAGAAATTAATAAGTAATAGTAAAATATTGAATTTATATTTATTAAATATTTTTACGAGTACATGGCTTGAAAAAGTTGGGTAAAATTTCTCATGGGCTGGCCACCCCACACCGCCATTGCAAATTTATATTGCCATCTTTGTCTAATCAAAGTGACGGCAATGTATTTGCGATTTGTGTGTCTGAGATAGATATATGTTTAATTTTAAATGTCTAGTGGTTTCAAAGCTACGTCATTGCATCTAAAAAGTGGACACACATTTTTTGACGCATTTGTATGAGGTTTGCTCCTCTTGTATATTGAACTCAGTGCGTGCATTCCAATGAAACTTAGGTAGGTAGATAATAAAAATTATGTATAAACAAAAGTGTCTATTATAGATGTTCCAGAATATTTAACAGTTCATATATTATTATTATTGAATATAATTAATCAGCCTGTCCCTAATTAGAAAAAAAATAGAATTCATAATATTAAATTAATCAAAATACAAATGCAAGTAGTCGGCACCTGTTTTTTTTTTCATTTTTTTTTTCTTCATCGCTTTATGTATTTGAATGCCTTGTTGATCCTGATATTTAAACTGTATATAGAATGTAATATAAGTATACTTATTTTTAGATATATAAGTGATTTTCAATTCGACAATATCACAAGAGAGTGACAAAAATAGGTGTATTGAACATACTTGGAAACATAATAACAGTTTAAAAATAACAACTGACATACCTATATAAAGAATATTACTGATTACAAATAAGTAATAAAGTTATCTAATGTATAGTGATATTTAACACTGAAGATTTTATTTGGTCGTTTTAACGCGTTAATCTCAATAACTACTGATCCGATTTGAAATATTAAAATAGTATTGGATAGTTCATTTATCGACTAAGGCTATAGGGTAATACAACAATACGCTACGACCAATAGAAGCGGAGCACCGATCATTTTAATAAATATATATAAATTTGCAATACTAAACTCATCGGGCTGGCTAGTTATAAATTTATTCAGTCAAAATATTGCCAAATATTGTCTTTACATTAAATTATGATAATTTAGTAAAGCTCCATCTGCCGTCATATCGTCACATGACATTAGTAAGTGTTTAATTCATGTTTATATTAAAAAAGTCGGTATACTAATACCACTACTTTGGTACTACGTACATACATACTTACATAACTTCACGCCAAATCCGTTGCGGTTTAGGTAGAGAGAACAGAACGCCATAAGGCACGATTGTTACACGCCTCACTCGCTTCGTTGACTTTCATAGTACTGTAGTAGTTCATATACTGATAGTAGTTGATAAATTAGATCCTACAAATCACCATAGTATGTGACTACATATTAAATACTAAAATAAATAAAATATTTGTAAAATGAAAAGTCCTGTCGTAATGAATGAATGGCTTGTCAAAGGTAACTGAAAAAACCGAAGCAACTTTACTGATTTGTTTCATTAATGACATAAGTTAATGAAATTAAATATAAATAATAACTATTAATACCAATCAAAGGCAACAAAAGAAGCAAAAGAATTACAATATAAAAAAGCTATTGCATTTTTATGCTTATCCATGAAAATAGCCTTTTCGAGAATATTCCTTTTGTAGCATAGACGATCGCTATCAATTGTCATCGACACAGGTAATTGTAGCAATTTAATACTTTACTTTCTTAATAATACTTTCTTAATGGTAGAGCCAAGCAGTTCGCTGCATGAATGGGCCGGCTCGACCGGTGAAATACCACGACCTCTCAGAAGACCGACGTGAAGTGGCTCATGCCGCGTTTCGTTCGGTGAGAGAGGTACCCGGAGGCCCACCTCCCTTCCCCATCCTTTCCTATCCCCTATCCCTTAAAGGTCGGCAACTCAACAGTAACACTATATGTGTTGCTGGTGTTCATGAGCGGCGTTGGTTGCTTACCATTAGGTGACACGCCTGCTCGTTTGCCCTCCTCCTATCCCATAAAAAAAAAACCTGTAATTTTGGGGATTATTACATCCCGGAGGTAATTAATAACAATTATATTATCGGTCCAAATACATTCTAGGCGATTAAATCAAAGATTTTGCAATGCGAGTTTCACACGTTAAATACCATACCGCGATTCAGCCTATAGGTAAAACGCCATCTATCGAGCTTGATGGCAAACCAATGTTTTACAATAAATTACAATATTTTACACGAGTTTTTAATTGAATGTAAAATGTTCATTTTTTCGTTATTGCTCCGATTTAAGAACTTAATTTATACATACAATAAATATGTTGAATTATATAATTTTGAATTAAGTGATTGCAATTAAATTGTATGTAAATTAATATTTTAATTGCATCGTCTTATTAATAAGATAATTTATGTGAAAAGAAAAAGTATAATAAAAAAGTTAAGTCTTTGTGTGAAATTATAATGGAAACCGACAATCGCCGCCCATGGACTTCTGGAACACCGAGAGGATAAAATGGGATGGCGAAAGGATTTGGCCACGGCATTTTTAAGTCGCTATTCAGAGAAGTCGTAGTCGTACATCGGTCGAGCCGGCCCATTCATCTGGCGAACTGTGAGGTTTTATACCACTGTCGAATGTTATATAAATAAATTGTGTACGTTCGAAAAAATATAATGTTAGCTATTGCTTGTGTTACTGCGAATGTTTGCTGACATTTTAATCAAATATTTTATCGTGTTGACAATTGTAAAATTTTATTAATTCCTATACGAATGGATACTACCAGTTTATAAGCCACAAATTTCAAAATAATTAAATACCTGATATTAGTTACACTTCAAGAAGCGAAGTGTACTGAAAATAGTAACCCGATATTTAATCTCATCAAGAACTTATCTGTCTATAATAATTAATAAACATATATTATTCAAAAAGGAAGAATGTTTTATGTGGCTGTACTCTAATTGATAAACGTTTGTTGAGTTATAGAATTATATACATTCTAAGGCCTCAGTTAATTTTAATTGTAAACTATTGACAATATAAATGAAGGTAATGTTTCAATTTACTGTATTAAATTTACATTTTTTTATCATGGCATTTTATATACATATTGAATGGAAATGCAATTAAAAACCGTCTACAAAAAAAAACGATTTTATATTATACTTGCATCAAGCCTGATAATAATTACATTTTATAATGTACCAACCTTTTAAAAGTTATTTACGTTACTTCATTTAACTTTCCATGTAGTCTTATTCAAAACCCACACTTCAGCGTAGTGCAGTAGGATGTTGTGAAATTAACAAAAAGAACATAGCCAAAAGGTACTAATAATATTAAGGTTAGCTTTTAAAGCTTACCATCACTGAATTAAGACTTTTCACGCCTAAAAAGCTACGTTCATTAGAAATTAATATGTACAATTTACAAAACATGTTATGAGTAATAAAATTAAATAATTGTTTTTAATTAAATGTTTATTGTCGTTCGTAATTAAAATTATATTACATGTACAAATGTTTTTTGTGTATGTGTATGTTTGTCACACACGATTATTTTGTTTGTATTTTGGAGCCAATGAATTGTGTTGCACAGTAAAGTGACAATGGTTACACTGATGTTTCTGCCTCTAATAAAGAAAATGGTTTAAATAATAGTTTGTTTTATTTTCCAATTTTTTTATGGTATAGGGGGCAAATAAGCAGTCGTGTCATCCGACGACAAGGAACAAACGCCGCCTGAGGACACCTGAACACAAACAGTGTTACAGTTGCATTGCCGGACATTATATTGGGACATGGAAGGGATCGAAAGTAGGACGAGAAGGAGAGAGGGGAAAGGGTTATTCTTCCGGATACCTCTTTCACCGAGCAAAACGCAGCATGAGCCCGCTTGTGTCAATATTCTGGCCGCCCGTTCATGCAGCGATAAGCGTGGCTTCACCACTGTATATTATATGTGTGTATTTGTATTTAATAAATAATAACACAACTTTTGATAACTAATAACATTTTACTTTATATATGGCTGTTCCATATAGAACGTAAAAATTACATGAAAAGCATCCTTACTTAGAAAAGCGCGACGTTCCAAAAAAAACACAATTTTAGAAAACATTATATATTTTAAAGTAAAACAATTTATTAACACAAAACTGATATTAGATATGTTACAAGTAGATAACACTTTTATTTCGCTTTTAGTGGAAATGTCAATTAAGTCCAATAATTTCCGAATCCGGTGAGCAATAAATTTCTCCAGTTAAAAATCAAAATTACAACATATCCGGTAAAATAAATATACCACAAATAATAATCATGGCAGGATTAGTAACTTCAGAGCATTTTGTGTAAAGCCAGATTGAATGTATCAGTTACAGTGGTCCAGTGGTCGAGCACGACCACTTCGAATCTGGCTTTCCTGGCTACACCAATCACTTTTGGATTCTTTTTTGGAAGTGTAATAAATATATCTGACTAAAAACTTTGTACCTGGCGTATGGCAATAGGTTTGCCACTTATTTATTTCATTTCAATTTCTATAGCTAATATCTTAATTCTAGTTTTAATTTATTTCACCAATCTCATAGCAAACATACAAACAAATGCAACTACTAAGATACCACCGGCAAAGAATATGCCATAAAAGCTTCCATCACTCACATTGCCGTCTTCTGCTTCATCGGTTTCATCATTGGTCTGTTCTGTTGCTTCAGGAGTAACTTCCTCACTCTCCGTGGTAATGAATACTGGCTCTGACCACGGAGAGAAACCGGCCTCATTGGACGCACGGAGACGTAACCAGTACGAAGTTTCCGCTTCTAAGTCTGGCACTGAAGTTGAGATCACTGCAAAAAAACAAATGATACCACGTCCTTTTAGAACATCGACGTAAAGTGACTGGTGCTGCGTTTCATTCGGTGAGAGAAGTACCCTGAGGCCAACCACGCATTTCACCTCCTCTTGAGTACAACAAGCACCTGACCCTAATTCCTATCTCTTCTTAAAGGGTGGTAACATAACTGTGGAAATATTTCTGTTGCAGGTGTACATGAGCGGCACTAGTCCATATCGTCGGTTGACTCACTTGTTCTTTTGTCACCTATCCCTTAACAAAACTGTGCAAAATTTGCAACTGAACATAACATAACTTTACGCCTTTTATCACCCGAAGGTGAAGGCAGCGGCTATTAAGGCTCGTCTCGCCGTTATTTCTACGTCTGAAATGGAATAGGTGGCGAACCTATTGCCATACCGGGCAGAAAGTTGTCAGTCATCGATATTTATCACACTTAACTTTCGAAAAGTCACTGATGTGAGCCAGTGCCAGGATTCGAACCCGGTCCTCTGGATCAGAAGCCGTGTGCTCTACCACTGAACCACTGAGACTGCAAATGAAATAAGAAAAAGGTTGACAGCCAAGAATACTGGAAGGTCTTTTTTTCACCAGTTAAAGTAAACTGATAGTTTACCTGTTAATAGCGGTGACCTTGTGACCTCCTCTCCGCGCATGTTCATCTCAAAATGCTTTATCTTTTTCCAAGAAGCATCTGTTAAATATGAACCCCTATTGTCTTCATCGTCATCTTGGACATATTGTACTATAAATTCTGTAATAATATCATTGTTTCAGTACAAAAGAAGGGCATCGCTTAACCAGCATTTTTAACCTAATAAAAATATCACTGAACTAGGCTATCGGATAGCTTTTTATTTGATTTTATTAATCAGTAATAATAGTCAGTTCAGTATATCATATTTAATATTACAACAAAAAAATATATATTAATTTTGCTACTTACCATCTATTGGAAACATGATGTTTTCATCCCATAGAACTGTGAGCTCTACGGTGTCGTGAGTGGAATTGATCTGGATTACCTATAAAATAAAAATTAAATTACATTAAATTTAATGGGCCGGCTCGACCGGTGAAATACCACGACCTCTCAGAAGAATGACGTAAAGTGGCTCATGCCGCGTTTCATTCGGTGAGAGAGGTACCTGGAGGCCCACCATCCGCTCCTATCCCCTATCCCTTAAAGGTCGGCAACGCAACAGTATCACTAAATGTGTTGCTGGTGTCCATGGGCGGCGTTGGTTGCTTACCATCAGGTGACACGCCTGCTCGTTTGTCCTCCTATCCCATGAAAAAAAACATTCCTTTTGGGAGGTAAACCTAAGGGCGAGTCGAGGCTTACCTTCATCTCCGGGTAGAAAAAGGCGTGATTTAATATATTACGCCTTTTTATGTTATTTATTTGTATTATTAAAATATATTTATTCGCTCAATTTGTTAAAAAATAATCAAATCATTTCATAGAAATATATACGAACTCTGGGGTGTTATTATTTAAATTTATAACTCGTGACTTCATAATTCAGAATCGGGGAGGTATTTTTTATAGTAACAGATTTAAATATTTAAAAAAGGTACCTATACCTTTTCCATTCTTTTAGGCTTCTCTGTCTTCATCACGGTAAAATATTTCTCAGATTTGCCCTGATCATTTTCCACTTCACATTTGAATCTTTGCCCAGAAGTAGCTGGTGTCAACAATATGTCCAGCATTGCTACATCCCCATCTTCGGACAGCTCGATTTGTTTTTGATCGTATTGGAATAAGCTGTCCGGTAGTTCTTTATACCATTTAAAAGTGGGTAGGGGGTAACCACTCGCTCTACATTCTAATTGAACTCTGTAAACATTTTTCTATAATTTTCTAAAGTAATATGAAACATATAGGAATATATATTAATGTATACCTTCAGGCAGAAAAAAATATTTGTTGAATAGTCAATTTATTCAAGCTGTTTAACTTAACACTGCGACCAATAAAAGCGGAGTACTGACGACGTATTTAGTAGTAAAAGCGTATAATATGGTGGTACGAAGTTCACTTTCAGCTAGTAATTAATTACATACATACATAACTTCACGCCAAATCCCTTGCGGGGTAGGCAGAGAGAACATAACGACATAAGGCACGACTCTTACACGCCTCACTCAATTCACGTTTCGTTGAATTTCATGTTTTAACTGGTCATGGATGTTGGTCATGTGTCTTAACCGTCCTTGACTCCTACATCCATCCACTTTAGCATTGTATATCTGCTTAGGCAATCTTGCATCATCCATTTTTTCTACACATCTGAATCATGGGAATCAATGAAAGAGAACGTTCTCTTTCAATCGAGTTTTCAACGCGGTCAGCGAGAGGCCCTCTGCAGATTTTGTATAGTACACTCATTTCGACCGCGTTTATCCTACTTTCATGCACACTTTGCATCCACTCTCGCTTCCATAAGTTAGCGTTAGGATCAGTATCTCATTGTGGATTGGTAGCTGGGCTTTTCTACTAATCTGGTTTGCGCCCAGGAATCTGCCCAACGCTCCGTTTACGCTATTTCCTAGCGCCACTCTTCTTTCTACATCCGCGGTGTACCTTCTATCCTGTTAAAAGCGCATCCAACATATACAATTTCATTCACTTGTTCCAGCACTACATCATGGACTGTTGCATTCGTTCTGGATTCCTCCATTTCAAACACCGTAACTTTTATTTTCATTACATTAAATTGTAAGCCTTTCATCAAGCAGTCATCTTTCATACTAGTGATTATTGTTTCAAGATCCAACGGCGATTCGGCTAAAAGCACGGATTCATCTTCCTAGAGCAGACAACTCACAACTAGGTCACCCATTCGCATCCCCTACATGCGTTGATCTCACTCTCTGGAGACAACTGTCCAGGTACAGGATGAACAGCCGAGCGGACAGCACGCAACTCTGTTAACGCCGATATTAACGTTACATCAGGGCGACAAGCTGCAGTCAATATACACACACGCTGTGCAGTTCGCTTATGGGGGCTACTCAGCGTATGTGCAACACGCAGCAAGCACCGCCCTCCCGGTGGAATGGGAGTATATCCAACACATTGCCCTCATTCTACTTTCAATAATTTTCCCATACATTTTTGCTACTAAGTTGATCAAACTGGCGCACTGCATACGTGATCTCTTATCATTATACAAGTGCACAATGACGGCTCGCCTCCAGTGCATGGGAACCTTACCCGAACTCCAGCATAGATTGCTCAATGTCAGGAAAGCGTCCCAGACAGAGGATCGAACATGTTTGATCATTTCAGCAGACATCATATCAATTCCTGCTGCCTTGGATTTTTCATACTTCGTATCGACCATTCAAACTCTTCCATAGTAATGTCCTCGTCAGATGGTGGCGCAGCGACAGTAGTAATTAATTAATGTGTGAAATTAATGTTGGTTTTATTAGTTTTATCCAATCAATATGGACACTTTAGTTACAATGTAACGGTTGTTACCTTACTATTAAAGGTTATTTCAATTAAATACAGTTCAATATTACTTATGTGCTTAATTTTGATTCTTAGTAAGTAGGTACGCGATCTACCATGACCTATAGTCTAGACATGATTGAATCCACGATGTAATATATTTTATATGAAATTTCTCTTGTTATATAGTTTTTAGCCGACTGCGTAAAAAGGAAGAGGCGAGAGGTGTTTAAAAAAAGTTAAATCGACTTCTAGACACGTAAACCACAAAATCTTTAAGTAGATGAAAACAGTGCCTCCTTAGCTAAAAACCGATAAATAACGTTACTTATCGCTTTTTAAGCGACTTCGAAAAAAGGAGGAGGTTCTCAATTTGTCTGTATGTATATATTTTTTTTTAAGTCTGTTCACCAATATTTTCGTCAATTATGGACGGACTTCAAATTTTTTTTTTTTGTCGATTGTGTTTACTTTAGAGATTTTCCCATTTTCACCAGGTCAGGATCTGATGATGGAAACCTGGAGAAATCGAAGGCAACCTCCGAAAACTGTATGGTGTTTTTGTTACGTAATAGTGATGTGTTAAGGATATTCTTTATAGTGCCAACATCTGATGCTGCGGTTCTGATGAAGAAGCTACTGAACTCCTCAACGGCTAGGAGTTTGAAGACAGCATTGCAACTTTTCGATAAAAACTACTTGGTAGTATGTAGGGCTAACGTATTGCTTGTGAGGTATACTTTAATATACGTCTGATACTGCTGTGCTGATGAAGAAGCCACAGAACTCCTCAATGGTTAGGAGTGTCGCTTGAGAGATAAGCTCCATATCTGATACTGCTGTACTGATGATGAAGCTACGGAACTCTTAAACGAAGGAGTTAGGACAAAATACTGTAAAAATGTTTTGAAGTTATACTTCTTTAGGCGCGTTATGAAAAAATGATGAGAGTTAAATTTTAAGATGCGTATGAAGTTGTCTGCTTAACCGCTCATTAAGTCTCGAAAAAAAAGCTACCAACAAAATAGAAATTGAACCTCGATATTAGTCGCGCATGTTGGTACGCTCGTCACCTCTGATCACTGTTTTCATATTTATAATATTAATCAACATGTTTCTAGTTTATACATTCACAACACGTGTTTTAGTTTCATACAAGTGCGAATTATATATGTGCTAATAAATTATATTCAGTAGTGATTTAAATTGAATATTTTGATTGATATTACTTACTATTTGTGAATATTAGTGAAAAAAATTGTGCTTATATACTTTTTCAAGTGCTCCAATATAATTGAGGTTAACTATCCGTATGTATTATTTATTGATATAAATTAAAATACTTTTATTTAATATAATTAACACTAAATATTATTAAATTATTAATGTTAAATACTTATTATTGGTTATTTAATATTTACAAAATAAAGAAATAAATTTAATAAAACATTTAATAAAAAGTTTGTGATTAAAATTAAAATTGAACATCAAATTATAATATTAATTTTTAATATTTGCTATTAAATTGAATAAATAATAAATATTTATAAAAATAACTAAATAAATTTAATGAAATTTTTTTGATAAAAATGAAAAGTGAATATTAAATTAAGAAATCAATAAAAATATATAAAAAATGACCAACCTTAAATTCAATTTTTGAATTTATTATTAAATTTATTTTCAAAATATTAAATAATCAATAATAAACATTTAAAATTAAGAATCTTATAATATAAAGTACAAATTATGTCTTATATATTTATTATTCTCTAAATTTTGTTTTTAATAATTATATATATATATATATATATATTAATGATGCCAAAGAAGTATAACTTCTCACGCGCGTACATAAGTACACGCACCCATAAATACTTAACAAGTATTATCCAACTCTTTTAGCTAAGTAATTATCATTAACAATTATAGCTCCCTAAAAATATCAATCACTTAACAAACGGACTTGTAACAAGTGATAATATAATTAATAAACTGAAATCCATGTAAATGAACTAACTTCTATTGATGTTCACAATTCATTAATAAAAACTAAAACTCGTGAAAAAAATAACTTTTAAAAAAAAAGTTAAAAAGTAAATAAAAACTACTCCATTACTAAAAAAATACTTAAAAAAAAAGTTAAACCGACTTCTAGAAACGTAAACCACAAAATCTTCATAACTAAAAAGTGATAAATAACGAAACTTATTAATTTCTATACTTAATATAATATACAAAACATAATACTTTTATAAAGTCATCTTTAACTATTATAATATTTACAAATGTCACTTATTTTTGGAGTCGGTCCAAGCCCAGGTATCTTACTCTATTGTGTTGCACCGACTTCGATAATGAGTGACAATAGTAAATATTATAACAGTTAAAGACTACTTTATAAAAGTAGTACATTTTGTATATTGTATTAAGTGTACAAATTAGTAAGTTTCGTTATTTATCGCTTTTTAGTTATGAAGATTTTGTGGTTTACTTTTCTAGAAGTCGGTTTAACTCTTTTTTTTTAAGTAATTTCTTAGTAATGGAGTAGTTTTTATTTAAATTACTACACCACTTACATTTTATTGAGTTTCCCATACACAAATGTTTCCTCTTCGTCTTCAAATGTGGGTGCATCTGAAACATAAAAAAACTAGCTGTAATCTGAACGGTTAGATGACTCCATAGTGTTGTATTTATATGTTCTCTCTCATATTGGGACCATAGAAGGTAAATTTAGTAAAATTAATATAGATTTGTGTTGTTACATATTAAGTAATAGAATTATTTTTTCGTTGTTAACAATTTTAGACTTCGCCGTTTATGCTTACCGATTTATAAATAGGTTTCCAAAAGAAAATATGAATTTTGTTATCACACATCAGGCACAAATAATCAACTATTATTATTTAGGTATCACACATAACTTCTGGAGAAAATTCATTGGTGTATGTCACGTTTAGATGTCGAGACTCTTGAGTTGGAAGTGAGGTTACTCTCCACAATACTTAGATGACAATAATAGAAGTAAAGAATCAACTTTTTAAAAATTAAAAAAATTACAATTTTCTACATATACCCAATAATATCTATGGATCTGGTAATATCCACCGTGCTGCATAAATAGGCCGACTTGAGCGGTTAAATACCGCGACCTCTCAGAAGATCGACGTCAAGTAACTCATGCGCCGCATTTTGTTCGGTGAGAGAAGGTCGCATACCCCCTTCCCCATCCTACTCCCTTAAAGGTCGGCCACGCAACGGTAACACTATATGTGTTGCAGCTTGGCGCTGATCGCTTACCATCAGGTGATCGTTGATTCACGTGTCTCATAAAAATAAATACGCAAATCGTATTAGTATACTAACATTTCACATGTAAAGTAATATTCTTCGTTTCTGTATGCGTGCAGTTATCCACTTGAACACTTTCTTGTATACTCGTGCAGGTGTAAGTACCGCTATCGTCTGCCGTGAGGGAGGTTATTGTCAATTGTCCTTCGAAGCCTTCCATGCTATATCTTGTAGACACTTTGTATTTTCCCGAAGTATCTTCATCTAGAGAATTTAAAAAAAAAACAGCATTAACAGTGGTAGAGTCTTGCAGTTCGCAGCATGCATGGGCCGATTCGACCGGTGAAATACCACAGCCTATTAGAATATGGACGTAAAGTGGCTCGGGCTGCTTTTCAGTTGGTGAGAGAGGTTTTTGAAAGCCCACCCCCTTCCCCTCCATTTTCCACCCTACTCCCTTAAAGGCGGACAATGCAACTGTGTCAATAAATGTGCTGCACGTGTCCGTGGACGGCCGTAATTGCTTAACATCAGGTGATCCGCTTGCTCGTTTGCCCTCCTATTCCATAAACAAAATGCTTTATACTTGTTACATACCTTCGATAATTTCGCCATTTTTGTACCAGGCTAATCGCGGCTCAGGGTCTCCCTTTGATTGACAGGTCAAGGTTATTGAGCGACCTATACCTATTGTTACTTCATCTGGTGTCTTGATAAATTCTGCTGGCTCTATAAAAATATATTAACATGTAAATTGCATACAAAAAAAAATCTTACACTCTTTACAATTACCAACATCACACGCGAATGTCAAAACTGTGAAATTAAATGCAATACCCAGTATCTCCGTTGTGGCTAAAAGGTAAAATGGCAAGAAAGGCATTTCATAAATTGGTTTATGGGTCAAACGCGAGTAAAACTCGCGCACATAGATTTTTGTACATTCATCCAATCCATTTCGGAAATTTCATAGGTCTTGCAACACTGACAACTAAGTCATAATAATAGGGCCAATATAATCTTATTTTAACCATTTGCGCAAGGAGCTGCCTAAAACAGCCAAAGTTAAAAAAAGTAAAAGCAGTTAACTTTTCTTTGTGATCAATCCAATCAGGATTAGTTAATGAATTTTAATTTGCTACAATCCAAGATTTCCTAAAATAAACAAACTGCAAGAATGGCTCATGGTTTTTTTTGCCAGCGAAACTGAAATAACACTTTTTTTTATGCGATAGGAGGGCAAACGAGCAGGCGTGTCACCTGATGGTAAGCAACCAACGCCGCCCATGGACACCAGCAACACATATAGTGTTACTGTTGCGTTGCCGACCTTTAAGGGATAGGGGATAGGAGCGGATGGTGGGCCAGGTACCTCTCTCACCGAACGAAACGCGGCATGTGCCAATTTACGTCGATCTTCTGAGAGGTCGTGGTATTTCATCGGTCGCGCCACCCCATTCATGCAGCAAACTGCTTGGCTCTACCACTCTACCTAATCTCTAGAAGTGTTTCTACATTATAAACCTAGTCAAATTCTGGGTTACAGTACCTATAACGCATAAAGAAAAATCCTTAGTCACATCTCCAGAACGACATTGGTATACTCCTGAATCAGATACCACAGCGCTCATTATTGTTAATACAAGTTCTGGTGCTTTTGTCCTCGATACAAAATGCTCTTGAGCAAATATTCGACCCCTCGCCATTCGCTGAACTACAGTTTCGTTTGGATATACCCATTCTACCTGAAAATACCAAATTTATGTATTTTTAACGGTCTCGGTGGTCCGGTGGTAGAGCACACGGCTTCTGATCCAGAGGTCAGGGTTCGAATCCTGACACTGGCTCACACCAATGACTTTTCGAAATTGTTTTCGGAAGTTACGTGTGATAAATATCTATGACTGAGAACTTTGTGCCCGGTATGGCAATAGGTTCGCCACCTTATTCCATTTGAGACGTAAACATAACGGCGAGACGCGGCATCACAGCCGCTGCCTACACCTTCGGGTAACAAAAGGCGTGAAGTTATGTTATGTTATGTTAAAAATTCCACAACCAAATTTATGGGAAAACGCTTTTGAATATATTTGCGTGCCTTCACTCTTTTATTTGTGATTTGATTGAACATTTCCTCATGTCACCATATGAAATATTCCAACCATGAAATAGATATTGAACTATTTAGCGATAACTTTCCATTTTTTTTCCGAAAAAATAATACATAAACATAACATAACTTCACCCCTTTTTGTATACGAAGATGTAGGCAGCGGCTGCGGCTAACCCTAGACTCGCCGAATCGTTATGTTGCGTCCCAAATAGAATAGGTGGCGAACCTATTGTCATTAAATTACTATTTACAGGTAACCGGGATCTTCTAACACATCCTTTTCTTACAATAACCTCTTGACACAATATCCAATTATAAACATTTGAAATTGTTATATGTTTCAATAATATTATAATTCACTTAATTCATGTAACAATAATAATCTTTATTGAAACAAAATGTTATAATTATACCTTTTGATTTTTATAGGCCGGCTGGCAAATAATACTTCCTTGCTCGCCGACCAGTAAGTAATCACCATTATTTCTTGTACTTATCACCAGATTATCACCATATACTGTAATAGACACAAATATTTTAAAAATAAATTAAAATGTAACTTTTTTTTGTGTGTTGCGAACGTTTAGAGGTTTAGATACCTAGTTGACCCAGCGAAAGAACATTGTTTCGCCTCAAAAGCAATAAATAATAATAATATCTTGGACACAATACACACAGCGCCCTCTAGTTCCAAGCTAAGCAACTAAATGCTTGTGTTATGGATACTAGATAAGGGATATTAATACATATTATTTTTTGTAAATAAATACTTATAATACATAGAAAAACACCCAGACACCACACAAATATTCATGTTTGTCACAAATACTTGTGCTCGGGTGGGAATCGAACCCCCGACCTCACTGCTGCAACCGGTAGTTTTACCAATACGTCACGAGGCCCGTCATAAATCGTCATAAATCGGCGAGGTAAAGAAATTAAAACGGTGATTGTGGATTATCCATAAGAGACTTTTTTTATGGTGCATAATAATGTAGTTCATTATTTTGATCTATCACTTAGGGTTCAGCCTGCGTTTGCAATTAAAACGAAAAACTTTGAAAATAATACTGTTTCTCTACTATAATTATTACGCATGGATTATACTTAAAAACCACCCCATCATAATCTGTGATATAGTTTTAAAGATTTAAAGCAAACATAGGGGTTCGGAACAGAGATAGCGACTTGTTTTAAACTATGTAGTGATTAAAAGCACTGACGCAATGTAAGCACACATCTTGCTAACCAAACAGTAAAAAACATAAACAGACGCCACCCAAACAAGCAGGTCGCTAACAGTGGTAGAGCCAATTAGTTAGCTGCATGAATAGGCCGTCTCGACCGGTGAAATACCACGACCTCTCAGAAGATCAACGTAAAGTGGCTCCTGCCGTGTTTCATTCTGGTACCCGGAGTCCACCCTTCCTTTCCCATCCTTTCCTATCCTACTCTATTGAAGGTCGGCAACGCAACGGTAATAATATATGTGTTGCTGTTGTCCATGAGCGGCACAGGTTGCTTACCATCAGTTGATACACTAGCTCTTTAGCCCTCCTATTCCATAAAAAAATCGGGTAGATGTTGAATAACCCTTATTTTACAAACCCTTTAGCTATGTAACTTCTGAGATAGACACCCCATTTTCCCTATTTCTACAACATTCAATTTTACAACTTCAGTTAGAATGTATAATGACATGATGATGCTAGATGCCACAAGGTATCCAGCAAAATTTTGAACTGCATATGAAATTTATCAGTCAATAAATAAAAAAATACAAAATGAATACATACTATTTATTTTATACACAGAAAATAAAACTTAATACTATATTTTAAATAACCCCGTATATATTAAATTTAATTAATAACAAGATAATATCATCATTAATCTATACTTCTATACTTATATTATAAAGCGGAAGAGTTTGTTTGTTTGTTTGTTTGTTTGAACGCGCTAATCCCAGAAACCACCGGTCCGATTTCAAAAATTCTTTCACTGGTGTATAGTCCATTTATCGAGGAAGGCTTTAGGCTATATTATATTTTCAAATAAATTAGGGATCCATACTATAAGTCCAATAATGTAACCCAAGGTGTAAGAAAAAGACCCGAAAAAAACCTTACATCGCGAACGCTGCAAAAACTATTGATTATAGAACAAAACAATGTACTACACTTTCACAGAACATATAATTGCCGACTAAAAAGTCCGCGACGTTATATGTCTAACTATTGTAGTTATCGCACAATAAGTGCTTTTTTAATTTTTAAAAATAATTAAAATGAGGTCGTTTTAAAAGTTCTTTATTTTGTACCTTGGTATTAACTCTCCTTAAAATAAATTACTTCAATATAAAGATAGATTCAATACCTTTCTAGAACTTTTTGAATGATTCAATTCGGACATTTAATTCAAAAGATATCGCAAAATACAAAATGTAAGTATTTGTTTCTTAGGCAAATATTTCGCGCACATATATCGGGAGTCCCGCCCGACTCGGTCATGAGCGCCGCTCATAGCTGGCAGGTATTTTTTTTTTTAACTTTCTTAGCCATTTTTTTGTTTCTTTTGTCCTAATGAGTTTGTAGTATTTAATCGTCTTTTGGGGGATATATATTGTTATTTTGTAATAAATAATAGGTGATGTGAATATGTAACATCTGTGACCCCGTGTCTATTTAGACACATATTTTAGAATTTGATCTATTTAAGAGTATAATAAACCGGAAATAACGCGACACGTTTAGGTAAACAAATAATTACTTTTATTGACTTGACGTTTCGCTTGACGTTTCGTCCTGGTTGCACTAGCTGTAGTCGCAAGCAGACAGATAATTTGTTTACCTAAATGTTTCGCGTTATTTTCCGTTCATTATATTTATGTAACATGCAAAAAAATATTTTCATACTTATGTAACCAAAGTCATGGGTCAAAGCTAGAGTTAGTTTACATTTAGTTCTTCGCGCAGATATTATAATATTATCTAAAATTCTTTACCACATAGAGTTGCCCATCTAGATTTACTTTTTTAATATCGTGATCTCTTTTAAAATGTAGTGAATTTATTTTGATAAGAGTAATACTAAGGTGCCAAATCGACATCATTTAAATTATAAAAAAATCACTCACTGTGAGTAAGACATAGTGGTAAGAACATGTGGTGACCAGGTTTTTTTGTAAATCGACGACAATGACCAATTAAAAAAAAAGTTTCAAGTAGTAGATACTAAAAAAAAACTAAAGATTGACAAAAAATTTCTGACAAAGTTCCTGGTATTGCTATTGATTGAAATTGATAATATTTTTTTTGGGATAGGAGGGCAAAGCGTGTCACCTGATGGTAAGCAACCTGCGCCGCCCATGGACACCGGGAACACTTTTAGTGTTACCGTTGCGTTGCCGACCTTTAAGGGAGAAGGATGGGGAAGGGAGGTGGACCTCCGGGTACCTCTCTCACCGAACGAAACGCAGCATGAGCCACTTTACGTCGATCTTCTGAGAGGTGGTGGTATTTCACCGGTTGAGCCGGCCCATTCATGCAGCTAACTGCTTATTATTTTCCTCATATCTAGGTTGTTAGTCGCTAATATCAACAGCTAAGCAAGTAAGATGTGTAATAATCGTGCCTTATGGCGCTTTGTACTCTCTACCTACCCCGCAAGGGATCTGGCGTGAAGTTATGTATGTATAACTTGAATTGAAAAAAAAAATAGTGTTAGTTCATTTATGAGGAAAGCTTTGGGGTATTAATATGATCGCGGCAATAATCTTTTTAGTGAAAAATGTATAAAATATGGCGGTACGAAGTTCGCGCGGCCTGCTAGTAATATATATATATATATGTATCATCATTTTTGAAGTCTCGGTGGCGCAGTGCTGAAGCTTCGGCACAGGTTCTGATCCAGAGGTCCGGGTTCGATTCCAGACACTGAAAAACTTTGTGCCCGGTATGGCAATAGGTTCGCTACCTATTCCATTTGGGACGTAAATATAACGGCAAGTCGAAGCTTAACAGCCGCTGCCTACACCTTCGGGTAATAAAAGGCGTGAAGTTATATTATGTGTTATGTTCATGTGTATGTAATGTATCATCATTTGTATAATTATTATATTTGTCATGAAAGTTTGATGTATATATTTTTTTATCTTGACAAGCAATAGTGCATCGACCGATCTTGGACAGAAGAAATACGAGTAAGAAGAATAAGGAGTTATTCCGTAATTAATACCAGTCTGGTATTATAATAATATTATATCGTAATCACAGTCTTGAGAAGTATATTAATTAATACTATAGAAGTCAAAACAAGGGTATTTTTTAAATTTTTTGTCTATCTATTGACCGCGTCGAAAACAAGGTTGTGAGCTAGGAAATCGGATTGCAAGAGCAATGCGAGATTAAGAAAATTAAAGGCAATTGGCATGCTCTGATGGTTTAGACATGTAGAAATAGTAACATAACATAACTTCACGCGTTTTTCTACTCGAAGGTGTAAGCGGCGGTTGTTAAGCCTCGACTCGCAAAATGAAACGTCCCAAATGGAATGGGTGGCGAACTAAATGTCATATACCGGGCACAAAGTTGTCAGTCATCAATATTTATCACACATAACTTCCGAAAAAAAATATCGAAAAGTCATGCCCGGAATCGCTCTTCCTCTGGACCACTGAGACTAAAATAGTAATAGAAATAAAATATGATGCAAGATTGACTAAGCAGATAAAAAGTGCGTAAGCGGAAGGATGTGTGAGTGGATGTGGGAGGATAGCCACGATATACTTTCCATGGCTAAATTGAACGTGTCCTTGCCGAAGAAGCCTTAATAACCGACGACCGTTATGTACTAAATAAATAAAAAACACTCATGATTATAAATTGTAATCATGGGCGTAAGTAATTAATACTTTAAAAAAAAATAATAACTGAACCGGTTACTACAATTTTTTTATTTAACATTTTATTTACAATAGCAACCAATTACGTACTACTATAATTCTGAACTCACCCAATATGAGATCAGTAGCGAAAATATTAAAAATTAAGTAAGAACTGGTCAAAAGTTAATTTAAAAAAGAAACAAAAAAACATTAATTGCATGGAAAATTTAAATTCTAAGAATCAACTCAAAAAATTCGATAACAAATAAAAATCAACATAATTAATAATGTGATTTTAAATTTCATATTAAATGTCTATTTTAGCCGAGCAGTAGTTAAAGTGAAACTAACTACTTAACCTAACTTTAAAATCACCAAGAAAATTGTGGACGACTAATAATCATTACATAGTATAAAATAAAGTCGTTTGTGTTCGTGTCTGCTTATATGCTTATGCTTTATGCTTGCTCCCTTATATGCTTAGATCTTTGGAACAACGCAAAGGATTTTGATGCATTTTTTCAATAAATTGAGGGTGTCAACGGGGTGGTTTTTATGTAGGTATAATTCGTGTATGATGTAGTAAAGAAAAAGTGATAAATCTAAATTTTACTTCTTTATTACTGTTTACGCGGAACAAAGTTCGCCGGGTCAGCTAGTTTTAATAATAAATTTTTTGTCTGTCTCCGTTTTCCAAGTAAAGGGTTAACTTCAATGTTAAGTTATAAGTTATGTGTGATAAACACTTAACTTCCCAATATTGTGTCCGATTGGTGGCAACGGATGGTTACGCAACAGTTGGGTTTAGAAAATTAATCCGACGTGTTAATTGACACAGTGTTCCACTAAATAGTTCTAAAAATAGCTTTTAACATTACTCTAAAACACGAGTTGAACATTAAAACGCTATGATATTTTTTTATTGCCACGATACCCATACATAATTTCACGTTATGTCCCTTACAGGGTAGGCAGAGAGAACAGAGCGCCATATGGCACGATTCTTACACGCCTCACTCGCTTCTTTGACTTTCATAAGTCTTGTCATACACACTCGTTGATTTTTAAGTCTCCTGACATCACCTTCCTCCAGGGCTCGTTCTATTTGATCATAGAAAGTGTGTTGTGGCCCTCCTCGGCTCCTACATCCATTCGTTTTTGCATTTTATATCTGCTTAATCAATCTTGAAATGAATGGATGGTGCATATCATCCCTTTTTTCTACATGTCCGTACTGATGCCGTTAAGAAGGGATAAAGCAAATGTAAAATAGAAGCAGTAGTAGCTTACTAGTAATACGTCTCTTGGTGCACAGGCCCCGTAATACTCTAACTATTTAGCGTTTTTTTTTTAATTAATGGAATGAACGTGCGAGTACAAAAATAGCTAAACGTATTTGTATAATTCTTGGATCAGGGAATAGCAATGAGCAGAAATAGTACTTGTTAATGCGTACTAATGTAAGATTAATCCTGGAATAGAATTAGGTGCGAACAATATCGTGATGAAACAACTTTTTTTTTACCTGTTCTGTAGAAAAAGTACACGAAAATCACTACATAAATTAACCACTTCATTTTTCTTTTCTTTTTATATGGATATACGCATTAGATTAGTATACATAAATACTTTCTTTTTATATTTTATTAAAAAAAAAAACTAATCTCTCTTCCCCGCCTGTGTTTTCTATAGCGAGCTTGAAATGAAAGTGTTAAAAACTGTACGTTCATGCCGCCAACAAATTATTTGGTAGGAACAATTAATTAATACTAATGAAGTACTTATTGTGAACAATGCTATCAACAAGGATGTTACATTTACCGTAGTTACGAAAGATTATTAAAAAGGTCACAACTCTGTGTCAAATAACATAAAAATTAACGTACCTCATTGGTCTTTCCCTTGACAGGTTCCTTAGCTGAAGCGCGTTTCAGGTGTTACGGAGTGCTTCATGCTGATTTGATAAGAAGGCGAACCAGGGCCCCAGAAGGTTGACAGACGGGGTTGTAAAGGGTAAGTGCAAGAAAAGCTTCTCACGATCCCTTCGCATCTCGTCAAGTGATATGGAATCGGGAATCGATGCAGTCGGGAGTGGGATAGGAAGGGAAGGGGTAAGGGGTAACGCGGCAAGAGCCACGACCTCTCAGAATATCGACATAAAGTGTTACGTCGTTATTCTGAGAGGTCGTGGTATTTCACCGGTCGAGCTCGCCCCATTCGTGAAGCGAACTGCATGGCTCTACCACTGCCAAACATAACCACGCTATTCGTTATTGGCGACTATGACCCTACTAGTCGCTATAGGCCATTAATAAATATAATAATCAAATATATAATACAATAACATACAAATAAATATGTTGTTAACTTTCAGGGTAAGGGTACACTTTTCCTTTATACCTTTACAGAAACAATGAACAGATTTCAGGAGATAAACCGGATCCATAATAAAGAGCTTTACTTTTTTTATATATTTAGTACCTACCTATTGTTATTGCAAACGCGGAGTAAGAAAGAGAGTTTCTACTACCGTGGACACCCTTGTGCCATCACGTCTTTCATGCAAGGTAGGGGTGGCCGGTGTTGCTGCTGCTTCAGCAGAAAATCTGAAGCGGCACAAATATACAAACCTTGTACGTGATTATATTTTTGAGCCTTTTAGTGTTGAGATTCTAGGGACATGGGGTCTGAGCGCTCGTGCAATCTATAAAGGTCTTGCAAAGAGACTTATCAAGGCCTCTCGCGACCAGAGGGCTGGTGTATTCTTCGCTGATAGGATTAGTATTGCCATTTACCGTGGCAATGCGGCCAGTCTTCCAGACACGCTGCCAGTAGACCGAGATACGGAGAAAATTGATTTTAGCTAGTTTTTTTAATTGTATATATTGTAAAAAATGTAATTAATCTATTTAAAGTAAATAAAATCCGTATTGTGCATCTACGGTGAAATATGAAAGTAGTACCAATCAAGCAAAAAAAAAATAGAAGTGGAGAAAGAGATGAATGGACTGTGTAAAAGTTGATACGAGTATATTTATTTCTAAGATTTTCGCGAATCTCACTCATTGATTAAAACAACTTTTAGGATTATATCGCGTTTATTTATCATTCATTTATATTTATTTCCCGACGTTCTGATCTCTGTAAAGAGTTTTACAGAGATCATTTTCACGAGTGGCGAACTTTTTGTTCGCGATATAATCCTAACGCGATATAATCCTAAAAGTTGTTTTAATCATTGATACGAGTATGTAGGAAATAAGTATGGGGACGACGAGTGACAGAGGAGACTAGGAAGGGATGACTTGTTGTGCCGACTCCACTTACAGTGGGATGAGGACCGGACAATTGATATGATATTTTCTACAACTGTTGTGAATATGCTTCTATAATATTGATTTGATGACGAAAATTATATAATTCAAATCGTCAGTTTTATTTTGTAGGAACACCTTTGCATATATACAGAACATGAAAAACTGAAACCTGAAAATATTTTGCTATTAGTAGCCCACATTGCCTATATCCAACTATATTTATAAAAATACTAAATTCCTAATAAAACTAAAAGGGAAAAAGTAGCAAACATAGCCATGAGTAATTATTTCTCGTTTCGTCTAGAACAGTCTAAATTTTGGGGCAAGAAACAAGAATCCGATCTGCATATTAAATTTATCTCTTTTAGGACATGTTTTCAGAATTATAACTAACTTTACAAGAATTCAACCAATAAATAATACTCAAATGTATATATAACTAGCTGACTCGGTGAACTTTGTTTCGCCTCAAAAGCATTAAATGAGTAAATTAAAGTTTTTTCTCTAAAATACAAGTTACTCCTTATCAAATCCATTCATTCATCAAATTCAGGTCCGTCCATTTCAGAGATTACCCGGAACAAACATAAATACAGACAATAATTGAATAAAATGTTATTTTGGTGTTTGTACCGTACATATATTCGTATGCCTGATATTTCAACATCACAAACAGACAACAACAACTTTATTTTTTATAAATGTATAAATTATAACGGTAATCTGACTTTACAACAACAAGTTACTGACTGAACGACAAACGCATTATCCTTCCTTATAGATTATCTGATATAATTCATTATCATATTTGGGGGTATTCCAAAACAATAATCAGTAGGAAATCACCACATTATCAGAAGTTAATTAATAAATATTGTACTTATTGACTAATTCATTAAGTTTACAGTCTCGGTGGTCCAGCAGTCGAGCACACGGCTTCTGAACCAGAGGTCCGGGTTCGAATCCTGACACTGGCTCACACCAATGACTTTTCGAAATTGTTTTCGGAAGTTAAGTGTGATAAATATCGATGACTGAAAACTTTGTGCTCGGTATGGCAATAGGTTCGCCACATATTCCATTTGGGGCGTAAACATAACGGCGAGACGAGGCTTAAGCCGCTGCGTACACCTTCTGGTAGAAAAAGGCGTGAAATTATGTTACGTTATGTTATGTCTAAAGTCCTTAATAATGTAGTAAATTGTTTTGATTTATAATTGTTTGATTTATTTAATTTATATTTATAGGGTTCAGTCAGCGTTGGCAATTAAAGTGTTAAATCTCGAAAATTAACACTTTTTTTACTACATTATACATGAATTATAAACAAAAACTAGCCCTTTGACACCCTCTATCTATTAAAGAAAACCGCATCAAATTCTTTTGATCAACACTTTGTGCCTGGTCTGGCAATAGGTTCGCCACCTATTCCGTTTAGGACGTAAACATAACTGCGAGTCGAGGCTTAACAGCCACTGCCTAAACCTTCGGGTAGAAAAAGGCGTGAAGTTATGTTATGTTATAAGGTAATCTTATTAGCTTAGATTAATAGACAGATAATTTATTTGTCGTTTAAAAGTTTATAAGCCATCGATCAGATTTTGATGTAACTTTAGTAGGTAGGAATGCCTGCGTGGGCCTCTGTCTGGCCCAATCAAACTATTAATACACAAATAAAAGGTTCCAGATTGCCTCATAACATAACTCGAGTCGGGTAGAACTGGTTTGAAATATTTATCATAAATTTAGATACCTACGAGCCCATATACTCGTACATATATTTTTTACAGCTATAAGCAGGAAGTTTCCTCATAATGCCTGATGCTGGAATGTCCCAACACATTTTTTGCCTCTTCTTCTGTGACTAACTGGCGACATATACTGTCGTGTGACGCACAATACCCAAAAGTCTTACTGTCATATTCTACCTAGCTAAGATTATGTTTACTTTGCTTTAATTAAAATAATATCTCTCTTTTTTTCCACTCGAATGTGTAGGCAGCGGTTATTAAGATTCGTCTCGCCTCGACTCGATTTTTAACGTCCCAAATGGAATCGATGGCAGAACCTATAGATAAACACCGGCCATTATGTTGTCAATCATCGCTATTTATCACACATAACTCCCAAAAGGAATTTCGAGCTACCAAACTCATTATATATTAGTGTTTTGTATAATTCCTCAGTGGCTCGTGGAGGTTATTGCAACTCTATAAACTCACGTCAAGGTAGTTCATTTTATTTCAATTAAGTCTAATCTTTTTTCTAGTACGTGTGACTTTCTTTAGCCAGTTGCTTCACCCTTCAATAGTGACTTTTATATTAATGTTAATAATAAGTTAATAAGGACATGGTTTCAAAAAAAATATTTGGCACATGAGTTTCTTGCCCGATTTTTCTCATGAAGCCCCTACAAATCGGAATCGGACCGCTCGACTCGAGGCGAATGCGTCCGTGTGTTCTTGTTCCACGGAGGCACTTTCCTTAAGCGCATGTGGTTTTTATTGTAATTCAACTAATGTTATATGTATATTTGTATTAATTGACTATTTTTAAATATCTTTAGAGACCTATGAAAATAAAATTATTTTAGATTTTTTTAAAAAGTCATTGATGTTAGCCCGGATCCGTGCAGTGATTCAGAAGCCTGCTGCACAACCTCCAAACCAGCGAGACGACTAAAAACTCTTCTAACTTTGAAATAACCGTGTGGCATAAAACATTCCAAATATATACTCGCAAATGAATATATTTAAGATACCTTGCAACTATGACATAAATATAAATATTTCATATAGATGGACTGTGCAAAGTTCATAAACATAAACAAATAATAAACAACTGAATATTTACTAAACATTTTTCTTAATAATCAAAATACATATGGTACATTGGAATACGTTTTGTAAGGCGCAATACACACTGACTCTCGGAACAGATGTAACGGAACCGGGGGGAGGGGCGTGACGCATGCACAGCAGCTGCACTGTAACCAACGAGAACATCTATCTGATAATCATTCGTGCTGTAAGATAAAAACATATACAACGAATAGGTGAATTTACTAAATAAAAAAAATATATTAGTAGGAACAAACAAACAAACAAAAGAAAAAATATATTAAAAAAAAAATATAGTCTTACAATATGTTACAGTGTTTTGCATTTTAAGAAATCAAACAAAGTTCTGGACCAAATCGCTCTGGCTAGACCGTCATGGCGTCTAAAATGACGTCTCGCCGTGGCAAACATGTGTATTTGTGTGCGGACGTTGTCATGTTTTTTGTGATGTTTAGCATGGCGTGACGTCATTCAAGATGACAGCTTCTGATTGCCGTTCACTGTCACGTGATTCAATGCCGATTTTTAACATACATATTTTGATAAACTGTTTTATCCTTTAAAATCTATAATCTAAGATCTTGTCCATCCGATTCATTATTTGTGAAAACATGCTTATTCTATATATTCCTTTCCAATTAGGATAGTCTTCTTTCAATCAAAATTTAAAAAATAGAAATAAAATAAATATGAGAGAAAAACTATAATATATTTCAAGTTGGATAAATCTGCATAGTGATATTTTTTATTAAATTAGCTTAATAGTTTAGGAGTTGATAATAACAAATCTCGATATCACATTATTTGTACATATACATCACAATTTATTAGTACTGCATGAATTATTTGAGTGCAAAGTAACATGTAAAAACCCCTTTACTACGTAACGCGTTACGGCGACTGTCTATGTGGCTTCACGACCCTCACATGCATAAGGCAGGGGTAGACTGGAACTTATTATATTTATACTCACTTGAATTTTTATAGTCATACTATGTATATTAATTTAGTCTCTAAAATTAATTGCAACAATTTAATTGTTCTATAACATCTTCATTTTAAAGTAACTAACGCCTTTTCCTACCCGAAGCTGTACGCTGTGGCTGTAAAAGCATCGCCTCGCCGTGTCGTTACGTTACGTCCCAACTGTAATAGGTGGCGAGCCTATTGCCATACACCAGGCACAAAGTTGTAACTCATCGATATTTTTCACACATAACTTCCTAAAAGAACTTCGAGATTTCATTGATTCAGGAATCGAAGCTACTTCTGAATCAGAAGGTGGGAGCTCGACCACTGGACCACCGAGATGTTTAAATTATTCAAAGCAATAAATTCGTATCACGAGACCAACGGATTCGATGTGCCGACTCATTCGGGCAATATACTGTTAAAGTTCTACAACAAACCAACAAGCCTGCGAAAAACTAAATGGCATAGCGTATACAGTTGTATACGGCGCCTAAAGAAATACACTTGTAGGTCATCGACATTGTAAGGTTTCATATAGTTGAATGACATTAAAAAATATATATATATATTCCGACATGCAGGCGATTTTGAAAAAAAACATCACATAACGTGTTGGTATACCAGGTGAATGTCAGCACGGTTTCCAAGGTCGTAAAACACAGATCTATAACTTTACTAAAATTAATGAGGAGTCGAGGACGGCCAAGACATTCTACGACCAAATAGAACGTGTTCTGGAGAAAGGTGATGTTAGGAGCAAAAATCGAACGCGCGTGCATGACAAGAGTTATGCAAGCGAGTGAGGTGTGTAAGAATCGTGCGTTATGGTGCTCCGTTCTCTCTACCTACCACACAAGGGATTTGGCGTGAAGTTATGTATGTATGTGTAATTAGCCATAAAACAAGAATTTATATTGTTTTTCTGTTAAACGAGGAAATGGTTTATGCATACCTCCCACCTGGGGTCAGCAGATGGTATTGTGGGACTTTCTTATTGCACTTTTCTGCAATCCTTTCCCAGGGCTCAAGGCTACTCACAAAACACTGCGGCGATCTTCCTCCTACCTACGGGTGGTCCAGGATTAATTATATATCTCTCTAAGTTCCGAATTAAGCATACATGTAGATTTAAATGGGGTATAGAGACATAATGACCGCTGCTTACACCTTCTGAAATTGCTGGTGGCGTGAATATCATAATATACTTCACTCCTTTTGTACCCGAAGGTGTAGACAGCGACTGATAAGCCTCGTCTCGCCGTTATGTTTTACGCCTCAAATGGAATAGGTGGCGAGCCTATTGCCATACACCGGGCACAATAATAAAAGATGAAGATAATGGGCGTGAATATAATTATATTTATGATATTATTAATCATTAATTTCAGTCAATCTTAAATATAAAATTAATTCTTCACCAGAGGCGTAGCTCCCGCCGTATCAGCGGTATCAATCATACGGGCTCCCAGGGCTTAGGGGCCCCCGACGTGCGCAAGTTGTGAGAAATCCCTAGTCTACATTGGCCCCCATATATTTTTTTATACGGGGCCCCACCACTCTACGCCCCTATTCTTCTCTAACCCTCTCGCTCTCTCTCTCTCTCTCTCTCACACACGCACACACTCACATACAATTCCATTTAAACATATTCTCAAATGTCGACTTTTGACATCATAGTGACGTCACACTACGTCTTGAGAATGTTTTATTTAATTTAATAAAGATAAGAAATACAATGACGTCAACAATCAAAATGATAATTTGTGATGGGATTATTGTGTTAAAATTACCATTGGGCAGGGTACCAGGAAAGTTTTAGCGGATCATGGCATTTGGGGCATTATGGTTAAACAGCCGCTGCCTACACCTTCGGGTAGAAAAGGCGTGAAGTTATGTTATGTTATATAAAATTTCTCTTCGGTTGATTACGACCTAATACGGACACAATTTTGCTAATCATCGATATTTATCTCGCACTCTTAAAAGGTTTGAAAGTACTTTTGAAGAGTCATTAAAGTACCCGGATTCAAACTCGTACTTAAATTACATAACACTAAATACTTTTGTCGAAATCGTTGATGAGAATATTATGGAACCTTTTGAAATAAACCTTCTTTTCGTAATTTTCGTTGCAATATTTGTTATAGGTAAAAAAAATCTAGCAAACCATGTGAAGTAGCACTTCACTGTGTAATAATGTCATCGTAATATTACAAATGTTGATTGAATCGATATAGGTAGTTGGTGTGACATCGATTTCTAGTTTATGAAATCGAGTAACGGTGGGAAACAGTGAAACTCCTCACTAAGCGCCACTGCGGCGATGCGAGTCAGCTGCCGGGTTTGTCATACATATGCGCATTGCGCTAACGATTGCCAGTGAGTCCGCAGCGTCGTTCGTGGAAGGACGTGTTTAAACCATTTTGAACGTCAAACCGCAGCGTGAATAATTTCGTGAAATTTGTTTACAATAAAACAAAATGGATACTTTTAAGATTTTACTCAACTGATAACTAAGGTTGGTGGTAGTTTATTTACAATAACATTAGTAATAGCTTGTTTTAGTGAAGAAGATTTTGCATATAGGTGCGTGCGTATTATTTTTTAAACTACCCCAGAAATTCGTCATTGTTATAGGAAATAAGCGATAATGAATCGATATTATGCCGCATTGGCATACAATCAAGGTTGAATGTATTGTTGTATCTAATTTAAATAACGTCGGACTAATTTAAGAAATGCATGTATGCATTACTTCGTAACGTAAATAAAACATAAATCATTAAATGCAATTTAAAACGATTTTAAATTATTTTTAAAACTTATTTACCTTTAAAATAATGTTATTTTAAACCTATACAATCTTAATAGATATTTTAATAGACCAAGTGCAATGTCAATTCACTAAAATTGATGATCAGCTGATCAGATATATTTTCTTCAATAGTGGAAAATATTTTTCAATCTTCATTTGTGTCTGAAGACTGGGTTGTTAATTCGAATTTAGGAATACTAAAAGAAGAATCCCTTTTTAAATCAATAGGCTATTGAATCAAATGTAATGTACAATGTAACTGGTTGACCCCGGGAACTTTGTTTTGCGTAAAAAGCAAAGATATAAATATCGGTCATTGTGGGTTATCCATAATAGACGTACACCATTCCGGACTATTTGTAGACCTTCTTTAGATGTATAACAATTATGTAGCTACATTGTTTTGATCTATCACTTAGTGTTCAGCCAGCGTTTACAATTAAAGTCCTAAATCTTGAAAATTATCACTTTTCTTAAATACATTATGCATGAATTAGAGATACAAACCAACCCATTGACACCCTATAACTACCAAAAATTATCGCATCAAAATCCGTTGCGTAGTTTCAAAGATATAACAAATTATGGGGACAGGCAGCGGAATGCGACTTTGTTTTATACTACTTAATGATGACAATGATAATACCCATTCACTTACATATTTGCAAATAACATGATGGATATTTTTACTAAATAAAATTTAATAATATTTTTATATAAACAATAGATATATACAAGTGTTATATTGATAGCATTTTTACCGGTAAATTACGATATGTATTACAATTAGCAATGCACATGTCCGTTAAATTCTATTAATTGATTCACAGAGCGTATAACCTACTAGGATTTAACTTATTGTAAGAAAGAAAGTGAAGGTTAAAAATGCAAGTTGACGGATGGTGTGGTGACCAATCTGGAGAGACGTATGCTAAAATGGTTTGATCATATTTATTTCTTAGATTTTCGCGAATGACATTCATATCATTAAAACAACCCTGTATGGATTACATCGCGTTTATTTAGAACTAATTCTTATTTATTTCCCGACGTTTCGAACTCTTTACAGAGATCTCGTGAAAATGATCTCTGTAAAGTGCTCTGTAAAGGGTTGTTTTAATGTTATGGTTTGATCATGTTACAATAATGAATGAAATCCGACAAACTAAAAGAGTATATGAAGCGAATGTGAGTGGCAGGTTCGGGATCGGGAGACCAAGACGGACCAAATAAATGGTCTGTTTAAAAAAGACACAATGCGTACTACCCGATGTATGACTGTGGATGAAGCGAAAGAAGTGTGTCAGGAACGTAGCTTGTGGAGAGCCAAAGTCTCTGCTTACCCCTATGGGATACAAGCGTGAGTTTATGTATGTATGTATGTAAGAAATAAGATAGAAAATGATTTGTTTAAAGTATAATAGCTTTTTGTTATTACATCGTTAGTTTAAAACGAAAAAGACAGAGTTTAAAATGATACAACCATCTCATTGTTAGTTATCTATATTCTATTTATAAAGATTAAATTATATTTAAAAAATATATAATTATATTAAAAGATTTATATGGATAACAATTGTTAGTCCCTTAAATATCACAAGCGAACAAGATAGTTAATGTACATGAAACAAGTTAATCTAATATATAAAATTCTCGAGTCTAGATGTGCGTAATTGAACTCCTCCGAAACGGCTTGACCTATTCTCATGAAATTTTATGTGCGTGTCGGGTAGGTCTGAGAATAGGACAACATCTATTTTTCATCCCCCTAAATCACAAGGGTAGCCCACCCCTCAATTTTTTTTTAAAATTTCGACATATTTCTGTTTCTTATTTTTTTTTAAAACGGGATACAAAAATACACGCAACCCTAAATTTTCAACCCCCTACGATCAACCCCTATTTTTTAAATTTTATTTTTCGGCAAGACAACGTTTGCTGGGTCAGCTAGTCTTTATCTAAAGATAACTTTTTGCATACTTTTATGAAATAAAATATTGCCATTTTTTACACATCTCGTTTTTTTCTTCTTCATCTCGAAGCGCATATGGAGAGGAGCGTGGCTGAATTTGATTATTATTATTTGTGATAATTTTTAACCGACTTCGTAAAAAGGAGGAGGTACTCAATTCGTCTGTATGTTTAATTAATGCATTTCTCATATTTTATTATTCTTGATGAAATGAAGAAACTTTAGCCAGTTTCTGTTGCATATCATCATTATTAATACATAGTATAAAACAAAGTTGCTTTCCGCTGTCTGTCACCTTATATGCTGCCTCCTATATCTTTGAAATTACGCAATGGACTTTGATGTGTTTTTTTTAAATAGATAGAGGGTGTCAACGGGGTGATTTGTATGAATAATTTATGTATACTGTAGCAAATAAAAAGTGTTAATTTTCGACATTTAGTACTTTATTTGCAAACGCTGGCTGAACCCTAAGTGATACATTAAAATAATGTACTACATTATTATACACCTTCAAAATGTCTACAAAAAAGTCCGCGATGGCGTATGTCTATCTCTTACGGATAACCCACAATGGACATTTTTATTTCTTCTTATTGCTTCTAGGGCGAAAGAAACATTTTTACGATCTCTACTACAAGTTTTTTTCAATGAAGATAAAGAACTCGAGAGAACCGAATATTATTAATTTTCTCTGTAAAATTAGACTGAATTGTTCTTCATAATATCCAAAGTTATCGTACAAAGCATTTGCTTGTGGTTAGCTTATTTTTGGCAGAAATACAGTTACTGAAACACTGCCGCTTGATCTGAACGGTAATATAATTAAATCATTATTATTATTATACTCTCATTATTTACGGTAGGCACTACAATTTGTGTGTATAGTTAATTAAATGAGACCACTTTTGTACGGAACCCCGCAGCCTACTTTAATTTATACGACTTTCTACTTATTATAGGCCACACAAAAAAAGTTCTGTTAGTAATTAAAATTCGTTTTACTTACCTATTATGATTAACTAGCAGACCGCGCGAACTTCGTACCGCCATATTTTATACATTTTCTACTAAAAAGATTATTGCCGCGATCATATTAATACCCCAAAGCTTTCCTCATAAATGGACTCAACAATAGACTTCAATGGA
This sequence comes from Euproctis similis, assembly GCA_905147225.2. Classification (NCBI taxonomy): domain Eukaryota; kingdom Metazoa; phylum Arthropoda; class Insecta; order Lepidoptera; family Erebidae; genus Euproctis; species Euproctis similis. The sequence continues at coordinate 14,111,750 of LR990114.1, read as the reverse complement.
CTTCAAGTTCCTGATACATACATAACTTCACGCCAGATCCATTGCGGGGTAGGGAGAGAGAACAGAGTGCCATAAGGCACGGTTTTTGGCCGTCTTACTCGCTCGCTTCTTTGACTTTCATAACTCCTGTTAACCACGCTCTTTGGTTTTAAGGCTCTTGACATCACATTGTAAATAAATAAATAATATATAATAAATTTTTGTATATACAATCAATTTTATATGCCTCTAATTTAAATTATTGCCTTTGGTTTTAATTTTTTTTGTTATCTTTCTAGCCAGTAATAAGTAGACGCATGCGACCATTATTTATATTTAAAACATTTCAATGACCAGATTAGAATATCAAGCTATAAAGTCTTGGTGATAGCCCTGCTTCTGTATGAAGAAGTCGTGGATTCAAATCCAGGCTTACACCAATGACTTTTCGAAATTATTTTCGGGTATATTTCTTTCTGATAAATAAGACCGAAAACTTTGTACCCGATGTATGGCAATAGGTTTGCCACCTAATCCATTTGGGAATAACCCTACCGGCGAGCAGTGGCTTAACAGCCCCTGCCTACACCTTCGAGTTGAAAAAGACGTGAAGTTATAGCTAAAAAACACACCAAAAATTAATAATTAATTAATTTTTTTATTTCTCTAAAACACGGGATAGAAATATAACCAAATTATTAACTCGTCCGTATTTAAATTCATATTGAAACAGACGCCGTCAATTGAGACGCATAACTATCAACATTCAAGACGATTGACGACAAACTGAAGACAATTTATCTTTAATTAAATAAATTAACAATAGTTTCGTTACATCGGGGTTATCTGCGATTCTTTTTCTATTATTATTTTGACTATATTGCATCATATAAAGTTTGAGTATAATATAATATAACTTCACTCCTTTCGAGGGTAGACAGCAAAAGATGTAATGACGAAATATAGAATACACAGAATTCCGAACATAATGTTAAACGAACGGTCTCCATTTAGAGGAAAGAATTATAGCCTGTAGATGGCACTATTTTACAAGAAGTACTTGGTTTTAGCAGGGATGGAACACCCCGGATGTAGAAAAAGAGTGGCGTTAGGAAATAACATAAATGGAGCGTTGGGCAGATTCGTGGGCGCAAAAAAAATTAGCAGAAAAGCCCATCCACAATGCGGTACTGATCCTAACGCTAACTATTGGAAGCTAGAGTTGGGTAGAAATGAGGGCACTGCTCAAAATCTGCGGAGCGAGCTGACTGTCGCTGAACGTTGAAAACAAGGTTGTAAGGAAGAAAGTTGGATTGAAAGAGAGTGTCGGAGTAAAATTAAGAAAGGGCATGCTCCGATGGTTCAAACATGTAGAAAGTATAGATGATGCAAGATTGACTAAGCAGATATACAATGCAAGTGCGAATGGATGTAGAAATTGAGGACGGCTAAGACACACATTCCATGACCAAATAGAACGTGTTCTGGAGGAAGGTGATGTTAGGAGCCTTAAAAATCGACGCACGTGTATGAAAAGAGTTATGAAAATCAACGAAGCGAGTGAGGTGTGTGAGAATTGTCTTCTTGTTGCGCTCCGCCTACCCCGCAAGGGATTTGGCGTGAAGTTGTATATATGTATGTACTTGTTCAAATCCTTACGCGGAAAGTTTTGTTGCTGTTGAAAACTTTGTTATACCTACTAAACTAGTTCTAAACTAATTAATACTAAATGCAATTTAGCAAGTTAATGTCATTTAGAAAATTTTTAGGATTTATTAAGATTTTATATTTCAACGCGTGTTTAAGTCTATTAATAATAATCGTACGTACGTAGTCATCGGTACGTCCAAAATTCTAGCGCAGCCAGTGGCTGAAGAGAGAACTAAGATCTGAATTTATTATTGTGTAGGTACATTAATACTATGGCCTATACCGTTAACGTCAGTAACTGTAACGCCCATACCGTTCGGACTCCTGTGTATCTAAACTTCGTGATAACAATACTCAGGCCTAGTGGTCGAGCACCCCGCTTCTAAATTAAGAAGTCGTGGCTTCTAATCCTGGCTCAAACGAATGACTTTTAGAAATTATATTCAGAAGTTATGTGTGATAAATATCGATGACTGAAAACTTTGTGCTCGGTGTATGGCAATAGTTTCGCCACCTATTACATTTGGGACGCCAACATGACGGCGGATCGAGGTTTAATAGCCGCTGCCTACACCTTCGCGTAGAGAAAGGCGTGAAGTTATGTTCACAATACTCAGAATTACGAATCCTAAAAATCTCAATGGCACTTTGATTTTTATAACTGTAATTTTTTACACGCTCGTAATTTTTACGGCCTTGACGTCATGTTCTGATAAGACAGCTGATTTCGCCATAGAAAACAGATCGCGTAAACAAACTGCCATTTCCTGCTCATGACTCATACTTTTTAAGTTTATTTACTAAAAGTTTAGTTTACAGTTTCATGAAATATTACTAAGCACCTTAAAATTTTCTTTTCTTTTTATATTCTTCTGCATCCTATGTCAACAGGTCTGATGTAAGTCTGAACTAATACAAGTTTTATAATATTCGATATACATACGATGAAATAGTATTGCAACTAAAACAGAAGAATTTCTGTCTAACGCGTAGGATTCGGTCAGCATTTGCAATTAAAGCGCTAAACCTCGAAAGTTTTTTTTTATGGGATAGGAGGGCAAACGAGCAGGCGTGTCACCTGATGGTAAGCAATCAACGCCGCCCATGGACACCAGCAACACATATAGTGTTACTGTTGCGTTGCCGACCTTTAAGTGATAGGGCATAGGAAAGGACGGGGAAGGGGGGTGGGCCTCCGGGTACCTCTCTCACCGAACGAAACGCGGCATGAGCCACTTTACGTCGGTCTTCTGAGAGGTCGTGGTATTTCACCGGTCGAGCCGGCCCATTCATGCAGCGAACTGCTTGGATCTACCACTGTTTAAAATATAGTTTATTTATAGTTAATTATAACTGTTTCTCTAGAATCTGCCTTTCGAATATACATCAAAATCAGTTGCGTAGTTTTAAAGGTCTAAGCATATATAGGAACATACCGCGGAAAGCGACATTGTTTTATACTATGTAATGATAAAATATATTTGATTCATAAATGAAACACAATATTATAGTCAAATACAATAGCAGCTGTTCAATGTCACCACGTTGTATTTATCAGCGAATGGTGACGAAGTCAAATGGTATCGGCATATATTGATATACATCCATTTGCCTATAAATGCCTAAAATATTACGCATTTGGCAGTAGGCAAGATAATAATAAAATAATGTTTAATCAAACATTTCAAATTAATAATATTCGAGCAAATTTAATTTTCCTTACATCTCGGTGTTCCGTTCAACGAGTCTTTCTGTGACGTCGCGTTCCAAATGTGACGCAAATTGGGAGAGGCCTATGCCCAGCAGTAGACTGCAACAGATGATACAGGATAATTAAATACCTCTCACGTCTTTAAAGTCCAATGTCCGTCTTATGATATATCCTAAAGGTATTTTATAGGTTTTCTTTCTGTGTAAAATAATATAAGGATGGATGTATGCATTCACACACAAGTGCTAAAATTCTACATTAGCATAAGTTATATTAATTTAAAGAAAGTTGCACTTTTATATACTAAATAAATACACATATAAATATTGAAATGCCACTTTTTATTCACGGTACATATACCAAAGTAACATCTTTTAAAATTATGTCTGCCTGTCTGTTTGTTTCGGCTAATCTGAAATGTTTGGATCGATTTTGACGGGACTTAATTGGTAGCTAGCTGATGGGATGAGAAGTAACTTCGGCTGCTTTTATTTTAGAAAAAAAACTTTAATTTGCTTATTTATTGTTTCTCAGACGAAACTAAGTTAGCCGGGACAACTAGTTATAAAAAAAACTTAACCAGACCGAAGTTAATGTTTGTAGTGCTGTCATATCAACGTAAAGATGCATATATATCGTTCAGTGATGAAGGTATCTGGAGGCTGACCCCACTTTCCCCTCCCTTTCCATCCCGGTCCCTTAAAGGCCAGCAAAGCAACTGTAACACTATCTGTTGGAGTCCAAGGGCGGCGATGGCGGCCGCTTACCATCACCTGTACATACATAATACATGTATGTACAGTATTAGGTCTCGGTGGTCCAGTGATCGAGAACCCCGCTTCTGAATCAAGAAGTCGCGGGTTCGAATGCTGGCTCACACCAAAAAATTTTCGACATTATTTTCGGAAATTATGTGTAATAAATATCGATGACTAAAAACGTCGTGCCCATTATGACAATAGGTTCGCCACCTATTGCATTTGGGACGTAAACATAACGCCTTAGTGGCTTAACAGCCACTGCCTACTTCGGGTAGAAAAAGGCGCGAAGTTATGTTACAGTGCTAATTAATATCTTCATAATATAAATGAAGAATATTTTTTTATAGATTTGCGTCATAAAATGTTTACTTCCATTATTAAAGTAAATTAAAATCGTAATTTTATTATTTGTTTTATGTATTTACTCAATGATTTCACCCCATGGTCTTGACCCTGATACATACAAAAGTTTTCTTCGCAACAGTAGGTACAAATTTAATTAGTACTCAACACTGACTAGCTGGAATTAATCGTTGGAAATACTCGTTGTAGCTCATTATAGACCCGCTGTGCTTACCCCGCAAGGTACTTGGCGTAAAATTATGTATGTATATTGTAAGTAAATATATTATTAGACCTCTAATGTTGTAATTATTATTAGATATTTCACAAAATTATCAAAGTTCCTAGTTGTATGACATCTCCAATGAGGTCAAGCGAGCGATGTTTCGACCTCAACCTTCGTCTGCAGCATATTAATAAATAAGCTTTGATACGAGCAAAACATGAAACTATAATGTATTTATCATTAATGGACGTGGTATTACTAATATTTTAATACGTCATAGAAAAAAAACTAAGTGTTATAAAATTACTTTTAAGAAAAAGTTAAACCGACTTCAAATAACACAAATGACAAAAACAGTACTTACATGACTAAAAAAGATTAGACTAGATTTTTAGTTGAGTTAATGAGTTGTGAACTTAACTTAGAGGTTATTTTATTTACTTATGAGTTCCAACTTATTTAATACTAGTTGACCCGGCAGACTTTGTTTTGCATCACAAGTAATAAATAAGTGATTTTTGGATTTATCACTTTTCCTTTACTACCACCCCATTGACACTCTCTACCTATTAAAAAAAAACCGCATCAAAATCCGTTGCGTAGATTTAAAGATCTCAGCATATAAAGGTACAGACAGAGGAAAGCGACTTTATTTTATACTATGTAACTAACTGACCTGGCGAACTTTGTTCCGCATCAAAACATTTAACATTTAGCATTAAACTGGTGTCCCGCTATGTTAATACTGCAATATCTTCAAAAATATTCGTTTAAATTGCTTGCTGTAAAGGGCCATGATCATCTATATTACATGCACAATCTATTCAAGAAACTTAATTGGATGAAAATTAATGCTGTAATGTTTAAAATCGCTTCGTAAATAAGCAATTATTTCTCGTAAAAAATAAAAAAATAAAAATGGTCATTGTGGGTTGTCCCTAAGAGATAGACAGATGCCCTCGCTTTTTTGTAGACCTTCTGAAGGTGTTTAATAATATAGAAGATTGTTTTGATCTATCACTTAGGGTTCAGCCAGTGTTTGCAATTAAAGTGCTAAATCTCGAAAATTATCATTTTTTCTTTACATCATATATAATAATATTAATAATATCTTGGACACAAATCACACAGCGCCCTCCAGTTCCAAACTAAGCAACTATATGCTTGTGCTATGGATACTAGATAACGGATACTAATACATATATACTTTTCTTTTGTAAATACATACTTATAATACATAGAAAAACACGCAGATGCAGCACAAATATTAATGTGTGTCACAAATATTTGTGCTCGAGTGGGAATCGAACCCCCGACCTCAGTGCTGCAGCCGGTAGTTTCACCAAATCGCCACGAGGCCCGTGGAATATATATATATATATATGAATTATAGATCAAAACCACCCTGTTGGCACCCTCTAACTATTAAAAAAAACCGCGTCAAAATCCGTTGCGTAGTTCTAAAGATTCGTATAAGGGGACAGACAGCGGAAAGTGACTTTATTTTATACTATGTAATGAAAATGAAGAGATGGATTTTCGAAAGTCGCTTTTCGCTGTCTGTCCCCTTATATGCTTAAATCTTTGAAACTACGCCACGGATTCTGATGCGGTTTTTTTTAATACTTAGGCATGGGGTGGTTAATATAAATAATGTGGTAAAAGAAAAGCGATAATTTTCAAGATTTAGCACTGTAATTGTAAACGCTGTAAAATCAGTTATGATGCGGAACAAAGTTCGCCAGGTCAGCTAGTTTTATTATGTAACAAATAATAAAAAGAAGTTTATTGCTGACCATTATTATATTAACATTTATTACAGCTTATCCATTTATTACCAGGCGATTAATAATAATAGCTTATTAAATTTAAAACAAGAAAAAAGCTAATTATTAAGGAGTCAATTTAATAGGCAACATTTGACGTCTGTCGGTTGTATCTCCATAGTGATCTGCTTAAATCATTGATTAGAGTAAACGAATGGATTTGAACTCAATTACTTATGTTAATTAAGCAATAATTTTCTATATATTTTTTTTTATAGTTAGTTAAAAGAATAATAAATATACTCATGTTTTATTATAATCAACGTAGTTATTAATTTAAGGTAATATTTCTTCACAAGCGATTGTTGGATTCGATTCAACTTGTCAGTTTTCAATATTTAGTTTATCATCCCTAGTATTTAAAAAGAAAAAGGATTACGACGGCGCAATATTGTACGACGTTCAGTTCTTTAGATCATAAATTGTTTATTTTTAGAATGGTTTGTGAAAGCAAATCGTATTGGTCACTATTAAATAAATATACAATCGTAATTGAAAAAAGTTAAGCAATTGTGCAGTTCTAACAATACGAATAATTATATTATTTTATGTCCGCCACACAAAAAATAATATAAATGTATATCACGGATTCAGTCATTGATCACTGAAAATACTAAACAAATTATGATGTATCTAATTTTTACAAGTCTATTAAATTCTGCGTCAAACGATGCCTACACTTTGTCTGAATACAAAATTTATAATACCGGATATCCTGCTGATTTAGTATGTTTATATTACTTCCAAATTATGTCCGATCATTATCCATTATATTCTGTCCAAAATACACTCGAATAAAGATGTGTTACGACCTCCATGGGGCGAAATATAAAAAGCAGAGACACCAAATAAAATAAAAACTAAAAACATTCGAAATTCAAATTTAAAGGAATTCGGTTTCAAATAAGTACTAACATATTGTTGTGAAATGCGTCTGCCTTTAACAGCAAATGCATGTTCATGTCTTTACCTTATACTTAGGTACATGAATACTATAAAACTGTTTCTACATGTTCTTTGTTGAATAAACATGTTGAAACTTGTTAAAACCTTTGGCTAATATTTATTTACATATTGTGTATAATAACTACTTACCTATTACATTTCTATGGAAACTGGAAACTGGTTAAAAGTTATAACTTATTGCATAATTACTGTTGTTCAATACGGTCCCTTAACCTACTACTCTACTTAAGACGGTTTTCTTTGGTTCGTATCATTTTACGTATGTCTAAAAACTATAATTCAAATTATATATACAAAAAATAGTGGTGGTGCAGTGATGATCGAGCACACGGATTCTGATCCAGAGTTCCAGGTTTGATTCCAGACACTGGCTTACACCAATGACTTTTCGAAATTCTTTTCGGAAGTTATGTGTGATAATATCGATGACTGAATACTTTGTGCCCGGTATGGTAATAGGTTCGCCACCTATTCCATTTGGGACGTAAACATAACGGCGAGACGAGGCTTAACAGCTGCTGCCTACACCTTTGTGTAACAAAAGGCGTGAAGTTATGTAATATAAATGTCTCGATGGTCCAGTGGTCGAGCACCCCGCTTCTGAATTAAGAGGTCGCGGGCTCGAGTACTGGGTCAGTACTGGGGAAGTTATGTGTGATAATATCGATGACTGAATACTTTGTGCCCGGTATGGTAATAGGTTCGCCACCTATTGCATTTGAGACGTAAACATAAGGGCGAGATGAGGCTTAACAGCATCTACCTACACCTTCGGAAAGAAAAAGGCGTACAGTTATGTTATATATATAATTTCTTCAATGTTATTAATATTTGATGTGTATTTAATACCTTTACGTAATTTGTAATTCCATGTTACATATATGTCACCAAAACCTATACACACAAATATTAAATAGGCATGAGGCTATGTTGAACATAAGTTTGATAACTGGTTCTTCTCATGGTAGCCGTTACACTAAATATATTCATAATTACTCATGAGAGACTTTTTTTAACACTGATATTTTTTTTTTTAGTTTCAAGCTAAGCAATTAAATGCTTGTGTTATGGATACTAGATAACGGATATTAATACATATATACTTTTCTTTTGTAAATACATACTTATAATACATAGAAAAACACCCAGACACCATACAAATATTCATGTTTGTCACAAATATTTGTGCTCGGGTGGGAATCGAACCGCCGACCTCATTGCTGCAGCTGTTAGTTTTACCAATGCGCCACGAGGCCCGTCAATATTAATTCGATGTGTGTAATGAAATACACGACATACGAATAAAGTATCGCTGTTTATGAAAAAAAAAGTAAAATTATATAATTATAGTCATAGATCATGGTCTAGATTAATATCTAGACCATGATCTATGACCAAAAGAAACGCGGCATTAGCGACTTTACGTCGATATTCGAAGAGTTCGTGGTATTTCACCGGTCGAGTCGGCCCACTCATGCAGCTAACTGCGTATCTCTCCCACATAAAATCATTTTGATAAATTATTGCATTATTTACATTTGTATTGTAATACAATTACTGTCAATGCTAAGATGGCTTCTTATCAGTTACTTACTTTTATAAGGAAATTGTTGTCTTCATATTGTGATTTATATATATTTTACAATTATTTATTTACTATTAATCATAATTACGGAATTTTCTTTGTAATAAAATTAATAATATTAAATTAATCTTATCTTTTTGTTTGACTTTCCACATGTCAATGTCAAGAATACATTTTATTTATGTCGATTTTATTTTTAGTCTCGATGGCCCAGTGGTCGAGCACCCCGCTTCTGAATCCAGAAGTCGTGGTTTCCAATCTTCACACTGGCTCTCTGGCTTACACTGGCTTACACACTGGCACCAATGACTTTTTCGAAATTATTTTCGTAAGTTATGTGTGATAAATATGGCTTCTTCGATTTTCATAACTCTTTTCGTGCACGAGCGTTGATTTTGAAGGCTCTTCCTCCAGGTTTCGTTCTGTTTGGTTATTGAAAGCGTGTCGTGGCCGTCCTCGACCACTACATCTATCCAATACTTATAATCTTGAGCATTAGTGTTTGTAAGATAGCTACAATTATTACAGCGTTTTTCCTTATGATAATCAAATTATCAGATTATCTTTGTTTTTTTTTTAATAAAAAAGATAAATCGCAACTAATAAATCAATTTATTAAACTTACTTTGTAATAGATAAGAATCTAAAATATGCCTATGTACTTTTTTTTATTACGCGAGGAAATGCTTTATGCACACCCCCCGCCTGGGAACGGCAGGGGATAGTGTGGGACTCCCAAAACAGGAAACTGCAATCCCATCCTAGGGCTACCCACTAAAACCACGCGGCGGCCTTCCTCCGGCGTTGGGGTGGCCCAGGACAGTGCATCAACCCTCTGGTCCACCCCGCCGTCGCCTCCTCTCTGTCACGAGAGTGAGCTCATCCTCCGGGAGCCTCGGTGTAGCTCCCCCGCGCGGGGCGGCTCCGATCGCGCGATGTAAAGAGGCGCGCGGCCGGCGGCGCCCCCGACGACCCTCCCCCGGCCGCACCGAGGGGTCATCCTTCCCGGGCCGCGACCCGGTCGCACCCGCGGGGTGTGCGCTCTCGCGGCCTGTCGGGGGATCGGCTCTCTCCCGACCCCGCTCGGCGGCCTCCTTCTGGAGCATCACAGCTTCGCAGAAGGAGACCACAGCCCTCCACTCCTCCTCGCCCGCCGGCATTGCCGCGACCAACGCCGGCGGGGACAAGTCTTGCCCGATCCCGTCGACCAGGACTCAGCGCTCGGCCGTCCAGGCCGGGCAGACCTCCAGCGTGTGCTGGGCCGAGTCCAGGTCGGATGCGCAATGGTGGCATCTCGCCGTCTCTTCACGTTTTATTCGGCTCAGATACTCACCGAAGCACTCGTGCCCGGTGAGTATCTGAGTCAATCTGTAGGTGATAGTGCCCTATTTACGAAGCACCCAGGCCTCGAGGTGGGGCAGGACGGCACCGAAGGCGCGCTGACACTCACAGCCCTGCAGGACCAGCGCGTCGCGCCAGTCCCCCAGGACCCGCCGGAAGGCCTCCTGCCTCCGCACTTCGTGTCCCCGCGCGTTCGGGTCCCCTTCTCCCCGGCCGAGATCGTACGCAGCTGCATACGTCTCGGCCAGGATGACGAAGGGGGGGGAACGCGCGAGGACCGTCGCCGCCTCGTATGAGATTGTACGGTAGCCCCGTACGATCCGGATGGACATGATCCGCTCCAGGCTCCTCAGCAGAGCCCTGGAGCGGGAGGCCCCCGCGAGGTCTCGCGACCAAACAGGGGCCCCGTACAAGGCCACGGACCGCACGACGCCACTGTAGAGGCGGCGAACTCCCTCTCTCGGGACCCGAGGTTGGGCAGCAGGCGGTGCAACGCACCTGCCACTCGTCGCGCTCGGGGGACCGTCCTCACGAAGTGCTCCTCGAAGCACCAGCGGCTGTCCAGGGTGAGGCCGAGGTACTTCATATACCTCCCTACCGGGACAGCCGTGTCACCCACCTGGATCCGCGAGGCTGGTGGTTCCCGGCCACGAGTCAGCCGGTGGAACCACAGCGCCTCACTATTGTGAGGCGCCATCTCCAGGCCGAGCCCGTGGAGCCGTCTGACGACGATAGCCACCCCCAGCTCGGCGAACCTGAGCGTACGCTCGAAGTCGGGCCCTGTGGGGACCACCAGAGTGTCGTCTGCGTAGCAAACGACACTCACGCCACGGGGCAGACTGGTGCGGAGGACCGGATCGTATGCGAGGTTCCACAGCAGGGGCCCGAGCACGGACCCCTGCGGAACCGCGCAAGTCACTTCCTTTCTTTGCTCCGTACCGTTCCGGTCGACATAGTCCACCCGTCTCTCCTGCAGGTAGGCCCCGATGACCGACCTTAGGTAGGGAGGCACCTCTTGGTAGACGAGGGCCTCCCTGATGGCCGGCCAGGGGAGGGTCCCGAAGGCGTTGACGATATCTAGGGACACCGCCAGCGCGACCCCCCCATGCCTATGTACCTATCACTTTGAAATAATAATTATTGTAAACATAATACCATACTATCTACCATAATATCTGATTATTAATTAAAGAAAACTTTATCTTGAACCTATCATCTCTATTAGGTACTGAAATACCGTGAAGAAGAGAATGCAGATCCGTGGAATAGTTTAGATAATTTATACTGAGAGATAGCGAAAACAATTTAATTATATATTATGATTTATTTATATTAAAATTTTCCCTTTCGATACATGTTATTATATTACTCATTTTCCAGCTGCGGATATCACAGTCATAGACTAAACACAATTAGTTATAATCAATACAATATTTTATTATTTACGATCTAACCAGTTGACCCAGCGGACTTTGTTCCGCTTCAAAAGCAATAAGAAGAAATAAAAATGGTCATTGTGGGTTACCACTAACAGATAGACATACACCATCGCGGATATTTGCGTTTGCAATTATAGTGTTAAATCTCGAAAATTGACAATTTTTCTATATTATATTGTATACGTATTTATACAAACAAACAACCCTGTTGCCATCCTTTAACTATTAAAAAATAAAACATCAAAATCCGTTGCGTATTTTCGAAGATCTAAGCATATAAGTGGACAACAGACAACGGAAAGTGACTTTGTTTTATACGGTGTAATAATGATGTCTGTAATAGTGAAGTGTTCATTGTGAAAGGTTTAGCAGTTTATTAAACATCCAATAATAGTTCCGTATCTGTTGACAGATTAGTTTTATTCATTATCATCATCATCAGCCTATTGCAGTCCACTGCTGGACATAGGCCTCTCCCAATGTTTAGTTTTATTCGCGATAACCTAATCACGACGTCGTAATAACGTAATAATTAAAGCAATTATAACATTAATTGTGAAACGAGAAGAATGTTATTTATCTGATATGTTATCTTTCACTAATTAATTAGATATTTGTAAGGAAATTATTTTAGCGTAAACAAATAGAATGTATGATTTTTTTAGTCTTTTCATTAACAAGCAACGGGAAATTTCAGAACGAAAGACTTTTATCAGCTTCCTAATTACTTATATTAAAACTTATATTAATATATCACGATAAACTTATATTAATATATGTGATAAATATCGATGACCGAAAACTTTGAACCCGGTATGGCTATAGGTTCACCACCTATTCCATTTGGGACGTAAACATAACGGCGAGACGAGGCTAAACAGCCGCTGTCTGCATCTTCGGGTAACAAAGGCATGAAGTTATGTTATGTTATATTAACATATTATAAAATAACAGAGATATATTTTTAATTGAAACAATAAACCATAACTATTTTTCGTCTCGTTTCCGGCCAAGTTGAAGGTCAGCTAGATATTGCTAAGGTTGACAGTTAACATTAGCTCAATATATGTTAGTACTAGGTTGAAAGTTTATGCACTTGGCATTTCTTGTCTCGCATTGTTTCTTTGTGGAACCGGTTGGCGGGAACGTTGTTTCCAGAGCTCTACGACTTAAGAACCTTCAAAAAACGAGTCTATTCCCATTTCAAAGCCGCAAACGCTGGTGTGATACCCTTGGTGTTGTAGATGTCCATGGGCGCTTCCCATCAGGTGACCCCACAGAAATAGATCAAGATAGAACGGCCGCTATGTCATATTTCCATCCATTTCGAGCGTGTCACTTTTTTGAAAAACCACGCCCACAGCGTGACGTCATTTTCATTGTGAGCGGGGCGACTAGTTAGGAGACACACACAATAGATTATCGATGTTAATATCGGCAACGTGTGTTAATTTTATTATTTTTATATTTTACCAACTTTATTGATTTTCTGTAACGATAATCATAGAAAGTAAAACATGTTAAATACTTTAATCCGACATATTAAAACCTAAAACATATTTTTCCAATAGTATATAAAATATAATTATAAATATTTTACTGTCCTTGAAACTATACATATTTATTAAATATTTGCCTTTTTGTAAGGGTTGGCCTCACAGTCCTGGTTAAATAACGAAGCCGAACGTCTACATATACCTCGGTTACTGCCCATTTGAGAAGAACGAGATGATTTTCCATCGGCGATTGGTCAAATTGGTGAAAACTTATACTGTCAAATAAACTACTGCCAATGTAATTACGAAACACTTTGGTTGAAATTTGTGGTGTTAGAATAAAGTAGGGGCAAAGCAAGATATGAGCTGATACTCAAATTATTATTGAATTAATTTATCGATAAGTCCTAAGACTCAACGATACATGGAGTGCCCATCTCTAACATTTGAAGACCAATCACAGCGATTAACAGACACAGCGATCAACTGGCAGGTGTATTGTGTATTTCGTTCGATTCGACGTACATTACGCGTATAATTTATACGCGCAATGTTTTTGTATACGAGCATTGAATGCGGACAGCAATGGATATTTATCATAACGAAAAAATATACAACTTGTGATCGTAATTATTGAACATAGTAAAAGTAAAACAATAATTTATAATCTCAAAAAAATACTTTCTACTGATTTTCTATACTTACTGATCATAGGAAATATTTCCTTTTTTCATATTTGATTCACTACTTTTGTTTTTACAATTTTTCACAGCATAATAAGGCATATATGTGACGTTTTATCTATTTTTTTACGTCCTGAACGCATGGCAGGAACGCTCGTTGCGTAATGAGAGCGAGTTTCGAAAAGCATGCAATATAGTGCATGGTTTTGGCACGCTTGCCACGCCTATTCGCCGTTCTATCTTGATTTATTTCTGTGAGTGACCCGCAAGCTCGTTTACCCCCTTCTAACATAAAATAAAAACTATCGAAATTTGAAAATCATACTGCGTATTTGATTTTATCTATTATCTATGACGCGGGTTGGGTATTAAATAATTCACACATCATAATAGATAATTTAAAAAACTAATGCATAATCGAACCCAGGTGTACATGAATATTTGGAAGTTACGTGTGGCATTAGTCACTGCGTCTTCCATTTATTAAGTCTTTACAGATCTGACTGGTGTTAAGTATCAATCAAACACTTAAAATTGGTCAACAAATACAAAAAGTTTCTACTTTTAATTCAAAATGAAATACTTAACACGGACGCTTGAGAAAAGTGTATCCTTGTGTCTATCTCTTAAGGATAAACCACAATGATCATTTTTATTCCTTTACTTTTTACGAGATATAATGGCTTATTTACGAAGCGATTTTGAACATTACAGCATCAATTTTCATCCAATTCAGTGTCTTAAATAGATTGTGCATGTAATATAGATGATCCTGACCCTTTACAGCATGCAATTTAGCAGTTATTACTTTTGATACGGAACAAAGTTCGCCGGGTCAGCTAGTATAATATAAATTATATTCCTTCACGGTTAGGTACCGTAAAGATAAGACGGCCATGTTGTTAAAATAAAAAAGAAGTAAACATAACAAAATGCAATCATTATCAGAAAGGTCAATAACATAAATATTATAATGAATATTCTAGAACAATCCACTATATATAACTATATATATATATATATTAACTGACCCGACGAACTTTGTTCCGCATCAAAGCGAATTTTTACAGCGTTTACATTTAAAGTGCTAAAAATCTCAAAAATTATTACTTTTTCATTACATAACATGAATTGTACGTACACATCACCCGTTGACACCCTCTAGCTACTAAAAAAACGGGATGATAATCCGTTGCGTAGTTTTAAAGATCTAAATATTTAAGGGGACAGACAGCAGAAAGCGACTTTGTTTGATACTGACCCGGCGAACTTTGTTCCGCGACAAAAGTAGTAAATAAGTAAATTTCGGATTTATCACTTTTTCTTTACTACATCATAAATGAATTATATATAAAAACCACACCAAAATCCGTTGCGTTGTTTCAAAGATATAAGCATATAAGGGGCTTATATGCTTTGTTTTATACTATGTTATGAGATATATAATATATAATAAAAATAATATAATATGATAGTTATATTATTATATGAAATCAAGGTCATAGGAACGGAATATTAATGATAAAATTGTTGATACAAATATTATTTCCATTGTCAAGTAGAAGGTCTCCCGGAACGGAAACTTATTAGAGATAAGAAAGATGATATAAATACTGTACATAAACACATAAATCACACCGATTATCTTTTGCAGGGTAGACAGAAAGGACTCCATTTGAATTGTTTATTTCTTCTGTTAGCATAAATCGTACTGGCCGTACTGGCTATTGTTTAGTGAGATTATAATGTATGGTGCTGCCTAAAATTTATCAATTATTATATATTATTATTCATAATGTTTTCCCAGATTCGATCCAATCTTCTGACTCAATAACTCAATATTTCGTTGTTAAGATAAATACACAATTAATGACCTTTTGTGTATTGCGTCTAAAACATTTTCATTTCTTCAACTTTCGACAATCTGATATCCTAACTTTCATTTAATAATAATTTAAGCTTAAGTCATGAGTAATATAATTTTAGTAGTTTCCAGTAAATATACTAACTATTTTAACAAATAAACAACAATACACCTAAAATATATTATACTCGTATGTATATCCAAAATGACGCGATCTGTGTGGTTTTACCAAGCGTTTTCCTAACCACAAGTCATGAGGGCTCTTAAAAATAAGTGCCTACGTCAAACCAATGTCCTGTATGAATTGTCAAATAAAGAACAAGATGATTGCCTTCAAGGCCTTATTCAGATATTCGTTCCTTAGTTCATTGATAAGCAACAACCGATGAAAAAAACTATCACAAATAATTTCATAACCACTGTCCATTATAATAATTAGAGACCAACATAATCTATTGTTACATTTTGCTCCTTCTGGAAGTTTAGGAAAATACTATCAACAAAAATACCCAAGAAGGATTGACGTCAAGCAAGCGGCCGGTCATAAAACCACAGCCAAAAACGTTTGCGCCAAAGTGGATAGTTCGAAAGGACGACATGTTGTACCGACTTCACTTAGGGTGGGATAAGGGCAGGAAAGAAATGATTGAATGAATTTTTGAAACCTTTAATACAGAGGTCTACTAATAAAACTATTAAATGTCGCTTTATTGAAGTAAACACATTGTCTAATTTACATATAGACAAACATACTTATATTAATTAGTATGTATTATGTACGCACTTGACTAAACGTGATTTTAAAAATAATAATATTTTTTTGTATTGACTATTGAAATGATTATAATATTCTTATAGGTTACCTCACCGTACCCTGTTCAATTCGTATTTATTAGCTACTGATTCATACATTATACCTACCTTAAACAAGTTGACCGAGTAATAGCTATTTTTTATACAAGAGTGCAAAGTTACTTTTTAACCGCGTGCTCAATTTTGATAACCGAGCAAGCGAAGGATTCTAAAATTGAATCACGAGCGCAGCGAGTAATTAGAATCCTGATCCTGAATCTTTGCACTCCAGTACAACACGTAACTTTTCATCCCACCTCAGCGAGTTTACTTTAACCTCAAGCGGGTAAAAACGGCTTTTGCGCTCAGATATCGAATAGCAAAAATACTATTTCGGAGGTGGGGGGATGAAAACTTTGTTTCGCCTCTAAAAATAAATATAATGGTCATTGTGGGATACTCTTAAGGGATAGACATATTATGCCATCGCGGACTTTTTTGTAAACATACATTGTTTTGATATATTACTTTGCAATTGAAGTGCAAAATCTCTAAAATTATCACTTTTTATTTGTGTTTATCCGTTGCGTAGTTTCAAAGATCATATATGAGAACAGACAGCGGACAGCTACTTTCTTTTATACTAGGTAATGATAATAGCTTGAGGAAAAAGTCTTTTCGCATATTGTATACTAGCTGACCCGGCGAACTCTGTTTCGCATCAAAAGTAATAACTGCTGCCCCGCTATGTTAATACTGCAATATCTTCGACAAATTTGAAGTCGATAGCAGCTATAGGTTAAAAATTGGAATTTTCCATTGTTAACACCCCCGCAACCCCCCTTGTGGGTGGAATTTCGTAAAATCCGTTCTTAGCTGACCTCTACTCGGCGAAAGGAATAATCCTACCAAATTTCAAGTCGCTACGTCTTATGGTTCCAGAGATATCGTGATGAGTCAATATATAGGTGGAAATCTCTTATATATATATAGATATAAACTTGTAACAAAATATCTTTGGGTATACCATTTGTGTCTGGCTGGTTTTGGTGGCATTAAAAAGTTTTAATTTTAACTAAGACAATTTCAAATTCATATTAAAAAAATGTGTGATTTTCATTCGTCTTTCTTATTGTTAAAATTAGCGAATCAAATGAAGAAATTAGACTTACATATACTTTTTTTTCCACGAGTAAATGCTTTATGCACGGGGTGTGTGCATAAAGCATTTACTCGTGGGGACTTGCCTGGGGACACACTACCCCCTGCCTGGGGACGGCAGGGGGTAGTGTGAGACTCCCAAGGCACTACAATCCGATCCTAGGGCTACCCACTAAAACCTCGCGGCGGCCTTCCTCCGGCGTTAGTGTGGTCCAGGGTACGGTCAACCCCTCTAGATCACCTTGAGATTTACATATCCTAATATTGCCATCTCGGTGGTCCAGTGGTCGAGCTCCCCGCTTCTCAATTAAGAAGTCAGTCATATTCGGGCTTATACCAACGACTTTTTGGAATTATTTTTAGCACTTAAATGTGATAAATATCGATGACTGACATAAGTAAAATGACCTATTCCTGCCACCTATTCCACTTCGGAGGTATAATTACGGCGAGTCAAGTCTTAACAACTGTCTAAAAACGGCGGAAAATTCTTCTAGACTTCTACTTTCTAAACTTTCTTCTAAAATACACAAAATTCAAATATCAATTGTATTTTACAGATCAACCAAAGTCAAATAACACGACTTGTGAATCAAAGAAGAAAGTCTTACACCAAGTCAGAAAGAGAGCTTCAATTGTGTAAGTGAGAGATAATAAAGTTGGAACGGTACTTGTGGGTTCAGTGAAAGTGTCTTATAACTGTAAGTGACGCAAACATGACTCCAGGTGTGGAAGATTCGATGCTGGGAACGAATAATAACGAAGTGTCTGTGAAACCAAGATCCACTTTGGAACTGGAGTTCAAAAACATAACATGCAGTATTAGTAGTTTTTCCATTACAAAACTACGTTTGGGTGAGTTTATTTTTATTTTGATTATTACGAAGCATGGAGATAAGCGTAATGATTACGTAGTATTACATGCCATGCCACTTTCACTTTAAATGACTTCCGTAATTCTTCTCTCACGTATGGCTTTGAGTTCGACGGATATCGTAACTTTGCGCTGTTTTCTGTCGGACGGTGTATACAGCGGTTGTTAAGATCTCGTCTCGCCAAATCGTTACGTTCCGTCTCAAATGGAATAAGTCGCAAACCTATTGCCATACACCGGAAAAGTTATAAGTGGTCAGTTACCGATATTATTATATTGTTATAAATGTCCGAACAGAGTTCCAAGAAATCATTGGTGCGAGTCCGGAATATTATTTATCTAGAGATATGTTCTAAATTTAAAAAAAGTTCTCATTCTTTTTTATATTCAAATATAATGCGTCACAATACTTCTTACAATCGATTTTTACAAAACTGATTTACATATTTTTTTAACACAGTTTCTTTCCGGGTACAACCGCAATTAGATACCTATTTAAGATAATCCCATTTTTACTACTCGTTCATTCGTTTTTTTTCTTGGAAGCTGTTTACAATAATTTAATTTAGATACGAAACAAAAAATGTACAAAAACATTGTAAAGAATATTCATATTGAAATGATATTATAATGATATTGTTTAAGCTTTCAATATTTTTTTTATTGTTGCCAGATTAAAGATTTAAAAAGAATTTTTCAATAGATTTATAATTATTAGATTTGATGACTGGCAGTGATTATCATTTAATTCAAGGTCGACGCCATAGTACTGCCATTGAGATCCTTGGTCTTGCATAAAAAAACATAATTGATGTACCTTACGAACTTTTAGGCTTTCGCGTTGCATATTACACAAATATAATAAACGAGAATTAACGCGACACATCAAATTTAATAACCTTGGGTAGCTTGACGTTTCGGCCAGGTTGCACTGGCCCTGCTCTCGTATTACGAAGTCTTAATTCCAGCCAGATTACGCGCTGCCTAGCGAATTCATATTTTCAACGACTCGTCGACGTCACTGTCAAATACAATCTAAATTTGATTTCCATTTAGTCATTCATGAGTAGTCTAGGCTAGCTGAAATTTGTCGTTAGAAATACGAATCCGCTAGACATAGAACAAGCTGCCTGGAATTAAGAGCTCATAATATGCCCCCTGGTCACAAGAAGTCTACTTGTCGCGTTAGTTCCCGTTTTTTATATTGATGATCCTTGACTGGAAAAAAACAACCTCATTCCAAGTAAAATTGGTTGGTGTTACATGATAATTTTTTTTCATTCTTCTTATACATTGCTATAACATAACAACAGAACAGAACTTCGCGCTTTTTTCTACCCGAAGTTGTAGGCAGTGGCTATTAAGCCTCGACTCGCCGTTATGTTTACGTCCCAAACAGGTGGCGAATCTATTGCCATACCGGGCACAAAGTTTATATTTAGTCATCGATATTTATCACACATAACTTTCGAAAAGTCATCGGTGTGAGCGAGGATGTTAATCTGCGTCCTCTTGATTCAGAAGCGGGTTGCTCGACCACTGGACCACCGAGACTCAATGTTATAGATAGATGAAAACGAATAGATAGCATCTGATTTATTTATTATTCATGATGCAGAATTAATTACGCCATTTTAACCAAATAATCTTCAAATATTAAATATTGATTGATCCAAAAATAGATCTATGCAAATACGACTAATTGATGTGTCTATTTATGATGACGAAATAATATTTTAATTTGAAGTATTTATATTGCGCGTCAATCTGTTAATAATGATTGATTGATTTATGGATTTAATATACTCTTTGGTAAACTTACATTCTCTTTGAGTTCTAAATTAATTTAATTCAATTTCCCTTTTCTTCGGAAGTACGTTGCATCTATCTTGATAGTTCGAGCTTAATAAATCTGTTATACAAATAATATGAATTATATAAGATATGAACTCTATTAGCTTGTTTCATAATATTACGTAAAAGTTGGTAGTACTACTTACTTAACTCCGTACAAAGTCCCATGCAGGGACGGCAGAAAGATTTGAGAAAGTTTGAGAGAGTCTGAGACAATTCTTACACTCTTCACTCTCTTAGCTCTTATAACTCTTGCGTATGCTCCTAGGTCTTGAGGCAGGACCCCTTACACTGTCCTGTCACCTTATCTGCTAAGATTATTTGGTCATGGTACTCTTTCCATATCTTCAAACAGATAGAGCGTGTCCTTCCTTATTTTAATACGCACTTCTATTGTCAAACATTTTAATAAACTTGACATTTAAGTAAATCAAACAAAGTCTAGTTTCATGCAGCAACCTCAGATCAATATCTCTTAAAAATGGATAAAAATCTCTGCAGCTGTTTTAATGTTCCTTTTATGTTGATTTTTAGAAAGAAACATATTTTTTTTAACTATATTTCAAATATGAGTATAGATTGAGTATTATTTATTATACTTTAGATCGTTAGATATACAAACACCAGCTAGCTTCGTACCCTCTTATTGTACATCTACCCCCTAACGCCAAAAGATCAGGGGTCCGTTCATATTTGTTTTAGCATAATAGTAACGATATGAAAATAAATCCTAAAAATCGTGGTACTGTTTTTTATAGTTCTTGACATCGCGTTCAACTGACTAAACAAAGTAATTTTTAGTATTTCGCGGGAAACTAGGACGTCGCGACGTCCATCCGTGTAGAAGTCGAAAATAAATAATAACTGACTAATTTTTTAACCGACTTCGAAAAAAGGAGGAGGTTCTCAATTCGTCTGTATATATAATATTTTTTTTTATGTATGTTCACCGATATTTTCGTCAATTATGGACCGATATCAAAACCGACCGATATCAAAGCCACAAAACTCCTCAATGGATAGGAGTTTGAAGACAGCACTGCAATTGGTCGATAGAAACTACTTGGTAGTATGTAGGGCTAGCCTGTTGCTTGTGACGTATCCTGGAATATACTCCTGATGCTGCTATGCTGATGAAGAAGCCACAGAACTCCTTAACGGTTAGGAGTTGGGAGACAGTACAGCAGTTAGTCGATGGAAACTGTTTAGTAGTATATAGGACTAATGTGTTGCTTGAGAGGTATGCTTGAATCAAGGTCTGATACTGCTGTGCTGATGTTAGGACACAATTCTGTAAAAATGTATTTTTATTTCCTGGAATAGTTTGCAGGCTACCATTGGCCTTCATTCGGGCTGTAGTGTTATTGGGTCTACCCATGATAATTACAAAAATATAAATACTTAGCAAGTATTATCATACTCTTTTATCTAAGTACCTATTTATGACAATTATAGCTCCCTAAAAATATCAACCATTTAACAAACGGACTTGTAATTAGTGAAAATATATTTACTTAACTGAAAGCCATGTAAGTGAACTAACTTCTATTTAAGTTCACAACTCATTAATATCACTAAAACTCGTGACTAACAATTACTTTAAAAAAAAAGTTAAGCCGACTTCTAGAAACGCAAACCACACAATCTATAAGTATATGAAAACAGTACCTCTATAACTAAAAAGCGATAAATAACGTAACATAATCATTTGTATACAATATACAAAACGTAATACTTTAATAACGTCATCTTTAACTATTATAATATTTACAAATGTTACTTATTTTTGGAGTCTATTGTGTTGCACAGACTTCAATAATGAGTAACATTTGTTACTCATTATTGTATACTGTTTTCATCACAGAAATAGATCAAGATAGACCGCGATGTCATATTTCCATACATTTCGAGCGTGTCACTTTTTTGAAAAACCACGCCCACAGCGTGACGTCATTTTCATTGTTAGCGAGGCGACTAGTTATGAGACACACACATTAGATTATCGATGTTAATATCGGCAACGTGTGTTAATTTTATTATTTTTATATTTTACCAACTTTATTGATTTTGTGTAACGATAATCATAGAAAGTAAAACATGTTAAATACTTTAATCCGACATATTAAAACCTAAAACATATTTTTCCAACAGTATATAAAATTTAGTTATAATTATTATACTGTCCTTGAAATTATACATATTTATTAAATATTTGCCTTTTTGTAAGGGTTGGCCTCACAGTCCTGGTTAAATAACGAAGCCGAACGTTTACATATACCTCGGTTACTGCCCGTTTGAGAAGAACGAAATGATTTTCCATCGGCGATTGGTCAAATTGGTGAAAACTTATACTGTCAAATAAACTGCTGCCAATGTAATTACGAAGCACTTTGGTTGAAATTTGTGGTGTTAGAATAAAGTAGGGACAAAGCAAGACATGAGCTGATACTCAAATTATTATTGAATTAATTTATCGATAAGTCCTAAGACTCAACGATACATGGAGTGCCCATCTCTAACATTCGAAGGCCAAACACAGCGATCAACTAGCAGGTGTATTGTGTATTTCGTTCGATTCGACGTACATTACGCGTATAATTTATACGCGCAATGTTTTTGTATACGAGCGTTGAATGCGGACAGCAATGGATATTTATCATAACGAAAAAATATACAACTTGTGATCGTAATTATTGAACATAGTAAAAGTAAAACAATAATTTATAATCTCAAAAAAATACTTTCTACTGATTTTCTGTACTTACTGATCATACGAAATATTTCCTTTTTTCATATTTGATTCATTACTTTTGTTTTTAGAATTTGCCACAGCATAATAAGGCATATATGTGAAGTTTTATCTATTTTTTTTACGTCCTGAACGCATGGCAGGAACGCTCGTTGCGTAATGAGAGCGAGTTTCGAAAAGCATGCAATATAGTGCATGGTTTTGGCACGCTTGCCACGCCTATTCGCCGTTCTATCTTGATCTATTTCTGTGGTTTTCATATACTTATAGATTGTGTGGTTTGCGTTTCTAGAAGTCGGTTTAACTTTTTTTTAAAGTAATTTTTTACCTTATTTATTTAACATTATATATGAATGATTACTTATGAAATATAGTACTAGAGTATAGGCGAGAAATGAAAAAAATGTAACACAAAACTCGGAAACTTGTGATGAACGCTACTTGGTGGTAATATCTTTGTACTGTAGTATTTTTTTGTATAAATTTATATTTTTAGTATTTCGTACATGTTTTCCTGCGGGTGGTAGGATGGGCTCGCTTTAAGACTAACTAACAGGAGGAGCAACTCAAATATGTAGCATGTTTAGATAATATGACTATCTAGTAATAAAAATATTTTTAAAACAGCAGTTATTGAGTTAGTAACACATTACAAACAAAAATACAAAGTTTTCCTTGTTATAATACTATTGTAGATACAGATTACTTATATCGACGATGTCAGATCAATCAAAATGTTTAATTATTTGTTAGATAAAGTCATTATCATAGATTTAGTAGGTATATAACACTAATAATAAACTACAGTCTCGGTGGCGCAGTGGTCGAGCACACGGCTTCTGATCCAGAGGTCCGGCTTCGATTCCAGACACTGGCTCACACCAATGACTTTTCGAAATTGTTTTCGGAAGTAATGTGTGATAAATATCGATGACTGAAAAACTTTGTGCCCGGTATGGCAATAGATTCGCCACCTATTCCATTTGGGACGTAAACATAACGGCGAGACGAGGCTTAATAGCCGCTGCCTACACCTTCGGGTAACAAAGGCGTGAAGTTATGTTATGTTAAGTATGTCGTGGTAGACAATAGTGATGATAGATCAAGTAAAAATAAACAACCACAGCTATTTTGAAGATGTCAATAACGGAAAATAATAAATAAATATATAAACTTATAATAAACTTACAAATTGTTTTACTGATGTTTGATTGATTTATTGATTACTCATGATCAGCTGATTGCTGTGCAATTATAAGTTACAAATAAACTTCACAAATATTTGTTTTCAATATCAGTATCTATATAGTGACAAGATTGTGTCTATTGAATATTACTAATACTGAAGTTATGTATGTATGTATGTATGTATAACACTAATAGATTAGCGATAGTCAGAAATTGTATGTTTATGTGTTATGTTACCCAGGTTTTATGTCGAAATCGATAAAAATATTAACGGCGTTGTACATCTGGAATGGTATCAAATTTATTGCAAAATAATAACAATAGATAGATTATTATGACCAATATCATTTTATCTTTATAACATGGACAAACATTTTGCACTTATATCCAGACGTATAAATTAATAATTATATTTGAATTAATTATGAATTAATAATTTTATTTCAGTTATATAAATATTGTTAATATATTAACGAATAACATATAAAAACATACAGAAATGGCACCCAGAATATACCTACTCACGTTATATTACCTACCGTTCTGAACATCAATAATAACAACTAACCGAGCATACAATCACTAAAAAGAATGCATGGGTAGGCCTCTGATATTTTTATCTGCTTTTGGTTTATCATGATGTATATCAGTTGCCTTTAAATTAATTTTCCTGTCGGACCTATTATTACGTCTAAATAAAAAACGTCTTCCGTGTTTGTGTGTGTATAATCCTTGTTATTTTATTCTCATAATAGTCATTGCTTCCGAATCCGTCTGCGTGGACGCGATAAAGTAGCAAAAATTCCACGCCATTATAAGGGTTCATTGCTTATCCTCAATTAGTGATAGCGTGATGATATTTAGCGTATGTATTGGCCCGACCTCTTGGCAATATTGATGCAAAATGAAATACAAAAGCGTGCAGTGCTTTTAGAGTTTATCCTTAACAAACATACAAATGAACAGACAAAAATTTCAAAAACCATATTTTTAGGTTCAGTGTCGATTGTTGATCATATCACAAGTATTCTAAAAAATAAAATTCAATTCAATGTACAGTTTTGACCCTCCTACGATTTTAATAAATGTATTGATTATTTAGCCTCCCGTCAACCTAACTCGTCTTCCTCTTCCGATTATTTTTGCACTAATCCTTCCTTTTGTAATAAACAATATTTTCAAAAAGCTGTTAATTAATTAATTTATATATTAATTAGAGGCTCGTTTATTATAAAATATAAATTGTTATAAGCAGGAAGTTGTGACAAGTTTTGCGAAAATCGATCACGAATATACGACATACGATTTAGTTCCAATAAACCGGAATATTAATAGCTAGCAAATACACTCGTCAATTCAATGACCGTG
Source organism: Euproctis similis (assembly GCA_905147225.2). Lineage (NCBI taxonomy): Eukaryota > Metazoa > Arthropoda > Insecta > Lepidoptera > Erebidae > Euproctis > Euproctis similis. The sequence goes on along the minus strand of LR990114.1, from coordinate 14,085,895 downwards.
CGTTATGTTTTAATTTGTATAAATTTGCACGATATTTGCGCAGTTGTGAAATAAATAAAACACGTGTCTATTAAATTGATTAACTGTAAATGTACAAATTTGACTATGCAGATATACAGTGCGTAACGAAGAAGAAGGTGATGTCAGGAGTCTTAAAAACCGACGAGCGTGTCTGACAAAAGTTATGAAAGTTAAAGAAGCGATTGGGGTCTGTGTTCTACCAGGAAAATAACGTGTTGTTACTTACTGTGATTTTTAACGCAAATTTATGATTCTATTTATGAATTACAGCATAGCATAACATAACATAACTTCACGCCGTTTTCTACCCGAAGTTGTAGGCAGAGGCTGTTAAGCCTCGACTCGCCGTTGTGTTTACGTCCCATATGGAATAGTTGGCGAACCTATTGCCATACCGGGCACAAAGTTTTCAGTCATCGATATTTATCACTCATTGGTGTGAGCCGGGATTCTGGATTCAGAAGCGAGGTGCCCGACCACTGGACCACAAGGACCTTTTATAAGAATGACAAAACATCATTAGGTATTCAGACTATTTAAAAATAAACCACTGTTAATATATGTAGTGATCGTGAAATATAGCATACCAATTATAGACTGGCTTTACCTGTTAAGAGTTTAAATCGACATCTAATCGGTGCAGGTCAGTGACATCCACTTTTTTTTCCTGTTTACTATTTATTAATTGCCTAGTGTTTTAATATTATTCCTGTTAATTTGGTTCTATTTTTATAAGGTCAAAGTTTATGGAACCTTAGTCTCACTGTAGTGTGGGGGTCGAACTCCCGCTTCTGAATTAAGAAGTTGTAGGATCGAATCCGGCCTCACACTAAAGTGACTTCTCGAAATTATTTGCGAAATTCATGTGAGTCTGGCAATTGGTTCCGGGACATTTAGGACATAATTATTCGGTATATTATTAAACAAAAACATGAAAATTAATTTAATTATTAAAGGTCATAACTTATTTAACCTTTGTGTCAGATATCAATGTCCTTTGTCCTTGATTTATGTTTAGTCCTCACGTTAATAAATTGCAAGTTCACCTTCTGTATAAGACTCGACAAAATAACTCATTAAAATATGTGCATTAATTTTCTATGTTTTTCCTATCATTCAGTTATTAGTAAAAAGAACAGAAAATAAATATTAATTAAAAGAACATATCAGACTCATATGTCTTCAATAAGCCACAATTCTTGAATAGGCATAAATAGGCCCGACTGGTGAAAAACCTCTTCTAAAATCTAAAGATCATGCCACGATTCGGTGGTCTACTCTCTGCCCTGTCCAAAATAGCTCCATCGCATCTTAAGGACCCTCGGGGGTTTGTTAATGTTCATTTTAATTTAATCATCAATATTCGTGTTCACTTGTTCGGATAAAAAAAATCTGGTTGCCTGTAAAGTCGGTTTTACGGGCGAAGATTTTACGTGACAACGTCTTTTTCTCGGTAGAATATTTATTGATATGAATATAATTAAGTTGAAGGCATTTGCTCATCCGTTTCCATTGTTTTGAGAGTGGTGATTCCTGTTGAACATTTGAAATTGAATGGATGAATTTTTAATTTTAAAGAATCAATTTGAAAATCAAAACACTTATTCAGATCGAAGGTTCAAATTTTTGCTAAATAAATTTGAAATTAATTAAAATTTGTAATTGTAAATGATGAAGTTGAAAATTAAAACATTTACTTAAATTAGATGTTAAAATTCTTGCTCAACACAGTTTAAATCAAGTTTTCTTATATCTGCCACTTTTTCTTAATATTTGTAATTTTAAAGAATCAATTCGAAAATCAAAACATTTATTCAGATCGAAGGTTCAAATTTTTGCTAAATAAATTTGAAATTAATGAAAATTTGTAAAATAATAATTAATTAATTAATTAATTTTAAACTAATAATTTACTTAACACTATCAACATTTATCAATAGTATGACATAACCTATAAACTCAGTTTCTCAACTTTTGTGTCAATCTAACAATTAATCAATCAATCATAGTTTACGATAATGAAATATCAGTGTACAATTATTTACCTTTATTGTTGTAGTTGTTGTAAATGACGAATCTAAGCACTCCACATTTTCACTACAGACACAGCTGACGATACTTTAACCACACGTGTGAACTTGTATTATGACGCTTTCTTGTTTTTCCAACGCCAAGAACGTTCGAGAAAGACAAAGACAGAGACACAAGCATGCGCCGATTCAATGCGCCTAATTCTCTAGTGCTGCGCGCGCGGCAGACCGATCATAGTTGAGTGGGAGAGAGACGCAAGGCATTCGGCGGGCCTCTCTCTCGTTCGGTGACTCATCGTAACGTTACCGAGCGTTACACTTTTTCATAAGTGACTCCCAGCCGCAACCTAATTTAAGACGTTGTCACGTCAAAACTTAACTAGCAAACAATTACCGAAAAGATTTTCGTATATTTCAAATTTCAAATCGGTACCTTTGTAGATCAACCTTGTAGATAAACCGCTCTCGGAGATATACATACATACATGACTTCACACCAAATCCCTTGCGGAGTGGGCAGATAGAACAGAGCGTCATAAGACACAATTCTTACACACCTCACTCGCTTCGTTGCATTTTCATAACTCTTTTCATGCACGGGTGTCAATTTTTGAGGCTCCTAATGTCACCTTCATCCAGAACACGTTCTATTTGGTCATGGAATGTGTGTATTGGCCGTCCTCGACTCCTACATCCATCCGCTTTTGACATACCTATACATTTGTGAAAATGTAAACAGTGGAAATTTTTTTCATTGTGTATTTATCCGGGTATTGCATCAAACAATAATTTAATAACAGGAAAATACGGCTTAAATACAATTGCTAAATATAACAATTAAATTGAGTATTAGGTAATGGTTTACATTACAAATATATACCACAGTGCGAACTTTATTCGATTCTGAATTATAAACGGAATTTCCATACAAACAGCGGTTTTGTATCAACTGGAATTTAATAATTAGTACCACAAAATTGCTGTAATAGTCTCGGTGGTACAGTGGTCGAGCACCCCGCTTTTGAATCAAGAAGTCGCGGGTTCGAATTCTTTTAGAAATTATTTTCGGGAGTTATGTGTGATAATAGGTACGCAATGGCAATAGGTACGCCGCCTATTCCATTTGGGACGTAAACATAACGGCGAGACGATGCTTAACAGCCGCTGCTTACACTTTCGAGTAGAAAAAGGCGTAAAGTTATGTTAATTGCAGTGTTTTTTTTGTTTTATTGATCACGAAATATTTCAAAGTTTTAAGGTCAAATAAGAATAAGAATTTCTCCACATCAGGGAAAGTCTTAACAAAGAAATAAGCTTTTGCGTGATACCAGTTCAACTATTGCCCAAATAAAGATGGTCGGTCTATGTATTAGTCTTCAATATCTCCAATCTACTGTCTAATATACATAGATATAGCCCAGTTTAATATAATATAATATTTCGGGATAAAACAAAAAATTATTCACACACACATACTTCTAGATCTCACCTTGATCTCATTCTTGGACGCAAATCAATTTCTATTTTTAACTCGAGGGAATGAATACAAAACAAACATCAAATCACATCCGTTCGTTCCGTTCATTCTCAAAAGCATTTCGTATGCATACAAGATGTATGTATAATAATAAATACAATGTTTTGAATGCAATTCACACAGCGTTGCAAATGATTTCTAAACAACGCCATCTATTTTCTAACTAACGAACTAACGCTTGTGTTGTGGTCCAAACAAAAACTGATCCATACAATTAAATGTTCTTCATTATGCAATAATATTATAGTTATAATAATATATTTATATATTAATCGCGAAATGTGTCCTTTTCTAAATATTATATTATTCATATTTCATTATATTAATAAAATAACAATAAATAATAACTTAACATCAATAGTTAAGTCATAGTTTTGATTATTTTTTTCAAATGTCAAGGAAGTAATATTCAAAATAGGTAATACAATCTTAATTAAATACATATCAAAAAGATCCTTAACTAATAATATATATTATAAGTACTCAATATAGTACTTACATATTATAAGTACATTACTTAACTTAGTTACGATTTAAACTTTAACCTTCAGGAATTTAATTTATTTCCTTGTTAAATTTGCTTGTTATGTTACGTTCAAAAATACCCACAAATACTTTTTTATAAGAAAACATTATTGTTATATAGAATCATTATTTTTATTCGTTAATATTGATGACAATATAAGTAACTAGGAAAGGGCATGCTCCAATGGTTCGGATATGTAGAAAGGATAGAGGATGCAAGATTGACTAACCAGATATAAAAGCAAAAGCGGATGGATGTAGGAGTCGAGAGCGGCCAAGACACACATTCCACGACCAAATAGAACACGTTCTGGAGGAAGGTGATGTTAGGAGCCTCAAAAATCGACGCGCGTGCATGAAAAGAGTTATGAAAGTCAACGAAGCGAGTGACGTGTGTAAGAATCGTGCCTTATGGCGCTCCGTTCTCTCTGCCTATCCCGCAAGGGATTTGGCGTGAAATTATGTACGTTAATATAATATAGAAGTATTAGTAATATTCAATAGACACAATCTTGTCACTATATAGATACTGATATTGAAAACAAATATTTGTGAAGTTTATTTGTAACTTATAATTGCACAGCAATCAGCTGATCAAGAGTAATCAATAAATCAATCAAACATCAATAAAACAATTTGTAAGTTTATTATAAGTTTATATATTTATTTATTATTTTCCGTTATTGACATCTTCAAAATAGCCGTGGTTGTTTATTTTTTACTTGATCTATCATCACTATTGTCTACCACGACATACTTAACATAACATAACTTCACGCCTTTGTTACCCGAAAGTGTAGGCAGCGGCTGTTAAGCCTCGTCTCGCCGTTATGTTTACGTCCCAAATGGAATAGGTGGCGAACCTATTGCCATACCGGGCACAAAGTTTTCAGTCATCGATATGTATCACACTTAACTTCCGAAAACAATTTCTAAAGGTCATAGGTGTGAGCAAGTGTCAGGATTCGAACCCGGACCTTTGGATCAGAAGCCGTGTCCACTGGACCAATGAGACTGTCTACCACGACCTCTCAGAATATGAAAGTGAAGTGGCTCGTGTCGCGTTTAGTTCTATGAGAGAGGTAAATATCCGATCCCCTTTTCCGTCCTTCTTTTATAAAAGACGGCAACACACCACGGTGTTCATGGGCGGTGATTAGTTGACCCACTTGCTCGTTTGCCCTCATATCTCATAAAAAATCTGCTTGTTAAACATAATTCATTTCATTAAAATCTGATTGCGTGTGCTAACAGTTATCATCATTACCACGAGGACTTAGATGAGGGCAACTACATATTAAATAATATTCACATAACACCATAGATATAACAATAATAGATCGGCAATAGTCACCTAAACAACGGGACCAAAAATGGGTTGTTGATTTGTAAGAACTTATCAATGTGTGCGTAAAAAGCGCTTCAAAGTGTAAACTTTTACATAGTTAATGTTCATGTGTGGAAATGTAAATATCCTGAAAATCTAATATACCCGGTTGCGCTGTCAGTGATGAATATTAGTACATTTTTCCTGACATGTGACATCTATTATAGTCTATGCTAAATCTATGCATAACTCCATCTCAACAGTAGAGAACATACTTACAAGAAACTAGTTACATAACATTTCTCGGTTATTGAGAACGAAGAAAGTCGAAGTGAACCTTGTTTGACAATAGTATGATGTAAGCCTTGTTCTTAATGTTCTTTTATGTTCCATACACTGATTTGTGTCGTCTATACTTTTCTTTTCTACTCTATACTTTCTTGTCTATACTTTTATTCTCATATTATTGAGAGGTCTTTGGCGGGAATGTAAAAGAGTCATGTGTGTTCTTTGCATTATTTTCTTACATGTGTTTCAATGGATATTATTGAATAAAATTCGTGGCGTTTTATGTAATAAGTGTTCGTAAATGTGTGCAAATGTGAAAAATGATAGAAATATCGTGCTCTTCTGCATTGTCGTCAGAACTCCCTCGGAACATCATGCATGAAGTGCCACGACTTTATAAATGATAAGGTTAGGTTAGTTTCAGTTTCTTACTTCTGTAAAATTTTATACGGCAGACAAGGCAGTATGGCTTCAAATCTTTAGCCTCTCCAAAGTGGATATGATCATATTATGAAGTATCAGTAAAATATTTTACTAATATATATTGTCACGTCAAGTCTTTTTCTATCAAATGTAGACAGATGTTTCTTTATCTTTAATTGACTTGGCTTAATAATTTATATTCCGAGCTATGTTAAACTTTCGGCTATACATACTTTACAAACTTTCGGAATCATGACACTTTCTTGAAAAGTATCGCGAAGTTAACCGTTTATTAATGGCCAAAAGTGACTAGTAGGGTCATAGTCGCCAATAACGAAAGAAGAAGACAGATGTTTCACCTCCATTCGCCGATTTTTTACGTCACAAATAGCGTAACTCCTTACTATTCATATTTAACATCCGAAAAGAATTCCGAATAGTTATAGTTGGGTCATAACAAGTCTCGGTATCGAACTTCTTATTCAGACTTGAGGTGCTTGACCTATAAGATCATCGAGACGACCCTTAATATATTTTAACATAACTTCACACTTTTCTACCCGAAGGTGTAGGCAGCGGCTGTTAAGCCTCGTCTCGCCGTTATGTTTACGTCCCAAATGGAATAGGTGGCGAACCTATTGCCATACCGGGCACAAAGTTTTTAACCATCGATATTTATCACACTTAACTTACGAAATTAATTTCGAAAAGTCATCGGTATGAGCCAATGTGAGGATTCGAACCCGCGATTCAGAGGCAGGGTGCTCAACCACTAGACCGCCGAGACAGAGATAATATATTTTATATTTTCTTTATTTCTTTCTTGATTAGCATAAAGTTTGATTGACAAATGAATTGAAAAGTTTGACGTCAATTTCTTGGTGCAAAATTTTCCAAAGCAATCTATTCACAATAAGTTGGTAAAAAAACATTTGGCATATCTTGAGATCTAATCTGTTATTTATGTTCGGTGCATAAGCACTGACGTCAAACAATAAGTTGGTGTAAAAAAAAACTACTCTAAATTATGTTGGTTAGTGTGATATTTTTATTTATAGATATATGGTTCTTAAAATAAAATTAAACCAGTGCATATTAATTCAGATGAGTTCTTTTAGAGTTCCATACTCTAATGGTTAAACCGCAGCCAATTAAAAAGACTCCGTTGTCTGGCCGTTCATTCCCCTGTATCTCATCATGTATCGACACTCAGTGTCTGGCAATGGGTAACGCAATATTTTGAAGGTAATATCCAAAAATTAAGCTTTATACTTTGATGAAAGGACATCGGTGAGTAGGTTATCTATAATTTGATGAACATTTAGGTTGTTCAGCAAGGGGTTGCAACCCTGCTAAGTATCAGGCAAATAAAATCGTGGTTTGTAATAATATTCTGATGGTAATATCAAAAGTTCAAGCGTTATAAGAATAAATAAAGTAGATTTTTTTCTTTAGTGATCTTTGGTACCCTGTACCTGCCAAAGTAACTATGATCCAAACATAATAATTGGCCATCGTTCTTACCTCTGTTGGGACTATGAGCTATACATAAATATGGTTCCCTTCCTTTTTTTTATGGAATAGGAAGGCAAGCGAGCAGGCCTTACCTGGTAGGCTTACCTGGTGGTAAGCAACCAACGCCGCCCATGGACACCAGCAACACATATAGTGTTACTGTTGCGTTGCCGACCTTTAAGGGGTAGGGGATAGGAAAGTATGGGGAAGGGGGTGGGCCTCCGGGTACCTCTCTCACCGAACGAAACGCGGCATGAGCCATTTTACGTCGGTCTTCTGCGTGGTCGTGGTATTTCACCGGTTGAGCCGGCCCATTCATGCAGCGAACTGCTTGGCTCTACCACTGTTAACTGTCTTCTTGTTTCTGTCTTCCTGCGCAAGACCGGTTCTATCGTTATCGTTGATCGTTCGATCGTTATTTTGTGTATCATCATTAACCTATTGCAGTCCACTGCTGGACATAGGCCGCTCCCAATTTGCGCCACAACATCCGATTCTCTGCCTTCCGCATCCAGTCTTATCCAGCAGCCTTTCTGAGGTCGTCTGACCATGGGGCTAGTGGGCGTCCTACACTACGCTTACCAAGTCGCGGTCTCCACTCAATGATCTTCTTGCTCCATCTACCATCGGTCCTTCGGCAGATGTGACCAGCCCATTGCCACTTCAGCGAACTTATTTTGTGTATGATTTATATAATCAATCATAAAATCTAAAAAAATATAAAATATTAAAGCTCACGATTTTTCTTAAGATAAATACGGTATTTTGATTTTTCTCAAGGACAAGACATTTTTTCAAGAGCAAGGAATATGAAATGAAAAAAACATAAGTGTATAGTCCTTAAATTATTTTATTATATAACAAAATAATAATATGGATGTTGTATTAAACGTTAAAAAATGAGTCCAAGATTCAAGAACCGCCTTCTGGAGTACCATATTTAAACTCAACCTCCTCTCCAGTCAGAGTTATTGATTTGACTAAAAAAGAGAAAAATCCCTCACTCATGCTATTCTTAGTTTTACTCAAGATTACAATGCTAGTCTCGGAGGTCGAGCACCCCACTTCTGTATCATGAAGTCACGGGCTCTAATCCATGACTTTTCCGTAGTTATGTGTGATAGGTATCGATGACTAACAAAATTGTGCCCCGAGTATGGCAATATCGGCCACAAATTTGGTCCGAGACCTGAACATTCGGGAGTTTTGGCATAACCGCTGCCAATACATACCTTTATATTATCTTCACCTAGAAAAAGTCATGAAGTCCCATAATATATTAGGTACTTTGAATTTACTAACAATTATTTTCTTGGTGGGGACGAAAAAAGATTTCGGTTTCGAGGCAGGTATACCTTTGCTCACGGCAGAAAATGCGTAAATAATAATTTTTTTTTTTAATAATAGCCTTTTATTCCAAATTGATAACATGTGTTAAAATATAAATATGTTACAGATTTAGTGTTGCTATAATATGTCTCTCAATTCGGTGTATCTTCTGACATAGGCCTCCTCCAACTGCTTCCATTGCATCCTATCGGTTGCAACTCTGCTCCAGTAGGGCCCCAAGGCTAGGTGGAAGTCATCTTGCCATCTTCTGGTTGGCCGCCCCTGTTTTCTGCTTCCATCTCTGGGGAACCACAGTGTGACCTGCTTGCTCCATTTTTCAGTTTGGCATCTTAGCATGTGACCTGTCCATCGCCATTTTAATTGGCCAATTCGAGTATGTCGGCAACTTTGGTTTTTTTCCTTATTTCAGTCGAGGGCATTCTATCCCTGAGTTTAATTGCCAACATACTTCTCTCCATTGCGCGCTGGCACTTGGCTAGTTTTTCTTGGTGGCAGACCAGGTCTCACTTCCATATGTGATACAGGGGAGAATAAAGGCATTGAAGTTATTTTTTTTGATGGTCATGCTTAGATCTTTGCTTTTCATTATTTCCATTCAGTAATTTCTCCAGCCGCTAGCGATCCTCTTGTTCACTTCTTTTGACATTTGGTCTGTAGGGGCGATTATCTGGCCCAAGTAAATGCGTAAAAGTACAAATATATGGATATCATTATGTTTATATATTATGCTAAACAAGTTCCCACGCCTAAATAAATTAAAATGCTAAATACAAATTAAAAAAATTAAAAGTTACACTAGAAACGGCTTAGAAACAGCTGAATTTAATTTAACAAAAATAAGTGACTATTTAATCATAATTAAAACCTAGTTTATTATCTTTATATCATTAAATTATAAAATAAAAATATATAAATTCATATTCTTACTCCAATGATTAAAATAAAAAAGTAGGTAATGTAAATTATTTTAAGACCAAAATTGATAGAATTTACGAGTAGAGAGGGAGCTCCCACATTCGATAGTAAAATTAACTGAAGGAATCATTGATGTACCACCAGCTCAGGGCTTTGTGCTGGTATTTTTATTGGTCCCTGAGTTGTTCTTACAACCATCGGTATGTACATATACCTGTATACCCTGGTAAATGCACTGGGGTGCCTAACAATGGTAGAGCAACGCAGTTCGTTGCATGAATGTGCTAGCTCAACCCGTGAAATACCACGACCTCGGCGACCATCCCAATTCCGACCTCTTCTCTATCACATCCCTCCGTGCCCATGTGCGGCGTTGGCTGTATACCATCTGGTGACACGCCTGCCCGTACCGTAGTCCCTCTACCCCATAAAAAAGCCCGGGGTTGCGGAAAGAATTATGTATACTATCCCGTCTCAATCTGTAGCAGTCGATTAGAATCCGCTCCGAAACTCCGCTTGAGATGCTAAAGAATACTTGAAACGTCTCTCAGCACCTTCATCTGTACTCTGTTCGGATGATAGAAAGCTCGAAAGCACCCCTTATTCCATGCGTAGTATTAGTACATTTGCTTATCCATAGTAAAATTCTGCTCATATCTTATTATTACATACTCCTCCGATATTACTGATGACTTTAACAGTGGTAAGCCAAGCAGTTCGCTGCATGAATGGGCCGGCTCGACCGGTGAAATACCAAGACCTCTCAGAAGGCCGACGTAAAGTGGCTCATCCCGCGTTTCGTTCGGTGAGAGAGGTACCCGGAGGCCCATTCCCCCCTTCCCCATCCTTTCCTCTCCCCTATTCCTTAAAGGTCGGCAACGCAACAGTAACACTATATGTGTTGCTGGTGTCCATGGGCGGCGTTGGTTGCTTACCATCAGGTGACACGCCTGCTCGTTTGCCCGTTTGCCAAAAATTATAAACGTGGATCTTCAGAAGTAGTTTTTAACAATAACATTGTGTAAATTAAATATTAAGTCGTAGTAAGTTAAGTGTATTTTGCTGTTCAAGTGTTGGCTATTCTACAAATAATATTATATAAAAAGGATTGTCAGCTTGTACTATAAAAATAACTAAAAAGTATTGTTGTACTAAATAACTTATATATACCTCATACTAACTAATTGTTAAAAGAACAATATTAAATATATTTGTCAGTGGCTTTGTTAGTTTGTTCCGGAATACTTCGGTTAAGGCTTGATTTATATTGACGGAACCTTCATTAGAAGGTTGCAGTCATTTTTTAAAGTTATTATCAGGATTTTATTTTCAGAATACAATTAGTTAAAGTATCATTATGTACCTATATATAATTAAGAGTTTAGATAAACGAAATAAATTGAAATATAAGTTTTGAAAAAGTATATAAATCCTATTTTTTTGGTGGACCACCTTTATCACTTAGGGGTAGTTTAATAAATAATATTCAACATATTCTAAGTATTACGAAATATGTATGGAAATTTTCACAAGAATCCATCAATTCGGTTCGGAGGATTTTTGGTAACATGTTTATTTATTAGACAACATGCATACGAATAAATATTAAATGTAATTTTTTATAATATTACTCTATACATATAACAATTGTTTATTAATATCGCGCAGTATCGTTCTAAAATAATTGTTATAACTTAAAAGTTTTTTTTTATTATGCCAGTTCTCTTAATCACTGCCCTAGTTTTGTGACTTTTAAGTCGTGTTATCATTACATAGTATAAAATAAAGTTTATTTCCGCTGTCTGCCCGCTTATATGCTTAAATCTTTGAAACTACGCAACGGATTTTGATGCGGATTTTTTTAATAGATACAGGATATCGACTGGGTGGGTTTTATCTAAAATTCACATATGATGTAGCAAAAAAAAAAGGGAGAAATCCAAAATTTACTTATTTATTAATTTTGTTGCGGAACAAAGTTCGCCGGGTCAACTAGTTTTATATATACATATTTACAAATATAATATATTATTGTTTACTGTATTTATTGTTATCCCAACTATTTGATATTTATATTTTCATTGTTCTGTTTACTGTAGAATGACCATGTAACTGCGCCTAACAAATTTTACGAAACGTTTACGAAATTCGCGAATAAAAAATTTTAAACTTGGAACAATATAGAGTTTTATTTACAATTTTAATATCAAATATTAAAATTCATTTGTTTAAATTTAAGCTATCTAATAGATTATTTTATTGGCAGTAAAAATAACAGTCAATATTAATATTTTTATGACATCTTTATACACATTTATGACATTTTATGACATATAAATAAAAAGTGTCTGTTTGTAATATTGAAATAACTATTTTCTACTAGTGAAAGAAAGTATTAATAAATAATATATTCATATGTACATACACCGAAATAAGATTTTTTACTATTTTTAGTTTGTCGGTCTGTCGGTCCGTTCCGGGTAATCTCTGAAATGGCTGGACCGATTTTAATGGGGCTTTTATTGACAGGCTGGGGTAATATGGAGTGACGTAGGATACTTTTTAGACGATTTTCTATTGCTTCGGAGGCGAAACAACGTTGTCCAGGTCAGCTATTATGGGACTGAAACTGGCATTCAGTGTTTAGTGAACTACCGGGATTTCATGAGGTTTATCATGAGGTTTCATAATCTTTTACTAAATAACATATTTAATATATCATATACTGCTATGCTATATGTGCTGTGTGGCGCCGGCTTAGAATACCGCCACCCCATCTCTTCCCGTGGGTGTCTTAAAAGGCGACTAAGGGAAAAGCTAGAAGAATGGGCAGCAGCATTCTTTCTCAACAAAATACAGCCTACTGCGATCGCCAACCCGCCTGCCAAGCGTGGCGATTATGGCAAAAACCCCGCATGATTGAACGAACCGGCAGTTGTGGCGCTCTATGGGGGAGGCTTATGTCCAGCAGTGGACCTCAAAAGGCTAATGATGATGATATATCAATTATATCATATACACGCCGAATTTTTGCATCCTAATAGACCAAGCGATACAAGTGGTATACCTATATATGGAGTAGTAGTTATTTTAATTTAACGAAACTACCAAAAGATTCACTGATTTATAAATATTATTAAATTAGACAGTCTCGGTGGCGCAGTGGTCGAGCACACGGCTTCTGATCCAGAGGTCCGGGTTCGATTCCAGACACTGGCTCACATCAATGACTTTTCGAAGTTGTTTTCGGAAGTTATGTGTGATAAATATCGATGACTGAAAACTTTATGCCCGGTATGGCTATGGGTTCGCCACCTATTCCATTTGGGACGTAAACATAACGGCGAGACGAGGCTTAACAGCCGCTGCCTACACCTTCGGGTAACAAAAGGCGTGAAGTTATGTTATGTTATTAAATTAAATAAATCATCGCACTTCCGGTACAGATGAGTAACGAAGGCACTAGTTACATACAAATGTATGACGAAATGAATATATGTATTACTAATTGTCTTTGGAAGGCTATGTGAGACACATATAGTACTCTGCCGTATACATAAAAAACTTTGAACGAGTTTTGCATTATGTATGATAATATATGTTTATTTATCTCGGAAACTTGGTGACGAATTTCGATAAACATTTTCATCACGAATGGGGAATAGAGTCCAAAATTTTAAAAAAGTGTCTGTACGTGTCTGTACAAGACCTAAATTGAATAAATGAGTTTTGATTTTGAAATATGCTTAATATGTGTTATATATGCATTATCCTATATAATAATTTATAATTAACTATTTATAATTTACAATTGACTCGGTGAACTTTGTTCCGCATCAAAAGTAATAAATAAGTAAATTTTGGATTATTTACTTCATCATACATGCATTATAGCTAAAAACCACCCCGTTGACACACTCTCATTATTAAAAAATAACCGCATCTATAGTCGTTACGTAGTTTTAAAGATCTAGGCAATTAAGAGGACAGACCGCGGAAAGTGACTTTGTTTTATACTATGTATGTAACAGTGGTAGAGCCAAGCAGTTCGCTGCATGAATGGGCCGGCTCTACCGGTGAAATACCACGACCTCTCAGAAGACCGACGTAAAGTGGCTCATGCCGGTTTCGTTCGGTGTGAGAGGTAGCCGGAGGCCCACCCCCCCTTCCCCGTCCTTTCCTATCCCCTATCCCTTAAAGGTCGGCAACGCAACGGTAACACTATATGTGTTGCTGGTGTCCATGGGCGGCGTTGGTTGCTTACCATCAGGTGACACGCCTGCTCGTTTGTCCTCCTATCCTATAAAAAAAATGTGATGATTATGGTAATAAGATACGGGCAGGGATTAACCTCGACGCGTCAGTATATTTTATACGCACCACCGTGTTCATGGGTGATGAGCAGTTGCTTACCGTCAGGTGACCCATTTGCTTGTTTGCCCTCCTATCCCATAAAATAAAAAGAAACAAAAGTCATAAACCTAGACCATTTATGAAATGGGGTTGCTCAGTCAAAAATGTTTACGTTAAACGTGAGACGAAATGCTCCAATAGTTTAAACGGTATACCTACCAATTCTACCTTCATCTCGGCGGTTACGATATGACCATCGTTGTTTGATAACATAACACAACATACATATCATAACATAACTCCACGACTTTTCCTCCCGAAGGTGTAGGTAGCGGCTGTTAGCCTCGTCTCGCCGTTATATTTACGTCCCAAATGGAATAAGCGGCGAACCTATTGCCATACCGGGCACAAAGTTTTCAGTCACCGAAATGTATATTCCGAAATGAATTTCGAACAGTAATTGGTGTAAGCCAGGATTCGAACCCGCAACCCGCAAAATGCCAAATTCTGTAAAGATAATTGGATATTTAAATATTTGTTACTCAATTACGTGTTAATCGTTAAACAGAATTAGTTGACAGTTCTGACGGAGGTAGAGCCAAGCAGTTCGCTGCATGAATGGGCCGGCTCGACCGGTGAAATACCACGACCTCTCAGAAGATCGACGTAAAGTGGCTCATGCCGCGTTTCGTTCGGTGAGAAAGGTACCCGGAGGCCCACTCCCCTTCCCCGTCCTTCCCTATCTCCTATCTCTTAAATCTCTTAACGGTCGGCAACGCAACAGTAACACTGTATTTGTTACTGGTGTCCGTGGGCGACGTTGGCTGCTTACCATCAGGTGACCCGCCTGCTCGTTTGCCCTCCTATCACATAAAAAAGTGGGAATATAGAAATTCTCTGAAATATATATACATAGGTATAGCTTTTCTATTCCAAAATTTTGCACCCCTTGGGCCTTGGGTTAATAATTCTCCTTTAATGTTGTAGAATCAAATCTTCACTCCGACCTTTATTTTTTAATGACATTGACTTTAAACCTTATATTACGGTGATATTGGCGATGCATTCGATCGATTGGTTATCCCTTGGATAATTGGTTCCACATGTTGTTTTGTAATCGATAAACACCGGAAGTGTTTAATAGATTTTAATAATCCTTTCTTCAATAGACAGTTCATAATTTGCCTGCCCTTACCCCACTTACAAGTGGGGTCGGCACAACATGTCATCCTTTCGAACTATCCATGTTGTCAAAAGTTTTGGCTGTGGTCTTGTGATCGGCCGCCTGTTTGACTTAAAACGTTTACCAGGAGTAAAATGTAGCAATAGACAGTTGCTCAGAAATATTAAATTATGTCAAAAATAATATAGGCTTAATTTTTTTTAAATGTCGCACGCAAATACATTGTGTATATTCGTTTATCTCGATGATCCGAGGTTAATTCGATGAAGAAATACATTGAAAAATATATATATATTTTGTTGTAAATGTATATATATATGGCGATTCTAATTTCGCGGGATCTGCTAGTAGTATGTTCAAAAAATAGGTACTTATTAAACAGAGTTCATGCAATACATGAATTAAATGTGTGTTGCAAAAAAATAATACTATATTTTTATCATTTAAATCGATATTATGCAAGCTTCACCATTATTATCACATCTTCATAATTACTTTATTTTTATCAAAATGTATAAACAAATCATCTTTTGTCGCTATGATAATTTTTATTAACGTTTTATTCGTATTTTATCATTTATTCGCTAATAATTTAATATAGTTACGCATAATATGGATTTGTAATTGTGAATATACCCTTGAAATCTGTCGATTTTAAATATTAAACATAGAATATCTTAACATAACATAATTTCACGCGTTTTTCTACCCGAAGGTGTAGGAGGCGGCTAGTTAAGTCTTGACTCGCCGTTATGGCTACGTCCCAAATGCAATAGGCGGCGAACCTATTACTATACACCGGACACAAAGTTTTCAGTCATTGATAACTATCATACATAATTTCCGAAAAGAATTTCAAAAATTCATGGGTGTTTTATTATAGGTATACGCTTTATATGGAGAGTTGTTTGACAAATCTGAAAGAGACCGAATGTGGTTTAAGGATGGAAGAGTTGCGTGTCAAGTGCCTACTGTACGCCGATGACCAGGTGTTACTTGCTCCGTCGGCATCAGAGTTACAAGACATGCTAATCTTGGTGAATGCAGGGTTTAGAGAAAAAGGTATGAAAATAAATGTAAGTAAGACGAAAGTTATGGTTATGGAGAGAGAGAAAGAGGTAACAGTGTGTGATATGGTTTTGGATGGCGAAAAATTAGAGCAAGTGAATGATTTTGTATATTTGGGAAGTATGAGGAATTATATGATGGAAGATTATATGAGGAAGATATTGAAAGGCGAGTGACTGCTGGTAATAGAGTCAATGGTGCACTACATGCCCTGATGCGTAGTCAGGCTGTGTCGGAAAAGGCACGCTTGACGATTCACAGTGGTGGGTTGGTACCAACTCTAACATACGGGAATGAATGTTGGGTGTGGCAGGCGAAGCATGAAAGTAAGGTGAATGCAGTAGAAATGCGTTCTCTGGGAAGTATGTGTGGAGTCACCCTTGCGGATCGAATGAAAAAGAGCGTGATAAGGGAGAAATGCAAGCTGAAGGATGATGTGGTGACCAAGGTGGAGAGTAGTATGTTAAGGTCGTTTGGTCATGTTGCAAGAATGAATGAAAGTCGACTGACTAAAAAGGTATATGAAGCGAATGTGAGTGGTAGGGTCGGAATCGGGAGAACAAGACGAAGCTACCATGACCAAATAAATGGTCTGTTTAAAAAAGGCAAAATGTGTAGCACCCGAAACCAACGTGAATGCATGACGAGATGTTTGACTGGGGATAAGGCGAAAGATGTGTGTCAGGATCGTAGATTGTGGAAAGCCAAAGTCTCTGCCTACCCCCATGGGATACAGGCGTGAGCTTATATATGTATGTATGTATACGCTGTAAAAATTACCTTTAATGCGGAACAAAGTTCGTCGGGTCAGCTTAGAAGTAAGTAAATTAGAAGATATGTCGGATCGTGAACGCTGTGGCGCCATCTTTGACACACTCACACGCTCTCCATTTACATCATATAGAAGTTTTTATTATTTTCAGAACTGAATTGATTACATATAATATTGTTAAAAGATCTCATTATTTTATACGAATAGAGTAATATCACCGCGGTAATTGAAAAGTTAATTATCATAGAAAGTATGCCTCACGGAATTTATGTTTAGATAGCGGTACAGCGGTGACCAAGTAAAATACTTATAATAATATATTACATATGACTACTGTTATATGTACACAGATAGGTACTATAGAAAGAAAATATTTGTTATTTTTTAAGGAATAGGAGGGAAACTAGTAAGCGGGTCTCCTGATAGTAATCAACTATCACCGCCCGTGGACATTTGCGGCACAGATAGTGTTGCCCACCTTTAAGGGATTTTTTTTATTTATTTTTTTATTTTTATGGGATAGGAGGGCAAACGAGCAGGCGTGTCACCTTTAAGCAACCAACGCCGCCCATGGACACCAGCAACACATATAGTGTTACTGTTGCGTTGCCGACCTTTAAGGGGTAGGGGATAGGGACAGATGGGGAAAGGGGGTGGGCCTCCGGGTACCTCTCTCACCGAACGAAACGCGGCATGAGCCACTTTACGTCGATCTTCTGAGAGGTCGTGGTATTTCACCGGTCGAGCCGGCCCATTCATGCAGCGAGCTGCTTGGCTCTACCACTGTTAAATAGGATAGGAATAGGATGGGAAGGACCTTTAAGGGGTAAGTATCCTCTCTCGAAATGAGGCATGAGCCACTTTATGTTAGAAATTGTAGCTATTGTTAGTCTAGTTATCTTTGTTTTTATATTCACAAACTCTGAAAGCAATGAACCTATTTCAATAATTATTTTCCCATTACTAAGATATACTATTAACATAAACATAACAACAATTTGTAAATTTAATGAATGGAAAATTTTTGTCCGTCTGTTCATTCGGTGAAAACATAGATAGGCACGATTTTATTGTTTTTATTTTTTGAAATTTTTACATCACAATCTTTATAAAAATCTATACTCTTTCCGGATAAAGACCAAATTGTTACTACGAAAATACTAAGTCTACCTTCTTTTTCAAAAACCGACTGAAAGTATAGATATTATAAACATAACATAACATAACTTCACGCCTTTTGTTACCCGAAGGTGTAGGCAGCGGCTGTTAAGCCTCGTCTCGCCGTTATGTTTACGTCCCAAATGGAATAGGTGGCGAACCTATTGCCATACCGGGCACAAAGTTTTCAGTCATCGATATTTATCACACATAACTTCCGAAAATCAATTTCATAAAGTCATTGGTGTAAGCCAGTGTCTGGAATCAAACCCGGACCTCTGGATCAGAAGCCGTGTGCTCGACCACTGCGCCGCCGAGACTGAAATTATATCTCGTATATATATTATATTATTATATCTCGAACAAAAATGAAATCAAAAAAGGCCTCTACATAGACACTTAAAAATAGTCAATAAATGCAGATATATATTTATTTTGTAAGGACGCTATGGCCCGGTCCGCGAATTTTCCCCTAACATTATCAGGGCCCTATAGGTACCAATACATTATTATTATTATTATGCTGCATTTTAAATTATTTCCAGAATTTACAAAATATCAGTTATAATTATTCTATACAATTTACTATATACTACAATAATCTCATCCATATAACAGTTCTTTCAATAAATAATATCACGTAACAAATGCAGATATTAAACTATATTATTATAGCAAAATTACATATTAAAACTCGACCGCTTTAGGAAAGTAGGTAAGTAAGTAAAATTTATTTGTGAAAATATCGTACATACAGTTGTTAAATAGATAAACAGTGCTGATATTTTACCATTACCACCAGGAGTCGAGGACGGCCAAGACACACATTCCATGACCAAATAGAACGTGTTCTGGAGGAAGGTGATGTTAAGAGCCTCAAAAACCGACGCGCGTGCATGAAAAAAGTTATGAAAGTCAACGAAGCGAGTGAGGCGTGTAAGAATCGTGCCCTATGGCGCTCTGTTCTCTCTGCCTACCCCGCAAGGGATTTGGCGTGAAGTTATTTATGTATGTATGTATGTATGTATATTTTACCATATATGGTGTACAAATTTTTAAGGTTATAATCATAATATGTTACAATACATTACAATGTGTAGTAGAAAAGTGCCTCCGTGGAACAAGAACACACGGACGCAATCGGCACGAGCGACTTGATTCCGAGTATAGGAGGTATATATATCATAAAAAGAGCCGGGCAAGAAACTGTGCCAAATACTCTTTTCAAACAAGATCTAAAGATTACATATACATACATACATACATAACTTCACGCCAAATCCCTTTTGTGGATCTGGAAAAAGCGTTTGACAGAGTGTTACGAAAGGATCTGTGGGATATACTCCCGGGCTACGGGGTGAGCGGAGCACTGCTGCGCGCTGTGAAGTCCACTTATGAGGGCTGCACAGCGTGTGTGCGTGTTGACGGCGGCTTGTCCCCCTGGTTTGACGTCAATATCGGCGTCAGACAGGGTTGCGTGCTGTCCGCTCGACTGTTCATCCTGTACCTGGACAGTTGTCTCCAGAGAATGAGATCGATGGATGTAGGGATGCGAATGGGTGACCTAGTTGTGAGCTGCCTGCTTTACGCAGATGACGCCGTGCTTCTAGCCGAATCGCCGTCGGACCTGCAAACACTAGTCACTACTATGAAAGATGATTGCATGATTAAAGGCTTGCAGTTGAATGCGACGAAAACGAAAGTAATGGTGTTTGAAAGGGAGGAATCCAGAACAGATGCAAGGATAATGGTTGATGATGTAGTGCTGGAACAGGTGAATGAAATTGTATATCTTGGATGCGCTTTTAGCAGAGATGGAAGGTACACCGCGGATGTAGAAAGACGAGTGGCGATAGGAAATAGCGTAAACGGAGTGTTGGGCAGATTCCTGGGCGCAAAAAATATTAGCAGAAAGGCCCAGTTAGCAATCCACAATGCAGTCCTGATCCCAACACTAACTTATGGAAGCGAGAGCTGGGTATGGCAGAGTGTGCATGAAAGTAGAATAAACGCGGTAGAAATGAGGGCTCTACGCAAAATCTGCGGAGTGACTCTCGCTGACCGCGTAGAAAACAAGGTTGTAAGGAAGGAAGTTGGTTTGAAAGAGAGTGTCGGTGTAAAAAAAGATTACATATACTAAGCAAACAAAGCGGCAGGCAACAACTATTTTAAGTATTACCCACATCTCCAACTGATACTTACTTGGTAAGTGACTTCAACCATTAGAAAGTGACTTTCTCTTTTCACGTGCGCACGTTTCCATGAACCGATATATTTTTATCATGAACATACACTTAAATGTTGAAAGAGGATTGTGTGGTATGAACATTTTAAATGTAAACGCGACATTCCGCCTTTTAAATACCTGAAGGTGTTGGCAGCGGCTGTTAAAGCCTCCACTCGTCGAATCCGTTACGTTACGTCCCAAATGGCATAAGTAGCGAACCTACTTCCATTATAACATAACATAACTTCACGCCTTATGTTACCCGAAGGTGTAGGCAGCGGCTGTTAAGCCTCGTCTCGCCGTTATGTTTACATCCCAAATGGAATAGGTGGCGAACCTATTGCCATACCGGGCACAAAGTTTTTAGCTATCGATATTTATCACACATAACTTCCGAAAATAATTTGGAAAAGTCATTGGTGTGAGCCAGGATTCAGAATCGGGGTCAGTCCAGATTCGAACCACCGACTCGACCACTGCACTAAAGAGATTTTAATTTTTATAAACATCTAAAAGCAAAATATATCAGTTGTTTTTAATCTTGTTTATGAATAAAGTTCTCCGATTATAACACGCACTGTCATATCTGTAATTATTTAAATTTTTAACTCGAAATAAAATAAGGGCACGCTCCGATGGTTCCGACATGTCGAAAGAATATATGATGCAAGGTTGTCTAAGCAGATATACAAAATAGCCGAGGAGGGCCCTCGGCAATTACATCCTTCCGCTTTTTCCGGCATTGTTTACATGAACAAATTAAACGTGTACTTGCGGAAAGTCAGAAACCTTAAAAACCGACGAGCGTGTACGGCAAGGGTTACCAAAGTCGAAGAAGAGAGTGAGGTGTGAAAGAATAATGCCTTATAGCTTTGTTCTCTCTGCCTAACCCGCAATTACAGAATCACCTGTTCAGTACACATTAAGATAAGATATTTCATAGCATATAGGTAATAAGGATAATATAATAGGTCGCTATTTAACCCCATCATAATTACTCTCTGAAGAATAGAACAATTAAAACTCGGCTTGAGTAGCATACATCACATAATGTCATGCAATTAATTAATTATTATTTAATAACAACTCATATTCCTCACTCCACACCGTATCGTCAGAAAAATATGAAACGTATCATTAAGTAGTCTGAACAAGATAACCTAGCTAGCTTAACTTACCGCACTAATGATATCAATTGTTACTTATTCAACTCTTGCAAGAGACGGGAAGAGAGTACGAATTTTGAGCTTCGATCTCTTGTCGAGCCACGTGGTGCATTGGTAAAATTACCGACGGCAGAATCGAGGTTAGCATATTTGATTCCCACCCTGGTAAAAAAAATTTATGACGAGCATGAACGTTTTTATGGCGTCTGGGTGTTTTTATATGTTTTTCTAAAAAAGTATATCTGTATTGTAACACAGTCTCGGTGGCGCAGTGGTCGAGCATACGGCTTCTGATCCAGAGGTCCGGGTTCGATTCCAGACACTGGCTCACACCAATGACTTTTCGAAATTGTTTTCGGAAACTTTATATTTTAAATATCGATGACTGAAAAACTTTTGTGCCCGGTATGGCAATAGGTTCGCCACCTATTCCATTTGGGACGTAAACATAACGGCGAGACGAGGCTTAACAGCCGCTGCCTACACCTTCGGGTAACAAAAGGCGTGAAGTTATGTTATGTTATATTTGTATTAATATCCGTTATCTAGCGAATATTGTGTCCAAGATATTATTATTAGTATTACGTAACTACTTTTCTTATTTTAAATTTGCTTTGTTTTCAGTATAAATATTATTATCATAATTTAACCATTGTTTCAAAAGAGTATTTGGCACATGAGTTTCTTGCTTCTTATGACAGCCCCTACACTCATCATCGGGCCACTCGCGGCGATTGTGTCCGAGTTTCTTTACGTCACTTTACTCAAGCGTTCGTGTTTAAATATGCCAATAAAAATAATGAGTTTAATCTTTGTATTTGTTGACTATTTTTATCTGTCTGTGAAGACCTATGAAAGTAAAGCTTTGACTTTGACTGCACAATATCTGCCAAGGCCGGCAATGCGACTGTGATCCTGTAAGTGTTGCAAAACTCTATGTGGAGCTTACTAGCATATGACCTGTATGCACGGTTGTCCAATAAAAAGTGACTACCCCAAGCCTCGCTGAAAACAAAGCAGTTGTAAGGTCGACGTTACTAAAGTAGGTAAATAATTGCCGGCACCAATGGTTGACACCAAGATACACTTTTCATTATCAAAAATAGGTTCTTATCGTACGATGACGTTATACATATGTGAAGTATGTGTATTGACGTTTGATATATTGTATAAAGATTAGGTTTATGAATTCGTAATTACAAAGCTGATAATTGCTATTCATTGAATACGGGTAGAAAAAAATTGAAAGCTTACTTAGCACAAGAAGCTTAACTTCAACTAGTATCAAAAGTGAGTAATAAAAAAATAAACGTTCCGTATCCTTGTCACCTTGTATCCTTGTAAGGTTAAAACCCTAGCACACAGCACTAACTTTGCGTAAGATAGAACATGATAGTTCAAGCTATGACGGCACGAATTCTACCCGCTAACATGACATCATGACATTTTGAAGCAGACTAATAAACGCGTAAAAATTTTGAAAAACTAAGTCTCGAGCTTTCAGATTATCGCTCGCGTTGATGTCCTGAAATGAAACCACCTGAATCACTTGAATTTGATGGTAAGCAACTAACATCGCTTATGGACCTGCAGCGTTGATAGTGATACTGTTGCCTTGGCGGCCTATATAACCGGCTAGGGAAGGTTTCGGAAGTGAGATGGGGAGGGACTGAAAGAAGAAGGGGTTAGGCCTTCGGATACTTCTACACACTGAGAGGTCGTAGTATTTCACTGGTCAAACCCATATTCCTGCAGTGATCTGTGTCTCCACTACTCCTAATTTTTTTTTCTTTTGACTTGTTCTTAGGTATCAATCAAATTCAGCATCAATGTCTGAATTCTGAACGACAACAGTCGTTTATAAAAACAAAACAATTCAAACAAAAGTAATTTATATCGGCCATGACACAGTTTTTACCCCGTTGTTTAATGATGCTACGCAATGGAGTTTGCAATTGCTAATTATATGCATCACCCACCCGATAAGTTCATAATTCAACGTACTTCTGTACTGCGTCAAAGTTCTTTTTAACATATATAAATACCTACACGCCGAGTCCATTGTGGGGTAGTCAAAGAGAACAGGATGCCATAATGCACGATTCTTACACACCTCAATCGCTTCGTTGATTTTCATAACTCTTGCAATACAGACTTGTCGGTTTTTAAAGGTCCTGACCTCACCCCACGTTTAGTTTTTTGATGGAAAGTTCCATTTACTTTGCGTATTAATGAGTTAGACTATTTGACTGTTCCTATGAAAATTGTGAAAACTCATGTTTTAATCTCCATCTTTTCTTATTGTGTTTCAAAATATGTTTTCTGGTTTGTGAATGTGATTTTTTCTTATTATTAACCTTCGCTTTCTAACAGGCAGCCAAATTTGTTATATTTGAGTAGGTATTGTATTTCTATGTTTAGTAGTCGTAGGTGGACATTGATAAGATAGAATTGTCCATAATCTTATTATTTTTCATATTTTATTATTTTCATCAGATCTGTTTCTGCTATTTCTAACAGGCAATGAATTTTGTCTTATTGCCAAGATACAAGTTTACATAACAATCTTAACAATCTTTTTTCTAATCCTGAATGAAAAGTCATTAAGAGACTTCATTTTTGGTTTAGAATTGTTTGTTTTCTGGTTAGACTTCGTTCTCTGTGTTTTTATCTGATCTGCCAGTTTTACATAACTGTTTACATACTTCAATGGTTTTGTCATTTTTGTTATCTTGGTTTACTCATGATTCATTAATAAGCCGACATCTGCACTTTGCCCATCATACATTAAGATATATCCGCTTTATGTTCCCGTGTTAGCAAATTCTTTAATTATATCGGTTTTTTTCACATATTTCTTTGTCTGAATAATTCATATTCATATTCAAATTGTTTATGAAATAGAGGGCAAAAGAGCAAGAAGGTCACCTGATGATAAGCAACTACCGCTGTCCATAGACACCGGCAACACTGATAGAACCGATTGCCATACACTGGGCACCTAGTTGTCGGTCATTGATATTTATCTCACTTAGCTTCCGAAAAGAATTGCGAAAAGTCATTGGTGTGAGAGCCTAGATTCGAACCCACAACTTCTTGATTCAGAAGCTGGGTGCTCGAACACTGGACAGCCGAGACATCAATATATACTCAAATTATTACCCAGCCAGATGTCGGAAATCGAGAGCGAGTGAGTAAGTCACAACTGGCTCGAGCGGTGGTGGATGACCACAGTGCTGTAGTAGTAGCAGCTTCCAAAGTAATATGACAAATCTGTAACTATCAGAAGTATTATTATTGTAAAATATAAAAGCGTGCATTATTACGACCCCGGTAGTTACAATCGCGTCTCAACGACAATACTCTACTACCAATGCACGTCCAAAAAGTGGAACTTCGGTCTGCTTGGGTGGCTGTCCGTTCACCTCGCCGCAGTCACCAGAAGTGCGCCTGCACACAACTGCGAATACATATTTTATAATCGTCGGCTAAACAATTGATACTAGCTCGAAAGTTGTTTGCAAATGCTCTAAAGATGGTGCCACAGTTTTCATGCTCCGATATGTATATTTCACCACTTTTTGTTCAGTGGTCATCATCATTTGCATTACAAATGACAATACTATGATGAATGTCCCTAACGTGACCTGCCTGATAAAAATACAATACAATAATAATTATCGATTCATGGCCATTTTGATTTCGATACAAATTTATGGACATAATAATCAATATGTTAACATTGTTTTACACACTAGAGTCACTAGTAATTTGGCAATTACTGTTGTAGGTACTTAAAGCACTGGGTTATTTGAAATCGATTCTCGATGCTCGAAACATATTTTTTTTTCGAGAATCTTTTTCATTTTTATATTCATTATATTCAATTTAAGATTTACTTGTAAATAGAAACCGCAATGATTCATCCCACAGCTGGGCACATTCCACCACAAAATCATAGAAATGAAGTAGATACTAAATTGAAGATTAGATAGAATTAGCAGAAAAAATTCTGAATATTTGGCTAATAAAATATAATGCCTGGCATTGGTAAAAGAGTAGTAAATTTTACCATATTCTTTTACAGATGACACGTACTGCTACATTTTAGGGTATTGTGTCTGCATTACCCTATTGTCTAACACTCTGTAGAAATTTTCACAGATGTAGGTGGCATGCAGGAAAAAATAACAGCGAAGGTTTTAGAATGTAAATTTAATTAAAAATTAAAACACAAAGAACTTTATAAGCGTCTGTTCGTTAGACAAACAAAAGAAAAAGACTGGATAAAACAAAACACTATGTTCTAAATTTGAATATAATTAAAAATAAATAAGTTTACTCCTCAAAGAGTTTTACATTTGGATTAAAACCTATTTACGAGAATTTTAGTATTTTGCGTCGCTTACAACGGATTTGATGCATTTCTGTTGCCGCTATAACAGCAAATGCGTAGAATGGAATAACATAAATATTTTACTTGACAGTACAGAGGAACACGATTATTATTCATTCGCATTGTTTCCACGTATTACGCATATAATATGAAGATATATATGTAGTTATATACGCATGGATGATAAACACTCATCTGGCAGAAGTCAACTGATAACATTTGGATTTTAATACTATAAAATAGTACAGGATCCGTAGAACATTTTTTTAAGTGATTAATATCAAGCTGAATCTTCGTGAATAGCTTCATTTGTATGAGACCTCCAACAATATCATATGGGAAATTTTAGATGATGGTAGCTAACAGAGGTAGCCAGGATATAATATGTCGATTTGATGATTCTCAAATATTTATTACTAACTGAATTTTCTTTTGTTATATCTCAAGATAATTATCTAAATTATTTGAAAAAATATTTGTCCTACAAAATCTATGGTTGGATTAAAGAAGTCCCCTCTTTCCAACATGTATCGATAACGAGGTCATCATAAATGATTACTAACCAGCTGATTTTTTTTTTTTTTACTTAATTAATATTTTTATAATTTAACAGATAAATTGTCCTACAAATTTCGTGGTACGTTATCCCGGTCCTATGCTCAGACATTGTTAATACCACAAGACCATTTTTCTCTTTTTTTTTTTTTTTGACGTGACAACGTCTTAAATTAGGTTGCGGCTGGGAGTCACTTATGAAAAAGTGTAACGCTCGGTAACGTTACGATGAGTCACCGAACGAGAGAGAGGCCCGCCGAATGCCTTGCGTCTCTCTCCCACTCAACTATGATCGGTCTGCCGCGCGCGCAGCACTAGAGAATTAGGCGCATTGAATCGGCGCATGCTTGTGTCTCTGTCTTTGTCTTTCTCGAACGTTCTTGGCGTTGGAAAAACAAGAAAGCGTCATAATACAAGTTCACACGTGTGGTTAAAGTATCGTCAGCTGTGTCTGTAGTGAAAATGTGGAGTGCTTAGATTCGTCATTTACAACAACTACAACAATAAAGGTAAATAATTGTACACTGATATTTCATTATCGTAAACTATGATTGATTGATTAATTGTTAGATTGACACAAAAGTTGAGAAACTGAGTTTATAGGTTATGTCATACTATTGATAAATGTTGATAGTGTTAAGTAAATTATTAGTTTAAAATTAATTAATTAATTAATTATTATTTTACAAATTTTCATTAATTTCAAATTTATTTAGCAAAAATTTGAACCTTCGATCTGAATAAATGTTTTGATTTTCGAATTGATTCTTTAAAATTACAAATATTAAGAAAAAGTGGCAGATATAAGAAAACTTGATTTAAACTGTGTTGAGCAAGAATTTTAACATCTAATTTAAGTAAATGTTTTAATTTTCAACTTCATCATTTACAATTACAAATTTTAATTAATTTCAAATTTATTTAGCAAAAATTTGAACCTTCGATCTGAATAAGTGTTTTGATTTTCAAATTGATTCTTTAAAATTAAAAATTCATCCATTCAATTTCAAATGTTCAACAGGAATCACCACTCTCAAAACAATGGAAACGGACGAGCAAATGCCTTCAACTTAATTATATTCATATCAATAAATATTCTACCGAGAAAAAGACGTTGTCACGTAAAATCTTCGCCCGTAAAACCGACTTTACAGGCAACCAGATTTTTTTTTTTTTTTTTTTATGGAAAAAAGGGGCAAACGATCCAGCGGGTCACCTGGTGGAAAGCGATCACCGCCGCCCATGGACATCCGCAACACCAGGGGCGTCGCATCAGCGTTGCCGGCCTTTAAGATAGGAATACGCTCGTTTCTTGAAGGTACCAAGGTCGTAGCGGTCCGGGAATACCGTTGCCGGCAGCTGGTTCCATATAGGAGCAGTGCGTGGCAGGAAGTGACGGCTGAATCGCACTGTCGTAGATCGCCAACTATTCAGCCGATGTGGATGGAGACACTGGCGAGTCGGGCGATTGCGAAAGTCAGCAGGCAGTATAAGTCCGAACAATTCCTCAGAGCACTCCCCGTGGTATAAGCGGTACATGATGCATAGAGATGCAACATCTCTCCGCAATGCCAACGGATCAAGCCGATCGGAAAGAGCTTGGTTGTCGACAAGCCGAACCGCGCGTCGTTGAATGCGGTCAAATGGAGAAAGCTGGTAGTGGGGTGCCCCCGCCCAAAGATGAGAACAGTATTCCACGTGAGGCCGGACTTGCGCTTTATACAGTTGCAAGCGATGACCTGACGCGAAATACCGTCCCGCTCTATTGAGTACACCAAGCTTTTTGGAGGCCAATTTGGCCTTGCCCTCCAGATGACCGCGAAATTGGACGTCACTCGACAAGTCGACACCAAGAATTCCGATATTGGCTGAGACGGCTAAGGGAGTGCTCTCAAAGCAGGGAGCTACGACAAATGGTGTCTTTTTTGCGGTAAACGCGCAAACCTGTGTCTTCTTAGGGTTGAATTGGACTAAGTTTAGTCGGCCCCAGTCCGAAACCTGACTAAGCAGAGTTTCGATTTCAGACACAAGTTTGTTCCGGTACTCATCGACGTTTTCCCGAGAAATCCGCGGGTGGCCGGTATATAGGGCATCCCCCGTACTGTCATCCGCATAACAGTGAAGACTGCTGTACTGCAGCATGTCATTCACATGCAGAAGAAACAGCGTAGGGGATAGCACACAGCCCTGGGGGACTCCAGCATTCACAGGTTTTAAGTCGGAGCATGACCCGTCGACAACGACCTTAATGCTCCGATCCATGAGAAAACTGGAGACCCAATCGCATAATTTCTCGGGAAGCCCATAACATGGAAGCTTCGAGAGAAGTGCTTTGTGCCAAACCCGATCGAAGGCCTTCGCCACGTCCAAACTAACGGCCAGCGCCTCTCCTTTACTCTCAACCGCTTCCGCCCACCGATGGGTTAAGTAGGCTAAAAGATCACCAGCTGAGCGACCTTGACGGAATCCGTACTGACGGTCGCTAATCAACTGGTGCTCTTCTAGATAGCTAAGGAGCTGGCGGTTGATCAGTGTTTCCATAGTTTTGGAGAATAGGGAGGTGATGGCGATGGGTCTATAGTGGGACGGATCTGAGCGATCACCTTTTTTAGGGATCGGGTGGACCAAAGCTACCTTCCATGATGCTGGTACAGCGCCGAGAGAGTAGGAGTACCGAAAGAGACGCGTTAGAACCGGTGCCAACTCTGGAGCACACATCTTCAACACGATTGCTGGGATTCCGTCAGGCCCACTCGACTTGTGGACGTCTAGGGAGAAAAGTATGCGCCGTACAGTACTTTGCCGGAAACAGATCTCCGGCATGGCGTGGTCGCAACGTGGGATGGTCGGTGGAATTTTCCCCTTATCGTCCAGAGTCGAATTGGCCGCAAAAAGAGTACCAAGAAGTTCGGCTTTTTCTTTAGCGTCGTGGGCCAATGACTGGTCCTCCCTTTGCAGAGGTGGAAGAGATGGCTTGCAGAAATTCCCAAGGACGGCCTTGGCGAGTGACCAGAACGCACGAGTTCCCGAGGGAAGGCGAACTAGTTTCTCGCCAATCCCGCCTATGTACTTAGACTTTGCTATGGCTATAACTCTTTTGAAGGACCTGGAGGCGTGGTTGTACCTCTTCTTAAGATTACCGGTATTTAGATCCCGAGACGACGCTGCTTTTGCCCAGGCCTGATAGCAGTCATGCTTAAGGCGTAATGCCGTTTTGCATGAGCGATCAAACCAGGGCTGGGATCTGCCACCGAACCGCACCACTGAGGATGGAACAAAAAGCTCCATCCCCTGCAGCACCACATCAGTGACAGAATCGGCAACGACGTCAGGATCCTCCGGTGAGAAGCAAACCCGACCCCATGGGTAGGATGCGAAAAAATTCCGCATTCCATCCCAGTCCGCCGACCTGTAATGCCACACACGGCGGCGACTCGCAACACGCGGTCGAAGTGGGCACGTGAGTGGCACCGTACTCTTTATCAGACAGTGATCCGAAGAGCCCAAAGGGGCGTCTACAGAGATCACATATCCGTCAGGATGGGAGGTCAGCAGAAGGTCCAACAGGGAAGGTAAATGATCGTCCACATCTGGGATGCGCGTGGGCACAGTAACCAGTTGTGTCAGATCAAATGCTAAAGCAAAGTCATGGACAGATTTACCAGTGTGGTCGGTGGAGCGCGATCCAAGCCATTCGGCGTGATGTGCATTAAAATCGCCGAGTATCACGATCTCCGCAGATGGCACCTGTCGAAGTACAGAATCTGCAGCCATTTGTACGTGGTCCATGAGTCGGTCTGTGTCGGTGTTGCCGCTGTGGGACCTATAAAGGCATGCGTAGATGCGAGGGTGGTCACCGCAGTCTATACGCAGCCAGAGGGTCGATAGGTCCCTTCCTTCAAGACTGCCGAGGCGCTGAGCAGAGATATCCTCCCGGACATACACACAAACCCCAGCCCGTGGTACAAAGGAATGCTCCAGTTTGTACCCAGGGTATGAGAGATCCGTAGTGTCCGCCGGAGAAGATATCTGCGTCTCCGTAAGGAACAGTAAAGCCGGCTTTGTCGTCTCAAGGTGGTGGTGGACGGCAAGAAGGTTTGTGCGCATACCCCTGATGTTACAAAAATCCACATTTAGCGTGGTAGGGGGTGCCGTGATGTCCTTGCCCTTGCGTTTGCCCCGGGCAGTTTTATGTGCAGAGCGAGAATTTGCCCTCCCCAGACTACGAGGGGCAGCTTGAGCGTCCACGCCTTGTTGGATACCAAACCGTGGACGCTCAAGGGGGGATTCTCCAGTGTTGTGGCAACTGGTACCCCCCTGGGGTAAGTGTTCTTTAATTTTCGCTGCCATTAAGGGGAGGGTTAGGGGATGGGCCTCCGGATACCTCTCTCATCGAGCGAAACGCGGCATGAGCCACTTTACGTCGATCTTCTGAGAGGCCGTGGTATTTCACCGGTCGAGCCGGCCCATTCGTGCAGCGAACTGCTTGGCTCTACCACTGTAACTCTCTTTACTAACTGTAGGACAAAAATATTATATAATAGGTTAGTGTGTTCTTTACCCAAATGAAACAACGTCCTACAAGAAAACAGGTATGTATCACTAGTCCGACAAAAATTGTAATTTTTTAGTTTTCCTATTTGTAACCTGAGATACAATGGAAAAATGTTTTTTAAATTTAAATAATTTTATTTTTTAGATACCTAGGTACAAAAATATGTGTATTTATACATATATATATATATATATATAAAGTTAATCTTTATCAGACTCATCTGATAAATCTTCAGAATCTTCGCCGTCATCTTCATCTATTTCACTTTCCTCACTCGTGATATCTAACTCTGTAATAACATGAAAAAATTAAGTAATTTATATAATAATGAATTATCAATCAATAAATAACAACAGTATTAATAGGTACCTTGTAAGTCAGAAGATAATTCTTCAAATGTTGGACTTTGGGGACCATCAAACCAATAATATTCATATTTACCATCAATTATTGTCCATCCAAAATTTTCTGGCAATTTTTCCGTGGGGCATCGCATGTGTGCATTACACCATACATTGCAGATGAATACAGTTCTTTTAATTTGTTGCAACAATTCTTCTTTTGTTGGTGGCAAACTGGAAGGATCATATCCTACGATTTTATGTTTTAAAATTTTTTCATTATCATTTTTTGATTTATACCCTTTTTCAAATAACTCATACCGTCCTTTGTTCAGATCATTTTTTGTTTTTAATGAATATATTCTGCATACATACCTACCGTTTGAACTACCTCACTCGATGTTGTTAATGCTGTATTTTTTATTCGAAGGAGTTGAATAAAAGCTTCTTGAAAATTTTCATTTTTCTTTAAAATACTGAAAGGTCTTTTTTTTCCTTTACGAAAGAAAGCAGGATTGTAATCATTCCCTGTAAAAATATGGCATATGGCGAGTGAACAAGATAATTGATCTCCAAGCTTGGCATAAATTTCATTTATGTTTAAGTACAATTTTTTTTTATTCGTGCTTAAATTAATTATTATTTGAATTTGATCTTTTAAATGCTTAAAATTTGCCAACATTATTATTGGTATATCAGAATCTGTGCAATGTATCTGTACACGATAATTAGTATTAAATTGACAAATGTGGTATACAATTTTAGTATCAGCTTCTTCATGATAACAAGAGAGGTTATAATCAATGACTCTTTTTATTTTATTTTCACTCGACACCTCATAAGAGTAACATTGATCATAATTAAGTTTTATTGTCTTTCCTGTAATCAAGATAATAAATTCGTCCCTTGTCCAATCTTCAATTAAAAATTTTACAAATTTTTCTTTAAAATTGTTGCTTCTCAATAATTTACAAAAATCTGAAGGACGATTATTGTCTTTATGTATTACATCATATTGTGTGTCATCTTCACCTCTCAGATCATGTTCAAAATCTTTGATACTGGGTTTTTTGTATTTATCAAATATAAAAAATACATATACGTACCGCCGTACCGGTGTGGCTCAGCTGTAGTAGCAAATAAAAATAAAAAAAAATAAAAAATAAATAAAAAAAAATAAAAAAATAAAATAAAAAGTCAAAATTTTTTTTGAGACGCTAAAGAAATAGAAAAAAAACAGCTGGTTGGTAATCATTTATGTTGACCTCGTTATCGTTATTGTTGGAAAGAGGGGACTCTTTAATCTAACCATAAATTTTGTCGGACAAATATTTTTTCGAATAATTTAGATTATTATCTTGAGATTTAACAAAAAAAAACCCAGTTAGTAATAAATTTTTGAAAATAATCAAATCGACATATTCTATGACTGCTACCTCTGTTAGTTACCACAATTGAGAATTTTCGCATAGGAAATTGTTGGGCGACTCATCGAAACCAAGCTATTCACGAAGATTCAGCTTGATAGTAATTATTTTTACATCAAGGATGTGTACTACTACTTTTAGGCGTAGGACTGGGATAACGTACCACGAAATTTGTAGGACAATATATCTGTTAAATTATATAAATATTAATTAAGTAAAAAAAAAAAAAACAGCTGGTTAGTAATCATTTATGATGACCTCGTTATCGATACATGTTGGAAAGAGGGGACTTCTTTAATCCAACCATAGATTTTGTAGGACAAATATTTTTTCAAATAATTTAGATAATTATCTTGAGATATAACAAAAGAAAATTCAGTTAGTAATAAATATTTGAGAATCATCAAATCGACATATTATATCCTTGCTACCTCTGTTAGCTACCATCATCTAAAATTTCCCATATGATATTGTTGGAGGTCTCATACAAATGAAGCTATTCACGAAGATTCAGCTTGATATTAATCACTTAAAAAAATGTTCTACGGATCCTGTACTAAAATTATAATAACTGCGAATAATTTTATTGTAGAACTATTTGTGGGCCACAGATCTGCATGTGAACTTTGCTACTCCTATTAAGCCGGAACTCACCTCTTCCGTTTCGCATATTCGTTTCAAAGCAATATATACTCGTACAATGTTTCGCTATAAATATTGACTCGTAAATAAAGTACAACATCGGCTATCTGAGGGTAAAACTAAAAATGGCTTCAATTCTTTGAATGTATATGAAGTTAATGGTTCTAAAATTCTTTGATTGTTTAGCCCAATTACCGAAACCAGAAAATAAGCAAAAAGAAAAAAAAATGGACATAAGGCCAAGGTAATATTAATGTAAGCTTATACGATTAATGATACCTGTTAATCGTATAAGCTTACATTAAAAATGGGCAAAGTAACAACTAGGTTAGCTAGAAGTTTATCGCTGCGATTTCTAATTTAAAGGTCCCCAATTCAAATCCAATGGCATGACTATTCAGATATTTTTTCTGAATATATTGATATATGTCAAACAAAATATGTTATCAGTCATTAATATTTGCGTTACAAATATCAATGCTAAAGCTTCGCCATTTTAACAGCAGATTTTATTTATTTATTTGTCACTGCCTCTACCGTTGTGAACTGTCTTTAGGTATAAAAAGAACACAAACCAATACATTATTATGGTAATGAAAACACAAATATGAATTGTACAAAAAAATAATGACATACTTTCCCAGATGTTTGTTTTGTTGTACTAAGTATTTTTGAATGACAGAAAATGGGGGGACCTTTTTGAACTTACAAGCTTATTATGTTCGGCCTGACGCATTTATATTGATATTTCTGACAGCTTAATAGAAGAAATATCGATATTTTTGGTAAAAAAAAAATAAGGAAAAACAATTGTTTTAGTGGTATCCTCAATATAAAAAATAAGTTATTCAACTCTTCAAAAATATGTGGTGAATACAATAACCTGGGCAGTCGTTGATCCTCACTAGTTGACCCTAAAATGCCATATTTTGACATGTGTTTTCTTTGTTTACAGAATATAAACAGATACTTAAAGGCGTGTCAGGATGCTTCAAGCCTGGAGAGCTGACAGCCATTATGGGTCCTTCGGGAGCAGGGAAGACAACACTTCTGAACGTCCTCGCTGGATACTCGTAAATATTTTCTTTGATAAATCGTAACTTAACATGATATAACCCAAATGGCCCCAATTACATCGGGCACGATGTCGTTAGTCATAGATTATTATCACACGTAACTCCAAAAATTCCGAGAAATCATTGGTGTGAATCCGGAATCGATCCGACGACTTCTGAATCAGAAGCGGGGTGTTCGGGCAACTCCTTATTAGTCATCGCTGTGATAGAATAGAACTAAAATTCGGAGTTATAAAATGCCAGACTATAATTAAACGAGAGATAGTCCTCATCTGATGGAATCTTTTAGCCCCTACATCCTATTAAAATATGACCAAAAATGTTGCTTGAAAATAATGAGCTCCAAATAAAATGAATCTACAGAAATTATTTCACTGACCAAGAATAGCATAAAAAGCTTAGCTGCTTTATAAACCAAGCCATGGTCAAACCATGGTCAAGTCATGAAACAATGATTCTATGATCCACATTTAGCGTGATTATCTTTTAGTAATGACAGTCGGACATGCAACAAACAGAAATGAAATTACTCTAAATTGTTGCAAAAGAAAATTTACTAAAAGACTCATTTTCTACTTATGATGAATTGTAACAGAGAAAAAAACATAAAAAAGAACAAAATTACGTGTGATAAATATGAATTACTGACAACATTGTGCACGGTGGTGTATGGAAATAGGTTCTATCAACTGTTCCGTTTGGGACGTAACAATTCGTCGACCCGTTTGGCCAAAAGCCTCGACTCGCTTTGGGTGGTGTCTTGAAATTATAAAATAAAAATGTAATATACGATTTTTTATTAGGGCAACAGAAGCCACAGTATCTCGAAAGGTCGACTGGCAGAAAATGCCTTAAGGCATTAAGTCCACCTTATGTACCAACTTTTGTACATGAAGAAGAAATAAATAAATAGATTAGGAACCAGATATTTTGTTTTTTCCTGGGAAAATGGAAGAGTTTTACGTGGTGGATCTGCAACGCCGAGAGATTCACAGTTGTGTTGCCGTTCTTTAGGGTGGGATAGGAAAGGAAGGCCTCCTTATATCTCTCTCATCGTATGAAACGCGACATAAGCCACTTTGGTCGATCACCCTTGACAACCTACCTGACTAACCTATGTATAAAAAACATTTACTGATTGATTCCTTGTTCAGGACTCGAGGAGCAAAAGGTGAAATCTCGGTGAACGGTATGTGCACCCATGCATCGCAATCGTCAGGTCGCGGCGGTGCAAGATACATCAGACAAAAAGATGATTTACGGAAACATCTTACTGTATACGAGGCAATGTCTCTCTCGGCTGCACTCAAATTAGCAGATTTCAAACCACACGAGAGAAAAGATAAGGTAATTAACCATATTTTTATATTAAATGATATATACGCGAATAATATGCAAATAACCTAATGCTATTTGCTCATTTTGCTTATTATACATTCCATTAAAAGAGGTACTATAAGAAAATGACACCAGTAAGAGTATGCGGAACATCTTTGATTATAAGTTACCCTGGTCAAGTAGATCTAAACTCCAACTTCCAGTACATATATCTTTAATTCTTACTCTAGCTCACACCAATTACTTTTCGGAAAATTATTTGAGATAATTTGATAAATGTTCGAGCCAAAAACGTCGGCCTGTCGAGTCGATTGTCACTGTCTACCCCTTTGTGTGTAGACAGATAACTATGACTAAGACGAACAGATGATGAAACTAGATTTACTAAGCAGATATACCTACAATGCAAAAGCGAATGGATATAGGAGTCGAGGACACATCTTCCATGACCAAATAGATCGTGTTCTGGAGGAAGGCGATGTTAGCAGCCTTACAAGAATCGACGCGCGTGCATGAAAAGAGTTATGAAAGTCAAAGAAGCGGGTGTGATGTGTAAGCATTGTGCCTTATGGCGTGAATGTATGTATGTAATGCTAGGTACTTTTCTTTTTGTTGTTATTATTCCTAAGGTTTTATGTGTAGTATTAAGTTTATTATGATTTAAATAAAAAAGTAGACACCTAATCTAATTTAACTAGACATCTTTTTAAATTTTGCTTATTAATGTTCAGATACCTATAAAAAAATAAAGAAACAGCATATCAAATAAAATTACTAGTCAAAAGATAGATCGCATAAATGAAAATAAAATTATTTTCAACTAGCTGACCTGGCGAACTTAGTTCCGCATCGAAAGTAATTTTACAGCGTTTACAATTAAAGTGAGTAGTAGTTGTAGAGAGACGAGTGGCGATAGGAAATAGCGTAAATGGAGCGTTGGGCAGATTCCTGGGCGCGAAAAACATTAGCAGAAAAGCCCAGCTAGCAATCCACAATGCAGTCCTGATCCCAACGCTAACTTATGGAAGCGAGAGCTGGGTATGGCAGAGTGTGCATGAAAGTAGAATAAAGTAGTGCATGAAAGTAGAATAAAATGAGGGCACTACGCAAAATCTGCGGAGTGACTCTCGCTGACCGCGTAGAAAACAAGGTTGTAAGGAAGGAAGTTGGTTTGAAAGAGAGTGTCGGTGTAAAAGTAAGAAAGGGCATGCGCCGATGGTTCGGACATGTAGAAAGAATGGTTGATGCAAGACTAAACAGATATACAATGCAAAAGCGGATGGATGTAGGAGTCGAGGACGGCCAAGACACACATTCCATGGCCAAATATGACGTGTTCTGGAGGAAGGTGATGTTAAGAGCCTCAAAAACCGACGCGCGTGCATGAAAAGAGTTATGAAAGTCAACGAAGCGAGTGAGGTGTGTAAGAATCGTGCCCTATGGCGGTCTGTTCTCTCTGCCTACCCCGCAAGGGATTTGGCGTGAAGTTATGTATGTATGTGTATGTATGTACAATTAAAGTGCTAAATCTCAAAAATTATAACTTTTTCTTTACAACATTATACATGCATTAAGTATAAAAACCACCCCGTTGACCCCTTCTATATAGTAAAAAACCCGCATCAAAGTCAATTGCGTTGTTTCAAAGATCTAAGCATATAAGGGTACAGAAAGCGGAAAGCGAATAATAATACTAGGAACTTGTCTGATTCACTTATTTTAATTAGACCATTTTAAAATTTTTTACAGCTTCCATTAAATTTAAACGTAGATCTAAAGTTTAATATTAAAAACAAACTGCATCGTTTTATGATTGCAGTGAACACATATTATAAGGAAAATATAAGCAAATTTTGACTGGTTTATCGTATTTTATCAGATTATATAAGCATAGATTCATAGCATATCACCTGTTTTTCTGTTCAAAATTTAAGCACTAGTTTTTGTACGAAAACTATTAAAACTTGTGGCTAATATCCAAAAATACTTCAATAAACCTGTCCCAATATCATTTCTTCTGCTCGGTGGTCTGGAGTCCAAACAGTGCGCTTCTGATGCGAGTAGACACGGGTTCGAATCTTGGGTCACACCAATGATATTTTCGAAGCTATATATCAAAAATTTATCGATTAATAGCTGAACTAGTAAATGTTATCACAAAAATAGTATGTTTTTGAAAAAAATAGTGGCTGATCGTAGAGGGGTGTGTGAGCACTGAAATTTAAAATTATAAGTATTTTTTCTATGCTGTTTTTTTTTTAATTTTAGAGTTGGACTACATTTAGGTGGTTGATGAAAAAATAGATGTCCGATTCTCAGACTTACCCGATATACCTACAAAATTTCATAAGAATCCGTCAAGTCGTTTTGGACGAGTTCAATGACAAACACAGTGACCCGTGAATGTTAAATATTATTAGATTGATAAAATTGTGCCCAATGGATTTGGATGAAAAAGAAATAAAATAAAAATGTTCTTTGTTTTGTTTTTCTAGGTATACGAGGTGCTGTCTCTTTTAGGATTAAAAGGTTCTTCCCAAACTCTATGTCGAGACCTGTCTGGTGGTCAAATGCGACGTCTTGCTGTATCACTGGAACTGCTCTCGGACCCGTCATTAATGTTTTTGGACGAGCCTACCACGTAAGTCAGCATTTTGTTACCACTGATCAGATTTAACGATAAGATTAAAAAACTGTTTGTTGTTTGGGTTTATTTGCGTAACAATGCCGTATTGTTTCCACTTTAGTCAATGACACAGACGACACGAAGTCATATTTTAAATTTCCATGTTTTTTTTTTCTTTTGAATGGCCTAAATGTATTTTTTTAATACAAAACGTGCTCATGTTATGGATATCTCTATATTTATATATAGCTCGAGGACGAACACGATTCGTAACTAGCTAACAGTATAAGTTAGTAACATTTTTTTTTTTAAAGTGATGTCGGATGGTGCATATAATGAAGAATTAAAAATATCTTGTTTGTGTATTTAAAATATTAATTAAATTAAGTAGCTGTGTGGCGCCGGCTTAGAATACCGCCACCCCATCTCTTCCCGTGGGTGTCGTAAAAGGCGACTAAAGCAAAAGCTAGAAGAATGGGCAGCAGCATTCTCTCTCAAGAAAATACAGCCTATTGCGATCGCCAACCCGCCTGCCAAGCGTGGCGATTATGGCAAAAACCCCCCATTATTGAGCGGACCGGCAGTTGTGGCACTCTATGGGGGAGGCCTAGGTCCAGCACTGGACCTCAAGAAGGCTAATGATGATGATGAAACAAAAGAAAAAAAAGGATATTTTGTAGCCCATGTGTATGTTTGGCGACTTTTAGATATTGATTGTCCTTACTCTGAGGTAGTACCTGATGCTATAATTGGATTTAATCCAGTCAAATATGAGGTGTATAAAAAATATCTTACCTACAAAAGGCAAATATCGTGATGATCTGTGATCTGACCACAAAATGATCTTCACAAATAATTAATCTGTAACCAAACAGAAAAAATATTAATTAATAATTAAAATTTTTGCTTGTCTGTATTTTTTCATTATTTCTTATATAATAAATGTATGCTAAGAAAATCAGTAAAAAGAGTTTGTCTTGATTGGTTATCTTCTTTATCAGGGGTTTAGACTCTTCCGCATCAACATCTCTCATCGCTCTTCTGAGTAGCCTCGCTCGAGGTGGTAGAACCATTATAGCAACAATACATCAGCCATCGGCCTTGATCTTTGAGAAGATCGACACGGTATACTGCTTGGAAGCAGGAAGGACCCTATATTATGGACCCAGGCAGTCTTTAGTGCCAGCGTTATCCAGTGCAGGACTAGTATGTCCACCTTATCATAACCCAGCTGATTTCTGTGAGTATTTTTTTTTAGAATAAACTTTAGAATAGAATAGAATAAACTTTACACCATAAACGTAAAAAATAAAATACAAAAGAACTTAAAAGTTAAACACAGGCAGGTACAATGGGCGGTCTTATCGCTTACAGCGATCTCTTACAGACAACCTTTGGATGGACTTGTTGGTTAGGTAAGACGGGAGCTGGGGTGTACCGTTTATATATAATGATATAAATACATGGCAATATGCATAGATAATATACATACATAAATACAATATATAATGCAATATACACACATAAACAATACATACAATATACACACATAAACAATACACACAAATACATACAATACACACACACACAAACAATACGTACAAATACACAGATATATATTTAGAATGAAGTAACATAAACGGAAATAAAATAACATTGTCGACATACAGACATTGCAAGACTTAATATGATCACCAAGAAGACATAGAAAGGAAAAGTTAGGAGTTCAACGACTATTTTATCAGAATAGAAGTAAAAAGAGTTTATCAGTTAAATTGTATAGAATTCAAGTAATGTTCTTTAACCATTGTCTTGAAGAGAGTCAACGTTTGAGCACTTCTAATATTTAGAGGCAGAGCATTCCATAAAACTGTAGCTTGGACCGTAAAGGATTTCGCATAAAATCTAGAAGAATGTCTTCTGTGTTCTTCAAACTTAAATCTATTCATTTATTTAGAACTTTATTTCTATAAAAATACATAATAATAATGTTATATAAATTCAATCATTACATAGTATAAAACAAAGTCACTTTCCGCTGTCTGTCCCCTTATGATCTACAAAATAGTCCGCGATGGTGTGTGTGGTCTTAAGGATAACCCATAATGGCCATTTTTATTTCTTCTTATTGCTTCTGAAGCATAAACTCTTTAACTAGTACATAATAAAGTAGAACCAAATATTTTAAATTAACAAGTGGGTAAAACAATGTTTAAATAAAAGTTACTGAGTAATTTAGATTGAGGAGAAAACAAGTTAGATGACGTGATTTTATAAAAAAAATGTTTTGCACTGCACTGACTGCTAAATAACGAACAAAGGGGGGGATTATGTTTTTCAAGTGTATTTTTGTACGTATATTTTTTTGGCACAGCTCGATGGACAAAAACCATTTTTGCCGCGTAGTCGGGTATTTATTGTTGTGTTTTTATTACTTTGTATATTTTTAACACGTTTGATATGCTTTGGATACTTCATCCTTTTTACATACGATAACTATGCGCCCACAAATTCTATAAAAGTATCCCACAAATAAATTTTAAGTGTAAAACCCGATTCAAATCAAATTTTACAGTAGCTGCATATGATAGTATTAACTCTGTTTTTCATCGATTTCTGTGTTTCTTTATTTAATATAAACCACCCCAATGCCGAATACGATATGGCATCAACGAATTTTTTGCCACCGCTCATTGATGTATTCAAATATATTTTTGCCATTTTGTTTTTATATACCTACTTTGCGTACTTATTTTTCATAAAACCATTTAAAATATTCTATTTCCTATGCAGTAAGTAATATATACGTGTTTGTGTTTTAGCGACAAATTCGTATTCGAAGAAATTACAATGTCCTCAGCATATAGCTATAATATCTATATAAACATAAACACACAACTTAACATAACTTCACGCCTTTGTTAAGCCTCGTCTCGCCATTTGTCCCATATGGATTAGGTGGCGAACCTATTGCCATACCGGGCACAACGTATTCAATCATCGATATTTATCACATTTAACTTCCGAAAACAATTTCGAAAAGTCATTGTTGTGAGCCTGGATTCGTACCCGCGACCTCTGGATTCAGAAGAGGTGTGCTTGACCACTGGACCACCGAGACTTTGTAATCTTGATATAGCTTAGATATCTTTTAAAAATAAATTCAATTGTTCACTACCGTAGATAGTCAAATCGGTTAAATGAGACACAAAGCCAATTTTTATTTTTATTTCGTAATCAGCGCTAGTATAAGGAGTTAATAAAATACATTTTGGAAGGTTTTTTGCAGAGCTAACTTTTAATTTGCAAATATCTGAGTGGTTAATACAACTCGCAACTTATTATTATTTTTAATTATTCGCCTATTACTATAGTCTAGAAGTAATACCGCTAATGGACAATTTCAAAATTCTGAAAAAATAGACAATTACTTTTTTTTTATGACATGGTTATTCTACCTTTTGGTCATGTTTTAGAAATACCTATATAGCATTCCACTTTATGATATATTTCAAATATCCTTTGAAGATCAGCAGGTCAATTTTAAATCCTTTTTTTCAGTGATGGAAGTGGCATCAGGAGAATACGACGTGGATCTACAGAAAGTGGCAAAAATCATGATCCAGTGTAAGGATGAAACCGCTGATGGTAGTTGGGATAGTCATATTCCAACTATACCAACGTTGGCTGGTGCGTTAGGTAAATATCGTTTGGATTTAATAATCTGGCTTTCCTAGAGATGCAATGAATGTTTTTTTTTTAATTATTATTTCTTTGGTTGGAGTACGTGTAAAGAGATTTTAATGATTTACCTACATGGTGACCTAGTCTGGCAGCATTCTGACATTTTATTATGAGTTCTAAGTTCGAATTACTTTTCGGAGATCCCTTTAAAAGTAATGTAAATAAAATTGGATTATCTGTTTGTAATGTTAAGGTAACAGATTTTTATTAAATACATAATAATATGTATCTCGTACTCGGCAGTTAAACCATTTTTTGGGTGTCATTATTTGAAACGCTTAATTATCTAATGAGCTGATGTATAAAGAAATTACATAAGCTGCTTTTATGTTAGAAATTTAAAATGAAAACATCTAGTTTTTATTTCATTGTTTATTTGAAATCTTAAACACGAACTGAATAACAACTTTTTTTATTAGTTCCATTTGCAGAGGTATTATTATACAGAACTTTACACCACTGAGTTCAATATACCCTCATTCAAATGCGTCACAAAATGTGTGTCCACTTTTTAGATGCAATGACGTAGCTTTGAAACCACTATACATTTAAAATGAAACATATATATAAATCGCATATATAAATCGCAAAAACATTGCCGTCACTTTGATTAGACAAAGATGGCAATATAAATTTGCAATGACGGTGTGGGGTGGCCTGCCCATGCGAAATTTTACCCAACTTTTTCAAGCCATGTACCTACTCGTAAAAATATTTAATAAATATAAATTCAATATTTTACTATTACATATTAATTTCTTATCAGATGTATTAGAAGATAACTGAAATAATGAATGGATCAACGATCTCTGTGTACTCCGTACTAGATCGGCTGTTCCGAAAAAAATTGGATCACACTCATCTGTACCTAATTGTGTACACCTGCCTTAGAGCAGCAATTTAAAACGCTGTAGGTAAGGTGTACACAATTAGGTACAGATACACAAAATAGTGAAAACGCTTGAGTAGTAAAATAATGTACTTACATTCATTATATTGAAAGGGAATTATTGTATTTAACGTGGACAGGGCCTAACAGCCGCACGGGTCGATCGATCATAAGGGAACATACCCATACTACGTGACCTATTTTTTTAAGATTTTTCGATCCCATGTCCCTCCCATCGGTGACCACTCGTAGTATATGCCAAGACTCCCCCCCCCCTCCCCTTTAGTTTTCACGTAGTAATTCATAATTATGATTTTTAATCATTCCACAGGCAAAAATCGAAAAAAAAAAAAATTTGGCTCATACTCGTCTTTATTGGATAAGACTGCACGCATACTTAAATTACTAGTGAATTATGTATTATGAAAAAGAACAACTTTAATTGTGAAAATATATTGCTGTACAGTATGTAACTTACAGTAACTTAATTTACGAACACAACAATTATTTTCTTTTAATCATATTAATATTCATCTAGGTCGAGAAAATACGAGATTTCTCTCATTAAAATCGACTACGTGACAAAAACCTGAGCCACCCCCCCGCTCCTGTGACTAACCGTAGTATTTTAAAGACTCCGCTCCCCCCCCTAAACGGGTCACGTAGTATGGGTACGGTCCCTAAAGTTAAGCAACGCTTGGCGCGGTCGGTCCGTGGATGGGTGACCATCTTATCATGACGAGTTCCTCCGTGTTTCGGAAGGCACGTTAAATTGGTGGGTCCCGGCTGTCA
Organism: Euproctis similis; assembly: GCA_905147225.2. Lineage (NCBI taxonomy): Eukaryota > Metazoa > Arthropoda > Insecta > Lepidoptera > Erebidae > Euproctis > Euproctis similis. The sequence continues at coordinate 14,041,656 of LR990114.1, read as the reverse complement.
TTTGAACATCTTTGGTAGTCGTTACGGGTAGTCAGAAGCCAGAAAGTCTAACAACCAGACTTACCAAGGGGAATTGTGTTGCCTACGCAACTGGGTTGTGGAGGTCAGATAGGCAGTCGCTCCATGTAAAACACTAGTACTCGGCTGCACCCGGTTAGACTGGAAGCCGACCCCAACATAATTGGGAAAAAGCTAACCAGATGAAATATTGATCATACACCGCTGTGAAACAAGTTTTGTATAAAATTGCCTTTTAGTCTCTTTTTTATAAGTCTGAGTTAATAATTTGCTTTCGTGATACAATCTTATTTTTAAGTATTTATTAATTATTGCATTTATTAATAAAAGCGAATGATCAACTTGAATTGACGATAAATGATCTCCCGGGTGCAGGTAGCCAGTCAGTTTCTTTGACATAAGCTTCGCATAAGCCTGTAGGCTTATGGCCAGTGGTCACGCTTTGAGAAGGTTTTTACAAGTCTAGAACATATAGGTCAATGCTTTACACCAATTGAACGTCAAATTATTCTGCTCTCGTTCGCAATTTCGTGGTGGTCCTAAACATTCCTATACGGTCCTTTAATTTCTATCCCTAGTATACTTTTAAGAAGAATAAATAAATATTCTTGATTCCTTAATCTTTATTACAGAATTTAATTCAGAGTTAAAAGCAAACAATATAGCAATAGAACGTCCAAAGGAACAACAGAAGCTATCAAAATACATGTACAGACCGTCAGGACTTCTAAGACAAACATGGATATTACTCTATAGGAACTACTTAATAACAACGAGAAATTATGTAAGTACCGCCATTTTTCTGCTAGTTTAACGTAGAGGAATTTTGAAAATGACATTTCTTTTTTTTTATCTGACAGATGGCATTCAAAGTACTCTGTGGCTAATTAAACCTCATTTATAGAAGTACTGGCAACTAAGATTGCTATAAAATTGTGTGTGGGTCATAAAACAATATGTTTAAACATAAAAAGCATAGATATATTGGTGTATCATCCGATAGCAGTTTTCTTAACACAAGTTTTAGTTCCTCCACTTTTCACTAGAGGGTGCGGCTAGTTATTTTTTGATGTCTGGATAAGAAGCTCATTATTTAATCCCATCGTTTTGATTTTTATTTCAGTCTCTTTTTATGTGGAGAGTTGCTGCTCATGTGATAATAGCATTAATCTTCGGCTACCTATATCTAGGCGTGGGTAGTGAAGCTGATTCAGTGCTTGGCAATTACGTCTACTTATATGGCTCGCTGTTGCTTGTGGTGTACACAGGCAAAATGTCCGTTACTTTATCATGTAAGTTTAAAATACCATTGTCTAATAAATATGATGTGCAAGAAAAAGCCCACAAATTTTAATTTTATCATTCATTTCATTTCAGTTCCGTTAGAGATGGATATACTACGAGGAGAATACTTCAATCGTTGGTATAATTTAGGACCTTACGTAGTGTCAATATTGGCAGTAGAATTACCATTTCAGGTGAGACTTGTTGACTTTTTCTTGTGGGATTGGGAGGCAAACGAGCAAGCGTTTTACCTGATGGTAAGCAACTTACGCTGCCCCTATACGCCTACATCACAGATTGTGTTGTGTTACAGTTACGTTGCCGGTTCAGCGATTGGTACTTATTTTTTTATATTTTTAATAAAAATTCTTTGAAGACACATACTTTGAAATTGGTGTTTTATAAATTAAAATAAATGAAATTGTTAATTTTTTACTAATATTGTGGAGTTAAAACTTAGATTCATTTGCATGTTTCTGATCGACAAACATGACAGTCTAACATTTTCTTCTTAACATTACTTTATTAGAAAGCGGATTTATTCGGAATTAATATAAACTATATGTGCTTTTGTTATGGTTTTTTTGCGAGGATATTATGTATTATATTAAAACCATAGAATTGCAGTTACACACGCATACACTAGTAGATATATTTAATTGATATTCATTCAATTTCAGATGATATCTTGCGTGTCATATGTAGTGCTGTCGTATTGGTTGACTGATAATCCCCTGGAGCCCACAAGAGCTACTCTATTTTTAGCTACTATGGTTGCTACATCACTATGCGCGCAAGCCTGGGGATACTTTATCGGTTCGACTACGCCCACAAAGGTAAATAAATACTAAAATATTACAGTACAGTCGTCTCAATTCTGAATCAAAAAGCCCTGGGATCAAATCCGGGCATCCACAATGACTGTTTTACACAATATAGGGCCAACTAGCAGGCGTTTCACCTGATGGTAAATAACTAACGCCGCCCATGGACACTTGCAACGCCGATAGTGTTACAGTTGCGTTATCGGCCTTTAAAGTGAGATTGGGCAGGGGTCGGAAATGGGATACGGTTGGGCCTCCGGACTGTCTTACCGAGCGAAACCAGGCTTGAGCCACTGAGTCGATATTCTGATAGGTCATGGTATTTAAGCGATCGAGCCCGCCCATTTATGCAACGAACTTCTGACTTCTTGGAATTCTTTGCTGAAATTATGTGTGATAACGGACTGAGAATATTCAGCCCGGTGTATGGCAATATATTATACTGCCGCCTATAACCATTAGGGACGTAAAAAATGAGCTGTTAATATAAAAATTAAATATAAGAAATATAAATTTTACTCATGTTAGCCTCTGCGTTAGAGAGGTTCTGCGCTTCGTTTCTGTTTGACGACTTTCGAAATGAAATTCCAACGCACTCACGCACAAGTATTTTATTAATCTATTCGAAAGTTGTGCAAACTAAAATATCGATTACCGACAAAATTATGCCAGATTGCATAATGGCATATAGGTATAATGTCTTATGCATAATTGTCTCTGCTTACATCTTTAAAAGCATTACCTACTTTCACCAAAACCTGTATTGAAGATCAGTATTTAATTTTGCTTAATAGGTGACGTAATGTTTCGGATTATGAATCAATATGCATAAAATAACATACATAACTTCACGCCTTTTTATACCCGAAGGTGTAAACAGTACCTCGACTCGCCTTTATGTCCCTTCCTAAATGGAATAGTTGGCGAAGCTATTGCCATACCGGGCACAAGGTTTCCAGTCATCATTATTATGGCGGATACATTTTGGCCATTTATAAGCCCAAATAAAATTATTATTTTTTCTCTGTTTCAGATCGCTGTATTCGTAGGACCAGTGCTTGCATGTCTGTTCTCAGTGTTTGGCTTCTGTCTAGCGTTAGTGGACACGCCATATTCATTTCGCTGGTTGCACTACATCTCCTATTTCAGAGCTGGTTTCCACGTCGCGGTGCATTCTGTATACGGATTCAACAGGACAAGAATGCATTGTTCTAAAGGTAATTTTACTTTGATTGACTGAATTTATATTTATTTATACGTAGCATTCCAACAATTAGATCTGTTAAAAATAATAATAATAATATCGCGAAAATAGATAAAGCTTATATATTAATACACATATACTTTTCTTTTGTAAATATATAAAATACATAAAAATAATAAGGAAGGTGATGTTAAGAGCCTCAAAAACCGACGCGCGTGCATGAAAAGAGTTATGAAAGTCAACGAAGCGAGTGAGGTGTGTAAGAATCGTGCCCTATGGCGCTCTGTTCTCTCTGCCTACCCCGCAAGGGATTTGGCGTGAAGTTATGTATGTATGTATGTACATAAAAATAATCCAGACGCATCGAATTCACCGACCTCGATCCCGCAGTTGGTTGTATAACCAATTCACTACGAGGCCTGATGTACCTTGAAACGACTGCGTAGTAAAGGTCGGAGGGTTCGATCCTAATCAGTCTAAATATTTCTGATAAGCATGATAGTATGTAATTATGTATGGTATCTATATTTATGATGAGCATGATAGTATGTAATTATGTATGGCATCTATATTTATGATGAGCATGATAGTATGTATTTATGTATGGCATCTATATTTATGATGAGCATGATAGTATGTAATTATGTATGGCATCTATATTTATGATGAGCATGATAGTATGTAATTATGTATGGCATCTATATTTATGATGAGCATGATAGTATGTAATTATGTATGGTATCTATATTTTTGATGAGCATGATAGTATGTAATTATGTATGGTATCTACATTTATGATGAGCATGGTAGGTTGTATAGTATCGAAACGTTTTTCTGTGTGTATATTAAATTATAAATCAGTTGTTTTTTCCTAAAATAAGTATCCTTCCTTGCCTAACCCATCGTAAACTATGACCCTCTCGGCGTTGAAGGTGGCAAGCTTGCTTAATTTGCTCCTTTTCTCGTAGAAACCCCCTAAAATGAATATCGATTTCAAAGTTTGTAACTCGCAATCGAAAGTCTGATTTCCATATTAGGACCTATAGACAACTATTATAATTATACTATTATTTAATATCTACTTCCAGAATACTGCCATTACATCACACCAAAGACATTCCTCAAGGAGATGGACGTGGAGACTGTTGATATTGGGGGCAATATGGCGTTGGTGATTGCCACCACGGTACTAATGCACACACTAACAGTTGCAGTCCTATGGTATAGACTTAATAAAAGATAGTTTCAATATATTATAAATTTAATTTTATGACAAATTAATATCTAATTTATGAGATTGGGTCGTAGGTATAATATATTTGTAAAACACATTAAAAATATTATCAGTTTGATTCCTAAATACTGTGACTGAATTGGACGAGTTTTTGATGCTGATATAAGAATCAACTTCAAGGTATTTAAGATTTATAAATACGACGATTTTTGGGACAGGTCTCGTGGTGCATTTGTAGTTGTAGTAAGTTAGTGAATACAAATTGACAGTTTTAATCACAAGCCGAATACAAATATTTGTGTGATGAGATGAATGTATGTGTGATATCTGAATGTATTTTTATATGTATTTTAAATTGTTATTTAGAAAAATAAAACATTTTAAAATGTGTCTACGGTTTCATAACGTAAGCATTAGTTGCTTAACTTGAAACTAGATGGCGTTGTAAGAAATGTTTTAGACAAATGAATGAAGGCTTCCTGTTTGCGTCTAGAAATTTTGAAGTGCGATCTCAAACATATTATATTATAACAAAAACCAAGTTCTTATTATGTAAAATCATCTATTACTGTATAAAATATTATATGTACCTTAAATAAATCAGAAAAATTGTGATGGTTTAATTCAAAAACCAATCCCATTTGTATTTTGTACAATTATTATTTGATGAACTCTTAGTAGTAATTTCTGACGAGTCTAACATTACAATAGAAATTAGAAGACAGTGAAGAAATTATGTAATTATGACAAATCTAATTAATGAATAGTAATAAAAAGCTGGATGACAAAGATTATCAATTATAAAGCTATATTCGAAAGCTATATTATTAATGATAAAGCTATATTTTATTAAAATAAAGCAACTAAACGGCTATAATTCACGTGCATAACAATTGAAAGAATCTGATAGAAAGCCATGCTTGCCTTTAAAGGGGATTAAATGAAATCATTCATTTTAGTATTATTAATTTTTTTGGAATCATAGTTTTAAGAAATTTAATTTAATAATAGTTAATTTATATTTATTATGTGATATCGGCTGGATAGTTAATTATTTTAGTATCACTCACCTAACCAGTTAATAAAAGATTACCTAGACACGGTGGCCTGGTGGCTATGCTTAGGTTTGAATACCGTCTTACACCGATGACTTTTTGGAAGTATCTTTTAAAGTTATTTGTGACAAATATCGATGGGAGACAACTTTGTGACCTATGTAAGGCAATAGTTTCCGTCGACTATTACATTTGACAGTAAACAAAAAGCCACAATTCAAAGCATAACTGCCTACATGGGCAATTGTAAAAGGCATGAAATACAAATGAAAATTACGGCACGTACCTTTGATTTTTGACGTGACATGATATGACAGCTTGAAATGAATATTTCAAATGCGCATAAATATATAATAAAATCTAAAATAAACACACAGCGGATAGTAAGTATATCAATATTTTATTCTAAAGCAATATCCGCAAAGATTTGACTAAGACTTTGGTTTTAATACCTAATATTATTAAATGTTAGTGTGTTATTATATAAATCTAGTAAATGTGATCTACCCAGGTGATTGGTGTTATTATGAATCTCTAAGTTACGGTTTTTGGAGAAATATTGTATTTAGTAGACACTAGACTGATTCGTACACCACCCTATGTAAGGGTGAATATAATAAATGAGTTACAAAATAAAAGGTTTTTAATTATTTCGAAAATTTTCACATATCACCTATTCCAGTACCATAAAGTTTAACCTGTTACCAAAAATTATCCCACCAGTCACGATGCCGTCGAAACTAAACCTGCTGATGATGAGCTAGCTCTATATTTACAATAAGAATTGAAATTTCTTTTAGTTCGTTTGTTTGAACTCCCTGATGTCAGGAGCTGGTGATTTAATATGACAAAATGTTTGCCTTTTATATACCAAGCCTTTCCTTGTAACAATGTGGTTAAAAAAACGGTTTTTAAAAGTTTTGGCTGTTGTTCTATGACCGGCCGCTTGCATAAGTTCAACCCTCCTTGGCAGAGATCGATACAGCATGTCATTCTTTCGAAATACTATTACTAAAATTTTCTCTCTCCTCCTCCTCCTCCTCACGTCGTGCTCCTCATTACTGAGGGTCGTGATTCCCCTGCAGAATCATTCTCTCCCTGACCAATGTGTGCCACTTGTTGCGGTCTTTTGCAATGTGGAGAGCATCATGCAGTCCGATGTTAAGAGTGGTGCGTACTTGATCCGACCACCTCATTGGACAGCGGCCTCTCGGTCGCCTGCCATCAACCTTCCCAGTGACCATTAATTTTTCCATGTTACTGTCATCTTTCCTAGAAATGTGGCCGAAGAAATCGAGTACTCTGCGGAGACATATGCTAGAAAGCCTGGTTTCGATCCCGAGTTCTCGTAAAATGGACACGTTCGTGCGAAAAGCTGTCCAGGGGATCCGCAGCATCCTCCTCCAGCACCACATTTCAAAGGCGTCGATACGGTTTCTGTCAGCCTTTTTCATGGTCCACGTTTCTGCACCATAACTGAATATGGAGAATATCAGTGAGTAAACTAGTCTAGTTTTAGTTCTTCTTGAGATGTTTCGATCTCTCCATATGCGATGCAATTGTGACATTGCGCTTTTTGCCATCCCAATACGTCTCCTAATTTCCTTCTCGCATGACCCAGAGTTGTTAATATTGGAGCCCAAATAAACAAAGTCCTTGACCGCCTCGAGATTAAGTGCACCTGTAAGCTGTAATTTGTTGGCACGGTCCACCACCATAAGTTTGGTTTTGGTGTGGTTTATTATGAGGCCTAGCTCTGAACTGATGGTCTGTATTCGGTGTAGGAGACAGGTCATTTCCGATTCATTGGAGGCCAGCAATGTCGTGTCGTCAGCATAGCGAAGGTTGGTTATTTTGGTGCCACCAATTGAGACACCACCCTTCCAGTTCTCGCAAACTCGCCGCATAATGTACTCTCCGTAGATGTTAAAGAGAATAGGCGATAGAATGCATCCTTGTCTCACTCCCTTGCCAAAATGGAAAGGCTCCGAGCAGACCCTGTCAACTTTCACGACACCCTGATTATTTATATAGAGCATCTGAATGAGAGCTATTAAGTGTCGAGGCACCCCCAGCTCCTCCAGCACTCCCCAAAGGTTCGACCATACGACGCAGTCAAAGGCCTTGCTATAGTCGACAAAACACAAGATGACCGGTGTGTTGAATTCGTAACATTTTTCAATCAGTTGTCGTATATTAAGAATTTGCTCACGAGTTCCTTTGCCCTTTACAAAGCCAGCCTGCTCTTGAGGTATTTGCCAGTCCAGATAGTATCGAATTCTGTTGTTGATTATATGTAATAACACTTTGCTGGCATGTGATATGAGTGCCAGAGTTTTATAGTTATCACATTTTGATGTTGAGCCTTTTTTATGTAATGGGAGGATAGTGGATTTCATCCAGTCATCAGGCCATTTACCAGTACTCCAGATCTCATTGCATATTTTGTGTAGAGTTTCTATGCCTGCTACCCCCATAGTCTTCAAGATTTCTGCTGTTATCTGGTCTGCACCCGGAGCTTTTTTAATCTTGAGCGCATCTAAGGAAGCTGTGGTCTCAGCCAATAAGATTGGGGGCTCCAGCACGAGATTCTTCCACACAATTGTACTCTGAGGTGGTTGGCGTTCATGTGGGTTCCTGTAGAGGTCTTCGCAGTACTTACGCCATCTCTTTGTTATTGCGTTGAGGTCTTGAAGTGGTATGCCGTCCTCATCCTCGATTACCCATGGTCTGTTTTTGGACTGTTTAGAAAGCAGTTTAACCTTTTTGAACAGATCCGAGCTCTGCATTTTGCATGAATGCTCTTCGATTTCGTGACAGATGCGTTCAATAAATTGGTTTTTATCCCGACGACATTTTAGCTGGACCAATCTGTTTAGCTCCGAGTACTTAACGCCATCCTGATTATTATAGAAGCCCCGACTTTTAATATCTTTCCTTTGTTGGACGATTTTCCAGGTGTCAACGGAAATCCAAGTTTGTTTACAGGTGGACGTGGAAGGTTTATCGTGTTTTACGGTCTCGACTGTTTTGGATATGAGGTTTTTTAGGTGTTCCCATTGTTTGTTGGCATCTGCGTTTGATGGAGCTGGTTGTTCCGCAATTGTGAGGTTCAGCATTTGTTCAAATATTCGTTGTTCAGATTGATTCAGAGTACTCGGGCGCGAGACGTGATTCCTTTTGATTGCTTTTAGCCGGAGGGCAAACTCTGCCACTAAAAGATTGTGATCAGACCCGCAGTCCGCCCCAGGAAATGTTTTCACATTCGCGATTGATGTTCTCCAGCGGCTATTAACAAGCACGTAATCTATCTGATTGCGATAGCGGTTGCCAGGGGACATCCATGTGTAGAGGCGCCTTGGGTGGTGTTGAAAACAGGTATTCATAACAGTAAGTTTATTTTCTATGCAGAAATCCAGCAGCGCAGTGGGCGAGCGCACGGCCTCTGATCCAGAGGTCCGGGGTTCGATTCCAGACTCTGGCTCACATCAATGACTTTTCGAAATTGTTTTCGGAAGTTATGTGTGATAAATACCGATGACTGACAAACTTTGTGCCCGGTATGGCAATAGGTTCGCCACCTATTCCATTTGGGACGTAAACATAACGGCGAGACGAGGCTTAACAGCCGCTGCCTACACCTTCGGGTAACAAAAGGCGTGAAGTTATGTTATGTTATGTTATGTTAAATCCAGCAGTCTAGCACCCCTGTCATTCCTGTCACCCAGACCAAACCTTCCTATTATGTTTCTAATGTGGTCATCCTCGATCGTAGTTCCTATCTTTGCATTCCAATCACCAAGAATTAGCGTTATCTCGCGGTTAGGGATTTTCGAGAGAGCAATTTCAAGTCCCGCATAGAATTTATCACATGCATCTTCATCGGTTGTAGCTGTTGGAGCGTATACAACGATAATGTTGAGAGAACAGGGCCTGGTGTTAAGTTTTATGGTCATAAGTCTGTCAGAGATTGGATTGTATCCTTAAACGTGATGGCTTAGATCGCGAGATAGCCAGATCGCGACACCATTAGTACTAGAGCACGTGGACCCCGAGAAATAGAGAGTATTTCCGCTTGATGTAGAGTAATGTCCTTGGCCTCTCATGTGGGTCTCTGATATACCAAGCAAGGCAATATTGTGCACTATCATCTCTTTTTCCACAACGTCCAATTTCCCTGGGCCCAGCAGGCCACGGACGTTCCAAGTGGCAATACGTCGGTGTGGCCTTATTGAGATTTTATTTATCGCACCAGTAGCATGACCTCTAGCTAGATCCTGGCGACTTAACCTAGTAGATGCTTCGGTCACTAATTTTACACCATCCGACCCGGTAACCGGAGGGCGCCGGGTGTTAGCCGGATCGTCCGACATACTATCTTTTTCATTCGTGTTATTCATCAGGGGATCTTCATGGGTTGGTACGTCGTGGTGGGTACCCGAGTCCTTCCACGGCAGTCTTTTTGAGGAGATTTAGTTCCTCATGGCCACTGTGCACCACTCTCTGCAAGGTATGCAGAGGGGTCGGGTTAGTTAACCGCCGCCCGATGCTCGACGTTGCAGTTTTACAGCTGGTTTGCTTTCCCCCATACAAACCCTCCTCCTTTTTCATCCGGGCTTGGGACCGGCATTGGCGGATTTTTCTCTCTATACAAATAATTTTCGATATTTCAGTTAGCAAACTACTTAAATATTTAATGATGGCAAATGAGCGAGCGGGTCACCTGGTGGCAAGCGAATAGTGCAGCCCATCTGCAACACGAAAAAGGTCGTCGAAATTGTGTTGCTAGCACTCTGGATATGATAAAGAGTGGAGAGAAAAATTTATGAAATGTGGAATGTCAAAATATGTTATTGTTATAACAACACTGTCTTATGTCATTGTCATCCCCTTGAATCCACTGCCGTAAAAATTAAAAAAAATCATTGTTATCCCTTCTGGTTCCTGCTGCTGTGTATACGCTACAAGGTTTTATCTTCTTAATTTATAAAATTTACACTTCCCTCTAGGGAATATTTAGGGAAAATAATTCAGTATTTCTAAATACTGAATTATTTACTGAACTGCTACTAGTTTCCATCTATGTTGAAGAGCCGGCCATCTTTAATGGAGTTGTTTAAAATGAATATTTTTATTTTATTATATATGAATTAAATATCAATATATCAATACTATCTATTACTGTTGCTGAAGTAACACACGACATTTTGTACGGTCAAGTTATTCACCGGTCGAGTAGACCGGTCCATTCATGCAGAAAAAAAGCGTAGTAGTATCACTGTCAAAATATCCTTCACTCACTTCAGTATATTGGAGCGCAGTAGTAGCCAACCACTAAAGTGTACAGACGAGCAGTAAACATAACATAACATAACTTCACGCCTTTTGTTACCCGAAGGTGCAGGCAGCGGCTGTTAAACCTCGTCTCGCCGTTATGTTTACGTCCCAAATGGAATAGGTGGCGAACCTATTGCCATACCGGGCACAAAGACAGTAGCAGTAAACGCCTGATAAATATAAATAATAATTCCGTAGTTCGACATAAAAACAAGAAATGCAACCGTAATTAAAAAAGCCAGAATAATTATGTTCACAAAAAATATATCTGTAAGTTTAGGATCTAATGAAAACAAATAGTCTGTGCCTACTCCCATGGAAAGAAGGCGTGGTCGTCTAGATGTAGTATTAATATTTATAGAGTACAATAACCTCACGACTTTTTCTACCAGAGTGGTGTGTAGGTAGAGCTTGTTAGGCTTTGTCTCGCCGAATCGTTGCACCCCAAATTAATATGGTGGCGGAACCTTTTGCTATACATCGAGGACAAATATCACTCGTGGATATTTATTATACATAACTTAAGAAAAGGTTTCCGTGAAATCATTGGACTTCGGAATAAAAAGAGGCAATAAATACCTCATGTTGGTCAACGAGACCAACATAATAGCAACTTAAAATTTTAATTTAAAGACGTATTTATCTAATGTGACCTTAATTTTTTTCCGATAAGAAGTCTTTTCAGAAGTCTCTGTTCTAGCCTGGTCTAGCCTGTTCTGGTCTGTTCTGAACTAATAGACCCTATTGGTGCTATTAGTAATATTGGTAATAGTTTTAAATAGGTTACGTACATGTAGGTGTAAGGGATACTACACCTCATGGCACGTACATGTACGTGCCATGAGGTGTAGTATCCCTTACATAGGTATACCAAATAATTTCAAATAAATAACCTACGATGTTGGAGTAAGATTTAACTAAGGAACGTTAAAAAAAAAAAGTGTGTGTGTCAGTTCCGACGCACGACTGGAGTTTACTCCATATGTACGATTGTCTAAACATTTGACAGTGACACTGACATTTGATAGTGCCACTGACCTTTGGCAGTGACGGCAACGATGCCAACATTACAGAGGAAAAGCGAATGATTAATTTGTACATTATTATGTTGGTGAAAGTTGCAGTGTAAATGAGCTCAAGACAATGTCTGGAGTGCCGACTCTTATTTATATACTCTTTGGTTGCACCAAAAACGTAACGAGGTCATTCTTCAATAGATTTTACTCCTCACTTTTTTCTCATGAATCACGCCTTATATTTGAAAATCGATTCTTAAGGAGTAAACTCCAAAAATCAAATGAGATACATTTGCAATTTTTCCTTTTTTGTACAGTAAAATTTAGTTGAATTATGACTTTTTATTCAAATGCGAGCAATTAAGTTGATTAATAAATACAATTTGTATTACTTCATTATAATGAATTTTTTCATAGCGTTTAACATTTTTTTTTATTCGATATTAAAGATGCGTCATCTATTGATAACATTCGACCTTTCTACTCGAGTATCTTACTGCAAGAGTAGTTCCAAGCCACGTCGCCCCCAACATAGTCGTTCACGTATTAATCATTTAATATTATCACATAATAAATACTATATATATACAATATATTACAGCTGTGTATGAATCATCAAACTCGTAATTGTCCTACGGAATTTTTATTTTAGACGTAGATTATTATACCTTTTTTTCAACAGTGGTAGAGTCTTGCAAGTCGCTACAATTCGCTCTCCGAATATCGGCGTGAAGTGGCTCGTGCCGCGTTTCGTTCGGTGTGAGAGGTATCCGGGGCCGATCCCCTTTCCCTTTCCTTTCCCCTCTTCCTCCCAAGGACGGCCACGCATCACGGTGTGAGAAGTTACTTACCATCAGGTGACCCACTTGCTCGTTTGCCTTACTATCACATAAAAAATCTTTTGTCCAACCCTTTCACTTCATATGAAGATGTAGGCAGCTGGTATTAAGTCACCTCAACTTTTTGATTTTTTACTTCAAAAATGTAATTGATGGCGGAACCTACTTGCTATATACATCAGACACTATGTTGTCAGTCATCGATATTTATCACAAATAACTGCGGAAATTTCATTGGTATGAGACAGATTTTTATTTCACTACCTCAGATGAGTGATGCACCACCTCTAGACCTCCAAGACGTTTATCTTATGTTCATTAATTTGATCCAATTTATGGCATTCAAGTTTCTTATGAGCCGGATTCGGATATCCTTTTGAGTAGGTCCAGACTGTGAGTGTCTTGTTGTGTGCAAAGGAATGGCTCCATGAATTCATTGCTGTATGTACCAATTGGTTGATTGGATTGTCATGTGAACAGAGAATTTTTTCATAATAGTATTTTCTTTTGAAGTTTCCTTTTTTGCTTCTAAGTCTATGTTCAGTTGGTTTTTAATTATGGGATAGGGGCAAACCAGTAGGCGTGTCATTCGATGGCAAGCAACACACGCCGCCCATGGCCACATCAATACATATAATGTTATAGTTGCGTTCCCGTCCCTTACAAAGGGAATAGGGGTCAAATATCCCATAAAAAAATATTAAAAATGAAAAACATTCCTTGAAGTTATTGAGGACTACCAAATCTGGGCAATAGCGTTCTCCTGTTTATTGTATTAAGGACTAGAAATTAAATCCGGTGTGTCGTTGTGGCTTTTATTAAGGGGGTGAAGTTGCAGCTTATATTATTAAGACATATAATATAAATGAACGTGTATACAATTTGGTCAAAACCATTTTTTACATTTACCTAATTTACTGTAATGATCATCATTCATCATTAGTCCTTTTTTATGTCCTCCTCCATGGTAAGCCATACCTCACGGTCTTGTCCTAGACGCGTCCAGTGGCGTCAAGCGATCTTAACTAGGTAGTCGAACTACTTAGTAGGAGTATGGAATGGCCTATTCCACGTCGTCCAGTACGTGGTCGCCACTCGACAACCTCGCATTGTAATTTACTGTCACTAATCCTAGTCCCTAATTAAAATTTGGACAATATCATACATACATTGTAATAATACAAGGTATGTATTGTTATTTATCTATATTCTTTGTGTTTTATCTTTCGCTGATTATCTTAATTACATTACATTTGCTAAATATTAATTAATTTATTACAATGTGTAAAACATCTCAAATTTTTGTTGTTTTTTGTTGAAGCTATTTAAATTTGTTGAAGCTATTTAAACTAAAATATATATTCCGTAATAGTCTTACACCCGAATACTGAACCGCCACTCAAATCTGACTATCAATAAAGTGCTACTTACTGCTCAAATTTCACGTACACTGTCTACTGTGACAGCTACTTAAACGCTTAAGTAGCGCTTATATATTTGAGTGGCGGTTCAGTATTCGGGCTTTAGTTGAGTTATGCAGACAACAGAAATAAATATGTTATTAAGTAGACAAAAAGGCAAAACCGGATTCGATGTCTTGGAAGGGCATAAAATTAATTCTATGATCAAATTGATTGTGTGTTATCGGATAATTACGTCAAAATCTTTTTGTTTAAGGGTTTTTTTATACGTAAAAATAACTTATGAGATGTGTCTTGTCCATCGAAATCTGGTCTTTCTGCGTTCTCCAAAAAGATATGGTGAGCAGTCGTGGTATTGCTGTTATGGCTAGTTAATTATCCATCGCAATTCTAGAAGACCATTTTGTTTATTGTTAATAATTTTGGATACATGGCATTTAAATAAATACAGGTACTATTAATTTGGTGATTTCAATTTAATTTGTGTTACTGAAATTAAAAGAAGATGTACTAACTAAACGATAATAATGGCTCGACATAACAGAAACTATGTCGAGCAAAATCTAGTAAATCATTGAAATTACCCACAATTGACTTTAGAAAGAAACAAAATATATTTTTTGTTTGAACCCAAACTCAGAACCGTAGAATTGTATTGAGAATATGACACGAGAATTCGTTGATAAAACTTTTTATATTTTAAAAATGTCAATAAGTAAGAGATTTATTTGTAAGTTACGTTGGTCCAGTGATCAAGCTTCCCGCTTATGATTCAGAAGTTGTTGGATCTCTTTCGGGCTCATGCCAATTATTTCTCGAATTTCTTTTGGATGTATTAATATCTATGAATGACAACTTTGCGGCTGCTGTATCTCAATAGATTCGCATCTAATCCATTTGGAACGAAACATGCAGCGAGTCGAGGCTTACAAGCCGCCGTCTACACCTTCGGGTAGAAAAAGGCGTGGAGATATGTTATTTATTTAACACTTATTTACTAACTCGCAGCCATAACAACAAATTATAAAAATAAGCCAACGTGGTCAATCCTCCATTCGTCTCGTCAGATAAGTCGGTAGCCTTTTTAAATATGTTTCTTTACTGATATTCAATCAAGAATAGCACAATGACATCACATTTTTATTTCTGTTGCTATGCAAACATAACAACATTCCACGCCCACTTCACGTTCCTTTACAATTCAATGGGAACCTGATTTATCTAGCTTCTTTAACTAAAATTATAAGAAGTTCAAAACGCTAGTACTTATAATAGAATTAAAATACGGTCATGTCTGCCCATTGAAGATTTTGGAGGAAATCTGATTCTCTGTACACACAAGAAAGATTTCATCACTAGTTAACTGATACTTCACCAAAATTGTAGGGAGAACCCAGTTGAGTTGTGAAAACCACAGTAGGAGATGTTCAATTCTTTGTTTTGTGGTAGCTATAGGAGGGCAAACGAGCAAGTGAGTCACCTGATGATAAGCAACTACCGCCGCTCATGGACACCTGCAACTCAGACAGTGTTACAGTTGCAGCTGTTGGGTGGGTCTCCGGATGTCTCTCTCACCAAACAAAGTTAGTATATTAATTTTCCCATAAGATTTAATATACCTCTGCGTTAAAGCGGTGTCTGTTTAAAATTAGAATCTTTAACAATTGCAAGAAAGTCCATGCAAGCTCCATGACACCGATTACATTTTTTTCGTAGATTTTATTAAATGGTTATAAATAATATTCTACTAACGTATTATTACATACAAAATTCAGAATATTCTGACGGCCAAGCAACGACGAACAAATACAAGTTTAATTGCAAATTGTTTGTGAAAATTCAAAATCATATCAATCTACATTATCATTAATTTTATAGATCAACATTTTTCGACATCAGATTCAAACATCTACAAACTTTAAACGCATATCTACTGTATTTGATTAGCTCATGTGTTAATCTATTTTTATAATATATAAGGTCGTCAACCTTTAAAGCGAGAGCCAGTCCAGATATACGAGAAAACATATATATTTTTTGTATATTTTTACAGAGTAAATATGCAAGAGTGTAAATTGTACATTCATAACATACATATACATAACTGCACGTCAAGTCTCTTGCGGTGTAGGCATAGAGAACAGAACGCCTGTAGGCACGATTCTTAAACACTTCACTTGCTTCTTTGACTTTCCTAACTCTTGTCATCCACGCATGTTGATTATAGATGCTTCGTCAGTATGTTGTTTTACTTGTACTGGTTTTTATTTATTCCGTTTGCCCTCTGAACTCCCCCCCCACCCCCTAGATCCGGGCTGCTTAATTAATTATGAATCATCCATTCTTTCTACATGTCCGAACCATCGGAGCATGTTCCTTATTTAGGAATGTCGGTATAAAAATACACTCGTTCAATCCAACTATCTTCCATATAGCCTTGTTTTACTCCACGAAAATGAGGTGTGAATTTTGACATACTAAAATCTAGTATGTAATTTTACATAACAAACATAACATAACTTCACGCCTTTTGTTACCCGAAGGTGTAGGCAGCGGCTGTTAAGCCTCGTCTCGCCGTTATGTTTACGTCCCAAATGGAATAGGTGGCGAACCTATTGCCATACCGGGCACAAAGTTTTTCAGTCATCGATATTTATCACACATAACTTCCGAAAACAATTTCGAAGTCATTGGTGTGAGCCAGTGTCTGGAATCGAACCCGGACCTCTGGATTAGAAGCCGTGTGCTCGACCATATGTAATTTTCTTTTATAATTTTACTCCTTTCTCTACCCGAAGGTGTAAGCATCTGCTGTTAAAACTCGACTATTTATACATCACAATTGAAATATGTGGCAGAACCTATTGATTACTAAATCTAGCTAGTAACTATAGGATGAAATGAAACTTTAATTCACATTTAAACCGAATTACTTTTCTCTTATTAGAATTTTTATAAAAAAAAAAATAGTTACATTAATTTCATGTAATATCGTAATCATTTTTCGAGGTCGCTAATGTGTGTTGAAAATTTAAAGGAAAATAAAAACAAGAATAAAAATGAAGAAATATTTGTACTAACGTAGAAAACCAATGGTAGAGCCATTTCGCTGCCTCAATGGGCCGGCTCGAATGATGAAATACCACGACCTCTCAGAAAACCGACGTAAAGTGGCTTATGCCGCGTTTCGTTCGGTGAGAGAGGTACCCGGAGGCCCATCCCCCTTCCCCGTACTTTCCTATCCCCTATACCTTAAAGGTCGGCAACGCAACAGTAACACTATGTGTTGCTGGTGTCCATGGGCGGCGTTGGTTGCTTACCATCAGGTGACACGCCTGCTCGTTTGCCCTCCTATCCCATAAAAAAAAATATCCGGAGGCTCAACCCCTTCTCCTCTTCCCTTTCCCATCCCACTTCCAACCCCTTCCCTATCGCGGTGCTAGTCACTTACAATTAGGTGATACGTCTGGTCGTTTGCCTGCCTGTCCCATAAAAAAAAATAACAATAAAACTCGTAACTTTTATTTACATGCTTGAAAAAATACATTTCTTACCATTTAAATAAATGAAACAATGTTCGCTGTAAATATTTGTAAATTGACAGCAATGTGTTTGTGCAAATACAATAAAGAAATATATTTATTATGTTACAATTGGTAATTTATTTCACACTATGATTTCGTTCCTCACTTAATATTACCTTTATAGGTGTTTCCTAATTTTGACTAGAAATTAATTCAATAATAACATCAATTTACTAGAATATTTACCGGCAATGGGACCAAAAAACAGTTCGGAATTTCAAAGCTAATTTGCTGCCTACACCTTCGTGGTGATAAATGCGTGAAGGTAAAACAACAAACGAGTATTGACATAAATCCATTCCTCGCCTCGTGACACAGTGGCCGCTGTTGTTGTGCTTTGGCCTCGGTCCAAATATCTGCTGGTTCAATAACTCGAGTAGGTACAAACTTGTGTTAGTTATTTTATCGATAAATTTTCAGCTATCGATTATTAACCGGCTTGACCGGTGAAATACCACGACCTCTCAGAAGATCGACGTAAAGTGGCTCATCCCGCGTTTCGTGCGGTGAGAGAGGTAACCGGAGGCCCACCTCACTTCCCCATCCTTCCCTATCCCCTATCCCTTAAAGGTCAGCAACGCAACAGTAACACTATATGTGTTTACTGGTGTCCATGAGCGGCGTTGGTTGCTTACCATCAGGTGACACGTCTGCTCGTTTACCCTCCTATCCCATAAAAAAAAAACAAATCAAATGTAAGGCAATGAGTTGTCCATCCATTACCAAGCGACGGGGTTATACCCCTCGCAATTAAGGGTTATTACTATATGCGGGACCTCGAAAAAAAGATATTAATTTAAGGAATAATATTTCACATTTTAATATTCTATAAAAGGGATGAAAGAATACATGCGACGGAGATACGAATATAAGGATGGATGTGTGGAGTGACGAAAATGGATAAAATACGGAATGAGTATGTAAGAGAAAGTTTAAAAGTTGCGCCTATAACTGAAAAGATAAGAGGGTATGTCCATGTTATGAGAAGGGATAATAGATACCTTAACAATAAACTTGAATGTGAAGGAAAATAAGAAAAGAGGAAGACCTAAGAACATATGGATGGATCGTGTGAAAGACGACATGAATAAGAAGGTTATTAGTGTAGATGATGTGATAGGGAAGTATAAAAAGAAAAACTTGTTGTGCCGACCCCGAATAATGGTAAAAGGGCAGGAAATTGAAAAAAATAGAATTTTATGACAAATGTTCCGACAAAGATTCCGAGGATCCAAGTTCGAATTCGAACACGACAACGACTTTTTGGAAATGCATTCATAAGTTATGTGTGATTAATATAGAATATGATTGTAAATAATGTGATAATGTGCCCAATATACCCCCAATAGCCTTCGCCACCTATTTCTTGAAACTAGATGATCATTACATAGCATATTTGTATGTTGTTATGGTGTTATTATGTTAATAACCATGCTTTAATCTATACATATAATAATAATAATAATATAATATAAGTTAGCTTCACATTTTAATTAACTTATGCCGTTAAACATAACAGACAATTTTAAAACAGTGCCATCTATGAGATTTACAAAACAGAAAACATTAAGTTGAATTACACGTGTAAGCACTTTTTGGTTTTAGATATAAATAAATCTTTGAGATTTTAAAAACATCAAGTCGAATTACATGTTTAAACACTTTTTGAATATAAATAATTGAAATTTCATCATGCGCTTGCGGTCAATAGATGTTTTTAAGAGTCATAGATGGAGTTGTGCATTTTCTTCTTTAAAATTGTATCGTTAATTCTTTTCAGAGATGAGCAAGACAATTAAAAAAATGTATTTGTATATGCTAAAAACTGTTAATATTTTTGTTCGGTATTTATTGGTGTAATGATTGCTTCGTAATTTTATAATTTTACACCATTAAAAAAAAATGTTTCCTATTCGCTAACTAGATGGCGTTGGCGTCGAAATGCTATTTTCTGCGGTTATTACTTCACACGATCCGAGGCCCAACGTCTTTTGCCTTTCTGAGAACATTTGATGGCGTGGAGTATCCCACTTACCGCGCAGCCTGTGTAGCACGTCACCTTCTCGACGGTGACCAAAACTGGGATGACACCCTCGCGGAGGCGAGCGTCAGTAACAGCCCCAGCCGTATGCGTCATCTGTTTGCCGTCATCTTGGTGTTTTGTGGAGTCACGAACCCGGTAGCTTTGTGGGAAAAATATCGACATCATCTATCTGAAGATTTTCTACGAGCTTTGAGGCGTGCTACTGGAGACGAAGTCGAAGTAACTGATGAACGCGTGCTGAACACCTGTCTTAGTTCACTTCAAGACGTGGTCATTTCCATCGGCGGCAATCCATTGGTCGAATATGGGTTACCAGCTCCCCAATCATCACCGCATCAAGACCGTGGAAATCGAGAGTATAACGCTGAGACAATTTACGATCCGAGCGAAATGACCACCATACGAAATCACCATGTCGCTTTGTTCTCTTCAGAGCAAAAACAAATTTATGACACTGTTCTTAAAAGCGTTGGGCAAAACCAGGGTAAAATGTTTTTCTTGGATGCTCCTGGTAGAACAGGAAAAACATTTGTTACCACTGGCATACTTGCAGAGGTCAGGAGGCAAGGCAAAATTGCCATTGCTGTAGCGTCGTCGGGAATCGCTGCCACACTGCTTCCGGGTGGCAAGACAGCACATGCCATGTTTAAAATTCCCATCGATTTAGAGAGCACCGAAACGCCTGTTTGTGGTGTGTCACGCAATAGTGATAAGGGACACGTGCTGAAGGATTGCTCTCTGATCGTATGGGATGAGTGTACGATGGCCAATAGAAAAGCAGTTGAGGCCGTGGACAGAACCCTGCAGGACATCCGCAGGAACGAACACTTGATGGGTGGTGTCACAGTTCTATTCAGTGGCGATTTCCGACAAACGCTTCCCGTGGTGACGCGGGGATCGAGGGCTGACGAGGTGAATGCTTCGTTGAAACGATCTTCGCTGTGGTCACGAGTTCGTACGCTGCGCTTGACCATTAATATGAGAGCTCGGCTCGGCGGCAATGCACGTGCTCAAGAATTCTCCGATGTTCTTCTAAGTCTTGGCGAAGGCACTCTACCAGAGGAGAGAGGTGGGCAGGTGGTGCTTCCAGAGTCTCTCGGTAGAGTCGTATCCAGCTTAGAAGAACTCATTCGCTGTGTGTACGGGGACATCAGTCATATACCGCACCAGCAGAATTCTTGGGTATGTGAGCGGGCAATTTTGACGCCCAAAAATGGTCAGGCTGAAGCAATCAACGAATGCATTCTCTCGAAAATTGAGGGGAATGAAGTGGTTTACACCTCTATAAACACTGTCATCGAGCAAGATGATGCCACACATTATCCCGTGGAATTTCTGAACTCTCTGTCAGCAAGTGGACTTCCAGCGCATACTATCAAGCTGAAAGTCGGTGTCCCGATTATGCTTCTTCGGAACCTATCTCCTCCGAAGTTGTGTAACGGGACCCGCCTTAAAGTCATCTCGCTCCACAGACACAGCATTGAGGCGGAAATTCTTACGGGTTGTGGCGTAGGCGAGGCAGTATTTGTACCACGCATTCCCCTCATACCTCATAACTTCCCGTTCCAGTTCAAGCGCGTACAGTTCCCCGTGAGTGTTTGCTTCGCGATGACCATCAATAAGTCGCAGGGGCAGACACTGAGAGCAGCGGGTGTCGACCTCAGGACGAGCTGCTTCTCACACGGGCAGCTGTACGTCGCTTGCTCCCGCGTCACCAGTCCTGACTCTCTTTACATTTTGGCTGCGGAGAGCCAAACCAGCAATGTTGTTTATAGAGAAGTTTTATAAGTATATATTTTTATCCTTTTCTATATTTATATTTTCTTATTCATTATTTTCTACATTTGCTTCAGTCGCAACTTATTACTTAATTCAGCAGAATCACCATAAAGTCATTTATTCAAAGCAGACTGAAAATCAGCACTTTTGAAGTTCAACAATTTTACAAAAGACAGTCTCCCTCTGTTACTGTACTTTCTGTATTTATGAAATGTAAAGAAGTAACGGGTAAATAAATGTTATTTTAAAAGGTATAATCGTAGGTATTTTTGGTGCTGTATAGCGTTCAGGCAGATGACGTCGCGGGCTACAGCTATACTACAAAAATTCCTGTTAAAATGAAAATAAACAATGCGGGCAACAACCATTGCTACCGCAATCTGTACTTATCCTACCAGTTACAATTTCATTTTAGAGGTAATTACTTCTCAACTGTCTATGTAAAAATATAGCTATCTGATCACAAATTCCACGCGTACGAAGTCGCGGGCACAGCTAGTATAGAATATGATTGTAAATAATGTGATAATGTGCCCAATATACCCCCAATAGCCTTCGCCACCTATTTCTTGAAACTAGATGATCATTACATAGCATATAACAGAGTCGCTTTCCGCTGTCTGTCCCCTTATATGCTTAGATCTTTTGAACTACGTAATGCATTTTGATGTGTTTTTTTTATTAGATAGAGGGAGTCAACAGGGTGGTGGTTTGTATATTTAATTCATGTTTAATGTAGTAAAGAAAAAGTGAAAATTATCGAAATTTAACACTTTAACACAAAAATAAAAAAAAATAAAAAATACTTTAATGCGGAACAAAGTTCCGCCGGGTCAGCTAGTTGATAATAATTACATTTATTTAGGCATAATTTCTTTCACGATCGCCTGTGTGTAAAAAGTAAGTTTTTTCTATAAAATCTAAGTAATCTGAAGCTTTTTCTAATAAGCCAATGTTTCTGAATTTTAGTCACCAAACGTGAGTCATACATTTTCAGTCCAGTTTGTTATCTAGCCTTATCGATATAATCAATTAACTGTATTATTCATAGTTACAAAAAGTTTATTTTTAACATGAAAGATTATTCCAACTCTAATAATGATTATATCTGGTAGATATCTAATATGCCATGAGTCATGTGTTAGAGCACTTAGAGCTTAGAATGATTACTTTATTTTAAACTAGCCGTTGCCTGCTACTTTGTCTTCATGGGCGTCATAAAGCAGCAAAAATATTGCCCGTGCCATTGGGTTCATTGCTCACCCCCAATTAGTGATAGCGTAATAATATTTAGCCTATGTGTTGACCTGACCCCTTGGGTATATTTGTGCAAAATTTGACGTTTTAGGTATGCAACACTTTTAGAGTTTCTTCGTAACAAACATACAGATAAACAGATGAACAGACAAAGTCCTCTAAAAAAAAGTATTCTAAAAAATTCAATATTCAATGAACAGTTTAATTTTTCCTACATCTTTTATAAATTCTGTTCTTTTTTAATACATAGGTAATATAAAAAATAAAAATATGTAGTATATTTTAATACATTAAATATTTATATTATACTAGCTGACCCGGCGAACTTTGTTCCGCATTAAAAGTAATAAATGAGTCAATTTTGGATACCATGAGGTTCAATTTGTGCTATTTATCGGCTTTAATTGCTGTCCCTCTATGTTAATACTGCAATAATAATCTTAGTTAATATCTTCGAACATATTCGTTTAAATTGCATGCTGTAAAGGGCCAGGATCATCTATATTACTTGCACAATCCATTTAAGACACTTCATTGGATGAAAATTAATGCTGTAATGTCTAAAATCGCTTCGTAAATAAGCCATTATTTCTTGTAAAAAATAAAAATGTTCATTTTAGGTTATCCCTAAGAGATAGACATATGCCCTCGCGAACTTTTTTGTAGACCTTCTGAAGGTGTTAAATAAAGTAGAACATTGTTTTTATCTATCACCTAGGGTCCAGCCAGCGTTTGCAATTAAAGTGCTAAATATCGAACATTATCATTTTTTATTAACAACATCATTTATGAATTATAGATCAAAACCACCCTGTTGACCCTCTAACTATTGAAAAAAACCGCATCTAAATCCGTTACGTAGTTTTAAAGATATAAGCATATAAGGGGACACACAGCGGAAACTGACTTTGTTTTATACTATGTAATGATAAATATAGCTTTTTTTGTTGGAGACGAGGCAACCGAGCAACCAGTTGCATCTGGTAGAGTCGCCCATAGACATCTGCAAAACCGAAATAATCACAGTAGGGTTACGGTTGTTAAGATGTAATAGAAAGGGAGATAGAGAGCGGAAGGACGAAGCCCCTCACCGAAATAAACGTGTCATGAGCCACTTTACTTCGATTTCCTGAGAGCTAGTGATATGGTCTACTCATATTACGTACCTACTGCGTAGCTCTACTGCTGTTAATTATAAAATTTACATATCTTCACACCTTTTTCACCAACCTAGCCCTCTCCATAGCACGCTGAGCGACTTTGAGCTTTGTTATGAGGCCAAAATTCAAAGACCACCTCTCAGTTCCGTATGTCATCACTGGTAACACACATTGGTCATAGACCTTAGACTTAAGGCACTGTGGGATTTTGGACGAGAAGATTTCCCTTAGTTTCCCGAACGCTGCCCAACCGAGTTGGATTGGATATTAGTGATTGAGAGACCAAATTATGTAACGTTTATTTAGTTTTAATTTTTCTTACAACTTCACACCTTTTTGTAGACAAAACAGCTCTTAAAACTTGATTCGCCGAAGTTTTATATTCCAGATGGAATAGGCGGGGAAAAGTTTTGTCAGACATCAATATATATCACACAAAAATAATTCTAAGCAGTCATAGGTGAGTGAGTCCGGATTGGATTCTACAACTTCATGATTCAGAAGCAGGACAGACCTCCAGCCTACCGAGGCGACTAATAGCCAAAATTAAATGTTAACAACTTTTAGAACAAAAGTTACAGCAATTTTAGAGTAAAAGTTTCTGATAGCAGTCCCTATCGGTTGGTAAAAATTAAGTTTGAGTACCTACGCATCCGAGTGCTAGAGACAGTAATATAAGATAAATTACTTTAATTAGTTATTAAAAAAAACGTATAGCAAAAGGTAAATTCCATTCTTCTTATATTTAATTTTGCATACAACACAAATAAAACATTAGTGTTACGAAATAATCAAGAACGTCCATGAATACCGTGACAGTGGCGTGCCGCTGGCAACGATTGCCAAATTGTGTGAGTGTAGCGTCAAAAATTCATTCATAATACTCATTTAAATAAACAGGAATCACCTCGACGACTTTTGTAAGGAACATCAAACGTAACTTCACGCATTTTTCTACACGATAGTGTAGCGGCTGTTTAAACACTCAACTCTCCGAATCGTTACGTTACGTCAAAAATGGAATAAGTAGTGAACCTATTGCCATATATTGGACACGACAAACACATAACCTCCGAAAAGAATTCTGAGAAATCATTGCTCCGTAAGGTGAGTACAGAATTAAACTCACGACTTATGAATCAGATGTGGGGATCTTGACTGGACCACCAAGACTGTAATGAACATCACTTAGTGCGTATTCGGATTAAGTATACAAAAAAAATATCAAATATTTGTGGGTTGGATGGCAAACAAGCAAGCGGCTTACCTGATGGCAAGTGACTAACGCCACTCGTGGACACCTACAACACAGGTAGTTTTACAGTTGCGTTATTGAGCTTTAAGATAATGGGAAGGCAAGGAAGGGAGAATGAGGTTGGGTCTCCGAATACCTCTCTCACGGAACGAAACGGGTCATGTCGCTTGACGAGATTACGGTATTTCTCTATCGAATCGGCCCATTCATGTAGTAGCAGGTTTTACCACTGTTAAAAGGGTTTAAGATAGAGACAAAACAATTACGTCACTCCAGCGCCCTCTGGTTCCAAGTTAAACGATTAAAGGCTCGTGTTATGGAAACTTCAAACAAAGATTCCCTTTCACCACATTTAAACACAAAATAAAACTCAGACAAAATATAGATAAGATTGATTTGTTTATACAAATTATTTAGGCCTTAATATTGATCGACTTAAAATTATTGTGACTTTTTGTAAATTTAAATTATTTATTTATTATTAGGTTTCGAATACTCTACAGCCTCCGAACTCAGCCTGTATTGTTATTGCAATAACTGCTGATTAATTACCGATTAACATTGAATTATAATATTATACTAGTTCGATTATTTGATCAAGCACCCGGCTTCTGTTTCAAGAAGTCGTGGGTTCAATTCCGAGCTCACAGCAATGACTTCTAGGAATTATGTTCGGTTGTTATGTGTGTCAAATATCAATTATTGAAAACATTCTGGCCGGTGTATGACAACAGGTTTCGCCACCTGTTTGAGTCGACGCTTAACAGCCGCTGCCCATACCTTCTACTAGATAGAGGCGTAATGTTATATTCGTTTGTCGATACATACTACAATTGATGTTTGTAACCAATTTAATTGCCGGACCTTGTTACCTTACCATGACCTATTGTATAATAGTCTGAGTTAAACAGTGACGTTGTATAGTTCAAATATGTGTGGTTTAACAAAATCGCGGCCAGTAAGAGAACACAATGGGCCAGTGATCGAGGTCCCCCCTTTTGATTCCGAAATGGGGGGTTAACACCAATGTTTTGTCGTTAATCTTTTCGGTAGTTGTGTGTGATAAATGTCGATGACTGATAGCTTTGTGCCCGGTTTATGGCAATAGGTTCGCCACCTGTTCCATTTGGGACGTAACGGGACCATTCAGCAAGTCGAAGCTTTAATAGCCGCTGCCCACACCTTCGGTTAAAAAAAAATTACGTTAAATCTTTCTTGTCTTAATGTCAGCTAATACTTATTTTAATAATTCTAATAAAACATAAGCTACTTTTAGTCGCTGTTAAATAAATCGTATGTTTTTCGGTCTTATCATTGATACGTATTTATAAGTAGGTTGAGTCACGTTGAGTCACGATTTTGGATGCGCAGTAAGTGTGCTTTGTATAAAGCTTAATAGTGGTAGAGCCAAGCAGTTCGCTGCATGAATGGGCCGGCTTGACCGGTGAAATACCACGACCTCTCAGAACATCGACGAAAAGTGACTCATGCTCACGCGGCATGAGCCATACCGCGTTTTGTTCGATGAGAGAGGAACCCGGAGGCCTACCTCCCTTCCCCATCCTTTCCTATCCTACTCCCTTAAAGTCTGGCAACGCAACTGTAACACTATATGTGTTGCAAGTGTCCATGGGCGGCGACCATCAAGTGACACTCCTGCTCGTTTGCACTCCTATCCAATAAAAATAGAATAAAGCTATCATTGAAAACTTTAAGGTTTTGAGTACTTCTTATTAATACTATTTTCATAAGGCTCTGGGTTATCCTATTGTAATAAATTAGTAAATATCTTTTCTAAATATTATACTAGAAAATATAACTCAGAAAAGTCTTAATATTTAATAAAAAGTACCTACATTTATAATGTGTTTAATGTTTAAAGTGTTTTAAACTGGAGTACATTCATTGTTATTGTTCTGAAGTTTAACGAAACACGTGTATTGGACAACATATAGCATTAAGCATAAGCATAAATAATAGCATATACATAAAGCATAGCATATTATGGCATAAATGCACAATGTTTATATCCTATGAAACAATGTTGCATATTCTATTACAGTATCAACAATGGGTTATTGATTCTCCTGTGTATCTTCACGACTTTTTGTATTTAATTATAGGCCGCGTTTCATTGAATGTGTCTGATGATAGAAGTGCGTTGGTCAAACAACCAACTGCGGAATCGAGGTCGGTGGGTTTTATCACCACTGGAGTAAAAATATTGAAGAATGTTTGCATGGCGTCATTCTATGTATTATAAGTGTGTATTTAAAGAAAAGTATACACAAGAAAGAAGTATACACATCGGACCGACAGTTATGGCGCTCTATGGGGGAGGCCTGTTCAGCAGTGGACCTCAAAAGGCAAATGATGATACACGTCTGTTATCTAGGTTCCATAACACAAGCACATTAGTTGCTTAGCTTGGAACTAGAGGACGCTATGTGTATTCTGCCCAAGATATTATATTATTGCCTACTTGGTGCCTAAGTGGCGGGCCTAATACCGTGTACAAATGCCATATGTATAAGTTAAGTTGGGATCTTATCCTTCAGCGGCTGATACCACTGGCCACAATACCACAAACTGTCATTGTCATCTCATATTTCTCTACAACAGAATAATTCTTCTTCTTCTGATAATTAGATCGTCTAGATATATACACGACTCCTGTGTGTATAATTATTTGTACAAAAACTAAATTAATTAAAAAAATAGTACCTACCTATGTCGCTATATAAGTGTCCTTCTAATGGTGGAAGAATATTTTTAAAATAAATTCATTTATAAACAAACATCTCTTTTTATTTGTATAATATATTATTATTTCAATTTTTACTCGTAAACTCTCTGTCACAAATAGAAGCACTATGCAACTTTATATTCGCGATGCTTAGATCTTTAGAACTACTCAGCAGATTCTGATGCGGTTTTTTTAGAACGAAGTTCTTTATCGCGCGTTGTGAAAGGGAGCTAGACGGACAAAAATTCTTACGAAAAGTTGTCACGACACTTTTTTCATGCTAAACTAAGGCACTTTCAAGTATTAGCTTATTTAGAACAATGTTTAACTACCCAAACGGTCTAGTGGCTGGTTACCTTGCTCACATCCAGGAGACTCAGGTTCCGTCCCGATATAGGAATTCTTTTTTTGGAGTTTTATTTTCCATGTTTTCGTATTTTATATGTTTTTTTTACAGAAGGGACCAGAAAATGGTACGTAAAAGTGCGATCACTGTTTCTTAGAATTCTCCGGTATTTATAAATTAAAACGTCACAAAGCTACCTGTAGTAAGTCTTGTACTTAAATAAAAACTAATCAGCAAAATTTAAGAGAAAAATAAAAAAAACCTACATAAAATTGAGCTCGATTTTTTTTGCAAATTGTATCGATTCTACATTAGCCGAAGGAGCTTCGTTCCCACGATATCACATCTTTTTTTAATAGATAGAGGGTGCTTACGGCGTGGTTTGTGTGTATCATTCACGTATAATTTGTAAAACAAAAAATCATCATTTTCGATTTTTAGCACTCTAATTGTAAACCATAAATGTTAAAACAAAACATTACTATACACCTTCAAAAGATCCTCAAAAAAGGTTCGCGACGGTGTCTATTTTTTATGGTATAAAGTTTTATGGAGGCAAACGAGCAGGCACCTGATGGTGAGCAACAATCGCCGGCGGCAAAAGCCACTTTACGTCCATATTCTGAGAGATCGTGGTATTTCACCGGTCGAGACGGCCCATTCATGCAGCAGACTGCGTGGCTCTACCACTTTCATATCTCTTGGGATAATCTACAGTGGCCATTTTTATTTCTTATTATTAATTTTGAGGCGAAACAAACTTTACTTGGTCAACTAGTATAAAATATTATCCAAAATCTGACTCGATTTGCTCTGTAATATCACTAATGAGGTAACTCGGTTAATGGTCAACTCTATGGTCGTAGGTGTTGCATCGACATTGACCGTGACTATAAAGGGGCTTTTAGGGCACTAGTCACAAATATTTCACTCATCTCGGCTACAAGTCTTTTAATCATTATCTATATGCGGACTCTACACTTACTCTATCAATCTACTACAGCTGTATACTGTATCTAACAGCAGTACCAGCTGACTAGAGTGTGGACAAGTGGGGGGAAGGGGGGTAAAACGACCGATAAACGCATTTGCTTCTGCCGCCTGCGCAGCAAACATTAGACAATCAGCCACAGATCGCTAGTTCGCCTTCAACTGTTTGCGTGTTTGGGCGTATCGCGATACGCAACTGCCGCGCTACAATTCTTTGTTTACGTATGTTTCTCTTTGTTCAAATTTGTATCGCGATGGTGTATATTATAGTGTTATAGTTAATTGTGTCAGTGGCAAAAATAATAATAATAATGGCCAGCGAACATTCAGAATCTTTGGACACAAATTCCACATCGCTCGTAGAGGATTCTATGAACGTATCTTTTGAAAATATCAACTATACAGTGCGACATGGCTTGCTCAATAGAGGTGAGGGTGGTTATTTTTAACTATACTTGGATAGAGACATCCAAAAATTGAGTAAATAAGAAGAAATAAATTCATACAGTAGACTGGTTAAGTAACTAATTATATCTTATCTTGGAACATTACATTCAAGAATGAATATTATATTATCGTTTGCCTTGTCTCAATAATCACACGTTTGTAATCATCTAATATAATATTTAAAAAAAAAACTAAGAGAAAAAAAATGATAAATCTATCATTAATAAAGTAGAAAACAGTGAATTATTGTTATATAATTATGTATTCTGAAATATTAATTTGATAGCGCAAACAGAGGACGGTGTCAATGAACTATGGCCAAGCAACAACATAATAATATTAAGAACGTCTGAGCTAATTCAAACTCTATCCAAAAGTACCATAACCTACCTACCTCCTTTGCATATTAACACGCTGGCCAAACATGAAGTCAAATAAAAAAACATAACTTTACATAACTTCACGCCTTTTGTTACCCGAAGGTGTAGGCAGCGGCTGTTAAGCCTCGTCTCGTCGTTATATTTACGTCCCAAATGGAATAGGTGGCGAACCTATTGCCATACCGGGCACAAAGTTTTCAGTCATCGATATTTATCACACTTAACATCCGAAAACAATTTCGAAAAGTCATTGGTGTGAGCCAGTATCAGGATTCGAACCCGGACCTCTGGATCAGAAGCCATGTGCTCGCCCACTGGACCAACGTAAAAAAAAAATATTACTACGCTTAAAACTTATTACTTCGCGGTGGATCAAGATAAAAATACAAAGATACCAGATGCGATTTCAGACGCTATACATTTAAATATAATATTTTACACATGGTTTAACTAACGCCATCTATTTTATTATTTCAGAAATATCTGTATCAAATACATACACTGATAAATTTATTTGTACCAGTTTTAATAGGTTATGGCCCCTGACATATATATATTATGAGTTATGTTTATAGGACCTGTTTCCCGTTGCTATCATTATCACCAAGTTAAGGAGACCTAAGCGGCTTGTTGTTTAAGTTATTAAATGCTAAGTGTTTTCGGCCACTTTTATCTTTGTTGTGTATCTAGTTTTTTTTAGTTAATTCTGTACATGTTCAGTTAATCTTTAAAATTATTATAATAAATTATTGTTGAACTTATTCCGAAACATTCGTGACAAAGAATGGCTATCGGTTTCCAACGCAAACAGGCCGTGTTTCCCTTCAAAGAACAGAAACAAAATCGTAAATATATAGGTAAGTAGAAGTCGCCTAGTATGCCAATAATAATGTTTGGCCAATAAAATAGCAGCTTAACCCTTTCAGACCTGGCGTACACAATTGTACACATATAATATAAATATAAATTTTAGTAATTATTTCACATTATTTTCAACTAAGAACGGTTGTATTCATTAGTTCACATAATAAACTACCGAAAATGATACTCCCAACGCCATCTTTTAGCGTTTCAAGACAGTTTTTTTGTCAAGTTTGTCCGCGTAGTCGGCCGAAGTTTGAATTGTGCGGGTAAGGTCAATATTATAATTCTAAAAAGTTGAAAATATCAAAATATATGTAATGAAAAAAATATAGGTTGATGTGTTATACTGTTGTCTGTATGTTACACATTATGTTCTTGGTTTTTGGTTGATTTTTCTACAAATTTTCGTGATTTTTATATTTGTACACAAATGTACACATCAGGCGCATATGAAGTATATCTGATGTGTATATTTGTACACAAATGTACACATCAGGCGCATATGATGTATATCTGATGTGTAGGTATTACTAAAAATAAATTATAATTGTAATTAAATGGTGTAATTTTGTTGTTTGATGTTACAAATTGGGTTACTACTATTTTCATATAAAAAAAAATACCAAAACGTTGTCACGCGACGCTATAAGAGCACCAGAAGAAAGATGCCTTTCTGATTTAGAGTTATCTTCTTATGACGAAGGAACTATGTCTGAACGGCCTTTGTCTGAGCGACGAAGTGTCCGAGTTGGAGCAGATCTCATCAGCTGGAACCAGCGAGAAGTATTCCCCCCAGCTTCAGATGTTGATGGTGAAAAGCTGGCTTAACGTGGGTGTTTACACTTGTGTGATAACTTTTGACCAGAAGTACCTTCCGCCACTGACACTTTTACAGAATATTATGGCAAAGCATAGTATTAGGTGGAGACACAAAGAAATAGTAAACACAATGTCGCCAGCTTGGTTTTCACACATTGCTTTTGATCCCAGAGTCGAAAGCCCAGTGGATTATTACAACAGATACGTGCCTAAACAATTATTTCAAATTATGGCTGAAATGGCAAACTGATATGCTACACATCCCAATAAACTAAGGTTTAAACCTACTACTGCCAAAAGAATTAGAAATATTTATAATATCGTGCACAGGATGCTATATAATAAAGCCTTTGATTTTAGAATTCAGACTGTAATTTATGTGCAATTTGTTCAATCTACCCAAAAAAAACCCCAATTTTTGCTAATTTTCACAAAGAGTTCATATTAAAATTCATATTTCATAATAATGCTTTGTATTTACTACTAAAAAGTTGTAAAATAAATGTTTTTTTCATTACAGATAATCATTCCTAAACACTAAAATTTCTATTACGTAGGACGGATGTGTACAATTGTACACAAAAAGAAAAACCAATTTTTCTTGAAAAGCTTGCAATCAGGATTTTTTTATTTATTTTTCCTTAGATCTATTTACAATAGCCTAGCTGGAGGCTTTTTTTCGGATTGATTCGCGAAAATAAAAAAAATCAGGTCTGAAAGGGTTAAAACATAGTAGTTTATACATAACATAACATAACTTCACGCCCTTTGTTACCCGAAGCGGCTGCTAAGCCTCGTCGTCATCGATATTTATCACACGTAACTTTCGAAAATTTAGAGTTTTTAGTAGTTAATTTTTTTTTTTTTTTTTACTATGGGAGAAGGGGCAAACGAGCTTGCGGGTCACCTGATGGAAAGCAATCACCGCCGCCCATGGCGTCTGCAATACCAGGGGCATCACATCAGCGTTGCCGGCCTTTCAGATAAGAATAGGCTCGTTTCTTGAAGGTGAAGGTGAAGGTTATATTTTTATAATTATCGTTGAATTCTTAACCAACTCTTTTTTGAAGTTATACTTCTTTAGGCGCGTTATAAAAAAAAGGTGAGAGTGAAATTTTAAGATGCGCGCGCATCTGTGACACAAAATTAACAGTATGAAGTTTTAGTTTCATACAAGTGCGAATTATATATGTGCTAATAAATTATATTCAGTAGTGATTTAAATTGAATATTTTGATTGATATTACTTACTATTTGTGAATATTAGTGAAAAAAATTGTGCTTTATATACTTTTTCAAGTGCTCCAATATAATTGAGGTTAACTATCCGTAAGTATTATTTATTGATATAAATTAAAATACTTTTATTTAATATAATTAACACTTAATATTATTAAATTATTAATGTTAAATACTTATTATTGGTTATTTAATATTTACAAAATAATGTCTTATATATTTAATATTCTCTAAATTTTGTTTTTAATAATTATATATATTTTAATGATGCCAAAGAAGTATAACTTCTCACGCGCGTACATAAGTACACGCACCCATTTTTTTTTAATCGGATTGTTTATTTTCTTCGAGAAAAGGTAATTTTGTGTTTACAAAAATGTATTAACACATAGTTTTGGTAAGCGTTCTTTGTGCTTGAGGAGAGATCGATGGAAAAAGTTACGGGGCAGATGTAATCTGTGCACATGTGTTGAGGGGAGAGGATTACGTACGTCAGAAACAGAACTAAGAACCCCTCTCTTATATGGAAGTTAAAGGGGGTAAATTTATATGGCTGTTGATATTGGATAAAATATTATATTAAAACTATTTGACCCGGTAAAATTTAAAGAAAAGTTCCAAAAAACCAAATACATTTTGGATTTATCACATTTTCTTTAATACATTATACATGAGTAATACATATAAACCATCCCGTTGATACCCACTATCTATAAACAAAAACCGCATCATTATCCATTGCGTAGTTTTAAAGATTTAAGCATACAATAGGTACATTATTATAGGGACAAAGAAGGCAACGTTGTTTTACATTATGTAGTGATTAGAGATATATAAATGTTACAAGTCTTAGAAACTATTTACCCCAGAAGACTTAGGGTATAATTAAACTAAATAAATATCTAAATTAAATACAAAAATATGCTCAAATCACATAGTACAATAATTCTGTTGTAAGAAAAAATGTTAGCGAATGTTCCAACAGAAAGTCTTTGTTCAGATAAACTCTATGGTTAAGTTAAATAGTATTTTCTTTGTTGTGGTGCATTCATTATTTAATTAATGCGTGTCAATGTGTCATTATGATATCTCCGGTAATTAACGCCTATTATGTTTAAATGTTACTATTTACAATAAGAATTTATTTATGCTTTTAAAGGAGCAAATTCAATTGTATACGTATCAAAGTTCACTAGAAGGACATTCGTCTTTTATTAGCCTTTACAGAGTGGATAATTAATATTATTACCAAAAAAGATAAACCTTTATATCTAGAAATTTGCTTAAAACCATCGATTATGTGATTATTAAGCCCTTATTTGAAAGGCACAAATTTTAATAACAATATTCCTGTTACTTTTAATAGGCAATTCCTTAAATATGTACTAAATGTTATATAAATATATCACAATTTTGTTAGTTGGTCAATCATTTGGTATTTGTAAACTTGTTATCTGCTTGTCGCCTCCGTTAGAGGCCTTAGTTTCCTGATACTGGTAACGTCCTTTGGTATCAAATAAATATCGAGTACAAATGTTTATAAGAACTGTACACTATTTCGTTAAGAAGTGAGAGTAATATTTTTAATTAAACTCTGTCAAAACCTTATTTAAACCTTTAAATGTCTGTCTTACTCTTTTCTTGTCTAATCACTTTTTACAATTAGCAGCAGACCACCATTTTGACTCGCTTTGTTTTGAGAGTAAAGTCCAGCGTGATTCATTTAAGTTATATTTGTTTAATAAAGGCTTTTAAGTCGGTCAAGAAAAAAAACCAGACTTGTTTTTTAATTTTAGAATTTGCGATTTTTTACAAATAGTTTTTATTACTTAGTATTATTTGAATATTATTTTATTTTATACAAATCTTTCGAATGTTTTCCAGCTTCCATTTTTCTTCGAAACGTCAAGATAAATAATTTAAATAAACACGATAACATGGAAGCGTTTCTTTGTTATGAATGTTGTTCGCGAAAACAAAAGGAAGCAATACGATAATACACAACCTCACGCTAAGCCCCGTGCTGGGTACACAGAGAAATTCAAACACCATAAGACAAGACTCTTCAACACCTTACTCTCTTTATCGACCATTAAGTCTTGTTATGCACGCTTATCGGTTTTTAAGGCTTCTTTTTTTTAACGCGTGGAAATGCTATATGCACACTCCCCGCCTGGATGCACCAGGGGGTAGTGTGTGACTCCCAAAGCAGCATGCTGCAATCTGCTGCAAGCTGCAAGGACTACCCACTAAAACCCCGTGACGGCCTTCCTCCAGCATTAGGGTGGTCCAGGATGGGGTTCACCCCTATAAACCACAAAGCTCCTAACATTATATTCCACAAGGTTTGTTCATAGAAAATGTGTCGTAGCCATCCTCGACGCCAGCATAATCCCGATTTATTCTGCACTGTATATCTGCTTAGTAAATCTTGCAACATCTATTGTTTTTACATAAATAAACAAATACGTACCTACTTTTAATATTAGATTTTGTGTAGTGAAAATTAATACAAATCAAACAATTAAGAGTTGAATGATCTACTCACACCCGCTGTAGGGTTGATATGTAGCCCGTTCTATTCCAACACGACGTTTACCTCGGCTAAACGCGTATTTCCTTCGAAGGCTGACATCATTACATAGTATAAAACAATACCGCTGTCTGTCCCCTTATATGCTTATATCTTTAAATGATGAGGGTTTTTTTTTAATAGATAGAGGGTTTCAACGGGATGGTTTTTATCTATATTAATGTACAACGTAGTAAAGAAAAAGTTATAAATCCAAAACTTTTTATTACTTTTGATGCGGAACAAAGTTCGCCGGGTCAGCTAGTACCTAATATATAAATGCGAATAAAATGATTGATAAATCCAAAATAACTTTGTTTTGCTCGCGAGAGGTATAGACAGAAAAACCCAGATAAACAAATAACCCCCAACGGTGTGATTGTAACAGGAGGTTACCCAAAAAGCGCTTTTCAGGAAGGGCATGGTGCTAATGATTAAATTAATCTTTCAAGGCCCTTACGCTATCTCTAGGCACCACCTATATACACCTTATCATATCTGATAATTCGGGTAAAGTTATATGTAGGCAAATTTGTACATGCACTTTAAACACGCACGTTCAGTCTCGGTGGCGCAGTGGGAGAGCGCACGGCCTCTGATCCAGAGGTCCGGGGTTCGATTCCAGACACTGGCTCACACCAATGACTTTTCGAAATTGTTTTCGGAAGTTATGTGTGGTAAATACCGATGACTGACAAACTTTGTGCCCGGTATGGCAATAGGTTCGCCACCTATTCCATTTGGGACGTAAACATAACGGCGAGACGAGGCTTAACAGCCGCTGCCTACACCTTCGGGTAACAAAAGGCGTGAAGTTATGTTATGTTATGTTTTAAATATTCATTTCTAAATACGAGTATATTAAAAAATGATATTAGTATGTATGATATTTAACTTCTGATGTGGTATATCGGTTCGGTGATCCACCACGCTTCTGAATCAGAAGTCGATAAATATCAATGACTGGCAACTTTTTGTCCGGTGTATGGTAATAGGTTCGTCACCTATTCCATTTGGGACGAGGCTTAATAGCCGCTGCTTTAGCCTTCGGGTAGTAAAAGGCGTGAAGTTATGGTCTGGTGTGGTTAATCGGAATAGAAAATATTATTTATTTTCATAAAGTTTAGGGAACACTGATCTACCGATGAACGCAAGTGTAACTACCTGTGTTGCAGGTGTCCATGGGCAGCGTTAAGTCACTCACTACCAGGTGACCCGCTTGCTAGTGTTCTTATTAAAAAGAGTTAGCATTACAGGGCACTCAAAATAAAGCGCCGGAATGCCATAGATAATATAGCTATGGCTAGCTATATAGCTATGGCATTTCGATACTTTCCTATTGTTTTTGTTTGATAATTCAAAGGATAAAAGAAAGAAAATAATAAAGGTGACTATTAAATTTAAAAAAAATTAAAATATAAAAGTCGTAAAAATCCAAAATATATAACAATGATTCTCTATTAAATCTACGAATGTTAAAAAATATAAAAAATGTTTTAGCGAAGCGATCAAGATGATCATTTATAAATATTTGGGTTATTCAAAACAATACAATTGTTCAATATTCTATTAAAGTATTCTATAGACGGATAAAGATAGAACAATAGGCTGACGTAAACATACTAGACTAAATCTTACTAAGTATATATTAAACTGAGCTAATCACATTTTCGTCATCAATTTTGGTATAATTTGATCAGTCATCAATCTATATATATAAAACTCAAAGATGACAGACTGACATAGTGACATATCAACGCACAGCCCAAACTACTGAATGGATCAGGCTGAAATTGGCATTAGCATGCAGGTAGATGTTAAGACGTAGGCAACCGCTAAGAAAGGATTTTGATCAATTCTACCGCCAAAATAGAGGATGAAAGTTTGTATGAAACTTTGTCAGTTTTAAGCCGATCGGGTGGACACTTTATATTCATAAAGCTAATATGAAGTAGGCATCTGCTAAAAAGCGATTTTTATAAATTCCACCTTCAACGGGATAAAATAAGGGATGAAAATTTGTACGAAATTTTGACAATTTTAAGCCGATCGGGCTGACATGTTGCATGCATAAAACTTATATGACGTAGGTATCCGCTAAGAAAGGATTTTTTAACAATCCTGACGTCATGATTACATAGTATAAAACAAAGTCACTTTCCGCTGTCTGTCCCCTTATATGCGTATATCTTTAAAACTACGCAACGGATTTTAATACGGATTTTTTTAATAGTTAAAAGGGTGTCAACAAGGTGGTTTTGATCTATAATTCATATATGATGTTGTAAAGAAAAAATGATAATTTTCAAGAATTAGCACTTTAATTGCAAACGCTGGCTGAACCCTAAGTGATAGATCAAAACAATGTTCTACACTATTAAACACCTTCAGAAGGTCTACAAAAAATTCCGCGATGTTCTCTTAGGAATAACCCACAATGACCATTTTTATTTTTTTCCTTGTTATGAGAAATAATGACGTATTTACGAAGCGATTTGCAACAATACAGCATTTAATTTTAATCCAATTAAGTGCCTTAAATAGATTGTGCATGTAATGTAGATGATCCTGGCCCTTTACAGCATGCAATTTGAACTAATATTTTCGAAGACACTGCAGTATTAACATAGCGGGACCGCAGTTAAAGCCGATAAATAGCACAAATTGAACCTCATGATATCCAAAATTTACTCATTTATTACTTTTGATGCGGAACAAAGTTCGCCGGGTCAGTTAGTATACTAATAAAACAATAACAATTTGGATGTAGTATTTCTTTCTTGTCTCGATTCTTGGTACTTCCAATATGGCATATTGCCTATGTATATTGGCTTAGTGATTTTTCGTTGATCGAAATGGGCCTTTTCTTAACTTGATACCGACATACTCTTTCACGCCAACTCTTCTAGATCTTCCTTTCGCCACGATTTATGATGACTCTTACTTAATAATGGATATATCATTTTTTATTCTTTTACAAATCTGATAAGCGATTGTTCAACGTGATGGCTAATAATATCCATAGTTCATAGACGAATAGTAAATTTAAAAAAGTATACTCCGTAACTCCGTTGCAGGCATTGTCTTGTCACTTTCAAAACAAGATGGCGCCATTATTTATTAAACAAAATGGTGTTATTTTATAAATCATGATCAGTTATTTATCTCATATAAATATAAATTTACCCCAGAGTTGACATGACAGTATTATACGATTGGATTCGTAGAATCAGTTAGAAATAATAAATTTATATTTGTATTACTTAGAAACTTTATAGTCCACTAATCTAATACTCAAAATTTACATTTATTAACGGCCAGAATTTTAATTTGGGAAATCTAAAAAGCTCAACACCGAGTTTGAGAATTTGTCGTCCTTCTCCACCGGCAGCAATCTCGGATAAGGCATAATTAATAGCTTTTTTAGTAGTTTGCCTATCTAAATATAAATTGCGTCCTCTAAAAATGCAATATTAAGTCCTTAGATTGTTACATTTCAATGGACTATTATTACGTAAACAGGCTATGATTTGTATAAAATTTAAACGCATGTCATGTAATAATATTTTACTAAAGAATATTGATGCATGTAAGAAAATATAAGTAGGTAAAATATTATTACTGAGTAATTACTCATAAATATACTAGAAGCATAAAGATCTTGTGTTCACGAGTATTTAATGTTAAATAAATTAATGTTATTTAAGTTAATATACACATAATAAACAAAACAAACATATAAACATGTTCGACTTTAGACTGAAGATAATAATGTTTAAACATAAAAGTCCAAAATTGTCTTGAATACAATTTCTGCATAATGATATTTTTATTATTTACATATAGATAGAGGTAGAACCAAGCAGTTCGCTGCATGAATGGGCCGGCTCGACCGGTGAAATACCACGACCTCCCAGAAGACCGACGTAAAGTGGCTTATGCCGCGTTTCGTTCGGTAAGAGAGGTACCCGGAGGCCCACCCCCTTCCCCATCCTTTCCTATCCCCTACCCCTTAAAGGTTGGCAACGCAACAGTAACACTATATGTGTTGCTGGTGTCCATGGGCAGCGTTGGTTGCTTACCACCAGGTGACCCGCCTGCTCGTTTGCCCTCTTATCCCATAAAAAAATATAATATAATTTCACGCCAAATCACTTGCGAGTTAGGCAGAGAGAACAGAGCACCATGAGGCACGATTCTTATACGTCTCACTCGCTTCTTTGACTTTCATAACTCTTGTCATACATACTCGTCGATTTTTAAGGCTTCTGACATCACCTTCCTTGAGGATTTGTTCTATTTGTCATGGGACGTGTGTCGTGACCGTCCTCGACTTATAAGAATTTCGCCCTTCTACATCCATCCGCTTTTGTATTGTATATCTGCTTAACCAATCTGCTGCATCATCTATTATTTTCATCACCATTCATTTTTATAATTCATACTTTTTTTTATTTATGATATTATAGTTAATGCAAGTTATTAGTTTTTCGAATTTAATATATTATTTTGTAAAGCGATGTCTAAAGTCAATAAATTATATGATGTTAATACACAAAATTATAGTCACGTGGTTAATAAGACAAAATATTAGAAATAATTTGAAATTATTTATTTTCTCTTCTTAAGTACAAGTAGCTTTTAATTCTCTCGGAATTAAATATATAATTTCATGTTATAATAGGTAGGAATAGCTTTCCATGCCATTGTAATTTTTTTATGTCTCATATAATTCTGTGTCTAGTAGGTACACAGAATTATTTGAGACTTCAAAAATTTACAGGCTTATAACTTCATATAAAATCCGCGCCATTCGTGCGTCCAACCGAATATTTCAAGTAAATAGGGTTATTGTTCTTTGATGCCCTTCAAGCATTGTTTGTGAGATTTATCTCTTACTAGCTGACCCCGCAAACTTTGTTCCGCATCAAAAGTATTATCTGCTGTCCCGCTATGTTAATACTGCAATATCTCCAAAAATATTTGTTTAAATTGCATGCTGTAAAGGGCCAAGATCATCTATATTACATGCACAATCCATTTAAGACACTTCATTGGATGAAAATGAATACTGTAATGTTTAAAATCGCTTCGTAAATACGCCATTATTTCTCGTAAAAAGTAAAAAAATAAAAATGGCCATTGTGGGTTATCCCTAAGAGATAGATATATGCCCTCGCGGACTTTTTTGTAGACCTTTTAAAGGTGTATAATAATGTAGAACGTTGTTTTGATTTATCACTTATGGTTCAGGCAGCGTTTGCGATTAAAGTTCTAAATCTTGAAAATTATCACTTTTTTTTTATTACACAATACATGAATTATAGATCAAAACCATCCTGTTGACACCCTCTAACTATTAAGAAAACCGCATCAAAATCTGTTGCGTAATTTTAAAGATATGCGCATATAAGTGG
Organism: Euproctis similis; assembly: GCA_905147225.2. Classification (NCBI taxonomy): domain Eukaryota; kingdom Metazoa; phylum Arthropoda; class Insecta; order Lepidoptera; family Erebidae; genus Euproctis; species Euproctis similis. The sequence continues at coordinate 14,000,525 of LR990114.1, read as the reverse complement.
ACAGACAGCGGAAAGTGACTTTGTTTTATACTATGTAATGACTAAGAAAACTGTACAAATATCTTCAATAAATTGCTGTAAGCTATCAAATAGTGTAGTTTAGTGATATTATATGATATTTATTTTTCTTAACTTAAATAGCCAGGCCTATTTATAGGTCGACAAGAAGATATTACACAGGGCATAATAATATGACAACAACCAATCCTCACAAAATATTCCTATAATTCAAAACAATTTTTTTTTAATGGTGATTAATGAGGATGATGAATATTGTTCTAATTTTTCATTGTCTTTTGAAATCGATTTCATCAATATAAACAAACGTGTCATTGTATGAGGAAATTGAATAGGTAAAATGTCTTCCGTCTTATTTCCTCATCCGTATTGCTCTATATGACTGTACAGTATCTTCCATAATAATCTTGTCTTACTATCTTAGACTCTACTAAAAACTTTACTACAACTCACAAGACCTTTTGAAAAAAATAGTGTGTTAACTTAACTTAAATAACATACATAACTTCACGCCTATCTCTACTCGAAGGTGTAGGCAACGGCTGTTAAGCCTCCCAAATGGAATAAGTGGCAGAACTTACTGCCAAACAACGGGCACAGTGTTGTGAGTCATCAACATATATCACACATAACTTCTGAAAACCATTCCGAAAAGACATTGGTATAAGCCCAAAATCGATTCCATGGCTTCGTGGTTCAGTAGAGCGAGCTCAACCACTGTACCACCGAGACTAACTACTAGTAGATTGAATTTTAAAATAATTTAGAGTCGCGTTTAAGACGCGATGAGGCTATCGACATTTTAAATATTAAAATTTAATTTAGCCGTTTAGGGTAAAGAGCGTTTAAAGAAATATACATATTATCATACTTACTTACTATTATACTACTTATATTATTATTTTACTTATATTATTATATGTACTTACATATATAAACACACAAACAGATAACACAAATAGTCACGTAATTCTTGTCCCTGCAGTTCCAGCAAATTACTAACGACACCTCTCATGCTACAACGCATATTAGATAATATCATAGTAGAGTCAAGCATACATTGGTACAGCAGTTCGCTGCATAAATGGGCCAGCTCGACCAGTGACCAGTGTGTGTTACCAGCGATGACATATGGATCTGAGACATGGTCTTTAAATGCTGGCCGTATTAAGAAGCTTAAAGTCGCTCAGCGTGCTATGGAGAGGGTTATGCTCGGTATATCTCTGCGGGATAGGATCCGTAAAACGGAGATCCGTAGACGTACGAAAATAACTGGCATAGCCCGTAAAGTTAGCACGCTGAAGTGGCGGTGGGCAGGCCGAGGTGGCGACCACGGATTGGTATGCGTAGCGTAGGCCGTCCTCCCACTAGATGGATAGACGACCTTACAAAATCAGCTGGAAGTCGCTGGATGCAGCTGGCACAGGATCGGGAGTTATGGCGTGCTAAGGGGGAGGCTTACGTTCAGCAGTGGACTAATCTGGGCTCATGATGATGATGATGAGTTCTAAGAATGATAGTTCCAAGGTAATGGTATTCTCCAATTGGTCAATTGTGCTCCTTGTGTCCTTAACCTGTAGGACGATGATTTTAAATTGGTTAGGTCTTAACTGTGATGGTCGAGTATTCTGGCTGCTACACCTTTTATGTACGGGCCTACTACTATGTTTTCAGTAGCGATATTAATATTATTGTTATTAATTTTAAATGGTTTTGAAAAGAGTATTTGGTACATGAGTTTCTTTCCCGATTCTTCTCATGATAGCCCCTACACTCGGAATCGGGCCGCTCGTGGCGATTGCGTCCATGCTTTCTTGTTCCACGGAGGCACTTTCCTCAAGCGCTCGTGTTTAGTATTTTTTTTAAAAATAATGTCTAAATTTTTTATATTGACTATATTTAAGTGTCTGTGAAGACCTGCGACAATAAAGCTTCTTTGTCTTTGGAATTCCAAGGAAGTACCATGTTTGAAGGTTGAGTTATCTGCAATTCTCTAAGTAAGATTCTTAAAGAGTTTCAAGAGTTGAAAGAAAAAAAACATTGAAATGACAAGATCTACCTACACTCGCATGACAGTTGTCAAATTGGTAACGTCCGTCTCCACTGCTATGATCAACTGCTATTGCGTCTTAACAATATCTAACTAGTTCAAATTTGTATCATATGAGTTTGTCTTATGAATTAAATAACTAAATTTTTTAGGCAGCGGCTGTTAAGCCTCGTCTCGCCGTTATGTTTACGTCCCAAATGGAATAGGTGGCGAACCTATTGCCATACCGGGCACAAAGTTGTTCAGTCATCGATATTTATCACACATAACTTCCGAAAACAATTTCGAAAAGTCATTGGTGTGAGCCAGTATCAGGAATCGAACCTCTGGATCAGAAGCCGTGTGCTCGACCACTGCGCCACCGAGACTGTTAAATTTTTTTATTGTATACATATACTGCAGAATCGAGGTTGGTGAGTTCGAATCCCACCCGAGTACAAATATTTATGACAAGCATGAATGTTTGTATGGCGTCTGGGTGATTTTTCATGTATTATATGTATGTATTTACAAAAAAAAAGTATTAATATCCGTAATCTAGTGTCCATAACACAAGCATTTAGTTGCTTAGTTTGGAACTAGAGGACGCTGTGTAATTTTGTCCAAGATTTCTTTTATCAGTTCAAACAAAAATGTACAGATATTTCGATCAATATTTCGTTGTTATTAAATCTAATATACAAAATTTGTTTCACGGTGAGACGGCTTGACCGATCCTGAGGAAATTTTGTAGACTTGGGTTGGTCTGAAAATCGGACTACATCTAGTTTTATCCCCCTAAATTTTAAGGGTAGAAAATTATTTTATTTTTTAATTTATATATATTTTTCATATGATTATTTTCTTTTTTTAGGAAACAGTATACAAAATACATACATCCCTCAACTTTCAGCCCTCTGCAATTGACCCCTATTTTTAATTTATTTATTTCATACAATTTAATTAATTATTTTTTTTACGCGACAAAGATTGCTGGGTTTCTGGTTATAAATTAAAAGATTTAATTAAATATTCGTGTGTAATGCTCTATCACAAATAGTTAAAAACAAAACAAAAACCGTATACTAAAATAATAAATTAATGATTTTCTGACCAGTTAGGTCAACAATATTATTTCAAAAAATCGGGCAAAGTTTGAAAACAAACACCGCGAAACGAGAATTTTATATTAAAATTTGTTACATCTATGGTTGCCTAATGGTTTAGCAACCAACCGCTTCAACCGCTTCTCTATTAGAAGTCATGAGTTTGAATAAATGCTTCATAATTTCTCAAATAAATAACAAAACTATAACCAAAAATCATCAAACAAATTATTTTTATAGGTCTTCACAGATATTTTAGATATTCAAAAAATCTTATCATTGCCATTCAGCGTGGCAATGCGGCTAGTCTTCTGGGCACGCTGCCAGTAGACCGAGATGCGGAGAAATTTGATTTCAGCTAGTTTTTTAATTGCAAATATTGTAAACAATGTAATTAATTTACTTCTTCTTACTATACTAATATAATCATTATACTTATATATACATATAACCAATATATATTCCAATTTATGACCCCTTGGAAATTGATTTTGTAATGGTTTGTAGTATTTTATAAAAAATGTGCTCGTTTTTTTTATGGGATAGGAGGGCAAATGAACAGACGTCTCACCTGATGGTAAGTGACCAGCGCCGCCCATGGACACCTGCAACACATATAGTGTTACAGTTGCGTTGCCGACCTTTAAGGAAGTAGGATAGGAAACGGATGGGGATAGGGGTACCTCCGGGTACCTCTCTCACTGAACGAAACGCGGCATGAGCCACTTTACGTCGATCTTCTGAGAGGTCGGGGTATTTCACCAGTCGAGCCAGCCCATTCATGCAGCGAACTGCTTGGCTCTACCACTGTTAACTGTTTTTTTTCGTTCTCTACATTTCAGAACGTAAGACAATCCTCGACAATGTGTGTGGGACCTTCAATGCTGGCGAGCTGACCGTCATCATGGGACAGTCAGGGGCTGGCAAGAGTACTCTCATGGACATCCTCTCCGGCTATACGTGAGTGTATTACATTATATATAAAATAATATGAGCACGTAAAGGAAAACAATTTATTAATGAATAGAGCCTTGTACTACTTAACATATCCGGTGTAAAGCCTGTTTTTCCAAACCGATCCATATTACTTGTTGCGGCTCGGAGCATTAGAAGATTAAAATATAAGATTAAAATCTGCATGAATGGGCCGGCTCGACCGGTGAAATACCACGACCTCTCTGAAGTTCGACTTAAAGTGGCTCATGACGCGTTTCGTTCGCTGAGAAAGGTAGCCGGAGGCCCACCACCCTTCCCTACCATTTCCTATCCTACTCCATTAAAGGTCGGCAATGCAACTGTAACACTATATTTGTAGGAGGTGTCCATGGGCAGCGCTGGTCACTTACCATCAGGTGATAGGCCTACTCGTTTGCCCTCCTATCCCATAAAACAAAAATCTAGAAATGATTACCGCAACAAAAATAACAACAAACAACAAAAAGCCTAAAACCGTCTATTGTAACTATAAAAGAAAGGGGCTGAGCTATACTTTTAGATTATTTAGTTATCTTTTATTATTTAGTTAGTTATTAGTAATGTCTTTATTATATTCCTAAGTAAATGAAAGTTTTTCTCACAATTTTTCAGATCCCTTCATGGTTCTCAAAGTCTATCACAATATACCAGTTTGATTTTGAGGAACAGGAACATTTAAATAAATTTCCACTCTTAAAGCTGATATTTTCGTTTTGATGGCTTATCACTCTGACTATTGTTCGAAAGGTCCCGATTTCAAATCGGGATACATACTAATGATATTTCTAATTTTTTTATGATATTGGGGTCAAACAAGCAGGCCTGTCACCTGATGGTGAGCAATAAACGCCGCCCATGGACACCTGAACACAAATAGTGTTATAGTTGCGTTCCCGGTCCTTACAATAGGATGTGGACTGGGTCGGGAGTGGGATGGTAAGGGGAGTATTTCACCCATTCTGCCAAAATACCACTGCCAAAATTCTAATATCTTTTCGGTATTGAAATGTGATGAATATGGATGAATAACAAACTCGTGCCCAATCTATGATAATAGGCTCAGCCAGCTATTCAAACGTAATTTATTCAACGTGTCAAGGCTTTAATTGCCACAGCTTATACCTTTGGGAATTGAGGGCGTGAAGGTACGTTACGTTATGTAATATTTGAATCATATCAGTTCCAAATGAGTGTTACTTCTAATTGTTTGCCCTAATTACATTACATATATATGTACTTGGTTCTCAATATTATCATTATCCTTGTGAAGTACTACTCATTGAAATAACCACATGTTTATGAATAAACTAATTACATTATTTACAATATATACAATTAAAAAACTACCTGAAATCAAAGTCTCGGTCTACTGGCAGCGTGCCCAGAAGACTGGCCGCATTGCCACGCTGAATGGCAATGCTAATCCCCTGTGCGAAGAATAGACCAATAATAATAATAATATGAATTATTTTTTTTCAGAATTTAATAACTATATTTGCTTCCTCTACTTCTTCCTCACCTCAGATCTCACTCTCTTGAAAATACCCACCTGTAGCACTATATGTGTTGCAGATGTCCATAGACAGGGCTAGTCTCTTACCACCAGGTAATACTTACCTTTGCCCCTAATCGTGTATTAAGTCATATAATTATTTAATATGTCCCTCAATATTCTTTAATAAAAAAAATGTCGCAATAAAAGAAAAAATACAGCTTATCAGCTGGCGAAAACTTTTGCTATGCATCAGATACAATTTTTTTAATCATCAATATTTATCAGACGTTACTTCAAGAAAGTCATTGGTGTTATTTTATTGGTGTTGTTGTACTGAACTAGAAGTCAGAGTGCTCAACCACTTATAGATCATAGCCATTGAGACTTATGATACCAGAGGTAGGTGAGGGCAATAGCTTAAAAACTTTAGTCACCTTTTACGAAAACCTCTTAAACAGCTGAAGTGGCACTAATCTCTAGACTGGTGCAATACACTGAGGCATAAACCGATAACACATATTATAGTTATATATATATATATATATATATATATATAAATAAGGAAGTTATATTGAAAGAGAGGGTCGGTGTAAAGTGTAAGAAAGGGCATGCTCCGATGTTTCGGACATGTAGAAAGAATGAATGATGCAAGACTGACTAAGCAAATATACAATGCAAAAATGGATGGATGTAGGAGTCAAGGACGGCCAAGACGCATATTCCATGACCAAATAGAACATGTTCTGGGGGAAGGTGATTTTAGGAACCTCAAAAATCGACGCGCATGGATTAAAAGAGTTATGAAAGTTAAAGAAGCGAGTGAGGCGTGTAAGATTCGTGCCTTATATCGCTCTGTCCTCTCTGCCTACCTCGCAAGGGATTTAGCGCAAAGATATGTTATGTTATATACATTATAACATAACATAACATAACTTCACGCCTTTTGTTACCCAAAGGTGTAGGCAGCGGCTGTTAAGCCTCGTCTCGCCGTTATGTTTACGTCCCAAATGGAATAGGTGGCGACCCTATTGCCATACCGGGCACAAAGTTTGTCAGTCATCGGTATTTATCACACATAACTTCCGAAAACAATTTCGAAAAGTCATTGGTGTGAGCCAGTGTCTGGAATCGAACCCCGGACCTCTGGATCAGAGGCCGTGCGCTCGCCCACTGCGCCACCGAGACTATAAATATACACCGAGACTATATACATTATACATATAAATAATTATATTTACGTTAACAAATTTATATATGAACCTGTCACACTGACATAGTTCAAAACATGGTTATACTAACAAAGAACGATTTCAAAGGTTGAATTTAACCAATAAGGGCACGTGTACTTCACTAGTTCGCTAGCTATAGTTAAATATAAGTGCAATTAGTGCATTCGTACTCAATTATGTACGCAAGTACTTATACGTTATTACTCAGAATAAGGTTCGTAAATTACGTCATTAGACAGTTTTATTTCTAATTAACTACACCTATATAGCCAGCTATAAAAGTATGTGTACATAACTTCGCAAGACCTATATAACTATCTATGAAAGTATATGTGTGAATCATAAAAAACCTCGCATGAAACAATGGCATGAATATTTAAATTAAAAAAAAAAAACAAATCTCTGAAAGACAAAAAAAAAGCATCATCAATGTAAAAACGTATGTTAATAGTATATTATGTTCGATTTTATTCGGCACATTTGGCCCGCATTGTGACCTCCTTGAAGGCGCAAATGTTCTTATCACCACGTAAGATTTCCCCTTTACCTAAAAATAAATGGCATTATGCCTTGACAGACCATTTGAATTGTCTGGTCTAAACGAACAAATACCTGGCGAAACCTATCTTCACACATTGAACTGTAATTTTTGAATTATCTGTGATTAATTTTTAAAAAATGTAGCAGCCATAGTAACAGTTGATGTTTTACTAATGTTACTACGCGAGTATACCTCCCAAACAAAACTCCACGTGTATTATCAACTACGCTTTTAAAATAACAATGTTTATTACAAATGTTAATAAGTCCCCTATAAGTCTTTATTGATAAAAATATTACATTGAATTGAATCTGTCAGATCTGTCCCTTTCTTTAACGAGCACGCGTTGACGTTTTACGAGTTTTATTCATTAACTAGCTGACCCCGAGAACTTTGTTTCGCCTCAAAGGCACTAAAAAAGTAGATAAAAGAAAAAGACGAAAATAGTTCTTCTACAATAAAAGGTAACCTAAGTTGCTCGTTATTACATCACCTACCTGCCAATAGAAGTTTCGTCAAATTCGATCCCGCTATTTCAGAGATTATCCGGAAGAAACAGACAAATAAAAATTATAGTAGTAAAACACGATCAATTACTATTACATATACTTTCATTTACTACTTTTACTTACGACAGAGGCATCGGCCATTTTGTAAAATCAGTGCATCGCGCGAACAAAGAACTACATAAATGTCTTACTATTTAATAATATTACTATATTAGTTCTATTTAAATATAATTACAATATAACAGACATTGACCCAGTGTCGCGGAAATACTCACACGTCAATAACTACAAGGTTTCATCGACGTAGTGATAACTGTAATCAAATTAATTATATATACAATATATTAATCTGCTAACATACTTACAAAGTTTTTGTCTTCATATCGATTAAGAGTTACAACTAATATTTCAAGGGTATACACAATAATTTGCGTCAAACTTAAAAGTAAATAATATTGTTTTGTTTCATATATTATATATTGTTTTGTTTTGTTTAATATTTAGAAAACAGTCTATCGGTTCAGCACTCTACTTCTCAATAAGAAGCCTCGAATTCCGCAAAGTTATTCAATCATCGATATTTATCACTTAAAACTTCCAAAAATAATTTCGAAAAGTCATTGGTGTGAGCCAGGAGCGGGGTTATTAGAAGCGGGGTTATTGAATGTTGTTTCATATCATGCATGCATTATGCGCATGTAAAACTTTAAAGATAATGTACATATTGTACATACTATAATCGAACATTTTATTTGTACTTAAACAGCTGCTCACAATATAATTAACTAGCTGACCCGGTGAATTTTGTTCCGCATCAAAAGTATTTTTTACAGCGTTTACAATGAAAGTGCTTAATCTCAAAAATTATCACTTCTCCTATGCTACATTATACATGAATTATACACACAAACCACCCCGTTGACATCCTCTAACTATTAAAAACAACTGAATCAATATTTGATGCGTACCATCAAAAATCTAAGCATAAAAGGGGTCAGATTTTACTTTATTTTTATTATTATTTAAATTCTTCTTAAAGACGCTTGCTACGTCATAAGTTCTCTCTCTTTTTATGGCATAGGAGAGCAAATGAGCAGGTTACATGGTGTTAGTGACTATCGCCGCCCATGTGCACCTGCTACACATATAGTATTACGATAGGTACTCTAATTTGCAAACCTAATAACTCCAGTTTTTTTCGAAAATGGCATTTTGATACCGACAGAAACTAGAAATTATCTAGATTCTATCGGTCAACCCCAGTGGTAGATTTTTAACAAATACTTACCCCCGTTTAATTTGAAAATCAATCAATATTTAATAATAGTTATACTTTGATCTCAACCAACTTATAAGATAATATTCTAATAACTTAATAATAACAACTTTTACTTATTAAGTCATACAACAAAGGATCTTTACAAACAAAAATATGAATACATCTTATAGATAAGTATTTAACTTTTGTTTTCATGGTCTGATGTGGGTTACCAATAGTAAAAATCATATTTTTAACATCAACTTTTTGATTTTTATTTCCAAAAAGTGGGTGCTCTCTGTATCAATGAAAATAGCTTTTGAACAACTACCATCTTTTTGTTCATCACTCGTGAAAATGATCTCTGTAAAGAGTTCGAAACGTCGGGAAATAAATATAAATAAATAAGAAATAAACGCGATATAATCCTAAAAGTTGTTTTGATGAGTGAGATTCGCGAAAGTCTTAGAAATAAATAGATTCTATCGGTATCAAAATTTTCATTGGCGAAAAAAGTGAAGTTAGTTGGTTTGCAAATTAAGGTATCGATTAGGTACAGTTGTGTTGCCAACCTTTAAGGGAGTAGGATAGGAAAGGATCAGGAAGTTACCTCCTGTTACCTCTACGTCGATATTCGCAGGGTTCCGGTATTTACCGGGCCAGCCAGACCATTCATGCAGTGAACTGTGTAGCTCTACCATTGTTAGTCTTCCCAATATATATTAATATTGTAAATGAGATAAATTTGAGAAGATACTTTTATTTGTTACTTAAGAAGGAGTCAACCATGGAACAGAATTTAATAAAAATTGTAACAGTTCCGTTACCGGCCTAGCAGGATGTGATGGACGGAAGAGGATGAGCATCCTGATACCTCTCTCACTTAACGAAACTTGGTCTAAGCAACTTTACGTCGATATTCTGAGAGGTCATCGTATTGCTCCAGTCGAGCCACCTCCACTATTAAGTTCAATACGAAAACTATTTTTTCAAGTCGGTCAAATGCAACATAATATATTTTTCCAATACATACACGATAAGTTTATTCCACCGGCGCGATAGTTTTCTTTCACCGCAACTGATCAGAATTGTATTTTAGAGTTTTTGTACAATGAACTTCCAAACGACGCGGTTGAATTATCCATGGGTAAATTTAAGAATTATATTAAAAGTAGATTATATCAAAGGGCTTACTATTGTATCGCAGATTATATAAACAATAAAAAAGTTTGGAATTGAACTGCTCCTTTTGTGTTGTGTTGATTGTAATTATTATAATTTGTTAAACTGGAAATTGAAAAGAGTCGGCCTTGAGTTTCTTGCCAGTTCTTCTCAAGAAGCCTTGACGCCGGAACTGGTACTTAGATTCGCTTTCACATTCAAGACAGTGTGATGAAAGGGAATCTAAGCTCCGCGTATTTTAGCTTACTTTTTGTATGACGATTCTAAGTACTTTGTAAAGTCTAAGGAATAAAGATATTTTGAATTTGACTTTGAATTTGAATTTAAAACGTACTAATACCTCTATATATTCATAAATCGGTAATCAAATTAGGTACATTTTTACTAATGACCCAGCAAACTCTGTTTCGCCTTAGGAAATAAATAAAAATGGTCATTGTGGGTTATCCCTATGAGATAGATATATGCCATCTCCGATTTTTGGGAAAACCATTTAAAGGTGTATAATAATAATGTAGTAAATTGTTTTGATCTATCACTAAGGGATCAGGCAGCGTTTGCAATTAAAATGCTAAATATCTAAAATTATCACTATTTATTTGCTGCAATATACATGAATTGTACATACCAACAAACCACCCCGTTGACACCATCTATTTATTAAAACAATCCACATCAAAATTAAATAGAAGGGAACAAACAGCGGAAAGCGATTTTGTTTTATACTATGTAATGATGATTAAACATTGGCATCTATTTAATTAACCGCTATTAAAATTAATTAGGTCCCAAAGGTGTCTTAACCCATTTTATTTGTTAGTATATTTTTTCATAACCTACATCCACTTCCTCAGTATACAAAGGAATAGGCAGCGGCAATAAAGCCTTGACATACACACATACGTTTTACTTTTTCCCATGGGGGTAGACGGAGACTATTTCCGTTTATTTATCCTTGTCCTTCCACTACTCTTATTATGACTTTCATACATGTCGGTTGTAGACCCAACACGCCGAAATTGGGCTAAGAAAAGACTTTGGCTTTGTACAAGTTATGATCCTGACACAGTTTTGCCTAATCCACAGTCAGCGAAGAGCAATCGAATTTTATTTCACCTATAGATTTTTATTTACGTTTGATTCTTTTTCTAAAAGCTTATCAGTGTGTATCAGGATTCGAACTTGGGGAAGAGGCCCTGGCCCCAGGCTGTCAATTTTCATTTTAACAGTACGAGACTAAACTACGTATTTTTCGTTTCAATCTATGATATTAACCTAAAAATAATAACAGAGAAAGTAGATCTCACAAGGAACTGATTGACCTAGACATAATAAATGAAATGAGATAACTTTTTATTGATCTGGTCCAATCAGACAAATGAACACTTCCTTATGTTCTCAATTACAATCGTCGGTTAATTTGATGTGATGAAAAACCTACAGCTCAGATGAATTACGTGGTTAATTCGAATTTCCGCCATTTCAATGACGTCCAGTGTGTCATTGGGGACAACGACGAAACAACATTATCACGCTTTACCTATAAAAAGGGGGACAGTAGTAATAAAAGTGTTTACTGATAGTAAGTTTTACAAAGGCATGATACAGTCCTCGTGGTTGATTAGAACTTAGAAGTAGCGGTACATAATTCGGTGTGCTCTATACCTCGAGGATACATTTGTTTGACTTTTATCTCTTGTCATACACGCTCGTCGGTTATTGAGGGTCCTGATATTACCTTTCTCAATTTAGTCATGGAAAGTGTGTCGTGGCCTTCCTCGACTCCTACATCCTTCCGCTTTTGTAATGTATATCTGTTTAGTCAATCTTGCATCATCCATAATTTTTAAACAAAAATGATACTGTAAAATAACTGTTAATTTTTAAAAGTAATTCACGATACTAAGAGAGACAGAGTCGCGTATTAAATCGCGAACAATAGAGTTAATAAATCAATAAAATCATAAAAATGATTATAATTTATCTTAGTCAGATTATAGATACTATATTAAACATTTGCACCTGCATACAGAACACTAACCCCGAATCGTTAGATAAGTGTGTAGTACATTGATAAAATGTTTAGTCTGTGTATTGTGATAAACATATCGTCGAGTTAGTATATCATTAAATTAGGTTTTTAAGGTAAAGTCTTTGATAATAATATGGATCAAGAAATCGTAGTCTCGAATACTGTTTTTTATGGTATCAGGAGGCAAACGAGCAGGCGTGTCACCTAATGGTGAGTAACAAACGCCGCCCATGGACACCTGAACACGTGTAGTATTACAGTTACGTTGTCGGCCCTCACATTTGGATATGGAAGGGTCAGAAGTGGCATGGGAAGAGGAAGGGGATGGGGAAAAGGGTCGGGCCTCCGGATACCTCTCTCACCGAGCGAAATTCTGAGAGGTAGTGGTACTTAACAGTTAATCTTCCGAACAGTATGGATGTGGTCCAAGGTTAACTGGTCGAGCTGGCCCATTCATGCACAGAACCGGCTACCACTGTAAAATATGCTACATAATAAACTGAGTCACAGTATGCGATCCTACGACTAATTCAACAGTTAATATCGATGACAGACAACATTGTGCCCGGTTTGTGGCTACCTATTTTATTGGGACATAAAAAATCGAGAAGTCTTAATAGTCCCATAAGATAGAAAAATGCAAGAAGTTACAAAAACACTCAAGAACTACTCTAACCGGCTATGTATCGTCAATAACGGGTTATTGTTTTTACATCTACTTTATTAAGATAACAAGACAATACAAAGCCAATCCTGTTAATGAATGAGTCCAACAAACTACATACTTACACAACTTCACGCCTTTTTCTACCCGAAGGTGCAGGCAGCGGCTGTTAAGCCTCGTCTCACTTGTTTACGTCCCAAATGGAATAGGTGACAGACCTATTGCCATACCATTACACGAAGTTGTCGGCCATCGAAATTTATCACACATAATTTCCGAAAAATATTTTGAAAAGTCATTGTTGTGAGCCAGGATTCGAACCCGCGACTTCTTGATACAGAAGCGGGGTGCTCGACAATTGGACCACCGAGACCTACAGACGTACTCATATTAACTAACTGACAAAATTCTACCGCCCTCATTATTATATTATTAATAATACAGTTTATTAATGCTTTCCTGGAGACAATTTATAATGCTTCATCATTACATAGTATAAAACAAAGTGACTTTCCGCTGTCTGTCCCCTTATATGCTTATATCTTTAAAACTACGCAACGGATTTTGATGCGGTTTTCTTTAATAGTTGAATGAATAGTTTAATAATTGAAATGATAATTTTCGAGATTTAGCACTTTAATTGCAAACGCTGGCTGAACTCTAAGTGATAGATCAAAACAATGTTCTACAATAATAAACATCTTTAGAAGGTCTACAAAAAAGTCAGTGAGGGTGTATGTCTATCTCTTAGGGATAACCCACAATGACCATTTTTATTTTTTTACTTTTTACGAGAAATAATGGCTTATTTACGAAGCGATTTTAATCATTACAGCATTAATTTTCATCCAATTAAGTGTCTTAAATAGATTGTGCATGTAATGTAGATGATCCTGGCCGTTTACAACATGCAATTTAAGCGAATATTTTCAAAGATATTGCAGTATAATTACTGCAATATCTTTGAAATGCCGTCCTGCTATGTTAATACATAGCAGGACGGCAGTTAAAGCCAATAGATAGCACATATTGAACCTCATGATATCCAAAATTTATTCATTTATTACTTTTGATGCGGAACAAAGTTCGCCGGATCAGCTAGTTTTATTATAAATAAAAAAGAACATCAATAAATGCATTCGGGTTTAGAAGTTTTTATTTCTTTTTATATTAATTAAGGATGCTTGAAGGTTAATTACACTTAGCGTTTTAAAAATAATAAGTCAGTAGGTAACGGTTAAAAATTTGCCTTGCAAATTTTCAATCAGGCACCCAAGCCAAACCACTGTCTTGACGTGACGATTAAAAAAAAACATTAAAACTTTTTGAACTAAAGCATGTTCTTTTTTTATATTTATTTCTCAGATTTTCGCGAATCACATTCATAACATTAGAACAACTTTTTAGGATTATTCTTAGGATTTGTTCTTTTTTTTCTTTTTTTCTTGGCACCATAGTATAAAAACGTTCTTGTTTATCTATTTCAGAAAACCGACAAATGGCCGCCTCTTGATAAATGGTCGTGTACGCAATGAAATGATGTTCAGACGCAGATCGTGCTACATTTTACAAGACGACAGAGTACAAGACAAACTGACAATAGAAGAATCACTCAATATCGCCGCTGATCTCAAACTAGGAAATCATATTAGCACTGCGCAGAAGAGACTACGGGTACCATATATTTATATAGTCTTTAAATAATAATTAAGTACTAAATATTTGTCTTGATATTCTAAGTATTTAACACGCGGACATCCAGACATCTGTTGAGAGCGTCCTAAGCTTTTTCCCTGTTATACACCAATCAATCACCAATTAATATAACATAAACATAACTTCACACCTATCTCTACCTGAAGATGTAGGCAGCGGCTGTTAAGCCTGGACTCGCCGTTATGTTTACGTCTTCTTGAATCAGAAGCTGGTAACTAATTTATATCCGGCAACTATACCATAGGACCAGAAATAATAAACATAATGTAACATAACTTCACGCCTTTGTTACCCGAAGGTGTAGGAAGCAGCCTCGTCTCGCCATTATCTTTACGTCCCAAATGGTGGCGAACCTATTGCCATACCGGGCACAAGGTTTTCAGTCATCGATATTTATCACACTTAACTTCCGAAAACAATGTCGAAAATCATTGGTGTGAGCCAGTGTCAAGATTCGAACCCGGACCTCTGGATCAGAAGCCGTGTGCTCGCCAGCTGGACCATCGAGATATCATTTCGTTAAATAGAAATTAGAGGCATTAACTGCCGCTGGCCACCTTCAACTGTTGAGTACGTGCCGTTTTTTTTTTAGGTTTTTCATAATATATTTCGGACATAGTTAATAAATCTGTGTAACCCGAAAAACATGTTTCGGTCATATTTTTATTTACATTTAGATATGTTTTATTTTCAAAGTCACATTTGTCCATTTGTAAATGTTAACTCATGCATCATTCGCCATTAAAACTGATTGATAGCAATCAATACAAGTCCTCAGATTATGCACGCAGATAATAAGCCAGCTGATTATAAAGTTAATCATATTTTAATAATAATAATATCCATAATTAGGTAATACCTTAAGACTTTGATACATTCATGTTTGTCTCCAATGATACAAAGTACTAATTGAAACCTTTAAAAACTTTGAAGTTGTTTTGGTTTAATCTTATATATAGGTCAAGACTTCGATTATTTTCAGGTTAAGGAAATAATCACATCACTTGGATTAAGCGCAGCACAAAACACAAGAGCAGAACAACTATCAGGAGGACAAAGGAAAAGACTGGCCATAGGTTTAGAACTTATCAGCGATCCACCTGTAATGTTCCTTGACGAACCAACCAGGTAAATTATAAATTTAATCGATTAATCTATTGATTTACGATTCGTTTTACTATATCTCAAATCATTATTCGATTTCACATTTCACGAAACGATTGTTCGAAATTCAAATAATTAAATTTCGAATGGCATTCAATTATTGAAAATAACAATCCAAGAAAAAAATTGTGCTTTTGATTTTTTCTTAAAGTATTGGTTATGAATTTAATTTTAGAACGTCATGTAACTTGTCAAATTGGACAAACACAAAATATACTGGCCGGTTGACACGACTGACTGTTGCTAATGTGTATTTAATCTAACTAACGATATGAGAATAATGACGTAATCTTAATTAGTCTATTCATTAAATCCACTGGCTTTTGTTATTTTATGTAAATTGGGATGACTAACTGGTAGGTACTGACCATGGTTCGCTTCAAATCTATCACAAGTGAAATTGAATAATAGGTTGGGGAAAAAGTATTTTCGTATTTTTGTATGAAAAGTCAAGACATTTTTTTCAAAGTTTATTTACATTTATTTACAATATATATGTACCGTTTTGTTGAATAACTTTCTGCCATTTTGTGGGCAGAGACATTATCCCGTTACTGTAGAAACTTTGGGACTTCTGATCAAAAAAACGGGACAAATAGTTTTGGCAGTCCTCTCTTGAGGTCAACCTTACAGAACCTAAAGAATTCTGAAGAGACCGAAACAGGTGAAAATCTGAAGGCGCAAGGTCAGGGCTATATGGTGGATGCACTAGGACCTCCCAGTCGAACTCTCTTAATTTTTGCTGAGTGGCTAAAGATGTGTGTGGTCTAGCGTTATCGTGATGAAAGACCACACCCTTCCTGTTGATCAATTCCGGCCGTTTTCTCTCGACTGCTTCCTTTAATCTCATCAGTTGCTGGCAGTAAAGATCAGAATCGATGGTTTTGCCGGACGGTAAAAGCTCATAATGAACAATGCCCTTCCAATCCCACCATACACACAGCATCACCTTATTTCGTGTTAGGCCAGGTTTGGCCACAGTCTGTGAAGCCTGGCCAACTTTCGACCACGACCTTTTTCGCACGTTCTTGTCGTACGTGATCCACTTTTCATCGCCAGTTATCAATCTCTTCAAAAACGGCTCGGTTTCATTACGTCTCAATAATGAATCGCAAATGAGTACACGGTTCATTAAGTTTCTTTGAGTGAGCTCGTGTGGCACCCAAATATCGAGCTTTTTTGTATAACCAGCTTTCTTCAAATGGGTCAAAACTGTTTTGTGGTCAATTCCCAGTTCTTCAGCTACACCGTAACTACTAATATGCCGATCTTGCTCCACTCTTTCAAAAATGGCGTCCATTTTATTCTTAACGGGGCGACCAGAGCGAGGTGCATCTTTAACATCAAAATTTCCGGACTGAAAACGTTTGAACCAAATTTGTGCTACTCTTACTGACACTGCATCAGCTCCATAAACATCACAAATTTTTTTCACTGCTTGAGTTGCATTTTTGCCTTTTTTATAATAAAATTTTAAAATGTATCGAATTTCTTCATTAGATTCACTCATTTTTACGGAGAGAAAAACAAATGAAAAATAGCGGGAAACAACTTCTTTTTATTTTTTTCTTTTCTTTATAATGTAACCTTTTTAATGTTACCAAAACCAGCCAGACACAAATAGTACAGTCAAAGAAATTTTATAATAAGTTTATACCTACGTTATGCGAAAAGACTTTTTCCCCGACCTATTATTTGGACAGTCCCTTTAATTTCACGAATGATAGGTAAATTATAAACCAATTAAATTATTAAATTAGATACAAGTTAAAATAGCAACGGCGACAATGATTTACGACGGGTGCTTATGGTGTAATGCATCCGATATTTCGGGATATGTTCTATTGAATCGTATTTGGTTATAGATTTAAAAAAAAACGAGCCTTGCAGTAAGTGGCATAAGATCGATTCGATGTTTTTCTAATATCGATTATACGTTGTAATGCGTTTAAAGTTCACTCTAGTATAAATCTCGTGCCTCTTGGTATCATCTCTTTGCCAACAAATGTGGTCAATGGTTAAATTAAATGGCGTGCATTCGTTTCATGTAACTTTTTACTAAAAAATTCTGAAATAAAATACTAAAGGTAAAATATCCATAGACAACTATCGAAGATATATTGTTACCACAGAGACCAATAACACCTTCAAATATTAGGCCTTAGCTCAAATATATTTTTTTTATCAATAATAACTTCCGTCACTTGGGCATTGGCCTTTATAGATAAAATAAAAGTAAATACTTTATATGATAAATGTTTTAGATTAAACCAAGAATGACAATTTATATGTTCTAGACTATTTGTTTAACTGATAGCTTGAAGCGTCTGATGTTTACTAAAAATGAGTTCTTAAATAGAAATGTATTGTAAAAGTAGCGGGTAGTAATAACATGAGAGATGTTATAATTCTCCTCTTTTCTCCTCTTTTTTTACATGAGACTTTCCGTAGGTATAGATCAAGGATATTATACCTATATTGAAAATAAGGGATATATTGATCCCACGGTGTAGATTACAGTCATCAATATTTATCACACATAGCCTCCGTAAAGTTCCGCATAGTAGAACCACGCATACTCGACCGGTTAAATACCAAGATCTCTCAGAATATCAACGTAAAGTGGCACATGTCACGTTTCGTGTAGTGAGAGAACATTCCGAGCAGCACAACAGAGCAGAGAACAGAGCGCCATAAGGCACGATTCTTACATGCCTCACTCGCTTCGTTGACTTTCATAACACTTTTCATGCACGCACGTCGGTTTTTGAGGCTCCTAACATCACCCTCCTCCAGAACACGTTCTATTTGGTCATGGAATGTGTGTATAATTTTGCATTATATATCTGCTTAGGCAGTCTTGCATCATCCATTCTTTCTACATGTCCAAACCATCGGTGCATGACCTTTCTTACTTTTACACCGACACTCTCTTTCAAACCAACTTCCTTCCTTACAACCTTGTTTTCTACGTGGTCAGCGAGAGTCACTCCGCAGATTTTGCGCAGTGCCCTCATTTCTAACGCGTTTATTCTACTTTCATGCACACTCTGCCATACTCAGCTCTCGCTTCCATTAGTTAGCGTTGGGATCAGGAGTGCATTGTGGATTGCTATCGGGGCTTTCCTGCTAATGTTTTTTGCGCCCAGGAATCTGCCCAACGCTCCATTTACGCCATTTCCTATCGCCACTCGTCTTTCTACATCCGCGGTGTACCTTTCATCCCTGCTAAAAGCGCATCTACTTGCCAACTACTCCATAAAAAATGTATTAGCGGTATGCCTGGAAACGAACTCGAGGTGCGTCGATGACTATTTGAGTAGTATAGGCAAATGTGAGAATTAAGGCTAACGCTCTAAATGCTACGGATATCAGACCAAACTTTAGGGCATTATCTAAATCTAATTATTATCTGATAAACGAAAATCATACTGATTGTTAGAATGACAAAAAATCGTTGTAAATTTATGTTAATGCAACATTGCAATCGGCTTTCATACGTTACTTTTCTTTGAAAGTCTTGGTGGTCGGTCCAGTGGTCGAGCATCCCGCTCCTGAATCAAGAAGTCGCGAGTACGAATCCTGGCTCACACCAATGACTTTTCGATATGTATGTCGATATGTTATGACGAGGCTGGGATAAGATGAGGTTGAGACGGTGAGGATGAGACGAGGCTTTAAAATCCGCTGCCACACCTCCGGGTAGAAAAAGGCGTGAAGTTATGTTATGTTACTTACTTAAAATACATAGAACAATACCCCAAAGTCATACAAACATTCATATGTGTATCATAAATATTTTCTACTGGGCTGAGGATCGGACCCTCGGTTTCACAGTCGGCAGTTTTACCAATACCTGCGAAATTAATGAATTTGACAATTATTTAGATTATTTTATATTAAATTCAGTATGTATTTCGTTATCTATATAATGTTCTTTTCGCATGAACAGTTCATATATTATAAGGAGATCCACTTTCTTATCTAACTAAGCAACAAGAGTGTTGATAAAACATTTACATAACTAAATTCTATTGTACCTAAAGCTAATCATTTGATTTATTCACTATCAGTGTCTGCAGCTGTTATCTTATATTTATCTATCATATAATTTAATAATTAATAGTAACCATTAGCAAGCATAGCGCTAGATGACTTGATGACTACTCTAATTTAGTAACTACCATGCTATTTATAATCATATGGCTTAAAAGTGGTAAGTAGTAGTACTCTTGGTCCCAAACAATTTTAATATCCTTTCTCCAAGATATATAAAATAAAAAATACATATATTGGAGCTAGGTATTTTCTAGATAAGAAACTACTTGCGTAAGAATCCAACCTTACGACCACTGCACTATTAGCCAAAGGAAATGTTTTATGGTGATTATAAAACATTTCTATCTGACTCAGCAAACGTTGCCTTGCCAAAAAGTTAAGTTTTTGAGAAACAAAAATTGACCGATTCTCCGAACTACCCGATATGCCTACAAAATTTGATGAGATTCGGTCATGCCGTTTCGGAGGTGTTCATTAACGCACACCTCGATACGACAATTTTATATATTAGATAACGTGATGGATCACAATATTAAGTCATCTTATTTGTTAATTAATTCGTCTGATCAAAATAAAGCTATAGTTCTGAACATTTGAAATCTTGTCTTGTTTTCAGTGGATTGGATAGTTCAATAACGAAACAAATAGTTTATTTACTCCACCTTTTAGCAAGGCAAGGGAGAACTGTTGTTGTAACAATGCACCAGCCTTCAGCACCAGTCCTTACCATGGTAGATAGATTGTACGCTGTGGTTGAAGGGAAATGTGCATACGTCGGATCTGTACCACAACTTTTGCCATATTTAGAAGAAATTAGACTGCACTGCCCACCATATCATAATCCTGTAGATTTTTGTAAGTATACTTTTTAATTAAATTTCCATATTTTTTGTTTCACAGAAAATAAAACCTTATCACATTTTATTTGGTTTCTAGACGAAACATTTTATTTTTCTAAATTTTAACGTTCCAATTTCAAAAAAAAATGGGCGGCGTTGTTTCTACAATAAGTTTGTATTGGACCTACTAAAACCTTTTTAAATGTAACGAATAGACAAATATCGGGTTACTTTCACTGCGATATTATTGTAGTTGTTAGGAGAGAACCAGTATTACTATCATCTAACCTGTTTTGGATTTGAAACCGGTTTACCTTCAAGAGACCTTTTAACCATTGCATCGTTTTAATTTTTGTTTGATAATTGTCAATCAGAAAAGACAGAACTTTGTTATAGATGCACATCTGTGATTACACCTTTACCCATGACGTAAGGCAGAGATTACTTTTTTCATTTGATATATTTTTGAGACATATTTATAGCTTCATCGACTCCCATGGCCGCTTTCTCCCTTGACTTTTTGATTTTTTATATCCTTGACCTGGTCTTTCCTTATATCCTGTATTAATATTTATTTATCTTAATATTTGTTGTACCAGATTATCAATTACTAAAACTATTTAATTATGGTGCATTGGTTTTAATGTTTGATTTTTATTTTCAGTAATCGAAATAAGTTCAGAAAAAAAAGATGAATTGGTAGAATCTTCGGATAACGGTAAAAGTAAGAGATGGACCACTACCATGCCAATCGAGACTGATAACATTTTAGCTGGTAAGTGTCTGTTTGTTGTTATTATAAATATTACCCATTGTTCGATACGAAAACTAAATTTTCTAGTTCGTCATAGTCTAACAAATAGATTTAGTGACAATAATGTTCATCTATAGTAGGGCTTACCAAATTGCCACATGCGGTCCGCAGGTTGAATTATTAGTGCTTTTTTATGTACTTTATTAAAATGAACCAAGAATTTTTCCCATCACGAAATTGTTTTGAGTAACTGCCTATTCAATCACGCCGCACACATAACTATTTTCGGCTATTTTGGCGTCCCCCAAAATATTTAGTCATTTTTATTGGCCTTGAGTCACATCCAGTTTGTACCGCGCTGATCTCTAATAAAGTGCAAAATATAGATAAAAGACTGCTTATAAATGTTCTTATTTTTCTTAAAAAGTGTAAATAAATTTCTGTTATCAACAGATGTCACTAGGTGCAATGCTTACTATTGCACTGTTTTACCGACGCGTTAGTAATGAGCCGATAAACTCCATTTGTTTTGTAAAACTATGTTCTAATGTATGATTACAGATCTCTATGGAGATCCTATTAAATGATTCATTTTGAGTTCACGAAATAACATAACACAAACTTTACGCCTTTTTCTTCTCGAAAGTGTAGACCGCGACAGTTAACACTCCACTCGCCGTTAAGTTTGCGTCCCAAATGGAATAGGTGGCGGACCTATTGCCATACACCGGGCATAAAGTTGTCAGTCATCACACATAACTTCTGAAAAGAATTTCGAGAAGTCATTGATTTGAGCCCACGACTTTTTGATTCAGAAGCGTGGCGCTCGACCACTGGACCGCCGCGATCAAACGAAATAATCTTAGTTTGATCAATCCTATCCAAAAACCTCAATCTAAATCTACAGACAGTATTTATATTGGAGACCATCTCGGATTCCCATACGATGCAACTAACCATCAAACTCAAATCAAAATCAAACCAAAAGAAACGATTCCCTTTCTTTTTTTCATTCACCCTATTTGGACAGCTTAATAGTTTTTCTAAAGTATTAATTATAGAATAGACCTTATAGAATAGAATAGATCTTACATAATAATATAGAATAGGCATTATCTTTTCTATAGTTAGAAATGTTAGAATAGAATGAACTAAAAATATACATACATACATACATAACTTCACGCCAAATCCCTTGCGGGGTAGGCAGAGAGAACAGAGCGCCATAGGGCACGATTCTTACACACCTCACTCGCTTCGTTGACTTTCATAACTCTTTTCATGCACGCGCGTCGGTTTTTGAGGCTCTTAACATCACCTTTCTCCAGAACACGTTCTATTTGGTCTTGGAATGTGTGTCTTGGCCGTCCTCGACTCCTACATCCGTCCGCTTTTGCATTGTATATCTGCTTAGTCAGTCTTGCGTCAACCATTCTTTCTACATGTCCGAACCATCGGAGCATGCCCTTTCTTACTTTTACACCGAGACTCTCTTTCTAACCAACTTCCTTCCTTACAACCTTGTTTTCTACGCGGTCAGCGAGAGTCACTCCGCAGATTTTGCGTAGAGCCCTCATTTTATACCGCGTTTATTCTACTTTCATGCACACTCTGCCATACCCAGCTCTCGCTTCCATAAGTTAGCGTTGGGATCAGGACTGCATTGTGGATTGCTAACTGGGCTTTTCTGCTAATATTTTTTGCGCCCAGGAATCTGCCCAACGCTCCGTTTACGCTATTTCCTATCGCCACTCGTCTTTCTACATCCGCGGTGTACCTTCCATCTCTGCTAAAAGCGCATCCAAGATATACAATTTCATTCACCTGTTAACTAAAAATATCCGACACTATAATCTGATATAGGGATAAGAGAAATTATTATGAAGTGCGTAGACTCCACATTTGCATCGTAGGCCACGTCTTGTTTTGTTTCACACAATTAAATGTTTGTTCATACAGAATAGACGATGAGCTCATTGCCTTAAATATGGGCAGAATTCATTCAGTTACCTCATAATATATATAACTTTAAAACTAAAAGAAAGAAACTAACTAATGAAAACATTATTTTTCTTAAATAATATGAACTTTACCGTACCGTACCGTACTTTACTGTACCTCTCCCATTTGTATTAATAATTCCTGTATTTTCAGAATATTGTAATCTTGACGAGGAGGTGCGTTTAACACTCTTACCACCATCCAAAGATGATCCCACAAACAAAATATTATTAGCATTAAAAACAACATATCCAACTTCTGTTTGGAAGCAATTCACAACCCTCACTAGAAGATCTCTATTGGTGAGTTTTTTTTCGTGACAAGAAAGAAAGAATAGAAAGAGAAAGAAGATACTTTTGTATTCGATAAAAATGAAACAGAAAAATTACCCTCAAATGGAACTTGAAGTGTAACAATTGTTATTATTTTTTATGGGATAGCGTAGCAAACGAGCAAGCCTGATGGTAAGAAAATGACTCCGCCCATGGACACTGCAACGCAGTTAAGGTGCGATTCCACCAGTGTGCTGAACTGTGCGGCACTGCAATGCACAGTGTGCGACACAAATGTTTATCCTGGTCGACTCACTAAAGCAAACAATAACAAATTGTGCGCGAACATTGTAGAAATGTTCGCGCACAAAAGTATACTTTTGTGCGCGCACACATGCAGGCAGTGGACTCGCGGCGACGTGTACAAACCTGTTGTGCGCGAACTCAGTCTTGCTTCCGCTACCGGAGTGAAAACATTTATTTGTGCGCGTACATTGTTAATTAACCAAGCTAAATATGGATTGGACGAATGATAAAATTATCAATTTTATTCAAGCTATTGAAACTTATCCTGTATTATGGGATTCTAGTCACAATGATTATAAAAATAAAAACAAAAAACACGACGCCACTCAAGAGTTGGCGCAAAGTTTCAATTGTGACTCGACTGAGGTAATGAGAAAATGGAAGATTATTTTGGCTCAATACCGAAGAGAAAAGAAGAAAATCGCGGACTCAAAAAACTCTGCTCAGTGAACATGTTCACGCACAAGTGTGCTGAACTGTGCGCTTACAAAAGTTACGCACAGCCTTACCAGTGGAGACGGAAGCCAAATGCGACTCCAGCTTAGTACCTGCACTGTTGGAGTTTTGCACAAAATGTTTGCAAGCAAATGTGCTGCACACTATTTTGGTGGAATCCCACCTTTAGAGTTACAGTTGCGTTGTGACCTTTAAAATAGGATAGTGAAGTGGGATGGGAAAAGGAGTTTGGAAGGGGTTGGGCCTCAACATACCTCTCTCACCAAGCGAAACGTGGTATGAGCCACTTTACGTCATAACTCTGAGAGGTAGTGTTATATTTATTTCTCAGACTTTCGCGAATCACACTCATAACATTAAAACAACTTTCAGGATTATATCGCGTTTATTTATTACTTATTTTTATTTATTTTTTATTTATTATACTCGTGAAAATGATCTCTGTAAGGAGTTCGAAACGTCGGGAAATAAATAAAAAAGAGTAAAAAAATAAACGCGATATTATCCATAAAGTTGTTTTAATGTTATAGGTAGTGTTATATCACCGGACGAGCCGGCTCATTCATGCAACGAACTGCGTGGCTCCCACTGTTAAAAAAGAGTGCAATTGTAAGGTCACGACTATATAATCATGAATTTCAGTTGTAAAACTGAACATCTGTCTCAAATTACTTCAAACGAATGTGGTTAAGATTGTTATAAGATACTTGGACTCTTGATAGCTCATTGGTTAGAGGGATGCAATTATATATCAGAGGTCATTCGAGTATCCTATTTCTTTTCCACAACTTTTAATCGATATACAAGTGCAAATTCATTCTAATTTCAAATTGTAACATCAATTGGATTATTATTTATTTGGTAATTCATCCATTTTGGACAGGCTTAATTAGTGTTTCCAATTGCTTTCCATTCCTATCAGTTCACATCATTTTTTTTTCATTTACAGTCAATATGGCGAAGTCCATCGTTCACACTGATGATAACAGGTATACATTGTGCCATGGCTCTGTTCGTTGGTACATTGTTCCATGAAATAGGTGTGGAGGCTAAGCATGTACCAATAAATTACAACTTTTTATACTTCAGTTTAATGTTCCTCATGTTCACCGCTTTTAGTTCAGTTACGATACGTTGTGAGTATTTCAAATACTTTTTTTACTTCGAAATTGTACTATACTTAATATTGTTTAAAGTCAGTGAACATTTAATAATTGAACATACATATTATTCTCATATAAATATACTTAACATTATTTTATTATCTATTTTGGTATGTCCCTTCTCGTGATACTCCAATCTTTTTGTATTTTTCTGAGTTATCTACCCGAGGATATAGTCGGCGCCATTTACGCCTCGACCGCCCAATTTCGCCGTTGGAACCTATTGCCTTACATTAGCCACAATATTATCAGTCATTATTATCACAAATAACTTCTGAAAAGTCCTCCAGCTCGATAGAAAAAAAAACTATAGATAGATTTATAAAGCGAATGTAATTTATTTTTCTAGTTCCCGAGGAGATACCGATAATAAGGCGGGAACATTTCAACCGGTGGTATACAGCAGAGGCTTATTACATGTCGACAATAGTATCCACGCTACCCATTCAGACAGTGTGCACGCTGTCATTTTCAGTAATAGCATACTTGCTCACTGGCCAACCATTGGAGACGATCAGAATGTTCAGTTTTTGTTTTATATTGCTGATCGTAAGCTTTGTGGCGTTATTCAAAGGATTGTTGATTGGATCTATTTTCAATGTTAAGGTCAGTTCTTTACAAATTTTAATATGTTTAATGTGTATAAACTTGAATGAGTTCCTGAACTGGGTTTAAGTTTTTTTCTTACTAGCTCACCACCTTCCGGTGGTGAACTAGCATGCACGTCACCTGGTGGTAAGCGATTGGCGTAAAATATCTGCTAGTAGAAGAGGGTCACAGATGCGTTGAAGACCCTTATGATGTGAAAATAGTCTCTAAATACTCCTCACGCCAATGGCTGCAGACTTCAAAGCATGTTAAGGAAGATTCTGTATACATATGATTGTTTGATAAACACATAGACTGTGACAGAAAGTATCATATTTTTTTTATTTCTCATTACAGAACGGTGTGATATTCGGCCCGTTTTTCATAATGCCGTTCACGATTTTCTCCGGATTTTTCCTTCGTTATCAAGATGCACCGTCTTTTTTCCGTTGGCTATTCCAGATGTCATTTTTGAAACACGGACTGGTCGGTTTGCTGCTGTCAATATTTGGGATGGGTCGACCCAACCTTACATGTACAGCACTATACTGTCACTACGTGTATCCCAAGAAATTCCTTCAGGACACAGGAGTGTACGGTGAGAAGTACACTCACCTGGTCGGTGCTCTATTTTCTATTGGTGGTATAGTTGTTGCTTTGGCCTTTATCATGTTGAAGATACGATTAAAATGTAAATGGTAATATTGTAAATATTATCAATGTACTCATTTAAATGAGCTAGTACGAATTACTAATATATTCGAGATATTGATAAGCATTATTGTCAATCAGTATCGATATTGATATCAATCAAGACATATTCAAAACAACGAAGGGGTGATTAAGTATCATATACTTACTATGTGGTAATTACCTACTGATGGTCTGAAATCCCACCTAAGATCGGTGCATTTTTTCTACAATTTAAATTTAAAAATATAACACAACATGGAGTTTATACATCTTGTCTTTTATTAATACGAATACATTTATTTAAATACTCATTGTATATAATAGATTCTAATAAAAAACTAATACTACGGCAGAGTATCAATAATGTCATGTGTTTTAGGCGGGTAGTCAAACTAGAAACCGGTAGTGTCAAAAGAGACCAATTAAGATTCTTACTTTTTTATGATATTAGAAAAATGATAACACTGGCTGGATTTGATCAAACGACCAGCCAAGTTATAATGAAATCATTCCAGTATGCTGCTGTATTATTTTCACTAGCGATGTAAATTGAAGAGTATCAGTCAGAAAATAGCGTGAATTAATGGTAAAATTAATTTTTCGGCGCTAAAAACAAGAACATGCAAGCCCTGCTCGCTTTTCACAACCCAGTACTGATACCAACGCTTACTTAAGTATGCGAAAGTTGGATATGACAGAATGCGGGCGAAAGTAGATTAAACGTAATGATAAAAATAATGTTCTAATGTAGAATGTGTCACTAATAGAGATTGTGTGTGAAAGATGCAAGATTTACTAAGAATTTCAAATCTGAAAGGAGTTAGAAGTTAAAGTAGTCCCGACAAATTTTCCATGATGATACCAGAAGCTAGCTATAAATGCTGATGAAGCTAGTCTTGTATGTCTATATGTCTAGAATGAATAAAAGATGGTACGAAAAAAGCTTGTCCTATAGCCTTCAGTTTTCTCTACCAATCCTGTAAACGATTTGGCCTGAAGTTTTGTGTGTTCCTGTCACTGTTGTGATTTATTAGCAACATTATCAAAATTTTGGTAACTAGCTACATAGCACTAAAGAAGCAGTATTCTGGTTGTCGTTGATTCGTTACCAGCTGTGATATTATTTTTGATTGGTTCATGAAAAATATTGTTAGAAAATTCGATTATACATATGTTATAAGATAAATCGCGCCATAAGTACCTTATAAATTTTTATATGTAATGCTTATGCCAATGGTTGTGCCATTCAACTTTAATATGCCACTACGAGTTTTTAATAATTATATATAAATGATTATAGTCAAAGTCAAAAATATTTTACTCATATGCCTTTAAAGTCTTCAAAAAATATATTGTATAAGGTTTTTCAATAACAGCGACTAGATGTTGGAGGCCTGTAGCGACCTGCTTGTTTTAGCGGCGTCTGTTCAATCTGTTGTTAACTATTCACTGATGCCAAATCACCATGCCAGCGCGTCCAAATGATAAAAGTAGAACATCAAAATGAGTAAATAAAATAAGCTTAATTACTTTGAAAGGTAGAATTAATCCGTAGACTATATTCCTCAAACGTGAGCAGTAAAATACAACACAACTATATAATTTAGGTACTATCTTATTCCAAGTAAATATTTAGCAAAATTTACTAAAAAATCCTGTAATTTCTTCCCAAGAGCGAATTTATTTGAGTAAAAGTATTTTACTGAAATTTTGTAAATACATATCTAATACTCCTTGAGGGACGAGATTGAGACATGTTTTATAAATTCACCCGAGTAATATCCAAAGGTATAGGTAACGGTAATTATTCCTCGACACGGCGATACTTGGTGTAATCTTCGAGCACTTCCCAAAAATATTTCCAATGTATTTGATAAGCCTGATTATGTAAACTGACTAATCATTGGACAAGAGAATATTCAGTTACTCTTTGATCTAGTCTTAATATATGAGGGCACTGTTACCTTTTTTCCCAAAATTTATTATCCAAAAGTAGGATAGCTGTGCAGGCACTATAAAAAAAAGCTAGTCTATGAAAGATATTCACTAAAAATATAGAAAAAAAAAGTTAAATATCAAGGAGATTGCATTTCTATAATATTTTTTTATGTGTAAGTTATATATCTGCCTTTGAAAATCATTAATACTTTGACTATCTAAAATGGATCGATAAATAAATAGAGATTTATTTGTAAGAAATCTAAAATATAGTATTTAAATTAAGCGGCTCAGTAGAAAATAGATATTAAGGACAATTGTAAATTATTCCAAAGCTAAATTACTCACTGTATATAATTAATATAGTAATGTTAAATTATAAGATTTTTTTATATAATATTTCGTTATGGATGTCTAGAACAATTATAATTATAAGATATTTTATTATAGAAGACATAAAGTATGCTATGTAAGAGATAGTCACAAGCAAGCAAGCGCCATTTTGAAAATCATTTTGTTACCAAAAATAATTTCACTGTAATATATTACAATTGTGTGTCATGCTCAAATAATGTAAGATGCACAAATTGTAAATAGTGTAAGTTTAAATAAAAAAGAGTAATTTTTATATATTTGTTACGCATGGAACTTTGAATCCAATTCATTCCATATTGTGGACTAAGTATGTAGATGTGACTGTAGATTTTGATTATTTATGTGACTTTTTTATGGATAAACGATATATCCCACTGATTTTATGTTATTTTTTTTTTCAATACACCTTATTTCGATGGTCGTTTGTAAATTATAGAGACGCCATTTTGGATTCCACCACCCAGCTACACACACCACCCACCCTGTCCGACCGAAGGTGCAATTTGTCCGAAGCTAAAGCCGATTAATCGGTATTCCAAAGTCTTCGGCCAAAGCCGAAAATTTGGCAGGTTCCTTTTTTTGCCAAAGGTGGCCGAAGCCGAAGCATCGGTGAGACAGACACCAGAAAACACTTTAATCACTAACTAATTACTGATAGTATTACAATAATATAACCAGTGGCGTAGCGTGCCTTGGTGGGGCCCCGTATAAAAAATTATTTGGGGGCCTATGCAGGGTAGGGATTTCTAACAACTTACGCACGTCGGGGGCCCCTGATTCCGCGGGCCCCGTATAATTGATACGGCTGATACGGCGGTAGCTACGCCCCTGAATGTAACTGACTGACTCTTACCAAATCGTTAGTTACGAGTTCATCACCGTGGTTAGGTGTTTCCGAGTGTCCCTATGTATGTCAGTCTAAAGCTTGGTGAGTTCTGTTTTTGAAAGTTCCCTAAACTCCCAATAGAACATTAAATAATTATGTAGCAAATTATGAAGTGTTTGGTAACTTTACGGCAGCGGCAGTTACGCGATGGAAAAGTTGGCGTAATCTATTCTCTATTTATAACACACTAGCGGCCCTCTCCGGCTTCGCACGGGTACATACACACACACATACACCCTTTTTTTGTTTGTTTGAAGTTTGAATTTCTTTTTTATGAATTTTTTTTATTCATATTTTTTATTAATGTTTTTTTGTATTTTTTTATTTTTAAATTTTATACATATATTATATTATTTACAAAACAAAAGCCTTTAGTTTTAGTGAGTCAGAGCTTTCCTGTAAACGATATTTGAAGTAGTTTTATTTTGTGGCAGCAAAATAAATTGATTTTCAGGAGCTCCGACACGTGATAGGCCAACATACAGGCCATGAGTGAAACATTCTTTTCGTAGGTCGATCCCTAATAATTCGAAGGTTTGGCCCTGGAACTTGTTAATAGTTAACGCGAAAGATGATTTCACCGGAAACTGAAGTCGTTTAAAAGGGATTGGCAGATCAGTTGGGATCATCGGTATATGAGCTAGTTGACCAGCTGCTGGGCCAGTGATAATGGTCGCTACAATTAAATTGTCCTTCAATTCCTTAATAAGCAGTCTCGTCCCATTACACATGCTCGGAGGGCTTAAATTTCTTAAAAGCATAATAATGCTGTTAAGAAATTTAAGCCCTCCGAGGAATTCCAATTTTTAACGTCAATTCATGTGGTGGCAGTCCAGAAGGGTTTAGTGAATTTAAAAATTCCTGTGGATAATGGACTGCGTCTTCAAAATTAGTCACGGTATCGATCGATTTGTAATTTTTTATTTGGCCGGAGACTTTTTGAATAATGAGATTGTTTATTTCGTTGACAGTATCATTCCTGAGTGACACTATTGCCCTTGATTACAACCAATGAAAGTCCTTTTCGTGCAAATTCTCAATGTCAGGGTATACAGCATCTATTAAATTTTCTAAATTATGGACTATTTAGCCTACAAACTCATCCAGCAGGATGTCACAACTGCTTCAATTTGGAGTGGGAAAAATTCCTTCTCCAAGTTTTAGCAGTTGTTGTGGGAAATTACTATCTGTGATTCCATGAAGATGAGCTCTCAGATTCGTCCGTAATTTTAAATTTTCTATCGAAGTCCATAAGGGAGACGATATCAAGCATGATTCGATGACATCTGCTCGCGTACCTCTGTTAATGACAGGAAGAGTCTGTCAGAAATCTCCAGCAATACAAAAGTAATCCCGCCCATGAGGGCAGAGGAGTTACTAAGGTCTTTTAATGTTCTGTCTACGGCCTCTATATGCGCTCTGTGACTCATAGTGCATTCCTCCCACATAATTAATGAGGCGTCTTGTAATAATTTACCAAGAGGGCCGTTTTTACGGATTGAACATAACGATTGTTGCTCAAGATTTACGGATAGTGAAAGTTTAAAAGTAGAATGAGCCGTTTTTCCATCCTTTAAGAGAGTTGCGGCAATTCCTGATGAAGCAACTGCAATAGCTATCTTCCCTGATTCTCTTATCTTAGCTAGTATCAAATTTGCAAGAAAAGTCTTGCCAGTGCCACCTGGCAATTTTTTTTTTGGGATAGGAAGGCAAACGGGCAGACGTGTCACCTGATGGTAAGCAACTAAAGCCGCCCATGGACACCAGCACCACATATAGTGTTACTGTTGCGTTGCCGACCTTTAAGGGATAGGGGATAGGAAAGGATGGTGAAGAGGGGTGGGCCTCCGGGTACCTCTCTCACCGAACGAAACGCGGCATGAGCCACGTTACGTCGGTATTCTGAGAGGTCGTGGTATTTCACCGGTCGAGCCGGCCCATTCATGCAGCAAGAAAAATATTTTTCCTTTGTTATTATTCACGCTATCGACTATAGTGTCAAAAGCATATTTTTCCGAATGAAATGTCTGAATTGAATAATTCAAAAAGTTATAAAAAGGTATTAAAGCCGTCTTGAATATAAAGTAATTTATTTTGATGAGGATTAATATCAAGGTACAAATGAAGAGCCTTTTCAAGAGGCGGCATATAGAAATTAATATTTTAGAATAAAAAACTGCTTACTGTAACTATAATATTTAGACAAATGCTGTCGCGACACTTTTTGTAGATAATGATGAGTTCTGCAAAGTCGTAGTAAATGATTTTGTTCTATCATCAATAGTTTTCGCAGCGCACGTGACGTAAGGAATTTTTCAGGTCATTTTTTACACCTTATGTTACATTATTGGAGTTTTAGTAAGGATCCCTAATTTTTTTTAAAATATAATATAGCCTATGTTACTCGGGGATAATGTAGCTTTCCAAAGGTGGAAGAATTTTTGACATCTGTCCAGTAGTTTCGGAGCCTATTCATTACAAACAAACAAACAAACAAATCTTTCCTCTTTATAATATTAGTATAGACTAGCAGACCGCGCAAACTTCGTACCGCCATATTTGATACATTTTTCACTAAAAAGATTATTGCCGCGATCATATTAATACCACAAAGCTTTCCTCATAAATGAACTAACACTAATTTTTTTTCAATTCAAGTTCCTGATACATACATAATTTGACGCCAGATCCCTTGCGGGGTAGGTAGAGAGTACAAAGCGCCATAAGGCACGATTATTACACACCTTACTTGCTTAGCTGTTGATATTAGCGAATAACAACCTAGATATGAGGAAAATAATAAGCAGTTAGCTGCATGAATGGGCCGGCTCAACCGGTGAAATACCACCACCTCTCAGAAGATCGACGAAAAGTGGCTCATGCTGCATTTCGTTCTGTGAGAGAGGTACCCGGAGGTCCACCTCCCTTTCCCATCCTTCTCCCTTAAAGGTCGGCAACGCAACGGTAACACTAAAAGTGTTCCCGGTGTCCATGGGCCGCGCAGGTTGCTTACCATCAGGTGACACGCTTTGCCCTCCTATCCCATAAAAAAAATATCTTAAATAATATAATTAATAAATAATAAAAAAAATATAATTATATTAAATAGCAATACCAGGGACTTTGTCAGAAGTTTTTTGTCAATCTTTAGTTTTTTTTTAGTATCTACTACTTGAAACTTTTTTTATAATTGGTCATTTCGTCGCTTTAAAAAAAAACCTGGTTACCACATGTTCTTACCAGTATGTCTTACTCACAGTAAGTGTTTTTTTTTTAATAATTTTAATGATGTCGATTTGGCACCTTAGTATTACTCTTATCAAAATAAATTCACTACATTTTAAAAGAGATCATGGTATTAAAAAGGTAAATGTAGATGGGCAACTCTATGTGGTAAAGAATTATAGATAACATTATAATATCTGCGTGAAGAACTAACTGTAAACTAACTCTAGCCATGACCATTGCCCATGACTTTGGTTACTTAAGTATGAAAATATTTTTTTAATTTAATATTCGCGTTGCATATTACATAAATATAATGAACGGAAAATAACGCGAAACATTTAGGTAAACAAATTATCTGTCTGCTTGTGACTACGGCTAGTGCAACCAGGACGAAACGTCAAGCTAATAATAAAAGTAATTATTTATTTACCTAAACGTGTCGCGTTATTTCCCGTTTATTATACTCATATATAGATCAAATTCTAAAATATGTGTCTTAGTAGACACGGGGTCACAGATGTTACATATTCACATCACCTATTAATTGTTACAAAATAACAATATATATACCTAAAAGACGATTAAATACTACAAACTCATTAGGACAAAAAGAAACAAAAAAATGGCTAAGAAAGTTAAAAAAAAATTTACCTGCCAGCTATGAGCGGCGCTCATGACCGAGTCGGGCGGGACTCCCGATACCTATATGTGCGCGGAATATTTGTCTAAGAACCGAATACGTACAATTTGTATTTCGCGATATCTTTTAAATTAAATGTCCGAATTGAATCATTCAAAAAGTTCTAGAAAGGTATTGAATTTATCTTTATATTGAAGTAATTTATTTGAAGGAGAGTTAATACCAAGGTACAAAATAAAGAACTTTTAAAACGACCTCATTATATTTATTTTTAAAAATTAAAAAAACACTTATTGTGCGATAACTACAATAGTTAGACATATAGCGTCGCGGACTTTTTAGTCGGTAATATGTTCTGTGAAAGTGTTGTATATTGTTTTGTTCTATAATCAATAGTTTTTGCAGCGTTCGCGATGTAAGATTTTTTTCGGGTCTTTTTCTTACACCTTGGGTTACATTATTGGACTTATAGTAAGGCTCCCTAATTTATTTGAAAATATAATTTAGCCTAAAGCCTTCCTCGATAAATGGACTATACACCAGTGAAAGAATTTTTGAAATCGGACCGGTTGTTTCTGATATTAGCGCGTTCAAACAAACAAACAAACTCTTCCGCTTTATAATATAAGTATAGAAGTATAGATATAGATAACCTCCGAAAAAAATTGGAAATATCACTGGTGTGAGCCCAGGTTCAGTCCCTAGACATCTAGATTCCGAAGTGGTTTGCTCACCCTCAAGAGCATATATGGAGGTACAAGGTAGGTATATGGAGATTACATAAAGATACGAGGAAGTGGTTTTTATACAACAAAATTTTGTTTTTTTGTTTTAATTTAAATTTTGTTGTATTAAATACAAAAACAGAATGATGAATCAAGTGTTATGAAATGAAATCGCTTTTGTCTGCAATTCTTGTTGAGTAAGAATGCAAGAAAAAATACTTACACAACAGAATTGGCCGATATTACAGAACCTACACTAACTGTATAAGAACTTTATAAGAACGTTTGAACTTGCGAATCTCAGGAAATAGATATTTATCAATTTGACAAAAAAAAATGCATTTCGATTTCTTCGCTCTTTAAAAAATGTGAAAGTTAAAATTGATTATGTGGCCATATTTTTTTGTATAGAGGGGCAAATGAGAAGGCGTGTCTCCTGATGGTAAGCAACTAACGCCGCCCATTGACATATGCAAAACAGATAGTGTTACAATTGGCCCATTTGCTATCCCATTTTTAGGTTGCCAACCAAGGAAATGGGCCGAAATTATGATCCATCCGGATACCTCTTTCACCGAACGAAAACGTGGCATAAACCACTTTACATTGACATTCGGGTCGCAGTATTTCTCCGGTCGAGCCGGCCCATTCATGTAGGGAGGAGCTCCGTGCCACTGTTCTAGATAAACTTGTGATTCTATATCTTCATGTTAGCTAAAGAGTATATATAATTACTGACAATATTCAATTACTGACAAATTAACTATTTGAATTTGATTGTTAATATACCTACGTTACAGAATATTAAAATTGAATTTTTATTACAACAAGTATAATCTATGGATTTATTTTAGATTAGATGATTATATTTGTAATTAATATGATAAGTATACGATAATATTATTGGTTGTTTCTTAGTCTCTTTTACATTGTTCTAAAAGTAATGTTTTATTATTGTACCTATCCCCCCATGTCGTGAACTTGTTAGTCCGACAAACGAACGAGCTGCAATCTTCCAATTGCTGCATATTAACATCGTAAAAGTGTATTTGAGTCGTGTAAAAAATAATCATCTCCGAACAAAATGGACGTCGAAACTGGAACAGACGACGTCAGTTACGAAGATGGAATATTAATTGTGTTTTCAAATATATTTTACAATACGAGAATACCAAGTAAGTGCTAGATAAAAATCTTTGTTATTAATCTATTATTTTATAAAGCGTCATACATGATTTGAATATGTAAACAAAGCGCCTTATATATTCGTATTGACTAAGAAACAAGATAAAATGTAAACATACAGACATTTTAGTCCAAATAAAGGCAATAATCTCGAAATTATGGCTTGAGACCTAGATATTTTAATAACATAACAGTTGCTTCAAGACCTACATTTGTCTGCGACTATCTAAGGTCACAAGTCTTAGAGCAACTTTCTATTACGAGTACTTACTTATTTAACCTTACGCCAAGTTCCTAGATAGGTTGGCAGAAGCTCGCTTCTTCGACTTTCATAACTCTTGTCATACGCGGTCGTCGATTTTTAACTCTTCAAGTTTGACGGGGCTCGTGGCGCATTGGTAAAACTACCGGCTGCAGCACTGAGGTCGGGGGTTCGATTCCCACTCGAACACAAATATTTGTGACAAACATGAATATTTGTGCGGCGTCTGGGTGTTTTTCTATGTATTATAAGTATGTATTTACAAAAGAAAAGTATATATGTATTAGTATCCGTTATCTAGTATCCATAGCACAAGCATTTAGTTGCTTAGTTTGGATCTAGAGGGCGCTGTGTGATTTGTGTCCAAGATGTTATTATATTATTATTATTTTAATTATGGAATGTTATGTTTTATTTTCATATTAATGAATTATATTGTTTCTACTTATGGATTTTGGGGAATCTCATGTGGAATCCCAAGGACACGTTGAAAACTTTTAGAGTATTTGGATATTTATTGGAGTATCGTTTCTTTAAACTATATGAGTATTAAGTCAACTACATAATTTAACATAACTTCACTCCTTTTTCTACCCAAAGGTGTAGGCTGTGGCTGTTAAGCTTCGATTCGCCGTTATGTTTACGTCCCAAATGGAATAGGTGGCGAACCTATTGCCATAACGGGCAGGTTTTTATAATCATCGATATTTATCACACGTAACTTTTGAAATTAATTTCGAAAAGTCATTGGTGTGTGCCAGGATTCGAACCCGCGACCTCTGGATTCAGAGCCGTGTGTTCGACCACCGGACCACCGAGACTATAAAAATGTAGTTAACTACATTTTTTGTTATTCTTTAGTTTGTTTTTATTAAAGTATAATTTAAGGTCAACGGGTACGTGACCAGCCATATACTTAGTCATCTCTTTCATATCCGTTTAGTATTCTTCAACACGTTGGATTCTTTGCTTAGAACTGCCTACTAAGGACACATTTTTTTAATCATTGATATTTATAATACCTAACTTCTAATTAGAACTCGGGTCAGCAAAACTAGGAAGTCGGAGTAAAGAACAATTAGACAATAAAGACACTAGTATTCCTGGTGCCCCGTTAACAATATAATGATTAATGCGAATCCTTCAGGAGCCCTGCATCCTTCATCACAAGCAAGGACACATACTACCAGATTATTGTAAGTTAATACCAGGTAGTGTTATTTTACTACGATTTTCTGTAAAACTATGATAACTACCAGCGAACGGTAAAGAGATTAATCTCGATACATTTTTTATGAGATATGGGCAAGCGGGTCATCTGATTGAAGTCACTAGCACTGCCTATAGACCTTCAACACTGATTGTGTTGCCAGCCTTTAAGGGAGTGGCATTCCACTCCCTTAAAGGCTGGCAACACAACTGTAACACTCCATTAGTATATCATCAGCTTAAACTTCCTGTTTGGTGCAGGATTCCACATTATTAACTCTTAAAATACTCATTAATTTTCCCGCGCTTTTTCATTTACCTTATCGTCATATCATTCACTTTTTTTCATCGAAATAATGTTTGTATTCAAAATATTAGTACTTAATTAAGAAAAAAAAGGTAAACAAGTTACTATATACTTAGTCATGCCATAAATATTGTAACAAAGAAAAAACTTTTTTTTAATGCAATTAACATTTATTACTTTTACAGTGTGTTACTTTAATACATAAATATAAAACGATATAAAATATAAAAAGCTTATTCGAAGTGGTCTCCATTGGCTGCAATACAGGCCTTTAAACGTTGAGGCCAGTTATCAATAGAAACACACACTCTTTCCATGGGAAAATTCTTCACTGCCAATCGTATGGATTGTTTTAGGGACTCTAAATTATTATGACGTTTAGAGCAAGCCGTACTCTCTAAAACTGACCACAAATCATAATCCAGTGGATTAAGATCGGGACTAGACGACTGGCCGTCGCGACGGCCAGTCTTCAGCTCTAATGAAGTCCGAAACGTTCGCTTCCAACCAAGATTGCGTGGACCGAGCTTTATGACCCGGTGCCGAGTCTTGCTGGAAGGACCATACTTCGTTATTGAACATGGTGTTGTTAAGTGGCTTGACTACCTTTTCAAGAATGGTATCTTGATACACTTGTGCCGATGTTTTGATACCTTTTTCACAAAAATATGGCTCAGTCACTCCTTCGTAGCTAACACCCCACCAAACCATCACTGAAGTCGGATAATACCCACGTTGCACTCTGTCAACTAATTGGGAAGCTTCCTTAGAGCTTTGAGCATAAATACGGTCATTTTGTTTGTTAAAATGTTGCTCAATTGTAAAAACTTTTTCATCCGTAAACTAATATTTTTCTGTGACCTCCCTTTGCGTACCGCTTCAGTAGTTGTTTAGATTTGAACACCCTATTTTTTTTTAATTATCAGTTAATAAATGACCAGTGCGTCTCTTATAGGCTGCAAGTCCTAAGTCATCTTTTAAAATACGCGACATTGTTCTAGGTGCTATCTTCATCTCCCGACATAAAATCTTTTGTTTGCAGACAGGATTTCTTCGAATTCTTTCCCTTACTGCTTTGACCACCTTTTTCGTACGAACACTACGTGGACGACCAGGTCTTTTTCTGTCCCAAACAGAGGAGGTCTCATTGTACCTATTAATAGCCCGGTACACAAACATTTGACTAATACCAAGTGTATGGAGAGTTTTAAAAATTGCATTTGGCTCCATACCTACTTTGTGTAATGCAATCACAGCGATTCGGTTCTCTTTATCACCCCCACTCCATTTTAATATCGCAAAATATTGTACAATGTACTGGCGCCAAAACGAGAAAACACAATGAACAATCGTATAAAAATGACAGATTCCAAATTCAAATGTAATATTTTTTTTATTTTTAGTTGTAACAGTATTTATGGCCAGACTAAGTATGTACTTACTTACTATCTATCAGTGGAATATATATTCCCATTGGAAGGGATGGGATAGGGATTATGGCCTCCAGATATTCTGACAGGTCGTGGTATTTCTGTGGTTAGGCTGGCCTATTCATACAGTGAACTACGCGGTTCTACCATTGCTATTCTTCTGGTCTACTTTCTGTTTTACATCTCAATTAATGTATGGCATTCTACAAGAATAATTATATTATGTCTCTAATCGAGGATTCCGTTCCGTGATTTAATAAACATCTCTGTATACAATCTTTTAATACATAAAATTCTCGTGTCATGGCGTTCATTACTGAACTCCTCCAGAACGGCTTGACTGATTCTCATACAATGTTGTAAGCACGCCGGTTAAGTCTGAGAATCGGACATCTATTTTTCATCTCCCTAAATGTCTCACAGCATATTAACTTTATAACCACGTTTTTAAATAACTTTTATCAACTGATGCGTCGAATTATTAAAGTCGAATTTATAGATAGAAGAATTATTTTGTTAAAGTTAAAGACTTCTTAAAATGGCTTTCTTACTGCCTCTATTTCCTCTCTATTTATAAAGCAGTTATAAAACATCAATAGTCATCAGGGCGTGTTTTGTAGAGCTAGTTAGCTAAATCTTCCGGCTATTTAACACTTTGCCCAATGGCTTAATTCTGGCATTTTTGATTGAAATGTCCCGAGTTCCTTTTCAGGTATATATCAATGAGTTTTCAAGTCAAATCAAATCAAAACTCATTTATTCAATTTAGGTCATATACAGACACATATGAACGTCACTTATTTAAAATCCGCCAATTCTATCACTATCGCGCTGAGAAGAACCGGCAAGAAACTCAGGGGGAGTCTTTTTTTTTTACTTAACAGTACTATGCACTAAAACACAAATTAGAATAATATAGAGAGCAAAATTTGGTCTCTCTCATTTCGATCGACGATATAAACAATGACAAAATTGGGATTTATGAAAATTGGCTCGGTCAATTATTGTATGCTTTCACAAATAGATAATTAATTTGACGTATTGTGATAGCAATAGTAAATTTGCCGCTGACAACACCTTCGAGAATTAAGAGCGTGAAGGCGATCGAGATAATAAAATACAGCCAATGTGTCCGATGTTTCGTCATTGAACTTATATCCTGGTTTATCATACAAGTCTTTTTTTATCTTAAACAACTTATTACGTAGTTCCACAACCATAGGTTCTTTTAAATGTTAATAAAATAGTGGGCCACCCATAAGAGGCAGTCTGGGACATGAATTTGTTGGGCGGAGATGCTAAATTTTAATGTGGAGTTTTGGAAAGTTATTATTATTTTGTGAAATAGAGGGCAGCGGGCAAAAGGCATGCTGAGCAACTGATGTTAAGCAATTACCGCCGCGCATATACACCTGCAACACAGTTAGTGTTACAGTTGCGTTGCCGCACTTTAAGGGTAGAAGTAGGAAAGAAGAGAATAGGCGAAGGGGAGTGAACCTCCGAAAACTTTCTCACCAAACGAAACAAAACGCGATATGTGCCACTAGATTAATTAATTAGAGAAATGAATAACTGCTGACCATCTTTAGCAGGTCGAGCTCTCCGAGCTTCTGAATAAAACAGTCAGTCTCACACCAATCAATGTTTGGAATTATGTATATTTGTTATGTACGTTAAATATCGATGACTGATAATATTATGCCTGATGTATTTATTGCATTAATTTTCGCCATTTGGCACTTATAAATTGAGCTAGTGGTGGCGTAACAGCCACTGCCTACACATTCATATAAATTAAGCGTGTTGTTACAAAAAAATATATGAACAATGAGACAATTGCAGCGTATATGCCAGTATATCCTTTCCATTTACTTTAATACATAAGGTGTAGCATAATGAGCGTGTACCGAACTAAGAACTAATTTAACACTTAACTAATAATTATTGTAATTAATAATAAATTAAACTTGTTGAAGAAATCAAAGCTAGACTGGATATGTTCTACAATTGTACAGTATTACGACGAAGTATAAAGAACAACACTTACCAATATGTGTTCGAGTCAATTCAGTTATACTGTCAAGTAGATGACAGACAGACGCATGCGCGAGGCATGTTCGCGCTCAAAATTTGTTGCTAGCATTTGACGTTAAAAAGTTTTATTTTATTTTTTTATTCTCAACTATGGATATTGAAACGGGAACAAGCTCCATAGAGCATAAATTGAAAAGTGATGTTTCTACATTCTTGAATGTGCAGTATAAATTACCTAACGGTAAGGAGATTCATAGTGAAAGTTTTCTTTTGTGTTCATAGTAAAATTCTTTACACAAATGCATGGGGTATTAGTATCCATATATATTAAATGAATATAATTTTATTTATTTATCATCAGTTTAACCTTCCTGTTTGATCCAGGACTCCAGATTATTATCTTATAAAATACTTATTAATTTTCCCGCGCTTTTACATTTACCATAAAACTTTTCTTTTATCGAGATAATGTTTTTCATTCAAAATTGTAGTACTTCAGTGAGATACAAAAGTTATTTAAAAAATTATTAAAAACTATGTCGATATTTTTAATGTTGTTTATTTATTTAAAATATATTGCACGTTTCGTAACAAAAACATATAAGTATACTCATGGTCCATATAATCCGGATTTATTAATTATTTAATACACATATACTTAAATGTATGTCAAAATAGCGTTATATAATACTGCGTAGTGCATATTATCGAACATAATTATGTATCCTCCCTACATGGGTCAATTTTTAATATTATCTGTTTGTTAGTATGACGCTAATGTGACTGATAATAGCTTTATACGGATGACTCTTTATCAAGACAACTACTCCAGTCAAATATTATATACTTATCTAAATGTATATATAGTTTGTAATAATGTAATATTAATTGTTTGTGTATATAAACATTACAAACTAGTAATATATGCGCACAAGTAATACATATTAAATTAAATCTACAATTGCATCAATGCTGTTTTTTTTTTGTGAAACTAGCTCTTAGTGGTTTAATACTCCAACTTCTGATTATAGAGATAATCTATCTTCTATCCACACTTCTATCCATCAAATTTATTTAGAAGTGATGCGTGAATAAATATTGACAATTACAAGTCAGTTATGTAGACTCATCGGTATTCTGTGGTACTTAAATTGCGTGTTAATACAAAATTTCCGCTGCTTTTTAACCGACTTCGAAAAAAGGAGCAGGTTCTCAATTCGTCTGTATGTATAATTTTTTTTTCAATTATTATTAGAAGCGAGAGGATAAAAACAAAATGGGAGTTTGTATTCGTTTTAATTAATAATCTTAATTTAACAAGCGGACTTATAATAAGTGATAATATATTTAATAAACTGAAAGCCATGTAAAAGAACTAACTTCTATTGAAGATCACAACTCATTAATATCACTAAAACCACAGAAATAGATCAGGATAGAACGGCCGCGATGGCATATTTCCATACATTTCGAGCGTGTCACTTTTTTGAAAAACCACGCCCTCAGCGTGACGTCATTTTCATTGTGAGCGGGGCGACTAGTTAGGAGACACTCACATTAGATTATCGATGTTAATATCGGCAACGTGTGTTAATTTTATTATTTTACTAACTTTATTGATTTTCTGTAACGATAATCATAGAAAGTAAAACATGTTAAATACTTCAATCCGACAT
Organism: Euproctis similis; assembly: GCA_905147225.2. NCBI lineage: Eukaryota > Metazoa > Arthropoda > Insecta > Lepidoptera > Erebidae > Euproctis > Euproctis similis. Next base: position 13,957,581 of record LR990114.1, on the reverse strand, counting down.
ATTAAAACCTAAAACATATTTTTCCAACAGTATATAAAATTTAATTATAAATATTTTACTGTCCTTGAAACTATACATATTTATTAAATATTTGCCTTTTTGTAAGGGTTGGCCTCACAGTTCTGGTTAAATAACGAAGCCGAACGTCTACATATACCTCGGTTACTGCCCATTTGAGAAGAACGAGATGATTTTCCATCGGCGATTGGTCAAATTGGTGAAAACTTATACTGTCAAATAAACTGCTGCCAATGTAATTACGAAACACTTTGGTTTAAATTTGTGGTGTTAGAATAAAGTAGGGACAAAGCAAGATATGAGCTGATACTCAAATTATTATTGAATTAATTTATCGATAAGTCCTAAGACTCAACGATACATGGAGTGCCCATCTCTAACATTCGAATCACAGCGATTAACAGACACAGCGATCAACTGGCAGGTGTATTGTGTATTTCGTTCGATTCGACGTACATTACGCGTATAATTTATACGCGCAATGTTTTTGTATACGAGCGTTGAATGCGGACAGCAATGGATATTTATCATAACGAAAAAATATACAACTTGTGATCGTAATTATTGAACATAGTAAAAGTAAAACAATAATTTATAATCTCAAAAAAATACTTTCTACTGATTTTCTGTACTTACTGATCATACGAAATATTTCCTTTTTTCATATTTGATTCACTACTTTTGTTTTTACAATTTTTCACAGCATAATAAGGCATATATGTGACGTTTTATCTATTTTTTTACGTCCTGAACGCATGGCAGGAACGCTCGTTGCGTAATGAGAGCGAGTTTCGAAAAGCATGCAATATAGTGCAGGGTTTTGGCACGCTTGCCACGCCTATTCGCCGTTCTATCTTGATCTATTTCTGTGACTAAAACTCGTAAAAAAAATTACTAATTTGTTTTTGAGACCACACAGTCATTGTTTGTTTGTTTATTATTCTTTTTAAGTATTTTACTTTAATACTAGTCAAATGCAAAATAGTACTTATTTGTGACGGCAATTATTTTTAATTATGTTATTGATTAAACTTTAAGAATAACATAACATTACTTTACGCCTTTTTCTACCCGAAGGTGTAGGCAGCGGCAGTTAAGCCTCGTCTGGAGTTTATGTTTACGTCCCAAATGGAATAGGTGGCGAACCTATTGCCATACCCGGCACAACGTTTTTCAGTCATCGATATTTATCACACATAACTTCCGAAAACATTTTCGAAAAGTCATTGGTGTGAGCCAGTGACAGGATTCGAACCCGCGACTTTTGGATTCAGAAGCAGGTGCACGACCACTGGACCACCGCGACTATTAAGATTAACGAAAGAATTGTTTTATATTTTTGTTTTTGAGACCATACCGTCGTTGTTTGTTCTTTTTTTAAATTGTCATTTCAAGTATTTTATTTTAATACTAGTCAAATGTTAAATAAGACTTTTGAAACAGTAAGGTTGTCATTTTGTTGGGGTGCTCATTTCATTTTTGTCATAATTGAAAGAGAGTATCAGTGTAAAAGTAAGAAAGGGCATGCTCCGATGGTTCGGACATGTAGAAAGAATGGATGATGCAAGATTGACTAAGCAGATATACGATGCAAAAGCGGATGGATGTTGGAGTCGAGGACGGCCAAGACACACATTCCATGACCAAATAGAACGTGTTCTGGAGGAAGGTGATGTTTGGAGCCTAAAATCGACGCGCGTGCATGAAAGGAGTTATGAAAGTCAACGAAGCGAGTGAGGTGAGTAAGGATCGTGCCTTGTAGCGCTCCGTTCTCTCTGCCTACCCCGCAAGGGATTTGGCGTGAGTTATGTATTTAAATATGTATTATAATAAATATGGGTGGTACAAATCGTACATAGATGCGAAATCCGATTTCGTAGCAATCTGTTACTGGCTCGCACGAAATCTATATATTGCAAAAATCTGTTACTTACAAAATCTAGATTTTTACCGTACCGTCGGTACCGTGCCCCATCGAATATATAGTTGGAGCAAGTGAGCGCGAGCTATATATATTAGAGTGGTACAGCAATATATGCACGATACCTGTATCAGACAGATTTGAACCTTAATGCTACACTTTTAAGGCTTATTTTAGATATTTAATGTTGAAAGCAAAAGGCTGGTTGGAGTGAAATAGCAGTATATAGACGGTTTAACCGATTTAATATTGTAAATTGAATCTTATTGCCATAGAAATAAAGATGATTTCTTAAAATTGGGATCATTGAAATATATAGTTGGTTAGAGCGGAAAGGCAATATGGGTATTTGACTAACAGAATCAAAATGCTGGTATTCTTAGATTCAGATATTTGAATATCTTCTAGATATTTGAAATTTGAATATCTATATATTCTAATATATAGTTCCGATATCGAATATTGAACATCTAAATCTGTTATAGATACGGTACTCCAAAAAGGCGATATGACCCATGTCTACTTTGCATTGATTTTTAGTTTTGAATTCACACATGCCTACTTTGCGGTCACTTAAAGTAATATATAGCTAAGAACAAAAAACCGGACTATATAAACCAAAAACGAAAAAATGTATAGCGACTTTTAAAACTACCCGTACAGACATCTAGTAGCGGACGTTGGTACTATACTACTCATAATTAGAGATGAAACGGATATCCGCTAACTATCCGGTATCCGGTCTATCCGGCGGCCTTAATACTATCCGGCCGAATACCGGATAGTGCGTCCTATGACAGTTCGTTAGCGCTTAACATTTTACTGACGTCCTGTCACAACAAATCGTTTAGAGGTCCATTAAAAAATCGAAAAAATCTTATTTGTGTACATTTGTAAATTATAAAAATGATTATTAAGAAATTATTACTAGTTAATTAATGTTCGGAAATAATGGAAAAAAACTCAATGCAAATGTACATGGTACGTGCTCCAAAAGTTACATCGTCAAGCTGTTATCGACTAAGAAGGGACACATCGATAAACAAAATATCGATAATTTGTTGGAAAAATTTAACAAATGCTTTGAGTTTGTATTTTATTTATATCAATCTGAATCTGATACAGGGTCAAGCGGATCTTCAAAATCTGAGTCTGAACTGCAGCTATCCGTGACGTTTATTATTAACGGTTGGTCAATGATATTGTCGTATTGTACATCTCGATCCCAGTCTTGTAAGCAAATTTTCTTCGTTTTTTCGACCACTTTTCGCCAATCGTCAGCTGTCACTTGAGCGCAAGCTTCTTCTAATAAAACCATCATTTTATTTGCTGTGAATGGCGGAGTTGTATTATGCCTAGCTGCATAACCTGAAAATATTTGTACATTTAGTAATTATTTACATACATACATACATACATAACTTCACGCCAAATCCCTTGCGGGGTAGGCAGAGAGAACAGAGCGCCATAGGGCACGATTCTTACACGCCTCACTCGCTTCGTTGACTTTCATAACTCTTTTCATGCACGCGCGTCGGTTTTTGAGGCTCTTAACATCACCTTCCTCCAGAACACGTTCTATTTGGTCTTGGAATGTGTGTCTTGGCCGTCCTCGACTCCTACATCCGTCCGCTTTTGCATTGTATATCTGCTTAGTCAGTCTTGCGTCAACCATTCTTTCTACATGTCCGAACCATCGGAGCATGCCCTTTCTTACTTTTACACCGACACTCTCTTTCAAACCAACTTCCTTCCTTACAACCTTGTTTTCTACGCGGTCAGCGAGAGTCACTCCGCAGATTTTGCGTAGAGCCCTCATTTCTACCGCGTTTATTCTACTTTCATGCACACTCTGCCATACCCAGCTCTCGCTTCCATAAGTTAGTGTTGGGATCAGGACTGCATTGTGGATTGCTAACTGGGCCTTTCTGCTAATATTTTTTGCGCCCAGGAATCTGCCCAACACTCCGTTTACGCTATTTCCTATCGCCACTCGTCTTTCTACATCCGCGGTGTACCTTCCATCTCTGCTAAAAGCGCATCCAAGATATACAATTTCATTCACCTGTTCCAGCACTACATCATCAACCATTATCCTTGCATCTGTTCTGGAATCCTCCATAATTAATTAGTAATTATTTTTAGAAATATATGCATATACATAGTATTATATAAATAAAAAATATAGATACCTTTGATCTGCGCCCATATAAACTCGATTGCATTATATTGGCAGTGATAACCGAATTACCGTGTGTCCATTTGATTTGGCCAATTCATCCAAAAAATATGATGGGTGCGTCTGTTGTTTGTGTAAGTTCAACAGTCTAACCAACTCTTTTTTTAACATCTGACTGTCAGCTTCCACAGCATTGCGTTGTAACCACTCTATAATTTCAGCTTTTTTGTTATTACTGCTGGGGGGGGTTGTTAATTTGAACTGAGTGATATGAAGCATTGTCCATTAAAATATAGTGAGGCTCATTCAAATTTTCTAATAATTTTATAAACCATGTCTTAAAGTTTTCGAAATTCATTTCCTCGTGGTACTCCGTTGTTTTCACTGACTTAAAAGCCCACAGGCAATTCGGCACAAAACCTGTAGCTGTGCCAGCGTGGCAAATGATTAAGCGCTGGCCCTTTCCTTCAGGAGTTTTTACGCTGGATTTGGCTGTGTCATCCATCCATGCCTTACCTACAGTATGATTGGCGTTCAGCCATGTCTCATCAAGGTATACTACCTTCTCCCAGTTATCAATTTAGAGCCCTAGAGCATCGGCTACACGATCGCGAACATTGTCAAGCGGTAACAAGGGTCCGCCATTTTGTTGTTCACGATCAAAATAGTCTCCCAAACGAACTGCAAACTCGCGAACTTCACTGTTGAGAACAGTTTTCCGCTGTCTTTTCGGCATTTTGCAAAACCGAAAATCAACAAACAGGTAACAGAAAATCAACAAATAACACTCATAATGGCTGAAAACTCTGTGCCCGGTGTATGGCAATAGGTTCGTCACCTATTCAATTTGGGACGTAAACATAACAGCGAGTCGAGGCGTAACAGCCACTGCCTACACCTTCCGGTAGAAAAAGGCGTTAAGGTTACGTTATATTTTCAACCGATTGAGCTGAAATTTTGTCTACAATATATGTTTGGATGATAACATTAATATAGGTGGAGCCACGCAGTTTACTGCATGAATGGGCCAGCTCGACCGGTGAAACACCATGACCTCTCATCCACAGATATTTTTAATGCTTTTCTACACTATGAGTATGTAATGAAAGGGATTTTGATAGTAACTCGAAAAATAATGTGACGTCATTCTAAATACCTTATCGCGGAATATACAATTTTAATAGTTTTTTACAATATAGGTATCAAATGAAAGGGCTTACTTAGAGTAACTTGAAAAATAATGTGACGTCATTCTAAATCTAATATGGCAGATCATCCAAAAAAGTGTTTTAGTTATTCTACCAGATTCTAACTAAACCCAGATAAATATTTATACTTGGGTGGGGATCAAACTCGCCAATATCGATTTCACAGTCGGTAGTTTCACCAATGGTGCATTGGTGAAACCAGACTTGTCGAATACACAAGTATTTTTTACAGCGTTTACAATTTATTAAAATGGTAAATTTCGAAAACTAATATTTCTATTTGCTGCATTATATGCAAACCATTCTGTTGACAGCCTTTATCTATTAAATCACCGCATCAAAGTCCGTTGCGTAGTTTCAAAGATTTCAGCGTATAAGGGGACAGACAGTGGAAAGCGACAGTTTTATACTAAGTAATGATAAATGTACGTATATTACTAAGTTCCACTTTTTTGGCGCGGAGAGACTCCACCCAAAATTTTTCTTTTTATATCGAGTTGCACATCTATATTAAATATTAGTGTATTATCTATGGTGGTAACGTTATGCAACAAGTATGTACGATAATAAAATTTATATGTAACATGTAATACTTAAATTCTATATACTTAACAAATAATTTTAAGATTAAAACAACTTTCAGGATTATATCGCGTTTATTTATTACTTATTTTTATTTCGTCGGGAAATAAATAAAAATATTGTTTTGATCTATGAGTGAGATTCGCGATATTCTGAGAAATTAATTTTACATTTTTGTTTTGTTCACATTGAATAGGAAGATTAGAAGAAGTAAATGTATATCTGTAAAGCAATAATTTTTTTATAATCTGTAAATACCAGCTGCTAGTCACGGTGCTGGATAGTCTTGAAAGTATAAAAGCTGTTATTCGGGTCAATAGTCGACCTTCGCATTATGCAAGTAAACAAGTTTGGGTGCAATATGTGTATGCGGGGTTATTACATATCATAGAGATTCTAATCAGATTTACCTGCATCGATAAAAAAAAATATCGATGACATACTTGCTCAGATTGTATGTATCCCTAATAATCTTTGTGCAATGGCAAAATTGATTATTTTCGCTTGACGTTAGAGCAAATTCTTTCACCAAACACGTATTGTTTTACCCAAAATGCAGAGAATCTTACTCACCATGCAATATTTGCCCGACAGCGATCAATAACAAAATTAAAAAAACAAGAAGTAGATCGTACAGAAAAAAACTTACATCACTCTTGATGGAATTGACAAATTAATCTAGAAAATCGAGAAACGTGTTTTTCAATTGCACATACGAGTACTTTACTCACACAACAACAAGCGTGTCTCGATAACTTTCTTTTCAAAATTATGTAACCTATAACATAACAACATAACATAACTTCACGCCTTTTTCTACCCGAAGGTGTAGGCAGCGGCTGTTAAGCCTCGACTCGCCGTTATGTTTACGTCCCTAATAGGGTGGCGAACCTTTTTTTTTTTTTTTACGCGAGAAAATGCTTTATGCACACCCCCCGCCTCGGTGCGGCAGGGGGTAGTGTGGGACTCCCAAAACAGTAAACTGCAATCCAATCCTAGGGTTACCCACTAAAACCTCGCGGCGACCTTCCTCCGGCGTTGGGGTGGTCCTGGATTCGGATAAACCCCTCTGGTCCACCCCGCCGTCGCCCCCCCTCTGTCACAAGGGGGTGCTCATCCTCGGGGAGCCTCGGAGAGGCTAGGGTGGCGAACCTATCGATATTTATCACACATAACTTCGGAAAATAATTTTGAAAAGTCATTGGTGTGAGCCAGTGTACCACCGTACTTCAAATGAAAGTGTGTCGTGGATGTCCTCGGATTTTACATCTTTCCGCTTTATCTTATTTGAGGCTAAGTTACTGTTGAATAAGAATCTACCCTGGAAACATAAAGAAAAAATACAATAACATGACTCCATCTTAACCAACTATACAATAGACCGTCTTAAAGTGATTTCAACAAAGAGAAGATCCAAATTGGGAGCCAAACAATCTTATTTGACGAGTAATAACTACAAGTTTTTTTTTTAAATACCTATAACACAATTAATGCAAAGTCGTCTCGTAGTGCGAGTAATCCGCTTCTGAATCAGGAAGTTGTGGAATCGAATTCAGGCACATCAATGCCCTTTTCGGAAGTTATGTGTGATAAATATCAATGACTGACAACATTGCTCACGGTATAGAGTATTAGGTTCCACCACCTATTCCTTTTGGGACGTAAGAATTAGGTGAGTCGCAGGCACAGGCACTGCATGCTAGAAAATAAGTCAAGTTTAAAAAAAATACTGAGAGCTTATAACGGCCAGATTTACATAATAAATAAACTCGCGTGCATGAAAAGAGTTATAAAAGTCAACGAAGCGAGTGACGTGTGTGTGCCTTAATGCGCTCTGTTCTCTCTGCCTACCCCACAAGGGATTTGGCGTGAAGTTATGTTTACATAATATTTTATTTATTTTTTATTGCACGAACATGAGTTAAGAAGATGGTCTAAGGTTTCAGATTCAACCGCAACGTAAATAAATAAATAACATGTAGGTACAACGTTCGTCTATACTAGTATAGCTAATCTATGTCTTATGATAGTTGTGGTTTGTAGTTTTGTACAGGTATTGTCATCATTATCATTACATAGTATAAAACAAAGTCACTATCCGCTGTCTGTCCCCTTATATGCTAAAACTACGCAACCGATTTTGATGCGTTTTTTTAATAGATAGAGGGTGTCAACAGGGTGGTTTTATGTATAATTCTAGTATAATGTAATCAAGAAAAATTTATTGTTTTCGAGATTTTTAATCTTCTTTTTTATCTTTAATCCGCTTAAATTGTAATCGCTGTAAAAAATATTTTAATGCAACACAACAAAGTTCGCTGGGTCAACTAGTATAATATAAAATTAAATATCGCTAACCGATAATAATTGTGACTAATCAATAGTAATACACTCTACCGGCTGTTAATTGCGCGCGACTAAGATATTGTTTGGCCAAAATACAGACAGCGCCATCTAGTTCCAAAGTAGGCAACTGAAACGTGTAATATGAAAATTAGAAAATCGTCACAGCGGTATGGAACTCGTGCACGTCGCTTGTGAATCAAGAAGATAGTTGCTGTAGTCTCAGATCCCGCTGCAGGATTGGTGTGCCCATCGACTATTTGCTTAAAACCAAATTTTTATGTTTATTTATAATTAAGAGAATATATATTTACCTACTAGTGTGCCTATCAAAATTTGGCCGCCATTATTTTTAATTAAATAGTAAATAAATAAGTAAGTAAATAGTAATTAATATAAAGATTCTAAAAAATCACGGTTGCCGTTGCGCACCTGGTCGCATCTCTTTGCAGCCAGGTATAAAAAGGTATGATTTCGATAAATTTATACGTTTATAACCTATATTTATTAATTATATGTCAAATTGAAGCTATGTTTTTTCTATTAATTAGTTGCTTAATTAAATATGGCTGCAAATAAGGGCTTCTGGCTGTTAAAGATAATAAATATTTAAGATAGAATTGCATTTTTCAACAAAAGGAAACTTCGGCCCTTGAATTTATTTATTAAAAATCCAGAAATTTAACAGGTTTTTGCGTCTTTAACGAATCCTACTGACATCTTCAATGAAAACAAAATTGATGCAGTCCAAGAGTTTACGTGCCTTATGTATGGAATCCCAAAGTGTCAAAGTGTAAATACCGCAGGATTTTTATTATTTAACCAAATGTACGCTTCAAAACAAAATAATGAAAAATTTATGAAGAGAATTAAAGGTTTGGACTCGACGCACATTCCACCGTGCTGGAAATCTTTGAAACGAAAATTGTTGCAGACAATCTTTGTTAAATCGATGTGGTTAAATGCCACTCAACCAGACTGCTCGCGCTTCAACGAGCTGAATCGAGGTGTAAGACAGGCAGATGTCATATCTCCCAAACTCTTCACCAATGCTCTGGAGGACGTTTTCAAGACACTGGATTGGACTGGACAGGGTATCTACGTGAATGGTGAGTACATCTCGCATCTTCGGTTTGCCGACGACATCGTTGTAATGGCAGAGTCGCTGAAACAGTTAAGCGGAATGCTGCGCAGTCTGGACGAGTCCTCCCGGCGTGTCGGTTTGGGCATGAACTTGGACAAGACCAAGGTCATGTTCAATTAACATGTCGTGCCCGGACCGATAAGCGTCGAAGGGTCAGTTCTCGAAGTCGTAAACAAATACGTCTACCTAGGCCAAATTATCCAATTAGGTAGACGAAACTTCGAGAAGGAGGCCGAAAAGAGGATTCAGCTTCGTTGGGCTGCATTCGGCAAACTGCGTCGAGTCTTCAGCTCGCCTATACCGCAATATCTGAAGACCAAAGTCTTTGACCAGTGCGTCTTACCAGTGATGACCTACGGTGCCGAAACGTGGACACTCACGGTGGGGCTAGTCCACAAATTGAAAGTCGCTCAGTGAGCTATGGAGCGGGCTATGCTCGGGGTATCTCTGAAAGATAAACTCAGGAATGAGTATATCCGCCAGAGAACTGGGGTAACCGACATAGCTCGTAGAATAAGCTCGCTGAAGTGGCAATGGGTCATATCTGCCGAATGACCGACGGTAGATGGAGTAAGAAGGTCATAGAGTGGAGACCGCGTCTTGGTAAACGTAGCGTAGGACGCCCACCAGCCCGATGGTCAGACGACCTCAGAAGGGCTGCTGGAAAAGACTGGATGCGGAAGGCAGAGAATCGGATGTTGTGGTGCACATTGGGAGAGGCCTATATCCAGCAGTGGACTGCAATAGGCTGATGATGATGATGAAGAACCAGACTGCATTAAATTCAGCCCAGAAAATAATGGCTGGCTGGTACTAGATGGTTTTTTAAAACCAACATGGTTCCTGGGAGACGCAACTCCAACGCAAGTTAATAGTTTGCTATGTGAATCCACGAACAAAGCTTCCGATAATGACGAGGATTCTGATATTTGTAGCGATGAAAGTGATAGCTCCAATGATAGTACAACTGAAAGCGCCGATGATTCAGATTTTTAAATAAGAGTTACGGAAATATATATGCTTGAATATTTAATTAATATGTAACAGACAATTAAATACTTGAATAAAATCTAATAAAATTTTCAAATAATACTTTCGCAATAACATTTTCTTTTACTTAAGTCATCTTGGTTTTATTTTTTTACTTTTTAAATCAATATTAAATATCAACGTTCTAATTAGCAAATTGTCTAACTACTACTTACTTACTACTACTACTTGTTTTAGAGAATCTTTTATTTGTACGAAAAAACAATTATTTCAAAATTTATTATCATTTTAAAAAACCGTTTAATATCACTAATATCTAATAGAGATGTAATATTTAAGTTTAAATCATTCAAATAATTTGTAATTGGATTATTGCTCCATCTAAATGTTAAAAAAATCACCCTCTAAAAATAAGGAGTTAGACAAATTGCTAATTAGACCGTCGCTATATCAAATCAATATAAATTTTTGTTACAATTTTTAAATTTGTCATTTTGAAAAAAATACATGTTTTTTGGAGTATATTATAAGTCGTCTCTATTACTCCCCGGTGGTTGAGAACACTAACGTTCTACGCATGCGCAATGGCTTAAAAGCGTCGCACAACCGGCAATCGCTGTCCTCGTCTGACAAATGATGTTACGCGCTTTATCTTATCCCTTTCTCTATTATCTTTAACAGCCAGTAGCCCTTATATGCGGCCAGATGTAATTAAAGAAGCAAGGCCAGAAGCAACTATATATGAAGAAGGCCAGAAGCAACTATATATAATAATAATATAATATAATAATAATATCTTGGACACAATACACACAGCGCCCTCTAGTTCCAAGCTAAGCAACTAAATGCTTGTGTTATGGATTCTAGATAACGGATATTATATATATACTTTTCTTTTGTAAATACATACTTATAATACATAGAAAAACACCCAGACGCCACACAAATATTCATGTTTGTCACAAATATTTATGCTCGGGCGGGAATCGAACTCCCGACCTCATTGCTCCAGCCGGTAGTTTTTACCAATGCGCCACGAGGCCCGTCAAAATATAAAATATATATGATAATTAATAAAAAAAAATAGCTTCAATTTGACATATAATTAATAAATATAGGTTATAAACGTATAAATTTCTCGAAATCATACCTGGGTGCAAAGAGGTGCGCAACGGAAATCGTAATTTTTTAGAATCTTTATATTAACTACCGTGATGTAGACGTAATTTTAATTAAGAAATAATTAAACGAATTTTTTTACCAAAAACCAATTAAAAATAATTTAATTAAAAACAATGGCGGCCAAATTTTGATAGGCACCCTAGTAATTCTCTTAATTATAAACAAACTTAAAAATCTGCACACCAATCCTGCAGCGGGATCTCGTACCACTAGAATCCTAGAATTATTTTTGGAAATTTGGGCGATAATTATCGAAGAAAAACGTAACGTAACATAACTTCACGCCTTTTTCTACCCGAAGGCGTAGGCAGCGGCTGTTAAGCTCGAGCACCTCGCTTTTGAATCAAGAAGTCGCGGATTCAAATCCTGGCTCACACAAATGACTTTAAGAAATTAATCATCTAACAAATTTGTGGCCGATGTGCAGAGTAAGATTAAAGAACTCTTAGTGAAAGGGGCAATAAAAATCTTTTTAAATGAATCATAACGATTATCATTACTGATGACTCGATATTAAATGTGTATAAATTTATATTTACCTACGTAATATTTTTATTAAATAGTTTTTAGTTAATCGCATAATATATTTTATATTCCTATTAGCTGCAACTTAGTCAACTCGGTTGCCGTGGCATTAAATTTAAAAAAGTGTATATTTATTTTCAATTTAGAATCTTTATTTTCTTTAATTTAATACCGCAAAGACGTGTGGCGAATACAGCCAGTAAGTATATAATAATGAGGCAGATTCTTTTTTCAAATCTAGCCACCACGAAGGCTATTATGAAAAAGATAAAAAATTGCATTAGCGTAACAAAACCAAAAACCGGCAATGCGAGTAGGACTCGCGCCTTCGTACGCGAACTAACATTTTTAACAAATAAGCGTCGAAAACCACTTTTATTGTAACCATAAATTGAATTTAAATAATTTATTTATTTTAATTAAATTAATTATGTTTAAAGGTAACGTAAAACTGAATATTCTATGAAATAGTATTGAGCAAAAAACGGTATAAAATCATGTTTCTTGTATGGGAGCCTAGCTAAAATATTTATTTTATTTTTAATCTTTTTTGTTATAACGGCAAAAGGAATACATCATCTGTGAAAATTACAACCTTGTGATAGACGGACGTTCGGACGGATAGCGAAATCTCAGTAATTGTGTGCCATTTTGACTACGGAACCCTAAAAATGAACAAGAACAATTTCTCCAATCTAAGATAGAAGCAAATCTAAGATAGTTGTGTATCTGTTTATCGATTCCCCAAACAAAATCAATCCACGGATTGATTATTGGCACGCTTATTAGTAGAAATGGATTGATCTTAGATGGCATTATTCGGATTGGGATTGATTATTGGTTTCGGCCGTTATTGAAGTTTTAGAGCCATAAAAGGTACAAAACAATAATATAACACATATATTTTTATTCTTAATAAGCTTAACTTAAGTATAATTTCCAAGGTGATCAAGATTTGAGTGTTGAAACGTCATCGAATTTACTCTTGCTTAATGTTCAAACTTCAAACTAAACTAATCTGTATGTTGATATTAACCAAATGTACATAAATAACATAAACTTAACTTCACGCCTTCACGTTATGTTTCACATCCCAAGTGACATACCTATGGCAATACCGGGCACAAAATTTTCAGACATCGATCTTCGATCGACATCGAAGGCTTTTTAACATAACACATAACATAACTTCACGCCATTGTTACCCGAAGGTATAGGCAGCGGCTGTTAAGCCTCGTCTTGCCGTTATGTTTACGTCTCAAATGGAATAGGTGGGGCGAAGCTATTGCCATACCGGGCACAAAGTTTTCAGTTCCTCATCAGGGTAAGGTAGACGACAATACTACCCGGATGCTACTGTTATGTTATAACATATTGATTTACAGGAAAAGTATGCGGAATAAGGCAGAATACATTGGACGATGCCCATAGCGTACTTCGGGGGGCGTCGGGAGCTCTCAGGCCAGGGCGATTGACGTTCATTCTGGGACCTTCGGGAGCCGGCAAAACAACATTGCTCAAGATATTAGCTGGTAGAAAGTAAGACTTTTTATTGCTGAAACTGAACTGAAATTTCTGAACTACTATTTTCGTGATTTGTTATCTTGATCACATTTTCTCAATTTCATTATTGCATAGGTGCTAGTTCTTGATCATTACAAGTCTTGAACATTAGTCTGCGCAACGTGTCTAGGTATAATTGTCGCTGCTACTCCTTTGAGCTTTAAGGGTTTGAATTGATAATTAATAGCTAAATAACTTATCATATAATTATTACAGAAAAACAGGAGTATCGGGGTCAATTTACGGCGCTGGTCGAACTTCAGTGTTAGTGGCTCAAGATACTACACTCATAGATACGTTAACTGCAGAAGAAACTCTAAAATTCGCTGCCAGTCTCAAATTACCCAACATTTCACAAAGAGAAAGAAACAATGCGGTACGTACACTTCAAACTTTATTTATCTGCTATTTTTATGCTCCTCAAATGGTGGAACAAGAAAAAGGTAACCATTCGGACCTTATACAGAAAAACTTAAAACATATGCAGTAGTCTACTACTAGTGTTTATAAATAGACTTACTAACATAGCTTGGATCAACATTCTTAGGTTGCTGGTGCTAGAGAAAAAAATAGGTATTTATTTTGTTTAGAGTTAAGCTTTTAATAACATGTTTATTTCTTAGATTTTGGCGAATCACATTCATAACATTAAAACAACTTTTAGGATTATATCGCGTTTATTTATTACTCATGAACAACTACCATCTTTTTGTTTATGACTCGTGAAAATGATCTCTGTAAAGAGTTCGAAACGTCGGGATATAAATAGAAAATAAGTTCTTTTAATAACAATTAACAGTTATAGCGTTAAGTTTTCGAAAGCATCGAAGCCTTTGAGTGCAATTAAAGCTACGTCTATTTCCAATGTTAGTAAAAAAATATACCTCCCTAAAATGCATTAATTTTTTTTTTAAATTCTTTAGGATTCTTTTTGGTTTACCCTGTTTCTTTGTTTTGTTGACAGATCAAAACAGTGACAAAGCAACTAGGTATACATGAAGTGCTGGGAACTAGAGCTGGAAGACTGTCCGGTGGAGAACGTAAAAGACTGACGATTGCTTGTGAACTATTGACTGATCCTACTGTCATGTTCTTAGATGAACCGACAAGGTAACTTAATTAAAAAATAAACTTCACGCTAAATTCTTTAAGGGGTAGAGAGGGAAGAGACCGCCATTAGGCACGATTCTTACACGCATCACTCGCTTCGTTGACTTTCACAACTCTTTTCTAGCACGCGTGTCGATTTTTGAGGCTCCTAATATCACCTTCCTCCAAAACATGATCGCCTACTTAACAATTAAAGGTATTTAATATTAAAAAATCAAAAAAATCCTATATTTTGGATTCTCATTTAAACTCAGTATTTATCATAAAAATAACATGGTTAAAGAAAATACAGATTATTTAAAGTATTATAATTTGATACTCAGCGGATTAGATGCTGTCTCATCACTGTCCGTAGCCCGAGCTCTTCTGACAGTTGCTCGCAGCGGAAGAACCATCGCCTGCGTGGTCCATCAACCCTCATCGCAGCTGTTCACCACAGCCGATGATGTTATAGTATTGGCAAACGGCAGAACATTATATGCTGGTGCCATTACCGATGTGCCAGAAGCCTTGGCAAAAGCTGGCTTTATGTGTCCACAGTATTATAACCTTGCCGACTACCGTGAGTACTTTTATTACGTCTATTAAATATTATATTATGGTCTCATTTAAATAAATAACTAATTTAAATGAATAACCTCTCTGTATTCATTGAAATATTTACAATTGTACATATACATACTGTACACGTCGATATTCATAAACCTTATGCAAAAACGCTTGTAAGGTAAAATACTATCTATTACAGTTTTTAACAACCACTTCGATTGCGTTACTTTATGGTTCAAATAAACTGACTAGAAAACTATTGGGTTTCTTTAAAGAGTGTTCGAATTTTAAAGCCGTTCGTTGTCTCTGACAAATAAATACTCGTAAATTCATAAACAATAAATAAAACGAATGAAATACGGCGCGAAAAACCTGTTAACAGCCTCTCCCCATTGTCGTCTTTATCCCATCCTAAAGGCCAGCAACACACCTACGACCCTGTTCGTGTTCCAGATATCCATGGACAGCGCTTTACCACTTGCTTACTTGCCACCAATCGACCTGCTTGCTCCTTTACCCAACTTTCAAATAAAAATAATATTAGAGTAAACCTTTTTAAGTCTCGTAAGAGATTTTTAGGGAAACTTACAAATCTAAGCTTTTAAAACTTGTGTAATGGATCTTGATAGACAATAATTACTTACAATTATGTACTTGGTCTGATATTTACTTGTAGTAAAAATATCTATTTATAATATATAAAACAACTGCCAGACACAATTTATTTATCACACAAATATTTGTATCAACCTACATCTATAAGAGCTCACTTTGACATTTAGTTTCATTATGACAGTGGTAGAGCCACTCAGTTCGCTGAATGAATGGGCCGGCTCAATCGGTGAAATACCAGAAGCTCACAGAATATCGAAGAAAAGTGATGTGATGTTGCGTTGGATTCAGTGCGAGCGGCATTCCGAAACCCACCCATCCCCTTCCACCTCCTCCAGTTACTTAACATCAGGTGACCCGCGTGTTCGTTTGCCCCTATCCCATACAAAAACAGTCCTTCCTCACGACCCCAACTATTTACCGGAGATCATAATATTAATATAAACTACATATCTTTGTTCATTTCAGTCTTAGAAATAGCAAGCGATGGACATTCTGGACAGAAGAATCTCTTAGAAAACGAAGCTATAAATTATGCCCAAGAAATGACAAAAATCGCCAAAAATGATATTCAAACCGGCAAAACAAAAGGTCAGTCATACTTATGGTTACAAGTTTATAATTATTAGAATGTGTAGGCAGTGGCTATTAAGCCTCGACTCACCATTATGTTTACCTCCCAAATGGAATAGGTGGCGAAAAAAATAAAAAACTTCTATCATATATCGCTGAACTTGCAGTAAAATTTCCGAAACTACTTCTGAACTTGAGGCCTCTGAAAGAGAACGCTGGGGCTTCGCGACTGAACTGGACTTCTGGTCTCCAGCACCGACGAAACGAGACTTCAAAAGCTCCGTTTCAAACTCGTTTGAAAATAATTTTAACTGTGCATTTTTCAGTACAATAATAAAACGCCACGAGAGTTAAGCTGCAGGCCGTAACTAGTATTTGATCATTACAATTATAATAGTACGGTTTAGTACCTAATTAATTTATTATTAGACCCTATCATCGTTAGGCACACCTATTATCATAGGTAATTACAACAATTAGGATACTTATCTCGTATAATTTAACTCTATACATAGAATTTATTAACATCATTATAAAATAATTAATCATTGTTTTATTAATTTTTTTTTTCAACGAGATCTAAATTTAAAATATTTATGTTAAATTTAAAACCTTTTTTGTAACCTTCACGCCCAACTTGGAATTATTACCTATACATAAGAAGACATAGCAGAAATTATTCCGTAACACGTCGAATTTTCCATGTCATGAAATAATGGGGGCATATCGGGGACGCTTTTGTTTCTCATTGATGCATTTCTTCAGCAAAAAGTGTTTGATAGACATTATTACTAGTACTAGAACTAAAGAACTCTATACTTTATGAGATGTCCTGAACCACTAATCCGTAGACACAGAAAGTAAATAATAAGTTATTTATATTTAACAGACTTGTCACCCGAATCGGAGGCTTTGTTAAGTACAGTCTCCACACCTTCCGATGGATATGCAGCTAATGTGTGCCAACAATTAAATGCGCTACTATGGAGGTGTTCTATTGGAGTACTAAGAGACGTGTACTTAACGCAGGTACCTATGTTTTCTTTATTCTATTAAAAATAATTATTATTATCAGCCAGCTCGGCGTACACGAGGGATAGACAGACAGGAGTCCAAACGTAATGTTGAAGTAATGTTCTCCCTTCAGGGAAAATAATCCGGTAGATGGCGCTATCCTTTGAGAAGCACTCGTTCAAATATTTACGCGGCAAGTTTTGTCGCCGTTGACAACTATGTTTAATACTAACCGCAACGTCTCGTTTAGTATTAGTACGTAATCATCGGTCGGTGCGTCCAAAATGATAGGACAGCCAGTGGCAGAAAATCAAACTAAGATCTCAGTTTATTATTGTATGCAATAATACTTTGGAAAAGCCTATACTGTTCGGACTACTATGTATTTAAACTTAATGTCGTCGTATAATGTCATGATAGATAAGTAAACATTTTAGGTTATATGTCGAATCGGGAAGAAGCAATGAAATTTGTTTTTTTTTTTTCTTTTACGGGTGTAAAAAGTTTATGACAACCTATTCTCTGACCTACTACATAAACCCAAAAACAAGACGTTCAGGACGAGTTTGGGTGTAAAGATTGTGACGTGAGAATTACATATATCAGTTCCAGATTCACATTTTTCTTTGCAGGTTCGCTTGGTATGCCATTTTGTTGTGGCTCTACTATTGGGTGCGCTTTATAATGGCGCTGGGGCTGAAGCGAGCCGAATGATTTCAAACACTGGCTGTCTCTTCTTTTTCTTACTATTTCTCTTCTTTTCGAATGCCATGCCAACAATTCATACATGTAAGTTTTATATTATAACATTTATATATAGTTGGATGTACAGAAGTAGATTCAACAAATAGATATAGTCGACAACAAATATGAAATATTTTCGTTCTGAAATATATATTTATCGTTCTTTTTGCAGTTCCCGTTGAAGCAAAGGTCGTTTTACATGAGCACCTGAACAAATGGTACTCATTACCAGCTTACTGTGCGTCCAAGATCATTGTAGACCTACCTATACAGGTAACTGTAATATCTGTTTAATAAATCATTATTATAGATACCATATAGGTCATTTAAAGTGCAACCACTGTTCTGGGCACCAATAGTCATCAGAAAGACGTCATAACTCATAACATATAATAATATCGTACTACATAATATAACCCAATCAGGTGAATAACGGGTGAAAGGTAATGTCGTGACCTGTATGTTATTCAACTGATTCGGTATTCACACAAGGCTACAAAACTAAATGAGATATGAAGCCACAGAACTAATAAAATGATAGACTGGAATATGGCAAACTGGGCCTATAGACAGTTGGCCACGTAGCAAAAACTCATGGAAAGCCACGCAGTTCGCTGCGTCCATAGGCGGCGTTAGTTACTTACCATCAGGTTACACGCCTGCTCGTTTTCCTCCCTATCGCATAAAAAAGATCGATCTGCAATCTGCTCGCTAATTGCTTAAAGATACTTAATAGTCCTGTCGAATAATAATATTAGCCCTTTAGAAATCATGTTAAATTCCTTATGGAGGAAAGTATTTTAGTGATCTTATTTCCGAAAGTTGTTTTCGATAAATTTAGCCGATATTATGTGTTTATTTAATTGTGTTTCAGTTGCTATGTGCAACAGTGTTCCTATTCCCGGCTTGGTATCTGACGTCACAGCCATTAGATCCGTACCGTATGGGTCTAGCTTGGCTAACCTGCGCTCTCGTCACTGTACTAGCACAGACCTTTGGATTCGTCATAGGAGCTGCGTGTGGAATGAAGGTACGTAGCATGAACTAAAAACCTCAACTTCATGGAAATATTTTATTTGTGACTAGTAGTTTCCGACGCCAAACCCCATTCAAACCACAATTACTTTTAAAGGGAAATTTCATTGTGAGAATATTCTAAATCAAATATTATCTACTACTAATAAACTTACCAATTCTATAAAATATGACGTGAAATTATTGGATATAATATGGAATGAGATCAAGAGATTAATTCTGAAACAGTTTTATTAGTGATTTTAGCATTTTTCAACATTAAAAAGCATCAAAGTAACGCCAAAAAAAACAAGGTTAGTTTTACCGTATATAGAGATAATAGATTTCAGTGATATATTCGTTAATCGATTTAATAAAATCATAATGAATTGTGGTTAAAACAAATTGCCGCTAGATGGCATCCTGCGCCAATATATACCTACATCATCAGTTAAAACCATACAAAGAGGTTAAAAAATCCTAAGAACTGTTAATATGATTTCTGTTGCCCTAATACAGAATCTCATTTTAGTTTTACCTACTTAACCTGCTTTTGCTTTGCTGTTTCAGCTCGGACTGTTCGTAATTCCAGCTGCCAACATTCCAATGCTGATGTTCTCAGAATTCTTCATACCTTACAACGAAATGCCAGTATATCTGCAACCGTTCGCCCTCATCTCTTACTTCCGATATGCCTTCGCCGCATTCCTCGAAACAGTATACGGTTTCAATAGAGGAAAGTTACCTTGTCACAAGGTCTTCTGCATGTTCAAAGATCCCGAAGCGTATTTCCATCATTTGCAACTTTCAAGAGATTTGAAGACGGACTTCTTAGCTTTGTTCCTCTGGATAGTTTCACTGCAAGCGGCGCTTGTGATTGTTTTAAAATTCAGAGTTTACAGAGCGTGTAGGTAGATTAAAATTGTTTATAGGTAAATAGGTTAGAAAATTTTAAAAATAATCTCATTACTGCAAAAAGATTTAGGCAAAAAAATACGATTATTGTGGGTAAGAATGGGGAAAAACCTTTGAACGTCGTTCTAGCGACAACATAAGTTAGCTTATTGTGACGGACCTCGTAGTGCAATAGCAAAACAACCGACTGCAGAATCGACGTCCGCGGGTTCGATGCCCACCCGAGTTCAAATATTTATATGTATGAATGTCTCCTTGACGTCTGGGTGTTTTTATATGTAGATATTTACAAAAGAAAATTTACGATATAAATATGTACTAATATCCGTTATCTAGTTTCGATAGATAACACAGGCGTTTAGTTGGTACGCTTGGAACTAGAGGGCGCTATGTGTATTGTGTCCAAGATATTATTATGTAGACTTTTTTCTACCCATATACTCGTTAAGCTACTATAATATTAGTTAACCTAAAATGTAATAAGTTGACAGTAATTATATTTTATGACTTTAGGTAACCGAGCAATGTCTCTCTATAGATTTGGTAATCAGCGCGTAAATATAAATAATATTATTAAGTACCTATTTTAATATTATTGATCAATGTAAATTAAAAAAAAAAACATATTTCGCGTAGGTAGGTACTAAGTATATACTACTGATTGTTTAACTACTTTTCGTGATATATTGTATTTAATATTAGCTGTAATGTTTGTCATGCATGATATTAGCTTATAATGAATAATTATATTGTTTGTTGTCCACGTGTAAGAATTATTTTTATAATATCAGGTATAAAACTAACTCAATCAATAGTAGAAATGGAAAAGTGTCTATGCATTATAAACTATTTAGTAAGTATCTGATGTAGATATTTATTCAATACCTTAAATTTTACAATTAATTCCCAATTCAGTTAATAAATTGATATTTTATGATCAACTAATAAGTAACTGCAAAATGAAAATTAGATAAATGAAGTATTTAATCGAAAAACGATAAAATAATTTAAATTTTTAATTTAATTAATTACATAAATCAGCGCGACCAACCACAGAGTAGATAAACTTGTAAAGACTGATTGGCCCGGAGTTAAGGTAAAGCGAAGCCTTTGTTGGAGAAAAACATAACATACATAAATATAACTTCACGCCTTTTGTTACCCGAAGGTGTAGGCAGCGGCTGTTAAGCCTCGTCTCGCCGTTATGTTTACGTCCCAAATGGAATAGGTGGCGAACCTATTGCCATACCGGGCACAAAGTTTTTCAGTCATCGCTATTTATCACACATAACTTCCGAAAAGAATTTCGAAAAGTCATTGGTGTGAGCCAGTGTCTGGAATCGAACCCGGAACTCTGGATCAGAATCCGTGTGCTCGACCACTGCGCCACCGAGACATCAAAGAAGAAGAAGCTCATTCATAATTCTGTTAGCAACATATTAAACTTCTTACTAAAGAATCAAATATTGTTCTTTAGTAACTGTATCATTACATGGTATAAAACAAAGTCACTTTCCGCTATCTGTCCCCTTATATGCGCATATCTTTAAACCTACGCCGCTATTTTGATGTGGTTTTTTTTAATAGTTAGAAGGTGTCAACGGGGTGGTTTTGATCTATAATTCATGTATAGTGTAGTAAAAAAAAGTGATAATTTTCAAGATTTAGAATTTTAATCGCAAACGCTGCCTGAACCCTAAGCGATAAATCAAAACAACGTACTACATTATTATACACCTTTAAAAGGTCTACAAAAAAGTCCGCGAGGGCATATGTCTATCTCTTAGGGATAACCCACAATGAACATTTTTATTTTATTACTTTTTACGAGAAATATGGTCTATTTACGAAGCGATTTTAAACATTACAGCATTAATTTTCATCCAATTAAGTGTCTTTAATAGATTGTGCATGTAATATAGATGATCCTGGCCCTTTACAGCATGCAATTTAAATATTTTCGAAGATATTGCAGTATTAACATAGAGGGACAGCAGTTATTACTTTTGATGCGGAACAAAGTCCGCCGGGTCAGCTAGTTTAAAATAAATTAGGAAAAATATTTTGCTATCCACAAAAATTTTAGGCGGGAAACGGATTGAAAGCTTTTTTTTCCTTTGTTCGTATCTGTTCGAACATACATTGGACATAATTGTGACACATTGCGTTATCGCAAAATAAAAAATAAAAAAGTTATTTCCTATACATATATAATTATATTAAAACATTCACAAAGCGCTATATTACAGAATACTCAACTTAAGTTCAATGGTCAACACAATAATCGGAAACAATGACGCGATACGAAATTCTATTGAATTTTAAAACTGATAAAATACATTTTATTTATATTCAAAAAAAAATATGTATAGATAATAGTTCTCGCTAAGCGTGTAAATTATTTACAAACAAATTTGGTCTAATCAATAACACAGATGATAAGTCTAGGTTATAAAAATACTTGTAATTTCTTTCACATTTATTATATTTAAAAATATACATATATTGTTATCTATATCTTGTCCAATAAAATAGATATACAATAGACGTATAACTTAGCAGTTTAAATGAGAACTTTGGCTACGATTTTATCATGAAATAACTGCCATCATATTCATCACGTTATAATATCTTATTTAGAAAAATACTTTCGATAGACAAGTTACTCAATATCTATACTACGATCGTTAGTTTTAATGTTAAATCTGTCTTCTTACGAGTATTCCTTTTGATCAATATACTACTATAGCGCGTTCATATTGTGATGGAACTTTGTCACAATAATAGCTGCGTGACGTCACTCGCTTCAAAAAACGCACGACTTTTAATCACTTTCTTACTTATTTTAACGAGTAAGTATGATGTTTAAGAATAAATAAATCACAAAAGTTATATATTTATTATATATAGTTATAAATTTAACATTAACAATTTAAACTCAATAGTATGCGCTTCAAAACGTTGCAAACGGTACTGGCACTGACGCCCGAATACTGAACCGCCACTCAAATCTGACAATCAATAAAGTACTACTTACTGCTCAAATTTCACGTATTCTGTCTAATGGGACAGCTACTTAAACTCTTAAGTAGCGTTAATATATTTGAGTGGCGGTTCTATATTCGGGCGTTACTCTTGCACTACGTCATCACCGCCAAGACGGTGGCTATTCCAATCCCAATATCAACGCGCTATGATTATACCCAAAGACTGTCTATGAAAAGGAAAATTACAAAACACCAAACCATAATGTCACAAATCAAGCCATTTGTATACCTACGACCTGTTCGCAATAAGTTGAGACCTGGATGCGGTGACATCACAGACGCACTTTGCACAAAAAGTATCACAAGCCGCAGCTTGGTCTCTGCTTTTGTTTAATTTAGGTAGCGTATAAAGTCAGTATGAGACTAAGGTCTTGAAAAAATGGCGTTGTCTACATTGGGAGCCCCCTTTTTACAAGCTCCCGTCCACACGGGAGCTTGAGGGAAAGTTATACGGGGAAGCGGGCGGAGAGGTGCATCTCCAGACGAGTCTCAAGTTATCGCGCAAGGGTAGTACTATTAATGTTCTTTAGGTGCTACGTCTCAGAAGTCCAGTCGTTATATTTCTAAACAGTAACTTATGTTAATAATAATACCAACATATCCAAAAATCTATTTTATTTTGGTTCAATACTTTCTATGAAAGATTTATACGTGTTAACCCTTTCAGACCTTACTTAAACAAGCGTGCGCATGCACTTACATGAATATTTTATGTATTAAAAATTTGTTTTTCGAAACGAGACCGATACCCATCGATCGTGCGTGAACCGTGCCACGTAATAAAAAATAACCAATATCCTATAATAATTCAGTCTCTTCGACGGTGTCATAGAAGATGGCTGCGTTTTTTGGCGCCGACCTCGCCCCCGGTACGTAAACTAA
This sequence comes from Euproctis similis, assembly GCA_905147225.2. NCBI lineage: Eukaryota > Metazoa > Arthropoda > Insecta > Lepidoptera > Erebidae > Euproctis > Euproctis similis. The sequence goes on along the minus strand of LR990114.1, from coordinate 13,933,466 downwards.
AATGTTGTTTATTTGATATTATTTATATTTCCAGGATTTCAATTGTAAACTTTATAATTTTATTTAATAAATAAATGAATTATTAATGTTTTAAGAATGTTTTTTTACTACATTTCGACAGCATAAAAATGATGCGCACGATTGTAGCAGTTCGGTTTTTAGCTATGTTTTAAATCACAAAACTGCACGATCGTGTGTGTTATTATTTATATACTTGTTAAACCAAATTCTATTTACATCTTCTATTACTCACTTTCTTCATGATTTACAGGTTCAAAACTCACGGATGATATTATTTTGTCCATATTGGGGGATGGTAATGATTCCGATATTGGGCACATTTTAGACCAAGACTTTTTCGCTGCAGAAGTTGACGATGAGACAGAAGAATTAGGTGAAAATCAACAGATTACTGATATGTCTGAGCCAGGCCCTAGTGGCACCGATACTTCAGTATCACAAGTAAGCACCACTTATGTACCACTTATTACGCCTAGTCGAAGAGAACAAAGTAGAGTTAGAATATGGAGACAGACATCCTATACTGATAAAGTACATAACTTCCAGCCTATGATGCTGCACACTGTAAGAACTCCAATGGAGTATTTTGCAGACTATTTTGATAGCGCTTTTTATCAGCTAGGTGCACAAATAACTACCATATGAGGAAAACGGGGTATGCTTTGCAGGCTACCACTGAGGAAATTAGAAAATTATTTGGAATACATATATTCATGGGAGTTTTTGGGTTTCCTCGTATGTATTTATACTGGCGACAAAATACAAGATTGGCAGTCATTGCCGACGCAATGACACGTGATCGGTTTACAACTTTGCGAAGCGCTTTGCATTTCGTACCCGAGGATCAACCAGTTTCTCCTGAATGTAGGCTTAATCCGCTGTGGAAGGTGCAGCCTGTAATTAATAAAGTCAAAGAGGCTTGCAGCAAGTTGGAGAGGGTACCTGGAAATTATTCGATTGACGAACAAGTGATCCCTTTCACTGGAAGATGTAGTTTGCGTCAAGTAGTTATAAATAAGCCGAGGCCTGTTGGCCTAAAAAATTTCGTAATCACCACAAGCAAAGGTTTAATGATGGACTTCGAAATTTACTTAGGTGCTAGGACATCATTTACCGAACGAGAATTAGGTGTAGGTGCATCAGTAATTCTACATTTAGCTCAAGCCGTTCCTCCTGGAAGCTGTTTATATTTTGATAGATATTTTACCAGTGTTGCTCTTTTGGAAAGGTTACAGCAGCTAGGTTTACATGGTACAGGTACAATAATGTTTAATCGCATCAGTGAACGAAAGAATTTAGAATTTAAGAAGGATATTAAAATGATTCGTGGAGAATCTCAGCAATTTGTGTGTGACGACTTAGTACTTGTCAAATGAAAAGACAATAAGTCCGTGATTATGATTTCAAACTGTACAGGAGCTGATAACACTTCATTGGTTAAACGATGGGATAAAACTAGGAAAATATATGTGGATGTGTCATGTCCGAAAATTATATCTAATTATAACAAGTATATGGGAGGTGTTGATGTACTGGACCAGTTAACTGAATATTACAGAGCTTTCATTAAAACTAGGAAGTGGACTTTAAAGGTCATAATACATTTTATTGATCTAGCTGTGGTTAATTCTTGGCGATTGTATCGCAATGATTGTATTGCAAATAATATTCCTCCAAATAAAATCATGGACCTATTGAATTTTCGTTTAGAAGTAGCTGACGGGTTAAATCAAACAACTACTAAGAGAAATTTAGAGACTGAAGACTATCCAGATGATGAACATACTCAAGAAGATGACATGACATTACCAGTACCATTCAAAAAGTTTAAACAACCAACTCCCTCAATTTCAAAACGACATGATTGTTACAACCACTTGCCTGTGTTTGATGATAACATCACATCTCCAAGAGTATGTAAAATGGAGATCTGTAGCAGTCGATCAAAGATAATGTGCACGAAGTGCAATGTTTACTTATGCCTCTCCAGGGGTAAAAACTGTTTTGCTGATTATCATAAGAAGTGATGCCTAATATTGTGATTCTTAATATTAAAAAAGACCACTAAGTTGATTATTATAAGTTAGAACTCTCAATTACCAAAAAGAAGTTATGATCTCATTTTTTTTTAGTTTTGTTTATAATAACTAAACACCAATATCTACAAAGAAGATAAGACTGATTTTTAATGTTAAACAATTAAAGTGTATAATAAAAATATGTGTTTTATTACTCTTTTCACCAAAATTATTACGAAACGCACGGGCGTGCGTGTTGAGTATCTATACCGGGAGCGCACGGTTGTGCGAGTGCTTTTGTGAAAAACCTAAAATACCTAGATTTTTTATTTAATTTTTCTGTCATCCCTTAGGGTCTATATAATCCACTGAAAGTGAAAAAACTTTTAGTTATTACAAAAATAATCTCAGGTCTGAAAGGGTTAAAACCAGGGGACTAAGCTTCTCAACATGCTCAAGAATGCCCCCTCGCCGCTGCTATTTTAATTTGCTAAAATTTAGTCTAGAAAGCACAGATAATCATTGAACGAGTTTTAAATTTAAATACGCTTGTTCAGTTCTTTGTTGTAATATTTATCAGTAAGAACATTTATGTTTATGAAAGTCATGGAAGCGAATGAATTGTATAAAGACTTAAAAAAAAATTAAGAAAATTGTACTTATGACTGGAGTACTTATGACTGGCTCGTCTTTGGAAATTCAATATTCAGTTGTACATTTTCAATTATTTTCAATGTACCTAAGATGAAAATAATAACATTTAGAAATGAACCTTTTCTCGTATTTTATCAGAATTTTCAGGCAGTGACATTTTACATATTATTAGTTTAGGCATATAGTTCACGTTTTAATACTGTTCCTAAATAATAATAAAAATGACTAAAATATATTTCAGACTGTTGTTGAGTGAAATAAAAGCTACTAAAAGAAAATTAAAATGACATTCTCAAACTCTTTACAACACACTTTTTACACTATAAACTTTAGCGTCTACGCCCTAATGTGATGTTTGACAAATTTTTGACTACGGACATTCACAGCCTAAGCATTTAAAATACGAAAAAATATATTGCATATTATAAAATAATTGTTGTAAATACACGTATGTTTATTAGAAATATTTTATTTTTTAATTACTGAATTTTTATTATAATATTCTTTCCTATTGTCCATGCACCATCCATTTATTGTATATATATATATATATACATATATATATTTGTATGTTTGTACACAGTTATTAACGTTTGTACATATTTGTTAAGTCATAAATTTTAGCTGAATTAAGTATCTAATAAATTAAATGGGAAAATAATTCTTGTCTTTTCGTCCGTTCTCACTAAAGTACTAATAATATTAGGATTTTAATTAAATCAGTCTAAACAGATACTGTGTGCTTATCAAAAATAGATTTAAATATCTGCCTTTATTGTGAATTTACGTTTACATAAGCGCATATAATACTAAAAGACTGATAAATATTACCATATGCTTGTTTTAATATTTTAAAACAGTGGTTCTCAATTTTTATTGACCAGAGTCGACTTTGATTTACGCTACACGTAATTAAGCTCAGTGATCTTAGGACTAGTATTATCACTCAAATTACCACGCAGATCGTCACAATATTTCAGACGTTGCTAACATTGTTTTCAATGATTAGGAAATCAGAAAACCATTGTTTATTCAAATAGGGAAAAACTATAGCACCGTCACCATACTAATCACTTGCGAAATTTCTTCTCCATGAACGATATTTGACTAAAGTAGATCATGTGAACCACAAGGTTGAGAGCCACTGATTTAAAACCAAAACCAATAGACATATTTGAATAACATATTTATACACATATATTGAATTATTTACATCAATATAACAAATAAAATAGCCTATTAAATATAAAAAGCGTATACGTTTACAGATATGTATCTACCTAATTAGACCTAAATAACTTTTTTTTTTCTTATTGATCTGGAATGCCTAAATCTTGTCTTTGGTGCACATTAAAATAAATTTTAAAAGCATTAACACACATCCATCAGCTGCCATACATATTGATATTTAGTAATACACCCCAAAATAGGTTTACTTAATATTAACAAACCTTTTTCTGCCATCTGGGGGCCTATTATGAGCTCTTAATTACAGCCAGCGTACGAGCTGCCTTGCAAATTCGTATTTCCAACAACTAATTCCAGCTAGTTGAGACTACTCATTACTGACTAGCTGCAATTAGTTGTTGACATATCGAATTTAAAGTGAATTTGGCAGTGACTACTGGCCGCTGGAATTAGTCGCTGAAAATAGGAATTTGCAAAGCAGCGCTTAAGCTGGCTGGAATTAAGAGTTCATAATACGCCATCAGAGAACTCAATTTCTTTTGTATAATATATTTGGGTAAGTGCTTTTCAATACATATGCACACATAGAGAACGGGGTGCTGAAAAGCAGCCATATGTTTCTTATAAAAAAATAATTTGCTAATTTCATATCCATCTTAGATATAACTAAATTTTATTAGTGCATTATTGAAGCGGCTCACATAATTAATTCATACGACATTTTAAAAGTGCATGAACATCGTCAATGTCGACTTAACGCCACTATGACGTCGGCTCGTTTAATTTTATTAATTTTCTGAAACAAATAAATTTACATGTAAAATAACTGAATTACTACATATTAACACAAATATTAGACAAATTAGGTATCTAATAAAGAACATAACATAACTTCACGCCTTTTTCTACCCGAAGATGTAGACAGTGGCTGTTAAGCCTCGACTCGCTGTTATGTTTACGTCCCAAATGGAATAAATGGCGAACCTATTGCCATAAGGCATAGGCACAAAGTTTGCAGTCATCGATATTTATCACACTTCCGAAAACTATTTCGAAAAGTCATTGGTGTGAGCCAGTTTCAGGATTCGAACCCGGACCTCTGGATCAGAAGCCGTGTGCTCGACCACTGGACCACCAAGACTGACCGAGTTATTACTTATTATTATAATGAAAACAAGTATATTTTTATTTAATATACTTAGTCTGGCCATAAATACTGTTACAACTAAAAATAAAAAAAAATATTACATTTCAATTTGGAATCTGTCATTTTTTTACGATTGTTCATTGTGTTTTCTCGTTTTGGCGCCAATACATTGTACAATATTTTGCGATATTAAAATGGAGTGGGGTGATAAAGAGAACCATATCGCTGTGATTGCATTACACAAAGTAGGTATGGAGCCAAATGCAATTTTTAAAACTCTCCATACACTTGGTATTAGTCAAATGTTTGTGTACCGGGCTATTAATAGGTACAATGAGACCTCCTCTGTTTGTGACAGAAAAAGACCTGGTCGTCCACGTAGTGTTCGTACGAAAAAGGTGATCAAAGCAGTAAGGGAAAGAATTCGAAGAAATCCTGTCCGCAAGCAAAAGATTTTATCTCGGGAGATGAAGATAGCATCTAGAACAATGTCGCGTATTTTAAAAGATGACTTAGGACATGCAGCCTATAAGAGGCGCACTGGTCATTTATTAACTGATAATTTAAAAAAGAATAGGGTGTTAAAATCTAAACCACTACTGAAGCGGTACGCAAAGGGAGGTCACAGAAAAATATTGTTTACGGATGAAAAAGTTTTTACAATTGAGCAATATTTTAACAATCAAAATGACCGTATTTATGCTCAAAGCTCTAAGGCCCGTAAGATCAATCATAGTTAAAACTGTCGATTTTCTAAACTATAGTCAATTTTAATCTAGAGTTTAAACCTGCCTCGTAAGATCAACAGCGAAATGGACATAGATTACGTAAACTAAGTTTAGTTTTCGACAGATGGCAACATTTGGTTATTTAATGTCCATATTTCGCTCATCATTCACTCTTTTGTACATTGTCTGTGGCATATTGCGTGAAAAAAAACTCTTTTTCTCTTTCTTTTATGAAGTTTTATAGTGTGACCATAGATTTAAGAAAAATAGATCGGCAATAGTCACCCAAACAACGTGACCAAAAATGGGTTGTTAATGTGTGAGTGACTTACGGGGCTCGTGGCGCATTGGTAAAACAACCGGCTGAGGTCGGGGGTTCGATTTTCGCCCGAGTACAAATATTTATGACAAACATTAATATTTGTGCGGCGTCTGGGTGTTTTTCTATGTATTCTAAGTATGTATTTACAAAAGAAAAGTATATATGTATTAGTATCCGTTCTCTAGTAACCATAGCACAAGCATTTAGTTGCTTAGTTTGGAAGTGGAGGGCGCTGTGTGATTTGTGTCCAAGATATTATTATTATTATCAATGTGTTCGTAAAAAGCGCTTCAAAACGTTAACTTTTACAAAGTTAATGTTCATGTGTGGAAATGTAAATAAAATATACGCGGTTCCCAAAATCTAATATAAGCGGTTGCGCTGTCAGTGATTCGATGCTATTAGTAAATTTTTCCTGACATGTGCCATCTATTGTAGTCTATGCTAAATCTATGTATGAACCCACAATCGTTGTGTCAGATGTCAGCTGATAAACGACCGCCATTTTTAAACTAGGCAGGACCATGGTTTAAACGGCAAAATCTCCTGGTGTAAGCTAAACTATAGTTTAAACTGTTATTTGAGGTTTATCTAGCATTGATCTTACAAAATAAACGACAGATGAGGTTTAAACTAGGCAAAATAGTTTAAACTGTGATTGATCTTACGGGCCTTAGGAAGCTTCCCAATTAGTTGACAGAGTGCAACGTGGGCTTTATCCGACTTCAGTGATGGTTTGGTGGGGTGTTAGCTACGAAGGAGTGACTGAGCCGTATTTTTGTGAAAAAGGTATCAAAACATGTGTATCAAGATACCATTCTCGAAAAGGTAGTCAAGCCCCTTAACAACACCATGTTCAATAACGAAGTATGGTCCTTCCAGCGAGACTCGGCACCGGGTCATAAAGCTCGGTCCACGCAATCTTGGTTGGAAGCGAACGTTTCGGACTTCATTAGAGCTGAAGACTGGCCGTCGTCTAGTCCCTGATCTTAATCCACTGGATTATGATTTGTGGTCAGTTTTAGAGAGTACGGCTTGCTCTAAACGTCATAATATTTTAGAGTCCCTAAAACAATCCATACGATTGGCAGTGAAGAATATTCCCATGGAAAGAGTGCGTGTTTCTATTGATAACTGGCCTCAACGTTTAAAGGCCTGTATTGCAGCCAATGGAGACCACTTCGAATAAGCTTTTTATATTTATGTATTAAAGTAACACACTGTAAAAGTAGTAAATGTTATTTGCAATTAAAAAAAAAATTTTTTCTTTATTACAATATCTATGGCATGACTAAGTATATACTCCACAATGCTAAATCAATTAGCTGTTGTTTTTGAGGATTTAGATAAGGAATTGTGGATTAAAAAGTGTGTAAATTAGTCATCACACACTGCACACAATTAATGAATATCAACACAAGTGTCACCTTATCTGTCTTGACTAACAATAAAATCATAACTACCAATAAAATATAGTAATAGTGATAAATACCTGCATTGTTCTGGAGGCAGATTCATAGTTTTATACCAAAGTAAAACACTTAAAAAAATACTCCACGTCCTCAACGGTCCAAACATGAAGGACATAGTGCCATATTCCAACCAGAAGAAATATGCCAACAACAGTTGTATGGACAGTAAACATATGAACGGCAAATTCTGTATTAGCCTCCTCACACCTCTTGCATAATGTCCATATATACGAACATGCAAACTATTTGCCAAAACAAATATCAAAGGTATTTGCACAAATAATAGTTGCATACTTCCATACATGTAGGTAAATGATTCAGGTATAAATACACCTTTAATCAGTATACCCCAAGCGAAAACTGCACCGATGTGCCCATCAACTAGTTCACCAATTGCCCATGGACCAATAGGTATATATATGGCATACAATATGATGGAGTAAAATATTCTATCCAGTTTACTTAATATCCATAGGCGTCTTAATACAAGTCTGGAAAAACTTCGTCTGTATTTTGGTGGTGTTTTTTGCAGTCTCAAAATGACTAGAGGTAGCACGTTTAATAACAGCAGCGTGCCGAATATCGTCTGAAACTGTGAAAAGAAAACATTAGTGTAATGCTAGATGGAATCGTAACAAGAGTTTCAAAGATCAGGTCAGGTTTTAATTGAGTCTACAGACTCCGATCGACTCTGATCTCATTTAGTATAAATATGTAGAAAATATATCAAGCATTTATTTTATAAACAACCATATTAACAACAAGAACATAAAAATATATGTAACTAGCTGACCCGGCCAACTTTGTTCCGCATCAAAAGGAATAAATGAGTAAATTTTGGATATCATGAGGTTCAATTTGTGCTATTTAATTTATCGGCTTTAACTGCTGTCTCGCTATGTTAATACTGCAATATCTTCGAAAATATTCGTTTAAATTGCATTCTGTAAAGGACAGGATCATCTATATTACATGTACAATCTATTTAAGACACTTAATTGGCTGAAATTTAATGCTTTAATGCTTAAAATCGCTTCGTAAATAACCATTATTTAGCGTAAAAATAAAAAAAATAAAAATGGTTATTGTGGGTTATCCCTAAGAGCTAGACATATGCCCTCGCGGACTTTTTTGTAGACCTTCTGAAGGTGTTTAATAATGTAGAACATAGTTTTGAACTATCACTGAGGGTTCAGCCAGCGTTTGCAATTAAAGTGCTAAATCTTGAAAATTATCACTCTTCTTCTCATTCACAACACACACTTTACAAAACCACCCCGTTGACACCCTCTAACTATTAAAAAAAACCGCATCAAAATCCGTTGCGTAGTTTTAAAGATATACGCATATAAGGGGACAGACAGCGGAAATTGACTTTGTTTTATACTATGTAATGATAGAAAAAACTAATCTTACCACAACACCAGCATCCAACATAAGGAAAATCCTTGCAGATATTTCAAAATTCATATGTGTTCCGTCCAATGCAAATGGATGATCTACTTCTGTCTCTTGACCTAATTCATCACTCACTGTTACATACAAATGATGTAAGCCAGTAGAAAATAAATGTGGCTGCCACTGACATGTAAATAAAGGCCCTTTCTTATGAGAACATTCCTTCCAATTGGTTTTATCAAATGTTATTTTAACACTGACTATATCAACATCACTGAATGCAAGTATTCGTATGTGAGTTGACTCTGCGATTAAATGCAGAGGCTCTCTACCGGGCATTGCATATTTTGCATGTTTAGGATTTGTAACAAGCACTAGAGGCCACACATTATGTTTTTGATCAACAAAAGAGAAATGTCCATGATCTATAGCTGCCAGTCTATACATTCTATTATCTTTCCAATCACCCAATTCTAATTCCAAGTAGCCTTTTTTTTGTTTTGCATACATTCTGGTTACCATACCACCCATGGAATGTAAATGTCCGCACAGGTAAGCATGTGATTCGTCAGAATTTCCAATTAATTGACGCAAATCAAAAAACTGAGAATCTCTCTGAAGAGGTAATATACATGAAGTTGGGTAGTGACCGAACCAAACTATATGATCAGCCACTTCTTCAGCTTCTTTTTGTAGTTTTTTGATAGCAGATTGCTCCTGCGCATCGAGGATGCCGATAAAATTAAATGGTCTTCTAAGTCCAGGATCGGGGCATGCGTCTATACCCAAAAATGCAACCTTCACGCCATTTTTATTCTCATAATGTACATATGATTTACTATAGATTTTTCCTTGTACAGAATAATTTTTGAAATAATTCTCATTTGAATTAATAGCTTTGATATTGAAATTATCTGCAGATATAAAAAAAAAACAAATTAATTTTCATTGTGATTGTTTCATTAGGATAATGAAAAAATTGCAAACAAAAGTTACATTTATTAGAGATAATACTCTTCTATCATTTACTTGGTAGCCAGTAGATAATTAAAGAGATAAATAAAGATGATAACTGTTGTTATTATTTTAAATCATTTTATGACTTAAAGTATTATAGCATTATTTATATTTAAATATAAAATACTTGAACAATGGTTACTAGAGTACTGTGAATTTTTATTATAGACATACATATCATTAGAATAATATGCAAAATCACCGTAATATGCATTGACTGTACATAGACACAAATTTTTGGAGGTTTATAGTAATAAAAGGCAAAGTATTACTAATGCCAGAACATAAATAATTTAGTGAAAAATATAGTCATATTGATGAATTTATTACTTACCATGATTTCCTCTTATATCTAACCAGACAGTGTTGTCAGTTACACCAGACTCTTTTATGATATTATGATAATATACCCACTCAGTTTTCACTTGATAGCTTCCTAAATTGTCCTTAGCTTTGGCATCAGTGAGATCCCCAGTGGCTAGAACTAACAATGGCTTTATTTTCTTCACTGTACTGTCACAAAATTGTTGAAACTGCGATATTCTTCCAGGATCACGAAATATACTAATGTGAATATCAGAGATCTGTAAAGAACAATGATATGCCACATTTATGTTAGTTAAAATTAAATAAATAAAATCACTTACAATCATCTGTTTTGTTATCTTTTGCCTTTGTTCTCAAAAACCTTTGTTTTTTTTCTCTACATGTGTAATTTTTGAGATTGAAAACAAACCTGAAGAAACCAAATCAAATTTTCACTAGTGTCAGTAATTTTTCCATACTTTTTGCCCAAATACGTGGTATGATTAGTGCCTTCTTTTTTGTGTTCTGTATAAAAATTATGATCCGGCGCTATTGAATTTAATAAATTCGCCATAAAAATGGAGAACAACAATAAAACACAAAAAACCCATAGTGTACTTCTCGAAAAAATCATTTTTAAGGTACCTAATTCCTATTATATTATGCTAAATTAGAAAATTCTAACAAAAATAATATAAATGGGTAAGCGAATTTAGGAGAAAATCATCGCTTTCTTTTCACAATAGACCGAGACCCAACTCCCAACTCACTGGTTTTGACAAATGTCATCAGTCAGATGATCAATGTTACAAAAATGACAACCTTACTGACATATTCAGAATCAATTGACTTGTATATAGGTTTCCTACTTCATTGTACCTATGATGTCCTATTTAAGAGGTTTTTTATGTATATATTTTAACATTTTTACGTTTAAACTTTATCAATTTAATATATTTTAATAGCGATTCCATGTAAATTCTACTGTATATAATATGTATACGTAAATAAATAAACAGTATGATTATTTACTACATTTTTACTGATAAGTCTATGGTTATTAACCTCTATCTCTGTCCACGCTAAGAATAGTTTTTAACAGCTCAAGCCCATGAAGTTTCGTATCGTGTCGGATAAAATTTCATTATATTTCATACAAAAAACATGTACTTCATGAAAGGGTACCGCGCGCTCAGTGATGAGCTAAAAATAACAATTTCTATAATTGTGGCTCAGAAATATATAATAAGTATATAATCGATAGAAATAAATACATATAAATAAAATTGAAGTGTCTGTTTATAATGTTGAAATGACTGCTTTCTAATACATACATTATTATCCTTGAAATAAAGTCGTCATTGATTGAGTAAATAAGATTTAATAAATTGATTAATAGTACGAACGGTCTTACTTTCGGACATCACCAATTTTGTCAGTTGGCGACATGTCAAAAAACTATTCTTATCGTGGGCCGAATAAAATAGTATTCTAATCTAATTTTTAATTAATTTCTAATTCTAATATTTATATCCTCTTTGATTCTAATACCATACTCTCCCCCCAGAAATCCCTCGTCCTACTTCTGTCTAATCCTCCTTTCTCTCATGTCCTCCCCTCTAGTCCTACGCACCCTTTGTAAATTTATAAATCTAAATAATAATAGTTTGTAAATAACAACTGCCTAACTAACAAAGTTGTCTAAATATCATACTAACAATATATATGTAGTATTTTTTGTTGCCTAGTGTAGATGTATCTGGATCATAAAAGACTCCGTGGATTATATATTCTCACTTCTCAGTATGTTCTAAGCACTTTTCAATTCATGACCTCAATATGACAGTACATGGATAAGTAACAAGCGTCAATCAGCTGAAGTATATCAATTGACGGGGAAGACAATCTTGGAACTCCCACACTGGCTATACTCGAAGCCTTCCTATAACAGAAAGTGGCAAGTCGTATCAGCTGGGATACGAGCCAGATAGAAGAAGAAGAAGAATACCTAGTATTCTAAATGGATATAAAACGAAAAAAAAGGCGGGAATCGTTCGAAAAGAAAGGCGCACTTTTCGAATATTTTATTTTAATTTATTAAAAATCTTTAATTTTCTTTGCGAGAACAGTCACATAAGCATATTTATTAATAGTTAAAATCGTTATTATATTTCTACTTCCCCATAAACATGGGGAAGTCTAAAAAACGCAAAATATTGCCTAACACTCCTGATGAGTTGCCGATATCAGATACCACTGATTCTGACACTGATTCGGTTTACGAAGAAGATAAATATAAAATTTATAAAGTCGCAGGCTATACCCGAAAATATCAAGAAAGCTGTCAGAAGTCAGAGTATATTGTGTTCCTGAATCATGGAGATGGGTCGAAGCATTTCACCAACAATGACCGTCTTGAAATCTCAAAGGGTCTTCGCAAATATTGTGTTGCAGGTGTACAGCATCTGAAGACTATTAACAAACATAAAGTCGGTATCATCTTTGACTTATTTAATAATGCTAATATGTTCACTCAAAATAAGAAATTTTTAAGTGAGCTGGGTCTAGTGGCCTCTATCCCCGCTTCAGACACAGAGGTGACTGGGGTATTAACTTCGGTCCCAACAGAACTCAAACAAGAAAATCTTTACATTAATAGGTAGTTCTAGGAATGTAATTCAAGTACGTAGATTTATGCGCCGTGTACGTAATGAGAGTGGTGTCTCTTCTAAATACAAAATCAATTTATAACCAAATCAATAATCTAACCAAATCTGATATTTTTATGAAGCTGGTAGTTGAAACAATATTAAAAGTAATCTCCAATAAAAGTAATATACCTATTAACTCTAGTTCTATTAAAGAAATGTTACATACTACACTTAAGACACAAACTTCCACTAATCTTTAATGGATACTCTAAATATTCTTCAATGGAATGCTCAGAGTATCGTAAGTAATAAGTATATTCTCACCAAATTTCTTTATGACAAAGATATACATATTGCAATAGTCTCTGAAACTTGGTTAAAAGAATCACAAATCTTTCAGATATCAAGATATAATATTGTACAGAAAAATCCTGGTAATAATCACAATGGTGTTGCTATTTTAATTCGCGATCATATTGATTATACTATAATACCAACATATTCTGATGCTTCTCTTCAGAATGTATGTGTTCAAATAAGAGTAAATAACACTGAAATAACAGTGATTAGTTTTTATAGTCCTCTTAATTGCAATCCCACATTTGATAAAAATAAATTAGACTCACTAATTAAATCCGTACCAAGTCCTCTGATTTTAGCTGGTGACTTTAATTCACATCACACTTCCTGGGGATGCAATTCTAATTCACCCCGTGGTAATGATGTTTTAGATGTTATTGATGATAATAGTTTGGTCCTATTAAATGATGGAAATGTAACAACATTAGGGACGCTATCATGGCGTCCAAATGCATTGGATTTAACCATAGTTTCACCTTTAGTGGCCCTCTACACTGAATGGTCTGTCCTTGATAATCCATTAGGCTCAAGCTATCATCTACCTGTTATGATTAAAATATCAATGCACAATAATAATAATTTCAATAGTAACAATAATTGCAATAATTTTCATCTCCCAATATATCCAAAATTTAAACTAGTTAATTGGGAAAAGTATTCAGAAATAGTACAATATTTGTTACAGGATTTTGATATGACTAGTTGTTCAGTTTTAGAAACTTACCATAAGTTTTGTAATGTCATAAAAGCAGCTGTAAATCAGTCTATTGTTTCGAAAAGTAAAAAAACACCAAATAATAATTATGATTGTACTAAAAAGAGACATATTATACCATCGTTGCCATGGTGGAATCAATTTTGTAACGAAGCAGTTTATAATGTTAAACAAGCATATGTGAAATTCAAACATAACCCCACTGAGGAAAACTATATTGAATTTAAAAGATTATGAGCTCTTAAAAAACGCATTATTAGTAGAGAAAGGAAAAATAGCTGGATTAGATTATGTACTAATTTTAATCGCTGTACGCCTCTATCATTAATTTGGGAAAACATGCGTAAATTCAATAAGTCGTATTCGATAAATAATCTCTATAATGACGATAGCTGGGTTACAGATTTCTTACAAAAATACACCCCTGACTTCACTCAAGATAATATATCATTTATCAATTAACATGCCACAATCAAACTCTAACGACAGATACTCGTATTTACTGGAACCCTTTACATTACAAGAATTAATGTCAGCTATAAAATCAAGGAGAGACACAGCTTTTGGACTCGATGGGTTGCCATATATTATGTTTAAAAAAATGAATAATAGTAGCTTAATTTGTTTTCTTAAAATAATAAATCTGCTCTGGATACATAATATCATACCTGAAGACTGGAAAAAGGACTGTCTAATACCAATCCTTAGACCAAATAAACAGAAGGGTCATGTAGATTCATATCGACCAATAGCACTCACTTCGTGTGTTAGTAAGATTTTTGAACAGCTCATAAAACAGCGATTAGAATACTACATTGAACATAATGGTTTATTACCTAATAATCAATTTGGTTTCCGTAGAGGTCATTCCTCCAGAGAGAGTATTTGTCAACTTCATCTTGAAATTCAAAGTAGTTTATCAAACAACAAGACTCTCATGGCGGTATTTTTTGATATTGCCTCTGCTTTCAATAATGTAAACCTTAGTGTCCTTGCCGGTGAATTAAATTTATTAGGAATCCCTCATAAAATAATTTCATGGATCTTTAATTTTTTAAACGATAGGAAAGTATATGTTAAGTATAATAATCATTTATATGGCCCTAGATCTTCATTTAAAGGCCAGGGAGGAATACTCTCACCGATATTGTTCATATTATACATACATAGAATAAACATGGTTCTGGGAACAAACATCGCAAATTTACAATTTGCTGATGACTTGGTTATATATGCATCTGGTACAAATCCAAAGTCAGTTGCTGAGACTATAACTGGCGCTTTAGATAATTTAAAAGGATATTTAAACTTTCTCAATCTTGAAGTAAACTGTTCCAAAACTAAGGTAATGGTTTTTGGTAAGGGACGCACGACACAATCTTTAGAAATTTTCTATGATAATAGAAAATTGTCAGTTGCAACAGATGTAAAATTTTTAGGTGTATTATTTTCGCGTAATCTTTCTTGGAATCCCTATATTGATAAAATCGTAGAGAAAGCCAATAAAGCTGTAAATATTTTAAAATCATTAACTGCCACATATTGGGGAGCTGACCCTAAAATACTTTTAATGCTTTATAAATCCCTAGTTCGTAGTCATTTCGAATACGGATGTTTCTGTTTTGCTCACAACGATAGGGTTTTAGAAAAACTAAATAAAATACAGAACAAATGCATGCGTATAATAACTGGTGCCTTCAAAACGAGCCCAATCGGGGCTCTTCAAATTGAATGTAATTTGCCTCCATTAAAAATTCGATTCGATTACTTAAAAGAAAGATTTATTCTTAAATTATACAGTAATCCTCATAATAATTTACTAAAACATCTTTCTAAAAACTTAGTCACTATACCACTTAAGTCGTTTTATTTGCTTGAAAATTATTCTAAATTTCTTGATCATTTAAACACCCTTAATATATATAAATCTAACAAAATCCTATCTTGTTTCGAAGATACATATGCCAGTAAATATCCTGCTTTAAACATAGAAATAAATCATAACTTTAAACATAAAGAAGAAATATATTCGAAATTGTCACAATGGACTGACTTTGAATTTCTATACACAGATGCATCTAAAATTCATTCTGCAGTCTCGTTTGCAATATTTCAAAGCAGTAAAAGATCAGGTAAGGGACATCGATTGAATAAAAACTTTAGCATTTTTTCAGCAGAGGCCATTGCAATATTATGCGCCCTGAAACATATCCAAAAGTGCAATTATCAGGATTCAAAATGGGTCATAATTAGTGACGTATGAGTGTTCTGAAAAACATAAAAAACAATAGGATAAAAGCTAACACTAATTATATTATTCACGCCATCAAGCAATTATGGGTTCAATTATCGCAATCGAATATTCGTGTCGATTTTTTGTGGGTTCCAGCCCATATAGGAGTTGTAGGTAACGAAATGGCAGATAAATTATCCAAAACAATAGTCCATTACTCTGATTTAAATATACTTTCCGAAAATAAATGTCTTGACATCCCATTACCTTATTCTGATATTGTTTTGCTATTGAAGTTACGCATGTTTGATGTGTGGGGAAAATCTGGAACAACTACATCCAAAATGAAAACAAAGGTCGCTGGTACGCCTCTTTAGATATTAAAGTCAATAGTCAACCTTGGTTCTCTAAAAGTTCACGTTTTGTTAATAGGAAATTCTACTCCGTTATATGCCGATTGCGTCTAGGCCACTCTAAGCTAAATCATCATCTCTATAGGATGAAAATTATTGATACACCCTCTTGCAATTTCTGTAACATCGATGATCAGACAATAGATCATATAATATATAAATGTCCATTCTTTGGCATCCAGCGCCTTGTGTTGATGGATGGACTGCTAGAAATCTATAAACAAACAAATTTGGTCCCGCTTTCCGTTCTCGAATTACTTAAGAATCCATGCACCTATTCTTATATATATAATTTCATCAATAACACTTTAAAAGAAATCTAATATTGTAAATAATTACAATTTTTTTTTGAAAATGTTACACGTCCTTTAATAAGTTAAATGTAATTTTCTTTAGATAAGTTACCTTTATTTTTGTATTTAGTTGTAAGATGTTGTAATATACTTTGTAAGTAGTAGGTTATATAAGCTAAAACATATTGTAAAATGGTTAAATTTTAGATTAAATATGTATAAAAAATAGATATAAAATACAGAAAAAATTCTATAAAACTTGAAAATAAGCAAGAAAAGAAGAGAAAGAAAACGGAAATACGAAACAAAGTAATAATTTACAAAAACAGAAAAACACGACATAAGGAAAAATGTGCTAACATAATACCTGGAAAGAGGAAATAAGCATGAACGAATGAGAAGAGAAAAAAAATGACTAAAGAAACAATTTTATTGACTCACTGAAGACATATACACAAATTTTACGGAAAAGACAAAAAAAATACTGATGAAATATGAATATTGATACTTTATGGACAAAAATTGAGTTATGCACTACAGACAAGGCAGTATGGCTCCTATGCTTTAGCCTGCCCAAATGGGCGAATTAAAAAAAAAAAAAATGGATATAAAACATTGACTTGTTTAAATGGACATGGATATTGTTCCTTAGGTCCAATTACATAAATAAATATTGTGCATTCTCACGGCGCACACATAAAAACATATATTTATCTCATCACTACTCAGCACTGTCCAGGCCCGGATCTAGGGGGGGCAAGCCAGGGCCCATGCCCCGGGCGGCAAGTTCAGAGGGCGGCAAAATCCACATTTTACAGACACGTAAATTACTTAGCTTTGACGGAATAAATAACAGTACAAATAAAAAAAATACTGACCAACAACGGTCTTTGTTTACCAATCAGGCTATATTATTAGCAGTAAATCAATCCGGTAACATTGAAATTAGATCTACTTAACGCAATGGAAGATATTTAACAGTGTCAAAGTGCTACAAGAGGTGGCCTAATAGCAAAGCGGTTATAGGATCTTGGCTTATATTTTCTGAGACCAAACATGCAATTTTCGTGCGTGCGGCAATGCTAATCCTCTGTTCGAAGAATAGACCAGCCCTCTGGTCGCGAGAGGCTTCGATCAGACTCTTTGCAAGATCTTTATAGAGTGCACGAGCACTCGGACCCCATGCTCCAAGAGTCTCAACCCCACACGGCTCAAAAACATAATCACTTACAAGTTTTCTATATTTGTGCCACTTGAGATTTTCTGCTGCAACAGCAGCATCACCGGCCACCCCTTGTTTTTTCACGCGAGGAAATGCTTTATGCTCACCCTCCGCCTGGGGACGGCAGGGATAGTGTGGGACTCCCAAAGCAGTAAACTGAAAACCGAGGCTACCCACTACTAAAACCTCGCGGCGGCCTTCCTCCGGCGTTAGGGTGGTCCAGGACAGTGCTTCAGCCCTCTGCGCCACCCTGCCGTCGCCCCCCTCTAACACAAGGGGAGCTCATCCCCGGGGAGCATCGGCGTGAGGCTCCCTGGTGCGGCCGAGGAGGGTCGTCAGGGGCGGCGCCGGCGGCGCACCTGCGGGCGATGCGGCCTCGTGGCCCATCGGCGGCTGCGATCACTGAGTTCGCCGCCGCCGCCTTCGAGCGGAATCGGCTCTCTCCCGATCCTGCTTGGCTCGGCTTCCTTCTGGAGCATCACAGCTTCGCACCACAGCCCTCCACTCCTCCTCGCCCGCCAGCATTGCCGCGATGTACGCCGGCGGGGACAAGTCTCGCCCGATCCCGTCGACCAGGACTCGGCGCTCGGGCAGACCTCCAGCGTGTGCTGGGCCGAGTCCAGGACGGATGCGCAATGGTGGCATCTCACCGTCTCTTTTCGTTCGAAGATACTTTCGACTCAGAAACTCACCGAAGCACCCGTGCCCGGTGAGTATTTGAGTCAACCTGTAGGTGACCGTGCCCCATTTACGGAGCACCCAGGCCTCGATGTGGAGTAGGACGGCACCGACGGCGCGCTGACGCGCGCAGCCTTGAAGGTTTGAACCGCACGACGCCACCGTAGAGGCGGCGAACTCCTTTATCGTGCTTGAAAGGTGTGATAGCGCAAGGCTATCGACGCAAGTAGCGTCCCACACCAAAGGCCTACCCATCTTCCTAAACAAAAGAGACATCACGTCCGGTCTCTTGTCATCATCGCGCATAAAACCGTTCGGTTCTAGAACGGCTGGTACACCGGCGGTCACAAGAGCACGACGGATAATGTCTTTGTTATTGGCGTGACGGGAAATGCGGTCGGCGCTCCTGGCGCATGAGACGCCATGATGTCCTTTACTGTCGACAACCGCAGCAACATAAATGCGACGAAACACAGGGTGCATCTATACGAAGGCACGTTGCGATACGAAAAGTCGTATTATATAACAATGTTCTTAAATTGGGTGATGGCAGTCATCATCATTAGCCTTTTGAGGTCCACTGCTGGACGTAGGCCTCCCCCATAGAGCAAAACAACTGCTGGTCCTGTGCAACTTGTATCCATTTGCCTCTCGCGGATTTTACAAGGTCGTCCGTCCACCTAGTGGGGGTACGGAATACTAAGCGTCGACCAGTTCGTGGTCGCCACTAGAGAACCTTTCTACTCCAGCGGTACTGGGTTTATCGAGTGATGTGGCCTGCCCATCTCCACTTCAGCGTGCTAACCTTACGGGGTATGTTGATCACGGCTAGATTTCTTGTGTGTCTCCATATTGCGGAATTTATCACGCAGAGAGATTCCTAGCATAGCACGCTGAGCATCGTTAAGCTTCGTCATTCAGAGATCACGTCTCTCGATGGCAGTGCCTTAAGTCAAACACGGCACTCCCATTCTCCCAGAGTGAGCAAACGAGAACGCGGTACCTAGAGAACCACTAATAAGCGATTCTTTTAAGATGGCGCTGAGCGAGTCGTCCCATTGTCTCTAGGAAAATGGGTTGGTCAGTAAATTAGAGTGTGGATAGGCCAGTTTCCAGGCATTTACTGCGTCGGTTTTGCTTATCACTTCATAATTACTCAGTGTATGGAGCAGATCTGGCTCGAAAATACGAGCGAGCTTTAAGCGCCGCCGTTAAATTTTGCCAGGAGCTTTGCGCTTTTAAAAAGTAAGCTTCGCTTTTATTTGGCGATTTCTATCTCTTGCAACAGAGCTATTGGCATGATTTGCAGTATGCTTTTCCCAATATTTGTATTGCCCTGCGAATTTATTATACCCTTGTAGAGGATATCTGATGCTGAAATCACGGGTGATATAGGTAAAAATAAATCTAAGTGGGCGGGGGCGGCATTTTACAGTTTGTGCCCCGCCTGAAAAAAAATGAAGATCCGGGGCTGGCACTGTCACTCGCATGGAAACAGCTAATCTTAAAAATATAGGGATAGGAGTGGGAAAACCGAACAAACCACAATATATTGTAGTTATTTTAATAAAAGACAGATTGATGGTGATTTTCTTTTTGTATTCGTGGTTATGATTGCGATTAAATGACAAAAATTAAAACGCAATGGGAAATTAATGCAAAAATAGCCAAGGACCCTGCCTGAAATTTACAGATGACAACTTTTACTCTTAAGTGGCAAAGTAATGACAACGAAATACCAAATAAAGCCTGAAATATAAAAGAATCTGATTACATCCGGGTGATTACCCGACTACTACTAACCTAACAGTGATATCAAGGTGAGATTCCTGACTGGCCACCTTTAGTCATCATCACCCTAGATCTGTCCACTGCTGAACGGCCCTGTGCCACTAACATCCAACGAGCCCCTGCTGTTTTCACTAGATCGTCATCTAGTGCGTGGACGGACTACGCTGCGCAGTTCAATCCGTCCAACTAAAACCTTTCTTCCCCATCGTACGTCTATTCTTCGAGTGATGTGGCCTGCCCACCTCCACTTTAGCGTGAAAGTGAATGATGTATTGGCCGTTAATGTTGATGCCTAGCCCGGTCCAATCTAGAAGCTTGAAGACGTCCTCCAATACAGCGGTGAACGTCTCCTTGTCTGACACTTTTCTGCAGTGGAATAGGCTGCGTACTCCCATCTTGGATTCGAACTGACATAGTGGCTATGCAAACATTTCAGCACTTCGATGTATCGATAGTCGATTTGACACCGCTGAAGAGACTGCCCAAGTTTCGACAGAATTTTTCACGGACTGCTTTCTCATAGTCCACAAACGCAGAAAATAGAGATTGATTATATTCCTCAGTCTTCTGTATAATCTGGCGAAGAGTGTGGATGTGGTTCCTGGTATTAATATATAATATATAAAGCACCTTCGGTATCCAGCTTGCTAGGGAGGCTGAAAGGGAACGAGTCTGAGCGAGAGTCGATTTTAAATGACCCTGGTGAACAGCTTATAGACATAGCGCAAGAGAGCAAGATGGGCCTCTAGTTTACCAAGCGGATCCTGTCACCCTTCTTAAAAAACAGTACCACCACTCTCCTGGTCTATGCCTATGGAACGTCAGCCCCGAGCACGAATTAATCTAAGTGCTTTGATACGTACTTAGATTAATTCAGCGATGATAATTCAATTTATATTTTACGCAATCTTTCATCAATGATTTCTTCTGATGTTATCACGTAAAACTTTCCTCCATAAACAGAGAGACAACCATTTTTTTATCCTTTTTAGACGAGAAGAATAGTGAAGCTACAGTCAACTACAATTTAAATCGTGATTAAACATATTTAAAATACCTGCTACATGATATGCTAAACCTATTATTTCCGGAAATGTGTCCAAATCTCCTTTAATAATCAGTAAGCTTACGAAACTCTGGATAATTAATATAGGCTTTATAAAAATAGTGTTTGTCCTATCTTCACTTAGGTACTCTTTAACAATTAGTTACTTATTTCATTTAATTCCATACATATTAATTTAAGTAATGTCATGTGGTGTATCCACATGACATTACTTAAAATATGAATATATCCACCATGTAAAAATGTTCACTCATAAAGCGACTTTAGTCTTTTTGCGCGGGAGGAGTTATGAACTGCAATGATACTAGTGATTATTAAACTTACTTAACCTTAAAGTTCGCTTTTAATAATCGAAGGTGTAGGGTAACTGCAACTGGGTATAACTCCTTAACGGTTAGGAGTTAGGAGACAGTACTGCATCTGATCGATGGAAACTGTTTACTTAAACTTAGAGGACTAACGTGTTGTTTGTGTGGTATGCTTGAATCAATATCTGATACTGCTATGCTGATGATAAAGCTACAGGACTCTTAAGTGGTTAGGGCCGTTAGGGGTTAGGACATTCTGAAAAAATGTTTTTTTTTTCTGCAATACTTTCCAGTTTGATAATACCTAAGTATTATGAAACTCGTCTAACTAATTACCTATTAAAACAATGATGTCTTCCTAAAAATAAGAACAATTTGACAAACAGATTTGTGATGAGTTATAACATCATTACATTACATATCTATATCTATATTCTATATCTATATATATAATAAAACTAAGTCGATAAAATGTGCGTGCCGATAAAACTTAAAAAGGAGTCCCGACACGATAAAGGGACTTATGTGGTGTGATAGCCCTTTATCCCTCCTCGAACAAGAAAGTTCCCGTTTTAATCTAAAGGGCATGTTTTTAAAGATATAAGGGACTTTCCGACCCTTCAACTTGGAAATTAAGTCCAGTGGCGCCATCTGTTATCGAATATTTGAACTTCGTTCAAGACAACTATGGAGACTATACACTCCAATAGTCATAGTGTATAGTCTCCATAGTTGTGAGCCATTGCAGCATGTGTAGTAGTGGCGCGAAATTTAAAATTCCAATTTCAATAAAATCTTAAATTTCATTTGTTACTATAATAAAGTTGTTAAATTTTGTGTATTTATACGTCATTATTTAACGTATATTTTGGAGTTAAAGCGACATAATTTTAGTTATCCAAATTAGTTCTCAAAATATTTAAAAATTTAGGTTTTTAAATTTCGCGCCTTTACTACATACGCTACCGCTACAGAAGCTAGAAAGTTCCCGTTTTAATCTAAAGGGCGTGTTTCTAAAGATATAAGGAACTTTCCAACCCTACAACTTGGAAATTAAGTATAGTGGCGCCATCTGTTATCGAATATTTGAACTTCATTCAGGACAACGATTGTTTGGGTTGCATTTCCAAAAGCGTTGCGAGCAATTGTAGCATGTGTAGTAGTGGCGCGAAATTTAAAATTCCAATTTCAATAAAGTCTTAAATTTAATTTGTTGCTATAATAAAGTTATTAAATTTTGTGTATTTATACGTCATTAGCTAACTTATATTTTGGAGTTAAAGCGACATAATTTTAGTTATCCAAATTAGTTCTCAAAACATTAAAAAAATTAGGTTTTTAAATTTCGCGCTTTTACTACAAATGCTACCGCTATAGAACCTTATGGCGGACGATAATGACCAGAATACTCTAGAAGGTGTGAGAGAGAAAATATTTTCAAATTTTCTCGAATATTCTAGAGCCTAGCTCTCTGAATATATAAGAGCCCGGTGTCGCTCACCAGAGTTAGTTTAATTTGAACAGCGAAACGAGCGATTTCAAAACGAAAAGAAGAGAAGTTATCTGTGAGCCTTTATTTAGAAGTATCACGTGTGAGTATTTTTAATAGTGTGTTTAATTAACTCTCGATTTTGAAACGAAATAGAAAAAAGTTATTTGTGGGTTTTTATCGTAAAATTTCAAATGTGAGTATTTTTAATAGTGTTTAATTAATTCTAATGGTTTTTTTTCTTTAAATTGTAATTTTCTTAACCTTCAAAAAGTCGCGCGGCGTCGAATTGATGCCTTCTATATACTTTTGGCCGTAAACAAAATATCGCTCGACCGCTTGAAGGTTAAATATATTTTTTTTTGTCTCAACATACCCCACGTTTCCGTTACAAAATAATTATCTATAAAATGTTTATTTAATTTATATTTTATAGAATACAATGCCCAGACGTAAGAGAGGAGGAGATTTGGCCAGTTCTGCAGCGAAACGGCGGAAACAAAAAGAATCTCGAAGAAATGAAACGGAAGAAGAGCACGAAGCACGTTTACAGAATCAACGGACCAGAGTGAGTAACCTGAGAAGCAGAAGGAGCGAAGAAAGAACAGCAAATAAAAGTACTGAAGAGTCGAGAATTTTAAAAGATAATCTAACAAAGGAAGCATTCCACTACGAACCGACGAAAAAATATTACAATCATAAATACGTTGTTATTGGAAAAATGAATAACGTTTGCCAGTTTTGCCACGCAAAAAAATTCAGTAAAGAAACACCAGGTCTCTGTTGCATGAATGGAAAAATTCGATTACCACCAATTGAAGCACCTCCGCAGGAATTTCTGCATTACATGCTCGGGGAAACACTAGAATCAAAACACTTTCTTCAAAATATAAGATCATATAACTCCTGCTTTCAAATGACTTCTTTCGGTGCTACTTCGACTAACACTAATAGAAATGAATTTGAATATGTATTTTCAATTTATCACAAAATAGGATCGTTACTGCCAATGCCTAACGAAGACCATAAATTTCTACAAGTATATTTCATCGGAAATGAAGAACAAGAAATTGATCAACGATGCACAAATTTTAATGGACTGAGACGCGAAATAATCCAAGATGTACAGAAAAGATCTTACACAAGTATAATCAACTGATTTATATACAACAACAAAACAACATTAGACCGCATAATTTCTGATGACTATAAAATTGTAATTCGAGCCGATAAAAGACCACGTGGAGAACACGAACGCAGATTTAATGCACCTCAGGTAGATGAAGTCGTGGTATTGTTGTTGTGGATAATGAAAATACAAGCCGTGACATAATTGTACATCGAAGAAGAAAAGGACTACAACGCATTGCAGAGACACACCGTTCATATGATGCTCTTCAATATCCGTTAATATTTCTGCACGGAGAGGACGGATACCATTTCAATATAAAACAAATTCATCCTGAAACAGGCATAGAAACAAACAAAAAAGTCACTTCTAAGGAGTTCTATGCTTACCGCTTAATGATCAGAGACAAAATTATCATCTGGGATGAATGCACCATGGCCCATAAAAAATTTATAGAAGCCATGGACAGAAAATTACAAGAATTGCGAAAAAACTCTGAAATAATGGGAGGAGCTCTACTCATACTCTCAGGAGATTTTCGACAAACACTTCCAGTTATTCCCAAGTCAACATCAGCAGACGAGATCAATGCATGCTTGAAAAAATCACATCTCTGGCCACAAGTACAAATACTGCAATTAACAAAAAACATGAGAGTTGAATTATCAAGAGATGAAACAACAGCACAATTTGCTAAAATACTTTTACAAATCGGCGAAGGTACATATCCTACTGACCAAACGACCGGCCTCATTGAACTTAATAGTGATTTCTGTAATATAGCCACTACTGAAGACGAACTAATCGACAAAATTTATCCAAATATTATTCAGAACTATACTAATGCAGAGTGGTTATTTCAAAGAGCAATTTTGGCCACTAAAAATAATATTGTTGACGATATCAATTTTAATATTCTAAAGAAAATACCTGGTGAAGAGAAAATATATAAATCGATCGACACGATGGTATCCATTGAAGAAAGTGTCAACTTCCCCACTGAATTTCTAAACTCTTTACAAGTACCAGGAATGCCATTACACTGCCTTCGTCTGAAAATTGGAACTCCAATCATACTACTCAGAAATCTCAACTCCCCAAAATTATGTAATGGAACTAGAATGATCGTAAAACAGCTATCGAATAATATCATTGAAGCTGAACTTATTTCTGGAAAGACCAAAGGACAGACAGTATTTATACCTAGAATACCTCTGATCTCTTCGGAATTGCCATTTCAATTTAAAAGACTGCAGTTTCCAATAAAATTAGCCTTTAGTTTTACAATTAACAAAGCGCAAGGACAAACTTTAAAATATTGTGGCATTAACCTCAAAGAATCCTGCTTCTCTCACGGTCAGCTATATGTAGCTTGCTCAAGAGTAGGAAATCCAAAAAATTTATGTATATATACTCCGGACAATAAAATGAAAAATGTTGTTTATAAACAAGTATTGTAAATAATGAGAAAACGTTTTCAATAAACTTTTTTTTTACTTTTTACGTCATAGTTTATTTTTTTATTTCGACTCTACCACGTCATCTCATATCAACTCCCGGGCGAAGCCGGGTTTTTTAGCTAGTTATAAAATAAAGTCGCTTTCCAGTGTTTGTCCCCTCATATATATCTTTGAAATTACGCAACGGATTTTGATGCGGTTTTTTTAATAGATAGAGGGTGTTAACGGAGTGGTTTTCATCTATAATTCATGTATGATATAAATAATTTAAAGAAAAAAAACCTTTTTAAACAAGCTTTTATTTAAACTAAATTTCACCTTAAACATTTTAACTATCAACTTATAACCTTATTAAATAGAATTCATGTGATAATAAAAGCTTGTCGCTATGTTTAATCCAACCCTTCCCCCTCCTCTTCCCATCCCAATTCCGACCCCTTCCATTTCCCATGGAAAGGGCCGGCAACGCAACTGTAACACTATATTATTATGTGTTCGGGTGTCCATATAAATGTTATAAACCAAAAAAATATATTTGGATAATGCGATCCGTCACAGTAATCATTAAATCTAAAAAAATATTTCTAGATGGTTATGGATAACCACTGATAGGTAATTAAACATAGCGACAAGCTTTTATTATCACATGAATTCTATTTAATAAGGTTATAAGTTGATAGTTAAAATGTTTAAGGTGAAATTATTTTATTCTTTTTAGAGCGTTTAAATATTTAAATATTGATTTGGCATCAGTGACTGATAGTAAACAACAGATTGAATGACACCGCCCAAACAAGCAGGCCACTAACATCTAGCCGCTCATATTGAAAACTCTATGATATATATAATATTCATACACATTCTAATTTGTTTATAACATTAATTAATAACATAACATAGCTGGACTCCTTTTTCCACCTTTTCCTACCCGAAGGTGTAGGCAGCATCTGTTAAGCCTCGACTCGCCACTATGTTTACGTCTCAACGATTAAGGGAGTAGGATGTAGGATATGGGAGTAGGAAGGGATGGGGAAGGGGAGTGGGCCTCCGGGTACCTCTCTCACCCAAAGAAACACGGCGTGAGCTGGTTGTGGTATTTCACCGGTCGAGCCAGCCCATTCATACAGTGAATTACTGGGCTCTACCACTGTTGCCATACAGCGAGCACAAAGTGGTCAGTCAAAAATATTTATCACACATGACTTTCGAGAGGAATTTCGAAAGACATTGGTGTGAGGCCAAATTCGACGCCAAGACTTCCTGATTCAGAAGCGGGCTAGTTTACTGAACCACCGAGACATAGTTTTTGAAGTTCTCATATAACTCTCTAATGAAAGGGCCATTTGATACCCATATACTAGAAACGCAAATATTTATTCCACCATATTGGATTTAGAATGACGTCACATTATTTTTCGAGCTACTATTAACAAGCCCTTTCATTTGATACCCATATTGTAGAAATGCATTAAAAAAAAACTGTTCCTCTATCTTGGATGATCCGCCATATTGGATTTAGAATGACGTCACAATATTTTTTTAGTTGCTCCCAATGAGCCCTTTCATTTGATACCCATATTGTACGAAAGCTTAAAATATATATTCCTTCATTTTGGATATTTCACCATATTGGATTTAGAATGACGTCATATTATATTTTGAGTTACACTCAATAAACCCTTTCATTTGATACCCATATTGCAGAAATGCATTAAAAATATCCATTCCGCCACCTTGGGTCGTCCGCCATATTGGATATAGAATGATGTCACACATTATATCATGCATTGTCATCCAAAGTAAACGTGTATTCAAAATTTCAACTCAATCGGTTGAAGGTATCTACTTCAAAATTGAGTTACAAGATTCCACCGAACATACATACTTACATACATACATACATACATACATACATACATACATACATACATACATACATACATACATACATACATACATACATACATACATACATACATACATACATACATACATACATACATACATACATACATACATACATACATACATACATACATACATACATACATACATACATACATACATACATACATACATACATACATACATACATACATACATACATACATACATACATACATACAAAATACATACATACAGTGCAAGTTAAATAAAAGCTAATAAAAAGAAAAAGTCATGTATCCAAAATTGACTTATTTATAACTTTTGATGCGGAACAAAGTTTGCCGGGTCAACTAACCATTATCATTACATAGTATAAAATAAAGTCGCTTTCCGCTGTCTGTCGCTTTCCGCTGTCCGTTCCCTTATAAGCTTATAATAGGTCGGGGAAAAAGTCTTTTCGCATAACGTAGGTATAAACTTATTATAAAATTTCTTTGACTGTACTATTTGTGTCTGGCTGGTTTTGGTAACATTAAAAAGGTTACATTATAAAGAAAAGAAAAAAATAAAAAAAAGTTGTTTCCCGCTATTTTTCATTTGTTGTTCTCTCCGTAAAAATGAGTGAATCTAATGAAGAAATTCGATACATTTTAAAATTTTATTATAAAAAAGGCAAAAATGCAACTCAAGCAGTGAAAAAAATTTGTGATGTTTATGGACCTGATGCAGTGTCAGTAAGAGTAGCACAAATTTGGTTCAAACGTTTTCAATCCGGAAATTTTGATGTTAAAGATGCACCTCGCTCTGGTCGCCCTGTTACGAATAAAATGGACGCCATTTTTGAAAGAGTGGAGCAAGATCGGCATATTAGTAGTTACGATGTAGCTGAAGAACTGGGAATTGACCACAAAACAGTTTTGACCCATTTGAAGAAAGCTGGTTATACAAAAAAGCTCGATATTTGGGTGCCACACGAGCTCACTCAAAGAAACTTAATGAACCGTGTACTCATTTGCGATTCATTATTGAGACGTAATGAAACCGAGCCGTTTTTGAAGAGATTGATAACTGGCGATGAAAAGTGGATCACGTACGACAAGAACGTGCGAAAAAGGTCGTGGTCGAAAGTTGGCCAGGCTTCACAGACTGTGGCCAAACCTGGCCTAACACGAAATAAGGTGATGCTGTGTGTATGGTGGGATTGGAAGGGCATTGTTCATTATGAGCTTTTACCGTCCGGCAAAACCATCGATTCTGATCTTTACTGCCAGCAACTGATGAGATTAAAGGAAGCAGTCGAGAGAAAACGGCCGGAATTGATCAACAGGAAGGGTGTGGTCTTTCATCACGATAACGCTAGACCACACACATCTTTAGCCACTCAGCAAAAATTAAGAGAGTTCGACTGGGAGGTCCTAGTGCATCCACCATATAGCCCTGACCTTGCGCCTTCAGATTTTCACCTGTTTCGGTCTCTTCAGAATTCTTTAGGTTCTGTAAGGTTGACCTCAAGAGAGGACTGCCAAAACTTATTTGTCCCGTTTTTTTGATCAGAAGTCCCAAAGTTTCTACAGTAACGGGATAATGTCTCTGCCCACAAAATGGCAGAAAGTTATTCAACAAAACGGTACATATATATTGTAAATAAATGTAAATAAACTTTGAAAAAAATGTCTTGACTTTTCATACAAAAATACGAAAATACTTTTTCCCCAACCTATTATCTTTGGAATTACGGAACTGATTTTGATGCAGTTTTTTTAATAGATTGAATGTGTCAACAAGGTGGTTTGTATATATAATTCATATAGTAAAGAAAGTGATAAATTTAAAATTTACTAATTTATTACTTTTGATGCGGTACAAAGTTCGCCAGGTCAACTAGTATTTAATAAATTGAAAGAACGTAATGTTAATGAACGTAACGTCTATCTATGTACGTAACGTAACGTCTATTTATTTTCACAAGTGACTTTTTTTAAAAGTTAAACCGATTTCTAGAAACACAAACCACATATTCTTTATGTAGATGAAAACAGTACCTCCTTAAACTAAAAAGCGATTAATGACATAACTAAATAATTTATCTACTTATTACATTATACAAAACGTAATACGTTATTAAAGTCATCTTTGACTATTAAAATATTTACAATTGTCACTTATTATTGAGGTTTTTTTATGTAATTTTATTTCCTCATCCGTGCACGCGGTACATGGTTTTGTAATTTAACCATCACACATAACTTCCGAGAGGATTTCCAAAAAGTCATTGAGTAGCTACCAAACTGTGTGGCGAAATTCTATGTAACTTAAAATTAATTTCGTAAGTTTTGAAGTTCAAAACATAAACTGCAGTTTTGACACTTTTCGCGTAAATAATAATTTAATAGTATAAAAGCTCGTGTAATTAAAATACGAATACTATATTCTAATACCTACAAGTAAATGGGTTTGGTAATGATCAGGCAAAATGCAGCTACCTACAATTATGCGGTATGGAGACTGCCGGAGGAACCTCCATAAATATTAGACATTTTGTAAGGCATAACTTCACGCCTTTTCTACCCGAAGGTGCAGACAGCGGCTGTTAAGCATCGTCTCGACGTTATGATTACGTCTCAAATGGAATAAATAGGTGGTGAACCTATTGCCATACTGGGCAACAAATGTTTATCACACATAACTTCCAAAAATAATTTCGAAAAGTCATTGGTGTGACCCAGGATTCGAACCCGACTCGACTTCTTGATTCAGAAGCGGGCGCTCGACCACTGAACCACCGAGACTATGACTATTTTGTAAGGGGGCCTACAAATACTAAATAGGGGCAGGTTTGCTGGACAAGCCTTCATTGCAGCGCCGCCACATGTCGATCTAGCAGCGAACTAAATCATAGTGTCCATACTAGTCCACCACGGTCTTAGAATGTTTGGAAGTTATGTTGTTTTTTTTTTTATTGGGCACTGACAGAGGTTGACTGTGCACATTCCGTTGGCGAGGCGCGACGACGCGACGCCGCAAAGTTGTGTCGTACCGTACCCACTACCCACACAAAGACTGGAGGTTCCATCCTGCCGCGGGCCTCGGCCGGTACCCGCGTACCGACTATCTTGCCACATTCCACGGATCCGAAGTCGCGACGCGCCCCGCGCGTGCCTTCGCAGCCAACCCACGCGCCCGCTTTGCTAGCGCTACATTAAACACAGAACACGCCGAGCGACTGAGTTCGCTCACAGAGTGCTCGCTCAGCGCACTCAGCGGCCTCAGCGCTCAGTCGTACAAGCGCGCTCGTAGACTGTGTGCGTCTCAACGTACATGCTTTTTTGTTTACGATATCCGCGCGACATAGTTAAGTGAGTGAAGTGCCAATGGATGCGGTTTGCCAAGGAATATAGTGACCTTTCGTGCTCCAACATTGGATTTATTTATTCATGGTGAGTGGTGGGAAGGTAGACGGCGCCATTGACAGCCGTAGTGGATGCGCGCGCTTTCACGATGCGGGCACTTTCATTTCATACGCATAGCTCGAATTCCGCGCGCTCGCGCCGACCGCGCTGCGGCCGCTGACCCTGCGCTTGCGTGCCCTTCCTCTATACTACTAGTATCATTTTAACAACAGTGCTGCTTTGGCTGTGAATAGTGTTTATAAACGACTTACGTTACCTATCTACTATGTCGTTAATGGCCAATTATATGTATTCAGAACGATCACAACACAACCCTATCTAGACATAATATTATTTTTCGATTAGGTAAACGAAATATTTGCCTTCATTTTAGCTAAAATTAAAAGTGCTTAGTGTTTTTATATTATTACAAACAGTGCTAATTATTAATTAGCAACTAAATTTAAAAAAAAATCAACATGTGAATCACATCCACACCTTCTCTTCTACTTATCATCTTGTTCTACTTATTGCCTACCTACTGTTAGTTGGTTTTAGTATCATCTATTCGGTTTCCGTTATTAATATGTCACAACTAGTCAACAGTCACCAATATTTTAGAGACACTAAATACTTCGCATTCAATTATTCACTAAAATTGTTATAAACTTCTACTATTATGTTCTAAAAACAAAAAAAATACCGACCAATATTTCTAAGTAGGTATATAAAATCTTTCGTGTACCTACTCAATGTCAAAAGACCAAACAAGATAAACTGAGTCATCCAACATAATGATACATACATATTAGCTGTTATTTACATAATAAACGTTTGTCGTCCATCAATGACATTCATAGATCAGTCATATGATAGAGCGGCTACTAAATAAAAACATGCCTACATAAATGGTAATAGAGGAAACAAAATTATTAATCGACACAAACTAGTTATACCTACCAATATTCTAATTATTATTTTACTCACAGAACATTTAGTATAAATACATTATTATTTTGCGTATTATCACTAACATTCAATTACTTTTCTTTCTATGTACAGTAGATTCTAATAAAGCTAATTAGAATATATTTAGGTAAATCAAACAATACAAAAAAACCGGCAGACCAGCCGTTTTAGCCGTGATTATAAAACAATCAAACAGGCAGACAAATTGTTCTAAAATGTTATTTCGATGTATTTATTATGTATCTGGAATATAGTTATTGGGTTATTCTTTTGGTTAACACAACCTCTATTTAATACTTAATTACTGACTTAAAATAAAATTGCAATAGCGCTATCTCAGTAAATTAAAGACGGTGATAAACTAATTTGTGGGTATTTTATAGAGAAAAAAGTCTAAATCAATGGTATTTAGGTCACTGTGTCGCCATTAATGGAGAATCTCTATAAATACTCAACAGATATTCACGTGCGATTTTCACTGACAATCTTCTGAAGGAATAAATAAATAGGCTATTAAAATTTATTATCTACGAAAAATGTATCGCCTATAGAAAGTCCGCGGGATTAGCAGACACTGGCATTTTTATAAGTATTAATAAGTTTGACCGGCAAGCTTTATATATATGTACATCCAAATATATATATTTGTTTAGAACAGCTTTGCTGAGTATTATACCATCTTAAGTGGTATTTAACCTATGCATAAGTATTATGGATTTTAAAATCTATGCACAAATAACTTCATTATTTCTATTCAATGGTCAGAACCAGCAAACTTCTCTATGATCGTCCACTCATACCCTTGTACACTTGAATAATAACGCAAGCGTTATTATTGTAGGCGTCAGAATTTCTAAGCAAATTTATCATTCCTCTTAAACAATAGTACCTATCCAATCGATTTTTGCAGTCTAGATGGCCTACTGCTTTAACAGTTTACTTCTAATTCAGAGGTCTTAAACGTCTGAATTAGAAGCAAAGAATTCAATAAAGGAATACAAATCGATGACTCTTGTAGTTACGTGTGATAAAATGATAAATATATCAATGAAAATAGTCGAGCTAAAATCTATTCAGCAATTAGGATACAGGTACATGTAATAGTAATATGTTGGAAAAATATAACACTCCTCTTTCTGCAGCCGGTAAGGATTACTAAAAACAACTGCGATTTGAACTTGCATGAAGAGAATCGCGATTCTAAGTAGTTCTAAATTTTGATTTTTCTGTATCATAAACTAAAAACAAGTTTATCAAATCTTCATTAAATTTCGGAACATATTAACTGAGACAGCTGATTAGAGGGATACTGTATGAATAATTATTTTTAATTTCTATTTTGAGCCGCGGAAACCTAACTTAAACACTTTACCCCACCTAGCGAAAAGGTACAACCAAGTCGCGAAACGTTAGGTTATAGATTAATCCGATTTCAACAGATACTCTTATCTATGGAAATATGAAGGTAAGTTTTGGTTTAGAAGCCTGCCACATAGTGCCTCAGTGCTTACTAGCATCAAAGTGAATGATAATGTTGATGAATCATTAAGCGCTCAATAAACAACTAGTACACAACGACCGCATTCCAGCGATAGCAGAACTAGTGGATATGTAAATAAAACCAAATTTAACCAATCGCAAAAGAATATTTATTTTATGACTTGTTTTTGTCGAGTAAATAATATATTTTTACTGTGGTAGAGCCACGCTGTACGCTGCAAGAATGAGCCGGCTCGACCGGTGAAATACCACGGCCTCTCAGAATATTGAAGTAGTGAGGCGCAGGCTGTGTTTTGTTCGGTGAGGGAGGAACCCGGAGGCCGGGGTGAGCTTCCGGATGCCTCTCCATAGTAGACTGTAGTCACTCTATCTCTATTAGTATTCCTATGTCACTCTCTTTTCCTCTGTAAATGCTACTCTTAACACAAACTTACATATACATTAATAGGTGGTCTGTTTAACAATATTGATAAGAATATTTAGGATTTCAAAGGGTTGATAATGCACATGATACCTTTAGAGTAGAACTGTTAAAAGCGCCAATAGCCATTAATAATATGTAGTTTACAATCTGTTTAATACTACTCAAAAGATATTATAAACAGTATTATAATCAATACCTATAAATAAAATTGGAGTGTGTGTGTAAAATATTTGCCTTTTACTACGAGCATAAAAATATCTGAATCCTAATCTCTGAAATGGATGGACCGACTTTGACGGGACTTTATTGGTATGTAGCTGATGTAATAGGGAGTAACTTAGGCTACATCTATTTTAGAACGATTACTTTATTTACTCATTTATTGTTTTTGAGGCGAAACAAAGTTTGTCTGGTCAGCTACTACTGAATAAGCTGATACAGGAGCAGATTCTAGCCAATCTCATTTGTATGGTAGACAAGTAGTTAGCGGTTTAATCATTGTTTTGCCAATAAGGACATTATAGTTACGAATTTGATCAGAACCAGTAAGCTATGCTCATATAATAAATAATAACTTGGTCACAATTCACACATAGCTCTCTAGTTCCAAGCTAAGCAGCTAAATGCTTGTGTTATGGAAACTAGATAACGGATATGAATACATACATATTATATATATTTTTCTTTTGTAAATACATACTTATAATACATAGAAAAACACCCAGACGCCATACAAACATTCATGCTTGTCACAAATATTTGTACTTGGGTGGGGGATCGAACCCGCCAACCTCGATTCTGCAGTCGGTAGGTTTTACGAATGCACCACGAGGCCTGTCAAATCATTACAAAGTATAAAATAAATTCACTTTCCGCTGTCTGTCCCCATAAATGCTTATTATATCTTTGAATCTACTCAACGGATTCTGATGCGGTTTTTTCTAATAGATAGAGGGTGTCAACGGGGTAGTAAATAAAAAGTGATAAATTCGAAATGTAATCTTTTATTACTTTTGTAGCGTAACAAAGTTCGCCGGGTCAGCTAGTATAAAATGTACTCGTCAGCGAACACTGCAACATAAATTATCTAATTTTTGCAACTAATACAATATTTTTTATAAGCTTACCTGGCAAATATTCTATATAGTATATACAATTAGCTAATTGACAAAAATCGTCATAAATTAATTATACTTAAATTAGAAAGCAATTAAAAACGAAAGAAATGCGATTATTCGGGCAAATAATAACTGATTTTAAATAAACCAATTGACTGCCATTTGTGTGTTTAACAATTTATCTGACACATATAAGAATTACATCATTCCGTTGCTATTTTATTATGTTAAGCAAGAAAAAAAAAGCAAGCAAATTGTATAACAGAATTTATATTTTTTCAATTGATTACCACTAGCCTCTATACAGTCGGTCTCAAGTTCGAATATTCAATTTGTGTATAGTATAAAGTAGCTTTATTAAATTTTGTGTGATATTTATAGCCTCTCCATTTTCTTTATATTCACTTGATAGGCTTGAGAACAAAAAAAAAAAAATCTATTGTTCGAGACTTTTACAAGATTTCCAAATTATGTGAGTTTTTTTAATTTCGTCACTATTGTTTCTCTGTATTTTACAATTACACGCTTATATTAAGCATCAAAAGATCTGATTCTGACAGTGGATATTATTATGGAATGAAAATTTAAAACATGATTTAAATATTATTTAAGTGTACAAATATCGAAACCTTATCGTATTTTCCTACATGATAGTATCCCACATGGGATACCTATTTATCGTAAAAAAAAAAATTCAACTGCCTATGTTACCACCCTAAGAAAGTGAAAATTTGTAAAATGATTCGACTGTTGCATAACCAAATTTGATAAAATACGGTAAAATCCGTCGTTTCGGGAATTGGATTCGTCTGATTTATTTTTTTGCTCTTGTTACAGACCTTAAAATTCCTTATCGCGAAACTTGAGACTACAGAAAATAGCGAAAAAAAAAACTAGTCATATGCGTAACAGAATTTTAATCTTAACAAAACTTTCCATTTTTTATCTTAGAAAGAAAACAGATAGTATTTTTAACGTCATTATTAATTACCAACTTAGAAGTATGTACCTAATTACTCGTTAACAAAGATATCAAGAAGGTATTTATTTAACACTTGATGGATACACAGCTTCAGTCCTCTCAACATACATAAATTCACGCCAAATCCCTTGCGGGGTGGGCAGAGAGAACAGAGCGTCATAAACCACTATTCTCACGCTCGCTACGCTGTCTCGGTGGTCGAGCACACGGTTTCTAAATCCAGAGGTCATGGTTCGAATCCTGATACTGGCTCACACCAATGACTTTTCGAAATTGTTTTCGAAAAGTTATGTGTGATAAATACCGATGACTGAAAACTTTGTGCCCGGTATGGCAATAGGTTCGCCACCTATTCCATTTGGGACGTAAACATAACGGCGAGACGAGGCTTAACAGCCGCTGCTTACACTTTCGGGTTATGTTATGTCATACGCTCGCTTCTTTGACTTTCATAACTATTTTCATGCACGCACGTCTATTGTCGAATCCTCTCAAAATTCTTATCAACCCTGCCTGAGTGTGATACTTAGTAGGGTTACAATTCTCAGGAAACATCCAAAAAAACGTATATTGATTGAATTATGCCCGAATACTGAACCGCCACTCAAATCTGATAATCAATAAAGTGCTACTTACTGCTCAAATCTCACGTATTCTGTCTAACGTGACAGCTACTTAAACGCTTAAGTAGCGCTTATATATTTGAGTGGCGGTTCAGTATTCGGGCATTAGTGGATCAATAATAATATCCTAAATGAAATTGATATCCCATATCAATTATATTTCGGGACACTGGAATAACAACCATCCAAATATTAAATACTGCCGTACCTACTATAAAGTTGCTTTTTAATTAAGAAAAATACTTAACCCGAATTGGTTAAATATAATATCTAACCTGGCTTTGAAGATGCTAGACATTACTGTCAAAGAGAAACATGATTATGTAGGATATCTCATACATAAGCTGTGTTAACAATTTTCATTTTCAACAATCATCCCTAACAAAAATTGTTATGATTGTCCAAAATTGGTGGCGAGATGTCGAAAAAGTGGAAGCAGTGACGGCTTAGGTATGCGAGGACGCAAGATGCGGTTGGCGTAGTGGGAGGGGCACTCGGCATCTGAAGGTCGTCCGCATTCCTTGCGTCGCCGTCCGCAGCTACCGCGCTTACGTAGCGCCCCCGGCCCCCACACACCTCGAGACCCCTTCTCCTGCCTTACCGACCGGTCTACACCTCCGCCCCCGGGCCCCGCTACCTCACCTCACCGCCATCACACAAACTATCGCGCATTTACTAAAACAAAAAACATGTCTTATGGCTATCAAGAGCTGAGGAGCCGCTGAGGTACCGGATGGGATGAAATTTATTCGCGTCTTCTAGTTTTTTTTTAACGCGATCTTGTGGATCTACATTCCGATAAGCGTTTTATAACGCGCACCTATGTAAGAATACTACCTACTTTATTTTAATGCCGATGCGTGGGCATGTTCATAGTTCCAGCGAACTATGCTATTGGTATAATGTAATGTCTTAACCCGGTTAATTGAAAACATAGGACGTAGTTGATGGTAGCCAGTGTAGCCACGTCTCGGCGAAGGCCCCCATTTGTGTCTAAAAAGTAATAGTTACCTAAAGTAATAGTTACTACCTACATTCAATTTATAGTTCTAAATCACAAAGTTACGTGTCGGTGTAAAAATAAGAAAGGGCATGCTCGGATGGTTCGGACATGTAGGAAGATTGGATGGTGCAAGATTGACTAAGCAGATAGACATACAATCGAAAAACTGGATGGATGGATGTAGGAGTCGAGGAAGGCCACGACATACCTTCCACAACCAAACAGAACGAGTTCTAGAGGAAAGTTGGGAGGATGCTATGAGCCTTAAAAATCGACGTACGGGTACGAAAAGAATTATGAAAGTCAAAGAAGCGAGTGAGGCGTGTAAGAATCGTGCCTTATGGCGCTCTATTCTCTCTGCCTACCCCGCAAGGGATTTGGCATTAAGTTGTGTATGAACTATGTACATATGTACATACATTGTGTATGTACAACGTCGCTGGCTGGAAGTTTATATATTTTTTCCAGATTAACTATCGGAAAATAAGGGCGATCATACATTTCACTCTTTAGGAAATAGATTCTAAAACCTTTAGTCATTTGAAATGTTTTCCATAAGATAAATAGTATTAAATAGTATACTTTTGTAGGCTATGGTGCAATTAACTCACCGCTGTTAATATTATTTTATCTTTAAAAATACTCAAACTTAAGACTGGCCATTCTGAAATTACATTAAAGTAAGATCATCATAAATTAGCCACAGATTTTAATACTGTCGTCACAATAAATTCCTTATTTTCTTGAAAATAATTTAAAACTGAAATACTTAGATTATGTAAATTTAATTAAATTTATATGTCGTCTATATGGCCGTTTATTTAGATAACGCAAAAAAATATTATTTCAAAATAATATTGCCTAAATTTGAATATAATTTTAATAACAAAATAATTCTATCCTATGGTACTTCTGAATAAACCAGATTTCTAACGGTGAAGGAAGAATTAAAAATGGTTCATTACTTTCAGAGTTAATAGAATACAAGCAGACAAATATTTCCACCTCATAACATTAGTATAGACTATAGACTAGTTCATACAAAGAAAACAAAGACTAGCTCTATATTGCCTATTATACTATTACCTAGTAGAAATGAAAATTTCGCGGGTCTAGAAAGCAACTGGCGAATATTTGATATACACAGCCAATTCTAGACCTTTTAAAAACTTTTTGTTTTTTTTTTCAAATCCTTGACTGCCTGTATTATGTATGAAAAAAATTCCAAACGAAAAATAAAACGCTGAAACATGCAAGTGTTCTAATTAATATGTATTAATTCTTTTTAGCTTAAGTGAGACATTTAGGCATCACCTACTCAGTTAGTAATAATGACTTAATGAGTCATTTGTACATAGAAATCCTTTGTCAAGTTCTTAGAACAATTTACTACACGACGATATGAGTGTATTTTATGTTATTCGCGTATTCTATGGGCGATATTTCAAATACATAACTGCACCACGCCAACATTCTTAACTTAATACTTTGTGTCAGTTAGGCTTAAGGCTATGCCGATGTAAATGTATGTGACAGTAAATGTTATAAAAATCTTTGAAAACATTACTAATTTTTGAAGCCATAACATAACAAACATTGGCTTATAATTGGTGAACTATTTTTCCAAAATATATAAATAAATTACAAAATTATATATAATAAATAAATAATAATATAAAATATATAAATAAATTACAAAATAAATAAATTACTAAAATTAAAAGTTATGTTTAACATAAAGTATTATATTAAACATAACTTTTAATTTTAGTAATTTATTTATATTATATAAGTCTCGGTGGCGCAATGGTCGAGCACACAGCTTCTGATCCAGAGGTCCGTGTTCGATTCCTGACACTGGCTCACACCAATGGTAGAGCACCTCAGTGGTAGAGCCAAGCAGTTCGCTGCATGAATGGGCCGGCTCGACCGGTGAAATACCACGACCTCTACGAAGACCGACGTAAAGTGGCTCATGCCGCGTTTCGTTCGGTGAGAGAGGTACCCGGAGGCCCACCTCCCTTCCCCATCCTTTCCTATCCCCTATCCCTTAAAGGTCGGCAGCGCAGCAGTAACACTATATGTGTTGCTGGTGTCCATGGGCGGCGTTGGTTGCTTACTATCAGGTGACACGCCTGCTCGTTTGTCCTCCTATCCCATAAAAAAAAAAAAAATGACTTTTCGAAATTGTTTTCGGAAGTTATGTGTGATAAATATCGATGACTGAAAACTTTG
This sequence comes from Euproctis similis, assembly GCA_905147225.2. Lineage (NCBI taxonomy): Eukaryota > Metazoa > Arthropoda > Insecta > Lepidoptera > Erebidae > Euproctis > Euproctis similis. The sequence continues at coordinate 13,893,257 of LR990114.1, read as the reverse complement.
TGCCCGGTATGGCAATAGGTTCGCCACCTATTCCATTTGGGACGTAAACATAACGGCGAGACGAGGCTTAACAACCGCTGCCTACACCTTCCTTACATACCTGATACTGTTATCATAAATATAATGAAATTGAAAATACGCGCGAATCAGCCACTACTAAATTACTACAAGTAATCGTGATCAAATCTGCAGTACAAATCTGTAAAAAAAAAGTAATCCGTCATAGACATAGTACTCTGGGACAGAAGAACCATACATGTTATATTCTTTGAATAATAATTTATATTCTAATGTATATCTTTACATTGTATGGTATGCGCTACAAAAACAGCAGGTAGTGAAATGAGACGAACAAAAAAGGCAATGGAATGCACAGATGGCGCAAATACGACATTCCATCGCGCAGCCTCTACTGTAAGGATTTTTTTTTTCGTACCGAAAGGTTTAATATTGAAAAATAAATATATTTATTTAAGTTTTATATTATTATAGCTCGGATATTTCTATTGTAAAATTTAGAAATCTACTATTAATAAGTTATTCTAAATTGATGTGTATTTTCCAATGTTTCGAAAAAGGGATGTTTATAATTCGAGACGATAATTTAAAAGTTAAATGAATATGAAATAACCTAAACTATCTTTACATTACTTTCGTGTTTTTTTTTTATGGGATCGGAGGGCAAACGAGCAGCAACCAACGCCGCCCATGGACACCAGCAACACATATAGTGTTACTGTTGCGTTGCCAACCTTTAAGGGATAGGGGATAGGAAAGGATGGGGAAGGGGGTGGGCCTCCGGGTACCTCTCTCACCGAACGAAACGCGCCATGAGCCACTTTACGTCGGTCTTCTGAGAGGTCGTGGTATTTCACAGGTCGAGCCGGCCCATTCATGCAGCGAACTGCTTGGCTCTACCACTGTTATAAAACTGCAAAGAGTACGCAACATTTTACTATAATCGGATTAGTGATTTAGGAGTATGTAGCCGACAAACATTAATACACATAATTTAATAGTTCAAATTATAATGTTGACGGATTTGTTTGTTTGGTTAGTACTAACCTCTGGAATGAGTGATCCGATCTGAAATGATTCCTTCAGTGCTGGCTAGAGGTCGTGGTATTTCACAGGTCGAGCCGGCCCATTCATGCAGCGAACTGCTTGGCTCTACCACTGTTATAAAACTGCAAAGAGTACGCAACATTTTACTATAATCGTATTAGTGATTTAGGAGTATGTAGCCGACAAACATTAATACACATAATTTAATAGTTCAAATTATAATGTTGACGGATTTGTTTGTTTGGTTAGTACTAACCTCTGGAATGAGTGATCCGATCTGAAATGATTCCTTCAGTGCTGGCTATCTAATTTATCAACGAGACTAGGATCTATTATCACGCCACCACCGATAGGAGAGAAGCACTGGTTGACGTCAGGCAGGCGGTCGGTCATGAAACTACAGCCAAATTTGTTGACAACATGGATAACTCCAAAGCATGACATACTGTGCCGACACTACTTAAAGTGGGATAAACACAGGAAAGTGATGGCACCGGTACAATATTCTATGGGCATCCATACCGGCACTATGGCTTCTACCACACTGTCTTTTCTGTAGTATTAATTGTCATCTCTATGGTTAGAATAGAACTTAGTCTGACCTAGCGTGCCCACCCTAATTGATCCTACGTACTTCTTACCGCCTTATTTTACAGTTTTACTGCGAAAAAGGCCAGTGTTCAGTATTAATAGTACCTTGATGAAAAAACTTAAGATCTTACTTCCATACTTACAACAAACTTTCTTGATTATAATATTAGTAAAATGTAACATGACTTAACACCTTTTTCTACCCGAAGGTGTAGGCAGTGGCTGTTAAGCCTCGACTCGCAGTTATGGTTACGTCCCAAATGGAATAGGTACCTATTGCAATACCGACATACGACATACAATACGAATACAAAGTTTTTAGTCACCGATACTTATCACACATAACTTTCGAAAAGTCATTGGTGTGAGCCATGATGTGAACCCGCGACTTCTTGATTCAGAAGTGGGGTGCTCAACCACTGGACCACTGAGACATTTTTAAGTAGTAAGTTTTATATCGGAAGGTGTCGAGTATGATTAAAATATTCCTCTGGGGGCGTCGGTCTCATGGTGGTCTGTCTCAAGAGGAGACTACGACCCAGGTAATGATAAAATAAATAATCTTTATAAGTGTTATGTTTTTATTTGCAGAGCAAGTAACAGTGGTCTCGAGATGCGACATGCGTGCTCTGTGTTCGGTTCGAGGGCCGTTGGGCGGCGAGACGCGCTCTCTAGGCGCGGGCGCGCGGTTCCTATCCCTGCGCATGCCCGGACAAACCCAACCCCACCACTTCGTTGTAGAAGCCAAAGCGAGGGTCAAGGAATTGAAGACTTTGGTCAATGCACATACACAACTACAAGGCATGACCGACACAGACCTTTTCGGATTAGCACTCTTACAAAGTAAGCGCCATATTTATTATTACGTTTATTTATAACTTAACACTTTAACTTCAATGCAAACACGTCGCAACACACAATTCCTTATACAAACCAGTCTGGACTCACTCTCCAACGTTTCTATTTTCTCTTTAGTGTTCCATTGTTGGAATAGGATGGACAGGTTTTGGGAATAACCCTTCGTAAAAAGTAAGCGCTACCTTCCCTGAATAATCTTGTTGCACTTTAAAGAAGACTACGGTACCTACACACTTACATGTAGGTATAATACAGAGAAGATAGTGGGTTAAATTAAACAACTCCTTCTCTTGATCTGAATATCTCAGCCTACCAGAGAAATTGTTGGTTTACTATGGTTTACTAAAGTAACCATCTATGTGATGGTGGAAGCAATAAATGATTCAAAACTAGTGCATAGCTTTCACATTACGCTCGTTCTGAAATCTAATAATATATATATATATATACATACATAAATAACTTCACGCCAAAACCCCTTGGGGGTAGAGAGAGATAATAGAGCTCCATTAGGCACGATTCTTTCTTTTTTTCGATCGTCCCTCGCTTTTTTTACTTTTTAACTCTGGTCATACACGTGTGTCGATTTTTAAAATTCCTGACATTACCTTCATCCAGAACTCGTTCTATTTGGTCAGGGAAACTGTGTAGTAGCCGTCCACGAATCCTATATCCATCCGCTTTTGCATTGTATATCTGCTTAGTCGATCTTGCGTCGTCCATTCTTACTAAATGTCCGAACCGTCGGAGCATGAATTACATATAGTCCATGAACAGCAAATCATATGATAGAACGATATAAAAAGTTACAAATTTTAAAATTCTTGTCTAGTCCTAATTTCTAAACGCTTACACAATGATTTCACAAAACACAATTACATATTATGTATTCATGGCCTCACGCATACATACCAGACTCGTAAAGCATTCATGCCATTGCGATGTTAGGTAATCTAATATCCTCTAACTGTTTAAGCGTCAGAAGGGCATACAGTAAAACACAAGCGAAAATATCTGAGCCATAACTGTTTAAACTTTAAACATAGATAGATAGATTCTTGTCTTGGCTGCAGAGGCGTATTAGCTGCCATTTTGCCAATATGCGTGTCATGTACTTTAAACAAATTTTCTGTTCATTCATCCGTCATTAATGCTTTTTATTTTAATATTTTCAGATGGAGAGTACTTATTTGTTGACTTAGAAAGCAAACTATCAAAATATGCGCCAAAGAGTTGGAGATCATCACACACCCATGTGAGTAGTTAAAAGTATTATAAAGAATTCAATTTACTAAATACGAAGATTTAAATACTGTTAAAAACCAAAGCATTAGGCTCCGCCATTCGGTTTGTAGAGGTAAATAAAACTATACCATCCTCGTATTACATGATTCATCTCTGGTCCCTTAGACTTCATAGCTTTATTCCTAAATAACCAGCGTTATTGTAATATAGCTAGGTAAGAAATTTTATTACAGTAGTCTAAGAACATTGAGTTTTATTTCCCTTACTAAGGTTTTCTTCACAAACATAACCTTCCGCTAACTTTTTGCACCCACATGGGTTGATTTCGTTTAAAAAAAATCGTTCATCTGTAAATAGGTAAAGATGTTTCAGACTGCTAAGATACTGCAAAGATCTTTAGTAGGGGCTAGATACGGAAACTAGATTTACTAATTAGATTATTTTTTCGCAGGGTTTGGGCGCAAATGGTAAACCCCTCCTAGAATTACACTTAGTCGTGCAATTCCATGTGGAGAGTCCACTTCTATTGCACGATGAAGTCGGCCGGCATCTGTACTTCCTACAGCTACGACAAAATATGCGCACCCGAGACATACTTCCTGCTGAAGTGTTTTTATTACTTACTGGATTGGCGTTGCAAGCAGAATATGGCGACGCAGACACATATGAAGATAGAGATTATTTTAAGGTAGAGGATTATGCTCCTGCATCCTTGACAGGCGACTGGGTCTCGGCAGCAATGCGTGCTTGTCATCGGGAACACAAAGGACTGAATAAATCGGATGCAGAAAATAGATTTATTCGTGAAGTGAGCCTTTTACCTGATACAATAAATTCACACAGATACCGCCTAAAACAATCTAAAACAGAACCGGAACCTGGCACTGTATGGCTTTTGGTTACGGCTAAAGGTATCAAAATATTGCCACATAACGGATTACTTTCTAATTTTATATGGAGTGCCATTGGTAAATTGAGTTTTGATAGAAAGAAATTTGAGATCAGAACAGAGGACGGCAAAATTACTTTATATTCTTCTAGTGAAGAAAAGTGCAAATATCTGTTTGCTCTCTGCAAGGAAACCCATCAGTTTTCTATGAAGATTGCACCAAAATTCAACGAAATTTTGAAAAAAGAGGAAGACGAGCGCAAAATTTGCTTTGGTTATGCAAAATCTTTGAACGTTCAATACAATCATAATAAAAGTGAACAAAGAATATCAGTGATATCATCAACGAGCTCAAACACAACATCGGGTATCGTCAGTGACAGAGTTCAATCAGAAGATGAATTAGAAATTATGATTGATTCTCCACCAGCTCCTTCAACGGAGAGTTTAGCGTTTGCTCATTTGCTTGATAGCTCTAATTCATACTTTATTAATCACATGTCTCAAGATAACCAACCATTGAAAAAAACATCGTCATTACAATTACAAAAAACAAAAACTCGTGCTAAAAAGAGTAAAGAGGAAGAGACTCCCATCATAAACGAATTTCCCTTATTCGAAACACACACTGCAAATCAGTTAGGGGAAACATCGTTTTTACCCGATCAAAGCCTTACAGAAACTCTAACAGATAGTCCCAGATCAAACAAGTTAAAATGCGCAGGTTCCCAATGTTCTTCGTCCTGTAGTACTGTTATAATGGCAAGAGCTGGTCTAAGCACACTAAGCCGAACGTCTAATGCAAGCAGTTTAGAGTTGGGATACAGTCATACTGCACAAAATTCAATGGTCAGCGATAATAGTACAATGGGAATTGATGTAGAATATTCTCAAGATACAGCATCAGCTTTATATGACGGCTTGGGCCAACCAGTTACTGTGGCTGCATCTAGTGAAACCAGCGGTGTCTACACCATGAGTAGTTCAGAACTTACAGCGAGATCAAAAATGGACATGTCAGAAGACTGCAGAACTGAATACGGCGATTCGCAATATGATAGTTACAAGCCATCAAAAGAAAATGATCTTGCCGACTTCGACAGTGTTTCTTCGATCCTGAAAAATAAGTCAGAAAGGGCTAGTCATACAAGTGGAACATTAAGATTAAAGGTGCCACCATCAACTACTGATTGTGTTGATGGCCCCAGCAAATTTATATGCCAGGACAAAAATAATAAAGAAAATATATTCAGAGAGAGGACAAATTCCAACGTCAGCGCAATATCATTTCACGGTGATGGAAGTGATCCAACAGACAACAAGCATAATTTACTAACTGCCAGTGAATTGAGTGATTTAATCGTTGGTAGAGGGGTTTATCCCAAAAGTCAGTCAGTAAGCGACACTTTGGATTCAGTATCAGACTATGTAAGATTACCATTACCATTTTCCGGTGACAGTTACCTCCAAGGTCACGAAGATACTGCCCCTTCTGATGACCACTATCTCAATAATTCCTTCTTTGATCGACCACCAACTCCCCCGACCAGAATTGATAGCCGCAAACTACTTAATTTGTCCCTGCCGAACATATTTGACATAAACGATACTGTTGTTGCTCCCCAGTTTCCTGACAAGCCACCTCCTCCCTATGAATATAACCATAAAACGGTTACATCATATGCTTCACCTCCAATGAAAGCACCACCTGCATATCCTGGCACAACATCATCAACTTTGTCTTTGAAAAAAACAAAGAACGAAAAAGAAGAAGTGGCTGCTAGAGTAGTTACGTCCAAACCGATGATAACTATTCTTAAAGCTGAAACTGGTGAAGTTAATGCGTCCAGTGAAAGAACATTTGCAAGTCCCATGGTTATGGAGCATAAATTCCAAAAGGTTAAACGACAACAAGCGTCAAGTAGAAGAGCGGAAAGATCCAAACTCGCTCAAGGAGCAAGTAATAATCTTTCACCGTCAAGAGAGGTTCCGCATCACGGTGTCGAATCCAGTCTATTGGTAGCTATGATGAAGTTGCCCCCACCTCCTCCGCCACCAAGACGATCTCGTCTTCCGCCACCTGCTCCGGTAACTCGATTACCACCCCCGCCCCCAGCACACAATTCAATGTTTCATCAACAGTTATATAGTGACGTTGATTACGTATATTATCCTATGCAAGAACCAGCCATTTCACAGCAAAATTATCTCGATCACAAACTAACGGAATCACGTGTATCGAAGATGCACAAAAATGGACTTCAATATCGAAGCACTCCATATCTGTCGACATCCCTGTCGGCATCATCCATGTACGGTTCGATACAAAATCTCTCGGATTCCTATGTGCAGTTGCCTGGGACGCGTGCGAGTTGGTACTCGTTAACGAGCAGAACATCGCTGAGCAACCATTCCATAAATATTGAGCGGCCGCAACTCTCTGCGCGCATACCAGAAATCCCACATTTCTTACGGACAAAATCGAGCGAGAATGTGTTGAACGCAAAAGACCCGCCTCCCGTTAAAATGAGACGAATGCCTCCTCCGCCACCACCGCCATATGAATACAAGAAAAAACTATCGACTTACTCAAAAGAGGTCAAATCCCCAGCGTGCAACTCAAGCGTGAACAGCGATATGAGTGTCCATAAAGTGAGAGACTCCAATTTAGATCTAGACATAAAAACACTTCGCGAGAAAAGCAAAAATCTAGATCTACCCCTTATCGCTGCACTGTGTAACGATCGGTCGTTGTTGAAACAAACTAAAGCTTTTGGTGCTCCAAAGTTAACTAAACAAACAATAAGTGATTGTGAAAGTGACAAAAAGTATGTAAAGCCTGTACAAAACACCACCGATAATATAGATATTAAGATTAAACAGGAATGCAACGCTGCTAAAAAGGTAACGACAGGGTCTCAAAAGAAAATACTTCTACGCAACCCTACTGATAAGCTGCCGGCATTACCGGTCACTCAATCTCATACGCCAAGGGCTATGTCTAATACCTATGTCATGCATCCAACAGTAGCTAAAGTTAAAAAATCACAACCGAGCTCATGACGACATGACAAATATTGCCTACTACTTGTGAATCCTTCCAGTGCTATGCTACCTATCCACCGATTGTAAAGACTGAACTTGATGTCTCAAAATTCAAATTTGAACTACACTTTGAATTATTCCTCAAATATAAACTAAACTGCAGATGTGGTTCTGTACACACATAGGGAAAAATTCATTGTTATTGTCGCCTCCGAATTTGTGAAGTCACATTCCATTTTTTTTGTTGCCGATAACTAGAGTTATACATACTTGCATATAAACGTGATCTATGAATCAGGTCATAATTACTCAAAAATATGTGCCTACAGTAAATATATTTTAACTAACTAAACTAGTAACCAAGATAAAAACATGTTCAATATATAATTCAAGATAAGTAGGTATCTGTTTAATGTCGGGCTCAAGTTTTTGCTCAATTGTAATAATATAACAAAAGTGTAATTGTGATCCAAATCAATTATTATAAACATTCCATTTTTTAAATGTTAGATACATCATTAATATTGAAAATTTAAATTAACAATCAAGATGTTAATAACTGAAAATATATTTGGAATAACTAGTATTCTATAGTCTTTTATGTGCCTGTATTAAATTTTGGGAATTATTTTATGGAACAATTGTGATACATAGTGTGCCTTTTCAATTAAACTCCATTTGATATTGTGTAAAAGCGACATCTGTTTTTCATTTGTTAGTCACCTAGATAATTACTTTAATTAAGTACATAAACCACAATCTAAATTCACTGTAAAATTGTGATTATAAATTTATTAACTGTAATGATCTATTGATATAATGAAGATTTGGTCCTGAAATATGTTCTCTTTAGTATTTATGTATTTTACAATAAATAAAAGATGAAAGAAGATAAAAGATACATGCAATCTTTATAAATAAAAGTGTAATAATTCCAACAACTATTTATTTACATTTAAAAAAATAATGTGTATATAATAATGAATATACTTAGGTACATAATATTTGTTTTCAATATGTACTAAATGTATATTAAACATTTTATAACTTTAGTTGAGACTTTTATTTCCAAAATAAAACTGGCTGATGTTAGTTTGTTATAACGAATTGTAACATAACGAGTCATATTTAAATAACTTTGGACAATTTCTTACGTTTAAAGCACCTTCTAGTTCCACAGTCAGCACAAACATACTGGAGTGAAAGTGCCTATATTATAATAAGTACACACAATTTAAAAAAAATACATGAATAATTCAAATATATGGTGCCAATCTGGTTTTCATATCTATATTATTTTTATTTTGCATTCAAATCTATGGCATAAAAAGCAATTGCTGCAACTACTACTGTGGCTACAAATTAAACCATAATATTTGTAATACTGACTAATATCATTATTAAGTACATTTTTTTTTCAATTGGATTCTATTATAATTTTTTCCATGCAGAGGTTTTACAGCAGTGATTTTACAAGTTTTTCTACTTTCACAAATTAGTTCATTGCCACAACTTTTTAACAACCTTTTTAATAAAACAAAGTTAAATTATTCCTTCAAAAGTAACATCCAAAAATCATTACTACTGCTTCCATTTATAGTCATGTGTCCCAGTCGCAATAATAAAAATATGGATTTGTTAAATTTATGTATTACAATACCTAAATTGACAATTAATCTTTGGTATAAAAGGAACTTCATATCATAGTTAATTAATAGATTTTATAAATAGAAACATTTCTAATGTGTGAAAAAATTTACAAAAAATGGACAAAAATGTAATGTATGTGCCCAACTGTCGTTGTACGCATACTCCATAAATTGCAGATTATTTTAACTTATATTAGGGAGATTTATTGTATCCCAAATAATGCTTGCTTACTAAAATTGGATAGTTTTACGAAAGTGAATAAGATATTCATTGAAGAACTCATTGCAAATAACCAAATACTGAGTTTACCTAAACAAATTATTGTTAATGAGATACCTAAAATAATAATATTTTAAATATTAAAATAGAGATAAATAATTTCAAAACATGAGATTCAATAACAGAAAGAAAACTTAACATTAATAAAGGTTATTAATTAATATTAAATGAATTACTTATGATTTATATCAAATTAAAAAAAATAGATTCATAATTTCAAAACACTGGTTTCATTAATACAATAAAAACTTTTATGTTTTTCTTAACATTATATGACACAAATAGGTACGAATTTACTCCTTAAATTATAACGGTTCAATAGTTACGGAACAATAACCCACGCATCTAATGGCTATGATGAGAGGACTTTAGTTATGTCTCTTACGCCCGAATACTGAACCGTCACTCAAATATATAAGTGCTACTTAAGCTTTTAAGTAGCTGTCACATTAGACTTAATACGTCAAATTTGAGCAGTAAGTACCACTTTAATGATTGTCAGATTTGAGTGGCGGTTCAGTATTAGGGCTTTATTTTAGTATAAAATAAATAGATTGGTCATTGTCACGAGAGTGTAAAAATACGTAAACTGTCATACTATATACAAAGGAGTAAATTCTAAACTTTGCAAAATAAACAAACTTTTCAAAATAATCAAAATAAACTATAAAAGTTTATTAATCTCAAGAAAAAATAATTTAATAATACTTTTTTTAATCTTTGGAGGGTAGTAACTATTTGTCTAACTTAAATATAATGGCTGAATTTGGCGGGAACGTTACTTTATCAAAACGTAACACTTCTCCAACTTGTGAAGTATTTGTACTTACTATGACAGTGCCACCGTAATACATAGACGAGAGATCCGTAGTAATTGATTTATTCGCCAAATTGCCAACAAACACGCAAGTATTCCTGCGTGGATACCAACGCTCAATCACAACGATATTATCAGCGGTCTTATGAACTTCAGCATTCTTCTCAATATTATCCTCTTTGTAAATACCCCTCAAGTAAATTGTCGGAGTGTTCAATCTTACTTTAGTTAAATCTTTTATAATTTCAAGGATATCCAAATCTATATCAGATTTCGTATTCCAAATTGAATGGTCACTTGAATTCTGTTCATTATCAGAGAAGGGCATATGCGTCATATTGTCTGCATTAACAACTGTGTCTTTTGTGAATGAACCGCCCAGACCAATTTCATCTCCATAGAAAATATTAACAGTCCCAGGTAAAACAAATTCAAGAAACGTTAGTGCTAATGTATTATTAAAGTTCCTAGTAGATACTCTTTCGTTATCAATGCTTCCAATATTCCAAAGAACCCAGGGGTAATAAGGTTTATTCCAAAGCATCCCTCCTACTATTTTATCGATATGACTTTTCAAACTTTTGATACCATCACGTAAGTCCAAATGTACATCAATAAGATCAATTCGAGATAACAAGACGTTAAGAGAATCTCCTTTTGCTTTGTCCAAAGTAATGTTGCTAGCAATAAATATTTTTTCGCCGCCAATAATTTGTTTCCACGACTGCAGTGTTCTACCAAAATTTGGGTCATCGACATAGTTCTCCAAATGTTTTAAATAAAAACCATCCACATCCTCGCTGGCCCAAAATTTAAGAGCTGCAGATGTGAGGTCGCCATATTTAGTGAGAGTTTCATTTGAATTTGCGGGACTCATATCTATTATTTTTGCCATTGAGACAACAGGTAAGTCTAGAATCAAAGACATATTTCTTCCATGTATCTCGTCAACCAAATCTCTGAAATCCATAATATTCCCAATACTGCTATCAATATGTATTAAAGATGTGATATTGTAATATTCCTCAGGAGATTTACTAGCTTGATAAATATAGTTGAGCCTAATAGCTGACGCGCCTAGATCTTGTATATAATCCAGTTTATTTATAAGTCCTTTCAGATCACCAGTACCGTCATTATTTGTATCCTTGAAACTTGCTGGGGAAACTTCATAGAAAAGTTTTCCCTGATGCCAAGGCAAGTTGGGGTTACATTCTTTAGGTATAGTCACAACCAAGGCCACAATGGCTGCCAGACAGGCTACAAGACAGGAACATACAATCCAAATAAGCACTTTCCTTATGATATTCCAGTTCCAATTTACAAAGTTGGGTAGTTTTCTGTTGGTCGCGCCAAGATTACCGTTGACCTTGCAATCTTCGATCTGTAATCACAAATTGGTATGTGGCTTAATGCATATTCTCATCCTTATTGTATTTATGTAATTACTTACTTACTTACTTATTTATGTAATTATATATGATACTACCTTAAGTTACATTACCAAAACGTAACGACGTAAATGGCGTCATTTCTTCTTGCAAAATATATTGGAATGCTTGTAAGAAGCGAGCCCACTGCTATACAATTTGTTTGGACATCAAAAATTATCATATTTACTTTGACCCGTCATTGGTTTCTAGCAAGGTTCAAACCTAGGACCATCAGAAACACAAGTCCACGTGCTAAGCCACAAAGGCTATAGGGTAATTTCTTCTATTCCAATTATAATATAAGATACCTAAGATCAAACCAATGTACTACATTATTGTAGACCTTCCGGAAGTCTATGTGACAATATATTTATGAAGCGATTTCAAACACTACAGCATTAATTTTCATCAGATTAAGTATCTTATATCAATCGTGTTTTTAATATAGATCAATATGGCTCTTCACAGAGGCTTTACAGCTTTTAACTAAAGGATTATTTTCAGAGATATTTCAGATTTAAAATGTGAAGTCATAGCAGTTGTGTTGCGCAGAGGTAGCATCCGCCAATAGAACATAATAAAATCCAAAATTTATTGCTTCCGAGGCGAAGCAAAATTTGCCGAACCTAGTGCAGTCATCTAGTTATATATAAATAAATATGTAATTCTTATGTACACAGAGAAGCTGACAGCGAGCTACCACTGAATAACTAGAATAAAAAAATTATAGAAATCGGTCCAGTCGTTTAGAACGAGTTCATTGTGACGATCCAGCCATTTACGATAAAATTAAACAAATATTATGTATAGAGTTTAAAAATTAAAAAAATTATTTGAGAAAAAAATTATAAAATCATTATATCGTTTGCATTTGATTTCTGACTTTGTTGAATATCATGTAGGACAACGTCTGTCGGGTCTGCTGGTAGCAATATAAATTTGAACAAATTGAAAGCTATTTAAATTACCTACTTATCATACAACACTCGTCCGCAATAATTTGCTAGCGGGCAACCAATTAAATTTAATAAACAAGTGATAGTTTTTTAAAAAACATAAAACACATTACTTCACGCCTTTTTCTATCCGAAGGTGTAGGCAGTGACTGTTAAGCCGTTATGTTTACGTCCCAAATGGAATAGATGGCGAACCTATTGCCAAACTGGGCACAAAGTTGTCCGTCATCGATATTTATCACACGTAACTTTCGAAATTTTCTAAAAGTCATTGGTGTGTGCCAGGATTTGAACCCACTACTTCTTGAATTAGAAGCGGGGTGCTAGCCACTTCGCCACCGAGACTGTTAGGCAATAATAAGCATACGCATCGTATACTTATTATTGCTTATATGCATATTTGAAAATCGAATATAATGACATAAATGGCCATGTACTGAAAATAACAAAAATGACGATATTATTTACATGAATGCTTCATTTAACAGGACTGTTTTTTTAATAAAAAATAGCTAGCGGGTTACCTGATGGAAAGCGCCTCTTGCAACTCTGAGGGTCAGAGCTTCTTTCTTATAAAATTAAATGCGACATAAGCTACTTTACATACATTAACTTTTTGGATGACTATTTCTAAATGATCAATAATAATCAATATTTATAATGACAAGGTCGAGCGCCCCGCTTCTGAGGTCGAGGACCCCGCTTCTGAATCTAGAGGTCACGGGTTCAAATCCTCACACTGGCTCACACCGATGACGTTTCAAAGTTCTTTTCGGAAGTTGTGTGTGAAAAATATCGATGAGTGAAAACTTTGTGCACCGTATGACAATAGGTTCGCCACCTATTTAATTTGGGACATAAACACGAGATGAGGCTTAACAGCCGCTACCGATACCTTCGGGTGGAAAAAGGCGTGAAGTTATGTTATAACAACAAGAAATTAGTGATTTAATTTTGCCATTGGATACTTGCTTCAGGTATAAATTATGGCACCTTATTAAAATAATCTTATTCACATACATTCTGTATATAGTCCATGTTTAACTTTAAGGATAAATGACCATTTTCCTCATAGTTATAAAGTGTCATATGTTATTAGATTTAATTACACAAATATTGTCTGATAATATTTGTATTCACATAACTGGTCATATTCCACTACTAAATATTAAAATATTTTCCAACAACATTCTAAGGATTGCAGAGATGTCAGTGGGATGTCAGAGGAAAGAGTACAAATTTGAAAGAGAGATAAATTTGTAGAAAGTAGGGGTCAAAGTTGTTTATAAGAAACATTAACCCTTTACTAATACTAAAATTTTGTAATTCAAATAAGGTGTATTTTTAATTTTTAAAAAGCATAAACTAATTTCTGATTAGGTGAATTCTAATCAAAGAATTCCATTCCCTGGAGTAACAGTAGTCTTTACGAATCTTGTAAATTTTATTTTAAAGATTTTACAAATTATTTAACTATAAATATAAATTTAGATAAAATAAAAATGCAAATACTCACTGGTCCTGTTATAAGATCTCCATTCTTGCTAAGAGTTTGATAATCCAACATACTGATATTATTTATCAGCTGAGCACTAACAGGATCCTGGACTACAGAATTAGAATCACCAGATGAGCTGGAATCTCCTGCAGATGCATCTAAAATGCATATTAATAATAAATAAACATATTTTTTAAATAAATTTATAAAATATTTATTTTATGTTAATTTCCTGTTGCAGGACCAAGATTTAATTATTATTAATGATTCTAAAAAAAAACAAAAGCAATAATAATAATAATTTACAAATTTATCTAGACAGAATATAATATGAATAATTTTTTAAATATTCTTGTAACATTAAAATTATGAATATTATATTTATTTTTTAACAATTATTTACAGACTATTTGATGTTTTTATACGCATTAAATATTTTCGGAAACAAACCTATTATTTACCTGTTTGTTTGACCATACTTGGGTCATCAGATAAGGTTAAAAACGGGCCGTCACTCATCTCTTCGGACAGAGGATGTTTGAAGTCGAGAGGCGTAGGGCTCGGTGTAGTCGGCAGTAATAAACAAGTTGACGATTTTACACCTCGCAAATAATCCAAGGTCTCAATATCGTCATTGATGGCAGAGACTGCATCGATATTACTCTCCGGTGGCTCGTTCATATTGCTAGATGATTTTGGTGATGTAACTCACTAAATGTAATTCCAGGACAAATCGCCAAATTTCAGCCACTTCAAAATTAATTATATATGTCACAATAGTTCACGTCTTCACGATACTTACGCAAGTAAAAATAAATAGTTTGCTATTTATAATGATTTTCTACACATTATTTAGCTTAGATCTAATACCGGCAAGTCTTGGATAAATTTATTTTACCCATAGTACTTTATTTGTATAAAATTGATCACAATAGCTGTAAACTCAATCAAATTTATTTTAGGAAGAGAATTCCACTCGCATCCCAAAAATGAGATGTCAAAATATTTATTTTTTTGAGAGAGAACTGGAAAGAAAATTCTGAAAATTTCTGAGCTATTAACATAACAGCGAAAGTTGTGCATAGCAATTTGATGTGTGATTGCGATTGCTGCTCTTTTAACTACAAATAAACTTATTGAATAATTCGAAGAAGAAATATACCTCGAGTGTAATTTAATATATTTAAAATACTATTATGGTTCCTCAAGCGATTAACATCACAACTAATTTTAAATGTAATGTGTGAATTCAATGCGAATTGGTCAAATTATTATTGCTTTTATGCTATAGTGGAGAAACGAGCAAGCAGCTGGCAACCTGGCCAAAAGTGACTAGCACTTAACAATGAATGCTGATATAAATATGAGATTATTATTAGCCATAAATAATACATTAATTTATGACAGTTATTAACTAAAATAAAAGGCCAAATTTAAAATTAGGTGAGTGAATAGCATGCAGATTGCTGACCTTTTCGTTAGGAGAAATGTAACATTAATGTAGCCCAATCGTGATCTCAGCCATTCAATTAATAGATTTTTTTTTATGGTATAGGAGGGCAAACGAGCGTATCACCTGGTGTTAAGTGACCAGCGCCACCCATGGACACCTGCAACACATATAGTGCTACAGTTGCGTTGCCGATCTTTAAGGGAGTAGTATATGAAGGGATGGGGAAGGGGGGTGGGCCTCCGGGTACCTCTCTCACCGAACGAAACGCAATATGAGCCACTTTACGTCAATCTTCTGAGAGGTGATGGTATTTCACCAGTCGAGCCGGCCCGACCACTCCTAAATATTAGCGATACAGTTTTGAAACAGTAAATGATTTGCAGATAGTAATAAACATAATAGAAGCAACGATACGATTTAAGCAAGTACCTTCTGAAATTCATATTTATTGTATGCGAATGACTTGTTTTTATGTGTGCGTAAAAAACATAGATAAACATAGCGCATAGATTTATAGTGCCACAAACATGTCTGACCCGGTGGCCAAAACTGGATTTTTTATTCCACATTTAATGCAAACACTGAAGTAAGCACCCTCTACTGGCACGTTTTTACACCAATTCGCGTTCCAATTAGGCTTCAGCACAATACGGCATTGTGCGGCGGTATTAACAGTGGTAGAGCCAAGCAGTTTACTGCATAAATGGGCCGGCTCGACCGGTGAAATACCACGACCTCTCAGAAGACCGACGTAAAGTGGCCCATACCACGTTTCGTTCGGTGAGAGAGGTACCCGGAGGCCCACCCCCTTCCCCATCCTTTCCTATCCCCTTCCCTTAAAGGTCGGCAACGCAACAGTAACACTATATGTGCTGCTGGTGTCCATGGGTGGCGTTAGTTGCTTACCATCAGGTGACACGGCTGCTCGTTTGCCCTCCTACCACATAAAAAAAAATTGTAAAATTGTTTTCCAAGCATTTGATTGTGATCAATGCCAACATAAAGAAAAAACACATAATTGAGAGTGGTTGAATGTCCCTAGCAATGCTGTAGTTGGAACATCAACATTATGCATTATGCCGCTTAATGCGCTATAATGTTGTAATAATTACAAGTTGTAATTACTTGTAATTTAAAAATAAGGTAAATCTATGTATTAGCCATAGATTTAGCTTAGACTATAATAGATGGCACATGTCAGGAAAAATAAACTAATATTCATCACTGACAGCGCAACCGCGTATATTAGATTTTATTACATTTCAACACACGAACATAATATGTAAAAGTTGACACTTTGAAGTAGTCATGTAACGAATATTCGCATTCTCATTCGCGATGTTCGCATGTTTTTGGGTATTCGCATTCGCAAGAAATATTGCGGTGTAGGTAGAGAGAACAAACCGCTATAAGGGACGATTCATACACGCCTCACTCGTTTCTTTGAGTTTCATAATTCTTATCATACACAGTCGTCGGCCTTGAAGGCGCCTGACATCAACTTCCTTCAGGACTCGTTCTATTTGTGTGTCATGGCGGTCTGCCTATCATATACATTCCTCCGGTTTTGCATTGTATCATCTGCTGGGTCAATCTGGCATCATCCATCCGTTCTATATTTTAACATCGACAATCTCTTTCAATCCTTCTTCTTTCCTCACAACCTTGTTTACGACGCGGTCAGCGAGAGTCTCTCCGCAGATTTTGTGCAGTACCCTCATTTCGACCACGTTTATCCTTTCGTGCAAACCCTGCCATACCCAACTCAAATCGATTTTAATCAAATTTTCATTCACTAAGCAGTTTGATCCAATTTAAAAGTTACAGTTCATTTTTTTATAAAACTCGAACCCCAAGATTGAACACAAGAGCGTTACATCAGGAATAGACACATTTTTTGTTGTTGTTTGGGTGACTATTGCCTATCTATTAATCTTAAATCTATGGTATTAGCGCAATAGCGTCAGTAAATGTCAGCTGTATGATGTGTCAACTGTCAGCCAGCCAGCCAGCCAGAGTCAGTCACTGTCAGTAGTGTCAGTTAGTCAGTCAGTCAGCAGCTGTCAGTAGGTAGGTATTTTGCTGACTGTTGATTGTAGTACAGTAAACTTGATAATATTTTGTAAAATATAAACTATATTGACATAAACATGATTAGTGTTAACAAATTAGTTTCTAAAAACAATGTTTTTCATCATAAGATTTATCAACACAAAAAGTTTTCGAGTAAAAACGTTAGAGATGTAAATTACCAGTTTATGCAAAGGAGCAAAGTGCCGACGATGCATTTTCAGAAATCATTGCCTCGATTGCCTGTACCTGATCTCCATAAAAGCGCAGACCGTTACTTGAAGGCTATTAGACCTCTGTTGTCTAATGATAAATATGAATTAGCCGAAAAATGTACAAACAACTTTATTAATAATGATGGTAAATTACTCCAAGAAAAACTTATTACTAAGGATAAAAGAAATAAGCACACAAGCTATATATCCGAATATTGGTTCGATCTATATTTACGAGATCGAGCGCCGCTTCCAATCAATTATAATCCACTTGTGGTACTCCAAAATGATGAGAGACCTGCATACAATAATCAACTAGTGAGATCTACTAATATGTTGATCAGCGCTGTTAGGTTTATGCTGTCGTTAAGAGAACAAATCTTGGAGCCAGAAGTTTATCATTTAAATCCAAAGAAAAGTAATACACCCTTGTTCAGGACTGTTACTGGAATGTTACCTGAGGCATTATCCTGGTATGTTTAATACATATTTGTTTGTACTTTGAACCTTTATCTAATCCTCCATATTGGTTGTGCATGTTTTGTAGCTAAACTTTTACCTTACAGGTATGGTGCCTATTTGTTCAAAGCATTTCCTCTTGACATGAGTCAATTTGTAGGATTATTTGGAGCAACTCGTATTCCTTGCATAAGCAAAGACAAAATTTTCAGAGATCCAAACAGTAAACATGTAGTTGTACAAAAAAATGGCAATTTCTATATATTTGATGTGCTGGATTCTAATGGTAATTGATTTTGATAAATGTACAAAAAAATATGTATTTAACTATAGTATACATTTATGAGTTTATATCAAAGTTTATGAATTTATATAAAAGGATAAATGTTCATCCAGTCATTTATTTTCTTCTTATCTATTTATATGTGTTGTGAATTAACCATGTTCTTCACCATTTTAATTATGTTCCAATTAACTTGGTAAGTAATTTCCTCATACACTGTAACATATCAAAGCTATAAGCATAGCACTGTTAAGAAATATCCTTTCTTCCTTTGTATAATATTTTATAAAAGCAGGGTTATGTTATATTTTATCAATCCTTCCGATAGTCACACTATACATAAGTAAAAATTAACTTTCCATTTATTTTAGGTAATCTTTTATCACCTATGGAAATATTAGGCAACATGAGTAAAATAGTTAATGACACGGCACCAAGAGCTGAACATCCATTGGGAATATTGACTACCCAAAATAGAGATGTGTGGGCAAAACAACGGGAACATTTGGAGGCAACTGGCAATAGTGAAGTGTTAAATAAAATAGACTCTGCCATATTCAATTTAATATTAGACGAGGATGAAATTCTAGATGACAAACATAAAATTTTGAAAAAATATCTGCATGATGATGGATTAAATAGGTTGGTTGTTTATATTTCTTTTTATAGAAAAAACAAACTAACAAACATCATCTACAATACAGAGACGTAACTGTGACCCAGTTACGTTACCCTCCTTGGAGTTGGGGTGGGGAGAACAGTGTGGGCCTCCAGATGCTTTTCTTACAAAATGAAACGCTGCATGATCCGTTTGACTTTGATTTTTTGGGAGGTCATTGCATTTCACAAGGTGAGCTGGCTCACACATGCATTGAACTGTATGTCTCTAACACTGAAAAGACAGGATTTCAAGAAGATCGGTAAAATATGTAACTGAGCCTATATTTTAGATTTTGTTTGATTAAAATTTGGATGAAACTGATAATAATTTATTTTCCGTTACAGGTGGTTTGATAAATCTTTCAGTATTATTGTATCTAATGATGGAGTGGCTGGAATTAATTTTGAGCATTCTTGGGGTGATGGTGTGGCAGTACTAAGATTTTTCCAGGACATATATGCGGAAACTACTACAAAACCTTTCATCCATCCAGACACAAAACCTTCAGGAGATAACATATCTGTTAAGAAATTAGGTATGAATCATGTAAATACAACAGGAAGAAATCCGATGGTTTCGAACCGGCGACTACGGACGAAAATTGCTCGTCTTATACGTCCGTAAAAAGGTGATGGGAACCTTGTACCGCACAGTGTGTTATGTCATCAATACTTATCACAAATAAAACTTCCGAAAAGAATTTGGATTTATGATTGGATTTGAACCGGGGTCTTCTTGATTCGTGAAGCGGCATGTTTGACACCCATACAACCTGTACCAAATCCCTTACGGGGTAGGCAGAGAGAACAGAGCGCCATAAGGCACGATTCTTACACGCCGCACTCGCTTCGTTGACTTTCGTAACTCCCTTCATTCACGTGCGTCGACTTTTGAGCCATCCATCCATCAGCTTTTGCATTGTTTATCTCCTTAGTCAATCTTGTATCACCCCTTCTTTCTACATGCATCTCCATCGGAGCATGGCCTGTCTTACTTTTACACCAACACTCTCTTTCAATCCAACTTCCTTCCTTACAACCTTGTTTTCGACGCGGTCAGCGAGAGTCACTTCGCAAACTTTGCGCAGTGACTCAGTCGAAATGAGGGCATTTCGAAATGTCGGGAAATAAATATAAATAAGTAAGAAATAAACGCGATAAAATCCTAAAAGTTGTTTTAATCAATTCGTTTAGTTAGTTAGTTTTCGTACACACTCGGCCATACCCAACTCTCGCTTCCATAAGTTAGCGTCGGGTACCGCATTTTCTGCTAACGATCTTGCGCCCAGGCGCTGTTTCCTAACGCCACTCTTCTTTCTACATCCGCAGTGTACCTGCCATTCCTGCTAAATGGAATGTTTTCTAATATAATAGGTCGTTGCATAAATTATGTCGTATTTTAGAAGGAAAATAAAAGTTTAATTTTTTAATATGTCGACATATTGTTGTATGATCAAAACCCATTCTTCCCTCTATCTCTCTGCTAGTTATAAATGGGTCTTCCATTATAATGGCCTTTAATTCATCTTCATTAAAAGAAGAGGGGCGGCCGGTATGAGGTGCGTCTTGAAGGTTAAAATTTCCAGTTCGAAATTTTGAAAACCACCTTTGAACCGTTCTAACATCTACCACGTTCTCCCCGAAGGTGCTGCACAAATTTTTGGTACCTTCAGTTGCATTACTGCCTTTTTGATACTCATAGAGTATGCAGTGTCGAAGATGAGTTTTATCAACCCCCATTTTAAGGACTCAAATTTTATAAATTACTAGATACAATTTTAATAACACGCGGTTTTAGAGACGCAAGTAAATACACTAGGCGACAGGAATAACCACATGGCTCTAAAAGTGTCGCAAAAAAAATTATGCTATTTCGAATTTTACCGAACGAAATACGACAGATATTTTGCAACAACCTAATAGTTTTTCAATAATATTATTATATTACAGAGTTTAACTTGGATGATAGAACAAAGCAATTTGTCCAGGATGCTACGAATGCCTATAAGACATGGTGTGACTCTCTTAGCATAGATTATATTTTATATGAAGGACTTAATAAAGGTCTATGTAAGAAATACAATGTCAGCGCCGACTGTATTATGCAACTATCATTTCAGGTAACGACTAAATCGTATTTTTTTTAATGGGGGGGACCAACGAGCATGGGGTGACGTGGTGCTAAGTTACTAGTTTTAACAGTGGTAGAGTCTTGGAGGTCGCTGCATGATTGGGCCGGCTCGACCGGTGAAATACGACCTCTCGAAATATCGCCGCGAAGTCGCTCGTGCCGCGTTTCTTTCGGTGAGAGAGGTATTCGGAGGCCCGATCACCTTTCCCCTTCCTTTCCCCTCCTACTCCCTAAAAGGACGGCAACGTGATCCACTAGCTCGTTTGCCCCCCTATCTCATAAAAAAAAACTAGCGTTGCGGATAGACAACTGCAACACAGACGTTCAGGATAGTGTCACATTTACTATGCCTGCCTGCCTTTAAGATAGGATAGATAGAGAGTCAGGAGTGAGAAAGGAAGAGGAACGGGTTGGGTCTCTGACACCTCTGGATACCTCTTTGACTGTACGAAACGTAGCAGGAGCCTTTATTAAATAGTGTATTAATATTTTTAGAATGTGCTTTGAAAAATGAATGTGAGTTTATTAGACGTCGTAAATAGTTATAACATATGTAATATACAATTTTAGTATTGCAGAGTTTGTTGCAATTTTATCAAGAATCGTGCCTTGTATTTCTATAAAGTAAATCTTTATGGTTATTGAGGTACTTACTAGCTGTGCCAAGACCTCTTAGAATATTAACGTGATGATGATGATAACAATTTAATGTTTTTTTACAGGCAGCTCATCATCTTCTTAAAGGCACTTTCGTTGGCACATACGAGTCTTGTAGCACGTCCGCATTCAAACATGGCAGAACTGAAACCATGCGACCCTGTACAGAGAAAACTAAAGTTAGTATTTTTTTTTTATCAAATTTCATTATTTATCTGGGAACGTCATTTTGGAGAGGCGTTGATTCAGAAGCGGGGTGCTCAACCACTGGACCACCGAGGCATTTTTAAAAAATCGGACATATTTTTAATAATAATAAGTTATTTATTAATAAAACAAAGTTTCACATATTCCGGTTGCGGCTACCTTTTAGGTATTAAATATATGTACCAGGTAGACTAAGCATTTCCTTAGCATATAAATACATAAGGTAGAAATATTTTAATAACAATTTTAAGTAAATAATAGTCTCGGTCGTCCAGTGGTCGAGCACCAGGCTTCTGCATCCATATGTCGTGGGTTCAAATCCTGGCACACCTATGACTCTTCGCAATTAATTTCGATCGTTATATGTGATAAAAATCGATGACTAAAAACTTGTGCCCGGTATGGCAATAGGTTCGTCACCTATTCCACTTGGGACGTAAATATAACGGCGAGTTGAGGCTTAACAGCCACTGCGTACACCTTCGGGTAGAAAAAGGCGTGAAGTTATGTTATGTTCAGTAAATAACTCCTTAATCTTATTAATTAATTAACCTCTCATTTTCAACAATGAACTTTTATTCCAGGAGTTCTGTGAAGCACTACGTTCAAACAAGTCCAAGGATGAGTTAAGGTCTTTAATGCAAGAATGTTCTGCATACCATTCGGAGTTGGTGAAGCAGGCAGCTATGGGTCAAGGCTTTGACCGGCATATGTTCGCTCTTATGAAGATAGCGGAAGAAAACAATATACCAAGACCTGAAATATTCGATTCCTATGAATATAAGTTGTTGAACAAATCCATTCTAAGCACAAGTACTTTGTCTTCGCCGTGCGTATTAGCGGGTGGTTTCGGCCCAGTCGTAAAAGAAGGCTTTGGAATTGGGTAAGTGATTATTATTTTATAACTTAACTGCTTTTTACTCAAAGGCAGAGGCTGTTACGCCTCAACTCGCCGAATTTTTTCGTTCCAAACGGAATAGGCGGCGGAGCCTATTGCTATATATTGTTCGTATTTCTAAACCAACAGCCATTGGAACAATATTCTAGATTATACTTTTAATTTAATTTTGAAAGATTCATGCCCTTAGGACGCCATGATCTATAATATGGATTTTAACGAATCTTTAAAATTTAGGCAACAGTTTACCACGAGGAATTCTTTCTCTACCGTTGGAAAATCGGTAATCTCCGAAACTGCTCAGCAGATGTTCATACAGTTTCAACAGTTTATCCAGTTTAATTAAGGCTTTTCTTATTAATCAAATCGCTTTATTTCGTCGCGTGCATAGTTTTGAGCAACAGTTACTTTATATTATTATTAGTCTATAATAGATTCTGTTTATGTTTGTTGTTTGAACGAGGAAATTATGTTGCACTAGATGACCCGGAAAACTTTGTTTCGCCTCGGAAGCACAGACATACATAAATAACAGATTTTTACTAAAAAGCGTAGCCTGAGTTTTTCCTTATTACACCAGTTACCTGCCTATATAAGTACTGTTAAAATCGGTCAAGCCATTTCAAAGATTACCCAGAACAAACGGAGACAGGCAGACAGATAAAATTGTAACAAAAATTGTTTTGGTGAAACATATATATCCAAAATTATGAATGTAGTATAAAGCAGTTATTTCAATATAGAATGTAAAATATATTACTTTTACTTTCTGACTTAAATTTGTTCATATTACAGATATTCAGCGTTCCCAGACAAATTAGGAGCGGCGGTAACTAGTTATAAGCCACACAATGACAGTACACAGTTTATTCAAGCGCTGCATCAATCTTTTATTGATATAACAAAGGTTTTATCTGCTTAGTGAAAAAATCAAAAACAATAGTGCATATCAATATTAAGATCGCCAATTGGCTTCCCGGAAACGGTTTTTGTAAGTTTTTTTTTTATAGTTTTATAATAAAATATATTTAGATCAGTGGCTGCTATATCTGTTATCAACGGCTTTCAGCTTGAAGATATTGCTAAATAACATGATTCGGTTTGATTCTGCAAACAATGTATTTTTTTTTATGTGATAGGAGTGCAAACGAGCAGGCGTGAAGGTAAGCAACCAACGCCGCCCATGGACACTAGCAACACATATAGTGTTACTGTTGCGTTGCGACCCTTTCCTATACCTATCCCTTTAAGGGATAGGGAAAGGAAAGGATGGGAAAAGGGGGGTGAGCCTCCGGGTACCTCTCTCACCGAACGAAACGCGGCATGAGCCACTTTACGTCAATGTTCTGAGAGGTCGTGGTATTTCACCAGTCGGGCCGGCTCATTCATGCAGCGAACTGCTTGGCTCTACCACTGTTATAGCGTCCGACTATACATACTATAGTGTCCGACCGAAGGTGTGCAATTCTTGGAGAAGCCAATTAATCTGAATTCACTGCGCGGCGAAACGCTGCTCCGCTCTGCACACCCTCCGTCTCACTCTAGCATCGTTAAATAAATTTCAAATTTTGACAATTTGCTAACCTTCGGCTTATTCTTAGCTTTCCGCCTCAGCCTATTTTGGCCGAATCCTCTGCTAATTTTGGACACAGCCGAAGATTTGACCGAAGGTGGTCGAAGCCGAACCATCGTTCGGCCACTAAATATCTACGCATTTGTATTAGTATTTCTTGGCCTAAGAATAAAATATTTTTAAATGGATGTACACGTTTGTTCTTAACAGTCTGATAAAATAGTCCAATTTTGATATACATTTTTTTTTATTGAAATATCAGAGCACATGTATGTAATCCGATCAAGATATTTTGGGTGCAAAGAAATATTTTATAACCAGCTTTGAGAAAACATAGACGAGAATAATCTATTTTCACTTACTGTTTTAGTAAATAAGCTAATATTTATGTATAAAGATGTTGAGCAGTTATGCTATAATAACGTTTAGATTTTTTCTATTTATACATTATACAATTGTTATATACAATAAGTTTTTATATTTATACGTTTATATAAATATTTTATAGTGATTAGAAAGGCAGAAGTGAAGTTTTGTAAAATAATTTGTATACAATATGGCACTAAGAATTTCGTCCAAGTCAGCTAGTTACTTTTTTTATATAGAATAGTTGACCCAGCGAACTTTGTTTCGCCTCGAGAACAGAATATGCTGTCGTGGACTTTTTTGTAGACTTATTAAAGGTGTGTAATAATGTAGTATATTGTTTTGATCTATCACTTAGGGTTCAGCCAGCGTTTGCAATTAAAGTGCTAAATCTCGAAAATTATCACGTTTTATTTGCTATAGTATACATGATTAATACCTAAAAACCACCCCGTTGGCACCTTCTACCTATTAAATGAGACCACATCAAAATCCGTTGCGTAGTTTCCAAGATCTAAGCATATAAGGGGACAAACAGCGGAAAGCGACTTTGTTTTATACTATGTAATGATTTATAGTAATATTTTTAATGGCTATATAGTTGATATTTAGATTATAATAGAAAAAGTCTGAATAGCCACTATGAGGCAACAACATGATGACTTAGCAGATAGTAATTAAAAAAAAAGGTATACCAATATGTGCCTACAGTGTTTAACACATGGATAAATATTTATATCTTTACTAATGAACTGAAGGCTTGGTTTAGGTGTTTGTTTTGGTTGATCGCGTTAATCTCAAGAACTACTCGTTTGATTTAAAAAACCCTTTCAGTGTTAGATATCCCGTTTTTCGAAGAAGGCTTTAATTTATATATCATCACACTATAACCAAAGTTACAAGTGAAACTTGAGGCTTTTAATGGTCTCGGGTTGGATAAAATACCAATTAGTTTGTTGTTACTACACTGGTGTATTAATAATCATAATAAAAATATTTGTATACAGTAACGTTAATATTTAATCGTAGTGTAAGAAGTATTATTTTTCTACATATTTGGTGAAATAAAATTAATAATTATGGATTATTAATTATATATTTATAAAATAAAGGTTTATATTTATTACAATCTTGTGTGTTCTTCTCATTCTTTACTCACTCTTACTCTTCGTATTTTAAATATTTACTGCAATATCGCAACCTATCCTTTTTTTGTCTTCCCTATTATTAGAGGAACTCAAAGGTATCATGGCGCCGCTAAGCTTATTGGCGGGCATTATAAGTAGCTTGAAGTTACTACATACATAACTTCACGCCAAATCCCTTGCGGGGTAGGCAGAGGGAACGGAGGGCCATAAGGCACGATTCTTGCACGCCTTACCCGCTTTTTTGACATTCATAACTCTTTTCATGCACGCGCGTCGATTTTTGAGGCTCCTAAAATCACTTTCCTCCAGGACACGTTCTTGAGATGTGTGTCTGGGCCGTCCTCGACTCCTACATCCATCCGCTTTTGCATTGTATTGTATATATAACCTTGTTTTCGACGCGGTTGAAGTTACTTGAGAGGAGAACAATACACCCCTATCAACAAAATAATTCATAACCACATATTAAAAGCCTTAAGATCAGATCTTTGGGCCATTATGCTTCTGGAAAGATGAAGTCTTTAAGATTTATGAGTCTTTAAGAACAGGAATACATATTACCTAAGCGCATCTGCCGAATGTTAAACCGTGCACGCAATATCGTCTACGTAGAAATCAATAAAAAATAACATGTACAACGAAGTCCCGTTATAATTGAAGCAGCCAGAGACCAGAGATTCAGAGATCAGCTGTAACAATACAGACAGAAAATGTACAGTACAAAGATGATATTTTGGTACACATATGCCGTGTACTCATTATAAGCCGCCCATGGACACCTGACTTTTCGAAATTGTTTTCGGAAGTCATGTGTGATAAATATCGATGACTGAAAAACTTTGTGCCCGTTATGGCAATAGGTTCGCCACCTATTACATTTGGGACGTAAACATAACAGCGAGACGAGGCTTAACAGCCGCTGCCTACACCTTCGGGTAACAAAAGGCGTGAAGTTATGTTATGTTCTGAGAGGTCGTGTTATTTCACCGGTCGATGCAGCAAACTGAGTGACTCTAGCGCTGTTAAAAATATATCTATTTATGTAGGTATATATAATAGTACTCTATAATCTACACATATTAATAAAATTGAAGTGTCTGTTTGTAATATTCATATAACTGCTTTCCGCTACATTCATATGAATATATTAGGTAAACTAAAATAACATTTATTACATTTTTTATATCTATGAAATGACTAAATCGATTTTGACGGGACTTTTATTGACAGGTAGCTGGTTTAATTATTAAGGTGAAAGTTATGCGATTTCTTTTTGGAAAAAATATTTTATTTATTGCTTGCGAAACAAGGTTCGCCGGGTTAACTATTCATACATACAAACAATTGTTTGTAATCAGTAATCACGCAAGGAGATAGGTCTCATGTAGAAACAACATTCAATCTTTATATTATTATGTCATTGTACAGATGTTGTGTTACGGTTGGTTACGGCTTCTGACAATCTTGTTAACACGCAGGTAAGGCTGAACGGATCCAATTGTGGATTTATTGTTTTTATTCCTCAGACTGAAATGTGAAATGTTCAGCATCGCGTATACGAATCAGAGTTAAACTATCACGGACATAATTATACTATAGAAAAAAACCTTGTTTTACCCTAGGCATTAGTAAATTCAGCTAAATAAAATTTACTCAAAATACTGTTTTTTACTAGGCATAATAATATCCTTGACTATTTCTACCACGCAGCTACCATCAGCACTGTCAATTACCATGACCTCTCTGAATAATAACTCATGCGGCGTTTCGTTCTATGATACCCACAATCCCAGTCCCACTACCACTTTCTCTCTATCCCATCATCGACACAGGCAATGTAACTGTAGCACCGTCTGTGTTGGGTTGTGTCCATGGGCGACGGTAGTTGCTTACCACCAGGTGACCCTTGCTCGTATCCGATCCCTCTTTTGCCATAAAAAAAATAGAGCAATTTACTCTTCAATTAAGTACGTAAACATATTCATCAAAATATTTGTTAAACGATGTCAAGAGACGGTTACAAGTTTGGTTCACCTAGTCGTGCCAGAGGTGCGGAATTAAGGTTTGGTTCTGTAGATATCATATCTCTATTCTTTTTTTAGCAAAGACAAACAACCCCGCCTAACTATAACTGTCCATGGACATATGAGTAGGTAGGTACATCGATTGTGGACTACAAAATAGGTTAATATGTTCTCTACTTACTTATAGATGCAAGGTGCTTTAATGTCGAAAAAAATACGCATGAAAACTTCTTTTTAAAATTATGTCTACATAAAACATAATAAATAGAATTCTAGATATATGGTTAAAAGTCGTGGGTAAGCTCATAATGTGGACTGAAGTATTTACCTACATTAGCCCGATGGAGCTGTGCTATAATTTATTTATGACAAGAACATTTAAAACAAATGATGTAAGCTACTAGATGATAGATAGATAATGGAAATAAAGATATACCTACGAAGTTTTAATTGTGCGACAGTTATTGATTTTCCCATGTCTATCTAGAAAAGTGGGCTCTATTCATAGTCCACCGCAATTGCATCAACTTTCGTATCATACTTTCATAGTAAAATATAGCTTCTCCCGCTATATTTCTTGTTAGTATCTTTTTAACGGAGTGAAGAATTTAATTTAGTTTTATCAACAGCATTAAATTTATATGTATTAATTCTTGTTGTCCACACACAACAACTGAGTAGTTTTTCATGAGGACATTCTATTAATTCGATAGTTCTCGTGATATACTGAATAAGTTGTATGAACTATTTTTTTCTTTCGGTAGTTTTTAATGCTGAAAATTTTATAATTGTAGTTAATTATATTAAGAAATGAACAAGTTCTCAATATTATTGCACTTGTAAAAGGAGTGACTATAAATATGACTTTGTCGTACCCACGCAGAATCAACAGCGTTCCAATCTACGATCACGTGTACAGTTGCATATTTGTTCAATCTCTAACGTGTTTAGTTTGCTAAAGAACATCCGATTTCTTTAATTGATAGTGTTGTAAGAATTTGGTAATGTACGCTAAGTACATAAATTTGAAATGAACAGTGAAGTGAAATTGTTTAACTGTAACTATTAAGAATCCCAGACCGATTAAACTGAACCTTTTATCATGAAAAGGAATACCTAGCTGTGAAGGCCATATTGACATTACAGTCGGGAAATGTCAAAGTTCATTCGTAGATTTGTTCTTAGTGTGGATTTAATTAGTTCAAAAATATACAATAATGAATAAAAAATGTTGTAATCAGTGATAAAATTATTAAGGATTTATTATTTTTAGTGCAGAGGTAATTATTGAATCACTTTTACTATGATATTGTTGAGCCGAGAATATTTATTTATTTATTGCGATTATCGATAACATCGTATTTCACATGTAACGTAATTAAATAAAAGAAATGCTAGAGAAGTAGGAAAAATATTTTTCTTCCAATTATTTTGTTTGATATATGATTTATATTAAATTTTACTTCTTTATATTCTATTTTAATAGCCGAAGACAATGAGTAATTAAGTTGGTAATTTGCTTGGACATATCAGAGAGCTCTATAATTAGAAGCGCTCGTCTTGCAATTACCAAATGTATATCTAATATATTCACACCAAAACATTATAGCAAATTTATTTAAAACTCACAGACATACCAGTTGTTATTCTACAACAGCCTAAACATTTTTATTGCCTTATTTCATTGTCCCATTAACAAATACGGTTGGTGAATTATATCTTGGATCATAAGCATTGAATATAGATACAGATCATGATTATCCCTGTCTTTACTCTATTTATATTAAATAATTGTTTCTCTGATGGAAAATAATTCTACACATGACATAAAAGTATCTTTAAAGTGTGTATATTACTAATAATAAATATTAATTGTTCATGGTTGTGAATAATATTAATAATCAACCTTAATTGTTATTCATCTTTTTTTTTACCTCTGACTAGATCCTGGTTTCAATCATATAAACTAATGCTATTTAGAAGCTATTTTGATAGCTGCATAAGTTGTGAAAAATATAAAGCAATGAATTGATTACATTTTCTTAGATACCAAATATTTTATTTAATGTATACAATAAATTCCTCTCTAATAAATCATTTGAAATTAGTAATCAGTGATTTTAATATCTTTACAAATATAAAAAACTTTACAAAGAAAGTAGTAGATAAAGTAGATATTGTTACTGAAAAGATCATTAAATTATTTATATATGCAGAGCAATATTTTGTTAATTTAATTAAAGAAATCTGATGATTGGTTTTCTGCATTCAGTACCAGTGACATGTAAAGGTCTCTTTAATTTTTAATGCAAATAGCTAGATTTGTCCAATCAGTTGACAATCAGCTTGTATTATCTAAAGTGGTACCTGAAACAAACATAAGTATAGGTATCAAACATCCATTAATAGCCCATATTATTACAATTCTGTAACAAGTTATCTATCATTATTTGATAAAATTTTTTGGATGAACTTATTATTTGACTAGAGTCCATCATTTTTTGTTGTGATAGATGAGTATGCTCATTACGTGTCAGTTTTTAAACACTACTTAAAGACTCTGTTATCTGGATGATGGTTGGCAAAGGACTATGTGTAAACATAACATAAGTTCACACCTTTTTCTACACTAAGGTGTAGGCAGTGGCTGTTTAAGCCACAACACGCCTTTATGTTTATGTCGTAAATGGAATAGGTGGCGAAACTATTGCCATACACTGTGCATAAAGTTACTAGTTAGACATCGATATTTATGACATATAATTTTGAAAAGTCATTGGTATGAGC